>CM077632.1:67987368-69237368 GCA_039660915.1 Euphorbia tirucalli
AGAACCATCTTCCTTCTGAGCAGATCCATTCGAACTCATATAATCACTCAATGCAGTACCATTGACACTGTTAAGGACCTCCACCAGAATCTGTATACATGATTGTAGATTAAAAGAAAAGTGCTTAAATGAGCAAAGTATCAGGTGAGAACAGTTGCAAAAGTACAGATCCGAAAATTAACTTGACAAATGCTATTTTTAACATTGTCCCAACTCCTATACAAATAACTAGTTATGTCCATCATAACTTTGTTGTTTTCTACAAGTATTTAATGACTCTACAGGGATGTAGCACAGGAACAGCAATGCCCATAATGACCAGTAGCTGTTCATACCATCTGAAGTCCGACCTTTACAACAACTGCTATCTGAAAGCAAAAATGAAAGCGAGTGCCCCTCTTATTTGTTTCCTTGACATTATTTTCATTCTTTCATGGCATCAGATACAAAGATCTTTTACCCATCCAAATTCATTGACCTTTTCTCGCTAGTCTTTTATATCAGCTCATCTGTATGCTCTACATTAAAACAATTCGAACTATTTTCCTCTAGCATCATAAATCTAAAAACTTCTTGTAGAAAAGAAAACCACGTAAAAGGTTTTCCCTTGTGTATGTGGTATGTGCTTTAATGGTTGATAGATTCATCCAGCTTCTTTTCCATTGCTACTACTAGGCATCTTCTAAATAGGCCATTTGACAAATTTGGGAAACAATATAGGCTTGGCCAAAACTTTATTAATTGACACATTCCAGACTTCACAAAAGCAACATCAGGGGTCTTTCAGCATTTACTACTCTTACAGTAAATACTGCAGGTAACGTATGGACATAGGAAAATATGAGAATGACCATAGGTACATATAATAGTACATATGGATGTAAAGAAATGCATTACTATCTAGGAATGGTTATAAATCCTTTAGATAGGATAATATTCCTTTGATATTCACCATTCAAGAAATTTGCTCTGCTAGGGTAATTTATTTTCCATTAGGCTTTTCTCCAAGTAGCTGCTTGTCAATAATATGACTTGTCCTCTCTGTCATGATTTTCTCTTCTTTCAAAATTAAGCTCCTTATTTTGTTAAAAAATTAATCACTTCAGCCATAACAATACTCTTAACGAACATCAGGTATATGCATGTAAAATGAGTACAACCATGTTGCAATAGTTAACAGCAAGTTTAAGTACAGAGAAAAAATCCATCATAGTAAATGTGCTGCTATAGAGGAAAAAATAAATTGCTTAGTGTAAAATAGACTTACATCCTGATCCATCTGTATGTTAGCATCATCTAGTGTTCTATCCATGTCATTCATCAAAGCATGCTTACGATGGCCATAATAATCCCAAATGCAAACCTATCGACAATAGAAAAAATATCAAATACTTAATTGATGAGGAAACAGCCAACAAATAATAATTAAAAAAAAAAATAGTTAAGCATTTACTTGGTCTGAGTTGAGATCAAATATCTCACAAGCTCTTTTATGAAGCTCTCCAATTGTTTCCTGTCAAAATGATTAATGTTTGGAGAAGTAAATAGTAGATACAGTGTATACTTGTTGGATTATATGAAAATAAAAACAGAGTAACAACTTAAAAACTTCTAATACTGAACTTGAAACTGTTCGAAGCCTTCAGAATATGACCGAGCTATTATTTTTCAATAGTAATAGATATGCAATGCAAATGCCAAATATAAGATCATTCAAATAAGAGCAACAGAGACAACAGCTCCATGGTCTCAAATGCTAACTCTTTAAATAAGATATTTTTGCTAAATGTTTGAAGTGGCTTTTCTCTTCACAGGGCCACAAATCATCTATCAGTACATAGAATCACTTACCAGCAAAGTGATTTTTCCTAGCAGGTAACTTCAGAAATCTAAGATCATTGTAGATGACTGAAAATAGCCCTTTCCTATGGATGTTCAGCTATCACTCTTAGTTAAATATCAATTATATCACACCTCAACCATAAAGTGCTGAAAATAATTAATCTTCAGTACCACATGAAGGCTAATTACAGCCAAAACCATGAGGTTTGTGTCTGAAAATGCTTGCATTCTTAATGTTTCAAACTTAGAATCTTTTGTCCCTAAGATTAGAAAAGGTGCAAAATTTTGGTACTTTAATCTCCTACTGTTGGTATTGTATACTTTAAAAGATGTCCATTTCAAATTAGCTACTAGTGGAAAAAATAAAAACCTTAAAGTACTGCGCCTTCTCAAATCTTAAGAAAATTGCTAATTTTGAAATAGTAAGGGATACCAGTGTTTGTTTAGGGTACAAAACCTTAGGACTGTTTGTAATGAGTAATTTATCCACTTCAAATATAGTTAATGTCTCATGAAAAAGAGTTGTATTCAAGGATTAGAATGTTAGTTTTGAAACAATAGGGATGTAAGTTTTTTTTAACCAAAACTCAGAGACAGTATTTGCAATTAACAATGAAAAACCCAGCACAATTCAAAGTGTTAAATGATGAGTGCCCTCAAAGCTTATACCTTCTTACTTATTCTTATCGTAGAACGGTCACCCTTTGGCATGACAAGCAGTTGAAGACGTAAAGGATAAACCTCTACTGCTAAATCTGTCTGAGAAAGCCCAGAACTGATTACTTTCCGTGCCAATGTTGGACCACCTCCATACCTATACAGCCAACAAGAACCATCATTAGTTCGTTAATAATTCCTTTGGATGACACTTCATTGCTGTAAAACCTGTCTTTGAAACATATTTAAAAGACCAATTCCTTCGCTTTAGTTTTTCATTCAAGCTGAAATGGCACATATCAATTACTTATCATTTTACAGGGAAAAGTAAATAGAAGACTGCATAGTTTCTCTACTAATCTTGACAGTTGCCATAAACCTTTCCTTCCTAGACTGCCTAAGATTAGTATATGTTTTTTTAGAATACGAAAGACATCTCTCTCAAAGCTTTTACACATTTGTGAAAAAAGAGAGAATTGAAAATAACAGCAAATATTGTATCAAATCAACAAAATGTTACCACTGAACAAAAAATAATAACTGCATTCTTTATTGTATTATGGATTCACAAAGAATAAATTGATAAGACAAGCAGAAGGGAGAGGATAGAAGGGCTCTGACCAGAACCAAATATAAGTTCATGAAACTGACCACGAGTACAACTGATTCCAAACTTCTTGTGGAAGCAGTACATAATCACGACCTTCTAATAGACTATCATGAATCTCAATGCCAACATGAGAGTCCCCCAATCTTGTATCATACGTTAAATCAGAATTATCAATACTCGCTGGCCTTTTTGAAGAAGCAGCCAAATCAGAATTGTCTAACAAAGAGAACCCGTCGTTTGCATTATTTGGCTGGTCATTGTTCACATAGTCAATCCAGTGCTGCCACCAGCTGTCAGGAACAATATGGAAAATATTTGAGAACATTACTAACGTTTGAATAAAAGAAAATACAAAAATATGTCTGAGATAAGGTATTTCAAAAAGCATCTGGTAACCAGTAGACATCAACCACCAAATAACTAAGAAAGAACTCTGATTCAGAATTAATACGAAAAATGGCAAGCAGGTGCAGACAGTTATGGATTATGAATGTTTTCGTATTTCTAATCACCAAACTATCAAGTAGAGATTATGTCTAACCTCTCTCCTTGAATGAAATATAGAAAAGTCTGTCAATGTGGACAAATATCATATTTTTAACAAAATGCAATAGCCTTCTATATCTCCAAAGTCCAAATAGAATGATCATTAAAATTAACCCTACATGCAGAGTAAGTGAAATATCCACTCAATCTCAACAAAGTTGTCACTCAAAATAACAAGAAGTTTAGCAATATGAATTCATTGGTGCCTTATGGTGCCGCCAAGGAAAACATGAACACATAGACACAGAGGAGTAGAAAGATAACGGTATAATTGGGAAAATTGTCATTATCTAAATGCAAACGGTTAACAATTTATCGTTAGTCAGAATCATTCATCAATTTTATGTAAATTAGAAATACCAAACTCAATACAAGCACATATATAGTGAGACTAACCACAGAACACTGATAATGATATTAATAAGAAGCTACACAAAACAGAAGAAGAAGGCACAGGCGATTACTAACCGCTGAGTAATTAAATAGAAGATGTCGCCTTCTTTGCTATTAGCTTCGGCGGAAATAGCAATGTCTCTGATCAAAACTCTCTCTTCCTCGGGTGACATCTCGCCGCCGCCACTGCTACTGCACATCGAAACCTCTGTCATCTATCTCTGTGTCAATATTTCCCGGATCTGAAACTCAAGAAAAAGGCAAACATCCAAATTCCAGATTCTCAGCTGGAATTTGTTTTCTCGAGAGCCAAACAGAGTCGAACCGGTGGGAAAAATCAGTTGGAGAAAAGAAGAGAAGAGACGAGACGAGACGTGGGCCTGATGGGTTTTTGCTACAACCAGCCAAGTAAACAAATACAGGCCTAAATTCCGATAAGCTTCAGCCCTAATTTCAACCCGACCCAGCCCCTTCTCGTTTTTCCCAATGAAAATCACAAAAGTGACAACATTATTATAATAAACAAGGAAACTGAAGGAAAAAAAAAACACAAACACAAAAAAAAAAAAAAAAATTGTGGTTTTATTTATTTATAATTACGGCCTTTTTATATATGGATTATAATGACTTTTGCTAACGTGAGGGTGGTAATGAGTGTGGTAGTTCGTATTCGTGTCACGTTGTCTATCATATCAATGTCAAATGAATCAACTCTAATCCAATTCAAAATTTATATACTACAATTATGTCAAACTAATCGAGTTCATATCGTGCTTGTGAGTCACATGTATTAGCAATTTAAACCTAAATGGATAAAAAATTTGATGTCAAAATCTATTTAATGCACCCCTAACCCACTAATATCATGTTCGATCAGTGTAATATATTCGTACTATATTCATGGGTGAGATTACTTGTGTTTTTACTACCTCTACTAAGAATTGATATGTAATAATATTGAATTTTTAAGTTGTAGTTGTGGGTGACATGTAATTTTATTATCTTTGTAGATGTGACATGTAAGCACATGAGAGGATATAATAATAATTTTATATATTTCTGTCGTTTTTGGGATAACATGTAAACCCTAATCCAACCCAAAACTTTGCACGTCAATTTCGTACTAACCCAAAAATAACTCATTATCTAACTTTTTTTTAAATAAAACTCGTTATTTATTTAATAAAACACTCACTCACTAAATTCTTGTTGAAGTTTGTGTCCTATATATAATTGCCATACTTATGCTACTTAATGACATATTAAGTGGGTGTTTGGTTTCCTCTAAATAGCTGTTTTTTACTTTTTCTGCTTTAAATAGTAGATTTTAAATGTTTGATTAGAACTATCAAATAACTATTATTAGTTACTTCGGAATTAAAAAGTAGTTGTTCACTAACAGCAAACAGCAATAGCAGAACCAAACAGACTTTAATTATTAACTCATTAAAAAGTTTAATACCATTAGTCATTTTTATATAACATTGCGGATCACATTTTTTTTTATAATAAAATAAATAAATATATTCTCCTTGCAAAATTACCACTGTTTTGCATACTTATTAAGCAAATTAATTACAAAACAACATCACTTTTATTTTTCTTTTACGAAAATAGCACTATAATGGTTTTGCTAAAAGTATGTTTTATCTCATTTTCTCCCATTTGACACTTAATCATTTTGTCTCCTTTATTAAAAAAAAAAAAAAAAAAAGGAGAAAATTCTTTTTATCATACCAAAGTGTTCTTAAATTCTTTTAATTGATTATCCAAGAAAGTATTAAAGTACCAATCTCTTTTCTCCTTATTATAATCTGCTTTTAAATCTTGTTTTAATATTAATCTGAAATTTAGTCATTTTAATTTATTGATTATTTAATATAGAGAAAGTTTCCATTTGAGATCTAGTTGGACTAATTACATTGTCTTCTCTAACTTCTTCATATATTGGTCTTAGAATAGTTTCACTAAAATATACACCAGATAAATTAAAATTTCTATCTGAATTACATCTTTGCATAGTATTATTACTTGTTGAATGCCTATTATTTGAATAAACTGACATTCTAGCAGGTTGACTCAAACTTGAAGAAAAATATATCCTAACTGATCCATCACTATGCTCGAATATTCTTGATGTTTGATTATCAATTTCGAATGGTCTAGGTTCACAAATTTCTTTTAGATCCCATAAACCTGATCTTGTAATTTCATTCCATTTTAGTCTTTTTGGTATTTGAATATTAGAGTGTGACTTATTAGCTTCAAATAATATTGTTTCATCTCTTTTAAACATTCTTTTAGATCTTGGATTAAGTGTGGTAGTCATAAGTTTGTAAAATATTCAATAAATTATAGCAACTGATCTTACATTTTCTTTAAATTCTAAACCCTTATTTTTAACAGTCAAAGTTAACGTATCAAGTATATTAGGATCATACAAACTAATAGAAAATCCTAGAAAGCAATTAAATAGAGTAGAATCCGTTGTTCAAACACCAATAGTAACTCCAACATTAAAAACTAATCAAGCTTCAACTTCAACCTTTAAAGATACTCCATTATTTAAACCTTTTGAATTAGGAACTAAAATAAGATTACAAAAGAAGATACAGTTTTAGATAAAATAAAGGCTAGACTTGCTCAAGTAAATATTAATAAAAATAAACAAGTTATAGTCATTACTGAAGATTCAGATACAGAAAGTGAAGATATTGAAAAATTAGAAGATCAATTTATTCAAAAAATAAAATTTAATACATATACACCTACACCAATAACTAGGAATTATTATTCAAGACCTACCCCTCCAGATACTCAATACGAAGAAAGAAGTAGCATAGTATAATCTAGGTATGATGGAAAAGCTCTTTGTGAATGGAACATTGATAGTTTATCTGAATACCAAATAACAAATTTATTACAAGAAATGTCAATGGCAGCCACTACATAAAAATAATAATGAAACTCAAGTATTAAAAGCTTTAGTGTCAGGACTTACCGGTCAGTTAAAAGGTTGGTGGGATTATTATATAACCCAAGATGAAAAGAATAAAATTTTAAATGCTAGAAAAATTGTAATAAAAGAAGAAAACAATTAAAGATTACAAACTGAAGAAGAAGATATTATTCCAACTTTACTCTTTACTATTATGCAAGGTTTTGTAGGAGACCCTAGGATTTATCATGATAGGAGTTCTGAAATACTTCAAAATTTAACTTGCCCAAGTTTACAAGATTTTAGATGGTATAGAGATATGTTTTTAACAAAAGTAATGATTAGAAAAGATTATAATAATTCTTATTGGAAAGAAAGATTTGTTGCGGGATTACCTAAATTATTTGCTGATAGAATAAGAAATAAATTAAAATATGAATTTAATAATAATATTCCTTATCAAGAATTAACTTATGGACAAATAATTAATTATATTAATCATAAAGGATTGATGATTTATTCAGATATGAAATTTAAAGTTAAGTTAAAAAAGGATAATTTAGTAGGAAGAAAAGAACTAGAATCATTTTATCAACAATATGGATATGAAACTATTAAAGTTCCGTCAACAAAACAAAAAATAAAATCCAAAAGGAGAAAATATAATTACAAGAAGAATTATTATAAAAAATATAATAGTCCAGAAAAATATAATAAAAAGCTACAAGAGCAAGTAAAAACTAGATTTAAGAGAAAAAAAAATATAAATTATAAAAATTATAAAAGGAATAATAATAAAGATACAGTTATTTGTTATAAATGTGGTAAACAAGGACATTATTCAAGAAACTGTAAAGTAAAAAATAAAATAAATAGTTTGGATATATATGAAAAATTAAAAAAATAAAATTATTAAGATTATGATTAATGAAACCTCATAATCAAAATTAGAAATATTAGATTTTTCATAAAAAGATTTAAATATACTATGTAACAGTGAAACTAAAACAGAATCAGAAACTTGTGGATGTATAAGACCATGTACTTGAGAAAATGTTAATATGTTAATAGATGAACAAGAATGTTTCTTAGACTTAATTAAAAAAATAGATAATTCAGAAAACAAGAGAATATATTTATAAAAACTAAAAGATATAACAGGAGCTGTGGAAAATAAAAATTTTGAACCTTTTAATTTTAAAAAAATATATAATAGGTTTAATATTCCAAGAGAAATTTTTATTAAAGAACTTCGAGAAGAAATAAGAAACCTTAGTAAATAAATTAATCAATTAAAACAATTAGAAAATAGGGTTAGAATTTTAGAAGAAGAAAATTTTAAGATAGGATTAATGAATTTAATACAGAAGAATAATTCTGACACAGCTTCATCCAGTTATGGTAAAGGTGTTGTTATTAAAGATCAAAAAGACGAATATGTTAATATAATCAATAAAGCGAATTATCAAAAATAGTATGTAAGATTAGACATAGTTATTCAAAATGAATTTCACTTTCAAACATTAGCATTAATAGACATAGGAGCTAATCAGAATTGTATTCAAGAGGGATAAACGCCTATTAAATATTATGAAAAAATATCTGAAAGATTAAGTTCAGCTAATAGATCAAAATTAATAATACATTATAAATTACCTAAAGTTAAAATTTGTAATAAAAAATATTGCTATAAAACTCATTTAATTTTTGTCAAAATTTTAAATACATTAGTTATATTAGGAACACCATTTATTATAATGTTATATCCTTTTTTTGTTTACAGTAATAGTATTAAGACTCAAATATTAGGTAAAGATATTTTACTTGAATTTGCCTTTCCAATTATTACTAAAAAAAGTAGGGGTGAGCAAAACCGAACCAATGTCCAAAAACTAAAAATCCAAACCGAACCGAACCAAACCGATCCATTTTATAGTTTGGTTTTAAGTTTTTAAGAAGTTTGGATTTCGGTTCGGTTCGGGTAGGTTCAAAACCGAAAAACCGAAAAACCGAATTATTGGAAAAATACTAAAATTAATTATAAAATTAATATATACTAATTTTAGAGAATTTTAGACATCATATTCTTTTATAGTTTTATATTGTGATTTTTGGATGCTAATTTATAGTTGTTAAAACTTGAGAGTTGAAAAAAAAAATAGAGAATTTTAGGTTTTTATTGTGATGTAATAGCATTATTTAGTATTATTGATTTTTTAAGTTAATTTTTTTGTATTTCTTTTTTTTTTTTAAACAAACTACTTATATAAAATTTTTATTCCGATTTTTTTTTAAGAAGTTGATGTTTTTGGATCAACCTAGTCCAAACCGAACCGACCAGAACCAAAATTTAGTTTGGATCGGATTGGTTTATAAAATACATAGTATTTACCATACATTAAAGATTTTGATGAGAAAAGTATTCCAACTAGAAAAAAATCAATACATATGTCAATAGAGTTAGAAAAAACTTGTAGAAAAGAAATTCAATATTTAAAAGATAAAGGTTTAAATAGAGATCAAAGTCACCTTGGTCTTGTTCAACTTTCTATGTTATGAATGAAGTTAAGATAGAAAGAGGAACACCTAAGTTGATAATTAATTATAAACCATTAAATAAAGTATTACAACGAATAAGATACCCTATACCAAATAAAAGAGATTTATTAAAGAAATTATATAATGCAAAAATTTATTCAAAATTTGATATGAAGTCAGGATTTTGGCAAATAGGTATTAATGAAAATGATAGATATAAAACAGATTTTAATGTACCTTTTGGCCATTATGAATGGAATGTAATACCTTTTGGTTTGAAGAATGCACCCTCAGAATTTCAAATTGTAACAAATGATATACTTAAACCTATAAGTAATTATTCAATAGTTTGTATTGATGATATGTTAATATATTCAGAATCAATTGATCAACACATTAGTCATTTAAAGAAATTTTACAATGATGTTCATTAGAATGGTTTAGTTGTGTCAGCAACTAAGATGAAATTATTCCAAATTAAAGTTAGATTTTTTGATTATGATATAGACAAATGAACTATTAAGCCAATTACTAGGAGTTTAGAATTTACATCAAAATTTTCTGATGAAATTAAAGATAAAAAACAATTGCAGAGATTTATAGGTTGTTTATATTATGTGCATGACTTTTTTAAAGATATTAGAAAAATTTGCACACCCTTATATGATAGATTAAAAACGAATCCAAAACCTTGGTCAGAAGAACATACTAGGATTGTTAAAATAATTAAAGAAAAAATTAAAAATCTTCCATGTTTTAATATTTCACACCCTGAAGCATTTTTAATTGTAGAAACAGACGCTAGTGATTTAGGTTTTGGAGAAATACTTAAACAAAAAGAACCTAATAAAGAGAAAAGATTTAATTAGATATTATTTAGGAACTTGGAATGAAGCTCAAAAAAATTATTCAACTATTAAAAAAGAAGTTTTAAGCATTGTTTTATGTATTTTAAAATTTGAAGATGATTTATACATAAAAAGATTTTTGCTAAGAATATATTGTTTATCTGCAAAATTTTGATTTAGAAAATGATGTAAAAAGTTTGATGGCAAGCTTTATTAAGTAATTTTGATTTTGATATAGAATATATTAAGGGAGAAAATAATAATTTACCTGATTTTCTATCACGCGAATTTTTACAGGGAACATGAAGAAGGTTTTAACAAAGACTTCTTTAGAAAAGGGTCAATCTAATCAAACTGATCAAAATTTAATTTTTAGTCTAAAGATTTGCTCCACTTACTCCAATGCGTCAACGTGTATCTTATTCAAATTTTCGTCTTCAGAGTCCTTTGGATCCAGCTTTTAAATCATCCTATTCATCAGTTTTGGCACTGTCTCTTTCCTCTTCTTCAAATATTCAAATCAAGAAAAATATTAGTCAATATATTCCAAATCCATTTAGGCAATTTATTAAAGTTTTGAAACCAGAAGAAATATTTTTGGTTGAAAATTTTAACTTTTCAAGACTTGTTACTGAAATTTTCCCTCAAGATTTTCACTATATTGAATCAGACCCAATTAGGAATAGAGAATTTTATGAGTCTATCCTTGTTTTATCTGGATCAGTAGAAGTCGAACATATTCAAGACAATACTAAGATTACTTATAGTAAGGTTAAAATTCTCAAGATTCTCTCTTTTCAATAATGGGGACAAAGCGCATTTACTTTCAAAGTTTTAACAACAAACATTTACAAAAAGTATAACTATTATGATTACCAGGAAGCTTGGTTTCAAGCTTTTCTATCAAGATTTTTTAATTACCCTTGGTTCTTTTACTTCCATAAAAATGGAATATTTTCAAATTGGTTTGTTAAATGAGTCGAATTTTTTGGGCCTATTCCAGAAGCTTTCCCTACTCAAGTTATTAAAAGTTAAAATAAGTTTTTGAAATATTACAACAATTCAGAACAAGATAAAATAATAAGATTTGTTAGCATTTTCTCAGTATCATAGATATTATCTTGGACTTATTATTATGATAGAGATACTCCTCTCCCATTTTTATACTGAGAGTTTAGAGTAAAATTTTGGAATAATTTTAATGCAAACAAAGCTACTCCGAAATAGCGGAGCAATTTTGTTTAAAAAAGACTTCAACAAAGACTTCACCTATAAAAGAAAGCAAACTTCAAAAGGACAAAGAACAGTTAATTAAGTTAATTGCAGAAGCTAAGACAGAGGCAGAGATTACTTCAATTCTTGAGAAGGCTTGTTCCACATCAAGCGAATCAAAGGAAGCATCAGACTCTAGTCACTCTATATCTAAGAAGAAAGTTATTTCTAAATTATTTCAAGATAGTCAATATTCTTATGATGACATAGATTTGTAATAATATAAATTTTAATTATGTAATTTTTAATATGTAAAACATAACATGTAAAGATAAAAAAGCTCTCTGAGCTAAAAACCCATTTGGGTGGCTAGAGCAAAGTTTAGGATCAAAGAAATTTTTTTTAAAAAAGAGTATTTTTCATCAGTATAAGTATGTATGTATTTAAGTCATCATATGTATTGAAGGCATCTTCCTTTAAAAAATATCTCCGACAAAGGTGGGACCCAAGCATTAGTTATTCAGAAATCAACAAAATGTCTTTCGATGATAAACAGCTTTGGCAGACAACTTATTTTAGACACATCAATGTTATCTAGATGCATCGATTGGTAATAGTTGTGTTAGATATCTTTAATCAACCATCTCTTTCTTTAATTTGGAATCACACACGTAGCAGAGATAGAGTTTATCTCTTAAGTTTTCTTTGGTTATTTTTTCAAGTTGCAGAGAAGTCTACATGCGCTATATTCCTAGAGAAGTTTATCCTTTGATAATATCTACTTCATTTTGTAATAAAACCTTTGATCTGCAATTAGTTTTCAATCCTTGCATATGTAATCAAAACAAATCAGAATCTTCTTTTATTCAAGAGTCTATTATTTAAGTATTTCCCCGATGTATTCCAAAGTCAGATTTTTGTAAGAATTTGATGAATAATCAATCATATCTCGTTATATAGATCATCTTATGAATGCTTTAGTTTTAATAGATTTTTCTCGTTGGTAAATATATATATATATATATATATACTTGTTCTCCTAAGCGCAATAGTAACCCTTTGTGGCAAATAATAAAAGGAAGAAAATTTTGTCTCCTAAACCTATATTGCACGGAAAAATTTGAATTGAAGCGTTTATATATTTTGGAAATCGAAAGTCGAGCAAATTTATATAAACTACTTTGAATCACATTATTCCTAATGTTAAAAAACTGAAAACTTTTCTTTTGTATCTGTAAAAAAAAAAAAAATTTTTTTCTTATCTGACTGTTATGTAATTTTTTATTATATACCTAAAAAATTTAAATTTGTAAAATTTGTAAATGTAGTTTTACATTTTTATCATTTAGATGATCTTTTTCACATTTCTTTATTCTATAGATATCTATATATATTGTTTTTCTGGTTTTATTTTATGTTTCCATACAACATGCCGCAGTAAAAGGAAATTGATATAACAATAAATTTAACAAACGAAATCATCTTTTGTAGAACTAATCGATATTCACTACATACCATCCTAATACCATAAACATAAAACTAATCAATCATTAATCATTACATAAACAAAAATTAAATCGATATCCCAAAATGGATGCGTGGTATAGCGTGGCCTAATGATACCCTACCCATAAGTATTACATACAAATAATAACTGTTGAATATTATGCATCATACACACAAAATGCACTTAATTAATAGTAATTCAAAAAACACAAGTCAAACAAGTCAAAAGGTTTTGATGTGTAACACTTATTATTATGGAGAGGCTTTCAATTTGGTTGTTAATAAGTTCATGAAATTACATTTGTCAATCAAAATATTCCACATTAGTATTTATATTATCGCGTCACATTTTGATTGGTTGAAAATAACGTACTACCTGCTTATACTAAAACTTTTGGAATAGCAGAGTTGGTTGATCGGTTCAAACCCAATTTTCTTTTCCCCAATTTCAAACAATTCGAGCCGTCTTACATTTTTGTAAACATCTCCGACATCATATCACTAAGAGTGGATTTCAAAGTCCACGTGCCTGAATTCGAACCCCAGCTTCTCTTCCCTAATTTTATACAATTCGCACAGTATCAGATTTTGCAGCCATCTCTAACTCTCTATGATTGCCATTATCTTTAGTAGCCATTTCAGCATCTTCTTCATCGTTGTCATCATCCTTGGCCTCATCCAATGGTTTATAAACGTAAAACCACGCACTAATTAGATAATAAACCAAATTAACAACTTGGATTACTGTTACAAGGTAATAATAGTAATCCAATTTTCCTCTGTTAAGATTCCGATCCGGCAACCAGTTATTTTCCGGCCCAGTGTATTTATATACCAACGTAACCAAAGCCGTCCCCAAATAATTTCCAATTGCTATTGTAATCAAAAACAGCGCCTGCGCCGTACTTCTCATGCTTTCCGGCGATTGATCGTACATAAATTCCATATGTCCAACCGACGAAAAAACTTCCGCAATTCCGTGCACGAAGTACTGCGGAACTAACCAGAAAACAGAGATCGGAACCGTCGCATTCGGACTGTCCAATAAACCATGATCCGCAGCAACTTTTTTCCGTTTGGTTTCTATTACAGCCGAAACAATTGTGGCGATTATGTTGATGAAGAATCCAATCCCCATTCGCTGAAGGCAGGTGATTCCAGCAGGATTTCCGGTGAATCGGCGGGCGATTGGGACAAAAACACGCTCGTATACAACGAGCCCTAAAACGACGGTTAGAGTGCTGAAGATTGATAAGGTAGCAGGAGGGATTTCAAAGGAGTGAGTCAAGTGGCGATTCATTGAGCGAGCTTGCATTACTACGAAACTGTGGATGTGAGAAGATGCAGTCACGGCTAAGATTCCTGATGCCCAAATAGGTAACATTCTTGTCATGGATTTGAGTTCTTCAACCCGGTGGATTGTGTTTAACCTCCATAGATTTGGATTCTTTAAGTTTTTTTTCTCTTCTTCTGTTATGATCGCAGCTTTGTCAAACCACCTGCATTCCTTAATTAAAGGGATTATGTTAAGTAATTGTGTAATTAATTTATGAATACTTGCAATTATGAATGCAACAAGCAATTGTTTCTAGTATTTATTTTAAAATATAAGGACTAATAAAATTTACTACAACGTAGAGGCAGTTTGGGATTACTGTTAGTGAAAGTACTGGCAGGGAAAGTTAGTTTTTATTGCTTTCTTTAAAAGTAGTTTTAAGTGTTTTTTTAATACTTTTCTGAATACAATCTGATTTTTTCTAATTGTGCATTTGAGGCTGCTTACCAAAAAATTACATCATTGATGTCTTTTAGAGTGCAATTTCACCATTAGTTGTGTTGTCCTAGATTAAGTTTTTGTCATTTTTCATGCGGATACTATTGAAAATTTTTGACAAATGGAAATTTGTCTGAACTTTACCTTTTTTTTTTTTTTTTTTTTTTACAGAATCCCTTTAAAATGGAAAAAATAAAACTAGGACAAAAATGATAAAAATAAAGTTGAAGCTTGCTCAAATATATATGTTAGGGGTAAACTTGAACCTCAACTCTATTTAACAATTGTTTCCCTTTGTGATTGGACCAAGTATAATGGGATTCGTTGAACTACGTTAAGCTTGAATTTACTAATATCAAAAACAGGTCTAGCACTTTGAAATTTATTCCCAAGTCAATCGTAATTTTTTATATTATATTTAATAGTGTATAATATTTCCCAAGTTGAGCTAAACTAGGCTCGGTGTTGCATAATCTCAAGCCTAGTCCATTGGAGCTAAAATCTAGTCGGCTCGACCTCATAAAAATCAAATAAGTTGCATGCTTAGTTACATGTTTAAAAATGTGATTTTCATCATTTTCCCATTCTTGTTTGGCAAGAAGGAAATAAGATTTTCAATGCATGTATCTAAATTCCTTCCCTTCTTATTTTGCGTCTTACCAAACACAATATTAAAGTACAAATCTAAATGGATACTCAAGAAGAAAAGACACTCAAGTTAAAATTCATTTGTATGCAAATGACAATAAAAAGTTATAGGACAACAAAACTTACTTGAATTGATCAGAGTGTAAAAGTCGGCCGGTGGTAGAAATAGTAGCATCGAGCTCTCTATTCTCGTAAAGAAGGGTCGGATCATGAGGCACTACTAATTTTCTCTTCTTAAAAGCAGCAACCGTAACTTGAGCCAATCTAACTAAAGGGCTTCCTCCTGGTTTAACTTTCATAAAAAGTGGAGATCCAATCACGAAAGCTATGATAGATATAGCCCAAGCTATGGTTGGAATTCCAAGCCCCCAACCCCAACCAACATTGTCTTGAATATAAACTATAACTGTCAAGGCAGTTAAGGTCGCCAATCCCATTCCAAAATAATACCAATTGAAAAAGTTCCAACTCCTGGCTGCCGCACTTGATCTGCTCATGTCAATTTGGTCTGCTGCAAATGTAACCACACATGGTCTAATGCCACCAGTTCCAAGAGATGTGAGGAGAAGAGAAATGTAAAGTACCCATATTTGAAAATGTGATGCTTCTTGACAATTTTGTTGAGATGGACATGGTGGTGGTCGAAGAGATGGAAGCACGGCTGACATTGTAATGCTGATCATTCCCTGTTGAATGTTAATTGTAATTAGTTGACCATTAATAATTTAGCATGGAATCAAAATAATTTATTATTTACTAGATTTATTAATTCATTCCTTTACGTTTTGTATCAGTAATGCAGTTTTGGTAATTTGTTCTCAACTCCACTCTCATTTGATTAGGAAAAAGGTACACTATTAATGCATAGCATGTTATATTAAACCAAAATAATTAAGAGATATAAAAAATAGAATTTTAGGAGAAAAAGTATTCTGGATAAATTAGTTATTTTAATACTCTAATTAATATTTCATTAGTCTTAGGAAGAGAGTAACATATAGTAAAGAGAAAGAGTGGATTTGGTTCACATGCATACACTTGTTTTCTGATTTTTGTTTACAGATGTTATTTTTGACTAAATAAATTGGCGTCAAACGAATTCAAAAATGACATGTGTCAATATATAATTGGTGGCCTATTAACACTTGTCAATTTTGTATATATTTCATTTTAAACTCATTTGACTAATGCAAAATTGAAGGTCGAGATTGATACGTAAAATTCACTTATAGAGAAATTAACTCTACGAGTCAAATTGAACTGCAATTAACCATTTTTTTATGAAATCCTCTAAAAAATGAGTTTTTCCGGGGAAGAAAAGGGAGAGACCACTTCATAAATAATGGAAGCGACAATGATGGTCCAAAATCGGCCAGCGAAAGAATCGGCGATGAGAGCACCGAGAAGTGGGGTGAAATTGGAAGTTCCGCCGAAGTTGGTGAGGATATTTGAAGCTTTAACAAGCGGTAAATTTAATTGCTGGGTTAAATATGTAATCATGTTGGCGTAAAATCCTGTTGCTGCGAATTTGTCACATATCTCATTTGCTGCCAAATTAAAAAAAAAAAAAACAATAATAATAATATTAGCATAAAATTAGATCGACAAAATAATTAATTAATACTCATAATCAACGAATAAAAATCACGTGAACCTCTTCCATAATGTATCTGCAGCTTTTTACAGACACGTAGTGTGTGTGGGGGAGGATGAGGATGAGGATGAGGATGAGGATGAGGCTACCGAATACCATAACTCTCAATTATTTTATTTGTTTGTTTGTTTGTTTTTTATAATTAAATTAAACAAAAAAAGGTTTTGGATAGCTCCTCATTTATATATGGATGTTAGTGCTTTTTTTTGCGTCCATGTTCTTCCTATAATTAATTATTCCATTTGCCTAAACTTTTAAGATGACGCTTTTCATGATTATTTTTTAATTTGGATCAATTTTACACTTACATAAATTTAACAAAAAAATCATTAATTTCGTTTAAGTTAGAATCATTTCTTTTATTGAAAAAAAAAAGGTTAAAGAAAACGTTTTTTAATAAGAAAAATGAAAAAAAAAAATCTAGATTTTAAATTAAGTACTGGTCGCCTTTTGATTTAATATTATTTTTCTAAATTTTAATAAAAAAAATGTTTTTTATTTTAACTTTAAAGAAATTAGTAATTTTTTTTATATGTTTGAGTGAATTTAGCCCCTAATAAAATATTCATGAGGCAAAAATATCACCTTAAAAGCTAGAAAGTATATAAATAATTTGGATAAAAGAGGGCCATAACTTTCTTTTTTTTTTTTTTAATAAATGGACTATAAGTTTGTATTTTTATTGTGATGAATATTTTCTCATTAAATACTCCTTATCCTTTTTTATGTATATGATAAATTATAGAATATTATAAACATATTATATTATTTGTATGTCAAACCAATAAAACTATACCACGTAATATATTTTATAAATTCGATTTTAAGATCTTTATTTTAGGGTCTGAAGTTTTATTTAAATAATTAGTAATTAATTACACATTTTTTTATGGATTAAGATGTGATTTGTTGTAATATTATTAACTTAACACAATAATAACGTGGTGTGCAAGAAATAGACTATAAGTTCTGTATACGTGAGCATGTGAAACTAATATATTATCCTCCAAAGCCGACTTGATATGGGAAAATTATACAATGGATCCGGTCTATGTGGACCTTCCCAATAAAAAATTGACACATAAGCGTTTTTTATTTTTAAAAATATTATATTGCTTACGTGTCAGTTATTCAGTGGAACGGTCCATATGAACCCGGTCCACTGTAAAATTTCTCCTTGACATGTGCTTCAAATTAAACTTTTATATATAAAAAAACAGGTAATAAAGTTTTCCGTTCTAGGCGCAACGACGAATGACTAAAAATCTAACATCTATCCTTGAATCCAACGCCACCCAATTCAATATTATATATAAACAACAAAAACAATATTTAAGAACAGTTAATTGTGTTTGTGTGAAAATATTTAAGGACATTTAAGTTGCTAATGTTTTACTTTCACGTATTGATGCTGTATTAAGATTTGTTAAGTTATGTCTACAATTCTTATGTAAATTGATTCCTTCTAAAGTAAATTTTATCGGACAAGTAAGTAGTTTGAGATCTATATGAAATTAAGGTCATGTTTGGTTCATGGAATGGAATAGGATTAGAATAGAATAGTTATTTTATGAAATGAAATAGGAGAGAAATGGAATAATTATTCCTTTTTCTATTCTATTTCAATGTTTGGTTCAACGTTAAAATAATATATGAAATATGATTTAATGAAATGGAAAAAATAAAGAAAACTATATGAAAATAGGTTAAACAAAGAAAAAAATAATCAAACAATTGAAAATGAAAAAATGAGATTGAATGAAGAAAAAAAAGGATAAAATTAAGTAAAATAAAAAAAAAACGAACAAAAAATAAAAAAGAAGAAAAACTAAGAAAATAGAAAAAAAAAAAAACAGAATATCAACAAAAAATGAAAAATGAATAAATAGGAGAAAAATGAAGAAAATAGAAATTAACATAAAAAATTATAACATGTGATGAACTATGAAATAACTATTCATGGCCACATATTGAATCAAACATTGAAATAAGTATTCCACATGGAATAGCTATTTTATTCCTTATTTATTTCATGAACCAAACATGATCTAAGTGTTGTTTACTTATTTGTTTGAATTTAAAAATTTGGAGCTTGCGTTCTGAAAATAGGCATATGTATGAATTGTAAATGTAATCAGGTTAGAATGTGATTTTTTTTAATGTTGTACAACTAGTCAAATACTAATGAATTATGTATTCCTCATTGCTCCCAGAAGCAAGGAAAAAATAATCCGACCAAGTAGATGTTTTGTTATTATACATGATTGTGTGTTGAATTTCCTACTCTACACATCTAGCTAACTATATAATCGACCGTCGATCCAATTCCTAACAAGATCTTCTATATTAAATTCTAATCAGTTAACCAAAACTGTTAAATATATACATTAAATTCAGTTAAAAAAAATTATGTATTTATTATATGTGTACTTAATAATTGCATTTTTATTGGTTATTTTTCTTCTTCTCAATAAAAATCACCCATTCATTCTCTAAAAATAACGAAATGCAATAAATCATACACTATAGCTC
Source organism: Euphorbia tirucalli (assembly GCA_039660915.1). Classification (NCBI taxonomy): domain Eukaryota; kingdom Viridiplantae; phylum Streptophyta; class Magnoliopsida; order Malpighiales; family Euphorbiaceae; genus Euphorbia; species Euphorbia tirucalli. The sequence continues at coordinate 68,007,067 of CM077632.1, forward strand.
AGTACATATAACCAATGAAAAAAAGAAAGGAAAACAAAAATTGAAGATTTTATTTATTTATTTTTTTTCTTAATATTAACAAATAAATAAAAACTTACCAAAAATAAATGGCATTGTCCTAACGCCACCACGCTGCCTCCGCTGAACATGATTGGAGGTGGTTTCCTGACCTTTGTGGCCGCCAGACTCCGGCATTGGTTTGGTGTGGTCCGGTAGCTCCATCTCTGTTGGTTGATTCATCAATTAACTAGAGGAGTTGTAGTATATTTATAAAAGAAACAGATGGAATCATAAAAATGAAGACAAAATATTGAAAGAGACAGCCCATGTCATATGAGACTCAATGGGGCCCCACTTTAATATATCTAAATTGGAATCTGACGTGGTATCTTATGTCATATTTTATTTTATTTTTTTAACCTTTTTCATTTTGTTACCGCCAGTAATTAATAATATGTTTTCATCATCCATAGGCAGTAGTACGATTACTATTTGTAGGCGAGAGCATGTGCCTAATTTTAAAAGCTTAAAACTTGAAGTAGATAAATGGTAGGCAGAAGAGGCAAATTTAATACTTAATGCTTTCCTACTTTGTCTATGTATATGTATGGAGAAATTTTATAGTGGACCGGGTCTATGTGGACCGTTCCACTAAAAAACTGACACGTAAGTAATATGACCATTTGGAAAATAAAAAACGTTTATGTGTCAATTTTTCATTGGGAAGGTCCACATGGACCGGGTCCATTGTATAATTTCCTATATATATGTCTCTATGATAACTTCTTATCCACAAATATCAGTACTGTCACGCCCAACTAATCTATAATTTTAAAGGAAACGGCGATTGATTTTATGGATCATCGATTGATGTGGTTGATGTTAAGATTGTAAATGGGCCGGAAAAACCTTTTCTTTTTTTTTTTTTTTTTTTTTTGGGGGGGGGGGGGGGGGGGGATTTGTGCGAATGATTGCACAAGGTAGGTTAGGAAAAATATATTCCTGCGGTAGATTCAAAAAGAAAAATATTACCACGTGTTATTTTTTCATTGGAAAGATCTAAATAGATTCGATCTATTATAAAATTTCTCTCATTTCAAGTAACAATTTATTCCGAAATGATAAGTTGATATATAAAGTTTAATCATCGTATTAATTATTATTGTCCGTTGGTTTTAAAGCTTGTATAACACAGATCTATCATATTATATGTTGAAATTCCATTAAAAAATAAAGCTATCAAGATTTAAACTTTCAATTACTTGGTTTTAACATCTTTTATGCAACGTTAAGTAACTATTTAACTTAAAAATCTAGCTAAGAGATAAAACTAAAATAGGTTTTATTATTATTATTTCTTAGACTTGTCGTGTCCTCTAATCCTGAAATAATAAAAAAAATATGTTATTTATATTTATTTTATTTTATTTCTAACGTTGAAATGTTGCTTACGTTGTATATGATTGATTGATGCGTTGTTTATATATATATATATATATATATATATATATATATATATATATTTCATTTGGCGCATTATTCTAAGTTTTGTTAAGCCATGCTTACATGATTCTTTAACAGTTTCACGAAAAAATATGAATTAGTCAAACTAATTCTTCTAGAATCTAACTGGAGTAGATAAGTAAGTTATTTGACACAACTTATTAAGTTATAGTCTGATAGTAAATACATTTTTTTCCCAATCGAGAAGTTTGAAATTCGAGTGTCTCAGGTGAGAGCAGATATTATATCCTTAAAAGAATCAAAATTGTAAAAAAAAAAAAAAAAAACCTTATTCAACTCAAAATTTACATTTTTTGTGAGAGTAATGAACAAGACATCTTTCAAAATTTTAGATAAAACAATAAAAACTGAACTAGTAAAAGGTTTTAGTTGTTTAAACTAGTGTTCGAATCATAATATACGCAACAGACGTTAATTAGAAAATAAATCATTTAAAATACACTTAATCAACATCGAAAAGGGTAATGAGATTTGAATAAAAAAAAATATTAGGCAATTGGGTAAAAGATGTTTATGTGTGGTGTTATTATTATATAGTTGAAGTGGGATATAGTGTGAAGTTGTAAGCTAATTTGTCTATTAGGTGTTTGATTAGGGTATTGAGGAATGATATTGTTGGATTTGGTTGGGGTACGTGTAATAATGGCAATTAGGCAGCTGCATGCATGGAATGTGGATTACTGGATTCGGATTCATTACTTGCTTTTCTCAGTTCCACTATATGGAGATCAAGTAAACAACGTTTCTCTCTCGTTCTATGCATATAATTTGATCCACTCATTCTTACTTATCAAACTCATCATCACATCTTATTCACCCATTCCTAATCTGATTAATCAGTTTGAAACTGGTTTGATATGCATTTTTTTATCTTTGAAAATAAATATGCATCTTTTGAATATTAATTACTATAATCCATAGTTTCTAACGTTTCAATATGTTAAGTTTTACACTAACAACATTTAAAAAAAAAAAATTTTGTAGTTTCACTTTTTTATAAATAAAGGATTTTGGTTTTTTTGTTAAAAAAAAAGATTGTGTTTTAATATATTAACAAAAAAAAAGATAATTAAAATTAAATTATGACATTACATAGGGTATTATTGTTCATTTTGAACTCAAAATTTTCAATTTGGTTAATAAAAATACAATAGACATTAATGATAAATTTTAAAAATTTTTGAAAAACGTAAATATTTTTCTAAATTAAATAATAATAATAACTTAAAAAAATCATAACAAATTGAAAAATTTTCAAAAAATATTTAAATCTTAATGTAAAATTCTTAAATAATATGCATAAATTATTGGTATATTAAATAACCAAAAAATCCTCCGCTGTATTATCATTTTTAACGGAAAAATGTTACTTGTCCTTTTTTTTGTTAATATTTTAAAATACAATTCTTATTTAAAAAAAAAAAAAACCCAAAGTACTTATTTATAAAAAAGCTATAAAAAAGCGAAACCAGATGTTTTTTTTTTTCAATTTGCCCATAAGATACTACCTAACTATCAAATCGAGTAAATTTCTTTTTTTTTTTTTTTAATTTGCCCCATAAGATAATACCTAACTATCAAATCCAGTTAAAGATGTGTTGTTTGTTTTATTTGAGTTAATTAACATTGTATTTACCATTTACAAAAGTTTTTTTATAATTTTTTATAGTGCTTTGATATATAGAATTGTTTACCAACTATGAAATCCAATTTCTAATGCAGATATATTGCGTATATACTCTTAAAAAAATCTATGATTAACTATATGTTTAGTTAAAATTATAATCAATTAAAAATTTAATGTAGGTAATTAAAAAATCAACGACAATAATATTAATATTATTAATAACAAATAATATAAAAATCTCAAATTGACTAGCACGTGATGAATGCCCTTTGGGCTTAAATCATGCACAACACAGGTACACTTTATCATGTGTTGAATTTTTATCAACAAATGAAACTATCGGGATTCGACCTCTTGACCTCTAAATCTAAGTGACTTTAATACAATATCACAAAACTATTTGATCCAAAAATTTAAACTGATAGATGAGATTCAATTATAATTTTTATTATTATCTTTAACACCTTTTATAAAGTTCACTAATTAATTTCTTATCTTTTTCCCAGAATAACAGTGCGGGCTATAAGTTCATATATTATTTATTTGCAATATTAATAAATTTAAAAAAAATTAAGTTGTTAAATACTATTAGATATTTAGGAGTATTTTATGATTTAAATTTTCTGTAAAATAAATACAATTTAAAAAAATTAAATTTTTAATATATTTTTTTATTTATAATGATTTCTGTGGTTATTAAATTTAAAATAGTTAAGTATTTTATTTATTGAATGTTTCGTGAACCTAAAAACAATAATATTTGTTATTTAGAATAAATACACATGTAAATATAATTTGTGGCTAAGGGATGAAGCAACATTAATTTGTGTCAATATATATACATATTGCAATGTTGTTCCAATTTTGTCTATCTCTTTTGGTCTTTTGTAGCGTGTTAACATCGACAACTCACCTGCCCTATGTTTGCCAATACAAATAATATTCTTTCTACCCGATATTTATTATTTATACTTTCAAGGACAACAAATTACTCCATCTTAGTTGTTTTAGGGATTTTTTATATATATATATATATATATCTAATTTTTGTTAAATTACAAATTAAGTGGTGCTAATTGTGTAATTTTTTTTAATTTATGTGCTTAATTCTAAAAAGAGACTAATAGCAATGTATATATGTGAACCCCATTTCGTTTTTTAAAATTCTAATCCCGTCCCAAACCCTATAATATACAATTTAGTTAATCGGATTGGATAAAGGCAGGTAAGGAAATACTCATTCCTTGTCATTAGAAACTTATAGAATCGTAATTCAAGTCAAAGGAATTTGGTCATGTATCATTATCATTGTTGATAATCAAATATTAATAATATTTAATTAATAATGTACTTTAGGGTTGATCGGATGGTTTATATATATATGCTAATTAGTTAATTAATTAATGTAATTAATTAATGACATTTATATTGTGTGTGTACATGGGTTTTTCTTACATTGAGAGATAAAATTGAACATTATCTAAAAACAATAATTGAGGCAAAATGAAAGGAGTAAATGAATGATGAGTGTGTGGGTCATTTAGTCTTCAGACTTGGACTTCTAGATCCCATTTACTTCAAATTCATTTCTTCCTAACAAATTGCGCCATCAAACAGAAATAAACAAGATATTACTATTTATTTCAACAATGCATCAAGTCATTAAAAAAAAATAGTCATCCATCAATTATTTGTTTGAAATAGAAAAAAGCATTTTAGCAATTTTTCTTTTCAAGCTGTAGAGTTTGAGAGGAAAAATTCAATATGAGACAGAAAAAAGAAAATTAAATTAATCACACTAATAAAAACATTAAAACATCTTAACCAGAATGATTAGTTTAGAAGTTAGATAACATTTTTTCAATTTATATATTTATATACTCCGCTCCATAAAAATATTACACACAATACTAAAATATAATTCATGTAAAGCAAATTGGAAGCTTTTTTTTTTTTTCCATAATTTCCTTAATATACAGCTAATATGGGTAATTAAGAGTAATTATTTCTTTTAATATATTATTAATGATGTATCTAGCATTATTATTAAGGAGATGTTAAAGCTAGATTAGAAAGTTAGAATCATGCATTCCTATAGTAAAAATAATAGGTGTGCAGTTTGTCTTGTCAATATGGTGTCTTCGTTGCAACTAGGACTTCATATCCTTGCTTCTCCTCCTCCGTGTTTGCACTCTTTGATGCTTCAAGACATTTCAAACGTTTCGTTTCGTCGTTTTTGTACGCTGCAGTCCTTAGGTCTCCTCTCTTTATTAAAAAGAAGTTGAAAGATTAAGAAGGATTTCGAGTGATAAAAAAAAAAGGAAAAATAAAAGAATGACGTACCCACTTACGCAAAGTGAAGATCTGAAGAGACAAAAATGGCCTCCTTTTTTCAATTAAATGCGTATTATGATTGTAATTACAATGAATTATATGCTACCTTACAAATTAACAAAAATAAAAAATAATATATATATATAGCCTAAATGATTGAGTGAATGAATGGTTATGCATTTGCCGATTTCCCGTGATAGATATGCTTAAATCCTTTATCATGCGCCCACATGTTCTCTTTTTCATTATCGTCCTAATTTGATATGTAATTTAAAAATTATTTGTCCACATATTTTTTTTTGACCATTTAGCTTTTGTTTGTTTCTTTGTTTTTCAAGAAAATATGAGATAAACAATCAATGAAACATGGACTCATCTTTCTCCATGAATTGAATCTGTGGGACCCATCTCAAAATACTTCCTTTCTCTTGAAAGAAAGTTTGAGCTAAAGATCCATTTTCACATTAATACTTTCCTAATTTCATCTTTAAACTAAATTATCTACACAAATAATAAATTTTATAGTGGACCGGATCCATATAGACTGTTCCACTGAAAAACTAACATATAAACAACATAAGCATTGGAAAAATAAAAAACACTTATGTATTAATTTTTCATTGGAAAGATCCACATGAACCGGATCCATTGTAAAATTTCCCCTACACAAATATTAATTTATCTTGTTTCCATATTGTTAGGAAAACAATTCCTACGAGGTCTTTGATCTTTTTGAATTTTGTTAATTGCATTGAATTTTTTTAATTAATTATAATCACATACATAAGCTCACTAATTACTCTAAAATTTAAAGATTACTTAATGAATATTATAGTCGATTAAAAAGTGTCTTACTCATTTTACATGCATTTGAAATTACAATTTAAATGTTTAAAAAACAATTATTTATAGGATGTGATTTATGAAAATCTCGTTATAAATTACATAGCATATTCAATATGAAATAAATCTTGAGTTCTAAACTAAGTTTGATATTCAAGCTAAATTATTCATGATTATAATTAATTGATAGGTCAATGTACTAAACTAAAATATCAAAAGGTTAATAGAAAAGAAAGAGCTTGAGGATGCTTTTTTCATCCCTCTAACAATCAGCAGCACAAGAATAAAGTTCTTAAGGGTGCTGAAAAAGATAAAAAAACTGAAATAGTCATGGTTAAGGTGTTGAGTTGAGGATTCCTAAACTCAAGTGTCACGGTTGGACTGGAAGGTCGATAAACCCATGCCCCATAATTTGTAGTCTTTCTGGTTTGAAAGTGTAAACATAAATTTTATTTAAATGATAAGGGCTAGCTATATGTATCAATTTGTAGCTGGAGTAAATAAGGCATAAGGGCCAATTTGGGATCCATTTTAGAGAAGATGCACCTATTTCTTGATGGCCTCGTATTGAACTTGATTCCTCTTTTTGTGTTTGCTGATATGGCATTTTCCATTTTTTTGTGTTTTTTAACATTGAAATTTTCATCCCTCTAGAAGATCAAATCTTAATATTTAGTCTACTAAAAGAATCCAAATTAACACTTCGAAATTTTGATACATGATTACTAAATGTATTCCTTAAGATGATTGGAGTCTGTTTGGTTCAGCAACACTGTGAATTGTGGTCCAAGCTGTAAAATCAATTTCAATCCTGTCCTAAAGAGATGTTTGTCAGTCTGTAGTGCGAATTCAAAATGTCATGTATGCAATTATTAACAAATGGAAGATAATTCTCACAGTGCGTTATGAATTTCTTTTTTTTTTTTCTTTCCTTTTATTGATTGAATGAAGACTGATACATTTTAGTAACCCAATATTTAAAGTTTCCTGACATTTTCGAAATCAAACCGAACACAAAATTTGAACAAATCAATGATAGTCATGTCTATCAATCAAGCCCCAACTTGTTTTTAAATAAGATAATCTGTGCAGACTGACTTACTGATAGAATACTCAGTAAAAGCCATATCTGTATTTGCCGTAATTTCTACAGTCAGTCACCCTACTCTTATTTGGACTCGGCCCCTATACTATCATCGGAGAGGTCATCCCGTGACCTACGAACCTATAAAATTTCACATGCAGTATATGAATTGAATCTGTAAAATTTTAAGATTGTACGATTTTGGTTAAAATTAATGGTCAAGAAGGATCTTTTACCATATTTTTAATATTAGGATCATAAAACCTCAACTTCAAGCTAGATCCTCTCAGTGTTAACTAAAATCATAAAAAAAATATAGATCTAACTCGACCCACATCTATAAAATTTAACATATTTATTAGTCAGAGGCTAGATTATCTACTAAATGAGAATACAAGGGCTAATTTGAGAGTATATTTGCATGAATACCAAGCTTGGCAATTTCATCCATAAGGGGTAAATGTCAAAAAAAAAAAAAAAAAACGTAATTACTTTAGAAATTTATTAAACACGCATTGAGTGTATTTTTTGCTAAACAAAAAGTTTAGGATCGACCAAATCTTCTTGAGAATAAATACTACACCTTTTAAGAAAATGAAAATAAGAAAATTATTAAGGAGATATGTAATAATTAAAAAAATTTCTGATTGTTTTTGTCTTGAGCTTGACCATAACACTATATGCCTTGTTTGATGTGGAGATTTTTCAAATGAAAAAAAAAAAGGATTAACTCGTTATAAAATATTCAACAATGAAATTAACATTAACAATATTTGAGGGTCCTACGGTACTCACCGCTTCTGTTTTTTTCTCTCACAAGTAACGGTGTGAGCGGATGACCTTTTGAGCGGAGCGCGGCAAAACGGACCGGGGAAAAAGAAAAGAGTATTTTGGATTGTTTTATGTTTTGAAAACGGGTTTGTATCTTGCAAAAAGTCAAAATTTAGCCAAGTATAGGGGCCAAAAATATTATTTTTCCACCAGATAGCTAATACTAGCCTATTAAAGTTTCCATTAGACATAAAAATAGAGACCACGGTATTTTATTGGCAAAACAATAACAACTGGATCTTGTAATTCAAACAATTTGACGGTATGACCCAATATTTCAATTTTGGCACATTAATCATCCATGACTTTGATTTTTTTTTGGTCAAAGTTTGATCACAATCTATAAGAAATGTATCATACTAATTGTTAAAAGGTGTGTGGTAAAATTGTACACCTCCATTTGTTTAACTGTCCGTGTATTTCGAAACCATAAATCAAAGGGCAAATTTGGCTGAAGGATCGTCATTAGAAGGGGCTAAATATATCAAAACTCAAGTAGAAGAACCTAAATAATTAATCATGCCAAGTACATTGACCAAAATTTGTCAAAATTGATGTACAAAGGCCAAAATGACAATTTTCACCAAGTACATGGATCAAATTTTGACTTGTACCACATTCTACGACATTAATAGAGATGGCAACATTCAATGACATGCTGCGATATCAAAAGAAGCAACTCATCGACAAGTTCAAAGCGAGCAGCAGTTGTAATGACATTAATGATAAAAGGCAAATACCTGTATTTGAGATCCAAGAATGGACTTTCACCTCCTTTTAATCTTCAAAACATCCACGTATTTGAATTACCTGAATCATTGATTAACAAAAAATAATAGCTTGAAGAATTGGTAGATTGCAATATGTTGAGGAGAAGAATTTGAACAATGATTGAGAATTCCATGCACTGTATTCTGTCAGACATAAACAATTTCGAATGATCATGCATACACGCAATACCTCCAAAATACCAGCATTTGAATTTTAGGTATTTCCTCTCATCCAAAAGTTTCTAGTTCCGACAAATCAATGTAGCAGACTGTCAACAGTGAATTACACTACTACGGCAAGCCTTTTGAATATGACAGTAAACTGATGCTTAGGCATAGTTGATACAAGCAGACAAGCAAAATCAAGATAACATATGCCAAAATTCCTAACTCGAAGGCAAAGAACATGCAGATCAAATTTCTCTCCGCTTACTGGACATTCAAAAAACTGCACCAGCTTGGAAATATCATTCGCTATCTTTGCTCCCTCCAATTCCGTCCGATTTCTCAATATCAACTAGCCAGGTAAATCTTTTGGTCAAAGGCAACAAAAGATAGAGCAGCGTAACGATCTAGTTGTATATACGCTATCAAATGTTGCCTTGCCTGATGGTGTTTACTGACCGCACCAGAGTTTCAGAGTCAACTCTCAACCAATAATGATCATCCTGTGGTAAAAAATTAAAGAATAAAAAGGTTAATTCAACATGCCCATATAGAAATGATAAATATAAATTCAGTAATTTTGCACGTTAAGTGTAGATGTTTAAGAATAAGGGATGCCAATGCAGGTAGTGTTCTGCAAAAAATCATAAACATACCACCTCAAGCATTAAAGACTGCAAAGGACATGCATCAATCCTTGTTCTTCATAAGGAACCAGATTAAGCTCAAACACTCTTCAAAAAATGAATGATAAATAAAGAAATATAACATAAGGCTTGTGAACTCTGGAATTTCTTAATTAAACCGAACTAAATTAACGAGAAACTGCAAATACATGGTGGATAAGAAACATAATTATGGAGGAGAAAGATCCTCAATAGCAAGGACAAATGAAAATATCAAATTTTATTATGAGATTTTAATTGACACTAAATTGGAAAAATCTATTTCACTCTAGCCGTCACCGATGAGATACTGATGCAAATAAAAAGGGGGAAAGGGAAGTACATAACAGAGCAACTAATCCTAACGCAGATGAACATAGCTATAACCTCAGTTGAAGTCCTTCAATCTTTTCTTCAGCATATCCATTGATTTCTTCCGTGCACTTTGCTTTGTATTTTTGGTTGAAAAGCCACCGAAAATTCCATCAGCAGCATCCTTGTATTTCTCACAGATGATTGCTACCCTCTTATAATCCAAAGTATTGTAGTTTTTCTGCCTTATAACAGGATTCATAAAGTTCTCAGGGTTACTGCTTGACAAAAGGTTCAGCAATTGTCTTGCTTCTATCAAGCAATCTGTAAAGCTACCGTCTTTGTATAACTCACTTAGACCCGTGCTATGAAACCTGTCATCTGCAAAATTTTCTAACATTCTTAGGTCATGGTCAAGACCCTGAACTGCATTGGCATTAAATCTCTTAACACTATCATCCAGAAATGCAGCAACAATGGAATTGCAAATATGATCAAGGGCACCAGTTCCAACCATATACTGAGCATCCATTGGTAATATCTGCTGTGCCGTAGACAGAAGAGTGTCGAGGTATATTAACACCTCATTCATATACTCATTTCCATTTTCCATTGTCTCCTCTGTAATCCAGTTGATATTTTGTGTAAGTGCCATAAACTCATCCAATTTGGCAGTCACCAAGTTCAGTAGAATAATATATGCTGCATCCCTAGAAGTTTTGAGCACCACCTTCGCATTCAAAACAGCATGAGGCCTTTCAACCGATCGAACTGGGATGCCACATAGTTGGGCTGCAAGTCGAAGAAAAAAATCACAAGCTTTTTCGAGAACTGATATGTTTGCAGCAATCTGCATGGCTTGTGAGACACCAACTGCTCCACTTTGAATTGTACTAAGCAGAATTTCATTTAACACATCGATCAAAAGCTTGTCCAAATACTTCTTCACAATATCAAAAAAATTGGCATGAATTCCATAAGACAAATAATCTACAGACCCCTTGATAAATGATCTAACCACACGACAAGTATCTGGTACCATGGAGGAGAATGGTGCAATATATGGAAACGCTGGCGCTATATCTGAAGCCTGGAGATAGAAGGCGAGGACATTATTCTCATAATCAGAATCCTTTTTCATTATCATCTGCTCATAAGTGTCATTGCCGAGAGACTTAACTATTTGCTCTTGAGACTCCCTCAAAAGAAGATCATGATACTTGTCCCGGCTATTGTCAAGTGCCTCGAGAATTTGGCTGATTTCGTACCCATATTTTCTAATTGTCGCCGCAAGAAGTGTGACATAATCCTTCACCAAGAGCAGATGGGTAGCAGAATCCATACGAGAAAACTGTTCCTCCAAAACTGATGTCATTTTAGTTACAGCTGTTTCCCACATTGTCTCAACCTGATCTGTTAACAGAAGACCACCACCAGTCCTCAAGACCCGATCCTCTACGATAAAGTACCCCGCAATTTGAGCCAAATATGTTTGGTAAGATTCAATAAATGGTTGAGAGGGAGAAATTTGCAGATCCGAAGTTAGCTGTAACATACGATTTCGATAGTAATATTCACGAAACTGCTCCTTGATTCCAAGGCAGGTATGAATATGATACGCCCGATAAAGAGGAGTTAGATCAAACTTCAGAACGGAATTTTCATCAAGTTCCTCAACATCTAAAGTGTATACAAAATCTCCTAATCCTGAAACATTTTGTTCCTCGGCTTTCCTCTGATTTTCAAGCATCTCTTCATCTCTCTGACGAGCTGATGCAGAAAGGCCAATTGCTGTTTGCCCAATATCCTTTGCCGAGCTTCTTACATGAACTAGCCATTCATTAAATTGACTAGTCACTCTCTTCTCAATATGTGATTTTATGTCTGGAATTGTCTTCTCTATTGTCAATCTAAGTGTCTTGACAGGGATATTCTTCATGTAATTCTTCTCAATAAGATCCAAAGTTTTCAGGGAAGGATAATACTGGCCTTCAGACAGGTGATTGTTAAACTTGGCGCAAAGTTCCAAAACTTGAAGACAAGTCCTGGACATTTTAATAGCTTGAGTCACATTTTTCTTGATAGAATAAGATTCAAGAAGTTCCTCAAGTTTTACCAAAAGAGCACGACCTGCCTCCTGCAATCTAAAATTGTCATTTGCAAGCTCACTTTTTAGCTCTTCTGCATCAACCAAGACACCCCGAAGCTCATCAACTGCAAGAATGAACTCCTCATAATGGCTCTTGCAGAGGTCCTCAATTTCAACTTCCTTCTTCTTCACAACAGACTTGAGCTGCTGAAGAAGAGCTTCAGGCCGCCCCATTTCAAATGCATGCCTGACAATAGGACCCAAATCATCTCCATTGCCAATTATAGTTGCAAGGACTAAATCCTCTCCACTATCCCCATTCTCTACCACGGTTCTTCTCTTGGGTTTCGCATTCATTGCGTTCACAAAAGCCTGAAGACACAATGAATAAATGTCATAAACAAAGCTGTCAACCTAAAAACAAACAAAGATCACATAGCACAGAAAGAACAACAAATGAAATTTGTCTAAACCACCATTAGATTATTTTTTCTGTCTCTCATCAAGCTATCATTTTGAAGAAAAAGCATAAAACGAGAAAGCAAATCTCTAAAAGGCACTCTATCTCAGCATCCTAGTAGGCAATAAGAAGTTAACACAAGAAGAATGTAACAGAATATTAAATCATAAATGGGAATCTCACAATCCACTTAAACTAAAGACATTTCCCCCACCCGAAATGGGGGTTTTGATCAAATAAACCCGTCAATCATTGAATTCATCCATAAACTCAAAGAACATGAGATACAAATTCCCGTATTGCAATTCTAATTGAAAAACACAAATCAAAATTAACCAGCATACACGCAACCAAACGAATCAAAGTAAGGAACCAAATACAATGCGATTTCCAGAAATCGAAGAAAAAGAAAAACAGAAACAAATGCAAAACAGTAGAGCAAACCTGATTATGAAGAATACTCGAAAGAAGAATTGAAAAATGAGAAGCACTTGTTCTTCTACAAAAACTACCCGCCCTGTTTATCTCTCGCTTTCTACGCTAAGCAAAGAAGAAATCAGATGGGGACTATATTTTTCCCTTGTTGAAGGATTTTGTTTATTATTATTTAAAAATAAAACTGGATTATGCCTGCTTTGTATTAATCACTCTGATTATTGTAAATATTATTCTTAATTATGTTTTTTTGCTTTATGTGTTGTTTGTTTCCACTTTGTACTTGGTGCCTTATAGGATGGCTAACAATATTATACATTAACTAGCTTTGTGCCTCAACGTTACACGATTTTATTAGTATTTTTCAAAAATATAAAATATAAAATTTTCTGATTTATTCATGAATTATTTTGTACATTTCTTAATTTTATCGATTTTTTTCATTTTACTGATTAAATAATGAAAAGTAATTTTTAAAATAATCAATAATATTTTATTTATAATATAATTCCGCTTTGACATTTTATATGTCGAAACTAATTTCGAGCCTAGATATTACATTAGTGAATTTAATATATTTTAAGCACTTTAAAAATTAGGGTGTTTATTCATACATACAAATTTACTTTTAATTTTCATATATTAAGAAAATAGGTAGTCAAGCCTTTGTGTATATATTTCAACACTAAAGTTTAGAATTTACACAAGAGAATAATGAGAGATTGAAAGTAAAATAAGAGAATAAAATCGAGATGTATTTTGATACCTTGCAAATCCTGTTTATATAAGTGTAGTATATAATTATTTTCACTTTTATGACCACTGATATGTAACAGTTGTAACCGTTGTGTAATTTATGGTTGATATCACTAACCGAATTTACATAGATATTCAATTCAATTAAAATTAATAGTAAGAGAATATTAATAATTAAACAACTGACAATTCATTTTGTAACCTTAAAATTTTTGAATTTATTGATTCATAAATACAACATGAAAAAAAAAATAATGAAATTAAAATGTGAATAACTTATGTCTTACATGGTCACATAAAAGAAAAGAAACACTATAGCAATATGTATACTATGATTTTTTTGATACTTTTTTTACCAAAAACAAAATACTATGAATGATACATTTGTTTTAACTTACATAAAATGTACATGGAAAGTTCATTATTTAACTAATTAAATTGATAATAATAAATTTAATTAAAAAATTTATACATCAAAGATTATGACTGACTATGAGGGTTTTGGCATAACGATAAAGAAGCAACTTTTGTAGCACTTTCACTTAGTTCAATTTTCATTATCATTGTTGTTGGGTTCTCATAAGTAAAATGATATATAAGCCCTCTTGTGAATCCTTCTACAGTCTTGACACTTAAATTTTATGACCCTTAGAAATATGCATATAGATTTAAACTTTTTTTGTTAAAAAAACTTATGATTTAATATTATTTTTCATGTAAATTGTAATAAATTATGATATTAATTTAATTAGTCATAAAATCAGGTTTTAGCCTTTGCATTTAATATCTAATTACTTATATAAAAAAAATTTTAAGACATCATTAGTCTTATGAACTGGCTTGTGTAGATAAAACGGTCTCATATATTCATATTTCACACTTATTGCAATTGGACTTTTCATTTTTCGCAATATCCTTAAATATATTTTCTAACAATAATATCATAGTAATCATTTACTTATTATTTATAGTATCCTTAATCTTTTATGGTTATTCAATAAAATTGTATGCAAATTCTTAAGAAAACATAACAAACTATATAAATAAATAAAAAAAAGGGATTCAAAATGCAATAATTAGTATATTGGATTTAAGATATTGATTAAAATTGTAATGCATCTTATATTTTAGAAACGATCATTTACAACAATTTAATGTCCTTTAACCTTAGCTTGTCCTTCATTGGTGTTAGCCCAATAAATGAGTATGATCAAATTCAAACTCAAACAAAAAATTCTTAGAATAACTAAATTGTCTTGACTTTATATTTTTTATTTTACATAAGAGATTGATTAGAAATTTAAAAGATTAAAGAAAATTTTATAATCTTATCAGCTTATATGACAAGAATCGTACACTACGTAAAATTTAACTTAAAAAAAAATCAATTTTAAATGCATGCATGTAATAAGAGTGGAAAGATAAATCAAATGCATCCAACAAACTTTTACGTGATAACTGTTTAAATTATTTTACAAATTTTGTTATCATGAAAACTTTAATAATTTCTTGTAGTGGTAATTTTTATTACCGCATAAATATCCTATATAACTAAATAAAATATCCACATATTAGTATTCGTGGAAGCAAAAAAGTTAGAGCAATGATATTGACTTTATAAAAAGATTAATTTTGAAATTTCTTTGGACAAAAAAATATATACGTACATAGAATAATATCCCAAATTTATCCAAAAAAGAAAAAAAGGAATCAATATAAAATATTATTATCTAGTTTGATTAGTTTTTCTCTTTTAAAAAATATCATTGTATAATTGAGTTTGAGTTTTTTTTTTTTATCTCAAGCTCAATATGCGGTGGAGTTTTCTTTATATCCTAAACTCAGGAGGAAAATCAAATCTATGGATTTAGCTTGCAATTGAAAAGATGGAAAGTGAATTAATAAAATTAAAACTAGATATGAGCGAAAAAAAAAAGGAGAGATGAAGTAAGAAAAATAAATAAGTATTTGGAACAGAAAGCATGAAGCATAAAAAGAAAAAAGAAAGGAGGAAGACTAAAAAGAGAAAGAATTTGAAAATGAAATCTCATATATTTTGCTAGGAGATTACAAACTATTCAAAACTTTATTCTCACAAATTGAATATTTTTCCAACATTTTGCAAAATTATGAAGCAAGAAATTTAAGGACAATTGCTTTTGATAACGTATTTGTGAATTATAACCTCATTTAAACTATAATTAATTAATACTTTAATTGAGCAAAAGAGACTGTCAACCGTCACAATCTTTTGTAAATGTAATTTTAATTAGGTCATTAACAACGAAAATGAGAATTAATATTTAGGAAATTTGTAATTTAAATTTCAAAAATTCTAGAAAATAAATAGGTTGGGAGAATTTGAGAGATGAAATAGAATACTCCTTAAACCTTATTTTACTATATATATATATATATATATATATATATATTAAAATATATATATTTTTGAAAAATAAACATAAAAACTTTGTGTAATTTAACCTCAAAATTCAAATTAATTAAATGAGTGTTGCTTTAGTAATACTAATAGTTAAGTTATTGACAACGATTAATTTTACTTTTATTATACAAATGGTTTGATGTTGTTTCCATGGTAGAAACTCTAGGTTTTTTTTTTTTTTTTTTTTCCTTTTGTTAGTAATTATCTTCAATATTTGATAATAAATAACAAAATCAAGGTAAAATTTATAGTTTTCTATTACGGTAAAATTGAACTGAAAAATTTATGCTATAGAGTAACATTGATGGATTTTAACAAAAATAAGAGAAAACTTTTTAGAAATAACAAAATGAAAGAGAAAAATAAAAATCATAAACATAATAACATCTTAGTGGCATTAATTTGGTATATGAGATATATATAACTAATTGTTAATAGAAATACTTTTGTTAATACTTTTAAAAAGCTATTATTATATATGAATAAATTAAAGGATTCAACCGTTATGTAGGATAGGAGAAAAATTAATCTTTTCAGTAATTTTAGAAGCAAGTTAAGCCCTTAGTCCAAATAAAACCAATAATTATTCAAATTAATTTCGGGTTAATTATTAAAAAAAAAATCTGTAGTTACATTCAATTAAAAATCAAATACTATAGTTTTTTTTTTTAATTTTCAAAATAAGGATTGTGGTTTTAATTGTTATATAAAAAAAGGACAATTAAAATTAAATCATGACATTACAAAGAGTATTTTTATTCATTTTGAATTGAAAATTTTCGAGTTGGTTAATAAAAATACAATAGATCTTAGCGATCAAGTTTGACAAATTTTGAGAAGCACAAATATTTTTCTTAATTAAATAAAAACACAACAAATTGAAAAATCATAAAAAAAATGTTCAAATCTTAATGTAAAATTCTTAAATAATATAGGTAAATTGTTAAAATACTAAATAGACAAGAATAGCTTCAGCTACATCATCATTTTTAACCGAAAAATATTAGTTATCATTTTTTTTATAAAGGTCGAAACCACAGTTCTCATTTTGTTAAAAAAAAAAAAAACACAGTCTTCAATTTTTAATTGAGTGTAACCATAATTTTTTTTTTTTTTTTTTTGTAATTAACCCAATAATCTTTTATTAAAATTCAGCTTAACAAACTCCATCTTAAGAAAAATAAAAAGCAAGAAAGAAAAACATAAATTGTGTGTAGAAAAATGGCAAGATCCTTAAAGAAATTTGTATATTCTTACTCTTCTTATGTTGCTTTAAAGTTTAAAGAAAGTCAAAAGTGGACTTCCTTTGCTTACTTGAATGTGGCCCATTTTGTACCCAATCTCATGAAAGCCCAATAAGATCCAATTTGGATGAAAGCCCATTATTATCTAATTTTCACCAAATTACCCACTTGCCTTTATTATTATCATTTTTTTTTTCATTGTAAGATAATAATATTAATTAAATAAATATTTTATGAACATAATATTGTAAATTATAATAAAATTACACTAGTAAATTTATATTTATTAACATTATCTTTTATCCTGTTTACATAGTTGTTATTATAAATTTGTAATTATAAATATTAAAATTATATAAACCAGAATTATATATAGAGAGAATTTATACAGAAATGTAAAAAGTATAAAATGGAATATGTAGAAAATGGTATGGTCAGATTCCCTTCACAGGCACTATATAGTTTCCACGTGTATGCAATCACAAAGCGTAGTACGAAGTTTGCATGATACCAGGTGTATCAACCTATTGGAGCCGCTGTTGAATAATTAGTTTAACAATAACGGTAACTTTTTCCCATACTTGCACTAACGGCTATGAAAAACTTCAAATCACCATACACCGTTGATGTAAAGTTAATCCAACGATCCAAAATCAAAAGTAATCCGACCGTTGTAAACCTAGAGTCGTCTCCATTTCATTCCCGCAGCTTCAAAAAGAGAATAGTTCTCCCTCTTTCTCCATCATCTCTTGCTTCTCTCACTTACCAGAGATTGAACGGATTTTGTGAGAGACAGTGGGTTTGTTCATGAAAGAAGATTAATTGCTGATCGCATTCAAAGAAAGAACACTCAAGACAAGTGAATTCAATCTATACATCTGAAAATGGCATCGAGAATCGCAGTTCCTCAACAAGCTAGAGGTACGTTTTCTTCTCCCTTTCTCTATTCTTTCGTGTTCGTTTTAATTGGTGTCTAATTGCGGATAATCTAATTTCCGATTCTGATTTCTTTTTGAAATCCACCCACTATTTAGTGATTCTATGATTTTCGGCCGTTAATTGGGAACCAATTTGGGATTTTTCTTTGAAATTTTTCTTTCGGCTTTCGATTGTATTCTCGTGATTTTATGTGTTCACTTTATCATTGGGAACCGATTTGGGATTTTTCCTTAGATTTTTAAATTGTTGACTGGGTTCAAGTACAGGTAATTTCTTTCGACTTTCATTTGTATTCTCGTGATTATATGCATATTTCCGACTTTCATACATAATGATTATATGTATTCTAGTTGATTCAGTTCTTCTAATTGATTTGCCCTGAATTGCGTAATTCCCTAGAAACTGAAGGCAAAGAATATTTTACATGTTTTCGATGATAATTTTCACGATGAAAACATTATGGGTCTGTTTCGTTTTGTAATGGGTTATCATGATTGATGTCATTGGTTCTTTCTTTCTACCGTAATGGATTGCTAATCGACTATATCAAAAACAGGTGAACCGGTTGTAGGCGGAAATATGCACCAGAAGAAAAATGTAGCGGCAGCCGCTGATGGAAGAAACCGCCGTGCTCTTGGCGATATCGGTAATCTGGTTAATGTTCGAGTAAATGACCCAAAGGCCCAGGATCAGATTACTCGCCCAATGACAAGGTTTCTTCCTCATTCTATTTGGTGTACGTTCTGAAAGTTGATATCTGTCTGCTTTTTGTGCTGATTTGTAATTTCTTCTATAGGAGTTTCTGTGCCCAACTTCTGGCCAATGCCCAGGCTGCAGCAGCAGTAGAGAATCAGAATCACAAGGTTTGTTTTGTTTGTTACTATTGGACTTATATAGTTTGTACCCATTTTTTCAGTTTTTTATTTTAATTTAGATTCTTTATTACCCAAATGCAGAAACTAGCCTGTGTGAAGGTGAACAAGGCAGGCGGTGCTGCTCCTGCAGTTGGTAAAAAACCTGGAGCAGAAAAGGCAATTCAGAAGAAAGTCGTGGTAAAGCCAAAGCCCCAAGAAGTGATTGAGATCAGCCCTGATACTGATGGGAAAGACGAGAAGTTGAAGAAGCTAGAGGAGAAAGCAATTCTTAATAAGAAAAAAGAATTGGAAAGATCTTCAAGAAAGAAAGCTCAGACCTATACTTCAGCCCTTACTGCTCGGAGCAAGGTAGCCTTCTTTCGCTTTTTGTCGTTGAATGCAGTACTGCTGAGTTTAAGAGAGAGGTATAGTTGTCTAAGTCTTTCTGATTTGGTCTTATTACAGATTGCTTGCGGTATAGCAAACAAACCAAAGGAAGAGATTGTTGATATTGATGCAGCAGATGCCAATAATGATTTGGCTGAAATAGAGTATGTTGAAGACATTTACAAGTTCTATAAACAAGTGGAGGTATACAAAATTGTCTTCCCCTATTCAATTGTGCAAGCCTATATGAATCGATATGGCTAAATCTTTATAACTTCTCTATGCAGAATGAAAGCAGGCCTCATAATTACATGGAATCACAGCCTGAACTCAATGAGAGGATGAGGGCAATTCTGATAGACTGGTTGGTAGATGTGCATCAGAAATTCGAGCTCTCACCCGAAACGTTCTATCTTACAATCAATATAATCGACCGGTTCTTGTGCGTGAAGACTGTCCCAAGAAGGGAACTGCAATTGGTGGGCATTAGTGCAACTTTAATTGCTGCCAAATATGAGGAGATCTGGCCTCCAGAGGTCAATGATTTGGTGTGCATATCTGACAGAGCTTATACACATGAACAAGTTCTGATTATGGAGAAAACTATACTTGGAAAGCTTGAATGGATAATAACTGTGCCTACACATTATGTGTTCCTTGCTCGTTTCATCAAGGCCTCTATTCCTGACAAGGAAATGGAAAACATGGTGTATTTTCTTGCTGAACTGGGTATAATGCATTATGATACAATTATGTTCTGTCCATCAATGGTTGCTGCCTCAGCAGTGTATGCAGCTAGATGCACTCTGAAGAAAAGCCCTGTTTGGACTGAGACTCTTAAGGTTCATACTGGGTTCTCTGAATCACAGCTGAAGTAAGTACTAGTTGGCCATTTTTGGATTTGCTTTTTGCAGCATTGTCACATTGTTGAAATTAATTGATGTGATGTACTTTCCTTGTTTGTTGTTACAGGGACTGTGCTGGATTGCTTGCTTTCTTCCACACAAGAGCTGCTGAAAATAAGCTTCAGACAGTGAATAGAAAGTACTCGAATCCCCTACGAGGATCTGTTGCGCAGCTTACTCCGGCTAAAAGTCTGTTGCCTCCTAGTTTGTGTCAATGATTACTTACTGCTTGTGAGATATTTCATTTTGTTTGTTGCCAATATGGGCAACTGTTAACTTGTTTTGCTATTATGTTTATGTTTGTGAGATTATCAAACGTTGAATGATGTAATCAGATAGATTGGCAAATTATTCTTTTTGCTGAATTCTTTCAATGGTTGGAAAAAAAAAATTCGTCCTAATTCTTTCTCTGTTTTTAACTTCTGTTTAATCCCTTTTTATCTTGAGATTATTGTTAGTGTTTGCCATGATTCTTCTGTATTAGAAAATCAGCCAAATCTTGATAAACAATATATATATATATAAACTTCTGTGCATCTAGTTGTACTTTTTTGCCTTTGACAACAAGGCTTGTTAGCAATAATAATACTAATTTGAACAACTCAATTAATTAACTGCTTGTTCCATAATCAAGATAAAAAAAATAAGGGAGTTGACAACAGGAAACATTTTGCAGAATATTTAGTGCATTGTATTATGACATAGTTCTACTTATTGTTGAGTTGATGTAAATGGTTATTTGAGGAATCATCCTTGTACATTTTGTTTGAATATTATTTATTTATTTACTTTTTTTAATTAAAAGTTTGGATACGAGAGTTGAATGGGAAATTTTTGAAAGGCACGTTGTATATCGTTCTACCTATGAAATTCCATTCAAATTTAGGTGGGATGCCATAAGAATCACTTCTTTCCACCACTAATATCATCTCATAGACTTTGTTATTTGAATATGTTAACTTATCTTGTATTCATATGTTTGAATATATTTTTCAAAGCCACACAGGGAATTGACTTATATATCGCTCTACTACCTGTGGGATTTCAACAGCTGCAGTAAGATTCGAATTCAGGTAGGGAGCCACATACAGTTGATATCATCCTCGTACACTGTATTGTTTGAATTATGAGGATAATCATTTTTTTTAGAAAATAAAGTCCTTAATTCTTATAAAATTTAAATTCCAAACAGAAGAGAGAACTACAGAAGTAATGCTTCTCTATGGGGAGGGAATGACTAATCATATATTATTAAGGTTTATTGCTAACATGCAAATGTGTTTCAAAGGCGTGAAACCCAATTGAGTTGGACTTTAGCTAAAATTGACAAAATGTATAGTAAAAGCAGGTTCAATGAAAATTCTCTGTACCTACCAGCTAGCTATGTACATTGCATCTTGTTTTGTTATAGTAATTGTTTCTTGTTAATGAATGACTTCTTCCATTAAATGGAAAGGTTACTTAATATCAATCGTTATCAATGGTAATTAGTTGTATACCCACATGATGCTCGAGTCAACTTTATATTTATGATTATTTTTAACTTCATTATTTATAAAACTAAAATTAAGAAATTGATCTTTTTGCTAATGTGGAAATAAATAAATATAACATATAAATTGTTATGTTTCATACTTTTACCATTTTGATTTTCCATAATTATTTACAACTTCAACATAATAATAATAATAATAATAATAATAATTCAATACATATATTTTTCGTTAAAAAAATAAAAATATAAGAGAAGTAGCCTAAGTACAATAATTGGTTGAAACCCAAACAAGCAAAGGGACGAAATAGTTGTCAAGGTTAAATTTGTGGTTTGATTTCAAGTCTAAAAAGATATATATATTTTGGCCTTTTTGTTTTAATTTGGATTTTGTCATTTGTCCATTTGTCAGCTGATTGAATGGTAAACATCAATCCAATAGCGAAGGCAGAACTATATATCATATGTATTATGCATTTACAAAAACCAAGTCAATTCTAAGTTATTCTCACATGTTTCTTTTATTACAATCCAACAAAATGAATTTAAACTATTTTGTCAAATTTACATGTCTATACTTATAGAATCTTTTTCCGGTAAGAGAGAATACTACGTATCTATTGTCTCATCCACTCATTTTTCAAACATTTTGCAAATTAATAATAATAATAATAATAATAAAAGTTTCTATCTTTTCTCATTCATATAGTCATCTTCAAATAACAATGTGACAACAGTTTGAGTGTAAGTTTGACTTTAACTTACGTCTTACTAAAGTTAAATAAATTATCTATTTTTGTAATTCAATTTTGAAATAGTTATTTTCTTTATATAATTACACTTTTCCATTTTGTTGAGAGTGCAATAAAGAAAAGTTTTTTTTTTTCTGTTATTTTTTTGGTTTTGATTTTAATCTATTTAAGTAGTTTAGATAAATTTGTAGTTTAAGGGGAATACGAAACATAAATAAATCCAGAAAATTACCCAATAACTGATACAATGTGACGATATTTATAAGATCCTTGATAACCAATAAATTTTTTCGTTAAATTGAAAGATATGAACTTTTCATAATTCTATTTCGTTTGATCAATTGATCTCTCGAATTATTACCTTTAATTCCATAATATATTTACTTTTATTTTAAGGGTTATTTCCAAATTAAGATAACCAAAACTTTAGTTTTATAATTATTAACTAAATTTGTAAAAGAAAAAAAAAATCTAGAGCCTTAGAGTTAATGGAAACAATTATATATAAATCTTTATTGCATGAATGTTTCCTTCTTAGACAGTGACAGTCCTTAAGAAAAAAAAAGTGATAATGGCGCATTTTTGGACCACCAAGATAAGTCTTTTTATGATGTAAAATATAATAATAATAATTTAAAGTAATTGTTAGAGTAATTAAAACTATTTACGCAACTACAAATTCCGTAAACTTTTGCAATAGAGTATATAGCAAATATGTATTCAACAAAAATTGAAGATAAATTTAAAATAATAATAATAATAATAAGTTTTTTCTATAATGAAACACAAAATTAAATTGCGTAAATCAAGATATTACAAAATCTAACAAAGAAGGTGGTATCGAAAAATAAGTAGTTTTATATATATGAACCCCTTATTCGCAAATCAATTCATAAAATTTAATCTGAAATTAAATAACTCTAGTATATCTATAAGGATAAACAATTAATTTGAATGACTGATAAGATTATTTATGAAATATATTAGTAATAAATTAAAAAAAATGAATTTTTAAGGCTTAATCCAACTTAATGCTTAAAGAAAACTAATATGCACAGTGAACAGTGTCCTCTACATGTCTATCTACAATCGGGAAGAGATTCTCGAAATCATCTTCCTGCAGCCGAAAATTCACCATATTTAATTCAATCTGTCTTGATTTTACTGTTACTCCAACCTGTTGCAAAATCATGAACTCGTATGCCAAAATTAATCATTGCCGATTGTACACAATATAAACATATAAAGAAAATCCGGTAAAAAAACAACATGAAAGCCCATTAAATAAAATTGGTAATTCTATTAGAACTACCAAAAAAGACAAGAAAACTGTCGAAAAATAACCAACAAACCCTAACAAATTCTAGGGATAATCTCAAAGAAAAATCAACTGCGTACGCAAAAAAAGCAAGAAACTCTAGCAAAAGAGAAAACCCTAACCCTAAAATAATTTTAAGTCACCTTCACCATTGTTTTATTTTATTAAGGTTAAACATTTTGTTGTCTCGAAAAAAAAAAAAAAAAAAAAAGGATTAAACATTTTTTTAAAGAAAAAGTGAATATAATTATTAATGTTTTTATATCCCTTTGTCACAAAAATATAATCCTTATAAAATATAGTTATTATAGTTGAAAAATAAATTTTTATACATTAATTTGCTTATATATTTTTCCTTAATTTTATATATATATATTACATTGAATATGTTAAATAGCGATTTTTAGCAAAATACCATTATTTTGACGCTTACTAACCGAAATGTCCAACATAGAAAAATTTCGTAAAATATATTTTTTTTAATGTTCATTTCTAAATACTAGAATGTGATGCATAAAATGTTTTTTAGATGAGAAAATAATTTGGTGGGATGTATCCTTCAAATAACCTGGTTTTTTTTTTTTTTTTTTTTTTTCCGTGAAATCTCTTATGTCCTTAATATGTATATGATAGTATACGTATTTAATACATACGTGATATGCCTGTTAAACTATTTTTTTCTGCCTTGTTTTTTAATTATTTGAAAGTGCAATTTTGTTGCACAGATATCGTGTTGTCATGATATCACAATTAATATTTTGAGGGCCATGTTTTTTTGCTCTATAAAAAATTCCAAGTGTTGTAATTTATAATCTAACAAAATACAAATTAAGTAACCCATAGATTTTAACTCAATTGGTAATGCATGCTGAGTTTATAGGAGGAGACTCAAGTTCGAATCCTATTAAATATATTCGCAGAGAGGGGTGAAGAGTTTTAACTGTGATTAACCTCCGAACATGATTATATTAATAAAAATTCATGTGGTTAATACAAAAACAGAAAAAAAAAATACTAATCGGGTAATTTTTTTGGTATTTATTTTGTTATTTTTAAAATATCTCATTCCATATTTGTGTAGAAAGCCCAAAGGAAATAAAAGTTAAAACTTTTTAACATGGGATGACTACACAAAACAAATTAAGAAATATTTGCACCTTATCCCAACATAAAATAAGTAAAAAGCAAAAAAGTAAAACGAAGTTATCTTATCCTCATAACCAAACACCAACTCAGTTGATTCCCAATCAAACCACCTAGACATATCTCACAGAGTCACCAAACTTTGCCTCTTCTCTCTCTTCCTAATCTTGTTCTCGTACAAAACATCTTTGTTCTAACTTACTCCATTTTCACTCTCACTCACGCGCGTGTTCTTTACACTTGCAGGACCACTTGATCTTCCCAGGTACAGATTGTCCCCTGAAATTCTCATTTATCATAAGAAAGATATACAATTTGATTAGAAATATAGAATTACACCACCACCTGACCGACATTGTTGCTCCTTTGGTGGCGGCGCGTGAACTTCACTTCCTGGAGAAGCTTTTGATCTTCTTCTTCATCTTCTTCCCTTTTTCTTATAGAATACATGATTGAAAATCTGATGAAAATTGGTATTTTTTAAGAAAAAATATTTTTTCTCTTTTTTGTAATTGGGAACACTCACTCTCAACTCTCGCTCTTTCTCTCTCTAAAACCCCAAATCCCGGAAAAACAATAAAAACTGAGTTACCAAAAATATCATAAGGAAGCATCAGCAATAGTACCCTCAATAAAAGCTGAAAAGAAGAAAACAAGATCCACCTCGAACCTCTCTCCCCATCTCTTCTCTCGCCGCTGACAATTTCTCCACCACCGCTTCTCCGCCGTCCATTTCCTTTCTCATCTCATCAATTTCCTAATCTTAGATACACTAGAGTTTCAGTCTTTCTCTTAAAAAAATTCCATATTTTTTCATGTGAAATCTCACTCTCTCTACCCTTTTTCTGTTTTTGTAAATTGGTGCATTGAATACCCAAATCCCCAAAAGATTTCATTTTTACAGAGCCCAAATAAGGGAAGAAGAAGGAAGTGAATTGGGATTGGGTTTGTGAGTCAAATTTCGGGAAAGATTTAAGATATGAGGGAGGATGATTCTAATTGGTTTTCAAGATGGGAAGAAGAGCTTCCATCTCCTGAAGAGCTTATGCCTTTGTCTCAAACCCTAATTACTCCTGATCTTGCAATTGCTTTTGATATCAGAAATTCTAGTAATTTAACCGCCAATAATGGCTCACTTCAACAGAATCAGCCGCCTCCTCCGCCCCCACCTCCTCCCACGGCCACCACTCCTTCCCCAAACCATCAATTGGCGGCTTCACAACCGAATTCGGCTGAATATGCTGCCGATTCAGCTGACTTGGGTTCTGGGGCTGCTGGCGATGAGCCTGCTAGAACCCTTAAACGGCCTCGTTTAGTCTGGACTCCGCAGCTGCATAAGAGGTTTGTTGATGCCGTGGCACATTTAGGGATTAAAAATGCTGTTCCCAAAACTATAATGCAGCTTATGAGTGTAGATGGGTTAACTAGAGAAAACGTAGCTAGTCACTTGCAGAAGTATCGGTTGTATTTGAAAAGGATGCAGGGGCTTTCCTCCGGCGGTGGTGGAGGTGTTAATGGTGCTGCTGGAGGGGGCGGTGGCGGATTGGCTGCCAGTTCTGATGCAGCCACTGACCATTTGTTTGCTAGTTCTCCTGTGCCTGCTCATTTCTTGCATCCTGGGAGGCCTAATTCGGAGCATTTTCTACCGTTTGTGCCAGTGGCAGCACTTCAACACCACCATCAGCAGCAGATGGCTGCAGCTGCTGCTGCGGTGGCACATCCCCAGTTGCAGAGCCAGTACCATAGGCAGCTGAGCCATTTTGGGTCACCTCCAAATGGGCAATTTGAGCATCCATTCCTGCCGAGGCAATCACAGCAACCTCTCCATAGAATGGGGGCTGCAGTTCACAGTTCAGTTCCAACATATCCGGAGGATTTGGAATCTGCTAGTGGGAATGGAGGGAGGATTCTCACACTCTTTCCTACAGGGGATGAATGAAATTGGGTAATTGTTGACTGCTTAATTGATCTTTGTTTTCTCTGCTTTTCATTTAGCTAAATGGGTACTTGTTAAATTGGTGTTTACTGGTAGTTCTGTTAGATTATAAGTTAGACCTTTGGTTGTGGCAGTTATGTTAGTAGTTGTTGTTAATCTTCAATGTAGAAATCGTCTTCGCCATCAATCTCCAGACGCAAAAGCTTTTTCTAGTTGCATTTAAGTGGTTGGGATTGATGGCATGGATAGGTGTCATCTATGGTTTTCATCAATTGTCACAGGCTTCTACTTGTGTAATTAAGTTGTTGTAGCAGTCTTGGTGATGACCATTGACCGGAGGAAAATGTCTCTTCGCTTCTTTGGCAATCAATTATCAGTCTGAATTTTGTAGAGGGTTTGCTTTATCCCAGAAATAATTTGGGAACCGGCTCAGTGTTGCATCATAGTCTTCTTCTTCTCAGGGAATTTTTATTTCTGTGTTTCATGACGGGCGAATGGAACAGCAATTATCTGAGTATTGAGTATTGTGCTTGCAGATGAGAATAAATAATGCTGGCAAGTGCAATATATCCTCTCTAGGATCTAATTTTATCGGGTTGGTACCGTTGATTGGCGCATTTGGCACTGAGTTCCTCAGCTCAGTCCAAATTCTATTAGGAATTTGAGTCTCTTTCCCGTTTGTTAGTCCAATGTGATGTAGAGATGAGTTGTACTTGTTGTACATTGTATGACTTCGTAGAAGACTAAAACCCCAATGTAAAAGGGTTAAGAAAAATCCTGATGTAATTTGACGGTTAAACTTAATTTAATGCTCCATGAACATTGAAGTAGCTGAAATTTCTCTTACATCTGTGTTTTTCTTTCATTTTCAAAATTCACTTCATGTTGCATGATCATGTACAAGTCGCAATTGCATATGACCGATGATTGTTTCTTAATGTTTCAATTATGCGCTATTTTATCTCGCAGTTCAAGTGCAAATCAACATCAGTAAATGCTAACATTCGTTTCTTTCCGTGTTATTCGTGGCTGCATTTTGAACTTGAGATGAGATGTTATGAAGTATATTGGTAGAGAATGTGCTTTACCTTGCAGTTTAGTGTGGTTTACTTCTTGGTTACATATAGTTTATCCGATTAAATTCGGATTCAAGCCTAGCAGGGTCCTCGGATCAGGTGCATAGTTAATGAAAATAAAGGTGTTCTCCAAAGAAAGAATTATAATTGCAGTTGACTCACAGCATTCAAAGTGATCTTTGGCATACTACTTCACCTCTCATGATTGCAAATAGTTCATCATCAAGATGTAATGATTCGTTTTCAATTCTTTATTTCCAAATCGATTCTTGTTTTGCAATATCACTGAAAAGCAACAGAAGAATCTTGATTTCATTATCAAGATATTGCTGCTTTTTCATACATGACATATATTTGCTTTCCTGGTTCTGGTTCTCCTGTAATCCATACGCGACAATTCGGTTATGCCTATTTCGTTATCGTGTATGATATTTGGTTGATGCTGAGCATCCATTGTGGATTAGGCAGGCATTGCTATCCTATTTGTGCTAAGATCTTCTGTGTTCAAACATTGTGGGAGATTAGTCCATTTTTGACAATAAAAATTTAGAGCAAGGATTCTTGAAATTAACAATGTCCCCTCATATGCTGCATTAATGATTAAGGGCAACTAAGCATGCTTCTTGGTTGGCTAACCCACAATTTGTTTATAGATCACGTTGTGGTCCTTTTGCGAATAAAAAAAATGGAAAAAAAAAAAGTGATATTATCCTCTGAGTTTGTTAAGCTTGGAGTATGAATCTGACCACGTGGGCAACCTGTTGAATCCACATTGTTTTATGACTTTACTTGGATGGTACATTACTTCAAATACATGAAAATACAATGATAAATCTCAGTTTGTTTGGACCTGTCTAAGTGCAAAGTAAAACAACTATTTACTAATTCAAGTGTCCAAAAATATTAGGCAATTTTTTTATCTGATCTGCTTTCATGCTATGAAAGTTTTTACGTTGTTTTTCTCCTACAGAAAAAGAGTCCAAATATATCAGCTTGAGTATATATTTTGGGTTTGATTGAACAATTTTAAACTGCCAAGGATTAATTTTTGAAGGAATTAATTGACACTGAGTATTTATGCAATTTAAACTATTAAATGTTGATAAATATATTTTTTAAAAAAATTTCCTTTTATGCTTTAGAATTGTAAAGTTTCACCAATTGACACCATTAAAATGTAAAAAGACGCGACATATAAAATTGAAAAAGTGGTGTACTTTTATATTTGTTAAAAAACTATATTTTTGGAATAAATAAGGATTATTTAGTACATGGCAAGTTCAGTAATCCAAGTACCGATGAAAATTTGAGTTAAAACCTAACTAGTTGTACAAAAAAAGGAGGCAATTAAGGGTGCCTAATCTACTTGCTTTAAACCTACGAATCCGATCCGCACAGCAAAAAGTAACCCAAAATTCAAAATATATGTATTTTTTTTTCAGGAACTGATATTCAATACCTCTAATTAAAGAATCATGTCACTAACCAATATTTTCGTAACACATACTTGACGAAATCTGATCTGATTTTGATTATTTGAACCCAAGATCTCAACATCAAAACTATAAATTTAGTATAATGTTGGTTGGTAAGAGAACACATTGACAGATCAAGTTACAAATTAGAACAGCTAGAAACCATTAACAAAGATCATATCCAAATACATACATTATAACAATAATTAATTTTGAGGTAGTGATAAAGTCATGATCAGCAAAGAGCTGGCAAAGATTCTGCTGACCTAATTTTCTAACATGACCCCCATGTGACCGACCCTCTTTCCCTTGTCAACCCATAACTCTTGATTAACACATAATTATTATATAATCATTCTAGTTAACTGCGATTAAATTGCCCAACAAATTACTAGTTTTGTATAATATCATAATGGATTAAACAGCAGGCAAAACAGTAGTATCATTACAATCACTTAACAAACATAAGATCCACAAAATAAACAAAAAAAGGCATATTTAAAAACCAACCATAACTATAACTGGGACAAATTGTCTGAAAGAAACGAGTCTGGAGCAATTCTACCAACAAGGAATTTCCTAGAAGTATACAGAATTCTGCAAGTAAATAAGTAATACAGTTCCCATCTAGCTGATATTTAATGGTTTTGCGAGTAATCAAAACTCAGCGGTTGCTGACAGAATGGAGGCTGCACATAACCAAGTGAAAATTGTGAGTTAGAGCTAACACGTGAAACCAGTTTGCCAAACAACAAACAAGAAATATCCAAATTTGAAAATGAGATTTTATTACGATGTTATTGGACAAAAAAAGAGACAGATATGCACCTGGAAAACAGCATGTCTAAATTGGTCGTATGAATGGGCGTACATCATTGCAGCACTTGGCCATTGCACATATGCAGCAGCATCTCTTGAAGTTTGATTTGACCCCACAGCACAGAAGGGACTCATAACTGGGGTGGCTTGAGGCCCGTAGCTAATAGAGGTTTGAGTCCTCGGCAAGTGACCATACTGAGGAATACCAGTATCATACTGCATGAACGGAAGTTGAACCTTCTGCATATTAAATGGTGCCATGGTGTAGCTTTGATTGGTTGGGAGGCTCCTGACGTACCTACATCAATTGAAAAGGTTGTTTAGATTGACCAACAAAGAATAATTCCTTCATTAAATAATGTATAACCGTCACAAACCAACAAACGGTACCCAAGATGAAAATCTATCAAAAACCCTTTATAATAAAAAATAATCCTCACCTGTCATAGCTCCTATCGTAATCTGGATCGGTACGGTCCTTCTCCCTATCTCTGAAGATGGCAACTCGAGATGAACCTACATCCCTGGTGAAAATATTTTTGTCTAGCTCACTTGCAGGGTTCCTGTATCCGTCAAAGTCATCCTTGCTTGGACTTGAGCTTTTTCTGTCAGAAGAAACTTGAGATACACTATCCTCTGAGCTGGGACTGCCAGGACCACTGAAGATGCGAGCTCGTGCTTTATCATACTCCTCCTTCCTCTCTTCCACACTTCTCACTGGATTTCGTTTTGTTCCGAATTCACCAGATCCATTAATAGACCCTTTATTAGGACGCGTCCTAATAACAATCTTAACTTGCTCTGGCTTGTCACTTTCTAACTGCTTAGCAGGAACATCAGATAAGCACACTGCAGGATATTTGTTTTCTGCTGTTTTCTTCACCAAAATCTTATTCATCATACCATCTATGCCATTATCCTGTACCATGGTTACCAGCCCATAATGTTGAGCCACACGATGCGCTGCAAGCCTAAGGTAGGATGTGGCAAAATGCTGGAATTCAAATTGCTGTTGATCTGGGTTTTGTAAAAACCTCTGGATATCAAGTTCCATCCGTAAAACTGAAAAGGAAAAAAAAAAAAAATTAGCCCTGAAAGAGGCAATGAAATGCACATCAGATGAACAAACCCAGCCAGAACATAAAACTTATGTAATCTCAAGGAACAAGGACTTAGCTGATCTCAAGGCTAAAAAAAATACTTGTACACAGGAAAATCTAACTCTTATAGTTATAAATGACTTAGCAATGCAAATGAACCAGCCACAGACTTTAATCTGAAACCACATCAAGAAAACATCCCACAACTTGTTAATATCTTAAAGTATGAAACTCAATGTTTAAATATACATGTACCTGTATCAGCATATCTATCACATGCTAGACTGTGTTTGCAGATTTGTTTTAATTTCATATTCCTTTGCAGATTTGTCTAATTATAAATGCCTGTTTGGGGCTCATTTACTTTATAATGTGAATCTTTGTCCAATATATACAAGGATCCAAACGGTCATATACACAGCTAAAGCTCAACCATCAGGCAAGCCTAATATTTTGTTCTGTCCACAACCTCACAATTCATATGCTTCAAAAAAGACATGCAGTAATGTAAAAAGTCCAGATGAACAAACTTTAAGGGACACTTCCCAATTTTTGAATAATTACTATAGCAACAAAACTTCACAACGATGAGCCTATAATCATTTAAAATTCCTAATACTACAAAGTCACCTTTCCATTAATTCTAACTATGAGTTGATGTTTTTGAATAGAGATGAAATACTAAACAATATTTAATGGTTGATTTATAAGCCCGTCAACGCAGGACTGAACCTTTATCTCAAAAGTTCCAAGCCACCAAAGCAGTAACGATGGCAAAGCAAACACCAATTCATATGGTTATATCTACAACAACATTTTATTTCATATCAAACTGAAACCTACGTTGATTGTGTTGCTTTCTTGAGAAGAAAGCTTGTAACCATTTGATGTTATTATCACAGTTCACAGCCAACACAGACAGATGGCAGCTTCACAAAGGAGTCTTTTGATCAATAATCATGGTCAGTAAACCTGTCAAAATTACTATTAAATAATATCAATAACAGACATCATCCATGCTCCTTAGAACACTATTTATCTGATAATGGTCAGTAAGCCTGCCAAAATTGCTATTAAATAATAGCAAAGATGCCACAGGACATCATACATGCGCGTTACAACACTATTCATCTAACTAATAATAGGTTTGAAACACATAACTATTCAAAATCACTATAACGGCTAACGTACATGGGCTATGAAACTCAGATTTGTCCAATCTAAATATGAACGGCAAGAACCATTTTCCTCCTTGAGAAGCTATGGGCATCATTCTAATAGGACATATCCCAGCAATTCCTAAAGCATGATTTATGGACTGCATATTCTAGCTATTTATAGGTAAAGTCTATGAGGAACCAGACTGAATTGTTACAAAGGTTCAGAAGCCATTCAGAACAAACATTAACACTCCCATAAATGCTTGCCCCAACCTCAAGGGGAGTAAGATAAAATATCCCTTGGATGATTTGATGAACATATGTACCATGCCCAAGCCACAAAATTCTGTTAAAAACAGAAAACTACACAATTGCTTTTATTAATCTGAAGCAGCAAAGTTGTAATTACTTCCAGATAAGCATACCAAACACATTATGCCAGTAGCAAAAATCCAAATATCTCTATCAATTAAAATCACTAGCCACGAAGAAGCTCCAAATCCATATTGCATTTAAAATCAAATTATACCCTGCAACTGCAAAAAATTAAAGGAATAGGGGGAAAGGAGGAGATCTCCAAACAATTCCTAGGATTTTCCTGGTGGCTTAGAACAATTTCAGAACAGACTCAACGGATACAATCAAATCTTATTTCCTTTCCCCAAGTATGGACCTAGCAACCAAAAATTACAAAATTCGCAAAAACAAAACCTAGATCTGATATAAATTAAAACATAGCATCCGGTAATCAATTTCAATTCCAATCAATCAACGAAACCCTAACCCCACATCCCAATCCCTAGACAAAATCACAGAAACTCGCCAATAAAATCCCCAAAACGCAGTTATACGAGAAAGCCAAATACAAAAACAGATCGAAAACCCAATAACTAAACTTCCGAGCCTTGAAAAGCAAACAAAAACAAACAATAAATACGAAAAAATAACTTACTGGTGAGACGATGACGAGGATTTTGAAGAGCCTCAACCAAGAAAGGATCGACCATTGACTCCTTATCAATGATTGGTGCGAGTTGTGTGGACTCCATGATAACAGATACCACCACCGTATCTCTTACGCTTTGAATAAATCAACGTTTGCAAAAAAAATTCTCTCTGCAAAAGTATCTTCTTCTTCCCTAGAGAGAGAAAAAGGGAAGAGAAGGTGGAGGTGTCAAGAGGCAAATTGAATCATGGTAATAGAGAGAGAGCCCTTTGCGTATTCCGTTCTTCTGCCTGCGGCCTTATCTCTCTCCTCTTCTCCGCACCCAAAATTCCAAAAGAGAAAAAGAAAAGGAAAGAGAGAGCTAGGGATTAGATTTTATTTTATTTTATATTTGTGGGTTAAAAAATAAAATCTCAATTAGGATTTTTCTTTCTCTCTTTTTGTCCAATTCTCAATGTGAACACCGTAACACACAGACATTTTTATAAAGTTTATCCCAAAATCCACCGTTTTTTTATGCTTAGCCACAGCCAGGAAAAAAAAAAAAAAAATCTATATTTCCCATCTTTTTATAAATTGTCTGAATATTAAAATTTTATTGCTCTTACAAAGAAAATTTATTTCTCTTGTTTTAAAAAAATTATAATATTTACTAGGGCCCTAAATTTAAAAAAAAAAACGAAAAGAGCTGTTTTTTTCATAGAATTCACAGTATTATTCGACCACAGAATTAAATAATTTTTCTGTTTTGGAATAATTAAGACTTTTCCTTATCATTTCTGTTTTTTTATGGGCATAAAATATCGTAACCATATAGTGTATTTTCCATTTCTAAATATCTCTTTTCCGTGTTTGTGTCATAGTATGTGATTATGAAGTTAAATAGATTAATTCTTTGATAAAAATATTACTAAGTAAGTGCAATTTCTCATTGTTGTAAATATTTATAATCTTTGCTACTTTTGATTGATATGACTCTCTTTTTTTTAAGTTTAATTTCATGTTTTCAGTGAGAAATGAAAATTCAATATAGGGGATAGCACTTGAGTGTACGTTTTTGAAACTCAAGAAGGTTCTAGATTACTCTTGAGCTTTTTATTTTTGGTTCTGTATGAAATGAATAAATATTTGACTTTACAATAAGCTTCATCAGTGACTTTGATTTTTACTTTTATTCATTTTAATAAAAGTATCATTTTTTATTCATTTTAATTAAAAAAAAAAAAAAGAAATTGTCATTTTTTTAATGGATACTATTACAGTTAAAGATGGAAACAGTTATGAGTTTCACTAGTACTTGATGCTAGGACTATCCGAATCCGATATAAAAAATTATAAGATAAGTATGGAATTACTTCCAAGGGTCTCTGCTACCCGTTCCACCACCTCTTGATTGAAGTGTTAAGCTCTTAGCCACTTAAAGAATATTGATTTCTTGATAATTTATACATGTATATTTATCCATTGAATATTATTAAATTATTATTAATAAAAAAATTATTAAATTTTACGGGACAAATAATCAGTGGATACCCATTACCCGTGGTGGAATGATAATAGTATTTACTTAGTCAACACCCGTAGATAATAAGAGAAAATGGGTAATCATATTTATAAGATTTTCAAATTTTTATCGTTAAAGTCTATTGTATTTTTATTAATCTATTTGAAAAATTTCCAGTTAACATGGACAAATATGTCATCTGATATATCATAATTCGTTATGTGTTTATTTGGAATGATTCGGAAGGAAGGAATGGATTGTACATTAGTCTAGGCATGTATTTTTTAACTTCCCTTTTCTTTTATATATAATAAATAAGAGTATATTTAGAAAGATTAACCCATCCATTACTTTTACCACCCCTTGAAAAACTTAATTAGTTCTTCCACTAATCACATAACCAGCCCAATGAACCTTAAAAACAACAGATAATCTTTGATTAAGCAGCACATAGATTACCATTTCTGAATCTGAAAAATGTACTGCAAATACATTAATACAGCTTGTCTATCGTTTTATAGAATGCAAATCTGACAAGTATGCATTCGGAGACATGTAAAACCTGGAAGTACATTTCATTAGAAGGTTAACGGTGCTATAAGTTAAAACTGCTACATGTTTCTGTTATATACAAAACTGTGTATGCTGGAGTTACGCAGAATTTTCAATGCACTCAACCCCAACTGTTTTCCATCTTCCTCAGGTTGTCACAAGGTGAGGACCGGACCGTGGAAGCATGCATGAATAAGTAACATATTTCACACTGTCCAAAAGCACTACTACGAATATCCGAGAAAGTGATTTTGGTTTAATCATGCCATCGACCTCACTATCCCCGTTCTCTCGAGGATCTACAAGAACCGAGACAACCATGGAAGAAGGGACTGAAGTATTACCTTGAAATTTGTCTTTCGGAGAACTTGGAACATGTTCTCCTGTAATGTTGAGGTTGGAACCGGAAAGAGGAATTTGAAGGCCGTGAAGAAATCTTCTATTTTTTGCTCTGGTGTGGCGAGTAGCATTCTGCTGACCCTCTGATGTGATATTGGCAACTGAGGAAGCAGGAACAATAGCTCCTGGAGTTGGGGTGGCATCAAACTGAAACACTTCGGTGCACATGCCAGAACTCAATAATGGCCCTGCAGAAAGAAATAAAAATAACCGGGTCAGTAAAGTACTACATTCTCCTCCTAAACAAACTTTGGATGATAACTTTTGCATAATTGGATATACTAGCCTTGGAGCTTCCAACAGTTCTTATTTTTAATTTTTCCACATCCGCGAAAACTTCAACTGGATTTTGAAGTCAAACAATGTTCAATCACACTAATTTCCACCCACCAAACTTGAACCTTTATTTCTCATTTAGATTCTATATAATTTCAATGTGGAAGTCAATTAGCAAACTCCATTTTACATTCAGATCTTGATACAACTAAAACTGTACAACAATCAAAAGCATTACTAAAGTCTTAAAACCAGAAAGAACTAAATGCAATATCAAAGTTGCAATTATAAAATGCCCTATTTCAAATCAATCAATAATTAACAAGAAGAAACAATAACATGCGATACTTACAAGAGTAAAATTCAAAGTTCTGTTGTATGCTAAGTTGCTTGCACTCTTTGACTAAGGCATGTGAGAGTGAGACAATATTGAACTAACTTTAAAAGCTTAATTAATTGGTAGCAAATTTGAGACAGGTGAAGCTTGCATCATTAGTTAGTGACCGGGTTGCAAATAAGTACATTAGTAATGCTGAGTTCCTAACTTTTTGCATATACTAGCAATGCACAAATGTACTTGCTTGGAATTGTTTATTAACAGGAAAATCACATTAGAAATACACTTAGTAGCATAATCAATATGTTCCAAAGATGCACCCCAAGCCAAACAGAAAGCAGAAAAAGGATCTAAATGAACATCCCAAGAAAATCTAAGATTGATTTAAATGAATAGGAAATGGATACTTAATAACGCATCTTGCAAACTAATACTAATAAGAAACCCAAGGTAGAGAACATGCATAAATTTTAAATAAATATAATCCCCAAGACAGATTGGAATAGGGTTTCATTTACAAAGTAAGAATGTGTTTGGTTGGGTATAAATAAGCCATGGAATGGGAATGAGAATCAATTATTCCCTTTGCAATGGTTTGGTAGTAGAAAATTAACTACGTAGTGGAAGTGGGATTCCCCCATTTATGGGAATCACCCATTCCCTTCTCACCCTCTATCAATGAGACTGATTCCAGTAGTTATTTTCATTTTCTGTATTCACGCTACTTCTTTTCTCAATCGTGCCAACTGCCAAGTTGGTTTCTTTTCACTTGTTCCACATACA
The DNA here is from genome assembly GCA_039660915.1 of Euphorbia tirucalli. Lineage (NCBI taxonomy): Eukaryota > Viridiplantae > Streptophyta > Magnoliopsida > Malpighiales > Euphorbiaceae > Euphorbia > Euphorbia tirucalli. Next base: position 68,044,802 of record CM077632.1, read on the forward strand.
TATTTATTATACTTCATTTCTATAAAATAAAAATTATACTTTGGATTAGTAACATAACACAATAAAAGAAACTAAATAATATTTAAAAAAAAAAACAGAAACATAATAAAAATTATATATAACAATAATAATATTAAACATTTCATACACATTATCATTATTATATTCATTTAATAAAATTATTCAAAATATTGGTGTAAAAAATTAATTTAAAAAAATAAATTTCAACTCCGTTTTACTTCTGAGTTCAAACTGGAATAAAATAGGAATATTAAAGGATCATCCCGATTCAAATTCCGAACTAAACCAAACACAATCCGAAACTCAAACAAAAACACCCCCTAAGTTTATTGAAGAAACTCTTAAGAAGGTTGAGATAATCTCAAGTCAACCAGGATTGCTTAAAAAATAGGCCTAGTCTAAGTGGCTAAGCCTAATTTAAGTGCAGTTAACTTACACATGCAAAGCAAAGCCATGATATTCACATTTATTGACCCAATTAATAAAGCAAAATTTCAAACAGAAAATACAGACGTGGAATGAAAAGGTAAGTGTTTAACAATGGTATGGTTTTCACCCAAAATCAAAAGCATTGTGCAAAACAACATTGCAGGCAGGATAAACAAGTACACTCACGTATAAAAAATGATACAGAATTAGAGTGATTACCAGCAAGACCTTCATGGAACCACTGCTGCTGTAGTTTGCCATTAGCTGCAGATGACTTCAAATGGTCCTTCAATGTATCTGAAGACCTTGAAGGAAGGGCATTATGTCCTTCATTAGGAGTCCGATATCTCTGGGGTTGTACCCCTCTATTGCTTGAAACATCAGAGTGAGAGTGCATCCCAGGGATGGCCAATGCTGGAGAAAAATCTTTAGGGATTGCCAAACTGGTCTCCTTATTTTTATTCTTTTCAGGAACATCATGAGATGCCATAGCTCTCTCAGTAGCCAGAACCGAATGAATAATCAAGTTACCGTCAATCTTCACAAGCTTATCATTCCTCGGCACATACAAAGATGCAGCAAGCTGCTTACTACTATCATTAAGATTAGCAAAATCATCCGAGTTAGGTAAATGTTCAACTCTTCCTTTTTTCTCAGCATCATAAGCTACATATCCGTCCCTAACTCTCCCACAATGTATTCTGTCAATATTCATTTTCTCACTAGACCCATTTGAATGCCCATCAACCATCAAAACCCTGCCTCTTTGCATATCATAAAACTTATCACTAGCAAAACCAAACCCATTAGCACCATTTTCCTTCACTCCTCCAAAATTAACATTCAGAATTGGTACCATGCCCCCAAACAGCAAAACAAAGAACAACAAACCCAAAAAGCTAACACTAGCAACCTTCTTAGACTTGCCCTCAGCTTTTTTAGCTTCAGCCTTTTTGGGTTTAGAAGCTGAGACGGGCTGCTGAGGTTTCAATCTAGGGATTGGAACCAAGGGAACCTGAGACCCTTGCGGCTTAACAACATAAGGGGCACAAGGCATCCATGGATATGGCATTGGAGCCATGGGTGGATACATAGGGGGTGTGCACATACCATTGCCACTCAGCTGCTGCCGCAGAGTCGCATTTTCAGCCATGAAAAACGAAATTTTACCATTTAAATCTGCAATCGTAGCATGCATAGTTCTTACTTTGTCCTCCAGCTCCTCAACGTAATGCTTTTTTCTCTGCCTAGACAGCTGCGCACTCTCTCGATTTCTCATAAGCCTTGCCTTCCTTTTCTCGTCCTCTTCACCCACAGCTACAAAACTACTACAATGAGAATTTGAATTGTTTGCATCAGTTTTCGCGTTAGAATTTTCTGATCTCATGAACTTTTGATTCCGGGTTTCGCCGTTTGTATCTTCAATGGCAGTCTCTTTTTTCCTCTTTGGCAGAGTGCACTTTTTAACGCTTGCATCTTCTATTTTGATTTTTTGATCGACAACAAATGCACCCGAATCAGAATCAGGAGAAGCCGCATTCATGGCTTCAGAGACACCAGACCCGCCATATCCAGAGACTTGAGACGATGCAGGAGACGAGGAATTCAATTGCACAGCAGAATTAGAGCTCTGGTAACCAGAATCACAACACCTGGACTCCGAAGGCGAGCAATTCAGATATTTAGCAACATCAGAAACATGATCACCGGAAATTCCAGAGCTACCGGACTCAGGAGAAGCGGAATTTCCACCCTGATGAGGAGCATCAAAATGAGCAGCGAAATTGGGGATGGAGAAATGCTCGTTCTCTGATGGGAAATAGAAGTCTTCGAGATCATCAAAGGAGATATCCAAATCGTAATTCTCGTCGAGAAAGGGCAGATCTGATTCGAAGTTTTCTCCCGTGGCAACAGTAGTGCTAGATAATGAGGAAGCCTGCGCAGAGAGGAACATAGGATCGAGCGGCGGGATCGGGAGGGGATCGAACTCGCCGTTAGCTTCGTCTGAAGGTGGTGGCCGTGGCTGATGATCGGCGAGAATAGGTTCGGCCATTGACGTATGTTAGGGTTTGAAACAGAGGTTTTGGAGGAAGGAAGACGAGAAACTTTTTGGCGAGGTCTTCCCAACGAAAATTTTAGGTGAAACAGGAAAGGATAACGCAACTTTCGGATTTGGTCTTCCACAGTCTCCAAGTTAAGGAGCGTGACAACACGCAGGAATCCAATAATCAAATTTGGAAAAGAAAAAAAAAATCACATTTATTTCCTTGGAATCTTTCAATTTATTAAATTTAAATATTTTAATCTCAAGATTAACGAGATGAATATTAAACACCCAAAAGAGTTGTCGTCTATTTGTAGATTTAAAAATTACAATTTGACAAGTTACCTTTATACTATAGAATTATTACTTTTTTATAAATTCACAAAAGAGTATAGCAATGTATTTCTGAACCATTAAAAATATCATTTCTATAATGTAAAATTTAATTATCTTAACTGTTCCAAAGTAATAGATTACGCTCGGTTCTCACGTAATTAAATAATTTGATTAACATAATTGGATGATATTTTTTACACATAATGAGGAATGCGTATTGAATTATTCTAACTTTAAAATATTTGTGTAATAATTAGTGGAATATTAGTATTTTGAAAAAATAATTAATTTGATATTTGATCTTCCATTAAATAGTGGCATATTCATGTGGTTTAAAAAATATAGTTAAACAATTTAAGAACAATTCTTACGCTTAATTATTTATATATAATTTTTCATAGTTAGTTTATTGTTCCAAATAAAGTTTAATATACTATTTATAAATTATACGAATGCCGGTATGTATTGAATGGTTGCATATTGAATATTGAATTATATTTTATAGCACAATATAACGAGATGATAGGTTGTCTCTTGAAATGGAGATAATATAATTTTAAATTAACTTTATATACTTTAAATTTTACACATAAATTTTAAATTAACTACATATACTTTAAATTGTTTAAAAAATATAGTTAAACAATTTAAGAACAATTCTTACGCTTAATTATTTATATATAATTTTTCATAGTTAGTTTATTGTTCCAAATAAAGTTTAATATACTATTTATAAATTATACGAATGCCGGTATGTATTGAATGGTTGCATATTGAATATTGAATTATATTTTATAGCACAATATAACGAGATGATAGGTTGTCTCTTGAAATGGAGATAATATAATTTTAAATTAACTTTATATACTTTAAATTTTACACATAAATTTTAAATTAACTACATATACTTTAAATTGTTTAAAAAATATAGTTAAACAATTTAAGAACAATTCTTACGCTTAATTATTTATATATAATTTTTCATAGTTAGTTTATTGTTCCAAATAAAGTTTAATATACTATTTATAAATTATACGAATGCCGGTATGTATTGAATGGTTGCATATTGAATATTGAATTATATTTTATAGCACAATATAACGAGATGATAGGTTGTCTCTTGAAATGGAGATAACATAATTTTAAATTAACTTTATATACTTTAAATTTTACACATAATAAATCGCGGTACATTTTTATAAATAAAAATTATAATAATTTAAAATGTGCTAAAATATGAAAGTAATTTATTAATTTAGAACATAAGAATCAATGTATTTATAAATCCCTCTATATATAAAAGCTCAACTAGAAAAGCTTTCTCTAGGAATGTCACATCGCCATATAATGATATAAAATTTGAGATATATTATTTTACCTTTAAGATTTTCATATTATCATATATTTACTCTTTTAATTCAATTTACTGTCCATCTAAATGTTTTTTTAGATTGTTAAATTATATCACTCTCATAAATTTAAATTTACCAATAATTATTCTTAAAATTAATAAATGATAAATTACTTAGAAACTCCAATTGCCTATATAGCTCTTACGTTCCATATTCTAACCCTTTACGATTAAATTATTTCTCATTCAATATTTTAATTTGGTTTCTTTCAAAAGTAACTGTTCTACAACTTATTTAAAGCAATTAAATTTGCCAAATTAAACATAAAGTCTCATTATTTTCTTTTGATTAAAAAATAAAAGCATAATTAGTCTAAAAACTAACCGGTTACTTTATTTTTCCTATTTATATGTGCATATGGTTTTGGTTTATTTCACCTCTTCATCTCCATTCCTTTTAATTTCTTTACACTTCTTGCCACACTGTTCACTAATTTTTTTTTTTATTTAAAAAAATTAAAGTCTTTTGTTTATTCATGAAAAATCAAATGGAAGATGCGCAATAAGTAAAATCAGCTATGACTTATCATAGACCATGCCTCAACTGCAATCATAAACAATCAACAAAATAATTAAAAGTTAGAGGATTTTTCTAAACTAACTGCTCAACATGCAAAATTGTAAATTGACTATTTTACGGTACCGTTTCGTATGTGGAAATGAAATATAATAAAATGAAAGAAGTAATGGAATGACTAATATATAATGCGACTCATTCTATTATTATGTTTAGATGCATGTCAAAAATAATTAAGCAATGTAATTTTTATTATATTATTATATTTGTGTAGTCAAACTAATAGTTTAAAACGTGTTTTTCTACAATTATATTATTATAAATTTTCCCCATTAATTACAGAATAATTTAATTATATATATAAATTATATTGTATTTTCTTACATAGTTTTCACAGGCTACAAATAATATCGAATTTTATTTGCAATTTTCCACTTATATACAATACTCAAATTTTATAATTTTTTTGACTTGAAATTGTGTATCCCATGCGATGCACGGGGTATATGTGTAATTTAATAATAATTTAAAAACAAAATGAGCAATCACCTAATTTTTAAATCTTAAATCAAATTGTAACAAATTAGAGGGTGAAGTAATCAATAAATTTAACCGGCCACATTGCAGTGATTTTGAAGGTGAAATGACAAAAGCGCGTGGATATAAAAAGGAATGGAGGGTATATTTAACGACTAACATGTGGAAAACGCGTTGGTCTGGAAACTTCTTGATTGGTATTTATCGCTTTTCATCTGGTCTTCAGTACCGGTTCCGCTAAGCTACTGCCATCTCTTTTGTCTCTCTTTTTCCACTCACTTTCTTATCATTACTATTATTTTGGATTTATTAACGTACACTCCATAATTTTAATTATACGAAACAATTATTATTTTATAGGCAAATTAATAATATAGATAATAATTTTATATTACATATTATATACATTGTTCATTGTTTTAAACATTGCAAAATTGAATACGAGAAATATATATCTCTTTAACAAAAAATTAATAACTTTAATGATATTTATGGATTAGAAAAAGTTATTTATAATTTATATTGTATAAATGTTATACACGTTAAACATATTTTGCATTATTTTAGTGAAAATAAAATTTTAATAGAATCAGTTACGAATAAAAAACATTTTCTTACACAGTTTCAATAATTTGAGAAATTGTAAAATCAATGATTTTATTACCTTATATATGAGATCGCATGATTATCAGCATTTTAAGAGAATTAACTTTGTTACGATTTTTTGCTGCTTTACATACTTCGATTTTGCAAATTTTCGTCCCATATTGGGCTTTCTACCTTATAAAGCCACTTTAGCTATTTTACTATTATTATTTTTTATGGAAAAAAAAATCAATACTATTATTAATACTTATAATTAATTTCACATGTATTTAATACTTATTATTGGACACACAAGAAGAAATTAATTGCATCCAAAATTTTAAAACAACTCCTAATCTTTTTCTTTCTTTTTTTTTTTTTTCACAAATGAAAAACGAGAAGTTGATCATTTTGCATAACATACAGAGTACATGCAATCCATCATAAACTATAACAAAGGTACTTAATTTAACTGTCATACTAATGTTGCCAAGGAAAAAGAATAAATTAAAAAGTGATTTTAGTAAAGATATATATGATTACAGTGAGCTATGCACCATAAAAATTCACAGTGACATCTTCCCTGCATAGAAAAAAGGAACAACATTATCAACCTGGAAACAAGAGGTAGTTTGAAATGGACTTGTTACGGTTTCTCTATAGCCATATTTAAAAATATAGTAACTTTGAATGCATATGAAAGTACTGTAGTAATCCTCTGGTTATCATGAAAGTTAGTTGCAAACATAATGATTTTTTCAAATGGTTAAAAAATATAGTAATTTCGTATGCGGATAAAACAAATAACTCTCTTCTAATCGAGTTGTTGGATCAGGAGACATTTATAAGGAATTAAATGCAGGTTTTGATGATAACAAACAAAGAGAAGGACAATGATTTATAGAAGTTAATCATTTGAAGTCCGTACAATAAATACAAGATATCTACACATGCATCACATTCATTGCTCTTTAAGGTTTCATTATAAGTTAAATTGCTAAGTGTACAAGAAGTGGACAAATATGGAGATTTAATCTTCACTGGGTAAAAGCACTGTACTTCTAGAAAATCAAAATAGACTTCATGCAACAACAAACTTTAGAGACAGAATGTTTTTAAGAAAACAGTGATCACAAATAGTTAACTAAAAAAGGCATCTGAAGCTCGCCAATTACAAGCACTTCAAGGAGACTAGTTTTAGCTGAATAAATTAGAAGCTAATTTTGCCAAAATTCAAAAAGGACGAAATAATTGCTAGTTTCTATATGAGTGTAGCGGCTAATTTTTAAAGATCTGCCTATAAAAGAAGCTAAAATCAGCTTGAGGAAGTTAAGAGACTCAATATACACTATAAACATTTTCTCACTAAACAATTAGCTTATCCCTCTAAAGATTTGAATGTTCTTCAAACAATTTCTTCCAAGTCTTTTCTACAACAAGCACAAACACCTTATTTATCCATTGTTGTATTTTTGGAAGATTATCAAATTGTTCTTGTACTACAATCTCATACTCACAAACACTTGAGAGTATATCAATTGAGCTTGAAAATTGATATTGTAAAATTTTTCAATTTAGCTTAAAATTGAGTGATAAATTTATGAATTCCCTAAGGAAAAATTGAGGGTGATAAATTTTTCATTTGAGCTTAAAATTGAGTGATAAATTTCTCAATTTCCAAAGGAAAAATTGAGGCTGATAAATTTCCAATTGAGCTTGTAAAAATTGTCTAAATTCCCAATTTCCCTAAGGAAATTGAGGTGAATAAGTAAGAAATTTACTTATTCGGGGTAGCTTTAAGTTATAAGGCACCAAGGCTTAATTCTTGCCTAGTTCAAAAGAATCGTAGTGAAATCTATCAAAACACGATTTTAAAGAAAGAAATAGGCCGGAGTTGCTAAATTTCTATAAATCTCTTGAGCATAATCTTTTCTAGCCCTATCCTATTTACTTACGAGCATTTTAATTATTGAAGTACATTTTATATGCTTGTGGATTTTGTGCTTGAAGTGATACATTGTTGAATGAGTTTGATACTTGTATGCTTATAATCCGCATTTTATTACAACTATTTGTGTTCGAGATCGACCATAGTTTATGTATATTCAATTCACCCTTTTTAAATAGAGCTAGTCATTTGGAACCTACACAAGTTTTACGTTTGCACTAACTTTCTTGATAACCAGGGGTTTATTTATGTGGTTACAAATGATCGATGGCTCAATATGTCAAACGGATAGATGAGAAATTTAATCAAGACAAAATCAAAGACTTTTTTTCCTCCAATATTGTATGCTTTAATTGGTGAAATAAAACCACTTACCTTATAAAGTCTCTATACTTGAAAAGAATCAAGCATTCTCATTAGAGTTTTCTGTGATGATTGCCACTGTTTATCATTTGCACTTGCAACAAATAATACAACTGTGCTTCCCTTTGCTGTTGCCTTTGCAAGGTTGTGTGTACCAGTTAGTGCATATGGTGTCTCCAGCACATATTTGTAATACTGCAAAAATTAGTGAATTTGTTAACACAAATTGCAGACAGATTCTTCTCATCCTTTTATACATTGTAAATCATCCAAAATAAATGAATTTCAATAAAATCCTACTTCAGTTTCCAATTCTTCCAAATTGGTTTGTTTTTCATATTAAACTATCTCCATATTTGTATTATGATGATAACAAAATAACAAGTAAAAGTTAGAATAATACCGTTTGATCACCAAGCTTTTCGACAGAAGTTTCCAAGAGCTCCTCAGGATCAAAGGAATTTCCGGTGACAAAAGGGCCAAGGGAAGCAATTAATTTCTCAGGGGTACCAATGTCTTCAATGGAAGCATTAGGTTTATTAGTGAGCCTTATCAATGGAGATGCCACAACTTGTACTTTTCCTTGTTTTTCATCCTCAAATTTAACCTCAACCCATGGCTCAGCACACTTTGGCTGGCAGTAATTCCCTGATAATATATTTGCTATCCTCAATTGCTTCCAGCTTGGTGGCACCAAAAATTGGTATGGCTGTACATTTCCTGCAATAAACTAGATTTCAATTTTCATTAGACTATAATTTCAACATATCAATCCATTTAAACTTTGCCTTTCACAAAAATAAACACAACACTCAACTTTGGGGTAGGTGTTGTTTATTATAGTTGTTGAACTTCAATTTGTATCATTCAAGGAATTCAATATTCATTTTTTTGTGTCACTAAAGTGTCGCTAATATGAATTTCTAGCCAAATCCATGACTGAAAATTTCAAACCGAATCTATACTCAGAAAAGTTGATGTGGCATTACTTTGACTATGAATCAAACTATATCAAATCTATATTGAGCCGACAACTTCTACTATGGTCCGTTGGATGATTGTCATATCAGCGAAACAACTGACACGACGATCATCTAACGATCCGTTCTGAGACTATATTAGAATTTTTGGGTTGAACCTCGCCATTCAAGTTCCACTAGTGACATGTTGGCAAGTGGCAACAAGAGAAACAGCCAGACCACACACAATAAAAAACAATACATTGGAGTATTTGGCGTTTTTGTTGCTCGCGTGATATTAGTGGAGATGACGAAGTCTACTTTTGGCGTGGTCTAAGTCCATAATTAAATCATGCCACGTCAGTATTTTTGCATAGATTTGAAAAAAAAAATGCATAACAGTGACTTTAGTGTGACAAAGATGAAAAATTTTGCTATTTTTATGCACAAATTGGAACTGAGAAAAGGCTCAATTTTGCCCCTTAATTACTAAAGAAGCTCAATCTTACCCTCAAAACGACTCAATTTTGCCAGTGGTTGAATTCCTATCTCATTCATACCCTTTCCGAAGGAATCCCATTGATAATTTTCGCCGGCACGGGTAAAATTGAAATAGGTATTCTACTACGTAAAACTGAGCTAAATTTTCCACTGTATGCAAGCAAAATTGAACTATTTGATGAGGTAAAATTGATCTTTCAACAATCTTTGGTTTGGGGGCAAATTTGAGTCTTGTCCAGTTTGAAATTTAGCAACCGAAACAAAGATTGAGTCACTACCATTGCATTTCACCGACAATTTGTTGCAACAAATTGAAAATCACAGCAAAGTGAAGAAATTTGAAATGCTATCGCATTCTATAATCGAAGAAAAATCAAATAAAAACAAGGCGTAATTAAGATTAAAGAAGAAGAATAGAAATACGAACCAGCACGAAGAGCAGGGGTGTCTTTAGGAGTGGCTTTGAAGAGGACAAAGGAAGGATCGGTTGAAGAAGGAGGCAAGTAGGAACCAACCTCCACCTCTCTGGCTGAAGAAATAGGAGTTTCTCTGGTAAAAATGAGAGGAGATAATGCTAGTCCTTGGAAAAATTGTCTTCGAAAAGTGAAATGGTTAGGGTTAATTGTGGATTTGGGGGCAGGTTTTGAAGTGGAAAAAATTGGAGAAGGTGGAGTTAGTGAAGAAGCAGTTGCCATTTCTGAGTTTTGAGAGAGAAGGAACAAGGGGAACGAATGCCTTGCCTCTGAGTGGGACTTTCAGACTGTTCTTATCCATTTATGGAAAATGGATGGATGAGTCTCAAGGTTAACTGCCTGTAAAATTGTTTGTTTTGTATACTAATCGTTCCATTTTTAACTGCTCCGTTAAACGTGATGTGCATATACCGTTAAAGGGCACGTAGAGTATATCTCCTCGATATTATGAATAGAATTAGGAGGTTTAAAGTTTGAATCTAGAGCAAAGAATTAATAAGTTATGTATTATTAAACTCATATCGTACTAATGAAGATTTTGATTCAATTATTTTTCTAATTTGGTTTGGTTCATTTTCTTGGGTAAAAAAATATGGTTCAGATTTTTTATTAGTTTTGAATAATTATAATTTCAGTTAATTGAACCAATAAAACTTTATACTTATTTAATATTTTATCACTTTCACCCTTTAAGTTTTTAATTATTAGTGAAATGTAATTATTTATTTATTTATTTCTTAAACTCAAATAAAAGTGAAAATAAAGAATAAGATAAATTAATAATTTATGTTGGTTTTTTAGTTTGAAATCGAATCAAATCAAAATTTTCGATTTTGTTAATTTTCAGTTATTTATAAAATTCAGTTTCCTTTGATCTCTATGATATATGTAATTTGGTTCGGTTATTTTTTTTAGTTCAGTTCGGTTAGTTATATTCGAGTTTTCTTGATAACTACATTCTTAAGAAAAAAAAAAAAAGTAATTTAAGCTATTTTGTTTAATCATATAATAATAATAATAATAATAATTATTATTATTATTATTATTATTTATTGGGCCAAAGTGAGGCAAACAGTCGTGTTTATACACTTTGCAAGCCCAACCCATAAATGTTTGGGCTTAGCGGGCCTGGCGGTAATTTGCCAAATCCAAGCTCGATCCATTGAATTTTTATTTTCTAGGTTAAAGAATCTTTTATTGATTTGGTAAAGAAGAAAAAGAAATTAATATTTTTTTTTTTTACATAAAAACATTACCCTCTCCAATAATATTATACTGATCAACTATAACAGAAACTACCCCATTAACTACTTTATCACTCTCCACAACTACCACATTATTTGATACATTTGTCACTTGAAGAACAGGGAATAATCCCCTACTACCCATCTCATCTTTACTATAAAATGAGTACTGAAAATGATTAATCTTGTTGGGAAACACCAGCACAGATGAAAAATCAGCCACCCATTTTGTCCCATTTCCACCCACTGATAATCTCCCAGCCGTCGATTTCAATCCCATCCCGTTCACGTTATTTTGATCAATCACCACTTGATCAACGGTTGTAAATGACCCTTTGACCGCCACAATTGGGACCATATTATTTGGGTTCCCATTAAACATATTATTCACAATATTTACCCCCGAAATTTTACCACTTACCGCGGTTAAAACCACATTCCCATCCCCTAAAAATAACCCATTACTCACATGAACTTGAACCGGATCTTCCATTACAATGGAATTATAGTCCAAGTAACAATTATCTATTCTTGTTAATGAAGCATATAACTTTACCAAAATTCCAATTCCACCCCAGTAAGTTGCCTTATTATAACAATGAACCCCTGTAAGGATATTCGCTTGTCCTCTCAGCAAAACCCCAATTTCAGCTGAGAATATTGCTACATCAGTTATCGCATTATCGTTGCTAGCAAGATCAATGGCTGTCCCCGTGAAATCTTTTTCGCCTTTGTCTCCACCAACTGTCGAATGTTGTCCTAAAAAACAGCTTGAGATGAAGGTTTCATGGCCTCTTTGGACAAGTATTGCTTGTGTTGCAAAGTGAAGGAAGAAGCAATTATGGATTCGGATTCTTGCAGAATCTATTATGAAGATTCCGCCGCCTTTGAAGCTTGAATCGAAGAGAATGTCTCTAAATGTTATATCCTCGTAGTATATGCCGACGGTTTGGTCCTTTTGGTCGGTAAAGCTGTGAAATTTGAGAGTTTGGTCGGTAATGGAAAGTCGTTGGGAATTTTCCGACCAAAGTTCAATTAAATATGCATCGCCGGGAAATGTGTCCGAAGCTCTTATTGTTCCTCCTTTTAACTGAAAAAGTAAATTTTAATTGAAATGAAAATTGAAATTTATATAAATATACATATGATTAATCAATTGGTTAATATCATAATGTTCCATCAACATTTTCCTTCAAATTTGGCCGGAATTATAAATACAAATTTCACTAAAATTTTAAGGGGCGTACAAACTGAAACATTGAATGACAGTACATTGCAGATGTAGATGTAGAGAAAATTAAATTTTATGATAAATAATTTATTTTTGCATGAAAGTAGACAACTGTTAATTTGATGGGCAGTGAAATTAACAGCTAAAGCTTTTGCTTTTGGGTAAAAAGAGTTAATTTCAGTGGTTGGTTGATTGATTGATTGAGCTTTTAAGGCAATATTCATGTAAGCCCTTCAAAAGTTGAAAGATTTGTGGTTATCGAACATAACAAGAATTAAATAATTTATTTATTGTAAGTTGTTGCATCGGCAGCTTTCGTCCAATCAATCTGTAATAATAATGGTAAATTTCAATTTTATCTCTTATATTTTTTCTCTAAAAATAATTTCACTTAATCACAATTTTTATTTTTAAATGTTGTGAATATAGGTTAGTAAAAATAAATTAATAAAAATCATAAATAAATTTTTTACTTTTAACATATAAAAGCTACATCTTCTTAAATTTTGTGAAAATTAAAAATTTACAAAAGAGTAATAAAATTTTTAAATTATTTATTAAGATAAATTTTATTTAAGATAAAACAGATATTTGATAATATTGGACAAACATAATTTAATTAAACAATAATTAAATTATTTTTCAGTAATTTGAGAAGCGTTTTTCCTTTAAAAAATAAATAAATACTAAAACGGGTTTCTTGGGCATGGAAGGCAACACTAAACGACAAATCGTCACAGACCAAAAGCTGCAGATACTGACCTCAAAGATCTGCTGCATGAAATCCTCTTTTATTTTCTGTCATATGCAATTTATTTATGGTTCATTTTTCCTAAATCTTTAATAAACATTTCATATTTAATTATAAACTATTATATTCATAATTATAAATAGGAACCAAGATTATGAATTTGGAATATATATATATGTGATTAAACATTGAAGAAATCGATTACATTCAGCTACATTCTTGTAATAAGTTTAAAGTTTTAATGTATTTGAAATTAAATACTATAATTATTTTAAAAAAATAAAAATTGTATTATATTAAGCTTAAATATTGACTCAGAGATAAAATTCTAATTTTTTTTTTAAGTTTACTCTTTAGTATCTATTTATTTCAATTTTATTACTTTTTAAGAAAATATCTACAAAAATAACCAACAAATAAAAAATAATTAGTTATTATACAATAAAAATCTATTGGTAACTACGGACAAATTTATCTATAAATTTCTTGAAAAAAAATTCAATATAAAATTGAAAAAGATAAAGTATTAAGAGTTAATATAATTTTTGTTTCCTAAAAGGTTAGATGTTTATTAATTTGTATCATATTCATAATACAATTGCATACATTAACAAATTTATCTCCTCAAGCAATGTCTCAAGTTAATTATATATCCCAATAAATTATTAGTTGGAGTATTTGAAATCATTCTTCTTAAATAATATCTCAGGTTCGAATAAGTTGTGTAACGGTATAATAACTAATATTGAAGTTTAAATACATTAAAAAAGATAATAGAATTGAAGAATAAAACAATGTTATTGAAACCAAAAGTAATGAACCGGCAATGCTACCGGTTTACAGTACGATTGATTCAACCAAAAGTTAATTTTATTAAATATATTTTTCAACCGGTAATTCAATCGATCTGGTTTTCCGGCTGATCAATACCGGTTTTCTTCAAAAGTAGAATTTATGTCAAACCGCTTTTAATCTAGTTGTAATGACATTCCAATAAAATAACACAATGATATATATGAGCAGGAAAAAAAACTGACCAGAAGATTGGCACCACCAGAAGAAGGAAATCTGAGGGGTTTAGTGATTTTGTAGTTTCCACCTTGAAGATCAATTACAACTCCACCCAAATCATTAACACCAGCCAGCATTTGAATCCCTTTTTGGATCCCAAATGCATCATTCAATGCATTCATTATAGCATCACTGCTATCTTGTACCCCTGTCGGGTCTGCCCCATACCCAATTGGATACACCACTCTCCCTTCCTTCAATTGTATTCATACATGCAAATTAAATTATATACCAACCAATTGTGGCTATAGTACTACTATACATCAAGTCTCTAGTAAACTCAAACAACATCACATTACACCACTAGAAAGGAAAAAATTATCTTTCTTGGGTTAATTTATCTACCAAAAATGTCCATTTGAATACTGGTGTATTGAAATTGTGCATTTGGAGATGATATATAGAAATCTAATATGTTTGGGGGCTGACCTGTAGATTTTTAATGCATTTTGGAGCTAACGTATTGGAAATCTAATACATTTGATTCAAATTTAAATTTGGGGAATCATGTTGAAGATATCCAAATATACTAGCTTTTCATAAGTCCGAAAATATCATTTTTCACGACTAAAAGTGTATTGAGATAGCATTTTTGGAAAATGATCTATATAAAATTCAAGATAGTACCTGTTTGGTTGCCGCAGCAACTTGGAGGGATGATGAAAATGGTTTCTGAATTTGTCGAAGCTTTGCTTCCAACTCTATTAGCTTGCGGTTTCCCATAGAAGAAGAACGTGTTTCTTTTGCCAATAATACTAAAATGGACAACACTACTGCTGCTGATAACTTATTTCTCAGTATTTTCATCTCCTTTTTTTTTTTTTTAACGATTTGAGTTTCGTTCTATGTGGTTTTTAATTAATATAAGGAATAGAAAAATGGCAAGTGAGTTGGCAAAGTCAATAAAGTCCATGTACCTTTTCTATTAGCAATATCCTTTGTTGGAAGTCATGAGCTGTTATTCAGAAATATGGTTGTTGGGTTCTGATTTGATCTTTAATTGTAACACTTTCGCATTAGTACCGATATGTTTGATTTATGAAATAGACGAAGAATAATATAATTATTGAGTAGCTATTTTATAAAATAGTCATGTCTTAAAGTAAGAAATAACTATTCTTTATAAAACTAAAAATTAGCTATTTTATATTTCACTTTATGTTGTAATTTTCGTTTTAATTACTTTTCTTCAGTTTTTTCATCTTTCCTTGATATTCTAATTTCATTTTTTTTTTCTATTTTCTTAGTTTTTTTTCTGTTTCTTATTTTTTGTCCTTTTTTTTTATTTTACTCGGTTTTATTTTTTTTTTTTCATTCTATCTCACTTTTCTTTTTTTCGGTTTTGTTATTTGATTCTTTGTTTACTTTGTTTAACCTTTTTTCATCTTTTTTTTTTTCGTTGTCTCATATTTCATATATTATTCTAACATTGAACCAAACATTAGAATATGGTAGAAGAAAGAATAATTATTCCACTCCTCTTCTATTCTATTCCATGAAATAACTATTTTATTCTCACCATATTCCATTCAATGAACTAAACATGACCTATGAGTGTAAGGTGATGGTGCTTATTGTGTTTGTTCTACAAGTATAAATGATGAACCTACACGTGTATGGTTGTGAGAAGTCATCTCCAAGCAAGTGCCTTTATGCGACACGTGTGCTAGGCTAAACTCACAATGGATCTGAAATCCGCGTGTACAACACGGATGAGATATTTGTCATGTTATCATGATTCAATTGGTAATACAAGTCGAATAAAAAAAATCTATAGTTCCTAAATTGTTTAGAATTGCTGTAACTGTGCCACGCTAGTACAATTACTGCGGTGACATTATCGTAACGATTGTAGAATTGTTCAATTTGAGACTGCAATAGAATTTTTAGCTGAATCTCACGATTCATTTTTATAAAATGTATCAACATAAAGTAACAACAAGAAAGCCTTATAACTGCTGCTAAGTCTTAAATTATAGGATTATCTTAATAAAAAATACTTATATTTGAAAAAGAAAAAACAACTTTGATGTTTATCAAGTAACTAATTAATTAAAAGATTTTTAGGTTATGCATTTGAATTTAGAGAAAAATGGTCACATGAATGAAAAGAAAAAGCAAATAAAGAATAAAGTGATGATGGAAAAAGGCTGAGGAGGAAGCCTGCTTGTCCATGGCAATAATCTTTGCCTCCTTTTTTTTCCCATATTTGTCGTTAAATACAAAATAATGAAGTAATTCAATTGTGTTTAATTGATATCCACTCCTTTTTTTATATATATATAAATATATTCTTTATTAATACGAAATAATAAAGTAATTCAATTGCATTTAATTAACATCCACTCCTTTTTGAAATGTTAATTAGTAGTAATTTTTTTTATCAATTTACAAAAGAAGGATTATTTAATAGACATTTTCAGATTTAACTTTCTATTTAATGTTGAACATAACTATAATAAGAGCCCCTAGAGTTAGAGTAATTTGAGGGGTGATTTGTTGTTTTATGCTTATCAACATATACAAAACAGTTTAGTAAAGTTTGAAAATAACTGCTGTTAAGTATTTCAGAATGAATCAATTTTTGTGAATTAGTAGTATTTTTGTGTTTTTCTTGAAAAATACCCTTGAATTTTTTTTTTTTTTCCCTACACTTAATATAAAAATGAATGCCTAACTCCTCCTAAAAGATACCTTAAAGAGAAAAATTTATGCCTAACTCCTCCTAAAAGATACCTTAAAGAGGAAAATTTTCTCATAGATATAAAGAGCTATTTATATAGCTTCCTCATGAACCAATAAAGAATTCTACAATTACCATTTTAAAGATAAAATACAGCCAGTGGCAGTGACGGAGTCAGGAGCAGACCCTTGGGGGGGCAAAAATCAAGTGACCCCTAAAATTGGAGACACGTATGCTTGCCGTCGATAGGTATTTTCCGGTTGGCAAATATTTTTACTAGATATTTTTTTGAGAATTGAAATCAGATTTCTCTTAGTTTCATATTCCTTCTTCATTTTATAACGACACAATCAAATTATTGAATATAAATTTAAAATCTCAATTTATCAATTTGAATCCAAATTATAACACAATTCAATTAATTTAACAGTTAACTTTGCAATTAAATAATTAATTTAATTTTCAACCAAATTTATAACACAATAAATTCAGTTCATTTATCAATTTATCAAATTTTAATAATTAAACAATTTTAATTCGTATTAAATAAATAATCAAATAATCAAACATAAATTATAATCCCTACTTCATCAGTCTATCAAATCATAAAGCATAAATGATTCAAATAATAGTAGCACAGGGATCATAACAATTCTCAACCTGTTTAATTTCATTCCCACTGTGAATTTTCGCATTTAGTTTATGATAAAACTACACATTAATTGAGAAATTAAGGGATAAAAACTAATTTATAGGCTAATTTATAAATCTTAAATTTTAAAATATAAACTTTCAAGACTAATTTAAAAATTTAGATTATAAAATATATACCCTATAAGGCTAATTCATAAATCCTATATATCAAAATACATTATGTGACATGATTTATTAATAGAATTATTAATTAGTAATTTGAATTAAAAATTATATTAAAAATAAAAAACATATTAAAATGTTTACTACAGTGAATGTATAAAAAGTTAAAGCGTTAAACATGTAATATTTATAACAGTATAATTTTGGAAGATGAATTAGGTGGAAAAAAAATTAGTGTAATGAGCAATTAGAGGACTAAAAAGAAATTATACTAGGGTACTAGGAATGGCATAAAGGACTAAACAACCTTTCAAATCATATAAGCTAATTAGTGTAATCATATTTGATATTTTCACATATTATATAATTTTTCATATTGGTTTTCAAGAGTTTCCGTTTCTAAAATAGAAACAAAACATAAAAACGTGAGTGATTTAGAGTTTCCGTGTGCTTGTAGAGTCCCACCTACCACGTACTGAAATTTCTACAGCAGGAAATTAACCATTAAAATTCTAGACTGGAAATATGCACAATCGCAATATTCAATTTCCGAATAAATTGAGATGGAAAGTCAAAAGTGTAGGCAGTCTCAATTTCAATTCCGTACAAATTGAAATACATTTGCTGTACGTTCTTCGAATTTTCCACAATGTTCTTTTTTCTTTTTTAATCCAAACCTTGTATTAAGAAATGAAATTATTCAATTTTATACAATAATTTGTATTACCAAAATATTTTTTTATAATTACTTTTTTAATTTATCATTATTTAAACTAAGAGAGAGTTTAGTAATTAACCAAACAATTTTAGAATCAAGCCATAATATTGAAAAAATAAATTTAACATGAAAAGTAGAATTTAAGCATATAAATACTATGGGTAAATCAGTTATTTTAATAGCTTAATTAGTACATTATTAGTCTTGTTGAATAATCATAAACTACGCGTAAAAAGAACAAGAGAAAGTATAATTGACGCAAGAGAATAAAGGGTTAAATGGATAATTAAAATTAATTTTTATTACTTAAGATTTGTTTTAAAGTTAACTTGGGATATCAAGTTATACTTGAGTTCAGTTTGACAATTTTGTTATCAAGCCTAAAACGTACTGACATGTACTAACAAATGCTATGATTATAAGTTGACATATGCTATGTTTAATTATATTAACTTAATACAAAATATAGAGTTATGATTTAAATTAATACCTTGAATTCATTTTGTGATAAATTGATTATTCTATGAAACTGAGAATAAAAAATCAAATTAACCCTTTATTCAAAGCAATCATATACTTATATTCTCATTGGATTTTTTCTAATTAGAAGTCCAAAAATTAAGTATAATATTCATAACATGTGCAAAGACTTAAACCATAAGAAATGAAAAAGAATTAATAGGTACGTATATATTTCACATTTCTTGAACAAGATTAATTTTTTTTTTTTTTGGTTACATTGAAAATAATAATTAAACAGATGATAAAATCTAGAAATAAGATTTCGCCTAAATTCTCTTAATTAAATCAGCCTTTTTTAACCTGTTAATCCTTGACTCACACTGACGAAAACCTCACCTGAAACTGCCACGTCAGACTGAATCACAACCCGATTCTCCGAAACGTTTCGGAGAGCATAATTAGGAAACAAAATAGGATTAGAGCTTAATAAAGAATACTGAACATGATTAATCAGATTAGGAAACAACAACGATCTACTAAAATCAACGGTCCAGATTGTCCCATTCGCTTGAACAGAATCACTAGCAACCGTCGATCTCTTGTTCATCCCCTTCACAACATTCCTCTCCACAAAAACCTGCTCAATTTCCCTAAAATTACTATTCGATTCATCCAATTGAACAATATCAACTCCTTTATTCGATCCTGCAAACATATTATCAGTAATCGTAATCCCTTTGGCGACACCATTGATGGATTTCAACAACACAAATCCGTCACCTAAAAAGAAACTGTTTGTAATTGATAATTGAACGGGATCTTCAGCGACGATTCCGTTGTAATCTAAGTAGCAATTAACAATCCTCGTCTGAGTCAAATTCGGCAATTTGATGTAAATCCCAGTGCCGCCAAATCCAGTGGCTTTGTTGTAACAATGGACGCCGGAGAGAGTATTACCTTGGCCGGAGATCATGACTCCAATTGCGGCTGAAAAAATCACCACATCTGTAACGGCATTGTCGTTACCGACCAGATTGATTGCTGTGCCGGAGAAGTTGCGTTCACCGGGATCGGCGCCGGCGGTGATGTGTTGGCCGAGGAAGGAGTTTCTGATATAGGTTTCGTGGCCACTTTGGACGTAGATTCCATTGGTGGTGAAATGTGCAATGTAGCAATTGTCGATGCTAGTTCGTAGGGAATTAACGACGGAAATTCCGCCACCTTTGAAGTTGCAATCGAGCATTAGATCTCGGAGAGTAATGTATTCGTAGTTGTAAGAAGAGGAAGAAGTGGTGGATGATAAATCAATTAGATATCCATTTGTTGGGAAATCATCTGAAGCTCTTAATGTTCCTCCACTAATCTGTAATTTAATCATACCAGTAATCAAATTTATCAGAATTTAAACTAAAGTTTCGTGTAAAATTATAGAGCCAAAATATTGAAAAGTACATGAATAAACTTTTGGTTCATGCATTTGTAAACATTTCTCCTGATCTAAAAGTTTACAAATGGTTCCATTTAAAAAAAAAAAAGTTTACAAATTGAAATATGAGATTTCCTTCGTTTAGAGATATGGATTTCTCGCTAAAAGTGTTAGAAAGGAGTTTTAGTAGTTTTATAATGTTCTTTTTTCTTGCAAAAATAAACTTTTTTTTTTTTTATCTTGATGTGCTCTCTCTAGTTTTGGACTTACTGATTTAGCAAATTTGGTCACTAGTTTGGTCACTAGTTTATCACAATAGGTTAACCAATAAAAAGGCACATTTTGTACAAGATCAAAGAACCATTCCGAAACAATTTTGAAATATAAAAAGTTAGTATCATCCAACAATTTTGAATGGTATCAAAACATAACAATTCTCCTGATTTCATCTAATAAATAATCACTAGATTTGTATTAAATGTTTCCATACAGGTAAATATTGGACTATTTTAATGAGAAGATCTACCTTTTGAATCGAAAGTAATATGTTTTTTGAGTGCACAAAACCACAATATTTATTTGTATACTTACCTTAGAATAAATGTGAAAGATTAGGGATTATATATTAAAATTTTGACAAGGCTTAAAAACATTATATTGGCATCTAAAATAAGAAAAGAAAAGATTGGTTAGGAAATGAGGAAACGTACGCACCATTAGGTTACCTGCTCCGGCGGCAGGGAATTGAAGAGGCTTAGAAATTTGATAAATGCCACCCTCGAGATTGATATGGGCACCTCCAAGATTACTAATTCCATCCATCAAGAATAATCCATTTTTAGGCTGATCATCATCGTCAAAAACTGCAGCTATTGCTTTCAAAAGTGCATCTGTACTGTCTGATTTCCCTGTTGGGTCTGCTCCATATGTCGTCACCTTGTATATTCTTGGACTACTTCCACCCTGTTAAATATTAATTTAACTAATTAATAAATTTCTCAAATTTAAACTTACTTTTATTATTATTATTATTATTATTATTAGTTTCCATGAATTGACTCCAATTTATTATTATTAGTTTCCATGAATTGACTCCAAACTGATCCGATATTTTTTATAAATTACTCTTTTCAAAATTTAAATTTTAGTGAAACACGTTTAGATTATGTATTCCTGACTTCTAGAAATACTAACGAAAAAGAAAATCTAACCAAAGAAAAAGAATTTTCAATAAAATTTTAATTTCATAATGTCGTTATAAGACTGTAAAACTACAATATCACTATTTTTTATTAATTAAATGGTTACATTATATCACAATGAATAGTTAAATGTATAGACGATTTTAAGAATAGTTTTTTATTTTCTTTTAACTGAGAAAAAATATAAAGGTAAGAGAGATATTCTAGCCGAAGGTTAGGAAGTAAACTCAATGCTACAAAACGAGTTACGATAAGATTTATACAAATATCATTTTCACTTACAGGGATTTTAACAGCAACAATAACAGTGAAATTCGAATTCAAACGGAGTTAGTCCATTTTCATGGATTAATTTTAGTTTATTGCCTCTGACTGTTTTAAATAAATTAAAAGCATAGAAATAAACCTGTGGAGATGAAGCTGCTGGGCCTGGGGAGGGAGAAGAAGCCAGTTCCCGACGGATTAGCGACGACTTAAACACTTGCATTCTTCTGATCTGATCATGGTAATATCCGGCGGAGAAATCCAGCGGTTTGTCAACGTTGGCAAGAGAAACGATGAATATGAAAGAAGATAATGCGACAAAAACCAGGTGAAATTTGGTTGAATCCATGGTTAGTCTATTTCAATTAGAGAGTGAGAGAAACAAAGGAAGAGATTAATAACAGAACGAAAACATGTATTTATTATATTTATATATATTTATAAAAGAACAAGAAAAGAAAAGAAAGAAGAGAAAGTGAGAAATGGAAAGAGAAGGGGCTAAGCAAGATTAGATTATAATAAAAAGGATCATACATCAAGCACCTCCTCCACTCTTTTCTTTCTTTCTTTCTTTCTTTTCTACAACGTCTAAATGGAATAATCAAGATTTGTTAATTAACTTCATAACAAGACTTTGGGGGATTTTTTTTTTTTTCTAATTTTATTGTCCAACAACAGCAACAACAAAAGTAAGCAACTTACCAACTCCTCACTTTATGGACCTTTATTACTTTGACATTCTGTTTCTATTTGTATTTATTTCTCATCAAACTCTAACTCTTCTTTTAATTTTCGGTTACTTCAGTTTTACATTTACATACCTCATAAGTAATGAGGCGGTCAACTTATCACACCACAGTATAATTTATAGGGATACATGTTTAACACGAATCTCATTTTTTCTTCTTTTTGTACTTATGTCATACATAGTTATATCTGTGGCATATATAGATCATATAATATAATTATGACATGATTAAGTTTAAAGACTATATAAAAGTTATAATCAAAAGTTAATTAGTCGGGGTAAAATCATATATATATATATTAAAGAACCATTTTGAAATATTTGTACTAGCCCATAAACTATTTTATTTTTCCTGCTTTTTATGATCTAATTCTTTGAAATTTTCTTTTCAATGAGATAGAAATATAGGATTCGTCTCGGTTCCAAATTGATACTGTAGAAGCAAAATTAATTGTTTTTTTTTTATTAGTAAATTATGATCAACTAAAGATTATTTTGAAAGCAATATAAGTATTGGAAAAATAAAAAAAAACTTATGTATCAGTTTTTCATTGAGAAGGTCTATATAGACCGGGTCCATTGTATAATTTTTCCTTATAGTTTCCTGGTATTGGAAATAGTTTTGGTACTATTTTCTCTTTTTTTTTTTTTTGGGTTCATAAAGGTATTATTTTGTATTGGAATGTTACTGTAATACGTTAACATAAAGTTAATACAGTTGATCATTAAATATGTATAAGTTTGACGAATAATGAGTTCTTGTTATTAACACACTTTTGTATCGTAACTTACCGAACAATAAAAACATAAAAAGTGTAATTTCTCGTTTTGTGTGTTAAAAAGAAATCGATATTAACAAGAATCACTTAATGCTACGCAAATTAATCAATTAAGTTCACATAATTAACATGTAAAAGCAATTAAAAGGAGTACCAAACCCAAAATGTAAATCAACCAAATACTTAAACGGCTGATTGTCCTACAATATTTACTTTGCTTATGGATGTCTATTACTTCTTGCTCTTCCATATTTTAATTTCAAATATACGGATATAAAAATCAATATTATTAATTTAACAAATAAAGTTTCAAATTTATTAGTCATAAAATAATTTCTTGATATGATCCAGTGACTTTCATATTTCATTCATTTAGGTGGCTTAGTTTCAAATCATTGAAGTTCTTAAAAAAAAAGATAAATCTAAAGCGTATATTTATTTGCTTCACGCTCCAAATTATTATCATTGTGAGATTCATACCAAGAAAATAGCTAGTTCCATAGTTAAGAGGAAATGTTATTTCTTAAGCGTTACACTTTACTTGTGGTTTAGTATTAAACAAAGGAAAATTTTTAAAATTTAAAAAGGCACGTACACTCAATTCCAAATGCTCAGATTTATAATACGACCTAAAAAATAAGAAATATTAGATTTAATAGTAAAATATTTTGGAAGAAAATAGATTTTTCAATAAATATCTAAAAACGTTGTCATATGTATACCAAAAACAGCTATATCAAATTTTGCTATAAATACATATAACAATAATTTTATGATAATAGTATACATCAACTTTTCTATTACTCTTAAAAGCCGTGACGATATATTTTTTTAATAGTAAAACTTTTTACAACTGAATTTAGTAGTTTTTGGAGTGATACACGAGAGGTATACCTAAATTTAATATGATTAATTAATGAGTAAAAAAGTAGTTTCTCCGACAGGATTATCTATATAACGGTAGCCCAAAATAAAAAATTTCAACGTGTTATTACTTATTAGTAAATTTTTATATAATTTTGTATTAATTTTATTAATTAAGAATTCGATATCAGCTAAACAGGGTCTTAAATTAAACAAATCCATAATCTATTTGTTATATGTAGATTTAATACTACTTAATATATCAATTCATTTTTTTTAATTATAAGTACATAAAGATATATAATTGGTGGGATATTCTTTTTAATATTGAAAATCTCACTTTTTGGAACCGTTACCTTACATTCTCTTTCAAAAGATAAACTTGATTATTTTTTTAGGTTTATGATACATCCAATTTGTTAATGCTGTAAATATCCACTCATAATTTGGATTAATTCGGTCCTGTTCGGTCCGATCAAGCCAACATCAATAAGGAACAACTACGTATATATTTCATTCATCGACCACTTGGTAATCTATGAGGGATTGTGTGTAAGCAAATTGAATAACACAAAAAAAACTAACCGTTTTGAAATTAAATTTTATGAACCAAATCTACAAATTGAGCTTATTATGTAAAAACCAAATTTACTAACATTAGAGAAAAAAAAAGGCAAAGTAGTTTGGTGGGCTTATTATGGGAAAGACAGAAATTCACGAGATTAGTTTGGGGTTTGGAGTGACAACAAACAAATGTAATTAATTTGTAATTGTGGCCAACAAGACCTAAGACCATACATATCCATATGTCATCAATAACATCAACCAACAAAAGTCAACTTTTTACTCAATACGAATACACGTGTCACCCACATCAATTGATCATCTCATCTATTGATTTATACTTTTTTCTTTTTAATTGACTTTTTAATTTCTTTAACTAATTAATAAAACCAAATCAACCAAATTACATCACCATTATCATCTTTGATTAATATTAGGTATTTTACTGGTATCCTAACCTTGATTTTCTTTTTCAATGGCAGCAATCAGTACAATAAATTAAGGTGTTTGTGACAACAATTGTTTTCACATAATTGATGCATATTGTTATAAAGTTGTGATCATACCTATTTGTAATAAAAATTTGATACAATTTTACTGCTAAAAATGTTCTTTGGTAATAACTTTTGGATATTGCTGCTAAATGAGTTTTTTGGCAACAAAATATATTTTTGCTATAATTTTTTTTTTGTTAAATTTAACATTTGTTATAATTAAAAGGTATACTTAACAACAATTGTAATTCCATTATAAAATTATTTTCTCTATCAATGTCCTTTTATTCTCAAATCAATTTAATAATTAATATTTATTTTTTTAATTAGATCCAACTAATTAATTTCATCATAAGTATTAAAAACAATTAAACGTATTAAATAGTTTAATTTTGCATTTTGTTTTTTAAATTAGGATTCTTAATTTATTTTAAATATTAACCCTTTTTTTTTTTTTGGGTAATATCAGGATTATAAATGTAATTATTGGTGAGAGTGTCTGAGTGGAGATTGGTTGAAGAATGACAAACGATGATTAATTAGGAAAATGATCTTTATGATTTTATTGTGTGTCTTAATCAATTCGTTAGATGTTTGGTTAAGATTTGTTTTAATTATTCTTTACTCAACCTTCTATTGTCTTTTTTCTGAAAAAAAAAAAGAAAAAAAAAAAGAAAAGTCTTTAAGGATCATATTATCTTGTAGTGGACACCAAAATAAACTGTTTGGGAAGGATCACTTATTGCATATGTCTGGCAAATATAATAATGGGCTTTTGAGAAAGTTTGTAAGTAAAGCAATACACATTTTAATTATGTTCTTTGCTTTCAATTTGAATTTTAAATCCTCAAACGAATATAATTCCTAATTTTAGTCTCTCTTATCAAAGCAGCATAGAAAATCTGTTAGTATTATTGATCAGGATTTTACTTTTACAAAAAAAATTGAAGTACATATGAGGAATTTATGTTCAGAAATTTAAGTTTTTGGTAATCTTGTTATCGCATTAAAAGTTTGAGGACTATTAATGAAATTATGGCTTCAGTGCAGGCGCAACACAATTTGAATGAGATTGAAATCTTTTTGGAGGTATTAATTATCTTACCATCTTACTAAAATAAGGTAAATACTTGTTTAGTCGCGGTAGCAAATTATATATTACCAGTCTCTAGCAGTGTTATTAAAATTGGATTGAACGATTTGACCAGTTCAACCGTGAACCAGTCATGGATCTGATCGGTTTGATACAAAAAACAGTTTGACTAGTAGTTGAATAGGCGAATTAGCGACTGAACCATAATTTAATATTATTTTTATAAAAAAATAAGTATTTGGTTGAACCAGTTCTAACCGATCCAACCACAAACTGGTAACCTCGATGGTTTGTTGTTCAGTCTGACTTTAATAACATGGATCTCTACATTTTCAATAATGTATTAACTCTATCAAAAAAACATATACTCCCTCCGTTTCTTATTATATGATGTTTAAAGTTGTTTACTAAGACCAATGAAGTATTAATTAGGTTACTAAAATAACTAGTTTACCATTAATACTTCTTTTCTAAAACTCTATTTTCCATGCAAAAATTCTCCTTTTTCTTAATTATCAAAGCTTAATGTAGTATTTTTTACATTAAATAATGAATCTCTCTCATACGTTAAATAAGGGTAAATATGAGAGAACATGATAAAAAAATGCATTAGTAATATAAAGTGTCAAATAAAAAAGAACAGAATGAAAACCCTAAAACATCATATAATAAAACACGGAGGGAGTATATACTAAGTTATTGCAAGCTAAGTCAGTTACAAAGGCTTTAGATCAATAAGCCGCAAATGGTGTCCGTATTACCATTCTTGGTAAAAAAATAATGCCTAAAAATACATGTTTGGATCGTTACTTTATTCATTTAGCTAAGTTGTGAGTGAATCTAATATATTGTAATGCAAAAATCATAGTTAAAAAAATGCAGACTGCTAGTACATATACTAAGAGAGGAGAAAAAAATTTATGAGGCTAGACTCACACCAACGAAATTTCAGATAAGCCGGATCCACATATCGATTATATTAACCACGTGTCGTATTATTGTTCCAATATCATCCATTACGAGGATTTTATATTCAAAATTTAATAAGTGTATGACTACGAAAGTAATGAATAGTGAACAAATGCATAAGAAGAATACAGAACACTTCATCGAAGGAGAGGATGAAGCTGACCTCGCTGATTTCTCACGCAGTAAGCTGGTTTACTGACCACTGTGTGGTGTGCAATTTCATTTAAAAATAAAATCTAATTTCCAAATGAATTGTTTGCTTAAAATACATAATTAATTTTGGGAAAAAAAAAAATTAAGTAAACAAGATGAAAGTTCAAATTATTCACCCTAATTATTATTGAGCATATTTACATGTGAAATTTAAGAAACGAAAATTTCATGAATGTGATGAAAGAGCTAATTAAATACTACAAAATGTTTATTCCATTTGAGACTCAATTTCTGTTCTACCAAGAACCCTGTACATAAATGTCGCTGAATTTTCTATTTACAATTGAGTTTCAAGAAATGCTACAAGTGCTAACCCAGCAGCCCAAACATCATCGTCCAACACATGTTCTGCCGGAGAATGACTTATACCTCCCCGGCAACGGACAAATAGCATTCCAACCTACTCAAACATTATTATTATAAGACATTAATTTATGTACATAAATTAAGAGGGAACTTTTAGAGTTCAGTAGTTGTAAGAACAAACCTTAGTGAGATGAGATATGGCCATTGCATCATGTCCAGCTCCACTCATTAGCGACGGAACTTCATCTTGAATCTCCCCTGTCATTCTCTTGAGTGCAGCAGTCGCTGCAGATTTTAACTGTGAACTCAATTCAGTATCACAGTTCACTGCTTTTGCATCATGCTGAAATAACCATGACAAAGAAAGTAAGTTATTGATTGTTGTACTAGTAACAAAAGAAACGTGTGGTATGAAGTTATTTGACAAAATTAGGAGCTGAGGTGCCAGGAATTGAACCAGGACACATGGCTTCCTTCGATCCATCACCACCTTAAAATGTATCTCAAAGACAGGACTCACTCGCATATACATAGGCTATATGCTTAATTGTTCGGTCAACGTGAGGCAAGTAACAACACCCTCATGCCTAGAGCTGGAAACAAGCAGCATGAAATTTGCAGGAATGAACTTTTGTGTATGACACGATATTGAACAATGTGGCTCTGACACTGTATTAAGAAACTAATGCATAACTGTACCTCAGAGTAGAGGATTATCTCAAAAAGATTAATGATTTTGTGACTCCCTAACTAATGTTGGATGCTCATTAACACTATGGCTGCTAGTTTAAGCTATATATGAATTTTCACCTTACGGTCAATGATGCAAGAAACAGAACGCCTATCACATATTTGATACATCCGGTTAGATAATTCATATAGTACAGCTTCACGTCCCATGTCATCCATTGCACGTAAATCCACAGTGAATGTTACCTGCAACCAGTAATTACATTCAACTCTCAACAGCTGAAATTTCAAAAATAATAATCTTAATACAATAATTCAGAGCAATTAGATCAGCAGAACCCAGAAAACAATTTCTTGCCTGGCCTGGAATGACATTACTTGCACTAGGCCAGGTAGATATCTCCCCAACTGTGCAGACGAGGGAATTTGAAAGTGATTCTATTATGGAATCATTGCAGTGACCATCATAAGACAGAAAATCTTTAGGATATTTGCAAAGACTTTCCAATAAAACAATTAATTCAGCAGCTGCAGCCATCGGGTCTTGTCGTAAAGACATTGGAACTGTGCCAGCATGTCCTTGTGAACCTTTTACTGTAACCTGCATTGAAATTTGGAAATTTTCAAAATCAATATCATGTTTGATGAAATTTGGAAACCTGGTCCAGTTTCTATAGACTATATGATCTAATAAGACACCCAACTTACTTTCAAACACCAATGGAGGGAGACTATGATATGTTCCATTTTATTAGATAAGGGATCAAATTAGTTCAAAATGACACATGTCAGAATGATAAGGTGACGCGTGTAAAAAAAAAAAAAAAACCAACCATATGTTGACACATGTCATTTTAGGCATATTTGACCCCAAATGCCAAGTTAAAGGGCCAAAATAATACCCAAAAGCCAACTTTATGGGCTAAATTGACCCTTTATTCCCCCATCTAACAATCATAGTGAGCCCACATCATATCCAATATGACATCACGCACTCAATAATGGACAGCCATCATGCACTCAAGATTCTGGCCTAACTCTACTATGTGATCATATACCTCAATAACGGACGCACTAATTAACTTTCGTTTTTCTTCTTTTGTTCATTTTACTTTTTAACTAAATGCACCATAGCTTTGCCCATTTGAGGATAAGATTTGAACTATACACATTGTCTAGCAAAAATTATGAGATGAGATGAGATACAACCACTGCTATAGATATATAAGCATATTAATCGCAACCCTTGTCCGGGTTAATTTTTACATTCTTCTTTGAACACTTTTAATGAACATATACAATTTACTTTTTGTTGCATAATACAAGTACTGACTACTGAGTGTTCATAGCTTACAAATTTCACATCTTAATAAATCACTGCTGCGCAATATCCCCAGTTCAGATATCAATTTTTTATTGGCTGGGCCACATCATTCTCAATCTCAACTAAGTCATGACATGAACAAGGCTAAAGGAAATTTTCTCCCTGTACGTATAACTTAGCTGGTGTTATTTTTAATTTTGAGGATAGCAGTCATTCAAACTTGGGAGGACTAGCTTGAGAATAACTGAAAAAGGACTATCTTTATACAAGAGCAAAGCATATTATTAGTGCGCCAAAATTTTCAAATTAGTAAACACAGGTTAATTAATTCTAATGGCCTTGTAACCCTTTCAGACACAAATTATTGATTAATCAGTAATATTTGAGAACTTCAGACTCCTGCTTTGAAATAAAATTGCACATCAGAACTCTTTCTTCCTTGTCCTTAGTGAAGAAAATGGAATAAATTTTAATGTATGATACAAAAGATAACACATACCTTTAGCCGTGTCTGTCCAGCTATGCCTTTAACTACTCCAAGGGGAAAACCAACCCATTCTAGTACAGGTCCTTGTTCCATATGAACCTGTAGCATCATAAGTTGTTAGGAGCTAAATACAACTGCAATAATGTAGTATTAACAATCTGAGTTGGAAGTTAGAACAGAGTTGTTGCCAAGACAATTTGTGTAGATTGATATACCTCTATGTAACCCCAAACAGACCGTGGATCATACTTGAGTTTTAATAGAGTTTCTTCTGTAATGCCAATGGAGTTCTTCTTAAGAATATCTTGCACTGTTACACCACTGAACAAGGATTATATTTAAATATAACCATAACAAAGAATGTTAAGAAATAAAAATCAGCCAATAGATTACAAAAGGAAACCTCTTATCAGATATCTGCAATGCTGAAACTGGTAAAATACCAGCTATAGCAGCACTGCCCAGGAAAGTGGATTGAAATTTCACTCCCTCCTCATCACTAAATGCAATGACCTGCAAAGTTTAAATGAAAATACAAGATCATAGTATCAATCTGTATTTTTGCTGTATGCAAACAAATAAAACATATTGGAACTCCAAATTGCTAGTGTTTTTTTTACAAGAATTTCTGGTCATTCATCTGGCACCAGTTCCTAAAATGAAC
Source organism: Euphorbia tirucalli (assembly GCA_039660915.1). Lineage (NCBI taxonomy): Eukaryota > Viridiplantae > Streptophyta > Magnoliopsida > Malpighiales > Euphorbiaceae > Euphorbia > Euphorbia tirucalli. The sequence goes on from CM077632.1 coordinate 68,075,989, forward strand.
TAGACACGCATCCGAGGAAAATTAAAATGACAATAATTTCTGCACTTCACTCCACACAGGCATATTTAGTTTTTTCTGCAATTCCTTTTTATATTACCAACAGGTTTTCACATGCTTCACTTGCAGAGGACTGAGACTGCAGTGTCTCCATCATCCTTCCAGTTTACAGGATGATGATATGTTAATCTTCTTTTTACTTATCAATAGAAAATGCTAACCTAGAAAACCAAAACAAGTGTAGAAACAGGTCTCCTTGAACTCAGATTCATTTTGCCAAATATAATGGGGCTGACGTCTTATAATATGGAAATTCACTTGTTTATTCACCTTTTGATTAAGACAAATATGATTTGCTTAACAGAACCATCTTAGAAGTTTTTCCAAAAAGAATAGTCAACCAAACGAAATTATTTGAGAGAGTAAGGCAAATTATTAAATAGCATCTAAAAACAATATAATTGATAAAATGAATTTAAAAGAAAACACTGCTGCAATTGCAAGTATTACAACTTAAGAAACATTTTGACACAGATAGAACCAGGGGAATGTACTTCACAGACCTCAACTGGCCGTTTCAGTTCTTTTAGCAATCCTTTGCTTTTCAATGCCTTTACAGCAGATACTGCTGATATTATGCCTAACGACCCATCGAATATCCCAGCATCAACAACAGTATCCTATTCAGGAAAATGAACCATCAATTATTAGTTATAATAAACTATATTCAACTTTCTAACAATGAGAATATAGAGTAAAAATAAGATCAAAATTAGCACAAGGAAAACATAAAAGGAGCATACAAAATGAGAACCAATCAATAAAGCCTCTGCACTTGCATTCAATCCATCAACTCGACCATGTAAATTACCCATACAGTCTATCCACCTGAAAACAGCATTTGACATCAGTCAAGATTTTCAGAAACCATGTTTTCCATATGAAAAGGAAGGTTGCTAACGTTGTTAGACCAGCATCCTCCATCCAATCACGAATAAGATTTCCTGCCCTCACAGAAGCTGGACTCATGAATGTCCGCTCAAGATAGCCATCAGCATCACTCACCTATTGATTCAGGCAACAATGTTATCAACATTACTAAACTTCAAGGCAAGCCAATTTTCTATCTTAACAGAAAACAGTTCCAGCTTGAGTTGAAGCAAAACTGTATCTTTCATCATCATAAATTGAAACAAAAAAGAAGTTCACCAACAGGATCTACTAGTGATAAGCAACAACACAGATAGTTTTTAGCAACATTTTAAACCTCTGCAACTTACTGGCCCTACCAAGAAGTGTGAGATTTCAATACAGGCTTTAAAAAGGTGATGACAGGATTCTAAAAATTGAAAAGCTCTTATTAGCTATGTCCTTGCTTTTCAATTGTTATTTCAGCATCATCACCATTCTTTCCTTTTTCGTTTTAGAAATGAAACTAATAATTGAAATCTTTTTTTTTTTTTCCATCTTACATATGGAATTACAGTTACTCTGAGGGATATGCACATGGAGGACTCCGTTGTTCAAAGATGCAACATGAAAGAGAAGATTGATTATTCCAATTGCTCCGATAATCCGATACTTCGTTGTCAAAAAAAAAAAAAAAATTTCCAGGATCAAGATATTTGACAAAACCTCTGATTAAATAACAAACTTAGAAAAGGATTATTGCTGCATATTTCAGCGATATGTATTCCACTATCAAGCCACTAACAAATAACTGAACAACCAAAAACAAGCTGTTCTTCTCTTTTCTTTTTTTTTTTTCAAAAAAAAAAAGGGAAATCTCATAACAACAAAGAGAAACAAGAAAATCGCATCAATTGAAAATGAGAAAAAAGATAGAAAGCATGCTGTACCTTTCCAAGCTCATAGAGCCTCGACACAGCTTCATCTCTTAATATTTCTCTATACAAATCATTCCTTGCACCTTCAAGATCTTTAGTTTCAATAATATCTAAATGATTATCTATACTTGAAATTTTAAACAAACAGGAGACAAATATGTAAACAAATAAAGGGGAGAGAAAGAGAACAAACCAGAAAACGAAAAAGCAGCAGACGCAGAAGCAGAAGTTGATAATAAGAGAAAAAACAGAGGGACGTAATAGAAAACGAATAGGTATGCGATAAGAACGTGGAGAGTAAAGGAGAAATGAGGTTTGGAAAGAGAATCAGCCATGGACAGAAGCGATAGCTCGGGGAAAGCCAAATCGGAAGCTGAAAGAGCAGCCACCGCAACTGACCGAAGCCAAATTCTCTTTCTGCGTGTGTTGATGTGGTATGGCTTTGCTTTGGGCTTTGTATGTGTATGGCTGTCGTCTGCAGTCTCGTGTGTAGTCTTGCTTCTTCAAATTGTGGACCCCTTGAATCTTCATATTATTCATCGATCGAGACATCTCTCTTTTTTTATTATTATTATAATCCTCAAATTAATTAACATTTCTTTTTAACTAATAATCCAGCAAATTTTATTATACACTGAAGACAAACACTAACACGTATATATTCAGTCAGAAAATAAATAAAAAATATTAACACATATATCTAATATGATTCTTAGGAAACTAATACGTATAAAAATATTTTATTTTATTTTAAACATAACACGTATTTGTGTACGACTATAATTAGTTTTTAAATTATTAAATAATTAATTACAAATTTTTATTTGTTTTTATTATTTGAAGTATATATATATTGTTTGATTTTATTGTTTTATTGCATGAATGATGTTTGCCAGGAGTATCTTAAAATTTTTTGAAAATATATTTGAAAAAAAAAATGTTTGTTTTCAATATAATATACCATGTAGATATAATTTATAATAAAACTTACCTATTAATTTAAAAACTTGTAAAACGTTTTAGACGACACATCTATCAATGGATCATGAGATGTAACTTATCCACTTATTTAATCCAACTTGAATTTGTATAAATTATAGATATATTTTTTACAATTCTTACTGCTTTAAGATAGTAGTATTCGGTCTCAAATCAAACCTAAGAGTCACAATTAACACTATAACATAGTTTGATGTACAATTACACGGTTTTGATCATACCAAAACACATTTATATATCTATGAATTTATTTATTCGCTGGTTTAAATCATAATTGTGAACCTAAATTAGATTGAACGAAACTAGAGACTAGTTCGATCAGTTTTCACACGCTTCTTTAAATGGTCAAACCCAATCGTTGATTGGTTAGATCAATTGAAAATTAAATAAGATGTTTTAATTTTTGATAAGATAAGATTAAAAAAAAAAAAAAAACCCAACTGAAGAGTTTTAGGATTGTGATGCTCTCGTGATGCAAATGAACAAAAATGGCTAAATACATCTGTAGCTCCTTAAACTTTTATTTTTGAGCCGCTTGGTCCTCTCAACTATTTTAGCGATCTATCTAACCCCTCATCTATTTTAAAATGGTATTTTTAAACCATTAAATGAACATAACCACACGCAATTGAGTTTGTACATTACACACGTCTAATACTAAAAACATGTAGGACACACGCTAGAATTTCACTAATTTAACCCTGGGGCAAAATACATTCGTGGCCTCTAAAACTTTTATTTTGAGCAGCTTAGTCCCCTCAACTATTTTAACGACATATCTAATCCCTTATCTATTTTAAAGTGGTATTGATTGAGTTGATTTCTCGATTTTGAATTTGATTTTGAGAATTGAAATTGGGAGTTTAAGTGCTTCTCAAGTTCAAGTTCATTATGTAGAAGAAAATGGTCCTCCTTTTCACATAACTAGCAAGCCTTTTTTTACCAATAACAGATTTTAAATACACCAACAAAATTCAATTAGCTACTATTTCAAGGTTTATTTAGGTTGCTGAATATTATTTTCAGTCAAATTCTGATAACCAAACATCTCCATTTTGCTGCTGAAAACAGCCATGTATTAATAATTAATATCTCCATTTTTGGCTCTTTTTTCACTACTTCAAATTTAGTTGTTTGGTCGAAATTGAAAAACTATGAACTCAAAGATTTCAAACTATTACAAACATCTTCAAACCATCTTCTATTTAATTAATATTACAAACTATTACAAAGTGAAGATTTCCCAGCAATTTTTCCTTCTAATTTCAATTCTCAAGATCAAATTCAAAATTTAGAAATCAACTCAATTAACAAGTTTTTTTAACAAAAAAAACTTTTCAATCTCAAAATCAAATTCAGAATCTAGAAATCAACTCAATTAACAAGTTTTTTTAACAAAAAAAACTTTTCAATCTCAAAATCAAATTCAGAATCTAGAAATCAACTCAAATAACAAGTTTTCCCAACAAAAAAATTTTCAATCCCAAAATCAAATTCATAATCGAGAAATCAACTCAATCAATACCACTTTAAAATAGATCAGGAGTTAGATAGATCGCTAAAATAGTCGAGGGGGCCAAGCGGCTAAAAAATAGAAGTTTGAGAGGCCACAAATGTATTTAGCTACAAAATATTACCCTTGTAATGCGTTGAAATTTCTCTCATTTTTAGATCATACGACACATCCTTATTTAAGTGTCTAAAAGTATCACTTTAAAATGGATGAAGTGTTAGATAGGTCGCTAAAATAGTTTAGGAGGTTAAACGGTTAAAATATAAAAATTAAAAGGGTCACATATGTATTTAACCGAACAAAAATTAATGGAAGTTCACGTGGAACATTTTTGTGCAATGAACCTCTAATCTAGTGCATAAATTATGATAAAATCGATAATGCACTTGCACGAGACGACCAAATTGCGTGTCCTACTCGGCCACTCTAATTATGATTTGCCTACCAGGTAAAAATTTTCAACAAATCTTCAAATTATATCTTATTTACACTAGTGTTTGAGATAAATGTATTCCTCGAAATTTTAAACAATATATTTTCGATTCTAATATTTCTTATTTGAAATGAAAAAAACTAAAGAATTCAATTTTTAAAATTGAATTTTACAAAATTCAATATATTTTGAGCAAATTTCATCAAAATAGGTGAAATTTGTAAATGAATTCCACGTTTCATTTAGAGAAATATTTTAGAATAATTCTGTACTCACTATACTTTTATTTTCATATAAATTTTTTTTTTTATTAATATTTTTCAATATCGATTCTGAATATAATCTACTATTATTTTACTTTTATTTTTTAATTGATTATACTTATTTTATTTTAAATATTATGAAGGATAAGAAAAAATAAAATAAAAATTATTATTTTTTTTGAATTTTACATAAAAACGAATTAACAGGGGTGTATTGGATTAAGACTTTTAATGACTTTTATATACTTTTAAAATCCAGAGGTATTCAATTAAGACTTTTTAGGAGTCTTTAAAAGTCATCAGGTATTCAATTATGACTTTTTAAAAGTCTTTAAAAGTCATCAGGTATTCAATTATGACTTTTTAAGAGTCTTTAAAAGTCATCAGGTATTCAATTATGACTTTTTAAGAGTCTTTAAAAGTCATCCTGTATTCAAAAAGTCATTGACAATTGATGAGAATGACTTTTATAGACTTTTTATACAAAATATAACACAAAATCCTTAGAAAAAAGTCTTGCATCTATACGCAAGACTTTTTATTTATCATTTATCGTGAAATCCATAATCACCCGCCCTTTCTATATCTAGAAACGATCGATCTCCACCCTCTCCGACCTCCATAATCACCATCCCTTTTTCATTACCCTCTCCGACTAGGGGTGAGCAAAATACGGTTCGGTTCAAAAACCGAACCGAACCAAAAACCAAAATACAAGAAAAATAGAAACCAAAACCATATCAAAGTTCATATGGTTCGGATAAAACCGAACCAACCCAATTCGGTTCGGTTACGGTTTGGTTCGGTTAAAACCAAATCAACAAAAATTTTAATTTTTTAATTTTTATTACCATTATTTTTTATAAATTACATGTAAAGTATTGCTTAAATAGGATTTATATTACATGTATATTGCTAAAGTCTCATAAATACAAACTATATGATAATACAAATATATAATATGCCAAATAAAATTTATTTATATATAGATACATATTTTTAAAAAATATTTTTTCATACTATGGTTTGGTTCGGTTCAGTTTTGGTTTTTTCAATAAAAGCCAAAAACCAAATTATTATATTTTATAAAACCAAAACCAAACCAAATAGAATTTGATACGGTACGGTTCCGTTTTTCAACCTCGGTTCGGTTCTTTTTTTGGTTCGCGGTTTGGTTTTGCTCACCCCTATCTCCGACCTCCATAATCACCTTCCCTTTTTCGTTCTGCAACAAGCACGAAGATCATTTTTAGCTCCATTTTGAGGTGTTCGCTATCATCTACATGATTTTAATGGCAAAGATCGACATCATGAACACGCAAATGAGTTATTTAATATTCGTCATACTTCTCGGAGAAATATAGTTGAGAGGTTATTTGGTATTTTCAAATCATGATTTATCATCTTTAAGATAGCTCCACCATTTCAGTTTGACACACAAATAAAGCTAGTCTTGGCTTGTGCAGGATTGCATAATTTTCTTAGAAAGGAGAGTCGATCAGATGAGTTTCCAATTGAACAAAATAGTGAAACTAATTCATCTACACCAATGTCAATTAATGAAGAAGAAGATTTTGAACAATTTGTTGGAACACAAGAGCAACAAATAAATTATGCTAATGAATAGAGAGCTAGTATTGTTACTGACATGTGGAATAATATTGAACATATGAATGATGATAAATATTAGAAATTTTATAGCCGAATTACAATTTTTTAATTAATATTACTACTCAATTTTTATGTTACTATTTCATATTTTATGTTTAGCGATTGTTGTAGTCATTTATGTGGTGTATTATCATTGCACACATGGAGATTATTAGTATTTTCTAATAAGTCTATAAAAGTATTTAAAAATCTTTAAAAGTCTATAAAAGTCTTTAAAAGTCTATAAAAGTCTATGAAATAAACTTTTTAAAAAGTCATCAATACTTTTAAAAATTCTCTGCAAGATATTAAAAGTCACTGAAAGTCATTAAAGTCTATAAAAGTCATTCACTTAAAAAAAGTCTATAAAAGTCTTAATCGAATACCACCCCCTAAGATTGCTTGAATAGTAACAATCTTTAATTGCTTATATTGAGTTATAAATTTGATTCCTAACGTACACAGAATTAATTTGGAGAAAAGTCATATAAGAAATGATTGAATAACCTCAAACCGATTATTTAGCCAATAATTAAAAAAAAATATGATAAAAAAATATTTATATCTAAATCTAATTATAAATTGTTAAAATAAAAAATTATTTTTAATTAATTTACATTTTATACATAATTAATTAGTTACTTATCATAGAAATTTATTAATAAGGACAATTTAGGAAATAAGTACAAATGAAATATTTTTGTTCATAATTTCAAACATAAATTTGTAGAATTCATTTCAATTCTAACATTTAATTCATTTCATTCCAAGTAGGAAAATTCATTTGTAATTGAATTCCACAAGGAATTCGTTTACAAATGAATTCTATATATATAGTTCATTGATTTCAAACTGAGCTTTAGGAACATAACATGGAAAGTCCAACGATCTCGAAACGAGTTTTGCTATAAATTATTGCTCTTACCGTATGATTTACTTCAAATTCGTCCTTTCTTCCAATAAATATTGACAAATTTCAGTTGTCTTACTAACTTTGATGATTTTGCTAGCACAAATACTTTTAAAAATGAAAAAGTTTAAAATACTTATAACGTTAATAGAAAAGTAAAATCTTACTCCTAACATACTAAATGATTCGATTGAAAGTCTAACATTGTCACCTAAAACCAATTTACTTGTTATTAACGAGACTCCTCATTTATCAGTTAATTTTGTTGACATTTAGTCACATTAATGTATTATCAATGCTAGACCTACTCAATTTCTACTAAATTTATATAGTGCTGATATAAAATTTGAAAAATTAAATTTGTGAGTTGATCAGTACTTTAACGACAAATTTCGTGTTAGAGATAACAAGAAAGAAGTTTACAAAGAAATAGATAGCGTATTAGCATATGTCTAATATTTAATTGAATCGATCATCACAAAACGTTAATGTAGCTATGTGTTAAAGAAATTAGCGGAAAAATAAAGATCCCATTAATGAAATGAATTAATTGGCTTTGAATGACTAAATTAGACTCTCATTGAATCATTTACTATGTTAGAGGTTGCTTTACACTTTTATACTAAAGTTAGGTATATCTTTAAACTCTAAAAAAATTAAAATTAAAATTAAGAACTTATTTGGTTTTGCTATTACTGATTGTATTAATAATTAGTGTTTAATAAAAATACAATAAATATTTATTATTACAATATAAAATAACTAATATGGAATAAAATAAAATAAAAAAAAAGTGTTTTTCATGAAAAACATGTTTTATCTACTGATGGGAAACAACTTTTCTTTCTTATCTAAAAAACCACCAGCAACTATTAGCAAAACCTAACCAAACGCCTGTATTTATATTGTTTGGTATTAAACAACAAACTACACTTGAAAGGCAAGTATTCACACCGACTCTAAACTAATACATAACTACAAAAGTGAAATTGCACTTTACAAAAAATACAATAACGCTTATCCAGACACCTTAAGTTAATTTTTATTTCGCAGGTCACATTTTTTTAATTTACTAAACACATATTAATAAATTTTAAGCAATAACTTTGAAAAAAGAAAAAACAGTGTTGTCTTGAGTTCTTCTTGTATTTCAAGCCGAAAAGGAAGGTGTAAAGACCATTGACCATCACTAGAATATTAGTATATAATTTTTTTGATCCTACATTTTCAGAGACAATTGCGTCACGCTGTCTATTATTTTCTTGCAAAATAATTTTGTTTATCACATACCTATAATTATTAATTCAATTGATTTCTTTTAATTTCTTTAATTTCCATATTTCAACGAATTGAGTGAATTGATAGCACAAAATAACCTGGCCTAGCCGGGTTGAGTCCGGACCAAACATTCAAAATGCATAACCAGGCCCAGTTTTTTAAGGTTGGACTGGGCAGCCAGGCCCATAAATAAGTCTAGCTATAATATATTAACACATATATGGGAATTACATGTCTTTTCTTTACTCTAGAAGAAGGTAACAGACTGTTGTATACACATAATAATATCAACCTTTACATGCAACCGTGTGCCATAACTCAAGATCATAGGTGTTGGTGACATATATCAGTACGCAAAACATATCTTGCAACCAAGAAGTTCATATACCTGTGCCACTGAGACCAATCGGGGCTTGCATATCAAGTATTGAAACAATTTTGGTTGACATACCTTACCATTTCTTCTTTGTAAGTGTTGATCAGTACCAACAATCTGTGACCTCATTTGGGGGTCCAGAGGCTTTTGGGTATCCCCTGAAACTGCCTTTCCCAGGCTTCGCCAGTTCTACATAAATCAATCTGCCATCAAACATCTGATAAAAAGAAAAGATCATCAGTTCCAGAACTTCATATTTCCCCCCAAACCAAGGACGATGAGACGAAGTACAACCTTGCAGTCCATATTCTCCATGGCTAGAATGGCATCATCTTGATTGCTATATTGTATAAATGCATATCCTTTAGATCTCTTAGTGACTTCATCTTTTACAAGCTTAACTGCCACAGACAGCAGATTACGTTGGGAGACAACTGACAAGCAATATTTATCTGGAGGACTGCAGAAATTTAATGAATAAAATAGAGAAAAAGCTTTATTGGCTCCTAAACTTTGCATTGTCTTTTCTGTGGCATAAAGACCTTTTTTACCCCTGTGCTATTAATGGTTTACCCTTTTGGCCCCTCCGCTATTGAAATTTCCCTTTTACCCCCTGCAGTATGCAAAAAGGTTCCAAAATGACCCCTAAAAAAGCATATTTCATCATATTCTGTTAGCAATTTTACTAATAGAATCTGACGGAATATTCTTATTAGGGGCCATTTTGGAAACCTTTTGCATACTACAAGGGGTAAAAGGGAAATATCAATAGAACAGGGACCAAAAGGACAAATTGATAATAGCTCAAGGGCCAAAAAAGTGTTTAGTCCCTTTTCTGTTGATTCCTTGATGTTCTGTTTTGTTGTTTTCTGCCCTCAAACTACTACAAATGCTAAGCAGTAGCTCATTTCAAAATGTTGAATGTTAGAAGCTGAATGTTAAAACATACATTTCTTTGAGGGCTTAATACAACACAACAGAACATTAAAGAATAAATCAAAGAGAAGCTAAGTTTGGGTTGGCTCTTTGCCTAAATCAGTAACAAAGAATGTAGATTTATCCATGGTCAGACATGACATTACCTTCAGCTATTTCACCAAAATTAGAAAATTCTTTTTGCAAACTGCTTTCACTAACTGAATATTCTAAATCTGCACACCAAAGCGGCAAACCAGGATTACAGATTATAACTAAAAAGACAACAGGGCCACAAATCAGAAGTATAGAAAGTCCAAATGGCTCAATAATTTGGCATTGCGTCAAGTAGATGCACAATACAGAAATTTCTGAACTTTTACTTTTGGCTGAAATGATAGAAATTGAATCAATCAATTTGCATTTATGTGCAATCATGATGAGGCTCTTGTGTCCTGAATCACTTAGATAAGTCTTTATTATACAGGTGAAACTTTTTTGCATGTAATCATGAGTTATTATATTATACTATTGGTCTTCATATTAATATCATCACTAAACAGGACGTCCTTGACCAAAGGCTTATACGCTACTTTCACATAAAACTTCCCCCTAATAGTTGCATCTTTTTAAGATGCAAAGAGGACTGATAAAATGTTAAAAAACTAGAAACCATGCAAGGAACTTATGGTCACATAAAAAAAATCATAAAGTCACATCCCATCCCAAGTTAGCCTGTATTTGTTCAGTGCTTGAAGCTTGTCCTACACCTAACACCAAAATATACGGGTTCAGCTAAGGTTTCATTCTGACCACCTTCTTTGGATCAAAAACTTGATCTGCATTTCTGCAACTTTAACGCTACATACACCAAATATGAAAAATCCCTAAGCCACCTGCCACAAACTTGAGAAAGCTGGGTTCTGAGGTATTGCACTATCTCAGTGGGCAGGCCAAACATTGTTAAGGTCCTTACACCCCAGAATTAAGTTTGCATTTCTCGTAGCTTATGAGCTCCCCAGTTGTGGATACTTACACGATAACTTCATTATAAGTCACTTTAGATACCAAAAAGCCTGCCTTGAAACTAACAAAAGAATCAAAACGTGCATGACAAACGCCTGAGCAACTTGAGCAGCAATCCCCCTCAAATTTTTCCCTCTGTATAGTTGCTGTTCGAGCTCTGTATAGTTGCTGTTCGAGCTCCTAGAATATCTCAACTTCAAGGTATCAATTATCCAATAGTCGTGACTTAGTAGCATTGCTGTACCTTAATGAGTTTTCCATCATAAAGGAAGGCACTTTCCCCCTTCCCTTTAGCAACTATAAATCAATTTCAAACTATTTGTTGGCAAAATACGCTTCATTTTCACTTAAAGACAGTAAATTCTGAATATCAAGTCAGATGAACTTGAACATATTTATAAATGTTGCATAATACAGCAGCTGAGACTGAGAGCCAGTGCCTATAGCAACTAAATAAACAACCAGTGCATTCAAATTGCACAATTGAATCTTATCTCAGCCCACTGAACGTTTTCTCTAAACTCAGTTTAATTGACCAAACCAAGGTCGTTTTGGGCTATGATAAAGTGAATACTCGAAGTCACGACCTCACCATTAATAGACAGAAAGAGGCAACTAAAACAAATAAATTCTGAAATAGAAAACCAATAAAACGAATCAAATCCTAATTCAAAAGTAGAACAATATTATGATTGAAGTTATAACACTAATAGGATAGAGAATAGAATCGATTTCAACAAGAAGAAGAAAAAGAAAAACGAGAAAATTCGACGGAGTAGTAAGCTTACTTTTAACGATAATTCTGCTAGCCAGAGGAAAATTAGAAGTGGAAGGCGATGCTTTAAGCATCAACGAAGGAGAGCTGCCGCCATAATTACACCGAGACTTCACATTTGCGGGAAACGAAACGCGAATCGGTATAGGAAAGGAGAGCGTTGCAGCTGGCGAATGATTCATCGCCAAATCGTTTGATTCGTTTCTCTATTCTCAAATCAAGCGGGGAAAAGGATGCTATCCTTTTCTCATTTTAACAATGGAAAGTTTAAAATATACCTGTCGGTATATTTTAAAGAAACCCTAGGAAACCATCTCAGAAAGATCAAATTTCGGTGAAATTTCATTTACTGATCATCTTTTACACGATCCTTCCCTTTTGGTTGTACAAGAATATGTTGAGCTCAATAGTTTTATCTTCAAAGTTTGGTTTTTTTTTTTTTTTTTTTTTTTCTTCTTTAAATACACCTTCTTCCTCTCAAGTTATACTTTTCTATAATTAAAAATTAATTTTATCAATATCGTGATTTATTAACACGACATATGGTACATCATGATTCAAAAGGAAAATAAAAACAAAAGATTCTGATAGAGCTTTGGATTCAGAAACCACCACTCTGAAAATTGCAAAATAACTTCTCCCGTAAGTAAAAGAAAGGGAGGGTACTTTTTAGCGAAAACCGGAAAGAAACTACTACTTTGTTGAAAGTACTACAGCACCATAAGCAAGTTGAATGTTTATATCAAAGGTTTATTGTTACTTTGTTGTGCAAGTGATATGAGTTTTGCCGGATTGATTCTTATTCTTGTTGTGTCATATTTTCTTTTTAAGTTCTTATGTCTATCTATCCCCTCATTTTCTGGATCAATTTATATGTCTATTAGATAATGTCCGAACTTGAACCGAGTGCTCAATTTGATCAGAATATTCTCAAAGCGACTGCACTACTAAACTAATGAATTTTCATTGGTGTTCTTACTCAACTTCCACAGGCATACATGCCAAATGTGAGAAAACAAACAAACAAACCCGCACTCTATCAGTTCAAAGAAAAGAAAAGAAATGAAAAGTTCCATAAGCATCCATGCTGTGAAAAGTGGACACTGGACATGGTACATTATGTGTCAAGACCGCAGGTGAACCTAGTGCTCAACTGCTCAACATTTCATACAATATACATGAATAAAATTGCAAGTTTCTTAAACATAATGCTGAACATACATCAATGCCTTAATACATTACAATCAACGTTCCTATTTTAACACATACAGGAAAAATATTGACCTCATTCAAATTTTAAGTGAAAAGTACGCCGCAAATTCATAGCCGAACCAACTAGAAAGAAATTTCACAAGGAGCGTGAAATGTTCTTCCACGGCATATAGCTTCTAGGTTTTCTCCAGCATAAGAGCAAAGTGGTGATACCTCCACACCTGTAGTAGATCAACCAAGCCAATGATATATGGAATTATAAATGCAGCATACTTTATTCAAATGCTTCTGAGATCCTTTGCAGCCTAAGGGCTACGGAGCAGAGCTGCTAAAATATTCTAGTTCAAATAATGAAAACCCCCAAATTGTTTTGACCTTCCCTTTGGCTGTTTTTAGGCATTAAATTGGGGAAATCCTCAGGTCACCACAAAGAGGTGACAATACAATATTCACCTAATTTTTAGAATAATACCAGAGAATAAAATAGAGGATGAAATTACCTGTTGCATATAAGGGCACTGAATGCGTTAAGAAGCCACCTGCGGCAACTACCCAACGAGTATGCAGCCGAAGAACAAGCAACCTAGCACTGTCTGGAGTGTCAAAATTTGACCCATTGGCATTTTTTACTGGTGCAAACTCCTCTTCACGTAATACCTGCATATTGGAACAATCAAGTTTGAAGAACAGAATAAAAGTCTAGGTTCAAAGAGTAAGAGTGAAGAGGAAATTAATGCTACCTCAAAAAGAGCAGTTGAAGGAGCATATGGAAATGCATCAAATATGAATTGCTCTAATTTAAAACCCATTGTAAATCCATGAATTGAAGGAATCTTTTTTTCTGCCAGGTGGTAACTGCACTCACAAAAATGCCAAATTAAGATCCTTACAGCAACTTTAAAAAAAAAAAAAAATGTAATGAAGAACCAACTACAAGTGCTTTGTACTTCTTATGAGGGTAATGTAAACATGTTGTAAATCAGAGTTTTGTAAATAACTCAACCCTCCATTCTATAGCATCTTATATACAAAGGATGTAATTCAAATTAATAAGATATGCATATTATCATTTATATCGTGAATGGCTGTTAAACAATTGTAAGAATGTCAAAGTACATCAGGTTATCTGACATTTCTTCGGGTAAGAGTGAGTCCTGTAGCCAAGGAGGATGCTAGATGGTTAGCATTTTTAATATAATTCTGCCTCGCAACCTTGGAGCACCCTATTATTGCAGTAAAGTGCAACAACCACAGTGATTTTCATCTTCACTCTTTCAAACAAGCAAGAACGAGAACTTCATAGATTAATTTGGAAAAGCAATCATGATGCAAGGTAGTTTAATAAAGCATGTTCTTTTTTCTATGTTGACAATGAGCCCTTTTTACATGGACAATCATCCTCTTCACAATTTGCATTATATTTTTTTTATGTATGCTTACTACTACTACTACTACTACCACGATTACTGCCACTGCTACTGCTACTACTACTACTACTACTACTACGAGTAGAAACTTTTAACCTAAATAACTATTGCTAACTACAGTAGCTTGAAGAATTGAGATAAATTTTATATGAAGTTGACATATTTGCTTCAATGTATACAAATATGATATTATCTGAAGGGACATACTACTAGACGCTTTCAATAATGATAAAAGCTAATGTGCCGTATCCACTAATTGAAACTAATATGAGAACTTCTATCAACCATGCTTGCGATGAAACAGTATGAAAGAACAATATATATACAAATCCTTTTGAAGAAATGAGAAAAAATAAATTTCAGGTAGGTAGTAGTAAAATCTTATCACACTATAAAGTAAGAAAGTAAGAAAGAGTCACTAACATGCTGTCTTTTTCTAGAGCATTTGCAACTTGATTGAGAAAGTCCAAACTAAACATGTGTAGACACACCTGGAAAAAAGTTAAAAAAAAAAAAAAGATGATTTCAGAGCCATGAGTGTTACAAAGTACAAATCAGCATTGATGCATTTCATTGGTTCAATCATGCCCCAACCTGTGATGCATCATGCATGTTTCAAAGCAATGCAGTTACAATATCAAAAAGCCTTGTTAAAAAAAGAAAGAAAATCGAAAAAATAGGAATAGGGAAACAAAAACCTAACAGGCAGTATGTTCCTCGGGGCATATCATTTTGACTAATATCCATGTAATATCAATCTCTCTCTCTCTCTCTCTCTCTCTCTCTCTCTCTCTACCTTTTATCTATAGTTTCATCTCCCTTCTGATGCATATACAACTGTTGCAGACACTTCACGACATTCACTTCATTTTTCCAAGCATTTCACAACATGTGATGTATCTCACTCATAGCACCTAAACATCAAGTCTAACCATGCAAGTTACCGAAGCATTATAACATTATTCATGTGTGTATCGAACACATCGAATGCAATAATGAAACGAACTATTAGTGTTTGAATTGCCAACAATTGAGAGACTGTTGATGAAAACTATTAACAAAACAAAGTACTTGATAGTTTAACATGATAAAAACATCAATGATCAAATCAAACTATATTTTCAGGTCAAATAAGTTGAAAACTGATGACAACCAAAATTCCAGGCATCAATGCAAGCAGATAATCCAACAAAACAAAGGAATATGCAAATCCACAATTTACTTACAACAACAAAAATAAAAATGGACCTTACATTACTCCAACAAAAACGAAGGCGTCCAGTTTGTTGATTAATTGCAGAAGCTAATGACTGATCCAACTCACTGTATTCAACAACGGTAAGCGGTCCTCCTTTACCTCGCCTCACAAAAACACCGACCTTTTCTTGGGGATATGCCTGTAATGAATCACTTAGACAATTAGGATGTACTTGCAGAATCCAAATGTTGTACCTTAAGTATCAGATCTATATGAAAGCAGAATGCAAACATAATTCCACTCCACATCTGTTTACATTGAGAGGGACATGCTCATCCTCAGCTAGATCATTTTCCAACTAATAAGCCCTTCAAAGCCACGTCTTTAGCTAACATAGACCAAGTCAAATAAGCATGATGCCTATCTGATGCAGCTGAGGAAGAAATTAGGAAAAGCATGAATAAATAACAAGAGCCTAACATTTATTGTCTAATTTGATGTGGCCCTATCCAAATTCTAGTATACATTTCTTTTTTAAATTTAAAGAAACAGTTTTGGCTACTTGAGTATTATAATGCTAAACCAAACCAGTTTGCATGCCTAATTAAGAATTGAATCTTTGTATAAAAATGATTTTCAATAATTTCATTTTTTTGCATAATATTTTAAAAATACATAATAACATTTGGCACTTTACCCTAATTCTAACGTTTACAAGAAGTTTTACTACAATATATTGATGTTTTACCCAAATGAGTTCAGACGAACTTGAATTATATTACAAGTTCGGTTGATCTAGCTTGAAAAGTCATAACTTATATTACTTCCAACATTTTTCCATAAACAGGTAGCAATGAGGCTGATGAATTTTGTACATGTTTTGTTTATATTAGATCTATGTGCTTCTTTTTTTGGACCTCTTCTCTCCAAGTAAAACAGTGTAGCTTATATTTCCTAAGCAATTTGCAATAAAAAGAGAACAAATAAATTTTGACAACTGCTTGATGAGGCTAACTACATGGTTTTTTTGTTTAGGTTTAAACTACTGATGTTGAATAATCCATATTTATGCTATACTTACTAGTAGTTTTGTATTTTAATCTTCAAAGTGTGTAATATTTTTTCTTTCTTACTTTCATTCTTTTTCATTCCAATTCTTCCAGGCGTGCATCTTTGATATTAACAGCTAGCACCTAGTCTGGTGGTGATAAGCTCCTTAATCTATAATACAACCGTTCTATCTCCCAAAGTTCCTTAAACTGAAAGGTAAGCCACCTTTACATCTATAGTGTACTTCTGAAGTAGACCTATAATGAAAAATCAATGGATTTCGTTTTTATAAAGATTTGTGGAAGTTGCGGATCGCCATTGTTCCATAGCTTTATTTGCAAGATTTATCTCCACAGTGGTTGACCTCGTGTGATAATCAGATAGTGAAAACAGTTCTAAATATGCAGCTTCTAATAGAAGGAAGTTAAACTAATCATGCAGCAACTCCTAAAAAGCACAAGTTCTTTGTTTTAATTTTCATAGTTCATGCAAAACCTCATCCATATACAATTAGCTGTGCAGTACCATATAAAATTGAAAATAAAAAAGACTATCCATGTGTACAAATGATGTCTTTATACACTAATTCTAGAACCTAGGAACATTTCTTCAAAACTTGGAGGAGTAGGTAATATTTTCTAAAAAATTTAAACACTTTCCATAATAATACAAGTGGGATGATTTGATGAAGAAAATATGAGAGAACAAGAAATTTGAGTTAACATTTGGTTCCTTTACTGTATTAAATACTCAACTACCTATCACCAAAATTCAACCAAAGAAGTTTTAACATGAAATATGCATAACTAATTTGGGCTGGGGTGGGAAGAAATGGTGTTCTCACAAAATGAGTTTCCATTTTATATCTACAAGCAACAAATACTCTCATTTCCAGCATGTAGGTTTTAGTCAATTTGTTTAGTTGCCACAGCCTCTCTCAAAGAAAATGCAAGAAACATGCATTGGCAGCCATACATTTATAAGACTTTCTAAAATAAGTTCACAAAATATGAAATTAGTTACCTTACGAACAACTTTTGCAGCAGCAGGTACACCTTTATCGATAAAATATCCCAAAAAAGTTGGATCAGCGACACGCACCTGCTTTCAAGACCCTAATCACTACATTTTAATTTAGGAATTTCCAGGAGAATTAAAGTTTACTGATCAGATGCAGGTAATTAAAGAAGAAAAGCTCTCACCAATGCATTGTCAACTCCATAGCAATCCACATACTTAACCCCTCTTGATGCCATATCTTCCAGCAATCTTGAATATTTCAGTGCTGAAAAATAATTAAAGGTCAGAACCATAGTAATAAGAATCCAAGAAAAGGAAGTATGCAATTGAGTAAGTAGCAACCAGCATGTTGCACTAGATATTCAAAAGGCTACCTGTGTATACTCCACCATTCCCATCTGGAGACTTAGCAACCTGATTAGAAGTCAACATCAAGAACATGCGTTCAAAGATGTGCATTTAATTTCCAAAAACAATAAAACACAAGTTGAAATGGTTAGTTTTGGCTCAAATCTGCCAGGACAGGATCAGGCTTATCCAGTGGTGCCAGAAAGCTTGTCACTGGATGGTTCTGTCCCTTAACTTCTTAATCTTCTCATGGTTTTATTGTGATCATTCTTTGAACTAGCCACCCTCCTTTTGTTCATTTAAAAGAGGGACCAGAGAACAAAGGCTCCAATTCCCCTTACCCAGTGAAGAAAGTGGAGTCTCTGTACAGCAAACAGATGCTGGGACACCAATCTGGGCATGAAATTAATGTATTGTCTTAATGCAGTATTTCCTAGCCAAATTTTATGGCTGCCTAATGTCTCTAGCTTGCCTAATGCAAGCTAGTCAAAGACTTTTTTTTTTTTTTTTTTGAAAAAGAAAAGAGTCAAAGCATCTGTTACATTAGAATTTGGAAGTGCATAGGAAGTTATCCAGAGAATATTATTCGAAATTAAATAAGTAACAAGAAATATAGGGATTTCTAGTTAGCTCTTTCACAAAATAAAGGCGTACTTTGAATGGAGTCTCCATAATAAATCGGCCATCCTTTGATACACTAGGTATGGTGCCTTGCTGGAAAAAAGTGACCTGCATTTGAAAATTATGTTTTATAAATTCAGCAAGAAAGCTGTAAAAGAAATATTTAACGAAATTTTGGAAAAAAATGGTGACAAATTTTTTTTACTTGATCAGACTCAAGGCCAAAGAACTTGTGACTTTCAAAATATTTGCGTGTGGCTTCATCAGTAAATGGGCTTGTCATTATGTACCAATGTATTGACACCGAACCACCAGAACCTATTCAAGAAAAAAATTTAGGATGACATTTAATAAATAAATAGAATTCGAAACATAGAAAACCAAAAGTTACCTTCATTTGCAGCTTGAGCAGCGAGTTTTTGGACACACAGAATACGCTCGGCTTGAAGCTGAAAAAGGGACTTGCCAGATGGAAGTCCAATATCTAAAATGAAAATATATAATACATAAATACAAATCCATGGCAGTACAATTACATATGGGTCATATTGGAAACATTATAATTCATTGTTGTAGAAATATCTGACTAGCACAGAAAGTGCCACAAATATTATCATATCAGACGAAATTTAACCCTTAAGCTCAAAGGCATTTTTATCCCATGCGTTTATAAGTGCACATAAGCTAATGAAAATTTTTAATAAATACAATCTAAAGGAGATGGAGAAAAATTTTATATTGCTGTTTTTTTTCACTTAAAAAAAAGCTTATCTATTTAAGAGTTGAAAACACATTGGTGTACACATGAATAAATAAGAAGATGCAGCAAGCTACTCCAATATCAACTTTAGAATGTATTTTCGTAAGTGGGTTCAGCACAATGCCTATCCCAGCAATCAAATAATATTCATTCCTACTCTCACGTAGAGCACATATGACTATGCAGATAAGTACGTAAGCTACATTTTCTCTAATGCATGTGGGTTAACATGTGAGTCTCATTTTTTGCCCCAGACCAAGGGCCAAAATTGCACTTAGATGTTACTTAGATTCAGATTCAGACTACAGATTCAAAACACAAGAACAAACCAAATCAATAAAACATTTGTAAAGAAAGTCAGACAATAAAAAGAACAAGACAATCACTCACTGAAACATCCTTTTGGATCTGAACTTCCTAGCCTCGTTCCCTGCATTTTCAATGATGGACAAGCATATCAAGGAAGCTCTCAAACATATGCTAAATAGAAAGATACAGCACATATAAAGGAGCAATCACAAAGGACACAAGATTAGCCATACAACTAAAACTTCTCCTACATACATCTCAAACCTAGAGTACAGAGTAAAAAATAGACCATTTCTACCAACAACTTCCTGCAAACCCAAATCCGAAAAAACCTCAAATCAACAGCATGGTCACACACTAGAATTATAAAGATTGACATAATGAGTGAAACCTAGTTTGGATCAACTGTTTTTTTATCTATAAATATACAACTTCAAAGTATTATGGTAAACTACGAGCTAAAACATAATAAGACATCTCCAAAAATTTTTAGGACACTGCAATTAGTGCTTGTGCCACATTGCATCCAAAGTAGTCAACTTCATCTATGATCAAATAACAGTTTGAATTGTCAAATCACGTCATCTGCAGCAATTCATAAATAATATCCATTACTGTGAAATTCTTTTGAGTTTCTATATGGCACAGTACGTAAGCAGAACAAATAAGGGGAGTACAACTCCTGCTTTTGGTGAATTGAGGCCTTAATAAGGTCCTTCAATTTTCCATGACATGTGAAATGTAGAAATTAATATGGCTGAACAAAGAACTACTCATTCACATGATTATGCCCCCTAGCAGTTATCATCAAATTATTGGGCCAAAAAAACAGTCAGGACAAAATTTCATTAGGTTACCTTTTTTTGTCATTGGCTGCAGATACATTGGTTTAAATACTTAAAAGAAATTTGTCCATAATTCTGTGGGATTTGCTGATGGTAAGTGCAGTAGTAGACACAACAATATTCAACTTCTATACCACATTGTGATGATTGAATTAAGATTTTTTAGATCACTGAAGATATCATATAAGTTGTGACCTAGTCATGTTAACATAAGAATTCTTAAGAATAAAAAGGCTGTGCACAATCCTATAAAGCAGCATCTTTATGGTAAATAATAATAACAATTCTTAGAACAAAAATAGACTGCGTGCTTCTCTTCTCTTGTCATTAGATAAAGAAAATTCGGATCAGCAAAATGCCAAAAGTGCCCATCCTAAAAAGCAACCTTACACAACTAGTAAAGACAAAGCAAAATCTGATCTAAATAGTTGATAAAGTAATGTTCCACGAAGAATTAAGGATCCTGATCTAAACTATCGAAGTTACAAATAAGTACGATCTAGTAGCTTGAGCGGACAGCGTCCAAATAAAACAGTATCCAAGAAAGAGAAAAGAAAAAAGTATCGCTGAGAGGCAAAGATTAATCTCAAGCAACTATCATTTATTCATTAACGCTTTTTAAGTGGCATAATTGCTCCATAAAAGACTTTTTAGGTCTCAATAAAAAATTATACAAAAAGTAAAAGCAATGAACACCTAGATTAGAACACATCGAGAAAAGTATAGAGTTCAACATTACTGATTACAGAAAAGAACAATAAAGTAAAAAGGAAAGTAAGCAAAAGGTACCTGCCCACCGGACAAAAGTAGAACAGCCAATTTCCCGTCATGGATCGCCTTCAATCCCATCTTCCACCACCTCTCTCTATCCTCTAAAGTCCTTTCTTCCACCGTGGACACAGTATTCTCCGGCACCGGCTCAATGGCGGCCACCGGTAGCGCTACAAAAACTTCACCATTAGTCTCATTACCATAAAAAAAATGAGCTACACGTGTCCATTCGGAAGAGAAACAACGTAGACAAGCAGAAATAAACCTTGAGAACTTAGTGAACATCGAATTATCCGATCCAACCTCGGAAGATCTAAATTCTGCAACAAAAGAAACAACATCACTCGTCCTTCATCAATCGAAGTCGAATTCAGCAATTCTAATCAAATTTTGACCAGCTGATTTCTCAGTAAGATCAACAAAAACTCATTAATCTGTTTCAATTAAGTGAATAAGAAAGCGCGAAAACCGGAGAATTTGAACTATGAGAAAGAGGGAAAAATAATTGACCTCGATATCCTTGACGAGAAGGTCTCTCTCGTCAGGAGAGAGCTCATCCCAAAGGGCAAAAACATCTTCCTGGCCATAGTCTTTAAGCCGCTCGAGCAAAGCCTGAGGAGGTGGCGGAGGAGGCGATGCTGCATTACCGTCGGCAGGTTCTTTCATTATTTTGCAAAAATCTGAGAAGCTGGAAGAATTGATTCTGTATCTAGATCTCTCTTAATAGTGAGTTTGCAGTTTCTGAATCAGTATTAGTAGTCGGTTATCTAATTGGAATAAAATATAATATAGGGAGAGTCACAGGAGGAAGGAGGGAAAAAACAGTAGCGAGGAAGACAAGAATCAATCAGTGCGAAATGCAATGCAACGACTTGCTTTTTTCCAGAATTACGAAATTAACCTGAGGTGAAAACTAAAAAGAAAAAATTACAATTGGGCAACAAAAAGTTTTATTTAATTAATCTCAAAATGCATCCTAAACCCTTGAATTTTTGCATTTTCTACAATCAGTCCTTTGATCTTCTTTTTCAACACATTAGGTATATTATTTTTCAATTTCTACTTTAAGTGCCCCAAATTTAACCGCGTTACATGTGTGATCCGAGCACTCGACACCATAAGTAAAACCAATGTTATCATAACCGTACCGGACATCAAACCGGTGAAACTACTGGTACGTGGTATAACCGGTTCAACAGGGTAATACCGGTGATTATACCGGATTATTATTTTTTTTTAAAAAAATATTATTTAAAAAATAAATAAGCTTATAAATTCATCAAACACAAGTTTCAAATATTTAATACTCAAAATAATTTCATGAAATATCCTAAAACTTCATAAATTTTAAATTTTAATGATAATTGATTTAAATTTTAAAATTTGAAAAATTTTGGTTTGAAACCAAACCGAACCAGAACCAAACAAAACTAATTTAGTTTGGTTCAAGTCAAACCGAATGTATATTGGTTTGATTTTGGTTTTATAATTTTATATGTTTATTTTTTGGTTCGGTTTAAAACTTCATCAATTTTAAATTTTAATGATAATTGATTTAAATTTTAAAATTTTAAAAATTTTGGTTTGAAACCAAACCGAACCAGAACCAAACAAAACTAGTTCAGTTTGGTTCAAGTCAAACCGGATGTATATTGGTTTGATTTTGGTTTTTATAATTTTATATGTTTATTTTTTTATTCGGTTTGGTTCGGTTCGAACGAAACCGAACCGTCGAACCGAACCAAATCAAAACCAAAGATAGAAAATGGTCAAAACCGGTTTTTGACCGGTTTACTGGTTTTAACCGGTCGAACCGGTCATCTCCGGTTTTTTATCAAACCGTCCATTTTAATCAAACTGACCGGACCCATGGCCGGTTCGCTGTAAAACCGGTCGAACCGGCCGGTCCGGTCTGGTTTTCACAACCTTGAGTAAAACCCATAGCACCTAGTGTCATTTTATATGATAAGAATAAAATTAATATTTTTAATAATTTGAGAGAAAATTTAGTCATTATTCTAAAATTAAATATAATTATTTTTCAAAAATAATATCGCGTGAATGGAGACAACAATCTAAGTAAGATGGAAATATTAAATCTGGAATGAGTAATGTCAAAACATAAAAGTCATGATGTAAGTATTAAGAAATTGACAAGAGGAACCACTATAATTCATAAAAATTAAGATGAGTTCAAGAGGGGTTTTGTTTTGTCTATGATGAAAAGGCAAAATATGCTCAATCCCATAGTAGTGTTATGAAACCATTAACAGGGATGGGGTAATGGGGTATACTGTGGCTAATGACTAACAGGCTATAGCTAGTCACCCCTTAAAAGTAGTTTAAGAACAAAAATTACATTTAAGATGAATAGTCATTAACAAAATTTCATTCATGACATTCTGTTATATATTTTTATATTTATAAATATACATCTATATTTTTCCAATCTACTTCCAATGGTTGCACTGTAATTAAGAAAATTAATTAATAAATTAAACGAGTAAAGTAAATGTGACTAAGTACATATAACAATGGTACTTTTAACAATATATTACTTAATTAATAATTAGACGTTGAAAAATACTTATATTGTTGAATACCCAAAATAAAAATTTTGCCTATCAAAATTGGACAGATAGACGGATGGATGGATGGAGTATTATTTACACAATTCTTTTATATTTTTATGTCCTATGTTTTTTACAAACATCATTTTTTTAGTGTTTGTTTCAACTTTAATTTTAGTAAATGCGAATAATTAGTTTATTATAATTTTTTTATTATAAAAAATATATTATAATAGTTATATTGTCACACTTTGTATACTTATTACTCCCTACGTCCAATTTTGATAGGTAAATTTCTATTTTGGGTATCTAATAATATAGGCATTTTTCAATATCTAATTATTCAATGTCTAATTATTAATTAAACGATAAATTATTAAAAATATCCTTGTTACATATACCTAAATAATTAAAATGACAATATTTACTTCACTTAATCATTTAATATATTATGAGTTTTTTAATAAAAATATAGTTTGTTAACTAATTTTCTTAATTACTGTGCAATTAAAAATTTACCAATCAAAATTAGACAGAGAGAGTATTTAGTACTCCCTTTGTTTTTTATTATATGATGTTAAGTTGTTTACTAAGACCAATAAAGCATTAATTAGGTTGTTAAAATAACTAGTTTACCCTTAATACTTCTCTCCTAAAACTCTATTTTTTTTAATTATTAAAGTTTAATATAGTATTCTTTTGTATTAAATGATAAATCTCTTTCGTACTTTAAATAAATGCAAATATGAGAAAACATGATAAAAAAATACATTGGTAATATAAAGTGTCAAATAAAATAGAATAAATTTAAAAATCTAAAATATCATATAATAAACAACGGAAGGAGTAATATTTTACAAATTTAAATTGATTTAATCGAGTTAGTGAAACCTTGTAGACAAAAAGTTTTTAATTGAGAGCAGAGACATTTAAAGGTTACTTGAGCACCATATAATTAAACAATAGATCCCACGTAGTAATTATTAAAAGAATTATATACTTAAAAAAAAAAAAAATAGTAAACTTGACTTTGACGCTTATAATTGAGCTTACTGCCATCTCCACCTCAGTTGTACCACTTGATTAATTACTTAATTTTAATTTATCATTGCAAACATATATTTCAAAAGTAGATTTTGATACCTTATGGGAAACAACAGGATCACGTAACCACATTATTGGCTCGTCCAAATAATTGCGCCAGATATTAAATTCAATTAAAAAAATCAATCTATAAAGAAGATATATTCGATTCTTTTTTTTTTTTAAATGAATTTATTAGATTCAATTAAAATCTTAAGTTTCATTATTTTTAGTTCAAATTTGTTTAATTAACATGTGTCTACATTATTATAGTAATTCATAGTTGTTTATTGATACATACAATTCATTAATTTTTTAATATAAGTGTAAGTATCAAATTTGAACCCTTTTTTAGCTTGTGTGAACAAAAACTTAAACAAAGAATTCTTTATTTGTTAAATTAATTACTTACGTCTCTTAAAGTTTTTTATGGATAAATATCTTGTTTATTTTATCAAATACAAATAATATATATACATTGTCTACAAGGACTGTTTATGTAAAACAAAGGCCACTGATTTTCTTAACCATGAGGCGGTGTTTGATGGAGGTGTCCGACTGGGACATGGCTGAGTTATCCGGAACTCTTTCGGATTAGTGATTGGAGCTTCTTTAATGCTCTTATGTGAACAGGGTAATCCGTAAATTGTTAAAAATGTCGCGAAACGCTAAGTTGGTTGAAGAACAACAATTTTTACAATGTGATAGTTGAGTTGGATGCTTTAAACATTGTATCACTACTCAACTAAGGGGGGCTAATATTTCCTCTTCTCTCGGTCTTGTAATAACCGATTGTCATCTGTTGGCTTCGGTTACTATTCCTATCAGCTTTTCTTATTTTCGTAGGTCTGCAAATCATACTATTCATCTTAGCTATAGGAGCGGATTCTTCAAAAATTAGAGAAATTTGGTGGGCATATCCACTGTTTTTAAGTGTTGTAATCATTCAAAATCTTTCTTCACGAATATATATGATTTTCCTGTAAAAACGAAATGATAGTTGTAAATTTATGAATACCTTTTATATAATAATATTGTTAAAGCAATAAAATGTCATAAAAGGAATTTTTGTTGAGGTCATATAACCTTTGCAACATTTTAGTGAGGTCAAGAAAGACACGTGGACAGAAATCAAATACTTATTTTTATTGCTTGGATTACAATTCAAATAATTCAAAATTTATAATATCCAATACATAAATTTCTATATTTATTTTCTCCCGCACTTAACTTTTATTTTTGCCAAATAATGCCCAACTCTTTTACTAAATGTTTACAAAAAAAAAAAAATGAAATTTCATATTTTATCTTAAATTAAAATTTATTTTCACAAGTTAAACTATATAAATTTTATGGTTTATAAATTCTCAAAATAAAAAGAGAACAATATTAGTCAAATGGACAAAGCATTTCCTTAAATTTCTTTTTAATTAGATAAAGTTAAAAAGATAGAATTGAAAGTTTTTAATGTAAAAACTTTCTACAAAATGATATATATAATTGGATAGGTTCCTTTATCTTCTTAATTTTTTTTCTCTTTAAATCCAGAAGAAGTCTTATGATAATTTTTTTTTTTTTTTAAAAAAAAAGGTAACCTTTTCTTAAAAAGATATTTTTCTTAAAAAAACTTTTTAAGAAGGAAAATTAGATTCAAAACAATAATGCATCAATTACAGTTTCGTTTGGTACTTTGGTGGAAATGCATCTGCCTATGATTGACTTTTATTTCTTATTTTCGTATTGGTCAAGGTAGGAATTATGAATTATCACTTGTTGATAAGTCAGAATCACAACTAATTTTATACTTTTTAGTTGTTGTTTTTTTATAATAATTATATTTTTCTGGTAAAGATAATTATATTTTAGTTCTTTACCATGTTATAATTTTATATTAATTATTAAATTAATTTTGTGTCGGTCATTTATTCAATCTAAAAGACGAGGTAATAATTATTTTTCTTTTATTATTATTATTATTATTATTAGTTCTAATAGCATTTTGGTGTGGTAATGGTAAATGGGGGGTTGTTGAAACTGATAATCAAACGCTGATAGATAGATTGATATGATTTACAAGTTTCAACAATAATTAGTTGAATGAATATATCATTTCTCGCGTATCTGTTGGAATATTCATTTGTCTAATTAATCATTTGACTCAGAACGGGATTAGATTAGATTGGGAGGAAAGGGAGAGAAGAAGCAACCATTTTTAATTTTTTACACTGTAATTAATTTTTACAATTTGAGTTTTGGTATGATCTTTGTATTCTTAATGGGTTTCAACCCCGCGTAATGCGCGGATTTAATTTGATATATTGTAAATATATACATATAAAAAATTATAATTTCTTTATTCATTTCAAATAATTTTTTTTATCTTGTTTCAGTAAAACTATAAATCAATAAATAAAATAATATTGAGAACAATTTAGGAAATGTTGAGCCTATCCACCTATAGATCAGATACTACATTCTTAATTGAGAATGTAAATATTAAAAAAAATCTAGGAAATATTAAAAACAGTGTCAAATTAATCTTGATATATCTCAAGTTTGAGTTCTAATAAAATTGGCTCAGTTGTTCAATATCATAAAATGGAAACAAATCTATGCTTTCAAAAACAAGTGTAAACAAAGTAAAAGAATTAACCTTTTACATTAATCACTTGTAGATGGATAATAATTTAAACAAAAAAAAAAAAAAGAAATTGAGACATGCAACTCCCTATATCTTGATATTGAAAAGACCCTAATTAAAAATCATAATAATCGTAGTAGCAATCCTCAAAACAGATCTCAAAAATAAAATAAGAGATCTAAATATGCATTCGAATGGTCGATCGAAAAGACATGTATAAGAATATAAAATGTTAGTCAAGTGGGAATAGTAAGGATCTACCAATTATTACCTAGTGGAGAAAATGGGAATAAGTAACACATTATCTGCTTTTGATCAAACGTAACAAACTCTAAAATCCGATTTATAATCAGATCATACCAACACCAAAAATAATACAAAAAAATTAGCATACCAGAACAAAAGCACAGTGTAAGCAACAAAAATTTGAAGAAAAAAAAACAAAAGAGAAATGGTGCAATCCCAAGGTTAGAGAAAAAGGAAAAACAATATATTAAAGGAAGCAAATAAATGACTGCATAAGAAATTGTTTTGGTTACACGCTAAAATAACCGTAAAACAAACTGACTAATATCAATCAAACAAGATAAAACATGAAAGAAATTAAAGTTAATTCAAAAAAGAGTCATTAATTTATAGATTAGATAGATATATAGATTTTTGTAGAGATTTTTAGGGATTATAAAATGTGGGTAAATGGCTAGAAAAAGAAAAGAAAAAATTGATATAAAAATTAATTTGAGAATGTTGAATCGTGTTTCGATGATAACAACTATGTGAAAAGTTGACATATAAGATAAGAAGCAAATCATATTTACTTTAAAATTATTACAATTAAGTTATAATTAATAAATAAGTAAAATATGTTTATTGTTGAATTAAGATTTGTTGATTACAATAAAGTTGTAATTAATAAATAAGAAAAATTTTGTTTATTGTTGAATCAAGTTTTGATGATTACAATATTAAAGAAAAGGAAGATGATTATAATAAAATAATCTCAAGTAATTAAATTAAGATTTATTAAATAAATAATCTTAATTAAAATTACATAAAGATATTTTATTACAATGAATTTTATCAAAGTTAAAATGAAGAAATAAAAGAAAGAATAATATATATTCAAGTAATTAGGATGAAACAAAAATCTTATTCAAGTTACAAAGAGTATCATATTATTAAAGATGAAGACATACAACAAATCTTGAAAACAAAAGGAAAACTATTACGATCTACAAGAGGATATTAAACTTGAAATTACAAAAGGATGACTCTTACAATCAAAAAGTTATACACCTATAGGAGGCTATGCACTGTATAACGGTCACTTAAAGGAGGCTATGCACTGTATAACGGTCACTAACAGAAGACTGTGCTCAATAACGATCATCTATAGGAGGTTATGCACTGTATAACGACCATTAATAGAATGCTATAAAAAACTCAATATGCAACAATAGAAGGCTTTAACAATGCAAATTGGCAACCGCAGAGGCCTATAGAGCGCTGGACAGAATTGAAGAAATGAACTCCAAACTTACTTGTGAGTAACAGCTATATTTGCTCTTTCACCTATAAATAAAGAGCCAATCCATCATTCACAAGTGGAGAAGACAACTATCAAAATCACATATATAAGCATACATTAGATAGTCTTTTCTAACAAGCTTTCAAAGAGATATTCAAAGAATCAAAGTCTTCATCAATTCTCAAACAACAAATCTATTCATTCAAAAGGGAATTGTAATTCACATAATAGGGTTTATGGTGATTCAACAAAGCAATTGTAAAGTTTCACACTTTAGCTTGAAAAGTGTGGTGATAGTTTGGTTGTTAAGCTTGAAAACAATAGCTGTAAGAGTTTGGTATTTGATCTTGCAAAAAGCACCAGGATAGCTGTTTTTGAGCTATAAAACAACACCTAGGGTGCACACGTTAGTTAACCTGTCCGTGTGGACTTTTACAAATGGTTAACCGTTTGAACGTTTTTTTTAATTTACTAACTACACACTGTCCATTAAATTCGGTTAACTATTAATTTTGGTCGGTTAACCATTTCTTTACGGTTAACTATTTACGAAATAGACATTATGATTTTGCTAAATTTATAATATTTGAAATCTCAAATAAATAGACTATAAATCTCAAATGTCAAATAAAATATAAAATTACAAACCGTAGTCTTAATTATTAATTAAAATAATATTTTAACCATAAACTCCAATAATTAAAACATTAATAGAAGAAAGTTTACAAACATAGAAATTGTTGTACAAGATCAAACATTCATTAATGAAATTGTTCTTCGTTGTTCGTTTTTCAGTGAGTGTGAAATTAAGAATTGAGAGGAGATGAGATTGGAAGGGAGTAACCGAAACTACTTGGTGTTATACAGTAAGGAAGTAAAATAACATCAAAAGCCCAAATGTTTTACTTATTATTCATATTACCTATTTATATATAATTATATAATTTTTTAAGAAAAATATTTGTAAAAAGTTGGTTAACCGCGAGTCCACATGGACTTTCGTTGTAAAAACCTAAACTTAAACCATAACCGTTAATTTTTAAAAATAAAAACCTTACACTAGTCCATCGGTTTCGGTTAACCATATTTTTAGCTCGGTTTTGGTTCAGTTTTTCTTTTTCTTTTTTTGTTTTGTTTTGTTTTGTTTTTTTTTTTTTTTTTTTTTTTGTGCACCCCTAACCTATAAGTTTGGCACTAGAACTTGTAAAAAGTATCGGTAGAGGTTTTGATACTTTTCTTGGAAAAATATTGAGTTTGTTACTTAAACTCGTAAAAAGTAACATTAGGCTTGATTTATACCCGTAAAGAAATCATATGCTTGGTTCCTGCCCGTAAGGAATCCTTAGTGGAAAATTTCAAGCGATGGGATTGGGAACAGGAGTAGACTAGTTGGGCCGAACCTGCATAAATTGTTGTGTCTAAAATATCTTTATCCCTACACTCTTTTCTTATTGCTATTTATATTCTAAGCATTTAAATTAATAACATTAGTTTTATTTAGAGATATTGTTTAAATTGATCAAAGCTATTATATTCATGAGTTTTACAATCTAAATTTATTCTGCACTTTTAGTAAAACTCATATTATTAGGCAAATCCTTTTCACCAAAAAAGTTTAAATAAAAGAATTTTTTTTATTTGGTGATACACACTATTCACCCCCTCTAGTGTGTCTTTAGCCTATTTTAGGGCCAACATTTATTATGAAGAATGTTAAAGCTACTACAATAACATGAAGGAAATTGATTTATGAGCTGACTTTCACTTATAAGCTTCAAGATGGTCAAATGGTTCTTAAAGAAAGATTTGGTGTATTACAAGCTAACAATTCTTAATCAAGACCTTCAAATCTCCAACGAATATTTTGGCTTCAAAAGGTCAAACTTGCTTAAAAAGGTACAAGCTTTATAAGGAGAATACAACGGCCATATCCTCATCAGGAGGTGTATACAACAAATCATATCCTGCTTATAAGCTTAATGCAACAGCCATATCTTGTTTATAAGCAGATACAATGGCCATAATTTGTTCAAGACCTTGATGCAACAACTTTTTTCTTTCTTATGACATGGAAGCAACGACCATAATTCCTTCAGGAGCTCCAACGACTATCATTCCTTCAGGAGCTGAATGCAACGGCCATATTATGTTCAAGAGCTGCAACCAATGGCTAGTTCACATCTTGAAGAAACTTCTCATCACCTATAAAAGGAAGAAAAATTGAAATTAGTTGACGGGAGACTTACTTGTTCTAATCACACATTTAAGCTATTATTTTCAAGTCTTCCATAATTCCTTAAAGGACCAAATTAAGAGAGAACTTCATCTTTGTGTATTCATTCAATTTTCACATTCAGGGAATTATATTTTTACACAAGATTGTATGAAGAGGGTTTACTTTGTTAATTGTGTGAATTAAGAAAATTTATAAAAGTTTGGTGCTTGAACTTTGAAAAAACATGGGGGAAAGTTTGGTA
Organism: Euphorbia tirucalli; assembly: GCA_039660915.1. Lineage (NCBI taxonomy): Eukaryota > Viridiplantae > Streptophyta > Magnoliopsida > Malpighiales > Euphorbiaceae > Euphorbia > Euphorbia tirucalli. The sequence continues at coordinate 68,107,831 of CM077632.1, forward strand.
TTTAAGCTTATAAAAAAAATATCGGATAAGTTTGGTACTTGAGCTTTGAAAAAACATCGAAAGAGTTTTGTTACTTGAGCTCGAAAAAAGTAATGGTAGAGGTTTGATACTCAGCCTGCAAAAGTATTGAGTTTGTTACTTAAACTGGTAAAAAGTAACACATGCTTGTTTCTTGTTCATAAAAGAAACGTTAGTGGAAAATCTAAAGTGGTTGACTTAGGGACTAGACGTAGATCGGTTGGGTCGAACCAATATAAATCTCGGTGTCTTCAATTCTCTATCCCTATATTCTTTATATTTATTGCTATTTAATTTTCTACAATTTAATTTAATAACATTATTATTTGAGACCTTTTTATTTAGTCAAGCAAATTTATATTCACAAGTTTTACTATTTTATCATTTCCTCATTTTTGTAAAGCTTATGTTTATTAAAATAAAATTATTTTTCATTAAAAAGAATTTTCTAAATTGTTTGTGAAATTTTTTATTCGGTATACAAACTATTCACCTCTCTCTAGTACTGTAACTAGCCTATTTGATACCGTCAGAGAAAATTTGAGAAAATGATACATCAACGTTATGGTTATAGCTTTAATATATATATAGATTTGCAAAACACATCTTGAGTCCCCTGATCATTTATCAAAATTGCAATTGGCTCCCTTATCAATTTTGAACAAATTGAATACCCGATCTTTTTATTTTAATATTATTAGCCCCAAACTCAATTTTATTTTACGTGTATGTAACAAACAGTATTAAGTGACATAACCAATAATATTTTCGTATGTAACAGAATTTCAAAAACTTATCTGGATAAGAAAATAATTTTGCTAAATGTCTATTTTATAATTTCAAGCGATAAAACCATATAATTTTTAAATTATTTTAAAATATTTGTTTCATAGTTCTGTTTTAAAATAATTTTTAAGCAAAGCGTATTACACATAAACAAAAGATAGGCTGAGTTTAGGGTAAATAATATTGAAATGAAAAGATTAAGTACTCAATGTATTCAAAAATTTGATCAGAGTATCAATTGCAACATATGTTTTGCCTTGTTATTTTCACATATGATTGTTTCTCTACAATATACATACCAGGGTGGCAATTTTTTACCATGATAACATTTTATATTGACAATTTGATTGATATTATTCGTGCTTTTATATCATATAAATATACTTAATCTTGACACCCTAATTTGAATTACCATCTCTTCATATATGATTACAGTTTTTCTTAGAAGTGTTGCTAGGTTAAGTAATTGACAATGTTATTAAAATCAGACTACAAAATAAACTTGTAAGATTAATGGTTCACAGTGCAATTGGTTTTTTTATTTTTATTTTTTAAATATTATTTAATTAATTTTATTAAAAATATTATTTTATTAACTACTTGATTGGTTTTTTACTGATCAAACCAATAAGTGCTAATTTTTTCAACACTAGCACTTTATATCAAATCAACTAAATCAATAACCAATTTGTAAATGAATCGATTAAACCTACTAGCCCGGTGTTTATAACATTGACAATTAACAATAAGCCAAAAATAAAGGTATGAGAACAAAGTTTCAAGGCAAAACACATCCTGAGCCACGTGACTTTTTATAAAAACTGCAATTAGCTCTCTCATCAATTTTTTTAGCATATCGAGTATCTAATCTTTTCATTTTAATATTATTAGCCCCTAACTCATTTTATTTTATTTTTATGTAACAAGCACTATTAAGTGATATGACCAATAATATTTAGTATGTAACACAATTTCAGAAAATTATCTGGATAAAAAAAAAAGATTTGCTGAAAGTGTTTATTTTACAGTTTCAAGGGATAAAACCATGTAAATTTTAAATTATTTGGAAATGTTTGTTTCACAGGTCCATCACTGAACGAAGTGTATTACATATATGTAAAAGATAGGTCAAGTTTGGAGCCGATAATATTGAAATGAAAAGATCAACTACTCAATGTGTTTAAAAAATTGATCAGCAGATCAATTACAATTTTACTAAAAAAAAAATCAGGTTAAATATTTATGTGTAGATCAACATGATATGTATATCAAATTATCAATTAGAGATGTAGCATTATTATTTTTTCAAAATAGCAATATGCTTGGAGTAATTTGTTGTCATTTTTGTTTCCACTACATAACAAGCTTCTAGATTTGGTACATAAATAATTTTAAATATTTATTTCAATTGTTAAAGTAATTGGACCCAAAGCCAATTACTATTGTGAATTCTTGCCCTACGCCAGAAAAGTTGAATTTGATTGATCCAAAGCCGTTTTAAATATGGGCCTAGTCCATTTATATTTAGCCCGTTGGATTTGGATTCGAGAGGTGACTATTTCTGTTGGATTGGGCCTTTTACTCATTAGTGCTAAATGATTTAGAATACATAAGGTTTCGGAGATTTGCAGAAAAATAAAAATACGAATTCAGAGAAATTGATCGTTTTTATATAAAATATTTACATATTTTTCTTTTACTTTTTAGACCAATCATTCGGTTTTACTCTCCTCTAATTTATTATATCATAGTTTAACACCAATACTAATTAAAAAGAATATAATTATAGATTTAATATTTCAATTTGGAAACTATTGATTTTGTGGCTATATCTCTTTGGAAAAAAAAAAAAAAAATGAAGTAATGAGTTTAATCTTCACGGTTTCCACAAATATCTCTTGAGTTGAAAGAAAAGTTAAATTTTTACTTGGAATGTATAAAATGGATTAATTATGGTTCAATGTTAACAAAATAAATAATAGTAAATTTTATGGTCACGATTACTGTTCATTTTTAAGCCTTCTTACAACTTATTCAGAAAGGATATAATTAAATATATTTGATATGATTAAGCTCTTAATTGAGGAATTTTATACTTTAGAGGTGAAATATAACTTTTATGATAAGGTTATGAGGTTTTGGAAAATTGAGTTCGTAGAATATTTTGGAAAACTATTTTGCAGATACTGTAGCACGTGCAACTCACTCATTGGTATCTTACAAATTAATTAACATTTTTGTAGAGTTGGTGAGCTTTTAGCAACTCAAATTTGGATTTAACTTAAGCAACCGACCCTAATTTATATATTTGTCTTTTCTAACAAATAAAATAAAAAAACATAAATTCAAGACATTATAGGAGTTAGGAATTAAAGAATGAATCAATATTAAATTATATATATATGAATTTTATATTTTAAATAATAATAATTATTAAATCATTATTATTGTGTTATTTTTATAATTGTGTGAAAAATAATTAATATGACATAAATTTCACAGTTGAATGCATAGTTTGAATTGAGTAATTTAATATATAAATGGTATATTAATAAACTTTTAAAGCTTAAATGTGTGTATTTGAATTTTCATAATTTGTACTATTGAAAGATAAAATAAAATATTTCTTTTTTGAAAAAAAAAACATTTATCTTGTTAATGTAGATAAAATAACATATTTTTAGAACTTTTTATATTCTACTTAATATTTTTTCGCTTTATAATAAAGGGTAAATTACAAAAAAAAACCCTGTGGTTTCATTTTAATAGAGGACTATGGTTTTTTTTGTTTAAAAAAGAGGATTGTGTTTTAAAATGTTAACAAAAAAATGATATCTAAAATTAAATCATGACATTACATAGGACATTCTTGTTCATTTTGAACTCAAAATTTTCAAGTTGGGTAATAAAAAAAATACATATGAATGATAAATTTTGAAAATTTTTGAAAAGCGCAAATATTTTTATAAATTAAATAATGATAATAGATTTAAAAAAATAATAACAAATTAAAAAATTTTTGAAAAATATTCAAATTTTGATGTAAAATTCTTAAATAATATATATAAATTATTGGTATGTTAAATAACTAAAAATACTATCCGCTATATCATCATTTTTAACGGAAAAATGTTAGTTATCCTTTTTTTGTTAACATTTTAAAACACAATTCTCTTTTTTTTTAAAAAAAAAAAATACAATCCTTTATTGCAGAAAAGTGAAACCACATGGTTTTTTTTTTTTTCTGTAATTTATCCTATAATAAATGAAATGAATATTATTTATTTATTTATTTATTATACAGTGAAAGATGGCAATTATATGACAAGTTTTACAAACCGAGGAAGAGCAACTGTACCTAACACTATAGGAGAGACAAAATATTCACATTCTATTATACTATTCTAAAAGATTGCTAAAGATAGTACGTACATATTATTTGGGCTTTCTAGGTCTAATTATTCTTAAATTATTTTCTTCCCTTTACAATCTATCATATGCCTACGTGGCACTAATATATTTACGTTCTTTTCATTATATTGCATAAATTACAATTCCCATTTAGATCATACACATATCGAAAGAAAAAAAAATACATAACTCCAAAATTGGCTATATTAACTTTAAATCGAATAAAAAAATATTTTTTCTCCTCGACAAAACAAATCTTAGGCTCACTCATGATTTTCAACGATATTTCAACAGTTATAAATAATATAATGTGCAATGGTATAAATTTTACATTCTCAATGCGAAGCCATAGTCATTTAACTTTTTCTTTTTCACTTATCAAATGAGTAATAATGGAAATACAACATGGATAACATGTCATCAATATATTTCATATTGGTCAAAGATATACAAGATCGAACATCAGAAAAAATTGTTGGATATTGCTGATAAAGTTGAACCGTATGTATTTAACAATAAAATTTCATAAAATAATCATGCTATATATATATTGATTGCAATGGAAATAATGAAATTTTGACGTTGGTGAGACATATTATAGAAAATAAAACAAATGGGAAATGATGAAATTTGGATGTAATAAAATAAAAGTTGGGGACATATTTGGGTAAAAAGGGAAGATGGAAGGGTGGTCAATGGGTAAAGGAATAAGTATGGGGGCAGAAGACAAAAGCACAGATTGGTGGGCTGTCTTCCCGCCATTTACACCACTCCCCATCATCCACCTCACCTCCTTCTCTCTCTCTCTCTCTCTCTCTCTCTCTCTCTCATTTTTCCTTTTATTTGTTTTCATATATTTTCTTTTTCTTGTGTATTTATTTACTTAAAAAAAAAATCCTTTCAATATTTTAAGTTTTATAAATGAATAAGGAAATTATTTGGATTTATGAAATTTAAGTAATGGTGGACCGCTAGTTTTCTCATTTTATATTTATTGAAATAAATTAATTACATGCATCGAAATTTTAAATGCCAACTTCCAAATATTTTATCTAATTATCTAGTGAGTTTTACAACAAGGTAGTACTTGCTTTTACCCTCCAAATATTAGATAAAATAAATTCAAATCATATCAACTTTTTGTAAACAATTTCTATCTTTTAGAAAGATTAATACATCTCTAAAGATCTCACCCCAGAAGAAAATATATACATCTAAAGATTTTTTTTTTTTTAATTAGCAGAAAAGTGTTAAATTCGGAATACAAGATCTTTCGAATCCTTTATAATCTCCTTCCGCTCCATACAAACCATTTTTTTTTTGTTAAGTGGATTTAATTATCTGGTTCAATGTTAATTAAGATATTTTTTAAACAATCTCTCTTCTAATTACGAATCTCTGTCGAGATCTAGTTTAAGAAAATGTTATTTTAACTCATATTAACATAATTTTGTAAAAAAAAAAGGTCTGGTTTTTATTTTTTATTTATTCTTTATTCTTTGCAAGCCGTTCCATTCCAAGTAAAATTTGAAGTAAAATCATAAGCTAAAAAAATTCCATAGGCATTTTTATCCAAAAAAAAAAATCCATAAGCATTAAAGACTTTTTTTTTTTTTTTTTACCATAAGCATTAAAGACAAATCATACACTATTAGGTCCGTTGGCTAACAAATTGCAGACATTTGACCTCTTTCCCTCTCTCTGAATTTTTATCTTTTTTTTTTTTTTTTTTGGTTTATAGTTCCTTCTCCACTTTCTCTTTCTAGAACAGGTTCCAAGAAGAATTATGTAACATGCTAAATTGAAACGGATTATCGTCTCGTGATCGTATTATATACTGTGTAATTTATATATTTTAACAAAAATGATATTTATATCAAATGGTCCAAAATGATGTATTTTGTCGATAAATCGTGTTTTGGTATCAGAAATTACCAATATATGTATATATATATATTTTAAGTTTGAGGCAAAGTACATGTGTAGGGTTTTTCTTTCTTCCCCACAAACATTTTCATTTGAAGCTTTCTAATTAAGAAAAAATATTTTCTTAAGTCTCTCTCTAGAACTACAAGTTCCAAGAAAAGACAATAAGTAGTAGTAGAAATAATGGTAAGAGAGAAGAGGTACAACACCACCACCACCACCACCACTTTAGATAATGGCGGTGACAGCGGCGTCGGCGGTGAATTGATGATGATCGGTGACACAAATTTGAAGCTACCTGCATGGCTTCAAGAATTAACGAATCAGACATTTTTTGGAGGTTGTAGTTTCCATGAAAATTGCAGGAAAAATGAAAAGAACATATTTTGCCTCGTCTGTTGCCTTAGTATTTGCCCTCACTGTCTTCCTTCTCATCACTCTCATCCGCTCCTTCAGGTATCAATACTTGATTTCATGGTTTATTTTTTAAAAAATTCTTTAATTTCTTTCAAATTATTGATTCTTTAATGGGTATGTGTAGCTTGTTTTCTTTCAAATTCTTAAATATTTAGTGGATTTATGTACCTTTTTTTTTTTCTTTAATGGGTTTTTTCTTCTTTTCTTTCAAATTCTTGATTTCTCAATGGGTTTAATTATGTAATTTCTTTCTTTGATTCTTTCAAATTCTTGATTCTTTAATTCTTTCAAGTTCTTAATTCTTTAGTGAATTTATGTAGTTTTTTTTTTTCATTTTTTTAATTATTAATTCTTTAATGGGTTTTTTTCTAGTTTTTTTCTTTCAAATTCTTGATTCTTTAATTGGTTTACTTTTCTTTCAAATTCTTAATTCGTTGGTGGATTTATGTAGTTTCTTTCTCTCTCTTTTTTCCCTTTCAAATTCCTGATTCTTCGATGGTTTTTTCTAGTTTCTTCTCTTTCAAATTCTTGATTAATTAATGGGTTTATGTAATTTCTTTTCTTTCTAATTCTTGATTCTTTAGTCGGTTTTCCAGTTTGTTATCTTTCAATTCATTCTTTTTTTTGGTAATTCAATATGATAATTTGGTTCGAGACTAGTGAGACACTTTTTACATTTTCTTGAAAATTTTTTCAAATTCTTTGATTCTTTTCTGGATTTATGTAATTTCCTATTTCTTCCTTTCTGGGTGGAAATTCTCACAACCTGGATTTTGCTTCAATGTTTTTTCCCTAATTGCTTTATAATCCTTTTTGCTGTTGTTAATAGTGAATTTATGATTTTCCATCCAATATCCTAAATACTTCTTAAATTAAAAGATTTTGCTGATTTACTAATTCATATGTTTTTCCTAAAAACTTCCAAATCTTATTCCATCTATAGATTCGCTTCTGATTCTATATATAATCTCAATTCTATTTAATAATTGATTGAAACTTAATATAATTTTATAATTTAACTTTTTTGGGTTCCGAAGAAGACAGGACAATTCTTTCCATAAATTCTAAAATTATAATTCTAATGTCATAATTTATTTTTATTTTGTTCTTTCTCAATCTAAACATAGATTCCCTTTTTTCTATTTTATTTTCCTTTGCATGATTTTTTTCATGTAAGATCTTGAACTTAAGATTCCCTTATGAATTTTTTTTTTTTTTTTTTGAACATGAATTAAAATAAGGGAAATATTTAAATAAAAATAAAATATATATGATATACTAAAAAGGGCTTATCATGTCTCCCCTGATTCCCACCTTTTGGATTTGGTTTGTTTCCCACATAAGGAAGATTTCTTTTCTACCCATTTTCTCTGTAAAGGTTCCTCACCTGTTGCTTTCATAGATAGTGAAAGTTTGACCATATTTTTTTCCTTATACATTATTTGTTGTTATTCTAAAAAAAAAAAAAAAAACTTCAATTTCACAATTTATTCTCTGCTCAGTTCATTTATTAATTCTTTTTCCTAACATGAGAGGTTGGTATTTTTCACCTTATCGTCAACTTGTTAAGGTGAAATTTTTTTAAAAATAAATCACTTTCATGAAGTAGTTGCACTCATCAATTACCCCATAGATGTTGTAATTAATTCACACGTATTGGATATAATTAATATGATACTTGTGTTCTTTTCTATGTAATTTTGTTGGCTAATCATGATTTATATATGTTCATATATGTGGTGAAATTCAATTCAATAGCTTTCATTTTGTTAATCCTTAATTGGTGGCTAATCTAGTTTTTATCATCCTATACTTGTGTCAAGGTGAGAAGGTATGTTTATCATGATGTTGTTAGGCTTGGAGATCTTGAGAAGCTTATTGATTGTTCCTATATTCAGGTAATTATTTATATATTTACACAGTTCCAGTATCTTGTCCTAACAATACTAGATATTTGAACCATTACTAAAAGGGTGTTTAAGATGATTAACTAGATGATATCATGAGAAATTTTATAATGGTTTCGGCCCATATACATCTTTTTCAGTACTCATTCATGCACATTATATATGTTTTTTTCTCGGTGGTTGGCTTAATTGGATCACTTTATGTAAATTTTCTTTGATATCATATGTTTAGTTCAAACAAGATTTGAGTATCTGCTTTTAACAAGATTTGAACTTAATATCCCAGTAATTGAAGGAGAGACCGCAAGATATGTTAGATTTGGTAAGCAAAAAAATCATTTAGCAGCAATATTCAAAAGATGTTGTCATATATATATATATATATATATATATATATACACCAATGGTAACAACATACGGTCATAATTTTATATTATCAATATACAACAATTTTCATGTTGCTACCAAGAAAAAAGTAACCTTTTATATTTTTACCAGGAAAATTTTTTTGCTAGCAAATCTTTTATTTCTTGTAGTGTGATCAACTAGACGCAGTTAGATAAGTATCATATATAAAATCTACTATACACTGATTAAGTTGACATCATATACATATATACGTTATACGAGAGTTTGAGTATCTGCTCTCAACAAAATTCGAACCATGAACTTATATGTCCTTGCTAGCCGGAAATGGTCTTTAAGAACATTATTACCATAATTATATAGAGATGTCTGATTAAAAATGTTTGTTAATTGTATTTTTGGCAGCCTTACACTATAAATGGTGCTAAAGTGATATTCTTGAATCAAAGACCACAAACAAGGTCTTGTAAAGGCTCTCCAAATGTATGTTTCACTTGTGACAGAATTCTTCAAGAGCCTTTTCACTTCTGCTCTCTTTCTTGCAAGGTTCGTTTCTTCTCCTATAAATGCTCTTCAAATGTTTTTTTTTTTTTTCCCACTGTGTGACGGGAGTAGACTATTACCGGCCAATCACATCATCAACATTGGTACAGTTGTTGACCGGATAGGATGGGATTGGCTGGGAGTAGTGTACTCTCAGTGCATAATAGATTTTTTTTTTTTTTTTGGCTTTTTTTGCTAGTGATGCTTGTTTTGTGTGTTTGAGTTGTATGGATTGACTCGAAAAATGACCGAAAACGCGTATAGGTGGAACACATGGTAGATCAAGGGGAGGATCTGTCGGGGATTCTATACAGATTTGATGAATCTGAGTTTGCGTTTTCACAATTTGAAGGATTAAGAATGGATGGTTCTGAAATAATGGATGATAATGACAGTCAAATAACACCAAGCTGCTCTATTATACTAGAGGATCAAATGCAATTCAAAGGGTCGTCTTGCTCGAACGAAACCGGAACCATTTCGCCGGAAAATGAGGTTGTGAAGAGGAAGAAGAAAGGAAGTAGTGGATTCCTCCCAGGGTTCATGCTCTCATTGAGCAGCAGAAGAAAGGGTGCTCCTCAAAGGGCTCCTCTTTCATGAATATTTCTCAACATTGGGGGCAACCAAAAAAATTAATTAGAATGGCATATATAAATATATATATATATATTTTGAAATTTGAATTTGTATTATGGGGCACATTGGTAATTTGTGTTTGATTATGGTTTTAGTTAAAACTTAATTAGGGTAGAATTTGGTTGTTATTGTGGTAATTAGGATTTCCATTACTGACCTAAAGTGGTAGTAGAGAGAGTATAGTTTAGGCTCTTAATTTACTCCACCAGTTTTGTATATGATGTAATGGAAGTTGCTTATCCTATATGATATTTTTGCTATTTTTCGATAAACTGATGCAGCTGTATTTTATATAATTAGTAGTAATTTTTTTTTTTACTGATAATTAGTTGTAACTTAATGTAATGAAATCATATTAATTAGGCAATTTACCTTTTAAATCATATTGAGGTTAAATAATAGCAATTATTCACGGACATGTTATTGGCCGTTATTTGACGCCCAATGTCCTTTGATTGGATACAAAGAAAAACCTATAGGAAGTCCATCAAGTTGATGTTCACGAGAAAGCGCAGAGAGAGAGAGAGAGAGAGTGAGAGAGAGAGAGAGAACTTTGTCGAGTTCGGACTAGTTATTACACTAGACTCATTAATAAGTTTGGACTTAAAAGAAAAGAAAATACGCCAATGACAAGTGATAGCTAATTACATCTGAAAAAGAATATTGAAGATCTCACGTTAAAAATAAATAAGAATAAAGACTGGTATATAAATGATGTATATATATTAAGAGCAAATTTAGAATACTCTTGAAGCAGTACACATAATCAATCAATTAATATTATTTGTCCATATTTATTTCTTAATACTAATTATGTCTCATCTCTCATGTTACGGTATATCCCTTTTTTAATTGGTTGAAGTATTATTTTTCTCTAATTATTTTAACATTATATGATTCAATTATACGGTTGCGTTCACTTACGCAATCATATCCAAATATGAACATAATGAAGAGGGAATTGTGCGATACAGTATACATTTTGTTTTATGTGTAAATCTTTTTTATTTCTGCAATAATATTATTATTTCGTCTCAATTTAATTCATACTTGTTCTATTTTAATTTCAACATTTTTAACAAATTGAAATCAATCCAATTACTTAACTGACCGAGTCGATCAATGAAAATAAAAATCCAATCAAACTTAAATTTTATAAAATAATCAAATTTATATTTTTATCGAATAATAAAAATCCATTAAATATTTTAGTTTCCTTGGGATTATATAATTGAGTTTGGTGGCTAAACAATTGGGAAATGTAGCATTTTTAGTTATTTATTTTTCTATGTTTTTTGTGCTACACTGTTACCTTTTTCTGTGCTTATGTACAAACTTTACAACTTACTAAAGGTTTGTATTTTGATGACTGAAGTGGAAAAACATGCTAATGAAGCCAAAAGATTTTTTTGAATTTTTATTAATAAAAATGTTGAATTTTAAGGAAAGAAAATTATGGATAGAGAAGCAATTAGCTTGTGAAAATGTCTAATTGTTTATACCATTTAATAATTGGTAGAAATTAGTCCAGGAATCATAATTAAATAGTATTTAGTTTTGGAGGAAAAACCTTTTCAGATACATGTCCTATTTCATGATTTATAGATTCCTACACCTTTTAAGATGAGCTTTTTGAGCCAAAAAAAAAAAAAAAAAAAACAAAAGGGTTTTGTCCTCTCTCTCTCTCTCTCTATATATATTTAAGCTTTGAGATTGCTCTTTCACCGCAAACCTATTATAATTTAGGTCATTTGGTCTAATTTTTTTCTTTTTTTACATAATATTTGGCCAAATATAATTTGGCGCAATTTCGCCGTAACATTATCTAAATTATAAGTTTATCCTGTTCACCAATTTTAATGTAATTTAGATATAGCGTTTAAATTAAGCCAACTAGATTGAAATGTAATATGTAAGTAGTAAAAGGGCCAAATTAAAAAATTAGAAGGTAAAAAAGAGCAATTAGTGTATATAACAAAGTATTTATGCCTGAACTTTTTTTTTTTTTTTATCTTCAATCTATTTCAGTTTAAAACTTGATTAAATTAGAATAAAAGTAAGTTTTTATTGAAAAAAAAAATATTAATTCAAATGGAAACTAACACTAATTCAATATTAAAATTTTCTTTTTCATTTTTGTTTATGAAAAGTTTTGTTTTTTTAAAAGAACTTTTTTAGTAAAAAAAGTAATTTTTTTTATTCTAATTTTAACAGAGTTAATGTCTTTCCACGAAATCTAGATGAGATTGGTCAGAATTAAAATGACCATCTTAAAAGATTGAGAGGCAAAAGGACAATCCATGAATATAGCAATCATTAAAAAGGTCTTTATGCATTTATTCCGTATATATTTAAAAATGTAATGTCTAATTGTTAAAATTAAAGTATTTAGTGACGTATCCATCTATATATTGGCGGATAAAGCTCTTTTTTTTTTTTTTTTTACTGAAAGATTCGGAGTTCAAGTGTCATTGAGACCAAATACTTACTACACTCTTGTAAAGCAAATATCAACAAGTAACCACATACATATTAAATACAAGGCTTTAATATCTGTAATTATAATTATTCACTCCAAAATGTATATTGAAAAAAAAATGATTGTCTTACACTTAAATTGAAAAAGGAAGTGAAGAGATTATGTTGGTATAAATATAGTAAAAGAAAATGGGAAGTGATGATAAGCACATAATTTAGTAGAGACAGAAAACAAAAAGATCAGGTGGGATTCACATGTGAAATATTGTAACTTTATGGACTATACATTACATTAATTCCAGTTTGATGTGTTGGAGCCTACTCACTTCAATCACCTAACCTAAACTCTAAAGGTTAATGTATCTATGCTATGCAGCCACCATTTGAGACAGCATTTTTATGCTTACATTTTATTTCTTTTTTCTTTTTCTTTTTCTTCTTTTTTTTTTTTAATAATAAAATACAACATGTGCTCTTATATTAATGCTACGACAAACTGTATCCGAGGTATTGGAATATATGTACTTACTGCTCTTTTTTTTTTTTTTTTTTAATTAATTTTCTCCTTTTACGAGGATGTCAGTAATATATTTTTATCATAGGTTAAAAAGGCTAATTAGAAATAGGGAGATTTCTTAATTGACATCTAAATTCCTTCAACTTCTTCTATATATCTTTGCAAATTAAAAATCAAATACATTGGGAATGAAATACTAGCACTAAAGGATTCAACTTGTTTATTGAGTCAATCTATTATTGGATCAAAATTCATTTTATTTATTATTATAATTAAATGCAATTCTTATTTTTCATATCTTGTGTCTTGCAGTAAATATCAAATTTATTTATAGAGAAACTATAAATTTTTTTTTCTTAACTGAACATAACCAAACTAGAAAAGTTTGGTTGAGTTTGAATCAAGTCATAATCTACGTGATTTTGATTTCATTTGTATGACATTACGAAAACTTTGATTTTCGAATAATAATTATCAATTACCAAATGAGTCAATCAATATGCGAAAAAGTAGTCGTATAAAACGGAGAGTATTACAAAATTTCTCCATATATTTACTTGTTTTCAAATATTATATTTAATTAACCAAAATCAATAAAATGAAAACTTAATGAAAAATTTTCAAATGCAATTGGAGTAGACTACTCCAGACCAATCAGAGCTTACCATGTGATTGGCAGGGAGTAGTTACTTCCGGCACACAGTATAATTTCTCAAATTTGATTTACTTTCTTGTAATCTTGTTGGCTAATAAGCCAGAAAAAGTAAAAAAGCCCATGGGCCTTATACATGGTCTAACATGCAAAATCTGCAGAGATGTGATGGGCTTGATCAAATCGACGAGAATCCCCAGACAAAATTTAAAAAAAAAAGGTTAAAATATTATTTAAAAAAACAAAAAGAATACAATAATATTTGAGTTGAAAATTTCAAGGAAGACTAAGTTCGAGGAAACCTAAAAGGAGAAAATCAAAAAATAAAAATTATGAACGATTTGATGTTTTTGAAATGATGATTATGTCGTCATCTAAAAATTAAAGAAATTCTATTTAGAAAAAAGAAATTGAAGAAATTAAACCAATCACAAATGATCCTCGGGAGACTTTGATGCAGGTTACCCTACCCAATCACTCGAAGAGTGCTCCAATAAAAAATCCATCATGTCCATTTGGTTCTTGTTAATTATCAGTCTTTGTCTCATTCCATTATTGTTATGCTTTACCCAATCAACCTAGCAGTAATAATGGAGAAGAATTAAGTATGAGAAATTGAATGTAAAAAAATAAAAAAATAAAAAAATAAAACAAATTTGAGATAAAACCCCCAAAGAGGTTAGAAGCACGCTCAGAGGTGAATAGTATATATCACCGGATATATATTTTTGTATTAAAATTTTTCGATAAATACAATTTTGCTAAATAAAATAAATTTTACTTAAAATATGAAATTTAATAGTTAGTAACGTATAAATATAATCGTTTTGATTAGTTTAAAGAATATCTTTAAATAATACTAATCCTATTAATTTAAATGCTTAATATGTAAATAGTAACAAGTAAAGAGAGTAGGGGATAGAGATATTGGAGACATAATGATTTATCCAAGTTCGATCCAACTAGCCTACTCCTGTCTCCAACGCCATAACTTGAGATTTTTCGTTAATGATTCATTTACTGGTAAAAACCAAGTCTATGATTTCTGTATGGGCAGAAATCAAACTAATGTTACTTTTTACGAGTTCAAGTAACAAACTCAATACTTTTACCGACACATTTTACATACTCTAGTGTCAAACTTTATAGATGTTTTATAGCTCAATAATAACTATTCTGGTGCTTTTTGCAAGATCTAACACCAAACTTTTACAACTGTTTTTTTTTTTATGTTTAACAATCAAACATCGCCACACTTTTTAAGTTCAAGTGTCAAACTTTACAACGCTTTGTTGATATCACCTACAATAAAAGCTCCCTCTCACACAAAACCTTTTGCGTGAATCATAATTTCCTTTTTGATACAGAAATTTTGTTGTTTGAGAATTATTGATGAAAACTATTAATTCTTTGAATTGCTCTTAGAAGATTTGTTAGAATAGACACTCAAATATATGCTTGTACATGTGATTTTGCTAAGTGTCTTCTCAACTTGTAAATGAATGTTTTGCTCTCGATTTACAGTTGAATAAGCAAATATAGTCGGTATATAGCAGTTACTCACAAGCAAGGTTAATGGAACTTTTTGTTCAAATTTGTCAAAGACTTTACATGTCTTTGAAGCTGTTATTTTATATTAGCCTTCTGTAAGAGTTTATTATGTAATGAATAATCTTCTATAACAATACGTTGATTTTGCTTTAGCTTTCTGTATATGATCGTCATACAGTGCATAGACTCTTGTAGGTAATCGTTATACAGTACATAGTCTTATATGAGTGACATTTATATTTTGCATAGCCTCCTGTAGATGTATAACCTTTTGTGATTGTAAGAGTCCCTTTTGTAACTCCAAACATAATTTCCTCTGGTAGATTATAATAGTCTTTCCTTTTATCTTCAAGATTTGTATGTTTTCATCTTTAATAATATAATACTCTTTGTAATTTAAGATCATCATTTATTTAATCTTTATTATTAGAATATATATTGTTCTCTCTTTATTCTCTTGACTTTAATAAAATAAAAGTCTTTGTAATAGCATATTTTATGTAATATTAATTAAGATCTTTATTTAATCTTAATTTAATTATTTTATAATATATTATTATTTTATCTTCTTTTTTAATATTGTTATCATCAAAACTTAATTCAACATACACTTTAGGATACTAGATTAATTCCACCCTTTTAGTCTGTTTGTATAATTTTTTAATATGAGTTGTAGTTCAATTGTTAATGAAGATTGAGTTTGTAAGCAGAGATTTAAAGTCAAATCTTGCTATATACATCTGTATATAGGGATGAAGAGTTTTAATTGTGACTAACTCGAACAAAATTATCTTAATAAGAATACATGTAGCTTGTTAAAAAATATATTAGTATCATTAATTTCTCATAAATTTATTGAATGTTTGGTTAAAAAGATCAAAATGACGAAAAAAATGATAAACCTAGGTAGGAGAGATAAATGATGAAAATGACAAATATGCTTATATTGTTGAGTTTTTGAGTTCATAAACGGGAATGATGGAAAATAAAATGAAAAATGGTTCAAAAATGGTTGTGAAAATCAGAAAGCATATATAGTATAATTAAATGGATTATCTCATAATGACCAATTAATTTAAATAATTAAGCAATTAAATCATAACATATTTTATATGGGTCATACTGAGTTAAAATAAGTTTAACATACTAAATTAAAATCTCGATGATGATATATTGAAGGTATAAAATTTTTTTGCCATGTTTCTTATGAGTTTTATAATTATAATCAAACTAAATTATTGTAGAGATAAAGAAACATTTAAGCTTTATGCATTTCTTGTGGGAATAAAATTTCTTATAAAAGAAAATTGAAAAGGAATTTGATACAACTTTAAAATTAAGAATACTGATATAATAACAAATATTAATTAACCTCAGTAATTTTCATTCATTTAAAATGCTTTATTAGTCATTGATTTATGCATATTATATTATTTAGTCCCTCTGTTTTCATAAATATATTATGAAGTCTATGATTTGTTACTGTTGGTTTTTGATCCGTCCATGACATTTTGGAATGGCAGGGACTAAACTATAATTATGTGTAACTTACATGGACCAAATGTGTAATTTTGTCCGACCCTATATATAGATGGAAGTTGGGATTTCCACTATAAATAGAGAAGAAGTTTTTCTATTTCCGAACGAGGGGAGAATCGTAGAGATTCCCTTTTAGTTCCGGGAAAACGTCCCTATAGAGAAAACACGATACACTTCTTCGTTCGTCGGAAGAATTCACGGACTCAGTTTATTCATACACTCGTAGGAAAGGCAACCATAACGATCCGGTTTCTCGCGTAGATCAGACCCATTTCATAAACGAGTTTCCGCTGCATATAAACTGTAAGTCTGTTTATTTATTCTGTTTATGGTAACTATACATTCGTTGTATATTGATTATGGAATTCTGACCTCAATTACCTTCTGTTATTTAGTCATTCCATCCATAATTCTTCTTAACTGAATGTTATATTTTTTACAAAATGATGAATTTACTCTTCTATCACAAGTTACTTTACTGTTTCGTATACTACATTAAAAAAATTAAATTCACCTCATGTTGTGTTAAAAAAAAAAAATTAATCATGTAAATATAACAATTTGTTTATTTTTATTAAAATAGTATATTTCAGTATTAATTAACTATTTGTTTAATCAATTTTGATATGATTAGGTTACTAAAAAAAATCTAATGAATAGCATGTATTCATTTAATTGATTATTAATTGACAAATGAAAATTCAAACACTACATAAAATCAAATAATATAAAACATATATTAACTATGATTCATATTAAAATATTAAATTATTATAAATTTTGGTTACGATTCTTAATTAAAACTGCACTAAAACGTAATATAATTTTGTTATAAATATGACTTTTCATTTTCGTTATTAAAACAATTTATAGTACTTAATTGAAAAAAAATGTCCAGATTAATTAATAATAGAATGTTAAACTTATGATTTTATATGAAATCTAATCTTTGATTAACAAATTATGTGGAGTGGACTAAGTAGGTAATTTTAATAAAATTTAAGGACTCTATAATATATTTTTAAAAATAAAGAGACCTACTAATATAATATGTACAAATCTATCTTTATTATTAGCTTATAGTTACTTTCATATATATACAAATTTATTATGGTTCCCGATTTACATGTTGTATCTTAAAGGGAAAACTTCAAAAACCACCCATATGGTTCCACATTTTAACAAATCAAGGATTATATTTTATTTTTGTCATTTTTTGCGAAGTGCAAATATTTTTAATTAAATAGTGATTATAAATTTAAAAAAAAAAATACAAAAAAAAGAAAATTTATGAAAAATATTGAAATCTTGATGTAAAATTCTTAATTAATATGAGTAAACTATTAGAATGTTTAATGGATAAAAATGACATATGTCACATCATCATTTTTTAATGAAAAATATTAATTATCCCTTTTTTGCTAATTTTCGAAACCACAAATCGTCTTTTCGATAAAAATAAAACATAATCCTTGATTTGTCATAAGATGAAACCACAAAGGTGGTTTTTTAAGTTTCTCCTATTTTTAAATAGCTCCTGCCGAATATAATTTAACAACAAAACGTGTGATTGTCATAGTACTAGATTGAACAAAACGAGACCCATCAAACTTAATTTTCAAGTGAAATATCTGGGCCCCACAAAAAATTAACTCTAAATTATCTGTTACCAAAATTTCTAATATAGTCCTAAATCAAACTAGTTGACTAAGACCGTTAGAAGATTGTTACATCAGTTATTGCGTTGATGTTGCACTTATTCAATGATCCTAGACTAGTCTAATTCAAGAATGTTAACTGATTCTCATGTCAATTGTTGCGTGGTATTCATCCAACGCTCGTAGACTAGTCTGATCAAGGATCATAATAGAACCTCTCAATATCCATTACTTCCTATCGCAGCCTTTAAATAGCTTCACTTGACATTCTAATTGCACACACTACACTTACAAACCAAGCAGATACTCATCATTTTATTGAAGAAGATTAATTCATGAAGATGAAGGCTTTCTCTTGCTCAGCCTTGAAGGCGGCGGCCGTAGTAGTGGTTTTGGCGGTGGTGATATTAAGTGAGATGCATGTTTCAATTGCAGTAACCTGTGAAGTAACGCAGCTGAGCTCGTGCTTACCGGCGATAACCACGTCGGCGCCTCCGTCAGCCACCTGCTGTAATAAGCTAAAAGAGCAAGAGCCGTGTCTTTGTGGTTACATAAAGGACCCAAGATATAAGCAATTTGTTACATCTCCTGGTGCTGTAAAGGTTGCCAGTGCCTGTGGTGTTCCTACCCCTAAATGTTGATTGATTACCAGTATTAGCTAAATTAATTAAATACTTAATTAAGTAATTAATCACGCCACAATTAGACTTAATTCCCTGTTAGTTGCATGCAGCGCGGTCATCTACAGACTATATCTGCTAAATAAATTAAATTGCTGCAACAGATTTACATTTTACACTTAGAGGTGTAATTAAAATGTGATGGGTGATTGAAACTAATATAAATTGATGGGTGATTGAAACTAATATAAATTTATCTTATTATATTACTTTATATATCTCTTGTTATTATTTTGCATATTAATTTATTTACCATATGGTATAAATATAGATTATCTCATAATAACTTGAACTTTCATTTGGTGGTGTGGCCTGGCCTAGGCTCGAACTGAGCCTAGTCGAGCTTTTTATAGAAATGTTAGTTTAGTCCAGTCTAGCCTGTCTAATATTTTATGGGCTCGGATTTTTAAAATCGATCTACCCGAAACTCTTCCACTCTTTTTTATAATTTTTGTGCTTAATAATAAAAAATAATATATAATATATTTAAAAATAATATCAAATTCAATATATAGAAAATGAAGGATATCAAATTGATAAATAAAAAATATGATTTAAACTAAGTTAAAAAAATATTATAAAATATAAACCAATAATATAATTTTAAAAATATGATTTAAACTAACTTGAACATTTATTTGGTGGCATGGCCTGGTCTAGGCTCGAACCAAGCCTAGTCGAGCTTTTTATTGAAATGTTAGTTTAGTCCAATCTAACCGGTCTAATATTTTATGGGCTCGAACTTTTAAAATCGATCTACCCAAAATTCTTCCACTCTTTTTTATAATTTTTGTGATTAGAAATAAAAAAATAATATATAATATATTTAAAAATAATATCAAATTCAATATATATAAAATGAAGGATATCAAATTGAAATTGCTAACAGAATATGATAGAATATGGTTTTTATGGGTTATTTTGGAACGTTTTTACATACCACATGGGGTAAGATGAAAATTTCAATAGTACATGAACCAAAAGGGTAAACCAGTGATAACACAGGACCAAAAAGGTCTTTATGCCATTTACAGCCTGTTTGGTTCAGCTATTAGCTAATTAATTGATAGCGTTTGGTAAATTTAGTATCAGCTGTTATTGTTGAAATGTAGAAAGACTAATATAGATATATATTTTATACCATTATATAGTAATTATACAAAAATAATAATATTATATAAATATTAGTAAAAATAATTAGATAATTAAAAAATTTAAAAATAATTTTTATTATACTTCAAAAATTATAATTTTCATTAAATAGCAACTTCCAAAAATAACTTAAATTATAGTTTCATATATGTAAAATACATCAAAATAATATGTTTTTAATTGTTGACTAAATTAATATAAATAAATTAAAAAAAAAGTGAAACTAGTCTAAATAAATTAATTTGAGAAATTAATCTCACTTAATTTTTAACATTTATAGAGATAAAAAAAATTTTATAAAAAATCAACATATTTATATAAAAGTATAATTTATTATTTTAGAAAGGTTAAATTTGTAAAAACCAAATAATTATAAAAAGCTTTTCGTGAAAAGCTCTTTTTTCCTGCAGAACAGCTAAAAGCAGCTATTTAAATTTTCTAACCAAACACTAGTTTTTATGTTTTTCGGATTGAAAAGCTAAAAGCTCCAGTGAAAAACAGAAATAAACACCCCCTTAATATGTCTAAATTCGTCCCTGGATATTCTGGACTGTGAACAAATCTAATTAATAACCAATACAATTTTAAATAAATTTTTTTGGAGTAATAAAATTTCCAATAATTAAATCATAACATATTTTATACGGGTTACATTCAGATAAAATAAATTTAACATATATAGGCTCCCCACGAAATTAAAATCTCAATGTTGATACATTGAAGTGATGGGTTTTTTTTTTTTTTTTTAATAACTGAAAGGAGAATTATTGGATTAAATCATTTAAATTTTTGCTATGTTTCTTATCACTTTTATAATTATTATAATCAAACTGAATTAATGTTGATCAGTTATAGAAATATTTAGCGTTAAGCATTTGTTGTGGGAATAAAATTTCTTATTTAAGAAAATTGAAAAAGAAATAGTTACAACTTAATAATTAAAAATACTGATATAAAATAACAAATATTAATTTAACACTCAATAATTCTCTTTTGTTTAGAATAATTTGTTATTCACTATTTTATGTGAACTAAACATATTTAGTCGTCTTTCTATTTTCATAAATATATTATATATATATAAATTATGAGTTTATTAAAAATAAGGTTAAACAATTTATTAGTCTCTATAGATAAATTTTAAAGTCCTTAAGTTTTGTTTCAATGAACTCTTTAGTCAATTTTTTTTTTTTTTAATTTTTGCTTTTGAAATGAAAAAGTTATCCTTGGTTATAGGTAAAAATTTATCTTTTAGTATTTAAATTTAATTAAATATTTCTAATAAAATTTTTTGTAGTACATACACATGTACTAATATTTTTATATTTTTATATATTAGTTATAAAAATAATTTTTTTTATTCTTTTTAATATATATTATAATTTTTTATTAGTTTAATATAATATATATAAACTAAGAATAAATGTTATTATGAATCTTCTTAATTATTTTAAAATAATATCTTTTTGTTCATTCATTTTATCAATAAGATGTATTACAGATGAAAATTTTGGATTTATAATTTTATACAGTTTTATATTTTTTAAAATATTTTTTTTATTTAGTTATTTTAATAAAACAAGTTTTATGTCAAGACTTTACTTATAAAATATATAAAATTTAATAAATTACTAATCAATATTATTATATTAGGATTATGTGAGGAAAAAATATAAAATAGAAAAGATGATATGTTTTAATATTAAAAAATAGAATAAAAGGTAATTTTGATATTATTAATCTAATTTGACTTAAACGGACTAAACAATTGACAGTAATAAAATTTAGGGACTGTATAATTGTCATATGCACTGACTAATATAATATGTGAAAACATATGTAAAAACATAGGAACTAATAAATTGTTTATCCTAAAATTAATTATTAAAGTCTATCTATTCATGATTTTTTTGGTAATTAAAGATTATATTCCGTATAAATGATAAGTTTAACCTTCGATCACAAATTACTTTAATAAGTGTGTAATAATAATATATTAAAGAAATTTATTTCGCCATATGTTATGTTAAATAAATTAATCATGTAAAATATAACAATATATATATATATATATATATATATATATATATATATATATATTATTAAAATAGTATTGAATAGAGGATAGCCTAAGAGTGCGCTTGGTTCAAGTTTTGAAATCGAAATCAGAAACGGAAACGGAATGATAAGAAATCAGAATCGGAATCACCAATTAATGGTTCTGTTTAGTTTAGTCCGGAATTGAAATTTAATTATTTTTTAGGAATTAATAATACTTTTATAAAATACAATTTGATAGAAAAAGATATAAAATAAAAGATATCATTAATATTTAAAAATTATTTCTTTTATATTTGTGATTGTTATTTTATTATTAGCATTTTATTTATGTTAGAAACTAAATAATAATAATAATAATATCTGTATATAAAAATATTAATTTATTAGAGAAATTAAGAAATTGAGATAATGGTTAATTATTTAACAAAATAAGGGTAAGAAGCGGTGAATTATTTTTTTGCTTTTTTTTTTTTATTTTTATCAAATTTAATATAGGAATGGGAATCAATATTGATTAATGGGAGATAGGGGTGAGCAAAACGCGGTTCGGTTCAAAAACCGAACCGAACCAAAAACCAAAGTAGAAGAAAAATAAAAACCAAAACCAAACCAAAGTTCATATGGTTCGGATCAAACCGAACCGAATCAGTTTGGTTCGGTCACGATTTGGTTCGGTTCAAACCGAATCAATGAAAATTTTAATTTTTTAATTTTTATTATCTTTTTTTTTTATAAAGTACATGTGAAATATTGCTTAAAAATAATTTATATTACATGTATATTACTAAAGTCTCATAAATACAAACAATATAATAATATAAATATATAATATGCCAAATAAAATTTATTTATATACATATATATATTTAAAAAATATATTCTTTCCTATTACGGTTCGGTTCGGTTCAGTTTCGGTTTTTTTAACAAAAACCGAAAACCGAACCAAAAACCAAACTATTATATTTTATAAAACCAAAACCAAACCAAATAGAGTTTGGTTCGGTTCGGTTTTCAGTCTCGGTTTGGTCCAGTTTGTGGTTCTCGGTTCGGTTTTGCTCACCCCTAATGGGGGAAGAGAGGGGAATAAGTGATTACAACAAATAGGAGAATGAAATTGTCATTACGTAAATAATTTTGTTAAACCAAATAATAAAAAAAAAATTGGTGATTCTTATTCCTATTTCCTAATTTTTTTTTTTTTTTTTGGCTAACTTAACACCACCTAAACTCGTTAGCATCCTAGCATTAGGATACAACCAGACTCCGGTGGCATAAAGTTGAGAAAAATGTCATATTTATTTTTTTCATGTCAGGCTTTTGCAAGTAGGATAGTAGCATTGGCGGCTTATTGTGTGATCAATTTTCCAAAAGCTTTTTCACATACCAAATTTACCCACTCCCAAACTCACATTCTATTTTCTTTCAAATATTTTTTACATTTGCTTTCATTTTGAAACAAAGCAAATATTAATTCACTAACCCATCCAACCCCCCCACCCCAAACAAAAAAAAAAAGAAAGAAAAAAAAAAGAAAAAAAAAATCCAATAACGAAAGGGTCCAGATTATAGGCAGACAAAAAACATTCCACAAGAGGGCAAAAAAATCAATTGATAAAGGATAATCATGAGGCCAGTAAAGCACCACGTTATCATGTATTGATTAGGAACATTTGAGGTTACATGATTTGAATTTTAGACCACAAATTAAAATTCTATTCACCTCAAAACTTTAAGGTAATTGATATGATATAACAAATAACTTTTATTTCATAGATGGGTACTAAATTCATCGAAATTAAATCAAGGCTTAAAAGTCTTTTTATCCCCTTTTTTTACGGATGTCATCCAATTGCCTTTTGAATTAGGTATAACTCGACAAAAAGTAACATGCAGCTGAATAAAATTGTCAAGGAACACCTTACTAATACAATAGTATATAAATTTTAAAACCAGACATAAAAATACATTAACTTAGCAATCCACTAACATAAAAATTTAAATTACCGTTAACCATAAAAAATACCGTTGATCATGTCAGAACTCGGTGAAAACTGTCACGTCATCGTTTTTGACTGGTTCCTAGCGTGGTCAACGGTGTTTTTGACAGTCAACGGTAATTTTGACTTTCATATTAGCGGGTTGTTAAGTTGATGTATTTTTATCTTTAGTTTTGAAGTTCGTATACCATTATATTAGGAAGATAAAAATTTATATATTATTGATGATTTTTACCCTAAAAAAATATGATAAAATATATTTATTTTTGTTAACTTTCAACAATGTTGATCCGGATTTTAATAACTCATCCAATAAAAAAGAAATATTAATATAATATGTGACTAAAAGAGCAAATTGTTAATAAAATAGGGGTGAAATAAGTATTGATAGGCTAATTAAGTAGGCCATAGTGGAGGAAAAGTTGATGGGGAAATTTGATACAGGTTTCAGCATAGCGTCAACCTTGATATGATGTTGATGGCGATGAAGTTGTGTCAGGAAATGGGTGCTATGCTCTCATTTTCGCACAACTCCAAGAGGAACCTCCCTATTACCATCAACTACTTGCCTTTTTTTTTTTTTTTTTTTTTAAAATTCTAAATTATTTTGTGATGACATCCGGTCCGGCTTCACGGTTCGGTCTGGAACACCCGGCCCAGTCCGGTAGTCCGGACCCGTATCACATCATCTGGCTAAGCAACCGCTTCCCGCATCCGGATCTCAACTACCCCAGAGCAGATAAGTTCCCTGGATCCGCGGAGAGATCCTAGGGGAAGAGGTGGTGTCCCACTAGGAGTCCACCCCCGTGTTTCACTGGAGCAGGAACGCCACCCACGTGGAAGCTCTTTTAATATCAATCCAACTCTATTATCCCCTCCTATAAAAGGAGGATATTTTGCCTGAGGTAAGGATCTATCGAATTCTTTTCTTAATTCTCCTAAAAGTACTTTTCAACACTCAGGAACATACTAACTTAGGCATCGGAGTATACCCCAGAGGTTACCGGTGTCTCATTGTTTGGTATTGCAGAAACCATATTGGATCCGGTCAGAGCAGCAACCCAGACCCGGATCACCCAGAGGATTTTACCGAATCCATCATTTTGGTGCGGTGAGCGTGGACGGATAATCATGAATTCCAATTCCGCTAACATGACTTCAGACATTTTGGGAGATTCTCTCACAACCACAACTCCACAAGCGACGTTGAACTCTTCCATATGTCCCCAGGCAGCGATAGTCAATCGAATAGCCAGCAACTTGAGCCCCGCCGATGCCAGGGATCTGAGACAGGCGTTTCTCCAGATCCAGAATCAGGGCATGGTTGGACCAACCATCAGTAGCAGCACATCCCCTCTGATCACCGGAGTTGATGGCTTGGGAATGGGAATAGCTCGGAACCTTTTCCCACTACCAGAATACACTAGGGCCCCTCCAATCACAAACCCAGCACCTGTTTTTCCAGAAGACACCAGGCAGATGAATCAGCCTAGCACATTCCATGGGTTTGGGGATCCCACAGCCCAACATGCGGTTTTCGGGGCTCCACTGGCTCCAATGATGTCACAGGCCAGACTACCCAGCTTCCAAACCCTAGTTCAGACACCTCCGCCGAGTTATCACCCGACCCACGGGTACATGTTGGGCCCACCCCCAATACAGGCGGCAACACCTACGCCGGAAGGGGCAGATGACCCAAAGATGATGGCGTTGTTCAAACACTACTTTTCCCGATTCTCAGTGCCCATACAAGAACCGCTACTAGAGAGCGGAGGATCCTGTTTCACCAATCGGATCCTGAGCATGCCATGTGATCCCAAATTTAAACAGCTAAACTTCGAGAACTACAATGGGAAAACAGATCCCTACGTCCATTCCAGAAATTACAAGAACAGGATGGAGATAGCCGGGGCCAACGAGGGTCTAATGTGCAGATTATTCTCATCAACGCTGGTAGGTCCGGCTTCCTATTGGTTTGAGACGTTAGAGCCAGCGTCAATTAATAGTTGGGAGCAGCTCCGGGAGCAATTCTGCACGAAGTTCTATGGTTCGGTCCCCACCGGAACGGCTAGTAGAACCCTACATGACGTGAAACAGAGGCAAGGAGAGTCCCTCCGAGAATTCGTGGACAGGTTCAACTTGGCAACAGTGGAGATTCGGAGATTGGACTTTAACACGGCTTTAGAAGCACTGATCGCCAACACAACCAACGAAAGGTTAAGGGCCGACCTCGTATTAAGGAAACCCCAAAACGTAACACAGATGATCTCGATGGCGAAAACATTCATAGAACTGGATGAGGTGGGTGCACCAACCCGGCACCATAGAGATAGCGAGAGGGGATCAGAGGACAAGCGACCCAGGAGGGATAGAAGAGAGAGGAGGGATCATAGAAGACCGAAAGACTTCACACCCCTCAACCGCCCGTTAGGCGAGGTACTGGTGGCGGTAGAAAAGAGCAGAGATAAGAAGAGCCTCCCCTACCCAGAAGCCAGAAGAGGGCAGATCATGGGGGAGGACGAGAAGGCATTCTGTAGATATCACCGCGTGAATGGCCACGACACAAATGACTGTAAACGGTTAGCTGAGGACATCGAAGAACTGATCAAGAAGGGCAAACTCCGAAAATTTGTAGAGAGAAAGGGCAAGGAGGAATCAAAGAGGCCTGATGAAGACTGCCAACCGACCAAAAAAACGAAAGGAGTGGTCATGGTAATAGCAGGAGGAGATCCGCCAGCTAAAAAGGTCAAAAGGAAAGCCGAAGGAGACGCTAAGCCTAACCCTCCCCTTTCGGAGAACAGAATAGCACCGGGTCACACCGATGCCTTGGTCATGGAAGCAGAGATTGAAGGTTATTTGGTCAAACGTATCTTGGTAGATACGGGAAGCTCGACAAACATCATCACAAGGCATGCAATAGAAAAGCTGAGAGTTGCACCTAGTAGAATCCATCCGGTTCATGCCCCATTAGTAGGCCTCAGTGGGCACACCGTACCGGTAACAGGTCAGGTAGCGCTGGATATGGAGATAGGAGATGAGAAGCATGTATGGAGGACAACAGCTGACTTCACCATAATAGACTCGCCTCTGGCATACAACGCCATATTGGGTAGACCGCTTCTCTCGGAATCAGAGGCCGTCTTATCGATCCGGTACCTGACACTTCAAATACCTACCGCCTCCGGATGGGCGATAGCCAGGGGGAGCCAGCAGACCGCCCAACGAACATACCTCGCTTCCTTGCAGCCAGAAAAGAACCCGGAAGAAGAAGAAAGGAAGGCAGAACCGGTGGACAAACTTGAAACGCTGACAGTCGCATCGGACAGGAACGTGCAGATATCCCAAGAGCTGGATAGTGACATTAAAGAGCAGATTATACAAGCAATAAAAGAGGAGCAGAACACTTTCGCCTGGACAATCAGTGACGTAGAAGGGGTGCCATCAGAAATAATAAAACACTCACTCAATGTAGATTCGAAAGCAACCCCAGTAGTGCAGAAAAGGCGAAAGTATGCGCCGGAAAGGCAGAGGGCAATCGAAGAAGAAATCCAGAGACTACTTGACGCAGGACACATCCGGGAAGTTCAATATCCCAAATGGCTGGCGAACGTAGTGATGGTGAAGAAGGCGAATGGAAAGTGGCGCATGTGCGTCGATTTCACCGACCTCAACAAGGCATGTCCGAAAGACAGTTATCCACTGCCTAACATTGACCAGCTGGTGGATTCGACGGCCGGCTACGCCATATATTCATGCCTGGACGCAGCATCCGGATATCATCAGATACCTATGGACCCAGTGGACCAAGAGAAGACCTCTTTCATCACGCACAGAGGGACATACTGTTACCAGGTCATGCCCTTCGGATTGAAAAACGCCGGAGCTACTTACCAAAGGCTGGTAAATTGTATGTTCAGAGATTTGATTGGGAAAACTGTCGAAGTATACGTGGATGACATGATCGTCAAGAGCCGGACAATGAAAGATCACCCCAGGGATCTGAGGGAGGCATTCGGCATGCTCCAGAAGTACAAACTTAAGCTGAATCCGGAAAAATGCATATTCGGAGTGCGAGGCGGCAAATTCCTGGGATTCATGATCTCACAAAGAGGAATTGAAGCAAACCCGGAGAAGATAAATGCAGTACTAGAGATGGCTCCACCCAAGACCCTCAATGACATCCAAAAGCTAAATGGAAGGATCACAGCCCTAGGAAGATTCATCTCATTCTCGGCTAAAAGATGCATGCCATTTTACAAAGCGCTCAAAAAAGGGCAGGCCTTCAAGTGGGACAAGGAATGCCACGAGGCGTTCGACCAATTGAAGAAATTCCTCACATCACCCCCGCTGCTGAGCAGACCAATTCCGGGAGAAAAATTGTATGTATACTTGGCAGCGGTGGAGGAAGCTGTCGGATCGGTCCTCGTAAGAGAAGAGGATGGGCAACAGTATCCGGTGTATTACACCAGCAAAGTACTACGAGGGGCGGAGACAAGATACCCCAACATTGAGAAAATGGCACTGGCCCTGCTCTCGGCAGCCAATAGATTGAGGCCCTACTTCCAGGCACACACTATCATTGTGAGAACCGGGTTCCCACTCAGAAAGGTGCTGCAACGGCCTGAAACATCCGGTAGATTGTGTTAGAGATTGTGCCCTAAGCCAATGTTGGATTATGTAAACAATCTTCTTAAGTCATTAATAAAGACTTATTTTATCATATATATTTGTATGTTAGTATTTATGATAATGTATCCATGAATTAATTGTGTAATTCTAAATTTCCCTAGTCGATTGTTATTATGGGAATAATAACAAACTAAGACTAGTGTGAGTGATAATGGATATTCATGAGATGAATATAGTGTATACATATACAGATTATACTCACGGGCAATGTGTTAGAGAACATGTTGCTGGAGACCCACTATAAGATCAAGTTCATGGTCACGTGTCACAACTGATCTTGATTATAGTAGTGTCATCAGCTGATTCCTTTGACCTGAGGTCACCATGGATTCCGGGATGAACTCATGTTGTGCTTTGACGCAGTCAAACGCTGCTTGTAACAGAGTAGTTATAAAGGCTGTTGTTGGGTGCAATGTGACTCATGCTTAGGGATGTGAGTGACAGATATGGGATTTTGTCCCTCTCTAACAAGAGAGCGATATCACTGGGCCCCTCGATAAGTAAGACTGTTAAATGCATGGCCGTGCTCAAATAATTGATAAGAGTATCAATTGATTTGTCTGAACAGTTTACTTTGAGATCGAGAAAGCATATGATTAATTATGTAAGATTGACAAGTGTACCATGTCTTATAATTAATCTTGATATCAAAGAGACAAAAGGGAATATGACATTCTATAAATAGGTATTGGATCATTCCAATCATATTAATTGGGTAGTCGTAATGGCTTGCTAGAGTCCGCTTGTGACCTATAAGGACATTATGGTAATTTCCTTATTGCCAATTAATATGATCCTATGGGGTCACACACAAGAGCAAAATGAAGTTCATCTTATCGGGTATAAATTATTATTGGATAATAATTTATGAATGAGAAAGAGAATAAATATATATAGTGATATATATTTATGTATGTATATATAAATATTAATGTGATTAATATTACATAAAGTATGCTACATATTATAATTAAATTATATGGAGATATAATTAATTATAATATTATATATACATATATGTATTATGGAGAATTGATTTGATTTAATGTTAATTGAGAATTAATATTAAATTGTGTGGGTTAATATATAATTATAACTAATAGGTGTATTAGGTTATAATTATAATTAACTATTTAGGTTAATTATTTAAGGAAATATTTGACCTAAACCTAACACAACTCTAGACTCCCAACACACAAAAGATTTCGGCCACCACTAGGAAAGGAGGAGGCAGCCGAATTCTCTTCCAAGAATATATAGAAAATTTTGATTTTCTGCCTCTCTCTCTCGTTCGAAGAATCGTTCTTCAATCCCGGCGCTAGCACGCGGTGAATCAATTGCTCCGTGTGGATCAACCGTAGAGGGAAGCTAATTTGGTTCCTTTGATTCAAATCCTATAAGAACTAAGAGGTAATTCTTTAACCGTTCCTTCCAATTCAATGCAATATACATGGATCCTTGGCGGGGATTAATCCTTTTCTTTCCGCTGCGTATTTTCTTTTGGTTATTAATCCCCAACAGTGGTATCAGAGCCACTTGTATTTTGATTGAATTGGATTTATGTTTTGATTGGATCAAAATTGTTGTTAGGGGTTTGTATGTTTTATTTAGGGTTCTATGTTATTGTGAATAACAAAATAAAATTTGATTTTATTGATTAATCATTGTGAATGATTTTATGTTAATGATTTGGAATGTTTAAGGGGTTTTGGAATCATGAATTTGATTCATGGGTTTTTATTGAAATTGTTTCAATTCAATTTAAAAAAAAAAAAAAAAAAAAAAAAAAATATATATATATATATATACTGTTCGTATTCTGGGCATAATGCCCAGAATACTTTTTGGCCAATTAATTGCAATTGCAAATTTGCAATTGCAATTAGTTGGCTGCAATTGCAAATTTGCAATTGCACTTGCTGCTTCTTGCGCAGCATGGGCTGCGCGCAGTATGCGCAGCCCGTCCAGCCCGCTGTCCGACAGTTTTTAACCCCTTTTTCGTTTTAAGTGTGGAAAATAGTTTTCTGCATATTTACGAATTTTTCCAAATTAATTAATTCTAAATACAATGTGATTGTATTTTACCACTTTGAACCCTAAATGTTTTTAGATATAAAATTATTGTTGATAATTTTATGCATGGTGTTATGGTATGGTTTTGGACCCCGTGGATGCTTTATTTTATTTATTATGGTTTTATATAAATACGACCTGCGAGTCGTTTGTATTTATGTAAATTTTAAATTTTTAATTTTACTAGAAAAATTGTATAGGATACAATTTATGATATGTAAAATTTATTTTACTAGAAAAATTGTATAGGTTGCAATTTTTTTGTAAAATATAAATCCATGAGATGGTGTTTGGAAGCAAAGACGTGGAGGCGGATCCAAGAGGCGGTGCAATGACCATGTGATGGATGCTACTACCTAGGATATGACCTTGTTGATTTTCATATTGGCCTATGAAAATCAATGTAGATTTAAACCATACCATAACACGGTTCGAGTCATATGCATGCTTTATTTTATTTAGATGCCATGTGATGCCATGCTAGATATTCTATATGCATGCTAGACAATTGTATGCCATAAGATGCCATGCTAATTAATATTAACAAAAGTATGATTAATATTAATGCCATGAAATTGTATATGATACAATTAACTCACAGGAATTAATAAACCCTAAATAAACTTATGAAGTTTATATTTTTGCCACCCAATTACGTATAACACTTGTCAAGTACTATGTTCGCATCATGGTATACCGCCAGGGCGGGTACGCATGTTGTGACCTTAGCGAAGCAATAATATGAGAAAAGGTGATTCTCATTGTGTTGTAATTGGTTTAACTAAAGGGTTAATCAAAAAGGTGTTTGAGCCCGAGGCAAGGATGAGATGAGTAACATACAAATTAAATATGATATATGATATCATGCATCTCATAAATTAAAAGAGTTACATAATGATGTAATTGACATGGTGATGTCTACCGAAATTATATTTAATCATAGGGACATGCCAAAGCAGTGCTATGGTTAAGTATGGATTTTGGGTCTTTTACCCACTTAAATATTTTAAAGGGTTTTATAATTTTAGTGGGAGTTTAATTCTCTTATGTAATTAACTTTGCATATATTTTCTGTTGTAGATAAATGGCCAACACAAGCAATCCCGGTTCTATTCGATCTATCCTTGAGAAGGAAAAACTGAACGGAACCAATTATCTAGATTGGTATCGCAACTTGAGAATTGTTCTCAAGCAAGAGCGAAAGCTGTATGTTCTGGATGGGCCTTTGCCCCCTAACCCTCCACCCACCACAGCTTCAAGAGCTGAGAAGGATGCTTTTCACAAGCATCAAAACGATCAGATTGATGTACAATGCCTGATGCTCGCATCAATGATTCCGGAACTTCAGAAGGATCTGGAAACATTTGAGGCATATGAGATGTCTCAAGAGCTTAAGGAAATGTTCCAAAAGCAAGCGAGAAGGGAAAGGTATGAGACCTTGAGGTCTTTGGTTGGGTGCAAGATGACCGAAGGGAGTTCGGTTAGTGCCCATGTTCTGAAGATGAAAGGGTACATTGATCAGTTGGAGAGGCTTGGTTCGCCACTCAGACCTGAGTTGGCAACGGATTTGATCCTTAATTCTCTTCCTGAGAGTTACTCCCATTTTGTCATGAATTATCACATGAATGATATGGACAAAACGGTCAGCGAACTGCATGGGATGCTGAAAAACGCTGAAGTAACGATAAAAGAGAAGCCAAGCTCCAAAGGGATCCATATGGTGCAAAAGGGTAGGATCCAGAAGAAGAAGGGTAAAGCAAACAAACCCAAAGAGTTTGGGAAGGATGCAAAGAAGCCCAAAGCTGTTACCAAGGCAAAGCCTCC
Organism: Euphorbia tirucalli; assembly: GCA_039660915.1. Lineage (NCBI taxonomy): Eukaryota > Viridiplantae > Streptophyta > Magnoliopsida > Malpighiales > Euphorbiaceae > Euphorbia > Euphorbia tirucalli. The sequence goes on from CM077632.1 coordinate 68,140,712, forward strand.
AAAGGAAGGCACATGCCATTTCTGCAATCAGCCTGGTCATTGGCGCAGAAATTGCAAGCTTTATTTGGAGGACTTGAGGAAGAAGAGAGGCGGTGAGACCGCTAATCAAGGTATTCATGTTATTGAAATACTTCATTCTACTTCTGTTTCTACTTCGTGGGTATTAGATACCGGTTGTGGTTCTCACATTTGTATGAATGTGCAGGGGCTTAGAGGAAGTAGAAAGCTCAAGAAGGGCGAGGTAGAATTCCATGTGGCGAATGGAGCTAGAGTTGCTGCTTATGAAGTCGGTCGCTACGAGCTCAAGTTGCCAAGTGGACTTGTTCTTCTTTTGAATAATTGTTATTTTGTTCCTAATTTGTCTAGGAACATCATTTCTATTTCATGTTTGGACAAGGAAGGATTTAAATGTGTTATTGAGAATAATCACTTATTGCTTTTCAATAAAGACTTGTTTTATGCAAATGCGGATTTACATGATGGTCTTTATTTGTTGAACCTTAGTGAAGGTTATGATGAGCATGTATATAACATAAATACCAAAAGGATAAGAACAAATATTGTGAATCCTACTTATCTCTGGCACTGTCGTCTAGGACACATTAATGAGAAACGCATTTCAAAACTCCATAAAGATGGAATTTTGGGTCTAGATGTTTTTGAAACATATGATACTTGCGAGTCTTGTTTAATGGGTTAGATGACCAAGAGTCCTTTTACTGGTCACAGTGAAAGGGCTAGTGACTTATTAGAACTCATACATACAGATGTATGTGGGCCTATGAGCACAACTGCTAGAGGTGGTTTTCAATACTTCATTACGTTCACTGATGACTTCAGTAGATATGGTTATCTATATCTAATGAAGCATAAGTCGGAATCCTTTGAAATGTTCAAAGCCTTCCAAAATGAAGTACAAAACCAACTTGGCAAGACAATTAAAGCACTTAGATCTGATCGAGGTGGTGAATATTTGAGCCAAGAGTTCGACGATCATCTTAGAAATTGTGGGATTGTCTCACAATTAACTCCTCCTGGTACACCACAGTGGAATGGTGTGTCTGAGAGGAGGAACCGAACTTTATTGGATATGGTTCGGTCTATGATGAGTCAAACAAATCTTCCTCTATCCTTTTGGGGATATGCACTTGAAACAGCGGCATTCACACTGAACCGAGTTCCATCAAAAGCAGTTGAAAAGACACCATATGAGATATGGATTGGTAAGAAACCAAATTTGTCTTTTCTCAAGATTTGGGGATGCGAAGCCTATGTGAAATATTTGATTTCAGATAAGTTATCACCAAAATCTGTGAAATGCAATTTTGTTGGTTATCCAAAGGAAACTAAAGGTTATTTCTTTTACAATCCTAGTGAAAACAAAGTGTTTGTTGCTAAGGGTGGTACATTCCTGGAAAAAGAGTTTATTTCCAAAGGAATCAGTGGGAGTAAAGTACACCTACAAGAAAATATGGATAACCAAGTTGAAAGTGAGTTTCAAATGGAACAACCTGATTCACAAGAAGTTGTTGAGTCAGAACCAGTAACACAAGTCCAACGTAGATCAAGTAGAGTTCGTCATGAGCCCGAGAGATATGGATTTCTCGTCACGAATGAAAATGATCTGATTCTGTTAGAAGAGAATGAACCTTCCACGTACATGGAAGCTGTCTCTAATTCAGAATCTGAAAAATGGCTTGATGCTATGAAGTCAGAAATTCAATCCATGGACGACAACAAAGTATGGACTTTGGTTGATCTCCCAAAGGGTGCTAAAGCAATAGGGCACAAATGGGTTTTCAAGTTGAAAACGGACATGGATGGGAATATTCAGACTTATAAAGCAAGGTTAGTGGCAAAAGGTTACCGACAAGTTCATGGTATAGACTATGAAGAAACCTTTTCGCCAGTAGCTATGATCAAGTCCATCAGAATTCTTATTGCCATAGCAGCATATTATGACTATGAAATATGGCAAATGGATGTCAAAACAGCTTTCCTAAATGGAAACCTTGTTGAGGATGTGTACATGACACAGCCTGAAGGTTTTGTCGATCCAAAGAATCCTGATAAAGTATGCAAGCTTCAAAAGGCCATTTATGGTTTGAAGCAAGCATCAAGAAGTTGGAATCATTGTTTTGATGAATCAGTCAAAAAGTTTGGCTTCATCAAAAACGAGGATGAGCCTTGTGTGTACAAGAAGTTCAGTGGGAGTAATATAGTTTTCCTAGTTCTATATGTCGATGACATATTGTTAATAGGAAATCACATTCCTACCTTGCAAGAAGTAAAATCTTGGCTAGGAAAGTGTTTTTCTATGAAAGACTTGGGTGAGGCAGCCTACATTCTTGGAATAAAGATCTATAGAGATAGATCTAAGAGATTGATAGGTTTGAGCCAGAGTACATACATTGACAAAATACTGAAAAGGTTCAGTATGGATCAATCAAAGAAAGGAAATGTTCCTATTGGGCAAGGGATAAAGCTTAGTCGTAAGCAATGTCCTGTGACAGTTGAAGAACGTCAACGCATGGATAAGATTCCTTATGCGTCAGCTATAGGATCTATCATGTATGCCATGGTATGTACTCGGCCAGATGTCTCTTTTGCTTTGAGCATGACAAGTAGATATCAGTCTGATCCAGGTGATAGTCACTGGACTGCTGTCAAGAGTATTCTTAAGTACTTGAGAAGAACTAAAGATACATTCTTGGTATATGGAGGCTCGGACGAAGATCTTGTTGTAAATGGTTACACGGATGCAAGTTTCCAAACTGATCAAGATCAGATGCAGTCACAGTCTGGGTATGTGTTCATTCTGAATGGAGGTGCGATAAGTTGGAAGAGTTCTAAGCAAAGCACGATAGCTGCATCTACAACAGAAGCCGAGTATATTGCTGCATCAGATGCAGCCCAAGAGGCTGTTTGGATCAAGAAGTTCATCGAAGAACTTGGTGTCGTTCCTAGCATAGTGAATCCTGTGAGCCTCTTGTGTGACAACAATGGGGCAATATCACTTGCTAAGGAACCTAGTGTGTCACAGAAATCCAAACATATACTTCGGCGTTTTCACTACATAAGAGAAGTCATCTCAAGAGGAGATGTGAAGATATGCAAAGTTGCGTCTGAAGACAATGTTGCTGATCCACTAACAAAAGCTCTTTCACAAGCTGTACATGATGGTCATACTAGGTCCATGGGTATTAGATACATTTGAAGATTGGACTTAGGGCAAGTGGGAGATTGTTAGAGATTGTGCCCTAAGCCAATGTTGGATTATGTAAACAATCTTCTTAAGTCATTAATAAAGACTTATTTTATCATATATATTTGTATGTTAGTATTTATGATAATGTATCCATGAATTAATTGTGTAATTCTAAATTTCCCTAGTCGATTGTTATTATGGGAATAATAACAAACTAAGACTAGTGTGAGTGATAATGGATATTCATGAGATGAATATAGTGTATACAGATACAGATTATACTCACGGGCAATGTGTTAGAGAACATGTTGCTGGAGACCCACTATAAGATCAAGTTCATGGTCACGTGTCACAACTGATCTTGATTATAGTAGTGTCATCAGCTGATTCCTTTGACCTGAGGTCACCATGGATTCCGGGATGAACTCATGTTGTGCTTTGACGCAGTCAAACGCTGCTTGTAACAGAGTAGTTATAAAGGCTGTTGTTGGGTGCAATGTGACTCATGCTTAGGGATGTGAGTGACAGATATGGGATTTTGTCCCTCTCTAACAAGAGAGCGATATCACTGGGCCCCTCGATAAGTAAGACTGTTAAATGCATGGCCATGCTCAAATAATTGATAAGAGTATCAATTGATTTGTCTGAACAGTTTACTTTGAGATCGAGAAAGCATATGATTAATTATGTAAGATTGACAAGTGTACCATGTCTTATAATTAATCTTGATATCAAAGAGACAAAAGGGAATATGACATTCTATAAATAGGTATTGGATCATTCCAATCATATTAATTGGGTAGTCGTAATGGCTTGCTAGAGTCCGCTTGTGACCTATAAGGACATTATGGTAATTTCCTTATTGCCAATTAATATGATCCTATGGGGTCACACACAAGAGCAAAATGAAGTTCATCTTATCGGGTATAAATTATTATTGGATAATAATTTATGAATGAGAAAGAGAATAAATATATATAGTGATATATATTTATGTATGTATATATAAATATTAATGTGATTAATATTACATAAAGTATGCTACATATTATAATTAAATTATATGGAGATATAATTAATTATAATATTATATATACATATATGTATTATGGAGAATTGATTTGATTTAATGTTAATTGAGAATTAATATTAAATTGTGTGGGTTAATATATAATTATAACTAATAGGTGTATTAGGTTATAATTATAATTAACTATTTAGGTTAATTATTTAAGGAAATATTTGACCTAAACCTAACACAACTCTAGACTCCCAACACACAAAAGATTTCGGCCACCACTAGGAAAGGAGGAGGCAGCCGAATTCTCTTCCAAGAATATATAGAAAATTTTGATTTTCTGCCTCTCTCTCTCGTTCGAAGAATCGTTCTTCAATCCCGGCGCTAGCACGCGGTGAATCAATTGCTCCGTGTGGATCAACCGTAGAGGGAAGCTAATTTGGTTCCTTTGATTCAAATCCTATAAGAACTAAGAGGTAATTCTTTAACCGTTCCTTCCAATTCAATGCAATATACATGGATCCTTGGCGGGGATTAATCCTTTTCTTTCCGCTGCGTATTTTCTTTTGGTTATTAATCCCCAACAGATTGGCGGAATGGGCGATACGCCTGGGGGAATTTGATATCAGATTCGAGCCTCGGCAGGCTTTAAAAGCCCAAATCCTAGCGGACTTCGTAACAGAGTTCCATAATCTTGAGCACAACTCAACACCTCCATCTGAAGAATGGGACGTCTTTGTGGACGGAGCGTCGTCAAAAGAAGGGGCCGGAGCAGGTGTATACATCAAAGGACCGAACAGGATCCAACTCTCCTATGCAGTGAAGTTGGACTTCCCAACAACGAACAATGCGGCAGAATACGAAGCCATGATCAAAGGCCTGGAGCTAATCAAAGAAATAGGGCCAGACAAAGTCCGGATACTCAGTGATTCCAGACTGGTGTCCAATCAGATAAACAAACACTTTGAAGTCCGAGACCCGGCCATGAAGGGATATTTGGACACGGTCCGGGGCCTGCTGAAACAGATTGAGGCGCGGGGTACAGTGTGGAAGATTGAAAACATTCCCCGGGAAGCCAACTGCCTTGCGGATGAACTCGCTAAAGCTGCCTCCAGCAAAGAAGAGTGGCAATATCTACACTGTCCGTATGAAGTACAGTCGCACCCCAGCATTCAGAAAAACGAAGTCTTGACGGCGGACCACCACGAAAACTGCTGGATTACACCCATCATGGACTTCCTGAAGGAAGGAAAATTACCGGATGACGAACCAACGGCTCGCCGGATCTCAAGGAAATCTTCAAGATATGCTATCATAGACGGACAACTTTACCGCAAGTCTTTTAGTCGGCCCTGGATGAAATGCATCCCGCCAGAAGAAGGCAATTATGTTTTGAGAGAGCTCCACGAAGGGATCTGCGGGTCGCATCAGGCCGCCCTAACCATACTCCGTAAAGCAATGCTCATGGGATACTACTGGGAAACAATGAGAGAAGACGCAGAGGCCTACATCTGTGCTTGCCACCAATGTCAGGTACACGCAAAGAAAACCAGCCGACCACCGGCGGAGCAACAGCCAATCCTAACGGCTTGGCCTTTTTCAACATGGGGGATCGACCTCGTGGGTCCATTACCGGAAGCAAGCAGACAGAGGAAATGGATGATCGTAGCTGTTGATCACTTCACCAAATGGGTGGAAGCAGAAGCCCTTTCTACCATCACCCCCGAGAGAGTGATTTCCTTTGTCAAGGAATACATCCTGGGAAGATTCGGCATACCGAATACCATCATCACGGACAATGGAACTCAGTTCACCTCCAGAAAGTTCAAAGATTTCTGCGAAAGCTTCCACATCTCACATAGGTGTAGCTCGGTTGCCCACCCGCAGAGCAATGGCATGACAGAGGTCACCAACCGCACCATATGCGACGGCATCAAAAAGAGGCTGGAGGGACACAAAGGAGCATGGGCGGATGAATTGAACAGCGTGCTATGGGCGTACCGAACCACGCCAAGACGGGCCACCGGGGAAACCCCCTTCGCCCTAACATACGGTACCGAAGCAGTAATCCCAGTAGAAATTGGCTCTCCAAGTGACAGGGTCACCTACTACAGCGAAGCCCAGAATGACATCAATTTGTGCTTTCACTTAGACTCACTGGAGGGAAGGAGGGAGAGAGCCTTCGTCCTCATGGCGGCATACAAGAATAAAGTCGCCCGGTACCATGACAAGAAAATAAAGACTGTCGCCTTCCAGCAGGGAGATCTTGTATTACGAGACGCGGAAGCCTCACAGGCTAGAGAAGGAAGAGGAAAATTGGCAATCAAATGGGAAGGACCATACCGGATCATTAAGGTCCTTGGACCAGCTACTTACAAACTATGCCACATGGATGGAAGGGGCATACCCCGCACATGGAACTCCAGGGCACTTAGGAAATACTACCAGTAGAGCGTGTTGCACTCTTTTTCCCTCGGTAGCGGTTTTTTCCCACAGGGTTTTCCCTATCGAGGTTTTTAATGAGGCAACTATAGCTGTAGTGTTGTAACTTTAATGCTGAACTTTATATTAAAGGGAGATTCGCTTTCGAATACATCATTTTATCATTCGCTTTCGAATAATTCTTCTGAAGTACTTGGCTATTTTAATACGCTTTCGAATAAGTATATGCACGACCCCCCCATTCGCATTCGATTAAAATTCAAGTCCTGGGTTAACATTGGATTCCGAACCTAGACTCGGCTTGAAAAGGGCAGTCATAAGCAGATGCGTTAAGTTTGCATTCAAACAAAGAAATAATTCTTGAACCGCATCGAATGAGAAAATATATACTTGTTTCATTAAATACCCTTAACGGGAAAAATATACATGTACAAAATGTCAATCCCTATTCTGATTACCGGACCCCTCAGCTGATCCCTCTTCAGGCGCCGAGGCGGTTGGAGGGACATCTTCATCCTCGTCCGGGAGATCGGCTTCATCAGGGAAATCCACTTCTATGTCCCCGAAGGCAACATCCGGGAAGACCTCAGAGCACCTTTGAAGGATACGGTCCCCATACAGTAGGGCAAGACGCCCATAGGTCAGGGTCCTCTCCTTCAACTTCGCCTCTGCCGCCAGTCGGTCACTTTCACGGGATTTCTTCTCCTGCTCGAGGGCCGCCTCGGCTAGTTCGACAGAACGCTTGAGGGCCACATTCTCAGCAGTCATATCATCAAGCGCCTTTTTCTGTTGCTCTGCCTCAGCCTTCACTTTCGCCAGGCTCTCCTCCAGCTTCTTCCTCTCCAGTGCACCGGCAATGCTCTGATCGAGGATCCGGTCAGCTTCCTCAACCCTCTTCAACTCCTCGTAGAGAAAGGGGATGGCCTGCAGAGAAACAGTTAGATTCGGCCAGAGGGTAAAAGAAAGAATCTAGGACTTACCGTGTATAGCTTGCTCAGGACTCTGGTCCCTATGCTCCGGTTGGACATAGTCTTCACCCGGGAGGAGTCAGCAGGGAGATACATGCCGTTGCTCAGCTCCAGCTGCACTAAAGGATCAGCAAGGCTTGCATCTTGGCCAAACTTGGACATCAGAATATCCCGTATCGAGCTATCAGTGTTCACCGGACCCGCGAAGTCAGGTACCACCTCCAGCATAACAAAAAGTAAGCACGGTCCGGAGTCTCATGCTAAAAGGGAAAAAGTCAAGAACGTACCATTCGGGTTTTCTTCCCTTTACCCGACCCGGATGCAAGGGCACTGGGCCTCTTCTTTCCTAAAGGCTCCGCGTCCACTACAGGAGCAGCAGGGCCCGGAACAGCAGGATTAATTGCGGGAACCGGAGCCGGCGCGGCAGTAGACGCCTTTGATCCGCTTTTTCGGGCACGCAAGGCTGCAACAGTATCAGCAAGTGACATCCCTGCCACAAAGGGAGAATGCAAAAATAAGTGAATAAATACCTCGGCCCTCTAAGGGATCATTAAAGAACACAGGGAGACCGGTCCGGTCATCAAGCGCTGCCAGAGGCAACCCTTCGCGGTAAGCCCTCGTGGCATATTGCAGCTTCCAGTATTGAGTCGGGACCGCTGTCAACAGATCAAGATTGGCTTGCTCCCGGGGCGAGAGCTTATCCTTCTCCCCCCTCATCTCGCTCGCGGGCCGGAAAGACCAGGCGGTGGGAAACGTTGGCACATTTTCCTTCAATTTGATGAAGAAAAACAGACCCTTGAACCCCTTCACCGAAGAGGTACGACCAGAGAAAAACCGGAAGAGAGGCCCCTTAGCCATTGTCAAATGGTCGCTATTGGAGTTTCGGAGAACTGGAGTGGCGATATGCCGGAAGAGAGAACCGGTCAGTTGAATGCTGAGGTTACAGCACAACCAATACATGGCGCACACGTCCTCCATCACGTTCGGGTGCAACTGGGCCGGACATACCCCGTACCGGTTCAAGACAGAGCATATGCCCTCCGGGAGCGGATAGGTGAAGCCGCCCACAACATGGTGAAGATAGATGGAGAAATAGCCGGACGGCGGTCGATGAACCCGCTGGTCGGAAGCAGGGATGAGACACTCGCAGGCTTCTAACCAGGGGTAATCAGAAACCAACTGGTGTATCTCGCGGAAAGCAATAGAGGAAGCCATCTGGGATATCCTGGGGGTAAGGGTTCTCCCTGAGATACTTCTGACCAACCGAGAAGACTCAGGGAGGCGGACTGGTGCACTGGTCTCTCCGGCGGAGCGAGTTCTTTCAGAAGACTCAGAGGTGGAGAGCCTCGCGGCGTCAGAATCCACCTCCACAGAAGGGGACACAGGGCGAGGAGCAGTACTTGCGGTCCACGAATAGCTCGAAGAACCCATACCAAACAGTGACCCTGGAACTAAGAACTTAAGAAAGAAAAATTGCAGAAAGGACGAAGATGAAACTTACTGGATTTTTGGAGAAATGAAAGCGCCTGAAACTCAGAATGACGCCCAGACCAGAAATCAGTAACTTAAATACCCAACTGGCGAGAAATCGGAAGGTCGCAGCATTTAAGTCACATCGAAGGTCGCGTCCCTGCGGCTGCACAGTACGTGGCAGGCAGTGGGTAGGCACGCGTTCCCAGGCAGGGTTTTAGGAGCTAAACCCTAAAGGGCTTACTTCAGACTTAGGGGGGACTTCTGATGACATCCGGTCCGGCTTCACGGTTCGGTCTGGAACACCCGGCCCAGTCCGGTAGTCCGGACCCGTATCACATCATCTGGCTAAGCAACCGCTTCCCGCATCCGGATCTCAACTACCCCAGAGCAGATAAGTTCCCTGGATCCGCGGAGAGATCCTAGGGGAAGAGGTGGTGTCCCACTAGGAGTCCACCCCCGTGTTTCACTGGAGCAGGAACGCCACCCACGTGGAAGCTCTTTTAATATCAATCCAACTCTACTATCCCCTCCTATAAAAGGAGGATATTTTGCCTGAGGTAAGGATCTATCGAATTCTTTTCTTAATTCTCCTAAAAGTACTTTTCAACACTCAGGAACATACTAACTTAGGCATCGGAGTATACCCCAGAGGTTACCGGTGTCTCATTGTTTGGTATTGCAGAAACCATATTGGATCCGGTCAGAGCAGCAACCCAGACCCGGATCACCCAGAGGATTTTACCGAATCCATCATTTTGTATTTAAAAATTGTTATCGTCCACTAAAGTTGATAACCATCTCAAACATATGGTGTTGATATCGGCGGAGGATCTTTCGGTTTTCAGGCCTTTTTCGAATTTTGAATATTGAGAGTATTAATACATATGTGTGGTTGAAATCTAACACAAAATGAATTAACTTATGTTAAGGGTGAATATTATTTTTTAATCTTATTTCTAATTGGGATCTCCAACATCTATAAAATTCAGTATTTTACATTATTTTCAAAATTTATACTTTCATTTTAATTCCAATTTTCTTAGCATTTATTTCGATTTCATCAACATTTTACATTTTTCTTTTCTTTTTTGTGCTTCTTATTCTTTTTGAAGCGTATTATACAATTTTAAGGAGACTCGAATTTTGGATCTCTTATTATGAGAATAAATGCTCTTGCTACTAGAACGGAGGTAAATGGACGATATCATTCTACATTTAATAAAATCATTTTTGCTTTACGTTTTACAATTTAACTTTTTCTTCCTTTCTAACTTGCATAGTGATATTTAATTAAATACTTCATCCGTTTGTTATGATATGATGTTTAAAATTGTTCACTAAAATCAATGAAATATTAATTAAGTTACTAAAATGATTAGGTTATTTTTAATACTTCTCTTGAAACTTTATTTTACATGCAAAAATTTTCTTTTTTTTAAATTATCAAAATTTAATGTAATATTTTTTGTATTAAATAATGAACCCCTCTCATACTTTAAATAAGGATAGATATAAGAAAACATAATAATTGATTGTTGAAGCTAGAAAATACGTAATAGCTAAATTCGTAATCAAATATCATAAGAAAATTGTTCTATCATTTATTAATTCAACCTCTTTTTTTTTTTTTTTTTTTTTTTTTTTGAGTTTTCATTTAAAATTATTCGCACACAATTTTACAAAAAACCAAAATGAGATGGACAACTCAATAATTCATTAATTGTTGATAATAATAGAGAGAGAGTTTGGATCGGAATTAGGGTAAAATAGTGAAAGTAAAAATGGGGCCACGGATCAGAAATAGCAGTTCTTATCATTGTCCCAATACTTTGACCATTGGCATCTTCTTCCTTTGACCCTACACTCTACACCACCCTACCCTACTCTACTCTGCTACTCTACTTATTTTTCTTTTTTCTCACTAAAACAAATTTGCACTTCAGTCCTTCTCTCATTTCTTTTCTTGTAATAACTAATAAATAATGTTTTACTTCAAATCATAATAAAACAAATTTTAATTTTAAAATTATATACAACACTATCCTTATTATTTTCGGTGAAAATTACGGCTGACGAAGTAATTGAATAATAAATTGGAGTGATATAAAATTATATATTTTTTTTCGTATATTATTTAGTAGTCCTTAAGTTTACAAAAAGATAAACTTTTTTTTTTTCACTCCAAAAACAAGTCGATCAAAGAAATTATTACTGCGCTAATTAGAGGTGGATGAGTATTATACTAAGTTCCCTTGCTAGTCAAGAATCAGCCGCACCGAGCTGCCTGATTCACAGACCTTTTACCATACACAACATGGAAAGGTGAAAATTGACGAAACACTACCTGATAATCTTGAACCAATCCATCGTAGCCCTAATAACAAAAGCATTATTCAAAATCATAAGAAGGTTAAGGACATCCTACTCTAAAACTATCTTATCTAAAGAACATGACTTAAACCAGCCTAACGTTTGGATATTCTTTTCTTAAAAGGAGCAACGAAAGAGCAACAAACACTCTGATCGTCACAGATAACACAATCGTGATCTATGTGCGATCCCTTCTGAAATAAGTTGGTATCAATATTATCACACTTAATCCAATTCAGAGGAGGCTTAGACCATCGTGTAGAAATAGTTGAAGTAGATGAATGAGGCGCTTGATTAGCTTATTATTGTTCTTAAAGGAATCCGAAATGCAAAACAACTTGAGAAGAAACCCGAAATTTATTTTGCCACAAAATGATTCCGACGGGCCCAAATGGCCCCTAATAACATAGACAACTTTCACAATAATTCGACTATCGTTTCCATGGAGCCAAAAACCCACCATCATTGATAGTCCATAATCGTTAATGGCCAACCCTCATGGAACAATTCAGCCCCAAAAGCAAACGCAAAATGAACAGCATGACTAATATGATATATACAAAGCAGGAGACTAATAAATTATTTAGTCTCATTTCTATGACACAGTTCAATTAGAATCATACTCGTCAATAAGTTAGCAAGTAATAGCATCCATTGGAGACTCTGTTTGTTAGAAGTAATTAAAAATCAAATTAATAGTTTCAGTTATTCATTTTAACTTTTAATTAAAACCATTTATACCGTAAGTATTTTGATAAAAACATCAGCACATAAGTATTTATGCAGAATCAAATATATCTGGCATAAATGTCTTCTGTGAACAGTTACATATTTCTTTGGTCTTGAATATTTCTTAAACATGGTTTTAAAAATACGGTTCAACTTGCTTGCAACGAATTTGAATAAGCTTCAGTACCAGAAAAACAGAACACTTCTCAAAATAAATTTGATGGAAGATGATAGATAATTAGAAGTAAACTTACTTATCAAACAAATTTGCAAAAATGATCTTTACACCCTATTTCTACCAAAAACTTGGTGCAATCACCAATCCATCCTAGAATTGCTTTGGAGATTCGGCTGTACCGACTCGAGTCTAGGTTCAACATTGAACACCTCCAACAAGAACACAATATATTGTGCGCTTAAAAAAATGTCCTTGCTACACAGTACAGGCCCTAATCCATTCGAACAGAATTAACCATAGCCTCTCAGCTGCGAATACTTGCAGTTATTATGAAAATGAACATGATTTACATTCTCATAATGCCATCTGCTCTTCAGAATTGTCTTCATTCAATCTTTCCTGAAAAATTGAAACAAGAAGAAAATCACTCAGCTCAAACAAGACAACAAAAATAAGGGTTCCTAAATAAATCTATAACGCTATCCCGGCAAAAAAGAAAATTGGTTAACGCATCTCTTTAGCCTAGAACCAGCCAACAGATATATTAGTTAAAATAAACATGATCGAATTCCGTCGAGTTTTTTTGTTGTTTGTGTCATGCCTGCAAATGAATACGCAAACCAGAGAACCAAACATGATTGTGCAATCGTCATGTATGTTGGAGATTGGATTTAAAAATTGAATGTGTTGCTTGCAAGATGCATAAAGCTTGACTGGTAAAGCAATCAATATGATTTCTTTGGGGTTTGAGATTGATACGTAATGAGATGAAACATATTTGATCATTGAAAACAAAATCACAAGGTTAAAACATCCAACCGGAATTCCTGAACATATAAATTTATGTCATAGCTATACTTGTAATTATGTATTTTTGAATTTTCAAAACAATAAGTAAATCAAAACTAACCATATGAAAACGTGAGTATATGCTCACTGCAATTTGAACAAAATCGTAGATTCAAACTGTAAAAATTTGCTGTGTAATTTTAGAAAAAGGAAATGCAAATATGTCAAGCCAAAGTAGGGAGATCCTCTACCAAAGGGCATTGCCAACAACAAGACATCGAAAGCAAAACAAGGGAGACTACTTAAGGAATTACCCATAGAGTTTTTCCATGGTATCCTTCAAACGTTCAACATCAGCACCAACAATTTCAGCTGCCTTCTTCCCTTCGTGGAATAAATGGAATGTTGGCTGTGAAATAAGGGCAAAGGTCAGAAATTATTTTATGTTGCACATGACAGAGAAGTTAAGATAGTCAAGTAGTCAGCTAACTAATAAATTAACTGCTAAAAAAATAGAGACAAATAGGATAATATCAATCTTGTTTACATAAAAACTAGCATAACAAACATAGAACAATACAACAGATGCACAAATTACACAAAAGTGGGGAAACATTCTAATTTTATCCATTCAGCTTAAGCTCTTTAGAGAGGGAGCAACAACTTGATGGGGTAAGTTTAACGAGTGACCATAAAGAATTAACTCTAACCTAACTTTCTCTATAAATTCCCCCTACCATCAGAATCCATAGTGGCCTTCTAACTTTCATATTGAATTAATGTATTTGTGTTGTATATTGATGAGCTTGGACATTATATGTTCAGTCCAATGGTCCTCAAGGGACCAACATGAACTGATTGCTTGTGCAGCTCACTAACCTTGCATGACAATACTACGCTATTTCCTAATTAAATTGGTCTACGCCTGGACTTTCTCCAAACTTGTATCTTTCTCTCCACATCCTTTCCATTTGAATATATAATTTTTTATACTTGCATAGCTATTAGATATCATTGTTTCCTTAAAATATCTTGTTAAGCAAAATGATAATTTTGAGTTGCTAACATGGAATACACGATGAACTAGCATCCGTCCATATGCCTCAATTTTGTAAGCTAATTGTACCCCCAAAGCAATAATGGGAACATGGCAAATGTCACCGACCCAACATTTTGAGATTATAATTAGACAACAATGTTTCTTTAAATTCTTTAAACTACACGTCTATACTTTTATAGCAATTAGCAACTTCCAATACACCATATACTTCCATAGTGGTTGCCTCCATAGGCCATTGCAACTGGAAATTTAAGTGACACCATGACAATTTCCCCAACTTAGACAATTGATTTCCTCCTTTTATTAATCAAGAACTTCCTTTGTTGTATTCTGAATATCATTAGTCATACTTTTTCTTCTATACTAGTACCCAAAGTAATCATCATCATTCCCTAGAGCTCAAATATAAATGAAAAATAACTTAATGATGTTAGTCAATTACTTATCTACCACATGTTTACAGCTAATTAATATGTTTATTCAAGTTTAACTATATAAGACTATCATTTTAAACATCCTGAAATATATATTTAGAATGAAAAACGATCCAATATTGCAGCTTTAGCTACAAGAATACTTAATTAATCATCTATTTAGCTCCCCTGCAACTTTTCTCCAATGTTGAGAGACGATATGCCAAATTGACATTAAAAGAATGATGCAGATTATGAGCATGATAATTGTTATCAGACATCTTGAAAATTATGGTTGAGGCATATAAGGTACACCCAATGCAGTTCCAAGAAGAGGAGTTAGATACTTACCATGTGACACCCAACTCCAAAATTTTATAACCTTTATACTCCTTCTAACGTCTTTCGTACCACCCAACAGTATCCTTAAGATCCAAATAAATTCCTTGTTGACATCAATCTATAAATTCTAATATAGAATATTCTTATACATGCATCAACAAAATTGAATATAATCTATCTAATTTACTATACTTATTTGGCTTGGACTTGATAAATTCTCCATCACATATTTGTAATTCCCTAAGATAATTAATGGGATAACTAATATATATTGTTGAGACTTCTTCCTTTTTAAATTAATCATAGTAATCTTAAAAAAAACATTAGATATCAAAATTTACATATAAAAATTTCGGGACGTTACATTTCAATTTAGGGTTTCTGATATTAACGTATTCCATCTCCTGAATAAACTAAAGGAAATGAAAACTACAAATGCATGCTTCAGGGTGAAAAGAAAATTAACACCCATTAATTGCCTGGAGAGTTAATAGAGATTTATTAGGAGGTGGATAACCAATCAGATTGGTCATGAGCTCAAAGAACATAATAAAAATCATCCTGAGATTCATTTCACAAAGCTTACTCGACTAGATTCTGCCCAGCTTTGTGGCCTTAAGCATAGGAAACCTTACCTAATAACAGTTTTAAATAGCCCTTTATATATTGACGAATAGCAGATGAATTGTGACACATGGAAAGTCTAGCAAATGGAAAATAAAAAGAAGTGATATAGAACATGAATCAAGCAATTTTTCCCACAAAGATATGCAAGCGTGCCCATCTAATTTATTTGGTCGAATCAATGTCAACTTGTCGCAGGTTCTAAAATCAGGATCATCACAGTAACAAAACAGTGATTTCTCTGGCAGTAAGTTACAAATACCATCCTCTCTCCATGATACAATTATTAAGTGTCTTATTAAGATTATTTCATGAGCAAAAACAGCATAAAGACTGAAGCCTGAAGTATATGATGCCATTTATTTAGAAAAAAAAAAAAAAATTTATATACTAGCATCCATATGTTAGATAAAAACAGCATAGCTAGTGAAGGTGCTAATCAATTCAAAAGTAACATATCACAACTCAGTAATGGCCATACAAAAGTGAGCCTAAAGTAAAACTATGAAAATATCCACAAACTAGTAAAGATGCAAATCAATTCAAAAGCACACTTGACCTGCAACAACTTGAACACAAGTTAACGCATTTAGCATTGCACTGAACAGTGGTTCTTTTACTAGTAAATATTAAATGATTTAAATACATTACTATTAGTTGTTTCCCAGGACCATATGGGACAAAAGCATAAAAAGAATAAAAGAAAGGAAAGAAATGAGCTTACCACAGCAGTAATAGATAATGTGCTCAATATATCACCAAGGCCTTCCTGCAAATTAATTTAACAAACATTAGTTCCAGTAACTTTTGACTGCATGACTAATTATGGTACCATAATGCTACAACGACTTTTAACTCTCAATACGCAGCTTATAATTTTATGACAATAAAAACCTAGAACTGTCTTTCATTAATATGGAAACTAGAGCTTAGTGATTAGTCTGAGAGCAACAACATGAACTACAATACACAGTAAAAATAACATTTCTTTATAAAACAATCAAGAAAAATAGAAAATAATTCCAATTAATAGTATTCCCTCTCATTTTTCAATTCATGCTATTGGCCCATGGCACATTGTTATCAAGTACGCTCTGGAGTACGCCATATTGCGCAGGCATGAGACCCATATTGGGCAGGCATGAGACTGAGGAAATGTTTTTCCATACATCACCATATCGCCACATAATTCAATCATCTCTACAAATCTAGCCTAGAAGTGCTTTTTTTCCATTCCTTGGAATCGAGATTCAATTTTCACTTGCCTCTGCCTAGCTAGATTATTAAAAGTAGCACTCTGCTTAATTTCTATGAATAAAGAGATACACTAATAGCCAAATTCAATAGAACGTCCATACTGCTAGCCAAATTCAATAGAATGTCCATCATCATAGTATAAACCTTTCTACCTGGTCAATGTCAATCTTATAAATTGTAACATCGGGATAGTTCTTGGTTTTCTCTTCAAGTATAGGAGAGATGAACCTGCCTAAAAAGATGAATAGCCCACAAATCAATTAATCAAAAACCCAATAAGCCAAAAATTTGCTTAAAAAAAAAAATTTAAAGCAACCAAACCATGCCATGAACTTACAGGGCCCGCACCATACAGCAGTGAAGTAGAAGATTGCTGGCAGAGACTTATCTACTCCAAAGCAATGTTCTTATTAGAGTCTTTGAACATATTATACGATCTAAAGGTAAGTGATGATCTTCCAAAAAAAAAAAACATACCTTGTACATTTTTCAATGAGCTATTAAACTGTTCTTCGGACTTGACGAGTACAATGTTAGATGAACCTGAAATTATGTCATTAACCAGCTATGTATTCAATTTCAATGTTGAACAGATTCTAGCAAATAGAACATGAAAACACCACATGAGAACATGAAATTCGTTTGTTCTAAACAAGTATACATAAGGGGAAAAAAACAAAGAAAGGCTTTAAAACTTTCTAAAAAGGAAGGCGAGAAGTACCAGAGGACGAACAAAGGGTCCTCTGAAATTGCATAGAAGGGCTTGAGAAGTGATTTCCTGTTGCTGTGGAGAAATCATTCGAAAACAATGATCGAATTGGAAATGGAGGATGCGATGGAACATTGATTGGAGCTGAAATTGAGGTTCTGAATAGGCGGGAAGAACAAGAAATTGAACCGGAACTCCATTGAGCACGGCGATGGATAAATCGTCGAAGCACAGAATTTGCCCTCATCACTGCGAGTGAGGTTTTTGGAGTTTGCGAGCTCCAGTTTTCGTAAATTCGATGGCATAAAATGAAAGCGAAGAGGCTTTTGAATTAGGGCTTTATTTTCCAAAGCCCATTTTAAAAGAATAGATACGTTGGCCCGGCCCAAATTGGGGTGATGAGAAATCTATTTTATTATTATTATTATTTTTTTTTTTAACTGAAGATGGAAAATTTAGCTTATTAACGTGTGTTTGGTATAAAAAAAAAAAAAATGGTAATTTAGACAAATAATCCTATTTTCAACAGTTATCCCAAAAATATGTAAGACGTTCAAAGTCTCAAATTTACACTCGAAACTATGATATATTCCTAGAATACGCTCATTTAAATATTACTCAATTACCCTTCATATTCTCACTCCTTTTTTATAATTTAAATGTTATTTTTTTTATTTACCTCTTAAACCGTTCAATTTTTCGACAATTTGCTATTATTTCGCTATAGTAAGTTCGTTTCATTTCTCTTTTATCTTAGAATCGAGATCCATGTATATGTATTTTTTCTGATTTTTTTTCGATTGTCATGATGTAAGTATCATAAATGTATAAAAAATATATTAGAAATGTATCAAAAATGTATATGAAGTTTTTTCCGATTGTCAGGTACGTATTAGCAATGTATAAAAAATGTATCAGGAATATATTTTTAGTGATTTTCCAATTATACATTTCTAACACTTTTTAAAACATTTATGACGATTCAAAAAATTATAAACATATGGATCTCGTTTCAAAGAGGAAAAAAAATACGATAAAAACATTTTGAAGTGGCATGTCGAAAAAATTAACGAATAAAAAGAAAATAACAAAATTAAAGTTAAAATATAAAAGATGAAAGAAAAATAAGAGGGCAATGAAAGTGACAAAACTAAAACTTAAAAATCAAATGACGTATTCCAATAATTCATATAGCGTATCGACAAAACAAAACCTATAAAAAGAGTATTTCTGGTAATTTCCATGGAAAAAATCTCTCTAATCACCCATTCATAGTTGTAATATTTAGAATATCCAAATATGTGAAAATTACGCTTCCTGATATTGTGGCACAATAATAGCATTTTTAACATTTTCAAAATATATAAAAAAAAAATATAATCATTAGGTAATTACGGTACAATAAGATAGAATTCTAATAAAACACAACTACACCCCAAAATATAGACAATAATAATTAAGTAATAATAGCCAATTTATGTTCTCCATCATACTAAATAAAAAGCAATTAAAACGATGTATTAAAATATCATGTGGTAATATTTTATAATTCTATTTACTATATTACATGTATTTTTGTAGTATATTATTTGTAATATATTTTGAATCTACGACGATAATAATAGAATATAAAATCATCGAACAAATATGTTTGCAATATATTCATCATACATCAGTAATATATCTATAATATACTCAAAAGAAACCTGTAATATACTTTGAATAATAATAAATACATGACAAATATATATATATAATTACTCATAGTATGTATACAACAAATATACAACTAATATACATACCATAGAGGTTGTAAGTAAAAAAAGAAGAGTGAGTTGAGGTTCTAAAGAGAGATGGGTTGAGGTGTTGTTGCTATTTATACTGAAAGCAAGTGATAAATGAAATTATAAAGTGATGAATATGAAAAGCGGATTTATAAACCTTCAAATTAAATGATAGTTTGATAAAATTAGAAACCTAATCAAGAAATAAGCAGATGAATGAAATATAATTTGATAACAAAACAATAATAAACCTCTTTTCTTCGTCAGTGTAGAACTTTTGAACAAAGCTGAATATATTGGAATAGAGTTTTATAAATAAAAAAAAAAAAAAGAAAAAAAAAATGAACCTGAGATGTCATTAGATTGCTTGAAATGGAAATAAAAGCTTCAATCTAAAAAATGGAGGGAGACGGGATAACTGAACTCAATGGCTTCTTTATGTGAATTTAATGGGTATTTTATAATAAATATTAAATAATTCTTATCATAGTTCTCAATTTAATCCTTAAACTTTACATTGTTCTGTGATGAAAAATAAATATTAAATAATTTGATTTGTATTGTCAGTAGACATTTTCTTGGGCTGAGGCTAGGCCTAAATTTAAGAATGTTAATCCAAATTTAGCCCAACACACATATTAAAACCTTGATAAAGAATCCAAGTAAGCTTGTCCAAAATGCTATTGGGCCAATGGGCTTTATGTATAGTATTTGGGACAAATTTCTATCAATTTCAAGTTATCAATAAAATATTTGAATTTAAATGCCAATAATATTCATTAAAGGCAAAACCAAAAATTAATTCAGATGTTTATAATTAGCTTTTTGTATTTTAATGAAAGCATTTATGGTGGAATCTTCAAAAAGCGTATTTATTTCTTATCTCCAAATAATTACTTATCTTCACCCACACCTATATTTGCAAAAATGGACACCAAAAATTTATATTTCATAGAAAATATAAAACATGGAAATATGAAATTTATAAATTTTAAAAATACAATGATGCATTTTTATTATTTTCTACATAGACAATAGAGAAAAAATAAATACAAGTTACGTAAAAGAAGAAAAAGGAAATTTTAATGTTTTACATTCTATAAAATTAATTTTTAATTTTATAAAATTACCGAAACGTGATCCAAAATGTTTTATTTTAGTTTTTAAAATATTTAAAAAGTCAAAAGGTTTCAAAATCAAAATTTATTTGCAAATATATAATGGCATGTCACTACACTTTTTATTTGGAAGCTGGGTCTCATGGGTTTAATCCGAAATTAAAAAAAAAAATGATAATTGTTTTCTTTGAAATAGAATAGTCTAATTTGGTTTAATATAATTATGAAGTATTAAAACTAAAGCTCATACAATTTCTCCAAAAACATCAATTTTAAAATTTCATGTTTATTTTATTTTTTTTTAAGTCGATAATCATTACTAATTTTAGTAAAAATATAATTTCAATAGAAGCTTTTAGTCATAGTTGTGAAAACCGGACCGGACCGGCCGGTCGGACCGGGTTCGACCGGAACCGGAGGTCAGACCGGTCGGTTTCTGTCCGGTTTTCACTTTGGTCAACAACCGGTCAACGGCCGGTCGAACCGGAAAACCGTGAACCGGACCGGTTTTCCGGTTCGACCAGACTTTTTTTTAAAAAAAAAAAATTATTTAAATATAAAATTTAAGTTATTATTTTGAGGTGTTTTTAATTAAAATAAAATATAGTTTGTATTTTTAAATTATTTTAAAATAAATTGACATTTAATTGTAACTATAAAAACTATATTTCATAAATTGAGTTTTTTTAATTAGTATATTGTGTTTGAAATGCTTAAACTTAAAGAATTATAATAAAAATATTCAAATTTTCATAAATTATAAATATAAAAATAAAAATATTTTAATATTTTAATATATTTATTAAATCCGGTTCGATTTCGGTTTATTCCGGTTTAATCCAAAATCCAAGAATCCATCCCTTCACCGGTTCGATGACCGGTCCGGTTCTGAAAACCATGCTTTTAGTAAAAATAAATCCCATAGTTGTGAAAACCGGACCGGACCGGCCGGTCGGACCGGGTTCGACCGGAACCAGAGGTCAGACCGGTCGGTTTCTGACCGGTTTTCACTTTGGTCAACAACCGGTCAACCGCCGGTCGGACCGGCCGGTCGAACCGAAAAACCGTGAACCGGACCGGTTTTCCGGTTCGACCAGACTTTTTTTTAAAAAAAAAAAATTATTTAAATATAAAATTTAAGTTATTATTTTGAGGTGTTTTTAATTAAAATAAAATATAGTTTGTATTTTTAAATTATTTTAAAATAAATTGACATTTAATTGTAACTATAAAAACTATATTTCATAAATTGAGTTTTTTTAATTATTATATTGTGTTTGAAATGCTTAAACTTAAAGAATTATAATAAAAATATTCAAATTTTCATAAATTATAAATATAAAAATAAAAATATTTTAATATTTTAATATATTTATTAAATCCGGTTCGATTCCGGTTTATTCCGGTTTAATCCAAGAATCCATCCCTTCACCGGTTCGATGACCGGTCCGGTTCTGAAAACCATGATAAATCCATTAAAGTTATTCAATGATTGCAGTTCAATTGACAATGTTCCTTGAGTTGTGGAGTAGATTTTAGAAACGAAAAACCTTAATTATAAGGCTTAAAATTATCGATGGTACATGAACTTTTACCTTACTAACATAATAGTCTACGAACTTTAAAACCAGATATAAAAGTACATCAATTTAGCAACCCGCTAACATAAAAGTCAAAATTACCGTTGACCACGCCAGAACCCTACAAAAACTACCACGTTATCGTTTTGAAAACTGTCACGTCATCATTTTTGACCGGTTTCTGGCGTGGTTAATGGTATTTTTGACAGTCAACGGTAATTTTGACTTTCATGTTAGCGGGTTGCTAAATTGATATACTTTTATATCTAATTTTAAAGTTTATGTATAATTATGTTAATAAAATGAAAGTTCATGTACCGTTAATGGTTTTTATCCAAATTATAATTACACCTGAAATGATGTTAGGTCAACAATTGAAACCATGATTTAGACAAAAACTATAAACAAAATATAATAAAAGAAAGTGCATACATCCAATCATTTACCATCGGGATCTAATCACTCTTAAAGTTTTTTTCCTTTGTTATTCTCTCACATGTATAAAGCTAGGCTATTTTCTTTCCTTTTTTTTTCCTTTTCCCTTCTATTATGGCCCCTTTACCAAAGAATGATGCAAAACAAGGATTAAAAAAATTAACATCCATTATGGACATTGATTTTCATGATTAACATAACTTTCTTCTCTTGCATTGAGATTAATTTTCAATGATTACACCCACATAAAATCATGAATGCAGAAATCAAAATTCAAAGATATATTAGTCAGGGAAGTAAACATATCGAGATTAAACGGCTAAAATTTGGGTATCAACGGTCAATTTTCTGTCAATATGACATTGAAAAATATTTATGTCAAAACTAAAATACAAAAATCAATGTGATAAATAATATTAAATAGTAATTAGTAAATTTAATACGATGGCCATGTTTTAGCTTTTGTGTGGGGATGATATTTTACACAATTCATAGGTTACAAAAATCCCTTCATTATAAAGTAGTCTAAAGAATTATCTTTTTATGGTATTACTACAAGAAGTGTCAAAATCAATCATTAAAAATTTTGCTTCCAAATAAAGTTTATTGATAACAGTTATATTTTAAAACTTTTTTTGCCATATTTATATCAAGTTATATCAAATTTTGCTGTAAAAAAATAAAATCACAATTTTATATCAGCAGCATATAAGTATGCAGCAATTTTACATTTTTATCAATCATTTTTTTTTTTTTTTTTTTTTGTAAAATCTAATATTGGCAATAATTTCTTCTTCTTCTTTTTTTTTTTTTTTTTTTTTTTTCTCTTTACGTGAATTGAGAGTAATTAAATTAATACAATATCCCGTAAAGAGGGCAATTCGTGTGCAAATAAATTTGCTTTTTTTGACTCACCAAAAAAATAAAATAATTATACAATATCACATATAAGAGATTTTGAGTTCCAAATTATGCCTTTTTAATTATTCGTCCTCCATAGGGTTGTCAACGAGGATACAGGGATCCGTCCCCACTGAGGGTCCACCCGAACAGAGACGGAGATTCCTAGTTTAGAATCCCTGCGGGGCAGGGACGGAGATAATTTTATCCCCGTTTACTAAACGGGGACGGGGATGGGATTTACATCCCCCGTTCCCATTCCCGTCTAGTCTCCGGCGGGAATTAACGTTATATCACCGTTTATTTATTTATTTTATTATTTATTTATATATATACATAAATAATATCATTTTATAATAATAAAACTAAAACTAGAGATTGTTTTACATCCCTCTTTCACTTTTTAAGTTTCTAACAATTAATCATTTGTGTTTAATTGTTGCTGCTAATACTAAGGGTGCGTTTGGTTAAAGTTTTGAAATCGGAATCGGAAATGGAAACGGAATGATAGGAAATCGGAATCAGAATCACTAATTAATAGTTTTGTTTGGTTTAGTCCGGAATCGGAATTTAATTATTTTTTAGAAATTAATAATAGTTTTTATAAAATGCAATTTGATAAAAAAATATATAAGATATAAAATATCATTAATGTTTAACAATTATTTCTTCTATATTTTTTATCATTATTTTATTATTTTAGCATTTTATTTATGTTAGTAACTAAATAATATTAATAATAATCATATTCGTATATAAAAATATTAATATATTAGAGAAGTTGAGAAATTGAGATAATGGTTAGTTATTTGTAAAAATAAGCATAAGAAATGTTGAATTTTTTTTTTTTTTAATGTAGGAATAAGAATCAATATTGATTAATGGGGGAGAGGGGGGAATGAGTGATTCCTACAAATGGGGGAATGGGATTCCCATTAGCTAAATAATTTTGTTAAACCAAACAATAGCAAAGGGAATTGGTAATTTTCATTCCCATTCCCTACTACTTTTCTAGCTAACCAAACACCCCCTAAATATATACAATTATGTGCTTATTTACAGAACTTTTATTTAGGTGCAAAACTTAAAATTTAGCTTTTGCACTTAATAGAATTTATCAATTTAGAAACCTCTAATTTAATTTCTGTATATTGAACTCCCTTACTCTATTTTGAAATAATAATATTAGTAATTGTAATATTTTAATTAAATATCAATTTCTTATAAGTAATATGTTTTTTAACTTTTTTTTTTTTTACCAAATTGAATTTTATTTAAAATTTCAAAAAAAAAAAAATCATAACGGGGACAGGGAAGGGATGAAGATTGTCCCCGCTTACTAAACGGGGACGGGGACGAGCATCCCCGCCTAACCGGGAAACGGGGATGGGATTGCCAATCCCCGTCCCATTTACATCCCTAGTCCTCCATTTGGAGTAGAAAAAAAAAAAAAAAAAAAAAAAGAAGAAAATGCATTGGTACAGTAGGTATTCATCCCCTTAAAATAAACTAAAACCTAAAAAAAAAAAAAAAAAAAAAAAACATGTAATTCAATTATATTTGAGTTAGTGGCCTGCCCACTACCAACCCTATCCAAAAAGTTGGAAATATATACTTTTTAAAAAAAAAGAAAAAACTGTTGACCAATAAAGTAGTTGATAACTGGAATTTGGTTAATTGACAATGCAACAACTATTTTTGCTTGTAAATTAACAACTCCCAATTATAAAAACTATCCTTAACTTGTACGTCTAAATTTAAAATCTCTTTTGTCGTCATGACAATTTAATTTAGATTTTGGATTTATCTCCTTTTTTTTTTTTCTTATTTATGGGTGGATTAAGTGAAGACTTTCTTCAATCTTAATTAAGCAAGTTCTTGTTAAATGGTCCTTTTCGATATACCAATTTCTTCCCCCTAAAACCAACCAATATATTGATAGTATTTTACACTTTAGAAAGTGCAAATGAAGCGATACTAAGGATTAAAGTCTTCCATTTTCTTTTTGGGTTTATTTGTGGTAAATTACAAGTACCATCTTCAAATTTCGGAAATGGATTTTTTTTTAATTATTTTATTATAGCATAAAAAATATAAATTTTATTTAAATTATGATAATTGCTTATTAATTTTAAACAAGTTTGTATTAGGTAAAGTGGGAATGAAAATACTTCCCTATAATCCTCGTCCAAAATTTAGCTGGAAAATCTCCATTCTCGTTCCAATTTACTTGAATAAATAATATAAATATAATAAAATAAACAAATAATTTAAAGAATTTATGTTTATTGAATGAAAATAAAAAAATATAAAGAAATATAACGAAATAATCACATTGATTAACAATCAACCAAAAATCTAATAAAAAAAAAAAAAGTAATGCATAGATGAAAGAGTGGCTAGGAATTTTTTTTTTTTTTTGGGAGTGGCTAGTATTTTTTGGTTAAATTTTTTTTTTTACATGTTATTATGAAATATGTGGTTTATAATGCTATTAAAATTGGATTTGATAGAGAATCTATGAAGTTAAAATTTCACGGTTCGATCAGTTCAACTGGATTAGTTGAATTTTTTATTTTATTAATAATATTATTATTTAATATGTTTTTGTAAATATTACTATATAAAAAATATTCATATCAAACATTCATACATACAGTAAATATAAGTCATAAATATCCTAATAATAAATTACCAAATATCTAAAAATATAATAAAATGAAACTTTAAATTTAAATTTTTATTTTTTATTAAAATAATCCGGTTTTTCCTGTTGCATCTTTTTTTTTTTTTTTTTTTGGGTAAAAAAATAGTTGAACTGATCGAAATAGTTGATAATTCTAGTAAAATAGGTCTGTTCCGATTTTAAAAACATTAGTGATGAATATGTAAAGTTAAAGATAATAAAAAAAAATTATTCCACTAAATAAAGTATTTATGGACGTGCATTGTTTGGAGTCCATCGTATTCATTTTTACTTTTAACGTAAGGTAAGACATTTGAAGAGTGGGAGGAAGACGTGAAATCCATTTATGAAAATGGATTGTCAGGTCATGGCCCATCTTTTTCCTCTGGCATTAGTGGAGAAGAAGTCATATTTCCAATATGTTATTAATTGCCCATAACATGCCAAAAAACCATATGCTTTCATTCATATTATTTCACTTTAATAAATGTTTTTCTTATATTAGCAAAACAATAATATGAACCAACATATTTATACACTATAAAAGTGCCTCAAAAGTTCTTTTGAAGAGTCTTGTCAAATCAATATTCTCGCTAATTTTTTATTTTTATAAATTTATGAAATTTTATGTAGATTTTGTAAATAAACTTTTTGTTTTTTTTTTTTATTTTTTTTTTTATTTTTATTTTTATAATAGTACTCTTAAAGTGAAAAAAATATACTCTTACTTCACGAATTTTAAAATTTATCGATTGGACCTACAAATTAACCAAATCGAACCTTTTTTTTTTGTGCGTATAAATCTAGGATAAAAACACCCTAAGGATGCTTGGATGGAGTTTTTTTAAGTGTTAACAAATGAATGGTAAAAATCAACCCTCGTTTGGAATAAGGTTATTTAATATGGAAGGTTTTATAAGGGTTAAAAACTTTCAATTTTTTTTAACTTTTAACACTCTAAATTGGAGTGTTAGACCATTCCTTTCAATGTCATTCTATTCTTTTCCTTTAATTACTTTTGTCGCACTCTATCCAAGCAAGCCTCAAATGAAGCAGATCACAATTATTCATAATTATTTTTATTTCTTATGCTTTATTTATATGAAAAACAAACAAGTAAAAGAATTAAAATTGTGACAAAATGCACTAAAATATATATTCAAACAAACCTGAAAACAAAATGGATCTCAATTTGATTTTAGTCGACAAAAAAGTTTTAACTTTAAATTGAGTCAAAGCGATTTTTTTTTAAAAATCAAAATCGTCAAATTGGTAAAATGATCGACATTATAAAATTTAAACTTAATTTTTAACATAACTAAAGTTTTCTCAACCCATTGCATATCCATTACGGGCAATAATTTGTATAATTAATTTTTACATTTTCTATTTCTGATGGATTGTCGGGAAATCCTGGTCTGATTTAACATTATTGATTGGGTCTCTTCCTTGCACTATTTCAACCTCTGCAAAATAAAAGGGACAAACACCAGGTGATCAGAGGTTACACTCTAATGCCTAAGCCGGTTACTTAAGTTTATAAAATTTAGTAAATCGCTCGAGTGTGACAAAATGTCCTAATTTTGTTTGATTGAGTTTTCGTAATCTCTTTTAGAAATATATAATGAATTCATGTATCATAGTCATAATTTGATTATATTAAGAACTCATGATAAGATTTGTCACATATTCAGTGGTTATTTTTAGATATGATGATGTCTCATCCTCGTATTTTTAGGAACTAGAGTTGTACTTGGGTTCAAGCATTTGATTCGAGATCCTCGATCTAGTAGTATAAGAGATCTAGTATCTAATTTAAGCCCTTCTAGCTTCTTTTACGGATTCATGATTAGGTTTAGTTATATGAGAGGTTCGGTTATGGATCGAACTCAGACAGACCTGTTTTACAGGTGCACTTGCTTGATCCTATATATATATATATATTTATATATATATATAAATTTTCTTCGTTATCAATAAGTTATTAAACAAGAATAAGAGAGAGAGAGCGAGACAATTATGGAAAGTTGAATTGGGGCTGATAGGTCTTGTTTGGGGGCATGGTCAATATCGACTTTTCAATTTTCTCCTTTTAGACCTTCTGCTGTTAGTAGCTTTATTCTATTTTTCATATTAATTTCGTCATTATCCTCCTTTGACATCTTATGAACCAAGATCTTCTAGATTTCATTTATCAATACTTTTTTTTTTTTTTTTTTTTTTTTTTTTTTTTTTTTTTTTTTTTTTTAAGAGAGCTTAATTGTTGGAGTTGGGATTTGAACCCAAACTTCCCCACCTATCTTACCTAGACTACGTCCAATTGGTATTTATCAATACTTATATTATGTTATTTTTATAATCTAAAAAAATTATTTTATTTTGATGTTTTCGTTGGCTCAATAATAAAGTATTATATATCTATGTTAACTTTAAAAGTGAACCAATTAAATGCATTTTTAATTGTCCAATACGATAATTATTCATTATTATGATATAATAAAATTATTCTCTCGTTTCAATATAATAATCACAGCAATAATGACAACAATAATAATAAGAACGTTTCCAATGTCGCAGTTTTTTTTTGTGGATGGAGATAATATTTCATAGAGTGGATTATTAAAACTATTTTCCACTCCAATTTTGTTGTGGAATATTTTATTATTTTTTTTTTTATAAATTCTTCTTTATATATTTAATTTTGTCCCCTTTTTCAACTATGTGTATTTCTTCTAATTCTTTTTATAAATTTCAATGTATGATTTTTGAAAAAATAAAATAAGAAAATTAATTCCAATGAGTTGGGAGAGTAAGAGTTAATTGTTGTTTGTTAAAATAAAAAATATTATGGTCTAATACTACAACCAATTTGCAAAAGTTTGGTTCCAATTACAAATATGAAATAATTCGTTCATTTATTGTGATATATTTTTTTCAGGATAATTCCTTTTCTTTATGGCTAGGCTATTACATTTTTGTATTTATACATATTTTTCTATTTATAAATATAAAATGTGCATATATTTATTCTGTCAAAAAAAAAAAAAAAAAAAAAAGAAAAAAAAAAGAAAACCCCCAGTAAAGGAGACGTTGACGCCCGGACGGCTGCCCCGTGTCCGCCACAGACATCGCCGTAGGACATGACGTCACATCATCCCAAGCCAAACAGAATAATGAAATTCCCGGAATACCCTTAAGAGATGTACTCAATGACACGTTTTTCATATTTGCTCAACTCATCTAACTTTCCTCCCTCTTCAAACCCATCGTATCTCCATCAAATGGTTAAATTTTTTTAGTCGAAATCAATCCGTCCATTTGAAATTAATAATATTTATTTATTTATTTTTAATTAAAATTTGCGGTGTACAATAAAATTTGAATGCAACTTGATCATGACAGCTATTTGAGCTGATCTTAATATAAGGATCTTTTGCATAAAAAAAAGAAAAACCATTTTAAACACTAATTAATGTTTTGCACTTAATTAATTTAATAAACAAATGATTTCAGATATGTCCATCCACCATCGTGGTAAATTCAAAAAACGTGCATTCTAAACCTCTCAGCTTTCACCAAAATTATAATTTATATCTTGATCAACATATTGTTAGCCCCGAACTCAACATATCTCGTTTATGTGTAATACGATTCGTTCAATGAAAACTATGAAACAAACGTTTTCAAATAATTCAAGAATTGTATGATTTTGTCGTTTGAAACCGTGAAATGGACACTTTCAATAACTTTTTTTTTTATATAGACAATTTTCTAAGATCGTATTACATGTTAAAATATTATAGTTTATGCTACCTAACAAAAAATGTTACAGAAACACAAAATAAGGTCGAGTTAGGATATAATAATATTAGAATGAAAATATTAGATTTCCAATGTGTTGAAAAAATTAATAAGAGTCCCAGTTCTAATGTTGATAAAAGTTTAAAGATTCGGGATATGTATTAATAACTATAATTGTATTATTATTATTATAGTATTTAACAATTTTTATGCCAACTTTGATAAATTTAATCATATTGCCACATAGGAAAACTTAAAGTTGGAATCGAAGTTATAATTGATAGCACTGAAAGTAATATTATAGTTATATTTAATTGCCTTTTTTTCTAAAATATAGATATTGTAATTGAATTTTGTGATATATAATTTAGTATTTGATGGATTATAAATTGAACGAAACTCAAAATTAGTGTTTATACGAGACAAAAAGGTGAGCGAAAACGACACTCCATCAATTATTCTTAATATTTATTTATTTATTTATTTTATCTTATCAAAACAGTGTGATAAGTCCTAACATGAATACTGGGCACGAGTTACATATTTTCGAAATGATATCTTAATTTACTCATAAAAATTATACTTGCGCGCAATTCTATTGAAATAACGTTTATTTTATGCCAATCGAATTAATAAGAATTTATCATTTATATATATATATATATATATAAGTGCTTGAAAGCTACAAAATATAAAATTTCGGGTAAGATATTTTGGAAATATATTGGATCATCGACTTATTTGATACTAATTGGAATGGGTTCCAAAAATTGCATTCTAACTGAAAAAGAATATGTCAAATTCACCTTAAAGTCATCACACCTGTTACCTTCATAGAACGTGACAAGTTTTTTCCAATATTGACGAATCAGCTCTTAATAGAATAAATAATGATATCATTTAACCAAAAATGGTTTGTTGATATCTTTTACATACATTATGCTTGTAAAACTTGATCAGTAAAAAAGACACCAGTTAAACTTACTCAATCATTCTACTTGCAGGTCTACATATTCATATTCGTTAACGGTCCATAATATTTTAGTTAATAATTATCCAATCAATTCTTATTTTTAGCATTGCTATACATTAATGATGGTAAGCTGATAGCTGTTTTGTTTAATGCAATTTTAGTTTTATTGGTTAGTAGACCAATTATGTCGCATGTTGCTTTGCCGGCTGGGCATGTTCTTAAAAACCAAAAAAAGCAATTGGAGTTTAATTTATATCTATTTTTTCTTATATTATTCATCTATTTGATTAATGATTTTTTATTTATTTTTTTAACGACTCAAAAGAGCTTCTCACAAAAAAAAAAAAAAAAAAAAGACGAAAAAAAGTGCAACTTTTTATTATTATTATTTTTGTAAAATTGTTTCAAGATTATACAAGAAAGCCACATCAGAAAAGAAGAAAGAAAAAAAAAAAAGGTGAAAAACAGGCATAGCCCATAGACTCACTCGGCAGTCACGAAAGTAGGTAGAATTTGTCGAAATAGAAGGATTAAAAGAAGGAGCTGCAGTACAAAATCACCAACTATTGAAAGTACAGAGGTTTATTTTGTAATTATAAATTAATTTAGTTGCCTTCCTCCACCTGCAATTTTTTCGTTACAACAATTTCCGTTTCCGCCTTTTCTCTCTCTACCCCTCTCGATTCCATCCGCCCTTCTCTCTCTTAAATTCTTTATATATCTAATATATAAAATATCTTTATTCTTTTTCCCCCAGTTTTCCCCCCTCCTTCCTTTCTTCGTCTCCGGCTGGTTGTCGTCTCGTGCTCGGTCGGACCCTACAATGTCGCCGAGCATTAGAGACTTGCAGCTCACACAGGTCACCGGTGTTCGTAAATCACATCCGGCGATCGTTGCCGGAGACGATCCCGGTGATTTGGAGGATGTTAGACTCCTCGACTCTTATGAAAATTACGGTGATTCGCTTTCGATTGTTGTCGATGAAGGAGGAGGAGGAGAAGAAGAAGGTATGAGGAGGATTCAGGTCAGAATTACGGGTATGACCTGTGCCGCTTGCTCTAATTCTGTGGAATCTGCTCTTTTGGGCGTTAAGGGGGTTTCCAGAGCTTCTGTTGCGTTGCTTCAAAATAAGGCTGATGTGGTCTTTGACCCTACTTTTGTTGAGGTTTGTTATTGTGATTTTTTCCCCCCCTTTTTGCTTAATTGAATGTTTTTAATTTGCTTTGTGGATTGGATTCCGTGCATTTGGAAAGTATGTATCGTAGTTTTTGGAATTTTGAGCTTTTTCCATGTTGTTCCAGGGTTTTTGACTTGTCTCCGTTACTATTGGAAGTTCTTCCAAATCTTCAATCTTAAGTTTCCTTCGGTTTAGTTCATATTTTACTTTCCTATATGCTGAAAACTGGGTTAAGAATGGCTATTTTGACTCTTTGAACTGTTGTTGATCCATGGTTCAAGTCTCTAGTAGCCGAGCCTTCGGTTTAGTTCATATTCTTGGGATCTATCTTAAGTTTATTACAATTCTTGAAGGAGAATATTGATCTGAAAATTATCCATTACAGGAGATATGTATGATTGCATTTCCCATTGTCGTCTGCTTTGTGTCATCCTCAATAAACTTGATGACTGATATTTTAAATGGATTTACTCCTCTTTTCAATTATATGTATGTCTATTTGATTAAATGTTTGTTTACGCAGGACAATGACATAAAAAATGCGATTGAGGATGCGGGTTTTGAAGCAGAGATTCTAGCTGAACCCAGTAAATCAAAGTCAAGTGGAACTCTTTTGGGACAGTTCACGATAGGGGGTATGACCTGTGCAGCTTGTGTGAACTCAGTCGAAGGTATTTTGAGAAATCTTCCTGGAGTCAAAAGGGCAGTAGTATCCTTGGCCACTTCTTTAGGGGAAGTTGAATTCGATCCAAATGTAATTAGTAAAGATGATATCGTAAATGCAATTGAAGATGCCGGATTTGAAGGGTCACTTGTACAGAGCAATCAGCAGGACAAAATCATATTAGGAGTTGCTGGTATTTTCAGTGAGATGGATGTACAGCTTTTAGAAGGAATACTTAGCATGCTAAAAGGGGTGCAACAATTTCGTTACAACAGGATGTCCAATGAGCTAGAAGTTAACTTCGATCCTGAAGTTGTTGGCTCCAGGTTATTGGTTGACGAGATTGAGGCAGGAAGCAATGGGAAGTTTAAATTGCATGTTATGAACCCTTATGCAAGAATGACTTCTAAAGATGTTGAAGAAGCATCAACAATGTTTCGGCTTTTCATTTCTAGTCTGTTTCTTAGTGTAAGTATTTCAGTGACATGTATAGTTCCAAAATTGTGAAAGCTTCTCTCCCTTTTCCTGCCACTCTCCTGATTTTGCTTTGTTTTTTCTTCCCTTGGTGGTTAGCTTATTGCGGTGTTTTGCTCAGTCATTTTTTTTTTCATTTGGACATATTTATTGCAATCATGTATTTGTTGTTATGGATGTGTTTTTATATGCCTCTTCGTATGTTGCTTGTTTTGATACATCACTATATGGTTCTATCTCTCTGCAACTGTACTTGTTTAGGACATTCACATAAATTTCTCCTAAAGAGACAAATTCACTATTAGGGCATGCCTGTGGAAATCTGAAAAGGCATTGACTATCAACTTATACAAGAATCTTGTTATGGAAAACACATGTTTGTTTCTTAGCTTGTAGCTTCTACGCGAGAAGGATCTCTAGCATGATTTGCTTCTTTATTATTCCACTGACTAATTTGCTTTTCATGCTCTGGATCCAGATTCCTGTTTTTTTCATACGAGTTATATGTCCTCGCATTCCACTTCTGTATTCCTTGATACTTTGGCGATGTGGGCCCTTTCTTATGGGTGATTGGTTGAAGTGGGCATTGGTGAGCGTTGTGCAATTTGTTATTGGGAAGCGCTTTTATGTAGCGGCTGGCAGAGCCCTTAGAAACGGGTCAACGAACATGGATGTTTTAGTTGCTCTTGGGACTTCGGCCTCGTACTTCTACTCAGTTTGTGCACTGCTATATGGTGCAGCAACTGGATTCTGGTCGCCAACATACTTTGAAACAAGTTCCATGCTTATAACATTTGTACTATTGGGAAAGTATTTGGAGTGTCTTGCGAAAGGAAAAACATCAGATGCCATCAAGAAGCTAGTAGAACTGGCACCTGCAACAGCACTGCTTATTGTCAAAGATAAAGGTATTTTCCCTCTTTTAATTTCGAGTTTATGAGTGTAGCTGAGATTGAGCTGTGGTTTTCATGTGAACATGAAAAGTGTCAAAATAGACCATAATTTTCCATTAATCTTCATCAAGAACTAAAGCACTCCAGAAAATTACAATTGAGTCGATATTTAAAATTTAAGAAACATTTGGTTGGTTTTCTAGGTGGAAAGTGTATCGGGGAGAGAGAAATAGATGCCTTATTAATTCAGCCTGGTGACACATTGAAAGTTCTTCCTGGTGCTAAAGTTCCTGCTGATGGTGTTGTTGTGTGGGGTTCAAGTTATATTAATGAAAGTATGGTGACTGGTGAATCTGCTCCTGTTTCGAAGGAGGCTAATTCGTTGGTTATTGGAGGTACAATAAATTTGCATGGTGTTCTTCAGATACAAGCTACCAGAGTAGGATCTGATGCTGTTCTGAACCAGATAATTAGTTTGGTCGAGACAGCTCAAATGTCCAAAGCTCCGATTCAGAAATTTGCGGATTTTGTAAGTATCATTTATATTTACTCATGACATATTTGTGCTGCACTTTATTGCAATGTGCAGTATAATACATTCTTTTCTTTTATGAGGTATGGAATTCTTCTATGTCTATAACCGAAAAATGATACTCCCTCCATTTCAAAATATAATTCATTCTACCAAAAACCAAAAATTCCTTTTTATAAGTCTTTCTCTCTTTTCCATGTATTTTTTGCTATTTCTTCTCAATTATACCCTCATTCAATTCTTGGTATCATAAATGAAACCAATTTTCAAGAGAGAATTTTAAGAGTTGTATAAGGGCAAACAAGTAATTCAATATCCTTAATCAATGCATCCTTGAACTTTGTGAATTTTGTAGAATGGCCTATATTTTGAAATGAAGGGAGTAATAATTTAAATGGACTTCTAACGGGCAAAGTGCACTGTAACTTAAGCAGGTGAAATTTCTTATGTGTGGCAAAAGTAACTTCTGTGATTGCTTTTGCTTGATAATATAGTATTCATTTTTCCATGTAAAATTTGCAGTATATCTAATCGCAATGCTTAGCTTCATGTGTAATGCTTGAAGTTTTTTTATTTAAGTTAAAATCATGTTATCTGAGATGAGGAGTAGAATCCTGCCTATGCATTTGCTGTTTTGCTTTTGCATCTATTTTTAGGGTTCATGCTGTACTGCTCTACTTTCTGGTCTGAAATAACTTTTAATCATTCACACATTATGTAAATGCTTCATCAAGAAGCAAAGTTCTGTATAAGTACCTTTCTTTCTCAGGTTATCTGGGACTAAAAATCTAATTGGGGAAATTTGACTTTAGTGGATTGAAATTTTCAATGAATGCCATCATTATCATTAAATTTTGTTCTGTGTATACGACTCATTTGCTCTTTTTTTTTTTCCACTTATTTTTTCTCTTCAGTTCTGAAATCACTTATCCCCAAAGTTATGCATGTAAACTCATATTCAACCCAATTTCTTATCTATTTGTCTTTGTATCTTGCAGGTTGCAAGCATCTTTGTTCCTGTGGTTGTTGTAATGGCTCTGTTGACATTATTCGGTTGGTAAGTTCATATTTCCCTTTTAAGCTAATATGGTTCCTATATATGTGTTGCCAAAGTCATGGTAAGTATCAACAACCACCATACGTATGGTAAAATTTGCAAAGACCTTCACTTCTTGGGGAAGATAGACTCCTTTGCTTCTTGCTTTTCAAGTAAATTAAAATTTTAATAATCATCCTTTAACTTTTTTGGGACCGGAATCCCTTGGTTGAAAACTCGGTCACTGAAAGGCTGAGTTAAAATCTGAGGGACTGAAGGATAGATAAATCAAAATGTTACGAACAAGCAAAGATTATTTTATTTATGCTGTCTCTTTCAAGGATGATTTCTTAGTTACATTTGAAACTGTTGGCTTAGCTTTTGTAATTTGCCTTCAGATCTGTCCTTTGGATAAATGTCTTCCCTGACTTCTTGTAGGTATGTTGCTGGAACTATTGGTGCTTACCCTGATGATTGGCTTCCCCAAAACGGCAATCATTTTGTTTTTGCCCTCATGTTTTCAATTTCAGTGGTGGTAATTGCATGCCCATGTGCTCTTGGCCTAGCAACACCAACTGCTGTCATGGTCGCAACTGGGGTTGGGGCCAACAATGGTGTGCTGATAAAAGGAGGAGATGCTTTGGAAAGGGCTCAAAAGGTCAAATACGTAATATTTGATAAGACAGGGACTCTAACCCAGGGGAAAGCCATGGTTACTACTGCAAAAGTTTTCAATGGAATGGAACGTGGAGAATTCCTTAGATGGGTTGCTTCTGCTGAGGTAATTCCTATCTAATAGCTTGGTATTAACTACTTTTACTTGTTCATCAACTGTGTGATGCCTCTGCGTGTAGCCATTATTGCTGAGCTCATTTTGGTGTTGATTATCAAGAGTCGTTGTCACTTGAAATTTTATGCTGTCCCATTTATTATTTTGAAAAATAAGGCGTGAGGAAACCTATAGTTTTTGGCAGTTTTGTAAAGGGAAAAGGAAAGCCATGTTATTGCTCTGTCATTTTGACACTGAATTTGTAGCTAATTTAGGGGTTGCTTCATTGCGTTTTTCTTTCTATATATTTTACATTGGATTGTAAATAATATATCTTCTGCTTTTCCTCTTTTTCCACCTGTAATTGGAGTAGGCTAGCAGTGAACATCCGTTGGCAAAAGCAATAGTCGAATATGCTCGCCATTTCCATTTTTTGGATGAACATTCCGCGTCTGAGGATGGACAAAACAATAGTAAAGAGCCGATAAACTCTGGATGGCTTCTTGATGTCTTTGATTTTTCTGCTATTCCAGGAAAAGGTGTCAAGTGCTCTATAAATGGAAAGCTAGTGCTGGTGAGCCTATTAGTATTATCTTTAATATGCTTGGAAGAATTAATTAATTATTGTAGAGGTGTTTATTGGGGTAACTTACTGAACAGGTTGGTAACCGGAAGCTGATGTCTGAAATTGGGGTCACAATTCCACCACATGTGGAAAACTTTGTTGTTGAACTTGAAGAAAGTGCGAGAACTGGCATACTTGTTGCATTCGATGACAGCTTGATTGGTGTTCTGGGAGTTGCAGACCCACTAAAGAGAGAAGCTGCAGTAGTGATAGAGGGCCTTAAGAAAATGGGTGTTCAATCTGTAATGGTTACAGGAGATAATCAGAGGACAGCCCAAGCTGTTGCAAAAGAGGTATCAAGATTTCTCTTCCCAATTTCACGTTGAGCTTTTTATAGAACATTGATATAAAGGAGTAGAAGTAAGAACAATTTAAGAAATTAGATCATTGATTTCCTATTTTATAGAAATTCCACTAATGACTAATTGGGAATCTATCTTTATTTTTTTTTATTTCTTTTTTTGGGGTGAATAAGCAATTTCATTACCAAAGAATCAGAACAATACAACACAATTACATCCTAGAACTCTAATCGAAACAAGCTCACCAGCTGCCAAAGCTACTCTTTTCACGTAGGCCGATAAACTCTTTCCGAAAGCCTTTTTACAAAACTGACTGATAACTCTATGCCAACTAACAACAGGCCTATGGATCTTACATTTCAACAAAACAACCCTCCAAATATCTCTAGAGATGGGACACTAAAGGAACAAATGTTATATAAGTTCAGAATTACTATCACATAAATCACACCAGCAGAATTACACATACCCCGATTGAATCAATTTAGTTTTAACCTGCAGTTTATGATGCAAAGCTAACCAAAGAATGAAACATTGCCTAGGAATAATTTTAGAATTTCAAGGCAACCGCCACCACCTTACAAAGTTGAACTGAGGCCGGAGTTGATATCGGGTAGAATGAGTAGAAAACATACCAGTAGAAGAGCAAGCCCAATGAATACAATCTTCTTGGTCCTCAACGACCTTATGATTTCTGACATCCTCCCAAGCAGATAAAGTCAAATCATCTATGGGGTCAGGCAGAACCACTTGGCCATTTTCCACACATCTTGAACCTTGGCTTTCTTATTAATGCCAGCATCAGTTAACGAGATGCCAGGACTTATCCACCAAACTGAGCCAATTCAGCCACAGGTCATGCCAGAATATAGTTACAACAACCTCTGATATCCTCCCTTGGCTTGCACAGTTCCTCCTCCATGGTCAACTAGATTCAAGGGTTTAGTGATCCCCCCAAAACTCAGCTGTTTGAGTTTATTAACACTAAGCCCATCTATCTTGGTTTTGATTGTTATTAAGTTAAAAAATGTTGGTAAGATCCATAAATTTTTGAATTGTGTTTCCGAAAACAGGTAGCACGAAACTTCCCTAGTCTTCTTGCTCAAACCTTCATCTAAATATAGTGGATTGATGAATAATTAATGAGCCTTTTTTTGAGCCGAATAAGTTATCCATTAATTGGAATTTTTTATATGCATTTGCAATCAATGTGAAAGCAAGATCACCTGATTCTACCTTTGTGAGGGAAATTTATTATACATTCTAAGGGGTTCTGTTACTATTTCTTTTTGTTTACAGAACAATCCCTTTGGACCTGTGATTTTTCTGAAAAGGTTTTTATGAAGAAAATTTGCTTTCTACTGTTCAGGTTGGCATTCAAGATGTGAGAGCTGAAGTATTACCAGCAGGAAAAGCTGATGTCATCCGCTCATTTCAGATGGATGGAAGTATTGTTGCTATGGTGGGTGATGGTATAAATGACTCACCCGCCCTAGCAGCTGCGGATGTAGGCATGGCCATTGGGGCAGGGACGGATATTGCTATTGAAGCTGCTGACTATGTCTTGATGAGGAACAATTTGGAGGATGTAATCACAGCTATTGATCTCTCAAGGAAAACCCTTGCTCGGATTCGATGGAATTATATCTTCGCCATGGCATACAATATAGTTGCCATACCGGTGGCAGCTGGGGTATTCTATCCATCGTTAGGTATCGAGTTGCCACCTTGGGCTGCTGGTGCTTGCATGGCTCTTTCCTCTATTAGTGTTGTATGTTCCTCTTTGCTTCTTAGAACATATAGGAAACCCAGACTTACCACGATTTTAGAAATAACTGTAGAGTAGTAATCAGAAAACACAAAGAAATAAAAAAAAAAAAAAAAATCTTTAGCTCGGTTTGTCTCTGGAGGAAGGGGAAAGCCGGGGCAAGTGAAGTGAGTGAGGTAAATCCCGATTTTGTATATGTTTTTGTTTTCTTTTTTTCGAAATTTATACGTTTGGGGTAATAATTTTCCCACCCCGTTTTGTAAATGACACCTGTTGTATAATATTATCATTGTTGTGTTTTTTCTGTTTCTTTTCTTGAGGCATAGACTAGAACCTGCTTAGCTTGTTCTTGTTCACTAATGCTTTCTTTTTTTAAGGGTCAAGTTCAATTTTTTACAAGTTGAGATACAAAGTTGAATTAGTTCATTTAATGCGGAAAGTCCTGAAAGGCTTAAAAGAAAGAGAAATATTTAAATTCTGAAAAAAAGAAGAATAACAAATGTAAGATCTAAAGAAAGTAAGGAAAAGAAAAAAAAAGAAAGGGTGTGGTTTGAGGCCCTTTCAAAATAAGGATGGTATTTATTTATTTATTTATTTATTTTGTAAAAACAGATCTCGTGGTTTTATAACGTTACTAAAGAAAAAGATTCGACCCATTTTCTATCAAAAAAACATAAAGGAGCAGAGGGTATTTTTGTATTTCAATATTTCTATCCATATAAAAGGAAAATTTAAACACTTCAGTTCCTCATCGTTTTCGTTCTAAGTGTTGAAACTCCTTGACTTGAACCAAACTTTTGAACCCTAGAAACCCACAGATTCATAACTAATTTGTCCTCTATTTGTTTCTAAAATGTAGAATTGCAAGTTGTTAAACACCTTGACTTATTTCACGGCATTTTAGAAGTGTACTCCTGTTCTAAAAGTATCAACTTTGAACTTTGAAGCAACTGAGTAAGCGGATCCCTTGCAGAAGAAGGTAAGTTTCAATCTCTCTTCTTCTTAACTTGACACATCTCTCTCTACATGCTAAGGTTTCTATTCGCAATTTATTTAATTTAGAGTTAGAGATTTCGCTTAAAGTTATTGTATTGATTGGTGTTTTCAGTTTATAGTCATGTTAAAATAGTTATACATGTTGATATTGATGTGTTTGCTGCGAATTTGTGTGTTTATCACTTATTTTATTTTTTTTAATTTTTTATTTGTTAGTGGAAATGGCTGGTGTGGAATTGCTACTTCATCATGGTGGGGGGAAAGTTGTTGTTGTTGCAAAGCCTAACATGGATAAGATTAGTTATTTTCGATTGTTAGGATACTTTAAGGAGTTAGGCTATAGAGGTGGCTGCAGAATTTGGTACAACATAAGGGGTTTGATTGGTGTTTACAGCTATGAAGAGATATTAGATGATAATAATATGTATGAGATGTTTGATTGTCATCAAGGGGACCCTTATATACATGTTTACTTTGTTTCTCTTGGACCTCCTCTGAATGTTGTGGATGCAAACGGGAATATAGTAGAAGTGGAGGGGGAATGAGTGGGCAGCGATATGGATGGCATAGAGGCTGATCATAATTGTGATGAAAATGGAGAATTGGAGGTTGATCATAATTGTAAAGCTAGTAAAGAATGTGGGGCTGAGAGGTAAAGAGAAACTGGTGCTACATTTGAAGAGGCAATACCTGGAGAAAGTTCTGAAGAAGAAGTATCTGAGAGTGAGGAAGAAAATGAAGAAGGAAACATTAGAGATAGCACTGAGGATTCATCCTACAAAGCTAGTGATAGTGAACTTGAACCATCAGATGATGATATTTTTCTCTATTGTGAAAAGAAAGGACCTAATAGATTTCAGGCTAAGGGTGATTTTACAAATACAAAAGGTGAAGGTCATGAAGGTGAAGGTGATGATGTAAATGTTAATGATTTAACTGAAGAAGATATGAGGGAATTAGATGAAGAAGCTAGAGACATGAATGATCAACTGGAGAGTGGAGAAGACTCTGAGGGGTGAGGGGTAGAAAAGGCATTACCCAGAATATAATGAGCAAAGTGGGAAGCTATGCACTGGAATGCTTTTCACTGGTGCACCTGCTTTTAAGAAGGCACTGAGAAGATGGGCCATTGAGAGATCTTTTGAATATGTCTTCAAAAAGAATTGCAAAATTGTAGTTGCTATATATTGCATTCTCAAAGATACATGTGGTTTCAGAATTAGAGCATCAAATGTAAGAAATAACACAACATTCCAAATCAAGACTTTCAAACCTGTTCACACATGTTCAAGAGAAAACACTAACCATTTGGTGAATTCAGAGTGCATAGCAGGGAAATACTTGGATGATTTACGGGATAACCCAAAATGGAATGTTGATTCAATGATGAAGAAGGTTCATGGGGAGGTAGGGGCTAAAGTTAGTGTAATGAAATGTTACAAAGCACGAAAAAGGGCTGCTGACCAAATCCAAGGAGAAGGCAATGCACAATACCATAGATTATATGACTATGCACAGACTATTAAAGTTACAAATCCAGGGAGTGTTGTTAAGTTGAAGACTGAGTTGCAGTTAGACACAAGTCAAACAAATAGAGGTGGAGATGAAATTTCAAGGGTTCCAAGACAGATTTTGGTGTTTCAACATATGTATATCAGATTTGCACCACAAAAGCAAGGGTTTTTTTAGTGGTATTAGACCTTTAATAAACTTGGATAGGTGCCATTTGAAATCATCTATGGGAGGAGAACTACTGTGTGCCATTGGAAGAGATGGCAATGAAAATTTGTTTCCACTTGCAATGTGTTGATTCTAAATGTAAGGATTCATGGACTTGGTTCCTACAAATTCTAATAGATGATTTTGGTGGTCCAATAGAGACTGGTTGGACACCTATGGCAGACCAACAAAAGGTAATTCTAAATTTGAACTGCATATTTCTGCTATTATAGCTTGTATTGTATATTTGCTTTATTTGTTTGCATTGCATATTTACTGATATTATAGATTGCATTTCATATTTACTTAATTATAGTTTGCATTGAATATTTAATTTATTTGCATATCTATTTATTTCTTATAGTTTAGATACTTAAGAAAA
The DNA here is from genome assembly GCA_039660915.1 of Euphorbia tirucalli. Lineage (NCBI taxonomy): Eukaryota > Viridiplantae > Streptophyta > Magnoliopsida > Malpighiales > Euphorbiaceae > Euphorbia > Euphorbia tirucalli. Next base: position 68,182,906 of record CM077632.1, read on the forward strand.
TTGTTATTTGTGGAATGTGTCATAGGGGTTAGTTGAAATTATGAAGGATATATTGCCTGGAATAGAGCACATGTATGATAATTATAGGAAGTGTTTTAAAGGGTTAGAGTACAAAGAACTTTTGTGGAGGGCAGTAAAATCTAGTACTGAGAATTCATGGAGGTACAATATGGACAAGTTAAAAGCATTTGATAAGAAAACTTATGACTGGGTTATGAAACATGAGCCACATATGTGCGCAAGATGTTTTTTCTCCACAAGAGCCAAATCGGATGTCATCCAAAACAATGTTGCGGAATCTTTTAATGCTATATCAAACAAGTAAGAGACTTACCAATACTGTCAATGTTTGATTGGATAAGACAGAGATTAATGAAAAGGAAATATGTGAAGTTGATTGGGATGAAGAAATATAAAGGAGAGATCTGCCCAAAGTTTCAAGAGTTTTGGATAAAAACAAATTGGGAAGTAGGAATTGTTTCCCTACAGCTGCTGGGGATAAAAGGATGAAATTTTATATGGCAATTATCAAGTGAATGTGGACTAATCAGTTACGACTTGCACATGCATAATGTGGCAGCTTACTGGCATTCCTTGCAAATATACCGTTACTGCAGTCTACATAAACAGAGAGAATCGAAATAAGTTTGTGCACAAATACTTCTTGAAGTTAACTTGCCTTGCAGTCTATAGTCATATGTACAAACTTATGCCATCCAAGGATGAGTGGGAAACAACTGAGTATCCTGATATTTACCCTTAGATTGCAAAGAAGCCTCAAGGAAGACCAAGGAAAAGAAGATTAAGAGCACCTGATGAGCCAGTAAATCCACATAAGTGTTACAGAGCTGGTGGGTTTGTTGTTTGTGGAAAATGTAAGGGACCAAGATGCAATGCAAGAGGCTGTACTGCAGGAATAACTGGTGAGAGTCCTTGGCAAACAAGAGCACGGAAACAAAAAGAAAGAATGATGGCTGGACAACAAGGATAGGTAATAAATTTAAAGTTATTTTTTTTCCTGCAATTGGAAAATCATTATGTTGATTTGCTATTTAATATTATGCAAGGCAATGACAATGGCAATGGAAATGTTAATACAAGGAAAGGAAGACCAAGGAGAGGAGAAGCTCAATTTCAACTAATGTTCCAAATATTCCAAGACAAACGCAAACTCCATCTAGTACAGAGAATGAAGAAAATGTTCCAAAGAGAGGAACACAATTGGGCAACAGAGGACTTGCAACTGTGGTTTGTTTTATATTTTTTTCTTAATTTTTGTGATTTTTGTTAGTATTAATAATGGACAAGTTAGTATTAGTAAATGTAACAGTATATGTTGGTTACTATTAGTATAGTTGTTTAATATTGGTATTGAATTCTTCTCATTCTTTTATGCATAAAATTGAGATTGAATGTGTGATTTTAATTTTTTCAGCAACATATCAATGGGACTAATGTTTCAACGGAAACACCAACATCAACAGCACCAACATTAGCAACTTCAACACCAAGTGCAACACCAAATGCAGGAATGATGCCACCTCCACCAGAAAGACCACTAAGATCTCCTGGTATAGCTAGAAATTATAGTTGCAACATCTTCAAAGAGAAAAGCTCCAATACAGGTACCAAGACTAGCTCCAAGTCAAGCTGCTATGAGATACAGGAATCCTTTTAGGGCTTATAATTTGGAGGCCTTAGCTATTTGTTTAGGAAATATGAAAGAGAAGTCAAATCCACAGGTGCAACTATTTAGTATTTAGTATTGTGTTTGGTTGATGGCCAATGACAAATGTTTATTTTGGATATTGTTGATTGCCAAAGTGGCAAGTGTTTATTTTTTATTTGGTTAGTTGCCAATGACATTTATATGTTTTGGATGTGGTAAATTGCCGATGACATTGTTTTTTGGATTTGGTTAATTGTCATTGGCATTGTTGTTATTGCCTGAACTTAATGGCATTATTGGTTATGTACTTATATTTAATATTTTGTTACCATTGTTTTATATGTCATTCATATACTAACAGTGTAAATTAGTTATCCTCGAAAACATACACTTATGGCAACAAACCTGATGTTCAACAAGTGGCCAAAAGATTACATTCAATTTGTGGTCAAGTTTACAAGTTCATTGTTAAGTATTTGTTTTAAAGGTCAATTTTACAGCATCAGAAACAACAAATCATAAAGGCACAAACACATTCTTTAAGCCAAATTCACAAACACTTTGAGTACAATAGCATATCACTTACATTCATGGCAATCCAAGTTTGCCATCTACCTTAATTCCATCCTAAATCCATTAGAGTACAAAATGCAACCAAAATCAAGCTAATATGTACAAGAAATTTCAGAGAAAGTTAAGTAAATTTCTTTGATTTTCTGTCCAATTCAGCTCTTAGAGTTCAATTTTCTTCTTTACATTCCTGATTATAACCACAATTTCGTCTTCTCTGATTCCTTGCTCTGCCTTCATTTAGCTTCTAATTCAACCTCTCTAGCACAGATTCAACAATTTCATCTTCACAGTCCTTCTTCACACCTCGCACACACCCTAAGAATCTTCTTCAAATATTGTGTTTGGCCAAAGCAACATCGAACCCTATGAAATTGAACATTACGATTTGCGAAATTTGAAGATGAAGAGTGCGAATCAAAGCCGATCTCTGTAAATCGAAGACAAATTACACAGTTTAGTAGTTAGGGTTTAAGGATTTCACAAAGAAATTGAGGATTTCTTATAAGAAACAAGTAACAAGTGTTATGAAAAAAGTATCTATAGAAAATTTTTCTTTTATATGGATATAAATATTGAAATACGAAAATGACTTCCGTTCTGTTATGTTTTTTGACAGAAAATGGGTGGATTCTTTTTTTGGTAACATCATAAACCACGAGATCTGTTTTTGCAAAAAAAAAAAAAAAAATCAACCTAGTTTTGAAAACTCCTTAAACCATAGTATTTGTTTTTGAAGTTTACCAAAAAAAAATGCAACTACATTCAAAGACGGAAAAACTGAAAAATTACATAAAAAACGATAAGGAAATAGTACACAAAAATTCTGCTAATTAAGAAAGAGAGAAAGAAAATAGATGGCAAAATGATATTTAACTAGTTAAAAAGCATTCTATCAAAAAAAAAAAAAAAAAAGTAAGAATGTAATTATAATCAAAGATGAAAAAACAAAATTATCGGAAAAACGAAAAATCAGCTAATTAAGAATAAGAGAACAAAAAAAAAAAAAAAAAAAAAAAAAAAAAAAACGTAAACAGAGTCAAATAAAGAAACACAATATTGTAAAAAAAAAGGAAAAAAAAGAAAAGAAAAGAAAAGAAAAGAATAAATTGTAATTAATGTTCTAAATAATAATACTAAATAAATTTATTATCTAAACAAAGAATAGCGAACATTAATTACCTTCCAACTTAAAATATTAAAAAATAAATTCTAAAAGCCGTCATAAATTGTAATAATTATAATTATTTGAATTATTTGAGAGTGGCAGACGAGACGAAGTCAAAACTAAAAAAGAAAGAAAGTAAAAAAAAGAAGAAAGAGAGAGTCATAGGTTGGTTGCTCTATTCATTCAAGTTGATTAGAAGTTTTGCTGATAATCAATAAATGGATAATGTCAATTGTCAAGTTTGACCAAACAAATTTTCATAAGTCTTTTTCATCCTTCAAGTCAACAGTTTACTTGAGCATGTGCGCCACCCCTTTCACACCCCCATTTTACCCTATCCACGTTTACCACCATTTTTTCCCATTTTATTTTCCAATATAAATTTGACTTTTATATCTATTTTTAAGCATTCACTTATTATTTTTATTTGCAAATTTCACTTATCTTATAATTTTTCCCTTTTCTGACAACAAAATATAAAATTTTATATTAAATTTCATAAACTTTATTTCTCCAACCCTAAAAATATACTCTACTTATGATGTTGAATTAAAGATTAATAGTATTTAGTTTCCAAATGTAAAAACCTGAAAATTGTTTAATTCATCAACATGTGAAGAGGATTTTTGATTCCACCAAAGGACATACAGTTGTGTACAAAATATAATATGGAAAAAGACATGAAATGTTCAATGAATGCGAGGAAAAATATTTGGTCAAACCAAACATATTTGTGGACTTGTTCACTGCCCAAAAGATATTATAAAGATTTATTGTCTCCATGTCGTACATTATTATTTTGAAAAATTCTAGCACTGAAAATATAATTAAGATAATTAAATTATAATATTTTTTTGTTAAACACATTTTAACATTTTTTTTTAGTTTTATATATAATAAATATTAAATAGAAATAATAATTTTTTTAAAAATATTTAATACCTTCTTAATTTTGTTTTTGAAACAAATCAAGCTAATATAAATATTGCTTTTCAGTGTGAACATTATTATTCTAAGCAACTGAAAACAAACAAAAATTTTATTTTATATAAATTTATTAATGGACATGTAAGATGCAAATGTGCACTTAGCTCATCGTCCACATGTCATCTTAATTCTTTTTACTATACATTTAAGCAAAGGACAGTGTGAACGTTAACATAAATATGATAATGATTTGTTGTTATGTTGTTTAAGTTAATTCACTAAACATTTTGAAGATCAATTAAGACATATTTTAATATTAAAAAATAAATAGGTCAAGATCCAAATTTAATTAATTATCTTGATTGGTTCATATTATTTCTACGCTGACAATGACATGGCTTAAACTGAAATCAACCTGCAATTTCCTTGAAACATATTGCTGATGAATATGAATATATATATAAACTAAAATTAATGAAAAAAAAAAGTAATTTTGTTTTTATCATGCGAAACATTCTAATGTTTCCATGTTAAAGATTTTTATAGTTCACTTTTATCTTTTTTTCAAGTAATTAATTGAATAAGAATTAGAGTAAACTTAAAGATACAAACCTTGCGGTTTAGCTCCGATGTTTTTTTTTTTTTTTTTTTAAGCAAAAAAAGTTAAGTGATTTGTAACATTATCAAAAAAAGACAACTAACATTTGTATATTAAAAATGATGATGTGGTTGATAGTATTTTTGTCTGTTTAGTATTCCAATAGTTTATCCACATTATTAAGAATCTTACATCAATAATTGAATATTTTTCGGGGACTTTCCATTTGTTGTGAATTTTTTTAAGTTATCATTATTATTTAATTAAGAAAAATATTTGCGTTTCTTGAAAATTTTCAAAAATTTTCACAAAGGATTGTATTTTTGTTAACAAATTTGAAAAATTTCAGTTTAAAATGAACAAAAATACATTCTGCAATAGTCATGATTTAATTTTAGCTGTCATTTTTTTGATAACGTCAGAAACCACATGATTTTTTTTTGAGAAAAAAAAAAATCGTCCTCGTTTTAAAAACGAGCTAAACCACTTTGAAGTTTACTCAAAAAAATTATTGAAAAATCAAAATCAATTTATAATAATCAATCGATTTTTTTTTTTTTTTGACGGAATTTATTAAAAAATAGTAAATTGGCAATATTGAAATAATATTAATTTTGTCTTGTGTAACAAGGAGCAAAATTGTTTTTATCCTTCTTCTCGATTGATTGAAAATAATTATTTAGATCATCTTTTAAAAAACCCTAATATATACTTGAGCAAGGCATGATGAATATCCACATCTTTAAATTAAAAGGCCCCCCCCCAAAAAAAAAAAAAAACCTTGTCGAGTAACCAAATTAATTTGGACAGTTGACGAAAAAAAAAAATATTACTATGTCAATACTGATTACATGCCATAAGTATTAATTAACAAAAAAAAAAAAAAATTAATTTTCAAGATACACATAAATATTCTTGAATATATATACATTAAACACGTTGTATAAAATTGTCCAACCAACAATAGTGAATAATATCTTTAATTTATTCATGTTTTGATTTAATAATTTCTTTTAACGTAATTTAAAAATTATAAAGCGAGAAAAAAAAAATACTTTCATAAGATTTTGACTGAATAATTTAATTCGTGAAATCCCATACAGTGCAGAAAAGGTGACGTTGGAAAGTGATAAAATAAAATAAATTAAATTAGGAGATGATAATGAAAATCAACAAATGTTACTTCCACGAACTAACATAAATCCTTGCCCTCTAAGTCTTTCCCATTAGGAATAGTCAACAGTATGCTGTTTACTTTGACTGGAGGCTAGATATTATTAATAACTATATATATGTACTTTTCAAAAATAAATAAATAAATAAAAAATTGATAATTACAATTATAGTATATGCTTCCAAAACCAATTATCTATAATTGGAAGGGATTACAAAGCAAAGCCTGAAAAATAAAATAAAGTGAAATATTACAAAATAAACATTTATCTAAGAAGCTTAAACTGGTAGATAAGATTTTATGATTAGTTTTTATTATTATTTTTGATATATCCTCACATGTAATGCTCTTTTGAATTTAAAGCGTGTACAACATATGTCCCACTTTATCACGTATTAAAAGTTTAACGTTATGAAGTCATTTAGTTCAAAAAATTAAGCTGATTGATAAGTTTTAGTTTTATTATTATCATCTCACACCATTTTTGTAATGAACTAATTCTAAATGGGATGTTGTGAATAAAAAGTCTGAGTAAAGAACGTTCCTAAAGGATGACGACTATGGAGAAAGAATGAACTAAATCCCATATGAAAAATATAGAAATTGTCTGAGCTATATTAATAAGTGGTATTTTCAAATATGTAAACACGTTTTGAAGTCATGAATTACAGGTGGGATAGACAATGACTACTTCATACTAATCCAAATTCCTATATAAATGCATTAGGCTCAAAATCCTACCTTTCAGTACCACAAAAAGCAACATGAGTGAGACACTAAATGAATGGTATCCTCAGCCCATATCTTCATCATCTTCTTCTTCCTTTGGATACTCATCCATGGCTTCTGATCATACAAACTCATCAACCACACAAATTGGTGCTAGTCCTTCCTCAAAGCCAATTAAAAGAAGGTCAAGATCTTCTAAAAGAACACCCACTACTCTACTCAATGCTAACACCGCCAATTTCAGAGCTTTGGTGCAACAATTCACCGGCTGTCACCGTAGCAAAACCTCTACCACTTGTTCAAATTCATTATTAATTGGGTGCCAAAAAGGTCCGATCAATTTGAATTTTCAATTGGGTAGTGTTAGTGCACAAAACAATCAGAGAATCAATTATGAAGCTCCTTTTGGGGATTTTTCTGCTCGTAATAATTATAATTATGATGATCAATTTCAGACACAGATTCATCAATTGCAGCAACAGCAGCAGCAAGGGGTGGAGCAGAATTATGTTAATGTTTTGTCTCATGAAGATGTGAATAATACTGAGACAAGAAGTAATGAAATTGGTTTAGATGATTTAGAGTCCATGATGATGATGGGAGATGGGGTTGATCTAATGGATGATACTGCGAGTTTGCAGCCTCTTTCTGATCTAAATTTTGATCATGGTTTTTTCTGGAATTTACATAATCAATTCCCATCTCTTTCTCACACCGATCAATGAAAATTTTAGGAGAGATTCTAGCGTGTTCTTAGTTCGGATCGGTCCGAGACCATTACAATGATGTCACTAAAGAAACTGTGCTCACATGACATCATTGCAGCAGAACCACGCTAGTTCCACCTATGATCTCTGAAATTTAAGGTTTAATTCATTAGTCATCTTCAATTTGTTCATAAACGTTGAATACTCATCCGGACTATTTGTCAAAAATTTCTAGCATACTCCTGAATCAATGTGAAATTATATTATAAAATTTTCTATTTGCCCCCTCAATTTGATTAATATGGCCGATTGACCCCTGCATCCTTCGTGGCATAGGGAGCGGGGGTTGGACAGTTTTTAGACGCATAGAATTTTAGAGGGCACTCAGTCATTGTAAATAAATTTAGGGATCAATCGGTCATTTTTTTTTAAATTTAGGGGTCATTAGTTATTTGTGGACAAATTAGAAAGGGTGAGTATGTATGAAGCTGACATTTTAGTAGGGAATCAAAAGATCCTGTCTCCCTTTACAAGGGTTTTTTTTTTTTTTTTGGTGCAAAAAAAAAAAAACTTGTTACCTTTTTCTCTTTGTGCCTATATAATATTATTTATGCTTATTTTTCTTTAATTTGTATTTATCTCTGTAAGAAAATAATAAAACTTATTATTATAATTTGATTTTCAAATTTAAGTTCGTACATCTAATTACAGCATCATGGCCTCTAAGGTCAAGAAACATGGCTTTAAATTTTGATAATTCCATTTATTAATAAAATAAAAAATTATTAAATTATTTTTATAACCTTACTATTAATTAATGGTAATTTAAACTTTTGAGTAAAAATAATTGTTGACATGTGGTTGAAGTGACGTTAAATAATAGAGCATGAAAATGTCAAAAGAATAGGTCTTTGAGGATACATGCGTTCATATTTCTTATTGCTAAATTCAAGATTTGACAAGAATTTCGTAAGTTTTGTAAAATTAATTTAGCTAAATATTACAAGTTTTCAAATTTGAAGTGTTCAATTACATGCAATTGTTAAAAACTACTTACAATTAATAAGTCAAAACATTAATTCCACGTAAGGGAAATAAAACCATGTAATTACTCCCTCCGTTTTTTATTATATAATGTTTTAGGTTTTTTACTAAGTTCTTTTTTATTTGACACTTTACATTATCAATGTATTTTTTTACCATGTTTTCTCATATTTATTCTCATTTAAAGTATGAGAGAGGTTCATTATTTAATGCAAAAAGTACTACATAAAACTTTGCTAATTAAAAAGAAAGAGAAGTTTTTCATGGAAAATAGAGTTTTATGAAAGAAGTATTAAGAGTAAACTAATCATTTTAATAACCTAATTAATACTTCATTGGTCTTAGTGAATAACTTTAAACATCATATAATAAAAAAAAGAATGAGTATTAAATTATTTGGAAGTGTTTAGTCCATAACTTCATTATTGAACGGAGCGTATTATACACACGTAAAAGATAAGTGAAGTTTAGAACTGATGATATTAAAATGAAAAAAATCAGATACCCAACATGTTTAAAAACTTAATCAATAGACCAATTATGATTTTGGTAAAAAATTATACGGGGTCGGACTGCGTTTTGCCTCCATTCATTAAATAAGTATAATTTTATGTTATAGATTTAAATTTTAATAAAAAAGTTTATTTTCTAGACCGGACCTAAAAAGTGTGAACCTGAGTTCTGACGCAAAGGCTGACTTGGGTTGAGGTACGGCCTGGGGTGGGCAAATGCAAGGTATCATGGGCCACGATAATGAGAGATTAAGCCGCCTGACTTTATTTTATTTCAACTGATCATGATTTTAATAGTCATACAAGCTGCCAAATACACAAATAAAACTACTCCTTAATTTATTTATTTATTTTTATTTTTTTTATATTATACTCAATTACTAAATATTTATTTGCATGTCCCAGGAGGCCAGGATCTTGATTAAAAGTTTTTACAAAGTTCATTAATTTAATTTTTCTTCCTATATACTTGGTTCTATTTTGTTATTGTAAGGGTAAACATTTTGTAAAATGTGGAACTAATATATACATATTTTATTTTTTTAAAAGTATTTAATTCTTCTACCTCGATTGAACCTTAAATCTTTAATAGTCCTGTATTTTAGTGAGAGTGACGATTGGACCGGTCCGAAAATTATGCTTGTATTAATGCATAATCTTCAAGAGTCTTTAAATTTTTTAAACTTTTTGAGGAGTGTTTATGTATAATTTAGCCAACTAGGTAGTTGATTATTGTATAATGAATACTAATTGTATCTGAATATAAAGCATATATATATATATATATATATATATATATTGGAGAAAATCGACTTTGATTTGGCCACAAAAAGAGCCTCAACACACTTTTGTGGATTGATAATACTTTTTTTTATTAACAGTCTTATGATGATGAAAGCCATTATGGTTTTAGTTTAGACGAAAGTGTCGAAAACACAGAAAGATTAGGAAATGATAATTAATGAGACTTATTAAAAATATTAAAATTTAAATAACAAAAAATGCTAAGGTTTAATTTCACTCATGGTATACCAACTATCTCCCTAATCACAGTTTGGTATACCAACTACCGTTTTACACACTGTAGTACCCCAACTTCTAGGTGACCTCCCATTGTGGTACATGTGACCTGTTATTGCAGGTTAACTGTGCCACGTCAACACTTTGTTGGGCTTAATTTCACTCATGGTATAACAACTATCTCCGTAATCACAGTTTGGTATACCACTTTATACATATTATTTCATTTTAGTTTTATAAAAAAAAAATAACAAAAATATATAAATAAAAAAAATAAAAGAAAAAAAATTTGATTTATATATTTCTGTTATTTAAAAAAAAATAAAACGAAACAATACGTATAAAATGGTATACCAAACTGTGATTAGGGAGATAGTTGGTATATCATAAGTGAAATTAAGCCCAACAAAGTGCTGACGTGACACAGTTAACCTGTAATAACAGGTCACATGTATCACAATGGGAGGTCACCTAGAAGTTGGGGTACTACAGTGTGCAAAACGGTAGTTGGTATATCAAACTGTGATCAGGAAGATAGTTGGTATACTACGAGTGAAATTAATTCATACGCTAACTATAATCCTCAACTTGTGGTTACAAGTTGAATCATGTTGGGATTTAAAAATAAATAAATAAACAAATAAATAAAAAAATCGCAAGTTTAGTTAGGAGAGGGAAGAGAACATTGTCACAAGAATTAGACCCCACAACTACCTCAAATTTTTGGATACCTTAACTAAAAAATAATAAAAGACCTAACCAAACAATTTTACATTCTTATGATATTTTTCATTTTATTTCACATCTTTTAAAGCTTTTTTCAACACTTTTTTTCTATATATCATTCTTCTTACTTAATACTCTATTCTTCATTCTTCTTATCATACCTTCCATTTGGTAAGACGGAGAAAAAAACATTGAACCAGGTATAGTCGTGGGAAGAATTCTCTTAGTAAGGGAAGCGGCTTCCTCCTTGTATGAAACCTTAAATATAGATTTTTTACGACTGTTTTATATACGTTATTGATTCTTTGTGATATTCTTCCCTTTTATATGACACTTCCTAGCGCCATTTTTCTTGTGACACTTTTCATTTCATTTAACACTTTCTAATGCAATTGTTATGACACTCTACATTTTATTTAATATTTTCTAGCGTCATTTTTCTTGTGATACTTTCCATTCTATTTTACAATCCGTAACATCATTTTTTCGTCACTCTCAGTTTTTTTATGCCGTCGTCATTTTTGTTACTTTCCATTTTATTTCGAACTCTATAGCATAGTTGTTTTTGTGAAACTCTTTAATAATTTTATAATTATATTAAGGACAAAATTAAGAATCTGTCTATACAAATTAAATTTTGATACTAAGCCATAGTTCGGTTTGATGAATTTCCCGATTCTAGATTTAATTAGTGTGCAAAATATTTAGTTTATTAATAAATAAAAATGAATATGAAGAGACTAGCCTTTGAAAATGTGGATAAAATTTGTTAAAATAATTTAGAATAAGAGAAAAAAGGATGAGAAGTGTGAGGAGGAAAGAGAGGTAAAAGCCAAAAAATGAGTCACGAGGCATGACAAGACAAACCCCCAATCTTCCTTATTTTCTACTTCCTTCACTCATACCCATACCCAAATCTCTCTCTGCATAAATTCTGAATCCAAAGCGTCAAATTCTCTCTCAATACTAACCAACAACAATGGCATTAATGATTCAACTAGCTTCTCTCTTCTTATCTTCTTCCTTTTTTGCCCTTGCCTTTTCCTCTTTTTCCGTTCATGCTCTTAACATCGGTGTTCAAACTACTGGTACCGCCATTACTCTGGTTCGTTTCCCTTCCTTCTTTGATTTTTCAGATAATTGACTCGAAATCTCTTTATTCATCTGTCCTTTTCGTTTTTTTGTTTTGTTAGAGTAAAGAATGCAGTAGGAAATGTGAATCCGAGTTCTGTTCAGGTGAGAGATTGATCTAATTGGTTTCGATATTTGTGATGATTGATGAGGAGTTAGGGATTGTTAATTTGAGATTGAAAAAAATTTACAGTGCCGCCATTTTTGAGATATGGAAAGTACTGCGGGCTATTGTACAGTGGATGTCCAGGGGAGAAACCCTGCGATGGACTTGATGCTTGTTGTATGAAACATGACGCCTGTGTTCAAGCTAAGAACAGTAAGTTTCACTACATCTCTTTCTTCTTCGTTAAAATTGTTGGTTAAATTAGGGTTCATTGCTTATGATTTCATGATTTCTAATTTGATTTGAGTGATTGCATCAGTTTTCAGATTTGTTGAAGAATTTAGAATAGATAGATGGGAAATATGCTAGTACTGAATTTTTAGCATCAACTTCGCATCCCCATAATTAAGAGACCATTATTAAGTTTATCAATTTTAATTTGAATTTATCACTATTAAAAAGAGACCAAACAATCTAAAAAATTGCAGTGTGATTATGAATTGAGTTAAGTTTTAAAGATTCTGTTACTCTAAACAAATTTCTCTTTTACGTTCTAGAAACACTTATAGATGACATAACATTCTTCTTAATTTGATATGGTCGGAGTGAAAGATAATGTAAGAGGCCAACATTTCGGCATTTTATTGACTTGAAATGTGGAGTTTGCGACTCTAATGATATTCTTATAAAAGAATTGCGATTTTCTGATATGTATTAAACTTGTGACCATAATGAAATATTCTCATAAATTCGACGACAATAATACATAAAGTCACTATATGGTTATTACTCGCTATGAAAAATTTGGAGTACGTAAAATGTTTAATAAAGTTCATTTTGTATCAAAATTAGTTTTATTTTATGAAAGACAAATAAAATTAATTTGATTTCATGTTTTGCGGAATGGAAAACATGTATATTTTTTAATGAAATGACTAAATGTAGTTTATGCTATGTGCAAGGCACAAACTAAATTTACTTTTTTCTTTCATTAGAAAAGTCACAAAATATTTTTTGCATTTATATATACGATTTGGGATTTGCTTGCTCTTACCAGTGTCATAAATTACATAGATAAAAAATATTTACAATTCTATTATTTTAAAGTTAGCATTTATTCAGTCATTAATTATATAGATATTTCTAAAATTTTCATTATAAGTTTATAACCATTCCTCTGATATTTGAAGCAGAAATAGTTTCAGCTCTTTTTGTTTGAAAATTATCACTTTCAATCTTTACAATTTGAAAAGTTGGACCAGTTTAATATTTTTATCCTTCAATCATGACTTCATTGGAGGATCAAATTAGCTACAGATTGTAGCTCAACTCGCAATGTCGCTTGAGTTTTTAGGAGGAGACTCAGTTTCGAATTCCATTTAATACATCTGCGGGGAGGGTTGAAGAGTTTAACTGTGACTAAAACTCATGGTTATTGAATGAGTATAATGTGACATAGACAATGTGATATATACAGAGGATCAAATTCAATTGGTCAACAAGTTCAGGGGAGCAAATGCTAGCCATAATGGCAAACTCCCTATTACAATAATACATGAAAGGTCTTCACAAACAACTTTTTCATGTCCACGTACGTCTCCCCTACCCAATAATCCAAAGATTCGAGTTCTTGTGTTGTGCTGTTCAAAACTTTAACCATATTTTTTGTTTTTGTTTAAACATTTAATCTGCTATAATATTTGTTTTAATTGGGGAATCAATGTCTTTTGATTTTAATTATGCACATTCAATTGTATTGTTAGTTATTGAGAATAATTGTGTCTGTGTCATCAAGGTATGAGTAATTAATAAATCACACAATTGGGGATAGAAACAGGGACAGCAACAAGCTCAATTTGTTGTTTGTTTTCTGGTCAATGTCAATGTGAGAGAAAGTGCTTTTGGATGTATGTAATAATTAATATCAATATGTAGTTTAAAAAACAATATAGACAAGAAATATTAATGAAAGTAACATGGGTGGTTTGGTACAGATGACTATATAAGCCAAGAATGCAGCCAAAACTTCATCAACTGCATGAATAACTTCAAAAACACACATGGACATACTTTCAAAGGAAACAAATGCCAAGTTGATCAAGTTATTGAGGTTATTTCTATTGTTATGGAGGCTGCTTTGCTTGCTGGAAGATACCTTCACAAGCCATGACTCAATTTTTTTTTTTTAACCCAAACCCATCTCCACTTGAAAATATTTAACATTCATATATGGGGAGATTGTTGGTTTTTCTCTGATTTTCTTGTTTGTTTTTGTTTTAATACCATTCTCTCAATGGAACCAAGACTAATTAATCTCATTTATCCATTCATTTTATGCTCAAATGTTTATATATTTTCTTTGACTACTCATCAATTTTATATCATACGAGCAGGGGATCTCCATTATTTTAATAGTTAGTTATTTCAATAAAATTCATCTGAATAAAAATCCTATACTCTAAAATATAAAATGTGAACTTCCTTAAATGTAACGTATGATGATATTGATTCATTGACAATCATTGATCCAGCGCACCGCATCCATATTGTGAAAGGCATATTCTAAATTTTTCCAAAAAGTAGTAATAAAATATCCCCTTGGATCTCATTATGCTTTACATATCAAGGGGCCCCAAACTTGGTAAAATAGTTTGATTTACTCTCTGAACTTTCAAGATGTCTAACCCCTAAACTTGCTTAGTGTTTTTAATAACTACCCTTAATTGACAATATAAATTTCAAGATGGGGACTGCAGACCAATAGCATCTTACCTGGACAAAAAGTTGTTGATAATGGAATAAAAACAAATGAAATAGTTGCATGTGTACTAATTGTTAATAATTATACTAAAATAATTTTTCTTGTCCCCAAACTTCTTAGCGCGAGAAAGACTGGCAGAGTGTTGTCAATTGGGTGGTGGAGACTTGTTTGTTGTGGGGTTCATCTGGATAAAGATGAAAAATTCCTGATTAAAATCCCTGCGGAACGGAGCTGGGGATGAATTTATCCGAGTTTATTAATCTGGGATGAGGACAGTTATAGCCCTACCCGTTCCGCAGGTCCCGTCTTCATCCGCGATTAAAACCCATGGGATCCCCCGATAAAATATTCAAATCCCTGTTTATATTTCTTTAATTAACATTATTATTATTATTATTATTATTATTTATTTTATAAAATAAAGTAAATAAAACTAATTTTATAAATTAAATCCACCCCGATTCCTATACACCTACTCTGTTTCTTCTCACTTTTTATTTATAATTTTATAAAATAAAATAAATAAAACTAATTTTATAAACTACTCGCCTAATTCTTAGGCTACTTTTTCTCATATCACTTTGTTATTTTATATATAATTATTAATTATATATTAGTGTATTTACTTCTTTTCATCTCACTTTGTTATTTTATATATAATTATTAATTATATATTAGTGTATTTGAGAATTTTATGTTTATAGTTTAATGCACATTTATATAAGTTTAAGGATGAAAATTGAAATTTTACAGGTTTTTTTTTTATAAAATATAAAACTAACTAAACGGGGACAGACAGGGATCCCCTTGGGGAACCGATTCTCCGCCGGGATTGGGGATGGAATAGAAATTTGTCAATGATTAATAAACGGGGTGGGGACGAGGATCCCCGTTTAGTCTAGGTGGGGACGGGGATGGGAAATGCAATCTCCGTCCCGTCCCGCCCCATTTACAACCCTAGACTAGTATGGTTCTTCATCGGATTCGTCCGGATTGTTCGATGAGCAACATGTTAATTACAGAGATATCGTTCCTCCAATGGTCCAGGATCGAACTATATTAGAAATTTTTCCAGTTAACTACATGTACCCCATTATCCATCTCTTCTCCCTTATCCATGCCTAAAGCTACTGATGTTGTCCCGGTGGAGGCGGCAGGTATAAAATTCAGGTGACTTGGTTGAACTTCTTCTCCGGCGGAATTATTATTAATATTTCTAAAGTAGAAGCTTCCATTTTCACATTTAATAGTTGACATTGAAAAGAAAATAAAAGCAAACCCTGTTCTAATTATTTTTCTCGTGCTACTAGACTTTCTTGCTCCTTTATTTGTTTTTGGAACAAATTAAGGCAAAAGCAATGAAAAATTTTGGGTTTTTGTTGATTTTATTGTATTCCATCAACCTAATTTCTACATACTAATCCCTTCAATCAAAACTCTACCATATATTATGGGTTGTTGAGTCTATTCTATTCTTTGAAAATTTCTTGGCTTTTTAGATTTTTTCCACATACTAATACGTTGCCACACCATCACCTTTCTTATTCAAGCTTCCTCATTGAAAATTAATATTTACAAGGAATTTTTTTTTTTTTTTTTTGGAGAATTGAGTTAATATAGAGAGAATTTAGAAAATTAACATAAGAAAGAAGAAAATGGATTTATTGGTGGAGATATTCTTATTGAGGTAGTAAAAAATGTTAAGAATAATAATAATAATAATAATAATAATAATAATAATAATAAAAAAGAGGCATGTAAATGAGATGAGTATTTCCCATTTCCATCGGAGATCCATCTCGACAGGGAAGGGTAATCCTTGCCCTCATCGTGGAATTCCCATCCTTGAAATTCCATTTTTTTTTTTTTGTTTATTTATTATGTTTTTGATTTAGAGAGTGTTTTCCTTGATTCATAAATGGGAACAAAGATGTAGTTACTCTAAAATTCACGGGGATGAGGGAACCATTCTCCACTCTGTATACATCCCTCTTGAGGAGGAAGGTGGGGCCGTGGTGGTTGCGTGTCGGCAAAAGTAAGATGATATGAGTGGCAAATCTGGAAATTTAGACAAGTTCAGGGGCTGTTTAAGTGTTAAGCCTTCCCATTACCAAAAAACTGTAAAATAGTACATGCCATGCAAGATAGTAATTAATAATAAATGTTGGGCAAAACATATCCTGATTTCCCCTATTTATTTTTATTTTTATTTTTACTTTTTCTAAAATTATAATTATCTATCTGATCAATATTTTTTAAGTGTATTTGATTTTTTTCATTTTAGTATTATTAGTTACAAATTTAATTTAATTTTATACTTATGTAACAAATGTTATTAAGTAACATAACCGATAATATTTAGTATGTAACATAATTTCAGAAATTGTCCGGATAAGAAAATTGATTTTTTTGAGTATCCATTTTACAGTTTTAAGCGATAAAATCATGTAATTTTAAATTATTTGGAAATGTTTATTTCACAGTTTCGTCACTGAACGAAATGTATTATATATACACCAAAGATAGGTCAAGTTTGAGACTAATACTATTGAAATAAAAAAATCAGATACTCAAAATATTAAAAAAAGATTAATAAAAAAACCAACGGCAGTTTTGGAAATGTTGGAGTATCTATTTTACAGTTTTAAGCGATAAAATCATGCAATTTTAAATTATTTAGAAATATTTATTTCATAGTTTTGTCACTAAAGATAGGTCAAATTTGAGACTAATAATATTGAAATAAAAAAATCAAATACTCAAAATATTCAAAAAGATTGGTTAAAAAAACAATTACAGTTTTGGTAAAAGGCAAGAGTATTCAAAATGTGTTTTCACTTAATATTATACTTAAAAAGTTAAAACTTCAAGGTTGTATAAAGTTGGATTTAGCCCCAGAATAATGCTAGAGGGGAAAAAAAAACCAGTTTTAATGTTGGGTTACAAAATAAATACCGGGATAGGGCTGTTTTAACTGGGTCATTTTCGGAACCGGTGGTTCCGAAAACTGGTTGAACCATTTTCGGAACAACCGGTTCCGAAAATGGTGATTTTAAATTTTTTTTTTTTAAACAAAACCCTGCTTTCGGAAGTTAAATTTTCAAAAACAGGTCCGTGTCAGGCGCTGAAAAAGTGCCTGACACAGACTGTGTTTTCGGAAACTTAACTTCCGAAAACACATTAATAATAAAAAAAAAATTTTAAATTAAGTTCACGGGCGTGGGAATTCCCACTGTTGGGGGATTCCCACGCCAAATGCATGCAGGCAAAGGCTCAGCCTTTGCCTGCATGCATTTTAGGCCCTAAAAATTGGTTTTATAATTTTTTTTTTCTTTTTTTTTTTTTAAACTGTCTACAGCTTTGCATATATATATATATATATATATATATATATATATATATATATATATATATATATATATAAGTGTTTGAAGGGTGTTATATAGGCAGAGAAATATTTGAAAGATAGAAACGGAGAGTGAGTTTTATAGAGAAATAGAATTGGTTTTGAGTTGAGGTGGAGAGAGTAGATATTGTGATTTATAAAAGGCTTGTATTTCAGAGTTCCTCAAGGTAATTTTTTTTTATAATTTTTCAGTCTTATTTTTGTTCTTGGATGCTTGATTTTGAAGTTTTGAATTTAGAGGGTTTAACTTATTGTTAATTGTTACCTTTAATAAAATCAACCAAGTTTATCAGTGCATTTGATTGTATGGGAGCTATAACTATTAACCTTATGAAAAATTTGTCCACTTAGTTTTGTTTGATGGGTTGGGTTTGTTATAATAAAATTGAAGCATAAGTTTTAGTTCTTGAGTTTTGTTATATACATATATATGGTGAATTTATAGTTTGCTGTATTATTATTATTATTATCATTGTTAAAATATTTGCTATGACGTGTATAAAATTTGCTTTAATTTTTTATTTGTTTTATTATTATTATTATTATTAGAAGTTAGTAAAAAAAAAAAAGAAAATTGGGGTTGTGACAGGAAAAAACTAAGATGTGGTGTAATTTTTGTATTTTTGTATTTATTTTTGTATTATTATTATTATTATTATTATTATCATTATTATCATTATTATTATTATTAAGTATTGAGTAGTTTTATTATTATTAATTTTTTTATTTATGGTATTATTATTATTATTATTATTATTATTATTATTACATGATATTATTATTATTATTGTTATTATTGAGTAGATTTAATTTTTGCTGTAAATTTTTATTTTTATTATTATTGTTGTTGTTAATAATATTATTGTTATTAGTGATGTGGAATCTTTTGTTTAAGTTGTAAAATAATTTTTTTAATTTGCAATTGAATTGTTGAAATTAAGGTTTTATTTATTTATTTTTTTTGTATGCAATTTATAGATGGTGAAAAGAATACTTACTCCGAAAAGACTCCGATACCCTGAATTTGCAATTAAGAAATTAGAAAATTTGAAAGCAATTAGGATGAGAAGGGGAAAAAATTGTTAGAGTACCTGCTAAATATGAATGAAAAATTGCAAGACATAATAATGTCTGGCTATAAATTTGATAAGCACAGGAGGAAACAAATGGCACTGTTAAGAAATGGATTATCCTTGCGTTATAAACGCTATTTTGACGAGATTAACGAACAATCACCTATAGAGTATGATGATATGGTTAAGATGTTAATTACAAAGGAAAGTGATTGTATGAGTTTACCCAAAGAATTGGTTGGCAAAGTTTTAGAAACTCTGCCAAAATGTCAAGAAGACTATTGTAATATAATGAATGCTAGGAATGGTTTCAAATTCAAGTTTAAGAAACTTCAATAGTAGTAGTTTAATTTTATGATTTTATAAATTAGGTTATTTTTTGTTGTTTGCTGTTATCATGTAATTTAATAGTATTATGTAATGTCATTGTATGATTATCTAGCTCGGTATTATTGTTTTTGGTAAAGTCCATAAATTATATAGAACGCAAATGAACTCTAAAATTATAATATGATCGTTGATTAAGTATACAGTTCTAATATTGTGGTATTAATAATAACAGTCAACTGGGATAAAAAATTTCGAAAGATATGGAAAAAATTTATTACATGTATACCATGAGTATTAAAAAAATAAATATATTTTAAAAAATTAATTGTCATACATAATATGTGATAAAGATATATAAATGTTTGAGATTTTTTTTATATGTAATTAAATCGTGCATAATATTTCTTATTAACATAATAACATTAAATCGTACATACATAAATTTATAATTATATTTCTCTTTACATTTTGTTTTTATATTTATTTAATTTTAATATTTACCATTTCATTTAATGTGTACATATATATATATATATATATA
This sequence comes from Euphorbia tirucalli, assembly GCA_039660915.1. NCBI lineage: Eukaryota > Viridiplantae > Streptophyta > Magnoliopsida > Malpighiales > Euphorbiaceae > Euphorbia > Euphorbia tirucalli. The sequence goes on from CM077632.1 coordinate 68,203,098, forward strand.
TATATATTATCATATATATATAAATGAATTAATATTTATTTTATATCATTTGATGTAGCTTGATATTGGGTAGCTCTTGATCAAGCACACTACAAATTAAATTAAAGCTCATCGATATAGCTCATTTGAGGTTAGTAAAGTTCAATTATATATTTATTTATATATATTACGTATTATTATTAATGAATATGCGTTGGATGATTTTGTTGTTTAATGTACTATCGAATATGAAATTTTATATGAACACGAAATTAGGAAAAGCAATTTAAAAATAATACAATATTTGTTAGCATTGTACGTATTTCAATTATATTATGATCACTAAGAAGGACTATATATAATTTAGTAAATGTACTAAATCTAGTTCTAGATGTTGAAATTAATATAATTTTATATAATTTTGTTTAAATGTTCAATAATAAAACCTATAAAACAATGCACTTATTTTTATTATATTATCGTTACAGTAGGTGCGCAATCATGTCAGAGAATAGCAACTATTATGTTATACACTGGGGGGGTAGGATGTATGTAAGCGATTCCGTTTTTGAGTATGATATGTTTAGCTCATCGGCTAGGCAGAAACGTTTGAAGGTTAAGAAAAAACCATCATTTGTTAAACTTGTTGATCGGACATCCAGTGAGATTGGATTTGGCACTAACGGAAGGGTGATAAAGATCGTGTATAAGTATCCTGTATCGCCCAATTCATTCTCCCACATGATAATCAGTTGCGACAATGATGTTGGAATTATCCATGAAAATTTGGCAAACATTCCAAATTATCATACAGTTGAGTTGTTCGTTGATTATGAGATTCTTGCATCTGGAGATAATGAAGCATCAAGCGATGCGATGGTTTCAATTCCTACTTCCTTGAACAACGTGTATGATTGTACTGTTCTGGGGTACGGAGCAGGTGATTCCTTCATTGGCAACTCTAAAAGTCAATCTACCTTTCAGTCAATAGGTTCTTATGGGTGGCACGAACCTACCCCATCTGTTTCTTTCCAGGGATTTGAATCATTTCCTACTTTTGGCGCAATAGAAGGTGGATCGGTTATTCCTTCAACACGCTTTCCAATTATGACAGTTGGTAGATTTGGTGAACCGAACGCATCATTTGATCCCTTTAACTCGTTCCCATCCATAAGAACCGAGGCTGGCACATCTCACAGTCCAGTTCCGGATGCTCATGATGGGTATGCAGCAATACAAACATATGGGTCTTCGTATGAGCATTCTACTGTTATCGGTGCTAATATACCTTCCTCACTTACTTCTGAAGGTGTGTCTATTGTACATCACGTCGAAGTTGTTGGTACAGAAAACAAAAATGTAAGTAACATATCACCGATGGAGCTTGTAGATCGCAGAGCGTTTGGATCAGGAAGTTCCGAAGACATTACTAGAATTGCTACCCAAATTGATGAAGAAGAAGAAGAAGATCCTATATGTCATTATATCGATGGCAGTGAGGAGCCTAATGATATTGACAATACAGTGGATGAACAAATTGTTGAAGATTATATACAGTTCGATGTTGACAATGATGACGATGATGACAATGAGGATGAAGGTCATGACGATGATGACAATGACGATGAAGGTTATGAGGGGACAAATATCGATGCTACCATTGAGCAAAATGTGAGTGTTGCAGCGACGGGGATGATTGATTTGAATTTATCTCCCCCCCATATTGTGAAAGGCGTAGATATTCCCCTTATTGCTCCCTTATCATCTTTTGTATTCCCAAGTCCAACATATACCGCGATTGAAGAGCAGGATTATGTACAACAATATGCAATTGATTCTGATGAAATAAACGTATGGGATGGAGTATCTGAGCTAAAACGGGGTTTAGTTTTTGGTGGAAAAGAGGAAGTTCAAGTAGCGGTGAAGACATATTCGATGAAAAATCATGTTTCATTCAAAGTGGTTGAATCACATCCTCATAAATTGGTCATCAAATGTAGGACCGAAGACCAAAACTGTGGTTGGTGGCTTCGTGCCCAATTCAAGAAATCTATAGGGTATTGGATGATAACTGTTTACCGCGATCCACATACATGCGTAAATGCAAGATCATCACAAGACCATTACAATCTTGATAGTAAGATAATAGCGAGTTCAATTTTGGGGATGGTTCGAAAAGATTCAAGACTGAACCTGGATTTGATAATTGAGCACGTCAAAACGGTCTTCCACTTCACCATTTCTAAGAAAAAAGCATGGGGTGCTAAAAAGAAAGCATTAGAGAAGATTTATGGCAATTGGGAAGAATAATATAATATGTTGCCTTGGTACCTGAACTCGTTGACCCACTATAATCCTGGGTCGGTGACACTCTTACTCACGGATGAAACAACTGATTATCGATTTGCAATGTTTAAACGAGTGTTATGGTCCTTTAAGCCATTTAAGGAAGGATTCAAACATTGTCGACCGATCATACAGATTGACGGTACATTTTTGTACGGCAAATACCTTCACACACTTTTAGTGGCAACCGCGTTGGATGGTAAGAATCATATCTTTCCAATAGCTTTTGCAATTGTTGAAAATGAAAACCAATCAAGTTGGGAATGGTTCATGGAGTGTATCAGGACATTCGTGACACAACGCACTGGTTTAGGTGTCATTTCTGATCGACATGCTGGTATCCTATTTGCCATGAACAATGAAGGATCTGGTTGGAAAGAACCCATGTCATATCATCGTTTTTGCCTCCGTCATTTTGTGAGGAATTACAATCACAGCTTCCATAATATGACAATAAAAAAACTCTTGTATCGCGCAGGTATGAATCCTAAATTACTTACGTCATGTCGTACTTGTTATTTGTTACCAACAGTTGTAATTTTGTTTCTTCTTTGATTTTTAACATACGTAGGAGCTCAAGCACAACCTCGTAAGTTTACGAAGATTATGGACGTGATTAAGAGGTTAGATGAAAGATCATACCGATGGGCCATGGAAAGACCAGTGGGGAAATGGAGTTTGGCACATGACAATGGCTCAAGATGCGGTCACATGACTACTAATATTGCTGAGTGTGTAAATGGTGTGTTAAAGGGCATTCGTCATTTGCCAATTCAGAGCATCATCGAACACACGCTTGGTAAAATTGTTAGTTATTTTGACTCCCATCGAACTAAATACACCAATTTGCTCGAGAACGGTGAAAGGGTCACCCCTGAATGCAAGAAAATGTTGGTTAGGTATTCTAGTAGGGCCAATTGTCATACAGTGACCAACTACAATAGTCAAACTGGACTTTGCAAAGTGAGAACAGGCTATGATCCAATAAGACAAAAAGGGAGCAATATTCAGATTGTGAATTTAGAAGCTCGTGAGTGCTCCTGTAAAAAATTCGAAAATTATCGAATGCCTTGTTCACATGCAATTGCTGCTTGTAAGCACCTACGTCGTCGAATCTGGGACTTTGTAGATAAGACGCATACACTTGATGAGAATTTACAAGCGTATAGCTATCCATTCCAGCCTTTAGCACACAAGGACTACTGGCCTGAGATCAACTTGGCAACATTGATTGTCAATCCAATATGTAAACGAAAGAAGGGAAGGCCAAAGTCAACAAGAATCCGCAATGAAATGGACGAGAAGGAAAAGGGAACAAATACTTACAATTGCAGTAACTGTGGTAACGGTGGGTATAACAGAACCACATGTCAAAATCCCGGAGTGAATCTCTCCCGACGACACATACCGTCTTCTTCCAGGGGACCGAATAGGGCTGCTTCGACAAGACATTTGAGGGGGAATTGAATTAGGTTGTGAATTATTGATGAAATTTTAAATGGACTTTTGATTTTGTACTTATTAATGTCTAAACACAACCACTTATTTGCCTCAATGTTGTTAGTTCAAATTTCATAATTACATTTCTTTCTGACTTCAAGCCATGTGAACCATATCTTATTTTGTAAAATAATGTTATTGACTTGTATAATAAGTTGGTGATAATGTATTTTTATGCCATAGGCTTGCAAATTATGTCGATCACATATACTCCAGGAGATATATTTCGAGGTATGGGCCGTTGGTGGGCACTTGATGATGACTTTGTTTACCCACTTGATCCTAGAGAACATAATTCACCTTATGTCATACACCGTATGCAAGAAGAATGGCAATATCGAGTGACGGAGTCTGAGATTTTACGTGAAGATGCAACTACATGGGGAGTCCGAAAAACTCGTTACAAGTCAATCAACATGCCACGTAATAACAATGGTGAACTCTGTGCTGCTTTATATAGAATAAGGGAAGAAAATAATAGGATAAAGATTAGGCTTAATCGTTTCGAATTTCAAAAATGCGCTAGAGATTATGCTGAGCATGGTGACATACAGATGGCGCAGTTTTATGTAGCATGTTCACGCCATCCCTAGCATGCTTCTGACATTGATATGTCAGATGAAGAAAATTAAACATCGCTTGTGTTATTCCCGAACTAGGTTCCTATTATAGTGTACAACTTTTATTAAATGTGTGTTTAATCATGTGTTCAAACCAAGTGTATGTGTTTCAAATTACTTGTATGTATTAGTGTGTACTTTTATTATATTGCAAAAAAGTTTATTTGTTGAATTTGTTTCTCAATTGGTGAAAACATGGCTTTATATTATGACGACAAATTATGTGATACCATTTTAATATTTAGAACCATATCACAGTACACATTGCTTTCAGATTGACATATGATTAAATAATAACGGTGGTGACGGTTACATCAATATATAGACCTCCTACAATGACCTTGCTTTTTTTTCTTTTGTGGGATATAAGTCATGGCAAACAGGCGCAGGAATTGGATGTTGCCAGCATTCACCGGGAACTACCGTAGATATCTTGAAAGTGACGGTGCGAAATATTATGCTGGTTTAAAGCGTGAGTGGGAATATCGAGTGCAAGAATCAGACAACCTTGTTGATGACCTACAGTCACTTGAAGCACTTGCTGTCAACCGCAGGTCATTGAGTATGCCTAGACAAAATCCGCATGAGTATCGACTTGCTGTAAAACGAATCCAAGTGGAGAATAATAAGATGTTATTGAGGTGGTCACGGTATTATATGTTGAAATTGGCTAAAGAGCATTCAGCGGCTAACGATAGAGACCTATCAATTGTACATGAACGTCGCATATTATCAATTCCACGTTACCAATCTGATGACGAAATGTCAGCTGATGGGTAACTCAAATTCAATTGCTAAGTTTAAAATGCTTTATGTAGTAATGTTAATTTGTTTGAAACTGAGTTTGCTCTGATGTGGGTAAGTTTGACATATGATGATTTAATAATGGTGGTTGTATGAATTTATTAGAATTTAAGGTTTATATGCCATAACCTTCTATTATGTAATCTCATAACAGTTTTTTAAAATATTTTCTTCTACGATACGTTTATTCATAAACCGATGGGTTGTATCAACGTAAGGAGAGGAAAGATATGTAGTATGATCGTCATTAATAATTCATATACATCTATAAGTTAAACATAATAAAATTTACAAGACACAAAATACTTAATTTTGAGCATTTAATGTTTCGACTACATTAAAAATTCATATTTTGTCTTCGGGGTCGTAACATTTTAACGCTGCATGTTCCGCAACGAACACCCCTCCCTACACACTCACGACAATTTCTGTTGGGCCGTGTATCAACCTGCTCTTCATAGGTTACAGCCGTCTCCGTTCTTGGTGTTAGATGCAGATTTAGGTCCACCGCATTTTGTTGGACAACCATGGGAGGTACATGGGGTTGGAACCCCATATATTGTTCATTAGGCATAGTAAAGCTGCAGAGAAATCTAACACCGTGCCTCCAGGAGCACCTTTTGAAAATTTCATATTCATGTTAGCAAAGTACGTGTTCGGCTCTCCACTTCCAGAGCCCATCTCGTAGTTACCACCCATATTCAGAGGTGGCATAATTGTGTTACCAACATCATTATAATTGTGTGAGCCGAAGGCTGGAATATTTTGTTGCATCGGAGTGCAGAATGAAGACCCTTCACCGACAACATTGCTGAATGCATCGCTGGATTCCTCGTCCATGTTGCATCTTGTATTAAAATTAGTATTCAGTAGGTCTGTAAAAGAACCCCATCCAGTATCCCCTTGTCCTTGTCTAGCATCGGATGTTCCAGCAACTGAAACACCACTAGTGAACTCAAACCCAAAACCACCTGCTTGCGTATGTTCATGGACTTCAATGGGAACATTCTGAACTTCATTCAGATTCAAATCAGAACCACCCGCCATATGTTGAACATTATCGAATTGTGTTTCTGGATGATCCTGACTTTGTTGCTGAAGTTCATGTAATGGGACTGTACTCCTCATGGATGGACCACCAAAATCACAAGGATTTTGAAATTGTGGTTGCTGCTGTTGGTAATAAAGATGCTGAAGTGGATGAGGAATCCGCTGAATCCCTTCCGGATATGGAGGGGGAGGAACTCTTGTACGTCTGTCAGTGAAGGTTAACTTCTTTCGGTTTCTTTCCGACATAGGCAACTCGACATTAGGAAACATCATTGCAGGAGGAGCAGGTTGTGATTCATATGAAGTACACATACGAAATTCTTGGTTTATCCCTCCTAGCATGCTTCCTAATAGATTGATCACGTTTGCCCTATTGAATTGATATGCACCCATGTGATACAAACGTTCAAGGCCATCTCCCTGCAAAAAAAAAAAAAAAAATCGACACCAATACCTTTAATCAATGAAATTGAACTGACATATGATAATATTTATTTTAGAATTTTTATTCTACATATGATAATTTATATTTCAGAAATTGTACGGAATTTTCATACCAGCGCATCGTTTCGTGCACCTTCTGGGGTCATCCATCGTCTGGTAATGTTTTTGAACCATTGCATATATTCAGACTGTGGACCTAACGGATGATGCAATTGAGGCGTTATTGCAACCTTGTGATGACGTGTATCCCACATTTCTATGTATGGGGCATATTTAACTGCCTAATCACGAGGTCCATGCTTGGTCATTTTCACGGTTGCTAGCGCATAGTTTGATTGTTCTATTCCTTGCGGGATAGGTTGCTCCATGCCAAATTGTCGCATACATCGATCGGGATGATGAAACTCGACAATATGAAAATATATAATTGGCACAATGGAACGCCAAATATTTTGCCCCCCACGACAATAGGCTGGCAATAATTGAATGACTTCCGTGTACGGTTCCCAGACGAACTGTATAAATAATGATATTAACAAGTATTAGTAAAAAATATTATATTTTGAGAACCTAAATTCGGGAAAAATGTAGTTTAAGAACAAAATTAAAACTGATCAGGAGTTAAACAATCCAACCGCATCCTCAGTTCCTTAACATTATGAGCGCCATGACCTTGTTGTCCTATAGCTACTTTCCACCTGTAAATTCATTAAATTATGTATATCAAGTAATCGGATGGCAAATCATAATATTTATTATAATAACAACATTTAATATATTTGAATTAAATTTGTAAGCAAATAATATAGATATTTACTTTATTGCATACGGATATTCATTACAAAGGATGTAGTTTCTTGTGAATGTAGGGGCAATATTTGTGAATCGCTCGTACGCCCATACTTGTATAATTTGGGCACATCCCCCAATTTGCTTCTTGTCTGGAGCAGTAGCTTTTGACATTTCCCGATACAAAAACGACAATACTGCTGCTTCCCATGCGAAACCACCAACTCCATCTTCAGATAAATCCTCCAGCAAACTCAACATCATGACATGAATTATGGTGGATTTCGGATTAACAAACATCAATCCACCAAACATACGCATCATAAAAGCTCGTGCATGACATTGAATGACTACATCAGCAGCATCATCAGGCAAGTCCATAAATTGCTGCTCCAGCCACCTTAACTTCAACCAATTTCTGTCCATATCATGTTCACCGGGAATCCTACCTAATAAACGATGGCATAACTGTTGTGCCCTATGAGTACCTTCGGATTTACCTGTCACGGCCCTACCATCTACACGTAATCCGGTTAAAATCTCAATGTCTTGTAGCGTTATTGTTGCTTCTCCAACACTGAGATGGAACGTGTAAGTTTCCGGTCGCCATCTTTCTACCAGTGCAGTGATCAAATGGTGATCTACGGGCATAGAACCAAGTTTCACCATGCTCTCAAATCCACATTGTCGTAGGTATGAAAAAATCCTGGGATCTATGTTCCAATACATATCATCATTCCCGGCTTTTATGTATTTCAAGGATGGACATTCCTGAGAAGGATACAAATTTTATATTATAATGACGTTATTCAAGTTTAAGGAATTACATATAATTCAAAAAAATGTATTTAATTAACTTAACAACATTTTTTAACCCTCCAGCTGGCAAAAATAATAAAGGGTTGTAGCTAATGCTTTACCTGCCCCGTCCATAAAAGTTGAGATCGATGAATATTTTGTTGCACTAACACGTGTGGCATGATTGGACCTGCCTCAATGATTTGTTCAGCTCTGTGTTGGTAAGCCATTTCTCCTTATATAATAAGGTTAAAATAATTAGTACAAAAAATTTAAAAAAAAAAAACCCAGCACAATATTTTTAAAAAACCCACCACTAATAAGTAACAATTTTTATATTCGATTTTTTTTATACTATAAAAATAATGCAAAACGACTTCATTATCACTAATGTTAACACACAAACAATCTTCAAAATACATATCAAAAGAGCAATAAAATTTAATTTATAATTCATGGAAATGATATGTACACAAACCAAGCTTTCAAGCATATTATGCTTCATACATTTATCGAGTTACATGCATGCTTATATCAAAGAGTGATAAAATCATAAAGTCAAATGGTAATGAAAGGCCAATTAAAAAAAAGAAATCAAAGAACTAGTTAAAACTTAAGGGTCAAATTTAACAGTGTAGGTACTAATAGTGCCAAGATCAGAACCCAATTTTAGAGAGGTTATATTATATTTTGAAATAATTCGATAAAAATCATTAAATTTCTAGTTTAAAAAATAAATAATACCGTATAATTTAATTAGATAAAATTAATATGTTAATTTTAATATGATATAAATTGATGTATTATATTATCTATATTTAATGGAAATATAAAATTAATAGTTAATAAATAATTAGAAAAAAGAAAGAAAAACGTTTTTTAGTTTTCAAAAATAAAGGTTGGCAAAATAACTTCAATCATGCAATATATGTTCTATTGGGACACGTGACGTTTTCTATTTTTAATCCTCCAATTTTCCTTTTTTTTTTGTCTCCAATTATATTAAGCAAAACATGGTTCGGTTCAAAAACCGAACCAAATATAAACCAAAATATAAAAAATAAACAAAAAACAAACCCAAGTTCATATTGTTTCGCTCACACTGTACCGAACCAGTTTGTTTCGGTAAACACCCAATCAACAAAAATTCTAATTTTTTTCTTTTTATTATCAATTTTTTTTCAAATACATGTAAATTTTTACTTAACAAATATTTATTATTACATGTATATAATAATATAAATATATTATTCCTTAATAATATATTTATTTTTAGACATTTACATACTTTTTAACAATATTTTTTTCCTATTACGATTCGATTCGATTCGGTTCAGTTTTGTTTTGTTTTTTAAACAATAACCGAAAACCAAACCAAATTGAACATCTACCTATATGGTTGTACATTAACATTAAAATTAATATTACATGTATAATTAGTAAACAACTTAAAAATTAAATTTACAAAAATTAATAAATTAACTCATAAATTACATACCTTTAATCGAAAATTGCTAAACCACTGACTCAAATATCACTGCAACGATTCAAAAAGAAAAAAAAAAGATAAATTTAAAAAATTTATCATATGTATAATTTACTATTGCCATTTGATAATATGCTAATGAACAAATTTTATATCTTAGACCCACCATAATTACATATTAACTTGGAAAAAATAGCAAACATTATAACAAAATTAACATTATAACAAAAACAACAACAGATGTAATAAACCCAACATTATAACAAAAACATAACAAGGGAAAATATAAAATATTCAAACTGGGAAAACTTTTAAATATTACCTTATACACTTCAAGAATTCTAGCTCCTGCAAAACTTGAGATTTTATTTTCAATAAACACACAATTCTCTTAAACTTAAAAATACTAAGCTACAAAGGAAACTCACTCACTTATATAATTCACTCACTCACTCACTCACTCACTCAATTTATTTTACTCACACACCCCACCCACATATATATATATGAACGAAATCTGCCCAGCTAAAAAAAAAAAAAATTTGTGCATTGTTACGTCCCGTCTGCGTCTGCATGCATGCAGACGCAGACGGTTGGCGTGGGAATCCCCAACCAAAATTTTTTTTCAATTTAATTTAATTTTTTTTTTATTACATGTGTTTTCGGAAGTTAAGTTTCCGAAAACACAATCTGTGTCAGGCGCTTTTTCAGCGCCTGACACGGACCTGTTTTCGGAAATTTAACTTCCGAAAGTAGGGTTTTTTAAAAAAAAATAAAAAATTAAAATCACCATTTTCGGAACCGGTTGTTCCGAAAATGGTTCAACTAGTTTTCGGAACCACCGGTTCCGAAAATGACCCTGGTAAAACAGCCCCATCCCGGTATTTATTTTGTAACCCAACATTAAAACCGGTTTTTTTTTTCCCTCTAGCATTATTCTGGGACTAAATCCGTATAAAGTTTCTAATTTAAATTATTTATGAGTCGATGCTAGAGATTGAGAAATATTTAATGTACCCCCTCTTTTGAATATCATCCCTGATCTCCCACATGCCTTGACATCAGATTTATCCAGAAAGAACCGGAAATGGCCCATGCCAATCAACAATGGCCATCTAACCTTCCATGGAATGTTCATCTCTTCATCTATGGCCTTTCTTTTGCCGTTGATATCTCTCGCCGTGCTAATGGCTCAGTCAACCGCCGTCTCATGAGTTTCTTCGACCGACGAATCTCTCCCTCCAACAAGCCAATCAACGGTGTCAAATCTACTGATATTACTGTTGACCAATCTCGAGATCTATGGTTTCGCCTTTTCACCCCTGTCGATGCTGATTTCGGTGGCGGCTTACCGGTTATCTTCTTCTTCCATGGCGGCGGTTTTGCCTTCCTGGCTGCCAGTTCAAAACCTTGCGACGATTTCTGTCGCCAACTTGCTCGCCGACTCTCTGCTTTCGTCATCTCCGTCAACTACAGGCTAGCACCGGAACACCGATATCCAGCTCAAATCGAAGACTGTTTCGACACACTGAAATTCGTAGACACCACAGAAATCGAAGGATTTTCAGAAAATGCAGATCTGAGACGGTGTTTTATGGCCGGGGATAGCGCGGGAGGGAACTTAGTTCATCATACGGCAGTTAAAGCTGGTGGTTATGAGTTTTCTAAAGTAAAACTCATCGGTAATATATCGATCCAGCCATTTTTCGGAGGGGAAGAACAAACTGAATCTGAGTTAAGGCTTACTCGAGCTCCATTTGTTACTAAGGTGCGTACTGATTGGGTGTGGAAGGCTTATTTGCCGGAAGGATCAAATCGAGATCATCCGGCGGCCAATGTTTTTGGGCCAAATAAGTCGGTTGATATAAGTGGAATTAAGTTTCCGGCGACGATTGTATTTGTGGGAGGATTTGATCCGTTAAAAGATAGGCAAAAGAGGTACTCTGAGGGGTTGAAGGAAAATGGAAAAGAAGCATATTTAGTTGAGTATGAGAATGCATTCCATTCATTTTATGCATGTCCAGAGGTGCCAGAGTCTTCTCTGTTCATGGAGGAAGTCAAGGATTTTATGAATAACCAATCTCTATCTCATATCTGAACCAACACTACTTCTCTTCTTCGTCTTCTTCTTTGGGACCATCGATTGGTGACTGCTACTTCTGCTATCTGCTAATGTTCTTGTTTTCTCCAAATAAAGAAATAAATATGTTTTCAAGAGACCTTATCTATGAACGATGATGATGGATTTTAACCTTTTTGTTCCATTCTTATCTTGATCTTTTAGCTTTTGTTTTATTGATGTTTTCTTTTTATCCGTATCAATTAAAATATAGATCATTAAATGGAAAAGAGTATATTCCATTATACACCATTAATAATTTTGTCGAAATATTAGCTCTTTTTTGGCAATTTTGATTTTAGAGTATATTTAAATAATCTACTTAATAACAATCACATAACATGGGATAAGAGGATAAAAGCATGAAAGCACAGAAAAAAAAAAAAAAAACTTTAAGCCTAATGATGAATTTTGTTTTTTAAAGAAAGAGAAATAGTAATTCTCTTTCTCACAGCTGGGGTTGGTATTTTGTATCACAAATATATTAAATTTCCATTGGAATAGTACATGGATATCGCGTTCACAATAAAATTTCTCCTTACAACGTTGATATGAATTTCCTTCTCAAATTTTATTTAATACCATGATATCATTGGTGGAACCACATAATATTTTAGTGAGTTTCTCTCAAAAAATTTCCAATGTATAAAAAATAACATATGCTAGACTTAAAATTGCATCCACAAAAGAAGATTTTACTTGCTGAAATGATAAAATGAGCCTCATTATATTTTGTAAATTATATGTATATGAATCGAGGGGAAAATTGTTGTGAGCTTGAAATTATAAAAATTATAGAAAGATAATTGTTTTGAATCTGTAATTTCTTATTATATTTAGTTTGTAAAAATGTATTATTGAATTGTTGGTAGGAGTTAGTGGTGGAGCCGTATGCCAATCTATGGGATAATAATAATAATAATAATAATAATAATAATAATAATAATAATAATAATAATAATGAATATATTATAAGAACTTAAACGATATAAAATGCAACTAACACATCCACAATTTTTTTTTTCCTAATAACAAAAATTACATATATGTGATTCTAATTCTCCTTCAATATATAACAAAACTAAATAATGGCATTGGCGGTTTGAAAAGAATGACATTTGTTTTGTTAAGAGTGCTTATTACTTTCTCATGGCTCTTGTTGAAGCTGCGTTACCGTCTAATTTCATGTAGGCTAATTGGAACAAATTGTGGACATTCCATCTCGGGTGAAGTTTTTTCTGAAAGTAGGCACCCGTATTCTTCCTTGTACCTCATGGCTTTCGGGAGAAGCATGTTTTTGTTGCTGATCTTTGTTTGTTTTGTAAGGAAGTGGCTGAGGATGATTTCCATGTTCTTGTGGCGTGTCTTGTAGCATGTGATGTTTGGGAAACACGTTTTGCTAAAGGTTGGCCGATTTCAATTTCTTCTATTCATGAATGGTGAAGTTGGATTCTTGCATAGGTGACTCTAGAAATTCAAAAGGCGACAATGCTCTTACGGGCCCTGTGGGCTCGTCGGAATGTCTTAGTGTGGGAAGATCATGACAATGCAGGTCATGACTCATGGCCTCGGTTTCCTTTCACAATGGCAGGTTGCGCAACTCATTTTTGTAGTGACAGCAACGGGTATGGTGTCGATAGCTTCTCGTTGCCAACCTCCTCCCATAAATTAGATGAAGTGCAACGTGGATGCAGCTATGTTTGTTAGAGGTATTAGGCTAGGTCATGGCTGCATTATCCGGAACTCTCTTAGGATGGTGATTGGTGCTAATTCAAAGCTTTTATGTGAACAAGGGGACCCAGAAATGGCTGAGGCTTTAAGTTGTCGTAAAGCACTCAGTTGATTGCAGAGTTATAATTTTTGGAATGTCATTGTAGAGTTGGATGCTTTAAATATTGTCTCTTTTCTAAATTCATCGGCGACTGATTTTTTCTCTCCGCTCAGCCTTGTTTTGTCTGATTGTCGTCTCTTAGCTTCAGATATTGGTCTTGTCAGCTTTTGTTATGTTCATAGGTCTGCGAATCATGTTGCTCATCTCTTGGCTAGAGGAGCTGATTCTTCAACAAGTAGAGAAACTTGGTGGACATATCTATCGTTTCTCAGTGCTGTAATCGTTCAAGATCTTTTATGAATGCATATGATTTTTCAGTTAAAAAAAAAAAAAAAACTAAATAAACATATACATGTATCACTCCTCTAAAAATCATAAATATATGGTTTCAAATTTTCACAATAAATTATATTTGATTTGATCTATAATATCCTATCAAAATATTAGAATTAATTACTATATACAAGTTCATATATATAGATTTAGATGTTTCAAATCATTAATTATTCATATATATTAGATTTATTTGTAAATTCATTACAAATATATTGAATATAACTTATAATATATAAATGTTAATTTGAAAGTTTATACTACAGCTTTGAATATGCTGAATATATAAATTAGTTACTGATGTATATCAAATTATAGCTTTTAATATACTAATTCTAATCCAAAATTTTGTACTAATACTTAGAATATAGCAAAAAAAGAAAAAAAAAATCCATGCACTTATCATGTAACCAAAATTCAGACAGAACAAAATATATTCAAATATATTAAAATATAACAAATTAAGTTGATAAATTTTCAAATAAATTGTACCATCTTTTTTAAAAAGGAAAAAAACCAGTGAATTTCGGTTGGTATCTCCTCAAAAACTTGTTAAATTAGTTATGCAGTCAAAACATTCAGAACTACCAACGAAACTTTTTCGTCTTGAACAAGTTACCGACGGAAATTTACTTTTAACATCCATAAATCTATTTTTCGTTTTTGGTAATTTTCCCCATTGCCCCTGATAGGAAAAAATTTTAAAATACTCCTAATGTATAGTATTCCTGTAAGATATTTAGCAGAAAGGGTTACTGCTTTCCTTTTTAGGGTATAATAAAAAATAATAAATCATATTTTATAACTATAAGAAGATATACTCCGCTAGTATTCTGAAATTTATACCTGGTAGGAGCTTCTGGAACTCTTACACTCAAACAGGTCTTAAAGACGAGTTTTGTATAGCAGAAATAAATGCGGGAGAACTCGCCTTCTTTAAGAATCCTTCCCGGCTAGAATATGGTAAATAAATGTATTAGAAAAAACGTATTTAACTGCTTAGTTATTTTCTATTTTGGTACATTTATCTATCATACCTGGTAACAATTTGTCAATTTATCCCATTTTTCAGTTTTGCATATTTTCTGTCCTTATAAAAGTTATCATTTACTAAGGCTGAATCCAATTAAGTCCTAACTGCTAATAATTTCAGGTTCAAAACTTAAACATTTTATACAAATTAAATTGAGATTTAAAATGAAATTTTTAACAGTTGAGACGACGTGAGTGATTATGTGGAATATATATACATATTCACAATTTTGACTCCCAACTCTTTTGACTCATTGACAAAAGAAAGAGGAGAGGAAATCATATTTCATCAAAAGCCCTTCAAATTTTGATGAAGTGAAATTCAAGAATTTTCAACCGGAAAGGAAAAATAAAATAACAAATAGATCCCCCCCAAAAAAATAAAAAAAAATTATTTTGCTGATATTACACGAATTTTTTGGATTCTGACTGAGATAAACGAAATAAGTATAAGAACAAAAAGAAAATTGTAATATGTAGTAATTGTCAATTATATCCTTTGTGCATGTATAAAGAATTTTTGGACTTCAGAGTATTCAAGTAAATAAAATAGGGAAAGTACAAAAATAAATCTCGTGGATTTCTGCAGTAATAAAATCTTGATGGATTTCCCAGAAACAAGGACTTCCCACTATTAAAACAATTTCATTTTCATTTTCATTTTCATATTTTCCAACATATAAAGAGAAAGAAAAGCCATCAAGATCTCAAATTCTCCATGTATACTTAATTACAATATAGACCTACTTATGACATGAGAAAAAAGGGAGTTACAAAGGAAAAGATAAGGCATTTGACTCTTTCAAATATTATGTATTTTCCTATACCAAGCTTCATATGTACCAAAAAAAAAAAAAAAAATCTCCAACAATGGGAAGCAAGAAGAAGAAAAGAGTTGCATCAATTCAAAGTTACCTTGTCAATCTTCCGCAATTGTACAACAATACTTTCACCTGCAATATAAATGATCTGTCAATCATTTCACTTCGGTTTCAGGTATTCGAAAGGGAATAAAAGGCAAAGTGAAATCAACTTTATTCATAATCAAACAAAAGATTACATGTTCTTGATGCAGGAAGTAGTGCATGTTTTCCACATAACATGATAAGAGTTTTTTTTTTTTTTATGAGAAACGCAAATTCAAATAAAGATGAGCAAGAACTAAAATGAAGAAATAGAACCAAAATAGAATTGGATACAAAACGCTCTAACAATGAAGGAACATAAACAACAGCAAAAGATAAATTTGTGCTAGGCAAGGCCAGGGATCTCTCCCTCTTCAACCAAAGGCTAAGAGACCCAAAAGCCAACAATAGAATTCCCAAGAAACTACCTCTCTCTCTCTCCCCATAACGTCTAATATAACAGACCCATTTAACAATAACCACGTGTCCTTTCATTCCTATTATGCCCTTAATCCCTTGAGGCTTTCTCTATCACATTCTCTATCAGTTTTTAACATTGCAAACTATCTTAGTTGTGTCAATTATTAGATTCAGTACAACAACAGTTCCATGTATCTGTTGCGAACTTCAGTAAGTGAAGAAAGATAGGAAGTGAGATATAAATCACCTATATTGAAAGTTTAACTATGAAGCTAACGCAAAAGGTGCTTGGAATGCAAATGCTTTGATGCTGCATCATGCAACTGTGAGGATCCCACAGTAGACTGAACCTGGAAAAGTGCAAAAGATGATATAAGCAACCAATTGAAGTCATTATGTAAAACCAACCAACAACCCGAATGTTATCTAATCTCTCATGAACCGTCCTGCATGTTGAAAAAAGGGGAATAATTTGTGGTTTAAAATGTAATCAACTATATATAAAGAAGGATACTGAATAAATAGGAATAAGCTCAATACCCAATTTTCTCTTTATCCATCGATTTCCACTTTCCCAAGTAAAAACCAACAAAATTACTGACAAAATAAAATGTCATAAATTATCAAGAAATTTTCCAACAAATTCCCCGGAGAAAGGGAAAAATTGGGACATGGGGTGAACATTGAGCAACTTTAAACCATAAATATTACCCTCCCTAAAAAATCTTGGGGGCAAAACTAGACCTTATCCCCGACTAAGTAACAACAAGTATGTAGGCTTCACCTCTACAGTCTTACTTTTGGAATACCAAAATCTTCTTAGGTAAGATGCATGTGAGAGCATCCTTTCACCAGAAAAGCTAAATTATGGGCAAAGAAAAATGAAACAGCAAAAGAGCATACCATGTCTTGCATCCTTTGCTGATTTAAGCAATGAGAATCATGGACAGGTGCTATGACATTCAATTCTCCCTATAAGAGTTTAAAAAAAGAACTTAGGAAGTGTACAGGAATATGCAATACCAATATTACCACATAGAACTCAAAGTCTCAATGTACCCATTACCAGCCTTTGCAAGCCATGTTGATTGTTATAATATTCATCACGGCTAGAACCCAAGGAGTTTAACTGCCCATAAAAGAAAACTAAACAGTCAGAGGATCAGTTGAATTTTTAAGGTAGAGTTATACAATACATAATGTAAACAAATATACTAACTCCAAAATTTGTGATTGAGATCACATACACCAATTTGTTGAGGGCCAAAATATGCGTCTAGGTTCGAAGCCCTTGAGTTTAGTTGCTCCTGCAATGCACTATTTTAATTTTACTACTTCAAAGTTCCAGGACCAATCATCATTTATATGACAGAAGATATAAACGAAGGTGGTTGTTACTGAACCACATCATACCATCCCTTGCATGCTTTCTTGCATTTCGTAAGAACAATCATGAACTGATGCTCGTAAATTTGAGTGTCCCTAAAACATGTAAAGGAACCACTTGAAGAATTCCCTCAAAATACAAAAGACTACAAAAGATTAATAATTAATTAAATCAAAAACAGGTAAACAACAAAACTAACCAGCTGTTGCCAGCTTTCATGCATCCCAATGGGTATAATCTCCGTCTCTGATTGCACCTGTAAAATCAAAGAAAAATGCCTGCCTATATTAGACATCATAAAAGTTTTCAGAGTTGAACCAATCACCACCTTAAACTGCTAACCTGTTTATTTCTGGAAACATCTTTTCTACTTGTCTCGTTGGCATGATTTGTATCTTCATACTGCCGAGGTCTACTAGACGATGGTGAGGTTGGGTCTATTACATACTGAAATGAACTATTCACACTCACACACTCTCTCAAAGCTGTTTCTAGTGTAGCGAACACAATATTGTAACTCTCTTGAGATAGAGAACCTTCATCACCTAATTTAAAGCCCCGCCTACATAGATCATTGTAAAGTTGGACTCTGGAATCACCCTTATTTGACTGTTCGCATGTGGATTCTCTACTCTTCGCATTCTTCGTCCATCGTTTCAATATATACAGATTTGGAATGCTTTGCACACCAGACATTTGCATAACAATTAATACATGTCTACAAAGATAACCATTGAACTCAAATAAGTGGCATGAGCAAGAAAACTGAGAAGCCGTTTCATTCGTGAACACAACAAAATCTCGGTTCCCTTCAAAATCTTGAACCTTGAAAGCTCTGGTTTCTCCATCTTCACATTCCTTTCTAGGATGACATGCAACTACTCCCAAAACCTCAATCTGAAATTTCTTAAATATTGCATGAGTATAAATAGTCGCCATTTGTTTCCCAAAAGGTGATGGAGATTTCAATCCTGGTTGTTTATGCCAAGTTTCAAAGTCTGCCTTTGCTTCCTCTTCAAATTTTTCTTGAAGAACTGCTTTCATTTGCTGTAAGAACTCTTTCAATGTAGTTTTTCTTTGCAGCTGTTTGTCAAAGAAAGAACATACACTTTCTGATCGTTGCGTAGCAGACATTCCTGCTAAAAATTTGTCCCTCACGTACACTGGCATCCATCTTTCACGATCTTCATACAATGAAAGAAACCATATGTCATTTCTTAAATTGAATCTCTCTGCTATTTTCCACCATCTTTTCTCAAACTGTTCAATTGTACAAGATTTAAGGATGCATTTATTAAATTTACTCATGAAATTTTCATGCTGCCTAATTACATAACTGAGCTTCTCAGGAATATTGCTCAAAATATGCCACAAGCAAAAACAATGATGTGAATTAGGAAAGACCTCAGCAATGGCTTCTTTCAAGCATTTGTCCTGATCAGTAAGAATAACTCGAGGAGCATGTCCTCCCATTGCTCTAAGCCATGCTCGCAACAACCAAACATATGTTGATTTAGTCCCACTTGCAACTAATGCACATCCAAGCAACAAACCTTGGAAATGATGGTTTACACCGATAAAGGGAACAAATGGTAGTTTGTATTCGTTTTTAATAAACAAAGTGTCAAAAAGAATAACGTCACCAAAATACCCATAATCAAGCCTAGCTTTAGCATCCACCCAAAAAACATTTCTCAGCCGCTGCTCTTCATTCAGATCCATTGCATAAAAGAAGTTGGGATTCTCATCCTGCTTACATGTAAAATGATCAAGCATAAGTTGAGCATCTCCCTCCTCTAAAGCCAAATATTCTGAGGAACCTGACTGGTTAGTGGCAGTACTCTTCTGATTCTGGTTTTTCTTGTATCCACCTGATTGTCTAGACATTGAAACAAACACTTTTCTGGTTCTTGCCCTGATGCCATGCAATTGATCAACACTACTATTACCAAGATCTAAATTCCTATGACCATGAAAATAGTATGCCTGGTCTGCAAATATTTCATGGTTGTGTTCCTTTACAAAAGTACGAACAACCCATCTCCCATCTTGCTGCCTTCTCTTTACATGCATACAAGCTTTGCAATCTGTTTTTGACCAAGAGCGATTTGTTCTACCTCGTTTTCTCTTGATAGGAATGACTGTTGCTCCATCTGTATCTATAGCAGGATAAGGCATTTCGGACAGACTATCTTCTCGCTTGGTTCCATATCTAGTGCACACAAATTTCGCATCAATAAATTTTCCAGATATCCTTGATCTACGGCTGGCTTTTATTATGGTGGCAAATCCCACAGACCTGGCATAATCTTTATAAAATGAAAATGCTTCCTCCTTCGATTCAAATTCCATTCCACCATGAGGCTCTGAAGTCTTTAGAGTGTTCAGGTTTATTCCATCTCCAGTATATACTTTGTGTGTACCATCAAAAACTCGACCGCTGACAGTTGGTGTGATGTCCTTATTATTCTCAGCAATGTTATCGGGTTCAACAATAACTCTTCTTCTATCATGGCCTCCATTTGCATTGGATATCCTGTCTTGTCTAAGATGTTCTCTTGAAGGCTGTTCTAGATCTATACCCATAGAGAACATTTATTTTTCAAACAGAACACAACATACCTGAAAAGTTCATATATTATACCAGTTAAAGCCCAAATTTTCAGTTCCGGTATATCAATAGATACAAACAATATTAATCTACTTACCATGTAATACAAATAAGTGAAGAAGACTTTATTTGTTCAAATTCATGAACAAATTAGCAAGAAAAAAAAGGGGGGGGGGGGGGGGGGGGGGGGGGGGGGTGTGGGCCCAAATACAATGATGGCATCAAATTGCATAATATCAACACCATATAATAATTCCTAGAAGTATAAAAACCAGCTCTTCATCAAGAAAAAGCACCTGCAAAGTGAAGTCATAGATGCATTGGGAGAATAAAGAGATTCATAATGTATTAAGTGGCAGTCATAGCATTATGCCAGCTACATGAAAGAACTAATTTAAAAACTGAGTCAAGAATTTCCGCATATAAAGTGCCGTCTTACAATTAGAATCTCTGAATTTCGTCCATAACAACTTTTATCCATAACTAAACCTAATAAGGCATGTTCATTTCGAAACAGTAAACTACTTGTGAATAAGTAGTGATGCAGCTGAAGCTGCACTATCATAAACCATAATGGAGGAGGCAACAAAATCACAAACAAATGAGTTATACTACTTGTAAGTACAATGCTTTGTCATGCCAAAGAGAAGAGTATGGCAAAGATAAGATACATATGATTTCTTCCTGTTTTGTTTTCTGTCCATGAATTGGTTTTCCTCTTACATGTTAAATATAACCAACCAAAAAGGCCCAAATCGCAAACACAATCATCACAAGGGGAAAAATATTAAACAAACACTCAATCGATCACAAAAGTTACTGAAAAGAGTGAACTTTCATTCTTTACTTCATATGCGACTGAGTTTCGCTTTCTAGGATTTTTTTTTTTCTGCACAACAACGAGATGAATCATAACATAACTTACAACATAAAAGCCAGATTGAACGCCGCTAAAGTGAATGAGGAGAAATGAATAGGAAAACACCAGTTCGTAATAATTGAACAAGGACAGGTGTTGCTAAGATCAATAGAATGGCTAAGCGTAGAGATTCAAAATTGCAAAATCGAAATAAAAGAAGACTAAACCTGAATCTCGAAAAACACTCAGCAATCTCTATTCACTTCCACAGATACACAAGATGAAAGATTAAAGTCGCCGAAAGAAATTACACACTAATAACTTGTGAAAACAGCAATATTTTGAGAGAATAACACTATCTGCTCGGCAAAATCAAGTGCGGTGAGAGTACCTCGCCGGGAGCAGCGGCGCGTGACTGGGAAAGTCACCAGCATGTCATCGGAAAGGGCTGAAAAGACGCATAATGAGGAAGAGAAGTTGTTGATGGCGTACACGCACTCTAACCGACCATGGATGTGGGAGACAAAGGAAAAAGGAAAGAACTTTGCAGTGAAAGTTGAAATTAGCGTTTAATAAGAAGCACAATGGTCAGTATATGTGATCATGGCGTATCGAACCCTGGTTTTCTAAGCAAAAATTCAAACCAAACTTTTATGAAATACGGCGCCGTCTGGCCACATGAATTTGATTTTCATTTTTCAGCCACGAGATTTTCCAAATTGGTAAAAATCTTTCATTAATTATTATTTCTATTCACATGTTAAAAAAAAAAAAAAAAAAAAAGAAAAAAATTATTCACAAAGCTATTAAGTGAAAGCTCTCGTACGTAGTTATTGGCCGTTAGATTATATTACTATTCATATGTGAAAAAACTAGTATGAATATATTTTAAACCAATATAATAACAATTATATAAATAAACATATAATATGAATATTAATAAAAATAATCTAAATAATAAGATGATTTATAAAAGTGAAAATCCTCCAATGCGGGTTTTAAAACTCGTATTTGTTTTATTGGATAACT
Organism: Euphorbia tirucalli; assembly: GCA_039660915.1. Classification (NCBI taxonomy): domain Eukaryota; kingdom Viridiplantae; phylum Streptophyta; class Magnoliopsida; order Malpighiales; family Euphorbiaceae; genus Euphorbia; species Euphorbia tirucalli. The sequence goes on from CM077632.1 coordinate 68,225,440, forward strand.
AAGCAAAGGTATTTCAAATAAAAAGACTATTCAAGGGTTTTTCCTCTGGAGATGAAAGTATTTTAATTTCGATGAGGCGTCATTAAAAAAGTAGGGAAAAACCTTTGTGAGGTTTTATCAGTGTGGACGCCCTTAGCTATTGTTTTAGGCATTAATTCGTGCGTCGCTTTTGTTAATTATGAAATGACTTGTACATTCGATGGCCCTTGAACTTAATTCAATATACCAAATGACACCTCCAATTTAAGGAACATCTAATTTATCTTATGAATTTGACTAAACTCGTCCAATTTGCCCCTTCAAATCTGACGTGATAGGAGCATGTATTTGGACGCGTAAAGGACTTCTTTAAACTCAATGAAAGGGCTGGAATTTGTCATCAATATTATGATAAGATGGTTGAGAATTTTTTTATGGAAAAAAACAAAGAATTAAAGGGATAAGTGGAAATTATATCTAATTAATTGGGTGCAAATCAAATTAAAATGGAAATATTTTGATAAGTAAGTAAGCTAAAAAGAACAGTTTTTAGGTTGCTTGAAGAGTTCTAGATAAGGGCAAGCAGCTTGGGCGCGCAAGGTGAAAATTGCTGGAACAAAAGACAAATACAGAGAGATGGCAGAAACCAAGTTGCCTGGACGTGCATAGGGAGGAGCAGCAGGAGGCAGCCACATGTGATTGCCGCCCACCAGCTCATATCTAGGAAATGACACGCAGGAGAGAGGAGGAGAAAATTTATTAGTTTAATCACAAACTTTGGAACTATATGATTAAATGCAATTGAGATGTGTGCCTTGTCTGCTACTTATTTTATATTTGTTTCTTCATCAATTGTAAGGATATTTTTATTTCTTTATTTTCCAAGTTGTAAGGCTTCATTGGCTATTTAAGCCTTGAGCAGCTTGGGAATTAGATGTCCATTTTTCTGATTGGGCATTGCTCCAATCTCTTTGTTATCATTTCCAATTAATATTAATTTCTTTCCCTTAATTATTTCATGTCTTCTATATTAATTATTATCACGCAACCTAGCATGCAGTGTGAGTAACTTCCTTCCAACAGGCTTGAGCATGCTGGGCAGTATGAGTAAGTAGTTCGCCCCTTATTATTTATGAGTAATTATCTAGGTGACTGTTTTTACGGTGGAATTAAATTATATAGAGCTTGATCATCTCTTAATTAGCATTTTATAAGAAAGAAGGTTCCGGATCATAAGTGCGGATAGGCCATAAAACACGTGTAATTCACTAACAGATGTTCCGGGTAGATTGCATGCTAAGGGTATTTATCTTTGATAAATTGCTTACTGAAATCTAATGCATGATAATGAGTTTATGTAGGATGTTCCTACTAAATGCATCATCATAGAATCCATATGTAGGAGGTTCCAAGTATGGTGACTAAAGAAGTAAGATACCTTAAATCCATGTTCTCAACATTGCTCATAAGTAATAAAGAAAAGATTAACTAAAAATACTTCACCTTACATTGTTTAAGCCTGTGCTTCCTAATTCTGTATTCACGCAATTTGCTTGACTCGAATTTCTACAACTCAATATCTATTTATTTATGCTTTCCTCTTATTAAATATTCATTCAAATATATCACTCTTCAAATAAATTTAAAGGAAATCAGATCTATCAACCTGCTTGATTAATTTAAGATTGGTTACTTTAGTCCCTGTGGATACAACACTTGGACTCGCCATTTCTATGCTACAACCGAACTAGTGCACTTGCTAGTGTCACTTTTGGCAACAACATAAAGCTTCTCCATCTTCTTCCTCCTTTCTTGCTCGCTCTCTTCTACCTTTTTTTTTTGTTTTTTCATTATGCTTATTCATTATAATAATTAAGTATTAAATCATACTCCCACTTGCAATATATGAGAATCATAAAGATCAAAGAAGAATTAAGAACATACTTAAGTTTTGAAAGAAAAATAATTACAGAGAAAATTATATCAAGTGGGGTTTTGGAATTACAGCTTGCTTTACATCAGATGAGGTTTTTCGAGGGAGATGTTGTAACGGATTATACTTCTGTTGTTGCCAAAGATGATATTGATTGTGAGCTAAGGAGAAAAGGAAGAGCAAAGTTGGAGAAGATTAAGCGATGGAGATGGATTTTAATTTTGTGGGTTTGTGTTTAATTTGGGTTTTAATTTTGTGGGTTTTTCTTTGTACTTTAAATGCCAATGATGTGATGAAAGCTCTTGTCATTTGTTTGTAGCAATTTCATTGCTTTTAATTCTATAAAATTGGTGCGCTTTTGAAGATTTTTTATTGATTTTAGAAATTGAAAGAGAGACAAAGGGCAAAAAGGGGGAAGCTGGTATTATTGGAAGAAAAAAAAAAGAAAAAGTGAGTTTAAAGAAATTGTGTAAGGGTTTTTAAATTTTTTGCAATTAGGTGCCACGTGTCAAATTCTGATTGGGTTGCCTTTTCAAATTTAACACATGGCAGCACGTGAAGTACACTCTCCTTTAATTGTCTGATTTAATCGAATCCAAAGGGCAAATTAGGTTGATTTAGCCAAGTTCAGGGGACAAATTAGACGTTCTTGAAGTTAAGGGTGTCATTTGTCGTTTGGAGTTAAGTTCAGGGGGTATCAGATATATTAAGTCTTATGTCTTTTCTATTTGCCTGTGTTTTGATTTTATAGAGGTATAGTTACACCATTAATTAATTTATATACTATTATTAATTTAATTACTTATTACCAAAATGTCAGAAGAAAACTTAAGCAAGTAAGACAAAAAAGAAGAAGAAGAGGAGGAGGGTTCATGGTTTCAACTTTTGCCTGAACTGTTAAGCCAAATATGTTGGCATCTTTTGAAAAAAGATGTTGGTGCCTTTGCTATAATTCCAAGTGTATACACATCTTGGAATTGATCTTCCAATTAATGGCCTACCTTTTGAATATCCTTGCTTAATAACATTATACGGGGTGTGTGCAATTATTTTTATCCCAATCACAGTTTCACCTTGGATTTTCCAGAACTATGTCGTGCCGATATTCAATTCTCCAAATTCGGCTGGTTATTGTTATCTCACTTAAGAAATGGTTTGAATAATTATCACTATAGTTATTTTTTCTTCAACCCTTTTACAAGGGACATAATATCCCAACTTGTCATAATGATTTTCATAGTATATGTTTTTCTTCTCCTACAAATCTCTCCACATTGTTACATGATTGGAATGACATCAGACACATTTGACATCCTTAAATGCAGTGAACAACAATGGAAGGCTTGTGGATTTCTTAAAACAAGTGTATATGTATCTTTCCCATCTCGTGCTTTGTTGGGATCATTGCTATGCTATTGAGTGTGGAAGCAAAATGGTAGTATTCGACACGAAGAAGGAGAAGGGATGTTCCTTTAGTTGGCCATTTCCTTCGACATAGAGCTTGGCGAAAAATAGAGCACAATTGGTAGCTGTGATAGTGCCAAACGAAGAGCAAAACATAGGCATTGGAAGGATGACTCCATCAAAGAAAGAATGGCTACCTATCGAAACTTTAAGGAAAAATATGCTATTTGTTAGTAAAATGGCATCATTGCTCAAACTAGGTCCGGTGAAGGAAACAAGTAATAAGATTTATTTTTGAAAAATTCTACATAATAACTTTGTTCCTTATTGTCTTGCTACTGAGAAGTATGTTTCGTTTGTTGATGACTATTCGTGGAGGAGTCCATTTGATATAAAAGAATGGATAAATTGTAAATGGATTGAATAGTGGAACATGATAATACAAATTACATAAAAGAATAAAATATAAGCTAAATATATCAAGTGCCACGTCAAATTTAGGGGAGACTTTGGGTCAGTTTTGCCAAGTTGAGGGGACAAATTGAACTTCATATAAGTTCTGCGGGTCAGTAGGCATTTAGTACCAAGTACAGGGGACAAATGATATATTCGGTCTAAAATATACATTGTAGTAACATATAATAAAATCAAGAAAGTTATCTTTAATTAATAAAAACAATGAGCAATTACAGTTGCAATCAAACTCCAAATCAATAGTTATTAATAAGAACAAAACATATTAGGAATATAAATTGATGGATTCGGTTAAAATCGTTCAACGGATCCAAATCTCTGTTGGGGAAATGCTTACTCTATCTGGGTTCCTGTAAGATAAGATGAATGTGACACCAGAAACCTTTAGGTTAGTCTTTGATGCCCAAGTTAGCACTGATTATGGTCTTAATTATAGATATATTAGGTTAGTTGTAAATTGAATCCCTTACTTTCCTGTGCTCTCCCTTTTATAGGGTTAGTGACAGAGTTTGACGTGAATTAGGAATGCATGCCATTCTTATAATAGTTGTGATAGGAGACTATAACCTCAGATCCTACGTGGAGTCTGAGAATCCTACTTGAACACGCCCCTTGAGTAGAGTTCGGCTTTTGAGAGGACACTGTCTCCTACCTTCTGAAAGATTCTACTTGGCTTTAGTTCTGACTAGAACCAACTGCCGGGTCCTATTTGGCGAATCAACTGCTATTGTCTGCCCTTCAATGGATAAATTGTAAATGGAATGAATAATGAAACATTATAATACAAATTAAATAAAAGAATAAAATATACATTGTAGTAACATATAATAAAATTAAGAAAGTAATCTTTAATTAATAAAAAGAATGAGCAATTACAGTTACAATCAAAATCCAAATCAATAGTTATTACTAAGAACAAAACATATTAGGAATATAAGTTTATATTTGTATTTATTGATTAATAATAATAATGAAAATATAATAAATAAGTATATGGTTTCAAGAATATTTGTGATAAGCAATCAATTTCGTCAAGTCAAGAAAATAAGTTTTATTTTGCAAAGAGGCTAAATGTGGAAGATCAAATCAAGGCAATGGTATTTCATAAATGAACAAAAACAAAACTCACTTAGAAGTGTTTGGCAAAAAAAAAAAATGTAGAAATCTGAACCCAACATTAGCAATTAAAATCTGATCCACTAACACAAAATAATTACAAAAACCGAATTCTTAAAAGAAAAAAAAAAGCAACCAAAGGAACAAAAGATAATGGACTCAAGATCTTGAACAAAAATAAGAATAAAAAACAGTAATATGAGTTAAATTAACAAGGATATATGAACTAAGCCAAACTAAAAGATATGATAGATGGGAAACAAACCCATATTTTAGTAATGATAAACAATTTATGAATCCCTATATATTATACTAGCCAGTCTCTGTAATAATTTTATAGTTCCTAAATTTTCTCATCGTCATTTGTTTAGTCTTTTTGTTGGTTTTTGGTCCGCCCATGACATTTTGGAATGGCAGGGACTAAACTGTAATTATGTGTAAATTTTAGGGACCAAATGTGTAATTTGGTCCGACCCTATATATAGATGGAAGTTGGGATTTCCACTATAAATAGAGAAGAAGTTTCTCTATTTCCTAAAGATGATGGAATCGTAGAGATTTCTATTCTATTCCCGGGGAAAACGTCCCTACTGATAAAACAGGGATTACATCTTCGTTCGTCGGAAGAATTCACGGATATAGCCCGTACTCAGTGTATTCATACACTCGTAGGAAAGGCATCCAGAACGATCCGATTTCTCTCGTAGATCAGATCCATTCCATAAACGAGTTTCCGCTGCACATAAACCGTAAGTCTGATTATTTATTCTGTTTATGGTTATCTATGGAATTCTGACTTCATTGGTATCAGAGCCGAAAGGTTTATAGATTGATGTGTTCAAATCTAGTTTTCTAGTATTCCATGAATGATTGATGTGTTCATGTCTTGGTTTATGGAAATCCGTGAATAAGAATACGTTTCTTTATTCGTTCGAATACGTATTGATTCGTTTAAATACATATTCATTCGTTTTGATACGGATTTATATTGAAATCCGCATCAAAATGATTCCGTAGACATTGAAATCTGATATTCCACGACAAGAATATGTTTCTGTTTATTTTGTATTTGTTTTTGTTCGTTTTGATACGGATTTACATTGTTATCCGAGTCAAAACGATACCGTATTAGATCTAACAGTACAAAGTGTCAAAATTTTTTTGTCGAAATTTCGTAAATCGGACCACACCACTGAAATCAGCACAAAAAATCGAGTCGTAATGTCAAATTTCACGGCCAACGGAGGCCCAAAAAGCGGCGCGTGGCCTTCACGCGCCACCACCGCGAGTGGAGTTTGTTTCCAAAGCGGTGGGGGAAGTTAAGGCTTAGGGACACGTGGTGTGACGTGATTCGTTTATTTTTCTGTCAGTTGAAAAGTCCAACGAATCACGATAAAACACGTGTCATGGTCAACTGCCTCTGCAACGGTCAACAGACATGTGAACCAATCGTATGTTGCCACGTGTCAACACGCATGTGATTTTGCCACGTCATCGTGACATGTCACCTGCCACATCATCACTGTGGACCAGTAGGGTTCCGACACGTGTCATGGCTGTGCCACATCATCACACCACGTCATCATCCACGTCATCCGTTGACCAATCAGATGATGACACGTGGCAGATGTGCCATGTCAGTATGAATCACAAGTTGCCACGTGTCACGTGGACAGCAAACCCTATGGAGTGCGTGAGAGCACGTGCCTGCGCGTGGCGGCGCGTGGAGTAGATCCAGACGGCGCGTGTTGGCCTGTGCAGTGGCTTCCGACTTCCAAATTTCGTCAAATTTTCCAGAATTAAAATTGACATTTTTCTTGAATTTTTGATATATTTTGATGAATTTTTGAAATTTATTTGATATTTTTAAACTAAATTTACTAGTATTTATTGTGTATAAATGCTTAATTTATGTTTAATAAATTCAAGAAAATTCAGTATATTTATTGTGTATTTATATACTGATTTTTGGTTGATCATTTAACAAGTTTTTGTTATTTCTATATGTGTTATAGAAATGGCAATTTTCGCAAAAAGGATGAAAATAATCCAGTCTCAGGAGGAGGCAAGGACTCTACAAAAAAAAAAAAAAAAAACTTGTAAATAAGCTTTTCTCTAAATGGTATTCCCCATTGGAGGAAGGGAATATTATTAGAGTTTTGGAGCGGTTTAATGCGTTAGAACCGGGAAATCCAAGAGCTTGTCTGGAAAGGAGGATTTTCCTCTGGAACTGATCAATTAAAAATGTTAAAATTTACGAAAAAGGCTTTTCATGAAAAGCACTTTAAGAAATTCTATTTTGGAGAAAATTCTGATTTTAACGAACTAGTGGACTCCATTGAAGGATTAGTTCCTGAACAGGATTATGAATCCCAATGCAAAGTAGTTGTGTTGAACTTGGCTGAAACGGGAGCTAAGTTATTTTATAATCCTATAACCATGTTACTTAGAAGTAACAAGTTGGTTCGTCGCCCTGTCTGGATGCTGTTATTAAGGATGTTGTGAACATGCTTTTGGATCTCTACTATAAGTTCGTAGAGATGATCCCAGTCGCCTTAAAAGAAATTGAGATAGTTCTACTCGATGAAAATGAAGATTGAGCTCTTCATTTTTCACTCTTTCTCTTGCTGATTTCGTTTTTCAATTTTTTATTGAAGGGCTTTGTGCTAAAGTTTTTATTGTGGTGGTAATTTTGACTAAATGTTGGATATTTTTATTGTATTATAAAATGTTTATTTGTTAAATATTGCTGTGGTTATTTGTTTTAGTTATTTTTAAATTATTTATTTTGAGATTATAACTAAATGTTATATTACTCATTAGTTTTATACTTAAGAGAAGTATAAATGTTAAATAAATTAAAATATAATTTAAAACAAAACTAAATATATATTTATTATTCGAAATTTAAACCTAATATGGTGTTTGTATAAGTCTATGTAAATGGTGACTCGATGCATTGCGCATGGATGTTCGATTTTACGTGAACCAAACACTATTTTTTTGTTTTAAATGATCTTATAATAAATATGGTGTATCGCTTACTTATTAGTGCTACTTTTGTCTTTAATGGTTTTTCAATAACTGCTTCAAAAGCAATAGTTGCTTACCTAAATAAGGGACTTTCGTTTGAACGGTGACAATTATGAAGTTTGGGCTATGATAATCCAATACGTAATTAAAGAGCAAGAGGCTCTTGACACTTTGGAGAGAATAATGGTTCCTCCTGCAGAGGGTAACATTGCCCAAACAAAGAGGGACCTTGAGGCTTATCAAGCCTGGAAGAGGAAGAACTCATCTGCCCACATCACCATGCTTAGTGCAATGAATGGTGATATCGTGAAAAAGTTTCACGTATAACACATGCTTAGTATGATTTATGCTCTCGAGGAGCAGAAAGTTCAAGCTGTGATACATTCTCTGCCGATTGGGTGGGAGCATATGAAGTTGCACCTAACTCATACCAACGACATTAAGACCTTTGACGATGAAGTTCGTCATCTTAAACTAGAAGAGGACCGTCTGGCCTCTCTTAGTGTGAAATCTAAGGTTCACATGGCTAGTTCAAGTCCTGATCTGAAGTCCAAGGAGAGGAACAAGAGGTTCTTCAAGAAGAAGGCACAGAGAACGATGGGCAGTATTCCAGTTCAAAAGAAGGGCAAGACAGATTTTAACATTTCTAGGGTGAAATGTTACAATCGCAAACAGAAGGGGCATTTTGCAAAAGATTACACAGCTCCTAAGGTAATTGTTACCGAAGTGTATAAGTGTTATACATTTGTTTCAAGTTCTGTTTTTCCAAACTGGATCTCGTCCTTTATGGATCGTAGACTCAGGAGCAACAGACCACGTAACAAAGAATCGAGATTCTTTTGTTGAGTTCCGCAGTGTTCCACGGGGAACAAGGTGGATATACGTGGGAAACAACTCTAAAGAGGAAGTCTTAGGGATTGGCTGTTGTCAGCTGGTCTTGAATGGTGGTCGACCACTATTTCTTGAAGATGTCCTCTATGCTCCTGGAATACGAGGGAACTTGATATCTGTTTCTGCCCTCATGAATTTGGGATTCATGTTATCTTTTGAATGGAACAATTTTAGTCTCTTTATGAACAATATCTACTTTAGTGGTGGACATTTGTTGGATGGTTTTATTGTTTTGGATTTGGATCCAAATTATGTGTGTCATAATAGTTTTTCCTTTACTGTTAACTCATCTGTGGATAATGTTAGCATTTCAAAAATGTGGCATGCGAGACTTAGTCACATTGGTCAACATCGTTTAGTACGATTGACTAAAGCAGGTTTGTTGGCTGATTTATCAAAAATAGATCTCCCAACTTGTGATAGCTGCTTAAAAGGAAAGATGACAAGAAAACCATTTGGTAAAGCTACGCGAGCTGACCAACCATTGCAACTGATCCATTCTGACATCTGTGGCCCAAATGAATGTTCGGGCAAGGCATGGTGTGTACTATTTCATTACATTTATAGACGACTATACAAGGTATGGTCATGTCTATTTGATTACACATAAATCTAAAGCATTAGCATGTTTTAAAAGATTTATGGCTCTAGTTGCAAATCAATTAGAGTAGAGAATCAAAGCTTTAAGGACCGAACGGGGAAGAGAGTACCTCTCCGAGGAATTTAAAGTTTTATGTGATGAAACAGGTATTGAACATCAGTTGACAATACCTAGGACTCCACAACAAAAATGGAGTAGCGGAAAGAAGAAACGAACCCTCTTGGAGATGGTAAGGTCTATAATGGCTGAAGCCAATTTGCCTATCTCCTTTTGGGGAGACGCACTATTGGCTGCCATATATGTACTCAATAGAGTACCTTCTAAATCCGTTGAAACCACACCTTGTGAATTGTGGACCAGCCGCAAGCCCAATTTGAGCCATTTGCGCCCATAGGGATATGCTACCTATGTTCGTGATACATCTAGCAAGCATGGCAAGCTAGGCCCAAGAGGCAAGAAAGGTATCTTTATAAGATATCTTGATCTCTCTAAAGGATATGTTCTAGTGGGAGAGAATGAGAATGGTCAAATAATAAAATTTGAGTCACGAGGTGTCACATTCGTAGAGAATGAATTTCTTAAGCTGGGAGAAGTGGATAAGGAATTCACTTTCTCTGAAACTCAAGAGTCTGAAACTTCAGGATCACTCAATCCGAGTGGGAGAAATGAAGTTGAAGACATAAGGGAAAGGGAGGAGAATGATGTTTTTCAACCTTCACAAGCGGATTTGAGTAATCCTGACCCTGACTTGAGTGGTCTTGGTTTGAGTGGGAGTGGTCCCAGTGGGAGTTCTGCCCAACACCTTGATGAATATATGAGATTTGTTTATCAAGAAGCAGAACCTCTAAGACGATCACAGAGGGGAAATATCCCGCGACGCCGTCATTTATTTGATAGCGAAGCTTTCTCAATCGTAGCTCAAATTAAAGACATTCCAACCAACATGATAGAGTTATTGGAATCCCCAGCGAAGGAAAAATGGATAAGAGCGATGGAAAGTGAGATGGAGTCAACAATGATCAACAAAGTTTAGGAACTAGTTGATCTGCCCAAAGGGCATATAGCCATTGGGAATAAGTGGGTACATATGATAAAGTGATCAGCGGATAGGAAACCTATCCAGACTAAGTGTCGGCTGGTTGCGAAGGGGTTTGCACAACAGGAAGGAATTGGCTATCAGGAGAATTTTTTCACCTATTGTCCGTTTCACGTCTATAAGAAAAGTACTTGCTTTTGTAGCATGTATGGACCTTGAATTACATCAAATGGATGTAAAGACTGTGTTCTTAAATGGCGAACTGAACGAAAAAAAATCTATATGGTTTCATCGTCTAGGGACCAGAACATAAGGTTTGTAAGTTGAAAAGATCAATTTATGGCCTTAAGCAGTCTTCAAGACAGTGGTATTTTCGTTTCCATGAAGCGATTATATCAATGCAATTTAAGGTGATTAATACAGACATGTGTGTCTACATTAAGCGTGAAAACGGAGGGAAGTTTGTCATTCTAACGTTATACGTTAACGATATTTTAATAGTAAGAAATGACACTTCCTTACTCAAGCAAGTAAAGACTTAGTTGTCTTCTAACTTTGAGATAAAGGATCTTGGAGAAGCTAATTACATTCTTGAGGTTAAGATCTCAAGAGATCGATCTAAGAGATTATTGGCTCTTTCACAAGAGACATATATCAATAAGATCTTAGAACGGTTTGGTATGGCTCACTGTGATCCCGATCTAACCCCTATTGCATAAGGTACGGAACTGAATGCAAGTATGTGTTCCATGACTCCAGAAGAGACTAAAAGGATGAAGAGAATTCCTTAAAGGTGTGCAATTGGTAGCTTGATATACGCTATGATTTGTACACTACCTGATATAGGATTTGCGGTGGGTCTCGCAAGCCGTTATCAGGCTAATCCAGGTTTGAAGCATTAGGCAGCAGTGAAAAGGATATTGAGGTATTTGAAGGGGACTTCAAATTATTCCTTTTATTACCAAGGAAAGGATCTGCAGTTAAAGGAATACACAGATGCTGATCACGGAACTGATAAAGACGGGAGGTAGTCCACGTCTGGGTATATTTTCATTCTACGAAATTGTGCAATTTCCTAGTGTAGCAAGAAACAAACTTGCGTGGCATTATCGACTATGGAGTCGGTATATGTAGCTGCAGTACTAGAAGCATTTTTGGTTCGCTTCATAGATCTTTTGGATCTATTGCCTAAAAGGAAATATACGACTATCTATTCCGACAGCACTGAATCGATAGCTTATTCCATGAATATTTGTTATCATGGAAAAAGCAAGCATATCGATATAAAATATCATTTTGTTAAAGACAAAATAGCACAGGGAGAAATAAGTTTAGTGCATGTTCCAACTGGTGATATGATTGCAGATTCGTTAACGAAGCCAATAGTTCCAAATGTTTTTAGTAAACACATTTTGGAATTTGGTCTTTGTAGGTTATAGGAACATGTTGTTGTTTTTGAATTGTTATAATAACTTTGGCAAATTCTATTGGAATAGAATGTGAGTTATTTGTTGTGTTCAAATTCATTCACTAATTAAAGCGATACACATAGAGCTATTAAGTATAGTTCAGTATGTTGGCGAAATGTCATCTACTCCATATGTGATATTTTGCGTAATATCATCATTTCGTTTATACCGAAAGCTGTCCTGTGAAAGGCTTAAATATGGACTAGAGGTACTGATGCATAAGTTGCATTTAGAGACTGAATGCTTTCGCATGGTGTTTATAAAACATATAAAACATACGTCCTAAGGGATCAACACTATGGCATATTTGTGTAATATGTGTAAAAGCCGACCAAGGGGTGGAAAGAAGAAAATTGATCTCAACTTTCCTAATATGAGACCAAAATGAGACTATGAGTTTCAAGTTCACCCTTAAGGACTCTTGTGAATAACAAGAAGGGTATGTCTGATGATTAACTTGATTGGAACCCTAAACCAGGCTTCGTTAGCTATGAACGGACATATAAGGACCAGTCAGATAAGCATTAGACATATGGTGGAATGTTATTTATAGAGAGGAAGTACATTTTTAGTAACATGTCACTTAGTAAACATATAACACTCGAGCTCAATACTTTTTTTTGTGAAAAAGGTATGTAGTGTATATGAATGTTTTCGTGAGATCAAAAGTGAGTCGAAAACTAGTGATCATGGAAAATGGACTAGGGGGAAGTCACGTTAAGCTAAAGGTGGAACGATGAAGGAGAGCTTCAAGGTTTAACCACGTTGACTGGTCGCGTGAATTCGCCGAAAAGAATTGAAAGAGGTATGTGTGTTCAATCGCCATGAAAGTATGTCTTGTCATGTGCGAGTGGGAGATGTTAGTTTTTTGTCCGCCCATGACATTTGGAATGGCAGGGACTAAACTGTAATTATGTGTAAATTATAGGGCCCAAATGTGTAATTTGGTCCAACCCTATATATAGATGGAAGTTGGGATTTCCACTATAAATAGAGAAGAAGTTTCTCTATTTCCTAAAGATGATGGAATCGTAGAGATTCCTATTCTATTCCCGGAGAAAACGTCCCTACTGATAAAACACGGATTACATCTTCGTTCGTCGGAAGAATTCACGGATGTAGCCCGTACTCAATGTATTCATACACTCGTAGGAAAGGCAACTAGAACGATCCGGTTTCTCTCGTAGATCAGATCCATTCCATAAACGAGTTTCCGCTGCACATAAACCGTAAGTCTGATTATTTATTCTGTTTATGGTTATCTATGGAATTCTGACTTCACTTTTTAGTAGAGTTGATGGTCAAATAAGCTAATAATAGCAAAATTACCCTTTAATCTATTTTATAATAATAAAACATATAATCTTTTTTATTTTATATTTTTCCCCCACATAATCATAATATTACTAACATTAATTAACTAATTTTTTTAATTTATATAGTTACAAAACTACACTTAATTTGGCATATGTATGTATGAATGAAGAGACTAAAGAGTATATTAAGATAAAATTTAAGGACTTTAAAATATATCTTTGAATTGATTAGTATAAATTGTTCAGCCTTTAAATAATGGGTAGTTCTAAACTCATTCATAACAGCTCCAATCAGCCGAGAGAACAATTAAAGGAAACATGAAGATAGAAATATTTAAGAAAAAATAATTAAAAATCAAAGAACAAAAATTGTAACTGGAAAGGAAGAAATTTAGTATTGTGCTTTAATGGTGAATTCTTGTTATGTGAAAGTTAACATCCATTGAGCATGTTTTTGGGTCAAAACTAGAATAGAATAGATGCCAGGTAAGTTCCTCCGCCAACGAACAAATTCAACACTCGAAATATTAATCTTAATTAATTCTTCCAATTCTATAAATTTAAAAAAATTTAAGGTACCTATTGAAGCATCGCAATGCATTGCTGATTCAGGATCCTTCCATTATTTGCAAGGGGCAACTGAATCACACTCGTAGCAATAGCACTTAAACTAATACTATCAATTAATTAACTGGACATTTATTACCAAAATATAAAAAAAATGCATTCCAAAAAAGAATTTCACGCACAAAAAAAGGGAAAATCCCAAATCCAAACAGAGCAGAAAGAAAAGACAGAGAGATTGGAGATACAATGGTAAATTGGATCTTGGGTCAAAATTGAGAATGGACTAATCGTAAGATTAATCAAATGGCTTCGTATTGTTGGAGATTTAATTCAAAATCTTAGATATTTAGCATCTTTGATTTTATTTGTTATTTAGTTAGCTAAGACTAAGGAGTTTACTTAGTCAATTTCATATCAAGTAGTTGCTTATTTTTAGCTTTTTTGTTGGCTGTAAGCCTGCATATATAAGTAGCCATATTGTTTTATTATTAACTCAATAATATCAAAGTTATGAGTTCAAACTATTTGCTTCCTAAAAACTGTCAATTGGTATCAGAGCCTTAATTGTTCTTGAGGAACTTGTGAGTGTTTTTGAGAGGCACCAAAAAATGGCATCAAATAATTCATCTCTTTCACCTCCAATCTTTAATGGAGAGAATTATCAAGTTTGGGCGATTAAAATGAAAGCCTACTTGAGAGGGATTGGTAAGGCAATGGGTTGAAACTGAGAGAGAATTACCACCTCTAGGAAACAATCCAACACTAAATCAAATTAGAGCTCATGAAGATGAAGAAGCCAAAGCTCCAAGAGCTTTATCTCAAATCCATGCTGGTGTCACTGATTCGATCTTCCCAAGAATTATGGGTTGTGAAACTGCCAAAGAAGCTTGGGATACCCTGAAACAATTCTATTATGGCAATGATAGAACAAGACGGATACAAATATTAAATTTCAAAAGGGATTTTGAGATGACAATGATGGAAGAAAAGGAGACTCTACAAGAGTTTTTTGATAGGATAATGATGGTGATCAATAAAATCAGATTGATGGGAGAAGAGCTACTAGATAGCAGGATTGTAGAAAAGGTGCTTGTGAGTTTTCCTGAAAGATTTGAGGCAAAAATTTCATCTTTAGAAGATTCTAGAGATGCGCGTCAAATTTCATTTTCAAAATTAATTAATCCTTGCATGCTCTTGAGCAAAGAAGAATGTTGGGAAAAGAAGAAACTCAACAAGTAGTTCAAGGAGCTTATATAGCAAAGGCCTCATCTTTAAAAGGAAAAGTCCAATCCAAATGTGGCATTTGTAATAAGCCTGGTCACCATGAAGACGATTGTTGGCATAAAGGAAAGCCTCAGTGTTTCAAGTGCAAGAGGTTTGGACATATACAAAAAAATTGTAGAATGAAGATGGAAGAAAGTGTCAATTTGACATAAATTGCTGAAGAAGAAGAAATTTTGTTTTAGTTGGTGAGATGTGCACCAAGAAGAAGTATTGGGAGAGAAGTGCTCCAAAGGTGATGGGAAGTACATCAACAAGTGACTCTGATAATTGAAGGATGATGGCAAGTACAACATCAAGAATAATAAATTTTATAGATTTTGAATTAAGAGGGAGTGTTGGAGATTTAATTCAAAATCTTAGATATTTAGCATTTTTGATTTTATTTGTTATTTAGTTGGCTAAGACTAAGGAGTTTACTTAGTCAATTTCATATCAAGTAGTTGCTTATTTTTAGCTTTTTTGTTGGCTGTAAGCCTATATATATAAGCAGTCATATTGTTTTCTTATTAACTCAATAATATTAAAGTTATGAGTTCAAACTATTTGCTTCTAAAAACTGTCAATTTAAAGAGACTCTGTGGACGTTGAGAGTGCTGGGCTTGATTGGAAGAGTGGGCATATAAATGGGATTAAGCCTATGTAACACAAAACCAATTGGCTTTTGTGTTACATGGGCTGTGAGCGGACGACGTTTTTGACGGAACACGAGACTCCCTTTCGGAAGGAGCGCCACGATTTAGGGCGGATCCCTCCCTCGCGTGGGGTTTTTATAATATAAATCCGTCTTAAAAAATGAATTAATTCTTAAAAGAACCAAGATCTAAGTCTCGATGAATATTGTAGGAGTCGCCACCCGGCTCAGCTCAACCGGGAAATTTATAATGCAGCTGAACCGGACGAACGGCCACTACACTATCCAGAGATTTGGGTCCTGACAAGTCCCTTATATTGTGTCTAATTAAAATAAATATTGGCTAATGTTCATAGACGGTATTTCATAATTCTAAAAGTCAATTTTATTGAAATAAATAGACATCAATTTTATTGAAATAAATAGACATACAGTGCGCATACAGGTAGAAGTAAAATAGTAAATGAGTAAATTATTACAACCCGATCGAAACTTTTACAAGCGCCTAGAATACACGAGAATCTAAAAATTACAATCGCCTAGGATACACGGATTAATCTATTAAATACATCAAAAATAAAAATAAAAATAAAAAAGCTTCAAAACAGAGGGTTAGCACAATATATGGCACGCCACAAATAGGACTTAAACATGACAGAATGGGAAATTTAGAAATTGGGGACATGCATATAGGGGGATAACCGGGTCAGCTCGGCTAGCCGGCCCAATTAGACCTGGAAAACATTTTGAAACGTCCCTGTATTTTTGGTTTTGTTTTGAAAATTGTTTTGAAAACGTTTTATTTTCCGGTTTACACGCATTTTTACATGTGAGGTGGGTCGGTTTTCGAGAGAATCGGGTCTCCATCGTGGCATTGTTCTAAATGCAATTTTACTGAAAATTGAATCTAGGGACGTGAATGCACAAAAAAAAAATTCATTTTGGATGATTTTCTGATTTTCTGAATTTTTATGGATTTTTGGAAATTTTTAGGGATTATTCTGGAAATTCTGGTTCTGGAAGAGCACTAAAGTCGTGCGACTGTAAGTAATCCAAACTCAGGATTTCGCCAAATTTTTATTTAAAATAAATTGGAAGAAAATATCTGAAAACCAAGAACACTCGTACGACTGTTCATCAAACTCAAGAACAGTCGCACGACTGTTCTTGATTTCCAGAAACAGCAACGCGAAAAAATGAACAAAAAGGGCGCAAAACCACACCAATCACCTAGAAAGCTTGAAAAACAGAAGGGATAAAGAATGGTAACCTTTTTGGCGCACATCCACTGTAGGATTGACCCCTAGCATCGCTCCAATCCACTGAAATTCGCACTTTTCTCCTTGAGTTAGGGTTAGGAACTTTGGGTCTAAAAATCTCCAAATGCTGAGGAATCCTAGGGTTTCTAGTCCGAAATTTAGTTTTGTTTGTGGAGTCAGATTGTTAACCTAGGGGTTTCTAACAAAGTTTTAAGCTTTACCCTGAGAATCAAAAGAAATAAAAGAGGAAAAGGAGTTTTTTCTTTGAGTTGGGTATTTTCTCCTTTTCCTTGTCTCTTTGTCTCTTTTCTCTCTAAGATTTCTGAGATCCAAAAGCTCTCTCTTCTTTTGTCACTTTTTCTCTCCCTTTTCTGTCTCTCCTCCTCCTTTTTCTTTTCTGCTGGAGCCTTTATTGCCCCTTTTCTCTCTCCATTTTTCAGCTTTCCGGCGCAGAGGTTTGGGCTGGCTCACCTGCCACGATCCTACAGTCGTACGGCTGTAGTTTGATTACAGTCGCACGACTGTAGGTAAAGTCGTACGACTGTTTTTTTTTAGGGGGAGTAAAATTCCGGCGCTTACATGGGCTCAACCCTATTTATATGCTCACTCTTCCAGTCAAGTCCAGCACTCTCAACGTCCACAGAGTCTCTTCATGTTATCAGAGCAGAAGAAGGTCTGATAGCCAAAAAGATCTTAGGCCAGTGTTTGAAGTCTTGGTGGAGTTTAGGCTAGTGGAGAAAACTAGACCCGTTGATGACCTTGGCCCTTAAAGGAGAGAGGCCAAGGAATGTTTGATAAGTGACAACTGATCCAAGGCCAATTGCACTTGAAGGAGAGTGTTGGAGATATTGGGGAATCCCACATCAGAAATAAATAAGAATAAAGAGTGGTATACATATGGAGTAGATAGGGCCTTAACATAAGCCAATTGGTTTTGTGTTGCATGAGCTCAACCCCACTTATATGCTCACTCATCAAGTCAAGCCTAACACTCTCAAGGCCTACGGAGTCTCTTCACTTATACCCTCTCCGCTAGTTTTGAGGCCGGAAAAAAAAAAGTCGAAAAGGACTCCGTTCCTCATCTGATAACAACAAAATGACTTCAATAAATGATTTATTTGTCTCTGCAACATTTTTCAAATTTATAAAATTGATTGCCTTTAATGCTTCGCTGGAGCAGCCCTTGCTTGAGACTTGATTGCGCAACAGGCACATATTTTCCAGAATCAGACTTGAAATTATCCTACCCGTTTGCCAACCAGGTTATGCAGGCGAAGATATCCACAGCCATTTAACGTGCGCGGGCAGCAAGCTTTTGCTTGCAGAGAATAAAAATAGCAGTTACTCACACAACTTCACAAAAGGAAGAAGACGCACTAATTGATATTTGTATACCGATTGCACCTAGAAACTAGGAGGGCGTCCTCTTCATGCAACACAGTAACTTGACGACACGGCGTTGTATCACAAAAGGAAGAAGAAGCACCAATTGATATTTATATACCGATTGCATATAGAAACTAGAAAGGCATCCTTATCACGCACCATGGTAACTTGACGACACGGCGTCGTTTGCAGGCAAATAAAGATGTGTAATAAAACGATGTCGTTGGGTAGCGGGTGAGAATGGCCAAATCTTAGCCCCCGAAATCAAAAGACTCATCCAATCCTATTTCCACCTCTCAGGCTCTCACTCGCCAGTGACTAGATAATCGGAAGCTGAGTAGATTGAATGGAAGAATCAAAGAACAACAGGCTTCCAATATAGGGATTGGGAATTTGGATGCAAGCAACCTGAAGATTTGGGGCTTCCACACTGCAGGCGCTAATCGTCAGTCAGTCCTGGAGGTTAGTTGCTTTCTCTTCCAATTTTTTCCCCTGTTCTTTTCTTTCAATTATCATAACAAGTTGAGGTTCAGATTTTAAGTAATGATATGTTCAACAGTCCAATTAGGAGTTTTTGCTAATTTAACTGATTTTGTTTTTTCATTGTCAAATTATGATATGTTTAACAAGTAAAATTGGGTTCCACTGAGTATGGATCAATTGCTTTGATGTATTTGATGTTGCAATTCCATTTGGTGGATACAAAATGAGTGGACATGGGAGAGAAAAGGGAATTTACAATCTTAGAAATTACTTGCAAGTGAAAGCTGTGGTTAATCCCTTGAAGAATACAGCATGGTTATAAATGAATCAACTGCACTTTCTTTTTTTTTCTTTTAATTCTGCTGCACAGATGGAAATAAAACGAAAGCAGTAAATGTTTGGCTAAGAAAGTGATGATGATGACGAAGCTAGAAATGTTTGTGAAGAAGTTGACTTTTGAATGTTAAAGTTTTCATGTATGGTATTTGTTGGTTGGATCGTTCCTTTTTTGGCATAATGGTTTAGTTTATATATTTTGATGGTCCTGTGTCTTTGGTTGCATCTTATCCCTCTAAATCCTGCCATGGCCAAATGAGAGATGTGATATCTAACATTTTTACTGAAATCAACCACAATAATTAATTATACATAAAAAGTAGATGCAAATCGTTTTGAGAATTTCACTAACCAGTTGGGACCTAAAGACACCCACTCTAAAACTTTTACATGAAGATCTATAGAAGGTTTTCTTATAGGAAAGGGAAATTATTTGAGTACTTTTATGTGGATTATCATTGAAGAGAATGTTGTGACATCAATAAAATTATGAATTAAAATTTTAAACTTGTGATAATCTGCTGGAGGAATTTATGCAATTTCAACAAATAGGATGACAGCTCATTTGTTTTGTCTCATAATTAATCAAAGATTGTATACTGTGTATTTGTTTGTGCAGGTGCATTAATGCAATAGAAATCTCAAAGCTATTTATGGGAGAGCAGAGACACATATCCAGTTAACAGGCGTTGGTAGGGGCCTTCTCAAATGCTATATCCACATCTCCACTGATGAACTCTGCAATCTTTGAACGCACCATAATTCCACCAACTCACCCATCTTCACTCTTCCCCCAAATTTCCAGTTGCAAATCAATCAAACAATTCAATCAAATCCATGCCCAATTTATCAAAACCAGCCTTATCCTTGACCCGCTGGCAGCTGCCGAAATCCTCAAGTTTCTTGCCCTTTCCAACCACCGTGATCTCAACTATGCCCATAAGTTTTTCACCCAAATGCGTGAACCCAATTGCTTCTCTTGGAATACAATCATTAGAGCTTTTGCTGAAGTCGACGATAATGATATTAACCCACTAGAAGCATTGTTATTGTTTCATAAAATGCGCATTGACAGTGTTGTTGAACCCAATAGATTCACTTTCCCTTCCGTGTTGAAAGCATGTGCTAAAACAGCAAGGGTTGAAGAAGGGAAGCAAATTCATGGGTCTGTCATAAAATTAAGATTGGAAAGTGATGAGTTTACTCTAAGCAATCTTGTTAGGATGTATGTTATGTGTGGAATTATGGAGGATGCACATAAGCTGTTCAGAAATCACGTTTGTGGAGACAATAATTCTCATTCTTCAGGGAATGTGGTCTTGTGGAATGTGATGATTGATGGGTATGTGAGACTAGGTGACATTATATCTTGTCGCCAATTGTTTGATAAAATGCCTCAAAGAAGTGTAGTTTCTTGGAATGTTATGATTTCAGGTTATGCGCAGAATGGGTACTTTAAGGAGGCCGTAGAGTTGTTCCGTGATATGCTTATGAGAAATGAATTACCAAATTATGTGACTTTAGTCAGTGTTCTTCCTGCAATTTCGCGATTGGGTGCGCTTGAGGTTGGTAAATGGGTTCATTTGTATGCAGAAAAGAATGAGATACAGATTGATGATGTTCTTGGTTCTGCTTTAATTGATATGTATTCGAAGTGTGGAAGCATTGAGAAGGCAATTCAAGTGTTTGAGAGGATTCATAATAAAAGAAACCCTTTTACTTGGAATGCTATAATTGGTGGTCTAGCTATGCACGGCAAAGCGAAGGATGCTCTTGATTACTACGAAAGGATGCAAAAAGCTAGTGTTGAACCGACTGATGTCTTGTATATTGCTTTACTCAGTGCTTGTAGCCATGCTGGGTTAGTCGAAAAAGGTCGTTCTTTATTCAATTATATGGTTAACGTCGCTGGTTTAGAACCTAGAATTGAACATTATGGATGTATGGTTGATCTTCTAGGCCGTGCCGGGCATTTAGATGAGGCAGAACACCTCATTCTCAACATGCCTATCCAGCCCGACGATGTGATATGGAAAGCCTTGCTTGGTGCTTGTAAAATGCATCAAAATATTGAGATGGGTGAACGTGTAGCAAGGACTTTAATGGACTTGTTTCCAAATGATAGTGGATCATATGTAGCTCTATCCAACATGTTTGCCTTGAGAGGAGACTGGGACGGAGTCGCGAAGGTGAGGCTGAAAATGAAGGAAATGGACATAAGGAAAGATCCCGGATGTAGTTGGATTGAGATTGATGGTGTGATTCATGAATTCCTAGTTGAAGATGATTCCCATCCAAGAGCTACCGAAATCCATTCGATGTTACAGGAGATTGCAGATCAATTGAGGTTATTAGGTTACAAGCCAAGAACTACACAGGTATTGTTGAACATGAATGAAGAAGAGAAAGAAAGTGCATTGCGTTATCATAGTGAGAAGGTTGCTATTGCATTTGGGTTAATTAGTACAAGCCCTCAAACTCCACTTTTGATAGTGAAGAACCTGCGTATTTGTGAAGATTGTCATTCTTCAATCAAGTTAATCTCACAGATCTATAATAGAAAAATTGTTGTGAGAGATAGGAAGAGATTTCACCATTTTGAGAATGGGGCATGTTCTTGTATGGACTATTGGTAACTTCTTGCCTTTGTTTATGAAAGGTCAACAATTTCTTACGAGACGAGATTTTCCTTTGCACTCATCTTCCATCCAGTCCCAAAAATAAATAAATAAATAAATAAATGTACCAGTATAAAACCATTTGGGATGGGAATGGAAGAAAAATACCCATCACGGTTAAGGTATGAATATACCCCTGTTACCCTCTACCCTTAGATTCGGCATTAACCATTGAGGCATCTTTACTTTCTTGATAAAATTTACGTGTATTTTATTCATCTAATATAATGTGTTATTATTAAACTGCTATTATAAAGAGTAATGTATTATTTTATTTTTTTTAATAAACAAGTAATTTTTACAGGCATGTGTAATAACGGTACATGGGATGAAAATGAGATTTAGATTTGTGTATATAAATGGATAATGAGACACGACAAGTAGCTGATTTGGTAAACATGTACTGGATTGGTAGCGTCAAAACCACATGTGTCCTACCCGTTGTATCTCCTGCCCACTCAATTCGAGTTTAAATTCTCTCCAGTTGGATGTGCTTTTGATAAATGTTAACCATGTACTCGTAATTTTTGGATAATCTAACCACTGATTAACAAATATATCAGATATATATCTCATTGTTCTTTAATTGGCTTGATAAAAACTAAGAGAATTGAATTTAATCAGAATGATAACGAGTCAATTCAGAGTAATAAATGAAAAAGTTGTTAGTCTAGGGTTAAATATATAAAAGTTAAAATGACAAGGACCACAATATGACCTTTTGTGGGATCAGGCTTGAATTAATTCTAATATTTTAATTCCTACACTGACCAAAAAAATAGAATCCAATAAAAACATTTATATTTTGGATAAAAAATTAGATTGCACATTCAAACCTTTTTTGTTTAATCAATTTTTTAAAAATAAAATTTGCTATAATAAGCTAAAGTGAGACATAAAATATTTGATAATGGCTATTAATTAAATTTTGAAACATAAAATAAAGTTGAATTCACATGAAGCATGTTGTCATGTGAGGAATTTTATAGCTTTTGGGATTTTAATAAAACAAAATCAGATTTTTATCTCATTATAGCACATGATTTCTCAGTCAAAATGTTGACCTCGTATCTGTTTTATGAATTATGACTCTCATTATTTAGTATTTGGTTTTATTAAACAAACAATTAGTTAATAATTAACAATTATTTAAATCCAAAACCAATAAAATAATTAAGTGATTAAGTTTTCCTTGGGCTCAGTGTCTGCTAAAAACTTATTCTGATCATGTTCTCTGTTCAATTTTAATATATTATTTTTTATTAATATATTATAGTTGAAATTAAATTTGAAAATCTTCAGTACCCAATATGTTTTGATTTGGCCATGTGATTTTCTCATTTTAATATGCATATTATGAGAGATAATTATTTTTTTTTTTTTTGGTGAAGCTCATTAATTACAAGAAAGAAAAACCAAAACAATAAAGACAATAAATCAAAGCGAGGGACAGGAATCCCTATCTTGTTTTCATCCATTAACTGACGAAGAGACTCCGTAGGAGTTTGAATTTTGGTGAAACCAATACCAACCATGTGCGCTTGTTTAGCCAGCCAATCGGCACATCTATTTCCTTCCCGAAACACATGTTGAAACACAATACCATTGAAATTTATACTTATCTCCCGAATTGCTTGAATTAAGTTTCTATCCGGGCAAAAAATGAGAGATAATTATTTGAAACAAATTAATTAGGTAGCATTTTGTTTCAGCTTTAACATAAATAGAAAAAGTTGTACATAATAGGTATTTTACTTTCATATAAGTTACTTAATTTGATTTTAATACGAGATTTAAAAACATATTTATGCTTCAATTGAAAATTACTAAAATTGGTGGTATCAAATATTTTATTTCTATTAAAATATTTATGTCAAATCTATGACATATTCTTGAATATTACTTGTGAAAAATAAAAGATTTAATTAACTTCCTTGATTTTTATTTCCATATGAATTCGAATTAATTCTTTAAAATAAGATAATGGTTAAATTTGTCCCTAAGAGATTAATATTATATTTATTATAAAAAGTGGTCCAATTGTACAAATTTTATCTCAATTAATTTTATTATTTTCTAAATAAATATTAATAAAAAAAAGTTGCCAATAAATTATATTTTACGGCAGATTTCTAACAAAAATGGTAAAATTAATATACAATTTACCCATAACTTCCTTTTGAAATTTTTTGAACTAAATTGGTTATGGCATTTAATTCCTATTTAATCATATTCAATATGATTGTTGATAAAGCTTTAATATAAGTTTATATACAAATGTCAGAATGAATGAATTAAAGACGCTAAAACAGTCATCTCATATTGGGTCGATTGGCAGAAGAATAATACCAATTGGATTTATTGTCTTTTAGCAATTTTATAATGTATTGTAAATCTAACACATTTAAATATTCTCCACCACAGTATTTTTTTTTTTTTTAATTCTGTGGGTGAAAACTGGAAATTTCATATTTATTTATAATTTTAATCTGGTACATTGGATAAAAATATACAATATAAATATTTTTTTTTTCCTACTCTGACAACCCACAAACCCCATTAATTATTCTTTTATACAATTGACTATACAGTATGACAAACTACATAGTAAAGTCAAAAGTTTGCTTTCGTCCAACTGACAAAATTATATAGATTAGTTATTTGTTATAGCTGATTAAGAAATATATAATACTATAATTATCAAGTAATGATTATTACTTGATAATTATTTTTATAGTTTTGGGGTTTTCCAGAGACTGTAATATTTATTAAATACTCTTCGCACCTCTAAACTTTTTGCAAAAAAAATTAATAATAATAATAATAAATGAAAATATTAGTGATGGTGATAAAGAAATATAATATCATATAAATTGAATCAAACATAATTAAATGTGTCGCAAAAATAAATAATCTACAATACAAATTTAGGTCTAATTTTGCTTTATGTTCATGGACATATGGAGAGTTTGTTAGAATAATTTAAAAATATTTTTAGCTATAACTATATTTATTAGATAATTTTATTTAAAATTTAATTGCATTTTAAAATTCTTTTTAGTAAAAAAGAATATGTCATTGTTTAAAGATCGGGAACAAGAATCGCGTATATTTTGACATTTTTTACTTCTCAAATATTAAAGATGTATTTTATGAGAAACCAACTTCAAATTTCTTTTACAAATTTAGCCTCCAACATCCTATGAATAAATACCAATTTATCAAAATTGAAGTGATTTATTAAAATTTCAAAACATATAATAATCCAACTGATTAAACGAACATGCAACCTCAGCTTTGGAGCTTGAGCCACGGCACCAACCCCTTAAAGAAACTATATATTTACATTATTTGCTTGGTCTAATTCCTAGGAAACTAGACTATAAAATCCATTTCTAATTCCCTTTTCAATTTTTTTTGTTTAATTTTTTATTTTTAACAGATCCAGTAGAATTCGAAATATATGCCACACCCCTAATTAAAAGGAAAATAAAAACCAATATCATAGTGCTCTTAAAGTTTTATAATTATTTTATTATTTCAATTATATTTATTTAAGTTGTTGAATTGTTATTTTAAATTTTGTCTTGTTTTTAACAAAATAAAACATAGGATATAGTAATCTTTAGTTAAAAATTAATAATTTGAAGATTAGTGGCATTGTGAGAAGTTATAAATAATAAAAGTAACAACATGAATAAAATATTTGTAACAAAGTTTAGGAGCTACAAATAGGCTTTGAATTGAAATTGCTGACACCGACAATATGAAATTACCAACGCAAAAATTATTTAATTATTGTATGCTTTGCAAGAAGGCACGTTCTAAGCACATGACACTGAATTTTTCTGTTAAAAGAATAATATTTGACTGCCAAACTTATATTATATAGTGGCATATAGATGAAATGAGTAGTAGTGTTGCCGAAAGAAAATTCTTTAAATGTGTAAGCGTTGATTGTTATAGTTGGAAAAATCATTAGAAAAGATTGTAAATAAAGTACGGTCAAAGCTATGTGCTAACTCTTTTCTATTAATATCAAAAATTTACAATCCCACTAGAATAAGAGTAGTGTCATTAATCTATTTAGGGATTAAATTTTCACCTAAAATATAACTCTTATGTATAAAACAAGCGTTAAAGGTATATATTTAATGTAGGTATTTTTCTGTTTTGTACACAATTTGATATTTCCTTTTGTAGCTTATGCAGTGTATATATACAATATTATTTGTAATCCTTCCAATTGATCAAAGAATTATTTTCTCCTATTCCAGCTTTCACATAGTATCACAGCAATAGACTCCTAACCGTAATCCAACTCCAAAAACGCCTTCATCTGCATCTTCTTCCTCCGACTCTAATTCCTCTAATGTCAATTCTCATATATCTACCACAACTATGACTCAATCATCGAATACCAATACTCCTCTCTCCACCTTATCAATCAATCAACTCTTTTCCTTAAAACTCAAATGCAATAATTACCTCCCATGGAAAACTCTATTTTTACCAATTTTACACAGTCATCAACTCATAGGGCATATTGATAGTACTATCATCGCCCCATCAAAGATTGGTTTTCCAACTGAGGATAAGTCAACAACAAGATGTAGCTTTCAATGCTTCAATTTTTTGCAATCTTGGTCCAGATTATCACCCTATTGTCACAGGCTTCACGTTGCAATAGCCTCCTCCAGATTTTCATACTCTTCTTGGGCATCTCACCTCTCATGAAATACTTCTCAAGAGTTATCAACAATCCCCTACAACTTTTATTGCTTAGAGATCAAATCCTCCTGTCAATTTTTTGAGTCCTTCTAATAGGAGTAGTCCAAATGGACCATCTCAAATCTGCAACCTCCATAATCACACTGCCGACAGGTGCAGAAAAAGGTACCAGCCGCGGCCATAAGCAAGTTTTCAGCCTAATTATTCTGGGCAAGCTAACATTGCTTAGCAACATCCAACATATTCTTCACAGTAGCCTCAGTATAATTTTTATTCTCCACTGCCACTGGCTCCACTCCCTATTGCTCATCCTTGGTACCCCGACACTAGGGCCATGTGAACACGAAATTTTCTTAAAAAAAAAAAAAAATTTTGCCGTTGACCGTTGACCCACGACTGTAAAATATAGTCGTGGGATTTTGTTACAGTCGTACGACTGTAACGTAAGTACAGTCGTACGACTGTACTTTCGGGGGCAGGTTGCAGAGCCCATACCCCTTGACTTGGAAAAGAAGGGAAATCTTGAGCAATAAATGCTCAAGATTTCCGGGTTAGTAGGAGGTATATAAGGTGAAGAAAACCAGAATTAGAGGACTTTTTGGCAAGAAATCAGATTTTTAGTGAGAGAAAAAAAGAGAAGAGAGAAAATAAAGATATTGCTTTCTTCTTACCTTTTCTTTTTAATTTCTTGTTGTTAATCACTAAAAAATCCTAGGTTAACACTCACACTAAAAATCTAAATCATTTTGGGACAAAAACAAACACAAATCCGTGACTTTTCTGGGATTATTTGGACACTTTTTGCAACCTTGACTCTTTAAGGAAAAGAGCGAATTCACGTGGATTGGTGCGTAGCCAGGGGTCATTCCAGCTGTGGATCGTCACCAAGGAGGTAAATAACCTTTAACTCAACTCATTTTCCAGCTTTCTGGGTGATTTGCTTGTGTTTGGTGCATTTTTATTCAAGTTTTTGAGTTTTTATTTCTGGAGAAATAAGAACAGTCGTACGACTGTTCTTAAAACAAGAACAGGGGCACGACTGTAATTACAGTCATGCCAAATCATCTATAGTCGTACGACTGTGCTTATTTTCTCAGTTTTAGGCTTTTTTTAGGGTTTTTTTTATCGATTTCTGCCTAACCAGGAGTACAGGCGCACGACTGTAGTCCTCGGCCAGAAGCAGAAATCCCTAAAAATCCCTAAAATCCAAAGAAAATCACAAAAATCCAAGAAATTTCATAAAAATCAGAAAATTTCAGAAAATCAGAAAAATAAGAAAACCCCAAAAATCATCAAAATGAATTTTGTTGTGTGCATCACGACCTTAGATTTATTTTTCGATGAAATCGCATTTAGAACAATTCCACGACGGAGACCCGGTTCTCCCGAAAACCGATCCACTTTTGCATGCTAAATTAAAATAAACCGGAAAGTTGTTTTCAAAAATGATTTTCCCACAAAACCAAAAATACAGGGACGTTTCAAAATGGTTTTCCAGGTCTAACCGGGCCGGCCGGCCGGGCCGACCCGGTTACCCCCGATTGCATGACCCCAAATCCTAATTCCCCAATTCTGTCTACTTGAGTCCTATTTATGGTGTGCCGTATAAATTGTGCTAACCTCTTTTTTTGCAGCTTTTACTTTATTTTAATTTTCTTTTTATTTGTATTTAATAGAATTAAATCGTGTATTTAGGCGATTGTAAATTTTTAGATTCTCGTGTATTCTAGGCGGTTGTATCAGTGAGGCGAGGGTTTTATTTTTCTTTCGATTGGGTTGTAAGCTCTTAAATATTTATTCTTTTTACTTTACATGTTGTATTATTATCCTGTATGCGCGCTGCGTGCATTATTTAATAAAAATTGACTTTTTAGTTAATTAAAGTATCATAACTAGAACATTGGCAATAATATTTAAATTAGACACGAAATAAGGGACTCGTCCGGACCCGAATCTCTGAAAAGTGTGGCAGTCCCGCTTTGGTTCAGCTACACTGTAATTTCCCGATTGAGCTGAGCCGGGTGGCGACTCCTATACTTTTTATCGAGATTTAGGTCTCGATTCTTTTTTCGAAACAATCCACTTTTCCAAAAAACAAATTTCCAAACCAAAAACCCCACGCGAGGGAGGGCCCCGCCTGAAATCGAGGCGCCCCTTCCGAAAGGGAGTCCTGCGTCCCGTCGAAAACGCGTCGTCCGCTCACAGTGGCGACTCCGCTGGGGATTTTTTAAAAGTTTTTCAAAAACTTAAAAGAATTTGACAAGCCTTGAAAAGTGTCTAATTTAAATTAAGTGGATGATTCTTATATGGCACTTTATGCATTTTTTTTTTGTAGTTAGACATTTTTTTGCATTAGGTTAGGTATCCATTATTTAGCCCGGTGAATCGTTGAAGTGTCGCCTAAGTTCCTCTTGGTCTTAGGGGCACGAATACGAAACACCACCCATAGCCTCGTACGAACCCCTTCGTTCGGACCCTTGAGTGGGGAGAAGTGAGGAGTATATCTTGCTATGGGAGCCTTGATGTTATCCCGACTTTGGACCAAACTCATTTAGGCAACCTTAGTTGGATTCCCTTAGGGTACCGAAATAAAATGTGTGACTAAAATAAAAATCCGCCTTCATCATCCCCGGTTGGTGATCGAAGAGAACCCCTCCTAGGACTCGGTTAGAATTTTATCGACCTGACCACGTTTGGAGGAATAAGGTTGGAGGAATACGATCCGTGTGCTAATTGCTACGTGTCTTTTTGTCCTTCCACAACATATCATCATTCACATTTTTCACGAACATAACATACCTCATCTAAAGCATTTGTATGATTCTAACCCACATTTTTTGTACAGCCATTTCCATTTTTCGCGTGTAAATACATTAATCACCCGTGTGACATTAAACTAACCACATTTTTTTATAGCCATGTATCCTTTCATTGTGTGAAAAAAATTTAATTAATTCACATACATCACTTGAATGTCATGAGCATTAACCACTTTATTTTGCAGCCATGGGAAACGCGTGTCATGCATAAAGCATTCATACGAATCTTGAATAATTCCATAAGGGTCACACACATCACATTGCCTATAAAGTAGGAAAGCATTTTAGGCGCTCCACGAGTGCCGACCAAAATTCATCACATTTCACCAAAGCATTTTAGGCGCTCCACGAGTGCCGACAAAAATTCATCGCATTTCACCAAAGCATTTTAGGCGCTCCACGAGTGCCGACAAAAATTCATCATATTTAATTAAATCACTTTAGGTGCCCCACGGGCGCCGACAAAATTCATCGCACTTCATCAAATCATTTTAGATACTCCATGAGTGCCGGAAAAATTTCATTCCACGCATCAAGCCGTTTAGGTGCTCTCCGAGTGCCGGAACTCTGCCCGTTCACCAAGAACGCATTCACCTCACATCGCGGTGCGGAAATCGAGATACTCTCCGAGTATTGAAATTCCACCCGCAAACCAAGCACGAGTTCACTTCGTATAATAAAAAATCCGAAGTGTCCCCCGGACACCGAAACCCCGACCAAGCGCCATGCGTGTGTCGATCTCACATCACAAATTCGAGGCACTCCACGAGGGCCGAAACTTTGTCCATTCTTTAAGGATCTTCATATCATCTCACAAAACCCGAGGTACTTCCCGAGCGCCAAAGGTCTCATCCATGCCAACTTAAATTGCAATATATGCATACATAAATAGGAGTCCATGCATACTTCACCCCCGAAGGTTTGGTTATTCAAGGTTCGTGTTACAAGTTCATTTCATACAACATCCACACATCATTCATTCAACACGCCATGCATACATGCATATCCCCTAGAGTTCATAACTCTTTGGGTGATCATCTTTCATTAACTTTTGTTTGGAATGTTTTGTAGTTTGGCTCCGGTCGGGACGAAGACTCGTGAGACTAGAGCACGGAAATTCATCATCTAGTGAGTCCGAGGAGTCTATTCAGTTTGGGGAGGTTGAAGCATCATCTGAATTAGGTGCTGAGTTTTCATCGGAATTTGAACAGTTGCAACAGAGATTTCAAGATATGACAATCACACCTGAAGCTGTTGCTGCCATGATGGCCACCACTGCTATTCGAGAATTCATGAGTTCTGATGAGTTCAAGAATCTTATCAAAAATCAAGTGCAGAATGCTTTGACCGAATCGTCTAATCAGAGACCGGAAAGGAGTGCTCGAGAAGAAAGTAGCGGCGGGAGATTGAATGATGGGCAGTCGGATGCTGAAGAGGGTCGAAGGGCTAATACTGAGCGACCTGTGGAGTCTGCTTTAGAGAGAAAGATGAAGGAAATGGAGGAGACTATAGCGGAGCTGCGTGCCAGTTCTAAGATTCAATCTGCCAAGCGTATCGACCCATCCACACTGATAGCCGGAGGGGTTGAAATGTTGCCAGTGGGCTTCCAAATGCCTAGGATTACACCATATGTTGGGAAAAGTCCTCCCACGGCCTATTTGAATCAGTATGTGCGGATTATGACTATGGCAGGGCTCACCATGAATCAATTAGTGGGATTGTTCCCCACCACTTTCGAGGGAGGAGCCATCACATGGTATAATAAACAGCCCGAGGGTGTACAAGGTGACTGGGATGCATTTTCCGATGCCTTCATTAAGTACTTCAGTTTCAACACGCAGCTGGAAGTAAAGTTACAAGATTTAGAGGCGGTAAGGCAGAAGCCGAATGTGACCTTTTCTGAATATTATCAAAGGTGGATGGATAAGATGATCCTCCTTCATCAGAAGCCCTTGGAAGACGAGCTGATTGTCAAGCTGATTGATGGTAGCTTAGCAGTTTATCGGAATGTGATGAAGTACCATAAGTTCCAGTCCTTGATAGAAGTATATGAATTGGCTCGCAAGGTGGAGAAGTACGAGATTGACCCGGCTCACAACAGTTCTGGAGGAGGGTACCGAAGCCGGACATATTCTTCGGGGTATAAAAATAATAGCAATCATGCAGCTTCTTCATCAACGAGCGCTAAGCCGAGTCAGCCGCCTGCACCTGTTAAGCAAGTAGAGGTGGCATCAGTTGCACAAGCGTCCAATCAACAGGCAGCTGGAAAGGGGATCTCTCCTTTGGAGGATTCTCTGGGGTGGATTTTTTTGAAGTGTAGAAATCTGGGCTTTCTTCAAAGTCTGAAACCGTACACGCCTCCGGCTGAGGCGGACAAGAACAACTTTTGCTCCTATCATGTGACTAAGGGGCATCGAACCAACGAGTGCCATGCTTTGAAAAAGGCGATCCAGCAGTTGGTTGATGAAAGGAAGATAGAAGCACCATGCTCTAAGCCCAATGTGCAAAGTAATCCACTGCCCCAATTTGAAAGGAGAGTGAACATGGTGCAATCGGGATTATCTCCTAACTTTGTCTTAGCCCAAATTGCGAGGGCGAATCCCGCGATTCAAGTGGTAGTGGGCGAAGATGTTGAGTCATCTGTGGAGGAGAGCAAACCTGTGAATTTGGATGATGTAGAATTGGATGATGATGCGGACGAATTTGAGTTGATGAGTAGGCCCAAGCCTATGAACCAGACAACACCTGTCTATCCTGTCTGCACCAAGGACGGGATGTATATAAGGAAAGAGGACGCTCCTGTGAATAATGTCACAAGGAGTGGAAGGGTATATCAACCCGAGCCACAACGGTTGGGGGAGCCGAGTAAGAGGGTAGAAGCCCCGGTTCAGGATTATC
Organism: Euphorbia tirucalli; assembly: GCA_039660915.1. Taxonomy (NCBI): domain Eukaryota; kingdom Viridiplantae; phylum Streptophyta; class Magnoliopsida; order Malpighiales; family Euphorbiaceae; genus Euphorbia; species Euphorbia tirucalli. Next base: position 68,257,764 of record CM077632.1, read on the forward strand.
TGCCCATCAAAGTGAATGAGAAAGAAGACCTGGTAGTGGAGCAACTCAAAAAGATGCCTGCACGTGCATCTATGTGGCATCTGCTCATGGAGTCCCAAAGGCACCGGGCTGCAGTGGTGAAAAAGCTTATGGAGATGGATGCCAATCCATTGATGTCTCCCGAGGAAGTGTGTATGGTGATTGGGAATACAAAGAGTCAGCAATCTGATAATCCCAAGGGGATCATTTTCACCGAGGATGACTTACCACCGGAAGGGACTAACCACAATCGTGCCTTGTATCTGAAAGTGGAAATGATGGATAGAACCCTGCCTTGTGTGATGGTCGATGACTGTTCAGCATTGAATATCTACCCTCTGAAAGTCTTACCTAGTCTTCATATGTCCGAAGAAGCATTATCACGATCAAATACAGTGATACGGGCCTAAAACGATTCAAAGCGTACTGTAATTGGTACTTTTGAGGAAGAGGTGTCAGTGGGAGAAGTTAAGTCAACCGTGCTATTCACTGTCATTGATATTCCTGTGACTTTCTCCTTGCTTCTGGGGAGACCTTGGTTTCATGCATTGGGAGGCGTGCCATCAACCTTACACCAAAAGGTGAAGATTCCGATGAGGGGAAATATTGTAACTCTTGAGGTGGATGAATCTTCTATGGTGGCTGCTTTGAACTCATCTGAACAACCTTTGACTGGCTTTCAAGTGGCAGTTGTCTCGGAGCATAAGGAGAAAGACCTGACATTTTCTCCATGGATCCATAAGTATTTTCAGAAGCATAATTTCATTCCGGGAAGGGGGCTAGGAGTCCATCAGCAAGGAGTCACAAAATTTGATATCACCACAGGCCAATCGCACCGAAGGGGTCTTGGTTACAAAGGCGCTGAAGTGTAGGAAATCCCGGAGACAAAGAAAGTCCATCTTTTGGACGTTTTTGTTCGAGCAGTGGTGGGCCATATGGTGGTAATCCAGAGCCAATGATTATTGAAGGGGAAACAGTCCCTGGGTTTGAGATCTTTACTGATGTCGTCGACTTCTCGAAATATGGGGTTGGTTTGGTGGAAGAAATGCTTAAGCTTGAAGCGGAGCAAGTGATCAATCCTCCTCCAATAAGCCAAGTTGAAGTGGTGGCCCCCATCATTCCAGAGAAGCAACCAAAAGAAGATACAGACCCCCTGGTGGACGCCATTACTAGGGCATTTGCTGACCTGCTGAAGAAAGGGTTAAAAGAGAGCCCTGTGAAGAAGGAGGCCATTTCGGGACAGGCAGAGTTAGTGGAAAAAGCTGTCGCTGAGCTCACCAAGATGATGGCTAAAGGGAAAGCAAAAGTGGAAGAAGATTCCTTATCTGAAGCATAGAAAGAAACTCTTGAAGCTGATTTGAGTGACTTGTTTGAAGAAGAGCCTGCTGATCCGGAAGACCCTGCTGCAGAAGACCCTCCGCATGTGGAGGAAGAAAATGATTTCTTTGTAAACTTATCCTATGTACTTGATATGAACAATTCCGCTTTTAAGGCGATGAATGAAATGAAATCTAACTTTGCTTATTTGTGTGATGTTTTTCCTAATGACTCTGTGCATACATGCAATCATTCATTCAATGTGTTCAGCATTTATGACACTGCATTACATGAAATTAATTTGGGCACAATTGAAAATCCTAAAATGGTATCTATCTCTAACGAACTCAATCCTGAAGAAGAGAGAGAATTGACAAAGATACTTAAAAAGCATGTGGGAGCGTTCGCTTGGTCTTACGACGATATGCCGGGGGTTGACAGAGAAATAGCAGAGCACAGAATTCCGATTGATCCCAAGTTCAGCGCAGTAAAGCAGAAGCTCAGGCGTCTACGTCCAGAATGGGCTGAGAAAGTCAAGGAAGAAGTAGCAAAGCAGATTAAGGCCAATTTCCTGGAGGTGGTGGATTACCCTGAATGGTTAGCCACTATAGTCCCAGTTGCCAAGAAGGACGGAAGAGTCAGAGTTTGTGTGGATTATCGGGATTTGAATAAGGCCTCTCCAAAGGATGACTTCCCACTTCCTCACATTGATGTCCTGGTTGACAGTGCAGCAAGGGCAGTTATGTACTCCTTCATGGATGGTTTCTCGGGATATAATCAGATTTTAATGAATGTCATTGATAAAATCAAGACGGCCTTCATCACTGAGTGGGGGGTATACTGCTACAGGGTAATGCCTTTTGGGTTGAAGAATGCTGGGGCGACCTATCAGCAGGCGGTTACGATGTTGCTACATGACATGATCCATAAAGAGGTAGAGGTGTATGTTGATGATATGCTGGTGAAGTCTATGACCCGGGAGGAGCACCCTGCTATCCTAGATAGATTTATGACCAGGATTGAAAAGTACAACCTGAGACTTAATCCAAAGAAATGTGTTTTCGGAGTTGCATCGGGTAAGCTATTGGGGCACATTGTCAGTTAGAAAGGCATTGAGATGGACCCAGACAAGATTAAAGCCATTCGAGATATGCCAGCACCGAAAACAGAGAAAGAAGTCAGATCTTTTCTAGGGTCACTTCAGTATGTCAGCAAGTTCATTGCCAGATTGACCACGGTCTGTAAGCCCATCTTCAAGCTTCTTCGGAAAGAACAACCCGTCGTGTGGAATGACCAGTGTCAGGTTGCATTTGATAGGATCAAAGAATACTTGATCAATCCACCAGTGTTGAAGCCCCTAACTCTGGGAAGACCTTTGACTCTGTACTTAGCCATTGAAGAAACCTCCATAGGGGCGATGTTGGTTCAAGAACAAGATGAAAAAAGGGAGCACGCTATCTACTACCTCAGTAAGAAGCTGTTAGATTACGAAACTCGGTACACTGTGGTGGAGAAGACTTGCACTGCTATGGTCTGGCTTACGAAGAAATTGAGACACTATTTCCAATCCTATAAGATACAAGCTGTGGCAAAAGTTGATCCAATGAAATATCTCTGCTTTGCCCCATCCTTGACGGGGGAATTGTCCCGGTGGTTGCTTTTATTATCAGAGTTCGACATCGAGTATGTGACGAAAAAGGTGATCAAAGGGAGAGCAGTGGCTGAGTTCCTGGCCAATCAGCCGCTTGAATCTGATTATGTAGAAAACCTAGAATTTCTGGATGAACAGTTGGCCTTGGTAGAGGTGGAGATCAGGAAATGGATTATGCATTTTGATGGAGCTGTAAACAAGAGAGGGGCAGGCCTCGGAGTAATCATTGTAACTCCTGAGGGAGAGATAATTCCTTTGTCAAAACGGCTAGAATTCCCAGTAACTAAAAACGGCGCAGAGTATGAAGCCTGTTTGTTTGGCATTGATGCTCTCATCGCACTAGGGCCAAATGATGTGACCATTGTTGGAGATTCGCTGTTGGTAATCCGTCAAGCCACTGGGGAATAGGAAATCAAAGAAGAATCACTTCGCCCGTACTTGGAGACTTTGTGGGAAATGGTGGAAGTATTCGGGCATATTGAATTCAAGCATGTGGCCAGGGATGATAATCAAATGGCAGATTCATTAGCTACCTTGTCATCCATGTGGGAAGGACCTCAGAAAGCACCGATGCAGCCTTTGATCCTGGAGACAGCTAGAACACCATTTCATCGTTCTAGCAAGGTCCTGGCTTTAGTTGCAGATGATAAGCCCTGGTACCAAGATATAACTGACTTTCTGCAAAATGGCCAATATCCCGAGGAAGCGGATGCATCAGATAAGACCACTTTAAGAAAGTTGGCAGCTCAGTTCAGATGATTTGATGGACAGCTTTTCAGAAGGACCGCAGATGGATTGTTGTTGAAGTGTCTGACGGAAGCAGAAGCCAAGAAGGTTATGCAAGAAATGCATTCAGGGATTTGCGGCCCGCATATGAATGGATTAGCTCTGGCAAAGAAGATCATGAGACAAGGGTACTTCTGGCTTACCATGCAGACAGACTGTGCAGAGGAAGTGAAAAAGTGCCACGAATGCCAGATTTACGGGGACATCAGCCATCTTCCACCTATGGAGTTACAAAATCTCATGACTCCTTGGCCGTTTGCAGTATGGGGTATTGACATAATTGGTGAAATTCGGCCTCCAGCATCGAATGGTCACAAATTCATTGTAGTGGCAGTCGATTATTTCTCCAAGTGAGTTGAAGCCGAGTCTTATGCCACGGTCACAGCTAAGAACATGGCTAAGTTCGTGAAGAAGCACATCTTTGCAAGATATGGAATACCACATCATGTGGTGACTGATAATGGAGTACAATTTCAGGGGGCTACAGCTGAATTGTTCGAAGAGTACAACGTGGAACATCGTAAGTCTTCCCCTTATAGGCCACAAGCCAATGGAGCAGTAGAGGCGGCAAATAAGTCTATTAAGAAGATCTTGTCCAAGACCACCTCAACCTACCGGGATTGGGCGGATAGATTACCTTATGCTCTATGGGGGTACAGAACCAGTGTTAGAATGCCGACTGGAGAAACACCTTATTCGTTGGTTTATGGGATGGAAGCAGTCCTTCCTGTTGAAGTGGAGTTGAAGTCACTAAGGACGGTCTTAGAAGCCCAGTTGCCTGAAACAGAATGGGTAAAGGCGAGATTTGAACAGCTGGCTATGGTCGATGAAAGGCATCTCAAGGCTCTGGATCATTTACAGATGTATCACCAAAGGATGTCTAGGGCTTATAATCGACGGGTTCGTCATCAGAAACAGCCTCTGAAAGTGGGAGATCTAGTGTTGAAGCAGATGAGACCGACTAACACAGATGCAAGGGGCCAATTCAAACCTAATTGAGAAGGGCCGTATGTGATAAAGAAGGTACTCTCCAAAGGTGCAGTGAAGATCATGGACATGGACGGTAACGAGTTCACCAATCTGATTAACCAAGATCATCTCAAACGCTACCACGTGTGAAAAAAAAAAGAGAGCCTGTTAAGTCGAAAACCCGTAAGGGCGATTTAAGCAAAAATTAAGGCAACGAGGGTTAGCTTATCGGCCAGAAAACCAGAATAGGATGGTTGATAACAGGAATGAGTTCGTTCGAGATATGTACCAATTTTAAAATTTTCAATTGATGCGATAATTAAATTTCATTAATGAAGTGCGTTATGCTCAACATATTGCATGAATGTTTGGAGTATGTTACATGATACATTTGTCGAAACATCCAGATAAACAAAGACATTTAGACGCCTAAGTGTGCAATTGCGAATATCATCCAATTGTAAAAAAAAAAAGAGGAAGCCTGTTAAGTTGAAAACCTGCAAGGGCGGCTTAAGCAAAAGTTAAGGCAAAAGAAAGAAGGAGGAAGCCTGTTAAGTCGAAAACCCGCAAAGGCGGCTTAAGCAAAAGTTAAGGCAAAAGAAAAAAAAGAGGAAGCCTGTTAAGTCGAAAACCCGCAAGGGTGGCTTAAGCAAAAGTTAAAAAAAAAAAAAAGGAAGAAGAAAGATCGTATCAATAATAGAAAAGATGTATATAAATAATAATAATGGTAGTCAATACATGCATGATAATGAAAATCACATTTTTCCTTTTATGTTCTCCTTTTCTTGACAGGAAGTGGTCTCGCGGCCTCAGAAAGAGCCAGCCAGCGGAAAGTCGCACTCTCACGCGCCTCACGGGTCGGTAAATCCTGGATCTCAGCCAGCCACTGCTTATAATGTTCATCTGTCTCTGTGGGAGCAAGCAAGGCATAATTCAACGCCACACGATGGGTATCTCCAGCCCAGCGAATTCTGATGTGATCTGGCCAAGAAGCAGTGCACTCCTCACAACTGGTGACACAAGAGCGCTGAGGGATACCCTGTAGATGACCGTACTGCCGGCAGAGACGACTCGGAGAATAGAATGTCACCCTGGTCTGTCCTAACAACTGCACACCATGTGCCCACATCTCCACAATCACGTGGGTGATCTTCCACCAGGGGCACACCCACCTAATCTGGTCATCAGTCAGGCGAGATAGCCAAACGCCCCACTCATCAGCAGACATATCAGTATAGGAGTCAATGGAGAAGCCTCGTTCCCTGAGATTGGCTGGGTGGTATTTCTTGAAGTTTCCCCTCGGAATCTTAAGAATTGATAGTTTCTCCAACAACCAGATCTGCAGTTGATGGTAAGCAAGAATTAGAAGTTCATTCGACCCAGAAATACACCAGACAATAAGGAATTTCACCTGGAGCAGTGTGAGATGAGGGCCAATATGGAGAACACCGTTTGTCTTAGATGCATGCAAACTGATCAGTGTCTCAGCAAGTGCGAAAGGAGCTGGAGATGCTCCCACAGCCATCTGAGAGATAAGGGAGACAGCCCTGAAGGAGACAACCCCATCACTAGGACCATAGAAATACCGGCTCACCAGTAACAGACTAACCATGGAGGCCCAGCTCATGTGGTCCCTAGGGGCATTGACACACCATTCTAGTACAGAGTCCGAGCTCAACCCGGGAAAAGGGGAACCAGTACCAAATAAAGCTTCCACCTCGGGATTGGGAAGCCCGAACAAGCTCACCAAGGAGGAAATGCTACCAAAAGTGAACTCGAGGACGGCGATGTCCACTCCTTTGTGGCAGGGGATGTTCAAGATAGCACTGAACTCTTCATATAAGGGGCAGAGCTCTTGGCATGAGAAGCGGAAAACGTTGTCCATTGGATCCCAGAAACGATAACAGGCATTCAACAGCTCGATGTTCCACGAGTGTTTGTAATAGGCCTTGAGATTCCACAACCCGAAAGGCTTCAATTTAAGCCAATCAGAGTCTTGTAATGATTCTAGAAAATTGTAAAAGCCTGGATAAAAAGAAAAAAAAAAGATAGAAAAAGAAAATGAAGAAGAGTGAATTTCCAAAGATTCAATCAAATAAAAACAAATCCCATAATGTAAAGAATGCAGTTCATAATGTGCTTAAAAATCCAATACAAAAGAACAAAAGCTATGAAGACAGTAAATAAGAAAAGCAGGACGCTCCATCTAGCTCTCATCCTGCCCCTCATTATCCTCCTCCTCCTCGGACTCATTCTGATGCGTAGCCCTGTAGGAGTCAAAGTCCGCTTGCAGACGAGCCATCGCAGCCTGCAGCCTGGCTATATCGGCTCTTGCCCTATCCACCTCTTGGTTCGCAGCCTGGGCCTGAGCCACGGAAGAAGCAGCCTCCCTGACCTGATCTCGGAGCATCTCGACTCGGGACTGCAGTCAACAACATAAATTAACATTCATACATACATGCATGCAGATTCATGCATTACATAAACCATGACATGATGCAGGAAGCACGGGATACTTACCGCCCAAACGCCATTTTCATGGACCAGGAAGTCTCCTAGGCCCTGGTACCGGTAGGCTATCTCTTCCACATCAGCTCGCCGAACCTAGAGAACTGTAGAAAATTAAAAAAAAAATCATCAATCAAATCATTGACTTACATGGGTGGTATCCTCCGGGAAGAACACAGCTGGCTCCTCACGAGGAATATTCCACGTCCTATAAGCACAGGAGCCATCCAACCCCATCAGAGTGAAGCCGGCCCTAAGCTCAGACACTAAACGGCCCTCCACTAAACCGCTAGCGCCAACGGCTTACGAAGCCGAAGCTGCAGCGCTACCTGCATGGACAAGGTGGGTCCTATCCTGAATAGGAGTATCCTCCCCGGCCGTAGCCGCATCAACACTCTCGCCGGCTGGGCCACTGGGCTGAGAAGACCCGGCTCCCCTACGTCTCTTAACCTGCGGAGAGAATAAAAAGTAAAAAAAAAAAGTGAATACCTGACGAGGACGAGGAGGAGGAGCCGCCGGCGCGACACCCGCAGCAGGCAGTAAACACTGCTGGATATAAGTCAGATAATCTCCATCCACGGGGTCTACACAATACCCCTCTCCGTATATACCAGGGTATGTCGCGGGGTCCGCCAGATGCGGCCAGAAGAGCGCCTGTGGAAGCAGCGGGGCACAAGCCGGCCGACGAGACCATCGACGTGGTCGGAGAGGAAGAGGCGCTCGCCCAAGTACCACTCTTGGGACATAGGGCTCTCCATGACGAACCGACGACGGTCGAAACGCGCGGAGGACTGAACAAAAAGGGTGATGGCACCCAAACCCTCCCAGGGATGGTGTCGGATCTATAGAAGTGCAATAAAAGAAATTCAATACAGGTAAATAAAAGTTGATTAAATTTTCTTGCTAACGAATTTTATCTACTTACCCTCCCCCAGATCGTATCAAGCAAGCGCTGCCGCACCTCCTCTATATCACGGACAGTACCCTGCCACCCCTGCATCCAGCAACGCAGAATGGTCGGACGGACATCGCCCTGGACGTCCCTCAACTCGGGCGGCTCCAACACGAGATGCTCGAACGCCCAGATCTATAGTTATGAAAAAATACATATATTAAAAAAAAAAAAAAAAGAGAGACAATACCAGAAGGCCAAACTAGAAGCCCAGAATCTCCTGCTGCACCCCCCGGGCACACAAATCCAGCCCGTAATATAACTGCCCTAGTGCAGCTCGTGCCCAGTCCAAGGATGGGAAAGCAGCCAAGTCCACCAGTGTGGGAAGCAGAGTCAGATTACAAGTACTCTACCCAGTGGGGAACAACGTACATATAGGAGGACGAGCACGTAGGCTCTGGTGTACTGCTCCACATCTTCCTCAGACGAGACTGCACGGGTGGCCCAATAAGCCTCCACCCGGGAGCATAGGATCTTCCCCTTCTCAGGGGTGCAGCCAATCAGCCTCCTGATGTAGGTATCCACCTGCTGATGCCGAGTCAAGCTACAGTTAAAGATAATAGGGGTCCCGCCAAACCCGAAGCCTGTAATTGCTACAAAGTCCGAGGCAGTGACAGTAAACTCCCCCATGGGCAGGTGGAAGGTATGGGTGGTGCAGACCCATCTCTCACAAAGAGCCGTCAGCACGGCGTGCGTGGTATGCGATGTGCTCGTGGGCAAAGACAAGATAAAAGACTCGAGCCCTAAGAGCCTAACGCGGGCCCGCACAGGCTCGGGAAGCCGATCCCACCAGACCCGTGGCAGAGAGAGATTCCCGCTGCCGGCAATCTTGTGTACCTGCATTATGGGGAAGTACAATACGAATGCATTCAGTTTTTGCATAATAGTAACATGGAAAAATTAATTGAACGAAATTTTAAAAGCCTAATTTTCTTGCTACAGTCGTACGACTGTAGTACGTGCCAAACTACAGTCTCACGACTGTAGTGCCTACAGTCGTATGACTGTTCATCTTTGGCATGAACAGTCGCACGACTGTTCATATCCCTGCAGAAAAAAAATCCAAAATTCGTCCAATTTTCACAATTTCTAACTCGTTTTTCCTAGTTTCTTGTTTCTATTAACTACAGGGGACTCCTAGCATGCATTCTACTCAATCAATTCAACCTAGAAAGTAGTAAATCATGCAAATCAATTCCAAAAATTCAAAAGGAAAAATATTGGAAAATTCAAAAATCAAGGCCTAGAAATCGGGTACCAACCTGTGTAACGGACAAGTGGGAGTCCATCGCTAATAGAATTAGGATCTCCATCCCGAAGCGAATCCCGAAATGGTCCATGTAAAGCGGGTGCCCATATCCTTGCGCAATCCCCACAAAAGAGATCTCATCGGGGTTATTGGGTTCTGGAACCGTGTTGCTTTGGATCTTTTTCAACTTCTTTCCCATTTTCTTCAACATTTTGGGCGAGATTTTGAAGATTAGGGTCGGTTTCAGAGAGAGGGAGAAGAAGAGTTTTCGGAAATATGGGAGAATGGGAGAGAAAGGGGCAGAAACCGCCCCTTTATTTTGTTCTACCCACGAAGTACAGTCGTACAACTGTACTTCGTCTACAGTCGTACGACTGTATTTAAAATTCAAATACGGTCGCACGACTGTAGTGGAAAAAAGGGGGGGGAATTTCAATTTTTTTTCCTATTTATTCTTTAAACCATATTTTCATTATCTGATGTTTAATTATTCCCCACAGGGAGATATTTCAGTAATTTTGCAGGGCTAATCCAACGGCGACTAATTTCTTTCAACGACGGTCCGCCTCACCCAAGGGGCACGAAACCCGAGAAAGACATGAAAAATTCACTGTAAGTGCAATCTCACCAAACTGCATTTTCAACACATCCTGTGTGCCAAGCCACACCGGACCATCACGTTCGCACAAAAATCATAGTCCCCCACGACTTTAAAAAGGAACCCAAATCCAACTTCAGTCTGTCGGGTGCGCCCAGCCGCACGCGGTCGTCTTGCATTCACACAAAAATTATAGTCCCCTACGACTTTAAAAGGGAACCAAAAATCCCGTGTCAGTCTGTTGAGTGCGCCAGTCGCACACGACTATCACATCTTGTATTTGTAAATCCAGTCCCGCACGACTATAAAAGGCAACCAAGACATGTATTCCCGTATTTATTCTTGATCGAAGGTGCAAAAATTTTTGTTTCAAAATTATCGATCAAGGAATAAATACGTTCATCAAACACGCATCATGTGCACTCTTGGCTCGGTATGACAAATCATACACAGCCTTATAACTCCAAAAGTCATTCTATCTCGGCGTCATCCTTGCGCGAAAACCATCGTAAGGAACCGTCCGACTGCAAAAGTCATTTATACTCTCGGTGTCATCCTCATGCAAAAAGCATATGGACCACCTGACTACCAAAGTCACCTGCAGTTCACCTGCGAAAACTACGCTTGCATATCCACGTGATTTCGTGTTCTTTGTCGTGTACCTAAATCCGTTTCGGAAATCGGACTTCAGCTACACGAGGGGCAGCCTGTGAACACGAAATTTTCTTAAAAAAAAAAAAAAATTCTGCCGTTGACCGTTGACCCACGACTGTATTTTACAGTCATGGGACTGTACTTTCGGGGGCAGGTTGCAGAGCCCATACCCCCTTGACTTGGAAAAGAAGGAAAATCTTGAGCATTAAATGCTCAAGATTTCTGGGTTAGTAGGAGGTATATAAGGTGAAGAAAACCAGAATTAGAGGACTTTTTGGCAAGAAATCAGATTTTTAGTGAGAGAAAAAGAGAGAAAAAGAAAGAAGAGAGAAAATAAAGATATTGCTTTCTTCTTACCTTTTCTTTTTAATTTCTTATTGTTAATCACTAAAACGAAGTAGAAATCCTAGGTTAACACTCACACTAAAAATCTAAATCATTTTGGGACAAAAACAAACATAAATCCGTGACTTTTCTGGGATTATTTGGACACTTTTTGCAACCTTGACTCTTTAAGGAAAAGAGCGAATTCACGTGGATTGGTGCATAGCCAGGGGTCATTCCAGCTGTGAATTGTCACCAAGGAGGTAAATAACCTTTAACTCAACTCATTTTCCAGCTTTCTGGGTGATTTGCTTGTGTTTGGTGCATTTTTATTCAAGTTTTTGAGCTTTTATTTCTGGAGAAATAAGAACAGTCATACGACTGTTCTTAAAACAAGAACAGGGGCACGATTGTAATTACAGTCGTGCCAAATCATCTACAGTCGTACGACTGTGCTTATTTTCTCAGTTTCAGGCTTTTTTTTAGGCTTTTTTTTATCGATTTCTGCCTAGCCAGGAGTACAGTCGCACGAATGTAGTATACAGTCGTACAACTGTAACTACAGTCGCACGACTGTAGTCCTCGGCCAGAAGCAGAAATCCCTAAAAATCCCTAAAATCCAAAGAAAATCACAAAAATCCAAGAAATTTCATAAAAATCAGAAAATTTCAGAAAATCAGAAAAATAAGAAAACCCCAAAAATCATCAAAATGAATTTTGTTGTGTGCATCACGACCTTAGATTTATTTTTCGATGAAATCGCATTTAGAACAATTCCACGACGGAGACCCGGTTCTCCCCGAAAACCGACCCACTTTTGCATGCTAAATTAAAATAAACCGGAAAGTTGTTTTCAAAAATGATTTTCCCACAAAACCAAAAATACAGGGACGTTTCAAAATGGTTTTCCAGGTCTAACCGGGCCGGCCCGGTTACCCCCGATTGCATGACCCCAAATCCTAATTCTCCAATTCTATCTACTTGAGTCCTATTTATGGTGTGCCGTATAAATTGTGCTAACCTCTTTTTTGCAGCTTTTACTTTATTTTAATTTTCTTTTTATTTGTATTTAATAGAATTAAATCGTGTATTTAGGCGATTGTAAATTTTTAGATTCTCGTGTATTCTAGGCGATTGTATCAGTGAGGCGAGGGTTTTATTTTTCTTTCGATTGGGTTGTAAGCTCTTAAATATTTATTCTTTTTACTTTACATGTTGTATTATTATCCTGTATGCGCGCTGCGTGCATTATTCAATAAAAATTGATTTTTTAGTTAATTAAAGTGTCATAACTAGAACATTGGCAATAATATTTAAATTAGACATGCAATAAGGGACTCGTCCGGACCCGAATCTCTGAAAAGTGTGGCAGTCCCGCTTTGGTTCAGCTACACTATAATTTCCCGGTTGAGCTGAGCCGGGTGGCGACTCCTATACTTTTTATCGAGATTTAGGTCTCGATTCTTTTTTCGAAACAATCCACTTTTCCAAAAAACGAATTTCCAAACCAAAAACCCCACGCGAGGGAGGCCCCCGCCTGAAATCGAGGCGCCCCTTCCGAAAGGGAGTCCCGCGTCCCGTCGAAAACGCGTCGTCCGCTCATAGGCCACTCATCATATTAATTCTTATTTCAATCAAATGCAGTCTATGACACCGTATTTTGGTCAAGATACTATAAGCGTAGGTAATGGTCAAGGTATCAATATAACTTACACTGGTAATTCTAAGTATAAAAATTTCTGACTTGATGATATGCTTATTGTTCCTAAAATCACTAAATCTCTTAAATCAATCCAAAATTTTACCAAGGATAATAATTGTTTCTTTGAATTTTAGCCGTCTCATTTTATGGTGAAGGACCAGGTAACGAAAGATATCCTGTTGAGAGGCCCGAGTGAACAAGGTTTGTACATGTTGCCACCTGAATTGAAGAAGGCTTTAATTGGAGAATCTGTCTCTTTCGACACATGGCATGCCAGACTACCAAAATCTCCAATTAATTCTTATTCATGCCCATCTACCCCACCACGCCACTCTGAACATTCCTCTTTTGTCTCTTTACCAACCACCTCACCACATAATATTCCTAATCAATTTCCTTCGACATCTAATATTCCTAATTCATCTAATTCAGCCACCAATATTCCTAATTCTTCTAAATTACCTAACTTGTCACTAATTGGACTCAATCAATTCATTGCTTTCTCCTCCTCCCCATCCAACACCATTATTCACTCTCCTCGGCCCACTAAATTACATCTAATGACACTTCGGTCACCGGAATCCCGTCAGCCTCCTAAACACCTTGTTCTCATTTCTCACCTTTCAAACTCAGATTATCTTCAAACAAAACCAAATACTTTTTCTGAAGCTCATAAATATGAGGTATACCGTACAACTATGTCTAATGAACGTAAAGCTTTAATGGATCCTTAGACCTGGCATATAGTGCCGAGACTGGATAATACTAATGTCATTGGTCGTAAATGGTTGTACAGGATTAAACGCAGGACCGGCGACACTGTCGAATGCTACAAAGCAAGGCTTTTAACAAAGGGATATTCATAGCAACCGGGCATTGATTATAAAGATAGATTTAGTCCGGTAGTCAAAGCTACCACCATTCGGACTATTCTTGCCTTGCCTAGCCTAATCAATGGCCGATTCATCAACTCCACGTATCTAATGCATTCCTCCATGGCAATCTCAATGAAATTTTTTACATGCAATAACCCCCTGGCTTTATTGATTTTTCGCATCTTGATCATGTTTATCTCTTACAAAAATATCTCTATGGTCTCAAACACACTCCTCGTGAATGGTTCAGTCGTTTGTGCTCTTATCTTCAATCCCATGGTTTTTGAAAAACCCAAGCTGATAATTCCCTTTTTTTATCTCTATCTCTCATTGTGTTTACACTTATATTTTGTGCTATGTTAATGATATTCTAGTCACAGGAAACTCTATTGATTGTGTTTGGCCCACTATTGCACTTATGGAGGCTGAGTTTCTTATTCAAGATCTTGGAAGAGCATCCTATTTTCTTGGCATTGAAATTGACCATCACCATAATGGCCTGTTATTGCGATAGTCCAAATATATTATGGATTTCTTGACAGGACAAATATGATGGGAGCCAAAGCTTGTCTCACTCCTATGGCTACAGTACCCAATTTGTCTAAAACTATATGTCAACCTTTGCTTGATGGAGCTGAATATAGTCAAACAATTGGAGCCCTTCAATATATCAGTCTGACTGGACCTGTGATTTCTTTCTCTGTGAATAAATTATGTCAATTTATGCATTGTCCCACTGACTTGCATTGGAAGGCAGTGAAACGCCTTTACGTTATCTACATGGTACAAGTCATCATGGTTTATTTTTACCAAGTGAGAAAACTGACATACTTCAGGGTTATTCAGATGCTGACTAGGGTGGATGTCCTCATGATCGTCGTTCCACTGGTGGTTTTTGGATTTTTTTGGGCTCTAGTTTAGTATCTTGGGGTGCCAAGAAACAACCCACCATTGCTCGATCTAGCAGTGAAAGTGAGTATAAGGCCTTAGTTAATGCCACGGCTGAGATTTTATGGTTACATTTTTTGTTAAAAGAAATTGGTTTTCCTATCATTGGCAAACTTACTATGTGGTGCGACAACATCGGTGTTGTTTACCTCACTAAGAATCTGGTGTTTCATGCTCGTGCTAAACATATCGAATTGGATTATCACTTTGTTCGTGAACTTGTCACTAATGGCAATTTGGACATTCGGATACTTCAATCCACTGACCAATTGACTGTTATCTTTACCAAACCTCTTGGTGTCACTCGGTTTTTGCTCTTAGGAGATTTTTTACATGTTCAAGACATCCATCGGCTTGAGGGGAGGGCGGGGTATTGAGGATATATATCTAATATAGATATTTTTCTACTTTGTACACAATTTGATCTTTCTTTTTATAGTTTATGCCGTGTATATATATGCACTATTATTTTTAATCCTTCTAATTAATCAAAGGATTATTTTTTCCTAACAGACCAACATCCTTAAAAACAAATTTGATGGCTGCATCAAGTAGCTTGTCCTTCACAAAATTTGATATGTACAATTGACGTTTTTTTAATTGTGTACAGTATAATTAACTAATTATTACTTAATGTATTAAGAATTTTTTTTTTAACATTAATGTAATCAGAAGTTGATATGTACAATTGACATTTTAATGGCTGTCACGTGAACCAATGGATTTAAAAAATTAGAAAAGAGTCAAAATGGTAGCTATTAAAACAAGATTTTCTCTCCTCCAACAACAACAGCTCCTCCTCATAAATCCCAATTATTAGTTAATCTAATTCCTATATATCAATCAAGTCCCACTTCATTCAACGGCGCGTGACTTCACCTTCCTAACTCCACTATATATATTTTCATTTTCTTTATTTTTCCCTTCACTCAATTTTTCACTTCAGCGCCCTCCTCTTTCTCTCCCACTACAGAAACAAGCCATTTTGTAGAGAGAGAAAATAGCAGAAATGCGGCTCCTCTGGTTACCGAAATGTATCTCCGCCACCACGAAATCCGATCTAAAATCCACAAGAACAGCCGGCGGCGCGAAGATGATAGATGGAAGCGGAGAAGAGCAGCAATGTTACTGTTGGTGCGGAGACGTGAAGAAGCTATTACAGAAGTTAAAGAAGCAAGGAAGAAAGCTACGGTGGTCCAGTGGCGGAAGACGGCGGTCTTCGATCGAGTGCCGATACGATCCGTTGAGTTATTCTCTGAACTTTGATACAAGTGGAGGAGGAAGCTTGGCCGATGAAGATTATTACCGGTTTTGTGCTTTCTCTTCGAGATTTGTGGCCAATCGTTCTAATTCTTCTCCGACTAATTAATTCTCGATCGCCGGAAAGTTAAAACTCTCCCTATCTAAAATTTCCCGATGTTCAATTTTGGAGATTAATATTGTATAATATATTTTGTTAATTAACTGATGTTTTATAGGTTAATCATGGAGGACCACATTCTTCATCATCATATTCTTATTATAATATAACAATGTTCTTGATCTAAGCGCAAACTAGTAAATACACATTTTTTTTTACCTAATTAAAATTAAGTGTTTTTGGTTAATTCGGTAGAAAAGGATAAAATTAAGCAATATCCACGGCAACTTCCAGTTTAGAAAAATGAAGAATATTTGATTTTGGAGAATAAATAAACCGACCAAAAAGAAAAGAATAAATAAGAAATTCACTTCATCTCTGATATTCTCACACACACTTTTGTCATCTTATTATTATTATTATTATTATCATTAGATATGTGTATGCAATTCCAAACCGATAAGGTCTCTTAAAGATGCGAATAAGTAATTTTCAGAACCTGCAAATTAAATATTCGTTTATCTGCTTATTTTTGTATACACAAAACAAATTAATATCTGACTTGATAATTTTCTTTCATATGTCTATTTATTCAAAGAATAAAGATATATACAAAAAGTACAAACAGAAATGGTATCGCATCTGAAGACTGGTTGAAGTCAGAAAATAGAACTCTATGATTTACTGAAAATACCTTTTGCTCTTCTTCTCACCGGAAAATAATAATAATAATAATAATAATAAAAAGAAAATAAGTAGGGATTTCATGATATCTGTATGTGCATCCATTATGATTTATGCACACACAAATTTTGGAAGAAGGGAAAGTGATTTAAATCCATGTATGAGATTCATGTGATGTATTGTTGAGATACCTTCTCCAATTAAAAAAAAAAAAAAAAATAGAATTTAAAATATGGAAATAACCCTACACGGTACTTATTTCGTGACTAATGGGGAAACAAATTCACAAAAATGTACTCACATTATAACTATAAATATATCGTAATGTAATTCTGTAATGTTATTTAAATCCCATAATAATGATTATATATAACACATTCAATTTTTGTCTTGGTTGTAAGCGCAACACTGTCTGAACTCATCGAAATGTAAAATAGTATTTTTTAATTGATACTAGATACTAATTTAGAATCAAAGTTCGAGTTTAATTAATTGATACCGGATACTAAGTTGGTGAAATGGAAAATACTATGTGCGATGGCTATAAATGTACTTTTTTTTTTCTTTGTAATATTCATAAACATTTTGAATATAATTTTTTTTTTCAAAAGTCAATAAATAAATACTATCTACAGTAAAAAATAGTTGTTTAGAAATATATAACTTGCCCGATGAATTATCAAAATGGAAAATGGTACATATACCAATAACTTAATAGCTTAAAATGTTATAGCTCACAATGAAAAATTATATGACCACTTTAAATTATTGTAATAGATAACATAACAAAAATGATATCATTGACAATAAACATAAACATAGTAAAATAATATATATATATATATATATATATATATATATATATATATATATATATATATAAAGGAATAAGATTGAAAAATATGGTATAAATAAGACCGCAAAAGGCAAACCACCAAAACATGCGTGGTAGCTATTACATCTCACACAAAAAAAAATAAAATAAAATAATAAATAAATAAATAAATAATATGAAGTTCTTCAAAGATGATAAAATACTCCAAATTCATTATAAAAGAAGTAAATAATTACAATCTCTATGAGGTTTGGTTAAATATACTAGTACCTTCCTGCGTTTTAACAATATAATTTATACCTCCTTAAAATTTATATTTGTCACACTATGATCTCCCCCCATTTGTTATTAATAATTTTTTATTCAAAATTATTGTTGTTTGTAATATTTGTGACTAAAATTAGCTTTCTATATCATCTCTAATGTTGTAAGATCATTCGTAACAAAAACATTATTTCTCACTTATTATGAGACTCTTCCCCAATCTTTTAAGTTGAGGTTGCATTATAAAAAAATACATTAAAAGGGTCTATTCAAGTAGATTTTAAACATAGAACATTATAAGAGATGATATAAATCAATACATATATTCTATGTTAAAAAATTTAATCGAAAATAACATGATAATAAATAGAGGAAGGTCATAGTATGACAAATATAAAATATAAAAAAATATAAATTATATAAGTAAAATATAAGGGGGTAGTGATGTATTTGTCCAAACCTGACGAAGGTTATAATTATTTATCTTTATAAAAAAATGGCAAAAGCCAAAAAGTATATATAACTTGGTTGATAAAATAATATAAAATAACTTAAGTGTTTTAATTAAAAAAAAACGATATTATCAAAATGCAAAATGATATAATAAAATTAATTTAATCGAAAAAAAAAATACAGGATGGAAAAGATATAATATAACTGAAAAAAATATAGTAATATTAATAATAATAAAAAAGAATGTTGTAATACATAAATTTTATAAGAAAATAAATAAGACGAATAATAATTAAAAAAAGAAAAAATAATATAACTAACGGTAATAATAAATATTGAAAACACAGTATAAAACTAAAGATAAAAGAGCCCAAAAATATTATTATACTTAAGTCGGTAAAGAATCAAATTCCATGATTTTTCTTTCTTTTTTTTTTTTTTTAATGAAAAATTAGACAAAAAGTTTCAAAATTGAATACGACCAAAATAAGAAAATATGCCGATCACGTTTGCCCAATTGTGGCTTTTTCCGATTCGCATCGAATCCTCAATCTGCTGCCTTATGGTGTTCGAAGAAAGCTGACTTGAGTTGAGTACGGCTGCTTCCCTCTTTCCCTTCAAACTCAATTAAGAAAGCCTCTTCCTTTCCTTAATCTTTCCCTATTTTCCTTGTTATCTTTCCTGATCAGGCATCTCCTTCTTTGTTTATTCCTTCTTTGCTTTTGCGAATTATAGCTGCTTTCCTCCTCTTTCTCTTTTCCCCCTTCTTCCCTAAATTATTAATCGTCTTGAGTGATCAAAATTGGGGCTTTTTACTGATAATTCATCCATTGATCGCGAGGTTCCAATAATTCCTCTGTTTTCTGTTGCTACTTGTAAGTTGTTTCTTCTCAATTTTTTTTTTTTTCGTTTCGTAGGTTAAAGCTTATATATTTATCATTTATGCAAATCGTATAATTATTTTTTAATTTCTAAATTCTGTCTGGTACCAAGTTCTAAATTAGGTCTGAATCACATGTACCTGTCTCTCTAATTTTGTGGGGTTTTTCCCGTCTCTACTTTGCCTTGTATATTATCTGATGTAATATTTATTCCAATTTGTTTGGTCAGAAGGTGACAATGACAATACTTTTCTTTTTAATTTCTATATTGTGTCTGGTATTAAGTTCTAATTTGGGTCTGATTCACATGCATCTTTCACTCTATTTTGTGTTCTCCTTTTCCCTGTCTTTCCTAAGCCTTGTATTTTATCTAAAGTGGTATGTATTTATTAATGCTTTGATGTGGAAATTCAATTTGTTTGGTCAGAAGCTGAGAATAACTGTACTGGTTACTACAGATGAATGCGCAAATAACTTGAGCTTGTTTAAAATGGGACCTGACTTGGAGAAATCAAAAGTTGCAATTGGAGTCTTGACTAGAAAAGATAATCCAATTGTCACCCACAATGAAGATAATCTTGTGCAGTGTATAAGCAACTATGAGGACAATAACTTTCATGATGAAGTTGTGAATGTAAAAGATGTCCTAGCTAAGGTGCCAGCTGAAACTGAGGATGTGAAGGTTGATATTGTTGGGTGTTCAAAGTCTGATGAAAATGTACAAGTTGAAGAAGCTAGATGTGAGGATTGTACAGAGAGTATGAGTTCTTTTGGTGACACATTATCTGAGAATGAGAATGGTCCATTGCAAGATGATATGGAAGTTGAGTCAAGATTATCTTTTGATGGTGCACCCGCTCCAGCATGGGCATTTGATGATTATGGTGATGAATTTCCAAGGAGGTACTTATTTAGTTATTTTGTTTCATTTGTTTTGATGAAGGCTGTCACATAGCAAGCTATGAAGCTAATGATCAGCAATCAATATTGTACCCATACCTGCATAGTGTTTCATTGCGAAACAGCTCCAATCATTCTAATGGTGAATTGTTTGCATGTGGTATAGTTTGAGGCAAATATGGGCTCTTTCCGAAGTATTATGATCTCTAACCTTAAATTAAATGGAGTTGTTTTTTTTCCTTATTTTGTTTTTTACCCAAGATGTAGGCGAGGTTGTCTTAGGTATTTGGGACTTTATGTGCTGTATTAAACACTATGACAGCATACCGATTATGGTTGGTTTGAGTGGAAGGGCCCTCTAGTTGCTTAAGCTAGGTATCAAGTTTGATTTTTACTTGCACACTTAATTTGGAGAGGGGCCACCTGAAAGGTGCTTGGTCAACCTGACTTGGATTCACCTACCAAAAAAAATAAAAAAGAAAAAATACGCACACTTCAACAGCAACTGAGGGAGTTTAACTTGAGAGAAGTTCCAGGAGGGAGTAGGGACGTACCTTTATTAAAACTTAAGGATTTGTTGCTTAATATTTTTTTTTTTTTTTTTTTTTTTTAACTTTTGATTGGTGGTAATATTGCTTGATGACTTTATAATATTTTTCCTTGCAAATGGATCTCCTTTGTTATGGGGTTGGCTTTCTCCCAATTCACTTGTACACTATGTTTTGCCTATGAAATGCGTGTTTAAGCACATTCACATGTACTGTTTTATTTTCTGACAAGAATAGACTAAAAGTTCAGGGTTAGGAGGGTTCTGTGCTGTTTTGATTTATCCATGTGAACTTGTAATTTGAGTCTAAGAACAACCTGAAGGATTATCAGTGGGGATAATGTAGGTCTATGGAGTGTTAAGATACAGTATTCCTCATTCGTAAAGCCAGTTATCATCTCACTTTTAAAAGATTCTCAACATGACCTTGTGTCTAAGGATTATTTTTGTGTACCTCGCAGTCTAAGATCAGGTCCTGCCTTCTTGGTATTACATATTCGCTTATGATTTGTTATGAGGAAACACTAGAGTTCTTATATATTGGTTTCATCATTTCAGGAGGAAAAAATTGACTGACCACTGGAGGAGATTTATACGTCCTCTTATGTGGCGATGCAAGTGGATAGAATTACAAATTAAAGAACTTCAGTCCCAAGCACAAAAATATGACAGTCAACTTGGAGAATATGCAGAGAGAAAGCTGTTTGATTTTGTAGAAGGGCTTGAGACAAAGTCTTTACCATTTTCTAGTTGTACTCGAAGGAAGAAAGTCATGAAGAGAAAGAAAAGAAAAAGAGTTGAAGAAATGACTGATATGACATCTTATATGCTACAACATAATCTGTTCTCCTACTATGGTACCAAATTTGTTATTAATTTTTTTTAACATTTGCATGCTGTTCATTACAAGATTTTAGAGAAATTATTGAATCTGTTTGTCATACTTATCCCTAACTTCTGATTTGACCAGAAAATAAGAAATCTGCTGCCAGTGGCGGTTTGATAAATGACGATTGCAGTAATCTAGGTATGGAATTGTATTTTGTTTGGTTCTCATTCTTGAGATAATTGTATATCTGGAATGAGTTAATTTACTCATGCCTTTGCACATATTACAATGCTGTTCATTTTTCTCTCCAAAATTTTTTGTGTTAATCCAATTACTTTATGGCTCAAAATTCTAGAATTTTATCTGCTTTGTAGATAAGGCAATCAGTGCTACTGATGAGTTTGGATTACAAGACGAATGGCCATCTTTTGATTGCAAAGGCGATGATAACATCCATGAAAATTCTCTTCGGAAGATTGAACTATTACAATCTCAAGTCCGAAAATTGAAGGCCCGCATCGAAAAGGTGGAGAGTGAGAATCCTGGGAAATTCGCTTCTGTTTACAGGTTGACTATGCCTGAAACTTGTGATGTGTTAACCAACTCTGATCAAGATCCTGCTTCGCCTCCTGAAAGTAGAGATCAAACTACTGTTAGATCTAAAACTACATTACCCCTGCATATGTCTGACTCCAATATGGGAGATGTTCTACCTGAAAGTGCAGTGTCAAGTCATGGAGAGGTTGTTCCAGTTTCTGATATGATTGAAAGCACGAGTCAGCCGCAGGTTGGGGTTTCAGGTGAAAATGTGAGTTACATCTTTCTCTTGTCCATCCATTTTTCTAGTTCATAAAGAGAGTTAAAGAAAATTGGTGCGTATGCATACGCAAGAAAAGATGGACAGGTAACAAACTACCAACCACCAAAAACAATGTAGGAGTCACCCGTGAAAAAATTTCCCGTAAGAAGACTTCAGTATAGGAACAGCCTTAAAGTCTTTGATCCTCCATGTTTCAAGTCCGTTGTAAACTGGTTGAGGACATTAATTTGTGAGGAGATCCATTAAATATGACATGTTTCTAATCTTAACAAAAGTAATCATACTACGTAATCCAATGAGTTGTATAAGGAAACTAGTGATTTCTTTCAGAAAGAAAAGAAAAGAAAAGAAAGACATAGAAGAGCAAATTATTTGCAGTATGACCATCTTTAAGTTTGCTAACTTTTCTTCGTTTTTACCTTTCATGTGACTCCTGGTTCTGATGTACAATTTTGATTCCTGGATTGGATTGATTGCTATTTCAGCTACATATTTTTTTTTTCTTCTCACTTGTAATATTGTGCTACGTAGTTCTTTCTTTGACAAAACATTATTTTTGGCCTCCATACTTTAGTCAGAGTTTGACTCTCGGTCCCTGAACTTTAATTTGGTTTAGTCAAATTTTGAGTGTCGGTCCCTGATGTTTAATTTGGTGGAGTTTGACCCCCTGAACTTAAAATTTTGGTTAACATGCATATCACCACATTTGAAAACCATGCGCCTTTGACCTTGAACTTTGATTTGGTCCCATAAGCCTGCTCCACTGAACTTTAATCCCACAGTGCTTGAACTTTTATCATGACAGTACTGTCAATTAAGTGGTAAATTTTAACTAAAATTGTAGTTTAGGAGGCAAGTCTCATCAAATTAAAACTCATGGGGACGAAAATAAATATTTGGCCAAGAATAGGGGCCAAAAATATCATTTTGTTGTTTTTTCTTCCTTCAGACTTGCAATGCTAGCCTTCTGTTGGAGGGGGTTATTTGAAACTGATTCATCTTTCATCTCTGCAGACTAGAGAGGGAATTCTCGTAGACAAAACTGTGGTAAAGGAAGAGACGCCTCAAGAACTCATCGAAAAGCAGACTTCTGCAGATGAGATGCCTACAGAGACATTAGCAGCTCGCGTCAATTTTGGTGGCAAAACACTCCCAAAACACAGGAGCAACATCTCTAACAAGAAGAGAAACCGGGGCAGGAGAAAATCTGCGAGGGGTGGCTGGAATCGTAAAAAATGAGTTAGATGCCTAGTATGCAGTATAATAACTGTAAATGGTGCTTATTTATGATTGTATATCTGCCTTTTTGACTCATTTGTATATGCAGTATGCCAGTGTTTGATTGGACCTATTCATGTTGGTCCACTGAACTTATACTTTGTTTAGGATGGGATTCGCTTGTATCAAATTAACATTGATAACTTATTATTTTTATTATTTTTATGAAGTACTTGTGAAATCATCCGGCGTTAAGGATCTATGGCACAATGAGAGTATTCCATTCTTTTTTTTTTTCCCGAAATAAGACGGAATGTACACTTGGAAATGAAGCAGTGAAATGAGAACAGAATCTGCAGCAAAGCTTGAACTGGAAAAGGAATTTTTCTGCAGAACCTGTTTGATGTAGTCAGATTGCTGGCCCCTACAGGTAAGCAGGTTGTTCCAAGCCAAGAAGTAGATCTTTTGCTCTATTCTTGAAATGTTTCGAGTTATTGAAAAATTAACTAGAAAAGCTTTCTGCTTTCATGAGTTTACTACATTTCTAACCAATTCAATTCCAACATTCAACTGAAGTGGATGAAGATTTGAATGAGACCATAAAAGATCCCACAAGGATCCAAGTAATACATTATTTCTTGTGTACAGTCAATTTGTTGTGTACAAAAAGAGGGGGAGTGGTAATTCTGGGGTCCATCGCACTCCCGGCTAGTGGTTTCAGGCAGGCGGCTCTCCGCCTGGTATTGTTTTTCTGCGGTTGCTACCTTCGCACCCTCAGACCAAAGGCTGGTCAACGGACGAGAAATTAAGCACTTTGTGGGATTATGGTGGTGATAACTGATGTGGTTTGAGCGAAAAAGGTTTTAATGGTGAAGTGATCAATTTAAAAGGTAAATAAGGTGGTTGCATCTGAGAAAGAAAACTTGAAAAAGATATTATGGAAAGTTTCACAGTTCCCGTTTGATATTTGCAGTACATATAAGGATATAATAAAGTATAGAAAATAGAAATGAAATTTCACTATACATTTTGAAACAAGAAAAAGAAAATTTCAAAATCTGGCGTCGCCCGGACTCGAACCGGAGACCTTCAGTGTGTTAGACTGACGTGATAACCAACTACACCACGACACCGTCTGATGATATGGTATGCAGAGTTCCACAAATTCAAGCAATTATTCCACTACATGCATGACTCTTGCCTTGATTTCACTGCACGATAAAATTAGAAACTGAAACGAAGTTTGTGTGAATGAGGGGCCCATAAAGTGAAAATAGGAGCGGAGATGTCGCTTTGTTGGGCTGCGACGATGACGGCAGAAGTAGGCTGCGCCAGTTGCCGTGTACGGTGTAGCATATGTAATTAATTTAAGGTTAATTATTAATAAAACAATTAACTTTCATCACAGCTGGGATAGCTCAGTTGGGAGAGCGTCAGACTGAAGATCTGAAGGTCGTGTGTTCGATCTACGCTCACCGCATTATTTACTTATTTTAATATTTATACATGAGGCATTAGATTAATTGTTCAGATATATATATACACTTAATTATTTATTTTTTTTCACATTAACCGGCTGTTTAACAACAGTTTCATCGCTACATTCTGTCAAAAATTATTTAAGTCAACAACTGATGATACCATTCACTGAAGGAGCCAGCAGGCATAAAATAATGAAGTCCAAAAATTCAAAGTGGCATTAGCAGCTTATGCATACAATGAAAGTTCGAAGGACGAAAAACACTAATTCTAAAAAGAAATTTTACAGTGCAACTATCCCCAACAAAATCTAACTTATATCAAGGTAGGTAGTGATTCTTTTTTGTTCCATGAGGCCAAAATTTCTGTTTTTATATCAACCAAACAATCCTTCTTCACTCTTCCATCAATTTCAACACTTCTAATAATTATTATAGCTAAAAGTTCACATAAATAGTATTGTTTTTGGCCCTTAACCCTGCCTAAGAAATACAAGTGCCTCAAACAACAGTCACAATTACATCCCTTTATTCACCATCATAATCAAACCCATCAGAAGCTGAGCCTCATTCAAGCTCAACTGCATCAGTTCCCTGGAGGTATAATAATAATAATAATAATAATAATAATAATAATAATAATAACTCAGCCATGGTCAACCAGAAAACTCTATGCATTTCATTTTCACTTACAGTAACTTTACACAAGATGTCCTACACGGCCCTATATACGCTACTTATCACTCATTACATCATTGCCTACAAAAATTCGAGCATTTAACTGAAACCCTTGTCAGTAGCCTGTAAGAATAATAATGTTCCATATATTACGGCGATACTATACCTATGATTCACTTTCCGTCGCAGGATGATCCGATACAGTTCCCTCCGAAGATATCTCCTCTACATCAGGATTCTTGTTTTGAGAAGGATCCGGCTGAGTCTTGCTAGATTCACCACTATCCGGGCTTCGTTTCTCTTCTGGGATCATGCTCACATCGGGAGGTAAGCTCTGCAACTCCTTATCTTCTTCCACAGTTCGTGGTTCTGGAAGTTCTACCTGGTCAACAGAATTTGGCAAGGGTAGCTTCTTCTCAAGGAAACTACTGCCAGTCGGGCCTGAACTTGATGACAAATGCAGGCCTGGAGCAACACAGGATGTGACCAATTGAAGCACTTCAGGAGAAGGGGATAAACCCATGCTCGTTTTCTTTGGCAGTACTGATGTCAATGAGCTCTTCATGCTCAAATTAGGAAAATTTGAGCTTGGGTCAGATTGGTCCCATGCTAGACCTGAGGATCCTGGATTTAATGGTTCAAGCGGTTGAAATGTTGGGGCAGGTGGAATAGAGGATGAAGCAACATTGCTGCCTTCTGCGCTGCTTTTGAAGTTTCCTGTCATGTCTTGTGGAGATTGCTCAAAAATATGTGGTCTCCTCTTCTTTTTCTTCTTCAACTTCCGTCTTGGATCTCTTGGTTGGGATGGAGGCGGACCTGGTATGTCAAAAGGAGGAATGCTTGGCTTGCTTTCACCATATAGTACGCGCACTGACCGAGCTATTGCAGATACAGTAGGTGGCAGCTCGGGTTCTGGTGGTTTAGCGGGAGCACTTACAGCTTCCCGCAGCCAATGAGGTAGCTTGTTCTTTGTGGGACTACATCCAACAATTTCTTTTCCCTTCGAATGCAAACTATTTACCCCTTTATTCAACTCTGCAAACAAAGCTGAACTGCTGGACTCACCATTGCCGACATTATTCTGGGAATCACGCAATATACTTAATGACCTATCCAACAGACTAGGCAACTTCCTATGACTCGAGGTACTATCTTCCTCTCTTCTCGGTAAATCGAAGGCACTGGAGTTATTCAATCCCAGAGAGCCTAAATTGCTCGCTCCGAAAGAATTGAGCAGAAATGGCATTTCATTGAAAACACTAGAAGAAGAGGGCCCTGCAGAAGAATCTCCAGACAAGTTTGCACGGAATTTCTCAGAATTCCAAGTAGGACTTGGCCCAAAATGATCACTGTGCAAACTAAGTTGATCAGATGGCTCAAATTGTGGCAGGCTCGAAGAAAGATCACCAAAGCCAAGTTTCATGTCTGTCAGATGGGATTGAAACTTTGATGGCGTGACAAGTCTACTACCATGCAAGGCCCGCACCATCATTCCTTCAGGTACACTTGGGAAAGAGGATGGTTTTGAGGATTTTGGCAACCTAACTGTCTTTGGCCCGGTGTGAGATGGTGCATCTAAGATCTTCATCTGTTCCTCCTCCCATCTAGCTGCCAAATCTTCTGAGGATTTATGCTTGGAGAATTTCAACCTCGAGTCTCTAAGCATTGCCTCCCAATTACCCCGTCCATGCCTACGAACACCGATCCACAGAAAATCGAGTTCATCTTCAGACCAACCATCTATTCTTGATTTCTTTCTGTAAAAATTATTGGATCCAGACCCAGTCCTCATCATTATGTTTTCAAGAACCTTCCTGTGGTTCTCCGGAAATGATTGTAAGTTAGATGGTAACTGTTCCAAACCCATCATGGGAGGCACCTCCTTATCCAGGTGATTATATCTCATTAAATCTTGAGAAGGGAGTTTCAAATTGGGCAACAATGGCATTGCTGGAAGGTCCCGAATAGAGTCATTTATAGCTTCAAGTCTGCTCCCAAGTGATAAGCCTGGGAATAAGTCGTGCTGGGGAGCTGGCATGCACTTGACAGGTCCTGGGAATCTGGGCAACAATTTCTCATCAAAAGGCAAATTTGGTAAGGACATTTTTTCCTGGAAATCAGCAAAACTTGAACTGGGACACTCAAAATGCTCAGAACTTTTTCCATGTGGTACAGGTAAAGGATACTGAAAAAACATTAAAAAAAAAAAGGGTCTCGTATCAGTATAAGATGACATGCATGAGAGGATCAGAGAAAGAAACAATTGAAGTATGAGGGAGTACCGGACTGAACGGGAGCCTTCCATCTGAGAAACTACTTTTGAGGGGCTGTTGCAGAAATTCCGCTGACAAATCTTGAAATTTTGATTTGTCAGGGGTAATATCATGATGCTCTACACCTGTCTCAGTTGAAGTTCCAGAGGAAGGAGGCAGGCTAAATGGAAACTCTGGGCCAGTTGCAGGCTTTCTTTGTCTACTATTGGATCTTGACGAGCTTTTGCGGTATGACTCCAACTGGGTAGCATTGGGAGCACATAATCCCAAAACTGGTAATAAATTGTAGTTTGTGTGGCCAGCACCGAGACTTTGTTGACTTGGAAGGAACATATCAGGAGAAGGGTGACCAAGAAAATTATCAGAAAGATCTAGATGACTGCTCATTTTATGCTTAGACAACTGACCCAACCGTAAGGTTGAGTCAGCCCTGCTTTTTTGTGTATCTAATGCCAGTGGGAATTTATTATCCTCTAGCTCCATTGCTGACAGCTTCTCTCTGGCTTGTTTATATAACTCCATCGCTTGATCCTTGTCCTGAGACTGCAAAAATGACTCGGGTATATGTAGTCCTTGACTGTGATGGGGCTCTTCAACTGCATTACGCTGTGCAAGCCGCTGTTTCTGTCTAGCACGGAGCTTCGAACTGAACCAAAAAGAAGTGTCATTTTAATAACCCACCCATCATTTCATGAACTATAAAATATGTGCTACCATCACATTTCCTAAAGATAAAGGCATGCTGATTTCTTCCAAGAATGCTTCTAGCTCCATCCATAGTTGTTTAAGGCGCAAGGGGGTGCGCCCGAGCTCAAGGTCCACGCCCAAGGGACGCAAGACGCACAAAAAAATTGCAAAAATCTTTGGGAACAAGAATTAATATTTCTAAAATGCAACAAAATGCACACACACACACACCAAAAAAAAAATGTTGAATCATAAGTTAAACCAAAGTTACCAAGTAATCAAGTAGACAATACTAAGTTACTTAATCGAAAATCTAATAAGTACTAACTACTAATTTTCCAAAAGGAATCTTGATGGCGATGGCTGTTTGCTGTGTCTTGAGAAGTTGAGATGAAGACGATGACGAAGAGAAGAGGAGCATGGTTTTGTGTCTGCTGTCTCAACATTTTACTTTGTTTTATTTTTATTTTCCGTTTCTTTTATAGGATGGACGGTCAAGACTAAATGATGCTCATCACTTTGAAAAAAAAAAAAACCCTAAAAACATGAAAGTGTCCCAAAGGAGCCTTTCTGAAAATCTCCGAGGCGCGCGCCCAAGGGACGCTGCCTCACCTGAGGTATGGCGAGGCGCGCCTTCGACAACTATGGTTCCATCTTTCTTTTGTTAGTTAACTCACCTTTTTGTACAAAGACTTGTCAAAAGCTTCTTTTACAGTAAGTGAATTGAACATAGAATAAATTTTTTAGACAACCAGGAGACCTCGAATATAAAAGCTAATGCAAGTTGAGATACATGTTCAATTAAAGTAGGTTGAGATACATGAAATATAACATTATTTGCCAAATACGGAGTATTATGCTTTATAATATAGCAACGTATAATCTATTTTAACGATATTCTTCTTATTTTATTAAATAAATGCATTACAGATTATAAAATAAATAATTCTAATCATGCGCTAACCCTCATTTAAAATTTATCAAAGCGAGTTAAATTAAAAGGCGAATAAAGCTGTCAAAAGTAGCCAAGATTTGACAATATATGGGTAAAAATCTTACAACTTGACAGAAATAGCCAACAGTTAACAGGAGGAGAGAGAGTGAGAGGAATGCGTGTGTAGGGAAGAAAAGTACTCAAGGAAGGTTTTAGGGCTCTTTCCCAAGTAAAACTTAAGTAAATCATAAACTTCGAAATCACAGGTTAACAAATCAATCAATACACACTGCTTAAATCACAGGTTAACAAATCAATCAATACACACTGCTTTCACTATAAATTCACAGCAAGGTCAGAATTCATGCATATTTGTGAATCACGTTTCACCCAAAAATTTAGACTGTTAAGTTGTGAAATTGAACATACCATATCGTTAGAAGTAAAATTCACAATTCCCGAAAATATTTAATACTAAGGACCCAAGGGTGTCCAGAATCAAAATTCCAAATATCAAACTTAATATTAATGGTTTTTTCATCCCACCAAATTGGCATCTCTTACTTGGGCAACATTATTTAAGCAACAAGATCTTCCTATAAACTCGCGCATAATTTTCTGAAGTTCTGTACAAAATAATTTAGGTGAACGATCTCTTAACATAAATGGTCCACAATTTCAAACAATCAGTATACTTTTGAGACCTTGACTTAAATGCTAACATGCATAATGTAAGCGAATAAAAAGATACACAACTTTGCTTTCAGAGCCCGTCCAGCTGGTGTATATCCACCCCGGAAATTCAAATAGCTATGATGTGGAATCAAATCGAACTATATGATTCAATCAAGAATCAGTCAACTCTAACAACAATGACTGTGTATTCCTTCAAAATTATAGGACCCTAGAGAAGATGCAATATTGAAATCGAAATCTAAATTAACATTAACATAACTATTTTGTCATTCCTCTAAACTGGCATCCCTCACTCGAGCAACAACTTTTAAGCTAACAAGAGTGTACTAGAAACTAAAGTCATGCTTACCTTTCTAAAGTTCTGTCCAAAAAATCCCTAGGTGAATGATTTCCTATCAGAACTTCTTCCAGCAATTTTTAAAGCATCAGTACTTTGTCGGACTCACGACTTAAAACTATGACAATAGTAGTTTAATAAAACAAAAAAAAGACTTACTATTTTGCTTTTAGAGCTCGTCCAGCTGGTGTATATTCTCGCTCAGGCTCCGGCTCCGGCTCTCGTTCTTCTTCGCCGCCACTCTGTTTCAGCACATTACGAAACTGCTTTTAAAGGGAATGTTTAACAATTAGCCCCAGGGAAGAAGATTTGTTCATGTGGTGGAAGCAAATAAGGTATACCTCACTCAACGTTTCACTTGGATGAGGAGCATAAGCTTCCCTGTAAGAAACTGCTTTCCTCTGGCGCTTCCCTCGACCAAGAGCTGCTTCCTCCTCACTTTGATATTTCTCCCATCTAGAAACCAAATAAGCCATATGATAAAAAGTAAGTCTTTCGGTAATTTAAATCAGAAAAGAATAGTATATTTTTTAGTAGTTGGACAATGTTTAACAGACACAATGGGACAAAGAGTTTAAATGCCAGAAAAGAAAAAGGAAAAAAAAAAAAAGAATATGACGTTATGTTATGTTACGTTACAATTCAACACGCATACGATGAGAACACGTTTAGATAAGATCATTAATGATCAAATAAGAGGGAATACTTTCTATCAGAATCTATTTTGGTAAGAATACAAAGTAGGTTATTTCAAGCCATTTATGATTCGTGGAAATAACTAATGCATTATGAATCAAAAAGATTTCAGCGATAGCAAAAGTACAACTTGGAGCAAAGTATGGCTGAATTGTGTAGAATTTGTTAGAATTCTACAGAAATTTGAGTGCATTTGCCCATAAAGCATCTTCTCATGTCACCTATTCACTCCCATTGGAGTTCTTATGTAGATAGTATCGCATAAATTATCTTAAGATCTCCATTTCAAGCTTCCTAATTATAATGAACTAAAACAGTAGCCATTCATTTTTCTCACTGAAATCATGTGCATTCTTTTGTTGATTTATATCAAAAAAGTATACAAGACTCAAGGAGAAAAATCCTAAACCAAAATTAGAATTAAGGTTCAATGCTTTCAAATTTGTCCAGTTTGCATTTGAAGTTTGTATTTCAAGCTCCTTGGTGATTTTAGGAAGACATATTGAGTGTCAGAATTGGCAACTTTTCTGAGGGAAATTAAGTTTGAGCATTCTATAAGTTTGGACAGTGGGGTATTTGCTTGAAGAGATAGCGAAAAGTGTAGAAACAGATTTAGAGTAAGGGTAGCATGCAAAAAAATAATAATAAAAAAAAAATAAAAAAAAGGCAAAAATCTTGAGTACTGAATCTATAAAATTTATAATCACAAATCACATCCCATTAAACAACAAAGTTAATAACCATGTAAACCAGTATCCTATTCAATAACCAAATAAGGAGAAAACATCTAGCTTAAACTTTAATTAGAGAAAGCCCAAACGATAAAAGAACCCAAACTTATAACTTCCAGCAGAAACATTGACAGAACAAGTACTATGATAGTAAATGGTTGATGCCAAAACTTGACTATTTCACTTCTAAAATAAAAATCAGAACCACGTACAACCAAGCTCGTATATTTAAACCTTAAATCCTTGTTATTTGTTTATTTATTTATTTTATATATTCATTTATTTAAAACTGAAACAGAAGAACTTTTTGTTCCATCCCCTTATTTCGTACTCACTCAGGTTCAACATTGGACATATACATTGAAATATTGCAGAAAGCAATTACTATTAGCAAGAATTCATGTCAAGTTTAGATTACGTACAGAATAAAAAATTTTTGCATAACTTATCCAATAAAGTGTGGCAATCATGTGAAAGTACCTTTCACTTCATAAAAATGAAAGCAACTAAAGGAACCCAGGGTGGAATGCTAAGAGACATCAGCAACAAGTAAATATAATATGCTCTTAGGTTGAGCTTTGCTTTCCTAAATTCCATTTAGATCTGAAAGTTGCTGTAGTTAACCTATATTCAGCGTCATCTGAAGTTTCTCGGGCGTACAAGAAAAAAATATTTCATGTAAGTTATCACACATAAAACTTATAGAAGAGATCCAATGCTTGTAGCCTGCTTTCCCTTGCATTGCAAAAAGGTTGCTTCATGATCCATCAACTGAAGTCATTGTGCAACAGATACGCATCCAATGATTTTCCTAAATACTAATTTGTAAAACAAAATTTGCATTACATTCGTAATTGGGACGAAAGTTTACATGAAAGACCTGAAAGACTTAGACATCATTTTGAACATCCAAAATATCCTTGGCTTCCAAATGTAAACAAGATGTCATAAAGATTCCATATGCCATGACATGATATATAGCATTTCAAAACATGAAGTATACAACTTCACATTAGCATGCTTCTCCAAACTACCACAACGCACAACGATGCAGTTAGGTCTAGTGCTGAACAGCATACTATGAGCAACAAAAAATCAATCATCAGATGCCACTGGCTGCATCAGATACGCAAATTATTAATTATAGTATCAAAGCACCACCCATTGAGATATTTAACATTTTGATTACATTGTATGATATTCTTCTGAGATAAGAAAAAGCTGCAGAAATTATGTACATTTTATTTCAGCACATGTCAATGCATCAATTCTATTGATAATTCCAATCTACTTCAATTCCTCAAGGCATTAAACTGAGAATAGATTTACATGTCAAATCTTGAGATAGAATTTAAACAAAATTATTTTACTGGAAAAGTTGCTTCACTTGACAGAAATTTGAGCATATACAAATTGTAATAGATTTCCTTTAATTTAGAGATCATAAATAATTATCCTTCTTGCTTTTGGTGGCTACTCCTGAGGCATTATTCTCATTTAACTAATTGGGGGTCTTTTTTATCTTTTATTATATTTCACAGGAAATAAAAGAAAAAAAGAAAGGGGGAGGTGTTGCAGGCTGAATCATTTTTATGCAGTCTGAAGAATGATAAAACATAAGATAATATAATATAACTACAGGGAAGATTTGACAACAAATAAAGGCTCCCTCACCTTGACCGCAAAAGCCTTTCCCATTCATTTTCTTCGGTGGCAGTGACCACATTATCCTCTTTCTTGTCAGGATGTTGTCCACAAATATCATCGCCCACAATAGGGGATGAATCACCTGCCCCTTGTTCTTCTGTTGTCTCGTCATTCCACTCCACAGACTGAATAAGAGAAAACTTAGCTATCAGTCAACAATGAATAAAATGTTCAACACCGTGACCCTTGATCGATGAATCCATAGAAATGCAACATGCCAGATAAGTAGATAAATAACATTAAATACCAACCAGAAAGACATATGAGATTTGACTTCAGAAACATGCGACTCCATGCTACTCCAAAATTCGCAAAGTTAGTCCTCGTACTATAATTGAGGAAAAGTACAAATTTGAGCAACTAGAGTGTTTTGTTATATGACAGGTGAACAACTAAAAAGATAGTGAAATTTGTCAGGGATTAAAGCGCACTCCACTTTATAATTCCATGGGGTGGTATATTATACATTTATAATTTGTAATCATAGATAGATTCTAGAGAACTTGAAAAAATCCAGGGCCTAATTCCAATATTCTGAAATAATAGGGATTCAAATGTTTGTAGAAACATATCTCAAGGAATTTTTCTTGATTAACCCCAAACAGATAAGTAATCCAGATAAAACTTGGATAAAACCGAAAAGGGTTAAGAATATTAAGAACAATGAAAAGTATACAAAATCCCAAAGGACCAACGTCAAAAAGCTACTCTACATAAATCATTTTTGCTAAGCCCCAACAAAAAAGCAATTAAACCAAGCAAAACCCAAAAGCACTTTTCCTAGCATGGTTCATACAGTTTCATAATGCATGAAATTGTATGATCCATGTCAATATTCACTACATACGATTCTGTTGAGAGACAACATGCGATGTAACCACCACTCACTAGTTATAGGCATATTCATTCACATTTCGAGATTGTGGGAAGCAGTCAGGAGTAAAGGCCAATTATAAACTAAAACAATTGCAAACATTACACATCTCGCAACCGATCCTAACATATCCACATTCAGCTTCTAACAAGCTGAACTTATAGGTAAACATGAACTGATTACATTTGCTTTCAAAAACAGTCTCACCAGATGTAGACTGCATATAGCTCAAGAAAATGCACATTTTAAGGTTGACAAAAACTAAAACGATCACCTAAAATGAATGGTGAAAAGAACATTTGTTTGATGATTAAAGTAGAATAGGTGACCCATAAAATCCATCTCATGTGACGTGCAAGCTACTATCAGACCCAAAAGCCAACTCGTAATAACAAATGTTGTTCGATGAATTGAAAAAAAATGGAAATTGTAGAGATGGGGAATCTGAAATAGATATGATGCGATGCAACTGTGTGCATTTCTAACTATACACTCAAGTCAAGCCAACGAAGCGATAGGCCCAAATCTTATTCGACATATTCCACATATTGAGAGAAATTGTAGTTGTTTTTATCCTTACCTTAGCTGTACCAAAGCTAGAATTATGCTTGAAATTCTTTTTAGATTTTTTGTTGCATTTCCATCGTAAGATAATGCTTATGCAATCATAGACTCGATGTCATGTCCATATAATCTTAATTGTTAAGTTAGACGTGTGTTATTTTATTCACTTTCACAAGCAGCTTATGATATAATTCAAGATAAAATTTCTTTCTATCAACCCTAGCTTGTACCTTCAATTAAATTTCAAAACCATGTTCCTTTCAAGTTTCACCATAGTCTCAAGGAAATTACAATCACCTGAAAGTACAGTTCACAGAGTACACAGATCTCAACATCTACATAGCAAACAGCCCAAATTCTACACTTCTTTTCTTTTAACTCCAGTAAACTGATCTATAGTCATTAAAGGCAATCTCAAGACATATATTACTCCAGGAACTGAAAGCCGATGCCTATACTAGGCTGAGAAAAGGCAACATTGCTAGTCCATACACTCTATTGACTAGCACGCAACTGTTTCAAGCTGTCTTAAATCATTGCGTTACATGCATTACTATGGTTGGTTTTTTATTCACCAAAAGCAGATAGAATTAGTTTCCTAAGTGGAATTCAATCATTCATGACCTCATAATATAATAAAACAGAGATTTCTAATGAAATGAATATAAAACATCACCTTTACAGAGCCAAGCATGTCACTCTCAAACTCCGCTTCAGCAACATCAGCTGTCCCGGATTGAAGGTTTGAACGGTCAAGCAACTTTGCAATTGCAGTTTCATCCCAGACAATCTTGTTCCCGCCATCTGTACATTTGTCCTTGTATACATCACCAAGACCTCCACCCCTTTTCCTCTGCTTTTGCTCTGTATCTGTTACTGCATCATCTTTGTTACTTTCACCAGTGTCTTTCCCATTCATGCTAGAAGAATCAACAAAAAGTTCCTCTGTTCCCCAACGAAGAATATCTTCCACTTCTTTCTGAGATCCAGACTTATTCACAAAAAGCTGGTCAAGCATCAGTTTCTTTTTAGCAAGCTGCAAGATACGCTCTTCAACACTTGCACGAACAACAAGCCTGTACACCAAGAGTCTTTTTGATTGTCCAATTCTATGTGCTCGGTTCATTGCTTGGATATCAGCATGCGGGTTGAAATCAGAATCATAAATAATGACAGTATCAGCTGTTGCCAAATTAATTCCCAGGCCACAAGAACGTGTTGATAACAAGAACACAAATCGACTTTTATCCTGGTTGAAACGAGAAATCGCTGTCTGACGATCAGAGACAGATACAGATCCATCCACTCTCTCATACGTTTTGGGCCCGAATTCTATAGTCAAATAATCCTCAAGGATATCCAGAAGCTTAGTCATCTGTGAGAAAATAAGAACTCTATGGCCTTCCTTATGTAATGTTCTCAGCATGGAATGCAGCACAGTCAGCTTGGCTGAAGCTTTTATTCTCATGTCATGCAGAAATTCTACCGACCCGGAATCAGGCTCAGTACCTGGTATGAGATAAGGATGATTGCAAATCTTTCTCAGCTGCATTACAATGTTCAGCATTGATTGCTGAGCAACCCCTTTTCCAATATTTCGCAATACCTGATAATTTTTTGTTAGCATTGCACGATAGTATTCAGCTTGGATAGAAGTCAACTCAACAGGAACCATTCGTTCAGTCTTAGGAGGGATATTTTGCATGGCATCCTTTTTAAGCCTTCGAAGCATATGAGGAGCTACAAGCTTTTTCAATTCCTCCACCTTTTCCGCTGTTGTAAGATCATTAAATTTCTCTTCAAATGAAGATAGACAAGGGAATGAAGCTGGCTGCAAGAAATTCAGTAAATTATACATCTCGCCAATATTATTTTGCAGAGGGGTACCAGTCAGGAGAACACGGTGTTGGAAAGAGAATGTATTGAGCAAGCTAAACAATTTACTTCCAGAATTTTTTAGACGGTGGCCTTCATCAACCACAAGGACTTCCCACGGAGCTCCTCGTAAGTGGGAGGAATCAGCAAGAACCATTTCATAAGTAGTTAGAATAACATTGAATTTGTAAGAAGCAGTTTTCTTGTTCATTCCATTTGGATTACTAGCATGCCACTCATGTTGGCGAATTATGGCCCTTGCTTTTGCACACCCATGATATTCCACAACATTTAAGTTAGGAGCCCATAAAGCAAACTCAGCAAGCCAGTTAGGCATTGTGGAAAGTGGAACTAACACCAAACAAGGTAAAGAAGCTTTGAACTCAAAGTATAGTGATGACATAAAAGCACAAGCAGATACTGTTTTCCCAAGACCCATCTCATCAGCAAGGATCACATTTTTGGATTTATGCCAGCATCTACGCAACCAGTTCAATGCTTCAAGTTGGTGGGGAAACAAGGCACCCCCTTGTAGGTACTTAGGTTGTTCTGTGAGAGTGGTAATGTCATTTTGCTGACCATCTCCCTTCCCCTTCACTAGATCACCCCTCATATGATCTTTTTCCAATGTTTGCCGTTCTAACTGATCAAATATATCAATCAAATGTGAAGAATTTAAACGAGCAAGCTCTTCCAGCCTCTCCCATGTGCATTCATCATAAGGAAGACCAGTCCATTTTACAAAAGCTTCCTGCGTACCATCTTTGGATGTACGAAGAGCAATTACCCGCTGAGGCACCTTCCACTTTTCCTCACATATATTTATCACAGCTGTTCCATACTTTGCCTTGTAATTTTCTAGTTTTCTTTTTGCAAGAGCTTTTAGCTGAGATTCAGATATCCAGCTATTGTGTATATGAGACTTCCCTACCCATTTAACGAAGAACTCATATGATGTTTTTGTCTCCCCGATCACACATGAAGGTTCCAATATGGCAGCTTCCTGAACTTTATTTTCAACAGCATTACTCATTCTCATTTCAATAGCATCTTCTTTTCGAACTTTGGTTGGAGGAGCTAAACATGGTTCACAAACTTCTGAAACTTCAGTCATATCATTATTTTTTAAACCATTTTCAATGATCTCCTCTGTCACCACGTTTTCAGGTTGTTTCACAGAATCTTCAGTTGTTACTGCAGACTCATCTCCATCTTTACCATGTCTGACTTTAAAGCCAGAATCCTTGCCATCTTTTCTGGCTAAATCCTTGGCATTTCCTCCCTTACAATCTTTACCAGCAATTCTTTTATATACATGTATGCTATCTGCTCTAATGCCATCCTTCAGGCTTTCTCCCTTGTCAACAATTTGATTAGTTCCAGAACCACTCTCTACATTATTATTTTCAGCTACTGCATTAGAATCAATATCACAGCTCAAATTTTCCTCCTGATTTTGCACTCCCCGCATAAGCAATTCATCAGAAGGCAGATCATCTGTGGGTATCAAAGATAAATTGCATGACGCACTAGCCTTAACACCTTGAACTCGACATCCCAAAACTCGATCAACCTGTCATGTAAACAATAACAAATTTAACTTCAAATAATTACAAGCAACTAAACATATTCAAGAGATCTGCAGCGCAAAGTATATGAAATTCTCAATGAGTTTATTAACCTGTTGAAATTCAGGGACAGCAACATCTTCAGACATTTGTGTTTCATCCATATCATTATCAGCCTTGCGTGACTCATCTGATGGGCACTTAAGTTCCTCAGGAAGCTTCTGCTAAAAATAAGTATCTAAATGTAAGGGGCTTTTTCAATCAACAGTTGATCTAAATTAGCTAAGCATACACTTTAAGTAACTAATTTATAAAATGAAACCCTCCATAAAATGCTCAATGAGTATGAGGCGGTAAGGGATGAGAAGAATGTTTTTCAAAAAGGAGGGGCGCAACAAGAAAGACAAAGAGGAGAAAACCTTTAACTTAATTTGTTAAGAAATTTACATGTTAAATAACAAGGAAAAGGAAGATAATATTGTCTTTATGTTTAAATAGATGGAAAGAGAATTATAATTGCAGAACCAAAAAATTAAAACCTTAGTGGTCAATAGAGTTTTCAATCATCAATCATCAATAAGGGTAAAGGGATAAAACAACAAAAGAATTTCATTTCCTTCTCTAAGATGAAATCTAATATCCCATCAATGAAGCTAATGTCTGTAGAAAAATGGAAGCCAACCAGTTCTTTTATTTTTACTAAGAAGTTCTATTTTTTTGAAGAAAATTTCCAATAATCCACAAGGAAGACAAAACAAAACCAATTGATCTAAAACCAATACCTCTTTCTTTTCCTGCATATCTAAGGTCTTGTTTCCCACATCATTCTGTGATGAAGATGCACAAACTCCAATATTAACAGTTTTTCGTTTTGGATGCATTTTGCTACTCCCAGAAACTATATTATTGGATTTTGATACATGCTTCTTAGAAGTACGTTTTCCCTTGTCAGTTCTATGCCTCTTTATACTGCCCCCATTGTTGCTTTCATGTTTTCTTTTTCTGTCCTTCTCATTGGCAGCACCAATTGCAAGAACAATTTTTTTTATTGGAGATTCATTGTTACAGGACAAATCATTCTTCTGATCAGAAGCTTCCTCATCCAACCCTGATTTTGTAAGTTTGGTAGAACATAAAGATTCCTCAGCAAGAGA
The DNA here is from genome assembly GCA_039660915.1 of Euphorbia tirucalli. Lineage (NCBI taxonomy): Eukaryota > Viridiplantae > Streptophyta > Magnoliopsida > Malpighiales > Euphorbiaceae > Euphorbia > Euphorbia tirucalli. Next base: position 68,297,358 of record CM077632.1, read on the forward strand.
AATTGACTTCTTGTCAGGAGGTGATTCAGGCGGAGATACATCAGGTTTCTTCGTATCATCAACATTCACAGAGGACGAATTACCAGGTACAGAACCAACAACACATGGATCACAAGGCTTATTACTACAGGATAGATCCAAGGAAGAATCTGGTTCTTTTTCACCAGATTTAACTCCAAAAGGTAACACAGATTTTCCTTTGTTGGAGGACCTTTGTTTAGGGAGCATGGAGCTTCCAAACAACCTGGATACTTTTCCAGCGTCAGATGACCTTACACCAGTTTTAGAATTTGTAGAAATGATCTTCGTTCTTGCTCGCTTTGAAATGGGATCCAGTTGGGTAATCGACATAAGTGGATCATTTATTTGATAGCACTTTGGGCATTGCCACTTCCCATTTGGAATGCGCTTCAAGTTAAAAATAAGACAAATTAAAGTAAGCTCAGAAAAAAGGTCGCGAAGCATATATAATCTTGCATAACTTCGGAAACAGTCAACTGTGACATTATAAATTAAGAAACAAACCTTAAGAGGAGGATCAAGGCACTGAATATGGTACACCCGAGGGCAGCTATCACAACACAACAAATTTCCGCCGAGGTCACAGATCACACATTCATAGTAATACTGGAAAGTAACAGATTACAAGTCAATATTGTAATAACAAACTATTGTTTCACAAGGAATAAAATCTAAGATGAAACTTTGCAGCTCAACTCTGACATAAGATGATGACAATCAACTTGCTAAGATAATGAGTCGCTGTGGTAAGATACAAAATTTAGTCGCAAAAGAGTGAACACAATTTGAGTTGAAAATTGAAAACTCACGAAATAAAGATCAACTAAAAGACCCCGGAAAGGAACAAAAAAGTGCAACATTGTGATCAAGAACATTACAAATTCATATCCAGCTTCTAGAAAGACATGAGAAGCATGCATGCATCTAAACCTCCATATGTTCTTTTAATGTTATATATATAACAATTGCCAACCAAAGAATCAATGATATTTGGAAGCTTGCATCAAATAACAATGGGAACACCTCAGTTTGGTTAAAATATAACTGATTTCCAAATGATACTGTCAACAATTTAAAAGAAGAATCTCAAAATTCGACTTAACTAAGCTATAAAAAATTTTCAGACCCAATTGCAGTTGTTACTTATTACGGATAATTAATAACTTAGATTGTAGAATATATTGAGGTGACGAGGTCTTAAACTGGTTTGCCAGTTAAACCCAAATTTTAGTTCATCTTTTTTATGAAGCATGTGCATATACTTTTTTCCTAAAAAGGAGGCCATCCTAATATAGTATAAGCATGTCAATAAAATTTCTACACTTAAATGAAATGATGTCTAATGTGCAACAAAGGGGGCTTTCTCAAATGGCTATAAATCGTACAAGTCATCATGGTACACCAATGCAGTGTAAACATTGCTACTATTCAGTTTGCACCAAGGCATTTTAGGATATGGAAAGCAAAGTCTACTGTCTACATAAAAGTTAAAGAAAACACATGATAACTCACCCCATCATTTCCTTTCTTCTTAGACGAAGATACATCAGAGTTTATTTCATTCTTCGGCCTCCGTTTAACAGCAGATGCATTTCTCGGAGATTCAGGAGCTTCTGAATTTCCTTCTTTACCATTGGAAATAACTCGTCCATACAAAAGCTTTTTTCGTTTGCGCTTCAACACCCAGTTTCTGTTTATCATTTTACTCGCCGTAGAACCACTATCTTTCATCTCTCAATCTTCTGCATCACATTTGCATCTGAAATTGACAAAAAATATGGCATACATTACAATATAAGAAACTACAAACCTCAATGACCTACATAAAATTTTGAAATGAGCAAAAAAGCACAGCAGGTCACAACAAAGTAGAATGGACCACCATGGTGAGTGCCACCTGGGTATCACCTAGAAGCAATAGCAAAACTGATAAAGGAAGTGACTCATGATCTTACATGTAAAATCATTTCCAACTAACTATTTAATAGCAGTGCTTGTTATGAACAATATTAATGAAAACAAAAAAAAAAATGCAATATGCTTCAAAATAACAAATACTTTTAGAGTTCAAGGCAGCTAGCCAGGGCAATAATCAAAGAAAAGAATGAAACACATGAGAACCCTGGCATAGCAAAGTAAGGCCTTTAGCCAATGCTTTACTGTTAGTGTATGCGACATATGGACTCTGTGGCAAGAAAAGATCAGTATGCCAGCAGGAAGAATACAGTTTCTGTAACAGGTGTTAAGTCATCACTATAAACGAAACCAACCAAAAATACATACCTGCTAACAGTAAATGGACCTAATGGAACAAGAATGAGAGTCATTTGGTACATTTTTGAAAACTAACTAGCCACCAGACTACTGAATTGTAACAAATAGAAGCGAAAGAGGAATAGGAAACAGACTACAGAATTAGAACATCACTGCTATATCAAGCCAACACTAGCTCTACAATGTAAGCAGTTGAATCATCTAAATTAAACAGTGAAATCATAAAAGAAACCAAGCATGCAAACATACCCGCACCAAACGATTGCCAAAATAAAACCTTGACACTACAAGAACTAAACAAACCTAGCAGGCACATTTGCTCATACAAATCCTATACCCCACTCAACCATTTAGATGACAAAAAACCAATCATGAAATCACAGAAAACTACCAAATGATTGAGCATCAATCCCAAATCAAGGAATGTCACGATACTACAAGCATCAAAGCTGAAGAGGAATAAGCTCAAAGCACAAAATGAAGAAAAACCCACAAAAAATTGGAATCAATAAACAAGTAAAACAGTAGGCAGATAAGAAAAGAAGCTCACCAATCTTAGCTGAGAATCAAAAATCACCACAAAAGCTTGCAATTTTCTGAAACAAAAGGAAGAAAGAGTGGGAACCGATAGGAAGGGGAAAATTAGGGTACGGGGAGCAGAAGAGGGGATATGAGAAAAACGAGAAAGAGAGAGAAAAGAGGGAGACACCCGCACACGCCACCAAAGGGAAAAATAAATATAGACGTAGAGAGAGAGAGAGAGAGAGAAAGAGACTTGTTAAACCCCTTCTCTCTAAAAAGAGAGATACAATCAAAATCAAAAATCAAAACTTTTAGAGAGAGAAAGAAAGGGGTTGTAGAGAGAGAAAGGGGCATACGATACGGATTCGCCGGGGTCATAGGACGGGGTTTACACTTCTTCTGACATGGCAGCGCATGAGAGAGATAGGGACAGAGAGAAAGCAGCTCTCAAAAGGCACCTAACCACTGATATTACGCCACGTGGGTACACCATAGCTGTTGTTCCCCAATTTCTCTTTGGAGAAATTTTTCCTTTTTCTCCTCATTTTCCCTCCAAATCCTCCTCACTTGCAGAAACAGAGATCATAAGAAGAAGAAGAAGAAGAAGGGGAAGGAGAAGAGAGCAAAAAGATTGCTTCTCGGTCCATCAAGCATGGAAAGCTCGAGCCTTTTTTTTTCCTTCTATTATTAATAATTATGATAAAATTACTACAATCTAAATTTTCAGGTAATACGGCAGTACATTACGGTCTTCTTTATCCGAGGAAAGATTTAACACTGCCTGTTTGGATTTTGGTAAAGTAACCAACTACAAATTTAATCCAAAAATAATTACACTTTGCTAATTTTGGTTAGGTGGATGCAGACGAGACCGCTTGGTTTAAATTTCAAAATCGGAATTGAACAAAGAATAATATAACATCGGAATCATTAAGTTTTATTTTTATTTTGTTGAATCTAGAATCGGAAACATATTTTTTTTATTTAGTTTTATCCGGAATGAATATATGTTTTTTTAATTATTTTTACATCATCAACCAAAATTCATTAATCACATTTTTTCAAAATAAAACTTACTAAAATATATATACATATATAACAAACTATATAATAATAATAAATGTAGTTTGTTTAATGAGAAGTATAAAATAACTGTTATTTTCTTTTTAGTTATTGTATGAAAAATAAAATAAAGACATTCATATAAAAAATAAAAATGAAAAAAAAAAAAAAACAGAAATCTGCACAATTCATGAATATTGATCGGAGATGGTTTGAGATCAAATTCTACTGTGCTTTAACTTGTTGCAATTTTTTTTTTTTTCTCGATCTTTAAAAAAAAAAAAATTTTGACTAAAATTGTGGAGGTATAAATGGAATGAGATAATTCGAAAGAAAAAATAATTAATTAATTCAACGTAGCAATCAAATTTCATTCCTTCAATTAGAGAGGGAACGGTTGAATTCTAAGTATAAGGAAATGGGATTCTCATTCATAATTTTATTTTGTTCAAACAAACAATAACAAATAGAGTTGTCAATTCCTTTCTCGTTATCTAATGCATTTTTCTCAGACCAAACATTCCCTTAATTAATATAATTCCACGTTTTTTTATATTTTTTTATATTGATTTAGCGGTATTTTCAACGTTGACTAATCCACAATGTTGTTCAATACTACTAATTTATTGATTTGTGATATTTATTTAGAGGTGTTCATGGTTCGACTCGAATAGATAATCGAACCAAACCAAATTAATCAAAAACTGAGTGAATAAAAAATTACAAACTGAATCGAATTGAACCAAATTACTTGGTTTGGTAGTTTTAGATTTCTTATTAATATTCATTAACCATAACTAATATATTTAAAAGTCAATGAATTATGAATTATAATTCTATCTAAAATTTATAAATAAAAACATTATCCTAAATTTCTAATAAATTAAACCATTCGAATTGAAATTCAAATATAATTCAAATTGAAATTAAAATAGAATTTGAAACTAAAGTTATCAAATAAATGTATAAAAATTCAATAGAAAAAGTGAACAAGTGAATATATTATGTCCAAAAAATATAATATATCATATATCTAATTAATTATTTCTCTGAATATATATTTTTAGTCTATGTTATGTAATCTGCTAGTTAATATAAAATTAAAAATTGAATGAATATACCAAATTTGTAAAAATAGAAAAAAAAAAAACCCGAAAAACAAATTTCATCGGTTTGGTCAATTATTTCGATTCGGTTTTGAATACCCCTACATTCATCAAATGAGTTATAAAAATAAAAAAAAATATGGCATCTAATGTAAATAGTGTTTTCTAGCAACATCTAACTTTATTTAAAATATTATTTTCAAACATTGCATCAAATTCAAACAAAGCAACAAAACCATTGATGCAACGACAAACACACAAATCAAAAAGTATTATAAGCAAAACCTTGGAATTTTCTTGGTTCTTTTTTCATTTTCCTTTTTTCTCCAATTCGTATGCCTACGAATTTAAAAATAAAAAATAAAAAAAAATTACTCAATTGAAACAACATTAGTAAAGAACGGATGCAATATTTTCAATCTCAATGCACAGGAAAATAGTAAATCAATATAGATAAGGAGTGATTGAGCAACAATGTGGATCAATGAAATATTAATTAAGCAGTTAAAATTATTGATTTACCCCTTATGTTTTTCTCTTAAAATTTTATTTTTTAGTTTTCATGCAAAATGCTCATCGTGTAACTGTATAACTGTGTAATACAAGACAACTTTACTAGAGAAAATTTGAAAATAAATTACAAAAAAAAACATATAAATAATATAATACATCATATAAAATAAATAAATTGATATTTTTAAAAATTTGTTTAATAAACTATATGATGATGTTTGGTTCATAGAAGGGAATAGAGTGGTAATAGAATCGATATTTTATGGAATGGAATAGATGATGAATGAAATAACCATTCTTTTTCTCATCTTATTCCAATGTTAGGTTCAATTTTGGAATAATATATAGGATATTTTATATCGAATTAAAAAAACGAAGAAAATTGGGTGATTTGGGTTAAACAAAGAAAAAAAGAAATTAAAAAACGAAAATGAAAAAAAAATAAAGAAAAAACAAAGTAAAACAGTAAAAAAATAAACAAAAAAAAAAAGAATAGAAAAAACGAAGAAACAAAAATACGGAATCGCACGGAAACAAACAAATGAAAATAAAACATCAAAGAAAAATAAAGAAATTGAAAAAAAGAATAAATTAAAAATTAATATAAAAAAATATTAGTATGTAATAACGTATGGAAAAGCCATTTTTTGATTTTATAAAAAATAGCTATTAATTACTTTGACTAATAGTTATTCCATGTAATAATGACTAAATATTGAACCAAATAGTGGAATAGCTATTCCACATGGAATAACTATTCTATTGCCGCTCTATTCCATGACCAAACATAACTCATATGTGAAGCTGTATATTTATACTTCTATTCATACCATGGCGTTAATTTAAGAGTAGTTATACGAATCCATATTCCAAAGGAATACATGTATTTGTTTTTTAATAGATTCACAAAGTGAGTTAATTGCATTGAAGCTTCTCCAATTTTAATGGGTTAATTTATGGTCATCTAATTATAAAAAATGAAACAAAGAGAAAGTAATCATCCTTGAACTTTTGTTTCACTCCTGGTTATTATGTTCAACAATCAACAAGCACATTCACTATAAATGCCACGTGGATATCATGTTATCATTATTTGGCACGTCGAAAATAAAAATATATATATATTCTTCCATCAAAAGTTTGTCACGTAGCAAACATTTGATGACATGTCATCCACATGGAAAATCACGGCATCTATAGCAAATGTGTTTATTGGTTTACAAATAAAAGGATCACATATTATACCAAAAGAAATGTTTTCGTTACCAAAATGTAGTTGGATAGACATTTATGTCATTAAATACGAGAACTTGTAGTTAAAAGATATTATTAATATATAAATAATTGATAAATTTGAGTTGTAGTGTAACAAAAACTCTAATTAATAGATGATTGTATAAAGGATGTTCAATTTATAATCTATTAATCCAGTGTATTAAAAATAATATATAACTAATTAACTAGTAAAGAATATATATATATATATATATATATATATATATTGAAATTTGCATTCCATTTAAGAGCGGTGACAATACATTAATAGAAAGGATTTCTGTTTAGACTTTTAAGGTGTAAAAAAAAAAAAAAAAAAATCATTTTATAACCAAGTGAGTATATACTCTAGAGATTCTATAAAATTTCTCTTCAATGTGTAGTATATAGTCTTATGAAGACCCAAACACTGTATATTTTAGAATATAGCTGGATATGCATAGAATATAAGATAATGGTTGAAAAATGGAAAATTTATATAAATACTAGTTTTTAAAATCTTATTAATTGAAGTGTTATTAACAAATTATAGACAATAAAATACAAAAAAGAAATTTGGAAATTTTGATTTACATAAAGGATTTTTGAACTTTTCGTATAGAAAATGTAGATATAAATAGAAATAATAGTTTTTTGGCCTCATAAAACCATAAATTCAAAGGTCGTCAATCTCAAAAAATAGATATGAAAAAGTTGTAGCAATATATTTAAACTTTTGATTTTTCATAAAAGTTGAGTGAAAGTCAACCTAGACTAGTAGGTCAAACCTTCCCAATTATACAAAAATTTCAAATAAAGATTGCTTTGTATAGTTGTATTCTCCTATAGATTTTTGGGTTAACATCCAGGTGGCAATTCCATTGGTGGTTTCCAAGCCCAAATCTTTCTTGTTTTTGGAAAATTATTAAAATATCGAGATTTTAGGGTTTATTTTATTAAAAAATATATGTATAGTAATAATTTCCTAAAATGCCATGGACGAAAAGGTTTGTACTAGTTGTCGTTGGCGATAAAAAAGAGAAAATTACTAAAATTATTGTCTTTTGTACATCTTTTTTATAAATACGGACGTGTACCAATTTTTCCAATTGTTCTTTTCTTTTCTTTTTTTTTTTAAATCTCATTAATGTTTTTATCTTTTTATCTTCTAGTCTCTTTAATTTTATATATATATATATAATTTTTTTTTTTTTCATTACGAAAAGCGAAGAAAGAATAAAAATAGAACCAATGAATAGGGTAGTTGATGGGTGGGTAATACATTTACCCAACGATCCCACCCCATTAGGGTTAAAAAAAAATATCTTCACAATTCATTCCTATAGAGTCACGAAATAGAAGTAAATTATTCCCATTTACGAGGATGTTGTGAAAAACAAAGTATTCTCATTCCCTTGCCAAAACCATTTCACCATTTTTTTCTCCAAAAAACCCATTTCACCTTCACATCCTCATTCAAAACATCTTCAACAAATGGGATGGGGATCCCGAGCTATAAGGGTGAGCATTGATTCGGTTCGATTCGATCCAAATTAAATTATCATATATTATGAAAATCGAATTGAATTTCTAAAATAACAGAATATAATAGAACCAAAATTTTTTATTCAATTTAGTTATTAACAGATTAATGACCGAAGCTTATTTTAATGGATAAAAAAAATTTAAAAATTCAAATTATGGATGATACATATAAAATAAATATAAAGACGGAAAAGAGTTAATATGTTAATACTAAATATAGTACATGATTAAGTAAAATTGTAAAAAACAAGATAAATATTATATAAACACATATAAAAAAATAATAATGTTTAGTGATGTATAAAATTTCAGTTCGGTTTTTGGTATAACCAAAAATTTTCGGTAGAAACTGAACCAATAACCGACTACCAAAGTTTTCAAAAATGAAAATCGAAATTGTTTTTCGATTCGGGTGTCGGTTATTTCCATATTATGCTCACCCCTACCGAGCTCAATGCCTTGATACCATTAGACATGTTCATAGAAATGCCCATGAATATATAATATTACTAATAGATTTAACTTTCATATATTATATTATATCATTATATATATATATATAATAGATTTTTTCTAACTAAAATTTTCAAATTAACATATTCTAATTTTTTTTTTTTATATTTCTTATTCTTTTAGTATTTGATCACAACAAAACTGAACCCTGCATTTATGAAGAGATAAAAATAAGATTTTTATGCATTTTTTTTTATCACAAATTAAAATTTTGTGCTCATAATATAACAATACAAATTTCCTGGATGACCTACGAATTTTGCTTCTTAAAATTTGAGTCGACACAGTTTTAAAATAAAGCAATTTTAGTTCATGAGATTAGTTTGAAAAGATACCAAATGTCACGATCCATCTTAATGCCACCGGAATCCGTAGGAAGCTTTAAAACCGTAACCAATATTAATGCACAATCACATAACAATCAAATTCACCATGTTTGTCATATTAAAACCTCGTAACATACTCAACTTGAAACATAGTCCTTAAAAAAAGAATGAGAATTGTCAAAAAAAAAAAAAAAACTCTCTGTATTTGAGAAATATAACTTTTAATTTCATTTTGGCATATCCAAAATTATATACACCAGTTTCATTTTTTTATTATAGTTAATGCTTTTAGTTTCTTAATATATGTCCATTTAATGTACATTGGTGTTCATACGTTATGGACCCTAAACCTTAATACCCATATGTCATAATTTACATAGCCATTAGGCTCTCTTAAATCCAATGACTGGGGGACCGAGAATTACTAAACCGAACCCGCACCTAGTCGGTTGGAGGACCGAGAATAACTCAACCGAACCCATATCCAACATCACTTAATTCCAATTCCATAATATGATATAGCCCAAGAATAACTCAACCAAGCTTATCCATAATCCACATCATCAACATCATACTTATGATAGCCTGAAAATAACTCAACCGAGCTTATCCATACTCCACATCATCAACGTCATACTTATATTCCATAAACCCGATAATACATGTACGCACAAGGTCCTGATGCCGCTCACCAGGAAGCAGGTCCATAACACGTATTTAAACCACAATTGGAAATGTATGTAAATATATTTATAAATATAGGCAATACTCCTCTTAAAATAATTATAATAATCACGTAATAAAAACACACTTTGAAAATATGTCATGAATGCAAATGCTAAATTAATAATGCAATACCTATAATTAACTCATATATTTCGATCTATTTTAACCTACTTACTTGGCTTGGACTTGATAATTATTTATTACCAAGCTTCCAACGTATCCCAAATTCCAATTTAGGAATGAAAGCCACGTAGTTCTTCAAGGGTCTACCCAATCTGGAAAAACATACATTTATTTTTGGTAATATTCAGCCAAAGTTGTCCAATTTGGGTCTTAGGGAGTTTATTTTTCCATATTCCAATAATTCTAACTATCCACAGTGGCCAAGAATCAAACAAATCTTAAATGCTCAAAACTAATTTTATAACACATATAATCTTAATAATCTAGCATACGTACCTCATCCCACCTAATAAGACCTGTCAATTCCAATTCAAGAAGAGTCAATAAATAATGATAAATTTCCAAAGTTATAAACCAACTACCATTTTAATTTCAGTTCTTTAATCAATAAATCGTAATAGAATTAGTATATTTTAATTATTCTTCTAATCTTAAAACAACTTAATTATTATTCTTATATAACTTATTACGTATAATATATCACCCTGTCACTATTGACGTATACGGTCACTATTCATACGAGTTACTATTACGATATACCACTATTCACCAAATTTTTTTAAAAAAATCACCCTAACATCATATATTCCTCCAAATGAATTTCCAGGAATTTTCATATTTTCTTCACATATAAATCTTACTTGAACTAATTTTCCAACAAATAATATAATTAATTTAACTCCAAATACTTAAATAATTCATATAAAATAATCTGTCCAAATTCATAAAAAACTCTAAGAATTAATATTACTCAAAATAATTCATAGACTACTATAAAAATATCAAACCAATAGAAACTCGCTGGAAAATTTTCCGATCGCCGGAATAGTACTCATAATTCGAACAGAAAATACTACTAGATTCACAGCACTGCTAGGAGTCCATAAATACTAATTTTACTCTCATATCACTTCCTATTTAGAATTAATCTACAAAAATACTCTAAAATTTCATTTCTAAATACACCATCATATAACCCTCAAAATAAAATCTCAACCTTATAAACTAAAAAATACTTAATTATAAACTCATACCTGTAATTTCATCAAAATCTAACGGTCAGGGGTTGAATTTTCCATTTTTCTCTTATTTTCCTTATATCTCCATAAACGCCTGCAGAGACGTCGTCCCTGTTTTCCTTCTTTTCCTCTTTTTTTCCCGTAATCCAAATCCTTCTTCTTTTATATTTAATTTTTTCCTTTCAAAATTACGATTTTGCCATTCATATTATTTTTAACCTTAAACTTTTACTTTTTTTCATAATCATACTTACTGTGCCTATAATTTTCATCAGCAAAACTTTCTATCTTTACACTGCCTCAATATAACATCACTTATAAATATTAATACTTATTGACTTTTTTGGGTATTACACCAAATTAATCATTTCATCTATCATTTTTCTTTAAAAAGTATGTATGTAAGTCAATGTATAAAAATTATATAAAAAAAGACATTCTCATTCTTTAATACACAATAAATTTAATTTGTTAAAATATGATCATTAGTATATAGTGATAATACAATATTATTAATACAGTGATATGATTAAGGAGTTGTTGATAAATTAATATTTTATTTATTGGATATTTATTTGAGTTAAAATAAGTTTAATTGGATAATTTTCAGCTAATTAGAGCTTATTTCATGTTAAAAGATAAAATGGAGCTCAAACTCGAGTAACCTAAGCAAATAGGCCAGAAAGCAGACTGGAGAGCTGGCTGAAAGATCTTGTGATGAGAGAGAAAATGATGGCCAAGAAATTGAGCCATGTCGTGGGCCCAAGGAGGAGAGAGGGAGAAAATTTGATATCCAAAAAGTAGATTTGACTTAATCTACAAGTTTAGCTTTAGTTGTTGAACAAATACATTATTTTAGGGTAAATAATTATAACCTCCCTGAGGTTTGGTCAAATACACTAGTACCTCCCTGTATTTTACATATCTAATTTATACCTCCTTGAAGTTTGTCTCTATCACATTATTACCTCTCTAAATTCATTATACGCTTTCTTAGTTATTTTTGTCTCTAAATCTTTATTTATTTATTGGAAGAAATCAGATATGTTTATTTGCTGGAAAATTTGAGATTATTCACATCAATCCATGTGGAAAACGATACTTAAACTCACAAGTGTACTGCAATCTGATCTAGTACACTTGTTAGTATCACATTTGGGGCAATAGTTGTTAAAAATGCATAGTCAAAGATTTTCACTAGAAGGTGATGAAACTTAGGGAGAAAACATTGCTTGCTTGCTTGTTGTAAATAATTTAAATAAAAATATCATTTTATAATGTTACAGAATATTTATATTTTAACGTATATAGCTAAGTAAACATCTATTTACATAATTGGAATCTTGAAAATGATAGAAACAATATGATTGTGATGGATTATGAAAATAATTCATACCACCAGGAGCGGTGCTAAACCAATTTTGTTAGAGGGGCTAAACAAGTTAAAAGTAATAAAAAGTTAATTAATGATTAAAAGTAACAATTTGAATGGAAAATACATATAATGCTTTACAATAATATCGAAGTAATATATTGCTAAGAAATCAATTACGATATATAATATTAGATAACAAGTACATATACATGTATTGTTAAACTTGTAACACCAAACTCAACATTCTATAGTAAAAGTGAAATATATAATAGGGGGCAAAAGGAGAATTTTTCAAATAGCTTCATAAAATTATATATAAAACCATAAAATTAAAGGTAAAGGAGAATTTATAATAAAAAATAAAAATAAAAAAAAGGGAAGGAAAAAAGAAAACAGGGGGAGTCATGGCCCCTTTGGGCCACAAGGTGGTACCGCCCCTAATTCATATCCATTAGGAGCTCGTTCGTCTTAAGGAAGACTGGGTTACACCAACAAAATATATAAAGGGCTTGTTCGGTTTAATTATTCTTATTTATTATTTATTATTTATTATTTGCTGATTGAGGTATCAGTATTTGGTAAAATTATAATAAATTGCCGATGTTAGAATGTAAAATTATTAATATGGACATGTTTTAGATTAATCAATAAATTAATTATAAAAAACAATGATTAACTATTAGAATTTTTCACTAATAAAATTAACTTGAAGATGGATTTAAAAAAATTGCAATTCTTATCTTTAAAAACTAACATGATTAAGTGATGGATATATGAGATGTTGTTTCTTATTTCTTTTTCTACATAAAAGAGTTTTAAAATATTTTTGTAATAAAATCCTATATGATAGAAGTGAAGTAGTCATTTTGTATATTAAAAATTTTAATGTTATAGTCACAGTACGAAGCGCAAGACACATTTCTTTATTGAATATAGAAAACCATCTTTCAATTGGTTGGATTTTTGGGGCATTTAGGAAAAAATAAAAGGAAAAGGTTTTTAGGGAGGGTATATAGTAAAAGTAAAATAAAAGCAAAGTCCTTTTTGCTAAAACTCCTAAATACTACTTTTACAAACAGCAGTCGTTTGGAGCATAAAATGCTAACAGCACCTGCTCCAAATATCCTGCCAAACACCTATTTATTAGTTGTTTACTCTCTAACAAACAAACAATAGTTGTTGGAGTAAACAAATACCCCCAAAGACACTTTGATGTTCAAGGTAGTAAGAAATTAAGAGGAGGTGAGTATAAGAATAGAACAATCTTATACATTTTGAGGTAGGTAAACCTTTAAATGGGCTCCATTTATCATAATTAGATTATGATTGATATTTCTTGTTAACCAATATAAAGAATTCCTAATTGGATTAGAATAGTGCTTTTTTAGAGTTATATCCTCGTTAGGGTTTAGACTCTTTAATAGGCAAGTAAGTAAAATGTATACCTTTATTATAATATAGTCTCTTTGTTCTGAAAGGAATGTAATCTGCCAAATATCAAATTTATCGGTTTTATTGGATCCAAATGCCATAATTTTGGCTATGGAAATTCGATTATCCTGCCTATTTGGGACTCGATCTTTGCTCTATATTTGTACGAAATTCTCGCTTGCAAATTACACCATCAAAAGCGCCCCCTTCTCGTCTTGTTTAAGTCTTTTCAGGTTGAAAGTCAATTCTTCTTTTCACTGAGTCCAATGGAGTTTGATCCACATACGGTGTGTTTTTTAGACAAAATGAAAGAGCAATCTTCCTTGATTATGACACCTCTCTCCATTTGGATGGCGACACTAGTTGTGCTTGATAGGAAATCTGGGGGTGTTTTTCAAGTGTTACTTTCAAACTGACGGATTATGGATATAATCTAATACTCTAATCGGATCTTCTTTAGGTTATTTGACCCAGACTCTTTAAGTTGATTCCATAGTTATATTATCTTGATCATGATACTTTGATCGGTATCCTTTTGTCAATTTGATCCGAGCTTTTGATGCGGAATCCCCTTTATATCGGTGGAGTAGTTCTAACTCCCGGGTCGTCATCTAGTAGTTATTTTCCGATTTAGGATTGTTCAACTTTGACCAAGAGCAACGTAGGAGGTAAATGTTGATGTGCAACTATTACTTACTCCTAAGGATGTGGAGTTTTGTCCTTATCTTCCCAGGAGCCAATAATTCGACTAGTTGAGAAATCTGGCCTTAGGCCTATGTTGGACCATTCAATTCAATCCGGTTTTCCTTTTATGGATACTGTATGACTCAAATCTCGGTATACGTTATCTGTCCTTTATACTTTGATGCTTCCTTCCCACGTTTCTCTCTCATCCACGTCCTATGCCACACAAGTAGCAAAGTGTCTATTAGTTCCATTTTTTTTAAAAGTTGAGGGGTTTAAAAAATCAGTAATTAAGTTGAAGGCGTTGAAGCGCTTTAAAAGTAAAATTGAAAACATAAATTTTAGATGCCCCTTATAATAAACAACAACAACCCTAAACGACCGAACTAAGCCATTGCCAGAGTTCTAAGAGAAAGCTTTTGGTGGTAGGAAGCTGCCTTGAGCTACTCGTGGCTTGTCATAAAATAAGCAAGTTTAGTTCTTGAGATTAATTTGAAAATACACTAAATTAAAGTTTAACCCATTCATCTATCATTTTTCTTTAAAAAGTATGTTACTGTGTCAATAGGACTTGGGAAATTTGTTTTTTTTTTTATAAATTTTTTCTCCAATTAATCCAAGTTTCAACAGCCTTTTGAAAACTTTATCTCTATTATATAAGAAAGACAATTCTCATCCTTTAGGACATAATAAATTTAATTCATCAAAATATCATTAGTATAGTGATTACACAATATAATTAAAATAGTAATATAATTAAGGAGTTGTTAAAAATGCTTAGTCAAAGATTTCCATTAGAAGTAGAGGTGTCAATTCGTGTTATCGTGTCATAATCGTGTTATATTGTTTAATATATTTCACGTGATTACATATAATATAAAAGCAACAAAAATGAGTTTCGTGTCAAACGGGTCGTGTCAGTCGGGTTGTCTCTGTAAATCGTGTTGTCGTGTCAAAAATTGCCACCCCTAATTAGAAGGTGATGAAACTTGGGGATAGAATATTGCTTGCTGTAAAAAAAAAATAAATAAAAATATCCTTTTACAGAATATTTTATACTTAATTTAGCGTATAGCTATTTCTCAAATATAGATTATATAATTGGATTCCTGAAAATGAGGAAACAGTATGATTGTCATTTTCACTTCTTACACTGTTTGTTTCCATTTTTTTTATATATATATATTTCTGTACTGGAAAATTAGAACAACTTTATATGTGATTAATTAATGACATTAAATCAGAGATATACTAACTTATGAGACTGTCATTCAAAACCTTATTTCTTCTTAGAGCCATTTTGATTTTCCTTTTAGCAACTTTTTTTTTTATTATTATTATTGTTTGATTAAAGCACCTGTATGTCTAAAATATCAAATACCATTTTGGTATTTTTGACGTGATTCATCCCGAAAAAGTAGTTTAAATAGAGAATCGATAGACACTTATGAATGACTCATGACTTTTGTACCTAGCAAATGGAGATCCGTAATTAAACATTTGCGAGTGGCCCAACATTGAATTAAGAGTTTCCAATACCATGTTTAATTATAACTAATTCACTCAAAAGGCGTCTTAAAGCATGAGAATTACCATACACTTACAAAATAACTCATGACCTTTGTAACTAATTAATGCGGGATACTTGACCCAACAACGTAAAGGAAGAAGAATCGAATACCGTGATAAATTGGGACTAAATCACTCCAAAAAGCACTTTAAGAAATAGTATTCTCACACATAAATCCTCATATTTGGCAAATGTAAGATATTTGACAAATTTTCAACAGTTTTTGATTTAAAAAAAAAACAAAGAATGTCATTTACTTTGAAATGGCTAGGGCCCCAAATTTTAAAACTAAAATTCATTAAGCCTAATTTATCTTTTTGTTTTGCCCTAGACAATATAACTAATCGGTTAGAGACTCATCAGAAATTTTTTTAAATTGATAGATTTTATTTATATAAGAATTTAGTAACTAGTACTTTATGAAAGAACAAAAGAACAAAACAATGCTTTTTACTAGCTTTTATTAACCACAAATTAATTTATACATAAAATACTTGTCCAACGTTCAACAAACTCTCATGAGGAACATTAAAGATGACACTGTTTTCCCTACAAATTTTTCTAAGAAATGCATAAATATAATCAACTGCTATCTTCTTGTAGAATCTTGACTCTCTCCTTGCTCTTATTATAGTATTTCCTAGTATGTGCACAACTCCAGCATCCCTGCAATTATTCAAAAATTCCAACTCATCAACCTCCATATGACTACTGCTTGTCTGCCCTGACGATCCGGCGGTGAGACTCCCTTGTAAAGGCGACTTCATTGGCATGATTGAATCCACCGACGATATTACTGAAGACGTAGTATTTCCATTGTTATTATCAGTCAAGAGGGCTTCTCTTGATTGTATTGTTTGCTGACCATATAAACTGTATTCGTCCGAGTCTGAACACCCTTCCATCATTGACTCGAGGCGGACAAACAAGAAGAGGTTGTCAAAGAGTTTTTTCTCGAACTCCTCGTCTTTCTTGTGTAGGTCTTTGTAACCATACCTTGCAACGCATCGGAACATGTGGAAGTTCTTCGGTCCTATTCGTTTGACTAAGAACCTCTCTTCTTCAGGAACCATGTAGACGGGTAGATATTTAACGCAGACAAAGACGACAACAGAATGGATAGCGGGTAGATTCGTGATGAAGTGAGAAAATATGTGCGGAACTCCACTTGCTAACTCTGTGTACACGAGCCCGATTCCGGGAACTCTTACCAATCCTAAACTAGGGCCTAGCCCTACAATCCATGCCATAGAAACCTTGCTATGCATCTCGAATTCGTAACGTTTCACCGTACCAAAATGCCAAATATACATGATGACAAGAAAAGCTCCAGCAATCACTAGCGGGACCCACCCGCCTTGGTCGACCTTGAAGAGTACAGCCGAAAAGTACATGCACTCCACAACCAGTGATAATCCTGTGAAAAGCAGCACAATAATCCAATGGCAACGCCACACCAAGATCATGATCAACGACATAAGCAATGTTGTTGCCAGCATGACAAGAACAACAGCTGTCCCTGTTGAGGCCCAAAAATTTTCCCATTTCAGTAAAACGTATCAAAATTAAATTTAAACACTGGAATAGCAAATAAGAGAAGAATTAAAACGCAGGTAAAGAAATAGATGAAAAGAAGAAAACTAACAAAGACAATATTGTTTCTCACCTATAGTTTGGATGGCAGGAAAATACAAGTAAATAGAGTGAACCCGAATACTTGTACAGCCAATAATGAAAATTACATGTTTTAAACACTAAGGTGCCGTTTGGTATAATGTAATGGAACGTAATAATCAAAATTGTAATGGAATCAAAGTTGGACTCAAAGTTCATCCCTTTAATTCCATTACAATCATGATTACATTAGATTGGATTACCTCGTACCAAACGGCACCTAAAGAACTGACTTCATTTGGTGTTCATAAATTTTCTGTCGATTATTGAAACGCACTATCCAATCTCCCTATGCATATGCTGAATGAGACATAACATACTGAGACTTTGCAGTTCAAAAATGATGTTCATATAAAAACAAATTTTCAAGCATAAGCAACCATTTTGGAATATATGGACTCGGAAGACATACCAGTAATCTCTGCTTTTGTACCCCAAAACCACAATTAGAGATAAGTAGACCGATCTAGATTTTATTGGCCTAATTCATAGGTTCACTCTATAACTTACTCTCAAAAGTCTGATAGTCCTCTAGACTTGAAAACTACAAAATATATATATATATATATATATATATATATATATATATATATATATATATATATATATATCGGACTACACTCAGTAACTTCCGAACAACTTCAAGCAGTGTAAGGTCACCGCAAGGGCTGAAAAATGTGGATGGGACCCATTCTCACATTTCAAAGATTTTTAATGTTTAGTTTTGCCTGTCAAATACTTATATCAGCATTTGTGACTTGATCTTTAACAATGACTTTTTTTTTTCTTTAACTTAAAGAACCAAATTGGAAACAAAAGGGCCTGATGGATGACTGACACAATCAGCAGCAGCATTTCCCCCATAGGTATTAGTAGGAATATATCTACCAAAACAGATAAAAAAAAAAAAAGTATAGGAATATATATAGGAAAGACTCTGTCCAATACACATATGCTACACACTTTCTCTTTATAGAGCTCAAACCTTGTGGTCTTTGTCTATCAAAAACAGATGGAAAAGACAGGAAAACTCCTAAGCCTAGCACCCAAGTGCTGCTCGGAGATTTCAGATTGCTAGGGATCTAATTACTAGATCAAAAGGTCCATAACAATGACTAATGAGAAACGAGGGAAAAATCAACTTCTGATTATACTTTAGGGGCTTATTCATGCCTCCTAGCTCTTACGCTGCCACTTTGTTGTGCCTTTCCCAACTATCAACAAAGTGAGCACAATAATGTAAATAGTGAATTGAAGAAAATGAAAGAAAAGAAAACAAACCATGAAGACGGGATAAACATACCATAAGCATTTCCTATTTGGCTTTGGTTCTTGAACCCGGCAGTCACACAAATGCAGAGAATCATAAGAATCCAGTTTATATCAGGAACATATATCTGACCAAGGAACTTCTTTGATGTATGCACAACTTTGACTCTTGGGAAACAACCATGAGCAAGAGCTTGCTTTATTATTGAAAATGTTGCAGATATAGTAGCCTGACTTGCAACTATAGCAGCTGCAGTTGCAACAACAAATACTGGCCAATATATGCTATCTGCACAAATAATAAAAAAAATTAATCAACAATCAACACTTCCAATATTTGAATAAATACCAAAGAAGAAAATTATGAAAATGCTACAATTATACCTAAGAATAGCAATCGTTGAACTAATCACAATGTTAGGATTCGGTTTAGATCATATAAGTGACAAGCATGAGCTGAGGTTTAACTTTGACCCCCCTCATATTCTAGCAAACCTAGAATATGTTCAACTATAGCATGTTGTGTAGTACTTTTTTTTTTTTTTCTTTTTTCTTTTTCATCTGAGGTTTGTGAAGAAAATAATGCACCTTGATTTCATTGGCTTTAGGTAACAGGAAAACCAACTCAGAAGAAAATTAAATAGTTTTCATTTATCTATATAAATTTGTATGTAAAAGTTCATTTTTGCACGTATTCATTAGATGTTTTTGCAATTATCAAGAAATTCGATGGCTCAGCTAGCATAGCACAGAAAAGCTAAAACTTCTATATTTTAATAAACCTTAACTTTTAGTCGTAATTCTAAAAGCCATTAGTTGAATATAAAGCATCAGCTCTACCTTGTACTAACTATGCATTTCTATAGCTCAGTTCCACCCAAACTTTTATTGCTGGACAAGAAAAGCTCAACCAATGCAGCACTGTGCACTAACAGGGTCATGTCAACTGGCCTTATCATTTTATCCCACATTAGATTTTTAACTTTAGTTACCCTTCCCCTCCATTATCCTCTTAGACAAGCCATTGAGCCATTTCAATATTATCAACCCACCAAAGAAGAATATTGAGGGAATCATCAACCCACGCAACAGTTGATTCTAAAGAAGATTTTCAAACTTAAGTATATCAGAGAAACAGTTGGAAAGAGCTTATTCTTTTAATAAACACATCGAATAACTATAGTCAGTACAACTATTAATACACCATACTACTTTTGCAGCTGAAGATAGTAACTCCAAACTAGAGGTAATTAGAATTAACAGGCTTCTCTAGCGGAGTTAATAGGACTTCTCTTAACTTATTTCAAAAATTGTCTGCTGGTTGCAGGAAGAATGTTATTCTGACAATTATCAGCTTCTTTAGTTAAGACACAACATGAACTGATGTGGAATATATCATCAAACCTGGAATGGAACGGTAAAATGCATCAACCACATGTTCCTTGTTCTGCATAAGATAAGCAGCTTGTCCAGAATATGCTAAAAGAAGACATGGAAATACAACTGCTGTAAAGGCAATCTGTATTGCTGCAACTGGAAAATGAGCTAAATCAGCAAAAAGTGCCTCCGTACCTGTAATGATTGAGATATAGTAATCAGAATAAGGCCATAACCTTAAAAATAAAATCTTGATGGATGTTAGTCGTAAAAAGCAAGAGAAAGAGAAACTTTAGCAGGCATAAGAAGTAACTTGGCAAATGAGTAATTACCTGTTATACTGAGCAAAATACCTCCAAGGGAGGTCCAACCATCTATGTGGCCCCTTCTTAAATAACGATAAATATATACAGGTGAAAAAGCTTTCAGAACACTACTATCATACTTCCAAATATTTAGGATACCAATTCCCCCAATTAAGAGAAACCAAAGCAGCACAATGGGAGCAAAGAGCCAGCCCACTCTATCTGTTCCATAGTGTTGCATGCTAAACAGACCTACTAATATTACAACAGCAACGACAACGACTACATCTGCACCAAAGAAAGAAGAACAAATATCAAAGGTTCAAACTTTAATGGCGGAGAACTATGGTCCAAAGTTGGCTGGTGAAAGAGGTATGTGAAAACCAAAAAAAATGTTCATCTTCAGAAGTAGAAAATTACCATTACTTAAATCCGGGTGGTCTACCTTGATCCCTCCAGCAGCTGAAAGAACTGTCAGAAATAGTATGGTCAAACATTTCCATAGGAAAGTAAAAGAAAAATTAAGTAAATACATATGGCATCATGTCTGTAAAACTAACATACTATAGGCCATATAGCAATATAATGTTCGTACATGATCCTATGTAAAAATCACCAGCATAAGCCTCATGCAGAAGAAAAAAAAATCAATTGTAAATGATTGAAGCTTATCTTTTTTAATTTTCTAGAAAATTGTAAAAGAATTGCTGACAGAGTCAGTTGATATGTCACTATGTAATTCAGACAAAATTTTTCAGCTGGTTTTCCAACAATTGCCACATGTTAAACCACTTTCCCATGACCAAATTTTAATTGCTTTAAATCTATGTGTTTCTGTGTCATTTTTTCTGGTCAGAAAGTTGGGGCCAATGATATAAATCTATTCCTCTGGTTTATTTTGTTTCATATGGTGTATTTTGAAGCAATAAGATGAAACGCATCTGAAAAATGAAAATAAATCTTACACTGCCAATTTTAGCTAGACTAAAAGCCACAATAGCATCTCAGTTTGTGTTTGAACAATTAGTTTCGTTATTCCCTTAAATAGTTTGCTCCATAATAATGTGCGTGTACCAGACACATAACACCATAGAAAGCAATGATCAACAATAACACATACAGACAGGGAAAACATGATTTTATGATTTGAGCATGCAGATACCGGATATAGCTGGAGTGAGAATCCCATCCCCAATCACCATACAAGTGCCAACAAGGACAAGAATAAGAAGTGCATTCTTTCTTGAAGGGTATCTCTCCAACCATCGCTTAGTTTTGGCAGCAAATGAATTTTCATGAAATGTAGAACGACTGTACGTTGTTAACTCTTCATCCGTCCGGTGTTGATTTGGAATAGTTTTCACTTTTGCATGTCTACAAAGCAATGAATAAAGAGCAAATGTACCACCTGTTCACAAACATGGATAAACTCGCCATATGAATGTTCATGAAATGGAAATGTGAAAGTCAAATGTCATCTCACAATGTCATAAAATAGGGCAAATGAAGTGAGCTTCAGTATCGAGATCAGTTTACCTTGACCATTATCATTTGCTTTGCACACGATGAAGACATACTTGAGTAATGGTATTAAAGTAAGAGAGTATATAATCAATGACAGAGCTCCGATAATATCTTCTGTGTCATTGATACCATGAGGAAATGTATTGTAGAAAACATACAATGGAGAAGTCCCCAAGTCTCCATAAACCACACCAAGACTCTGGTATGCAAGCCGCAAAAGTAAAATCAAGGAGAATTTCTGCACAAATCAACATTGCATTAGAAGATAAAACTAAATTAACATAATTATAACTATTGAAACTTGGCCCTAACTCCACCCAATCTTGCCTTCTAACTAGTCAATTTAGGATGCTTTTAACGCCACGTAAAGCGTAGGGCTGGACATCTACAGCATGAAATTTGAGGGCCTAGATATCTCCAGATGATCCAGTATTGAACTAAATGACTCCAATACCATGTCGAAACAATATTTATTGAATTCACTAATTCAATTAGCACATAAGTCAACATGACAACACTAATGTCACATATAAGCAACACTACGAGTGAAGAAATATTACATACCCAGATGACATCACTATGCAAATATGTATCACATATATGCAACACTTCAACTCAGAGTGAATATATATTAGAGACCCAGATGACAACACTCTATATGTGAGATTAGTGTTGTCATGTTGTGCTTATGTTCTAATTAAAGAGAGAGAGACCAAATTCAAGTTTAACTCTTCATTTCAGTAACACAATCAAACAATGAGTAATTTAAAGACTTCAAATCCTTTAGACTCTATAGCAATTCAAAGAAGAAAGATACTCTGTAATTCCCAATTTAATTCGATTTTCACGAATTTCTTGTTTGGAATGAAATAAAAATGAAAGAATTCAACCTTTTTTTCACAGGACAAGCTAGAATTCAATTGAATCTATTTCTTTCAAGTGATTTTGTTTCAAACAGATGCCAGTGAGGATATACTGAAGCAACAACGGAAGCTACACCACTTGAATATACATACCTTTTCTCTGTACATATTTCTAAGGCGGCCAGCCTCTTCATCCATAGGCTGATCAAGCTTCTGATCCAAATCCCACATGCTGCCTTTGTTGTTGTCACTTTCATCCTCAATTTCCACTCTAGAAGTCATTTCCATACTTGATTCTGAATGAATTTCCTAAAACCCTTCAACAACTAATTCTCCCTCCCCAGATCAAAAAAGCCAAAAATTTCACACAAAAACCTAAAGACGGGGGAAAAAAACACTCTATCGGTATGAAGTTTAATGAACAAAAGTGATCAAAACCCAACTCAAAATTGGAATTTTCCCATCAAAACAAAGAAAGAAGTGAAACCCACTACTCAACACTAAACAAAGGTAACAACTTTTATATCATCTTCTTCTAATCCCTAATTGTGATAACAAGAAAAAAAATTGAGAAAGATTGAAAAAAAAAAAAAAAAAAAAAAAAAGAAAGGAAAGAAGAACTATGAAGCAAATCTTAGCTCAATTGATTGCCAAAGAAACAATTAGACAACAAAAATAGAGACCCAATTAAGGAGAGAAACAACTCAGCAAACAGAAAAACAAAACAAAACAAAATATATATATATAAAAAAAAAAAAGAAAAGAAATTTTGAATGAGAGAAGAGACAAAAGATAATTTACATTAATTAGATTACTCTGTCACCAAAAATTCGAAAGTGGGGTCAATTCAATCACAGCCACAGGAACCAAAATTAACCAGTTGTTCATCAATAATGCAAAAGAGAGAAAGAAAGAAAAGAAAGAAAACCCAATTCGAATTTTGAAGGAAAGAAGCTAAAAGAGAGAGACTTTGTTTCTGGTGGAGGTTGTGAGAGTCCATTTTGGCTGTTAATTATTGATTTTTTTTTTTTTAATTATTATAATACTATACGGAGCAGAGCTTTCAGTTACATTGAATGAGCAGACAAAAACTCTGTAAGCTCTTTGCCAGTTTTGTGCACATGAGAGATAAGAGAGAGAAGAGGTCGTCTGTTCGTTTTTGTTGTCTTAATAAAGGCTAATTTTTTTCCATTTTTTTTTCTTTTTTTTTTTTAACTTGTAATTAATTAATTAATTTATTTATTTTTTATGAATACTTTTAATTTAATTATTTCTCAATAATATAACGCCGTAATTTGCAGCAATTCAACATTTTCTTCACCAAGAATGATTCAATCCATTGAGGGTGTTTCCATTTACTTGGCAATTCCTTTTTATTTTAACTTTTAATAATTTTTTAGTCATCTATAAATTTTAATTTATTTTCAAATAAGTAAATATTTTTTATTTGTTATTTATTTTGATCATTCTTATATTTCTAAAGTATAGTTAAACTCAATATACTGTTATCCCGATAAATTCTTAATTAAAGAAAAGATACTTGTCTATAATAATTTTTTAATGAATATATATAAAATCCAAAATCAAAACAAATGCATCTAGGTAAGGTTTCATTTATTTGTTTAGTAATATCTTAGTTAGTGGAATATATAATACAGATAAAGCTTGTAATCAGTTGCCTAACAGTAATTACTTTGCTGGCACCGTATCGTTTATCATTGTCATTAGTGAAAATTAAGATTTTAAATTAAGATCAGTGGACGGAATAAATATATGTAAAATTTAAAATTAAGTTTGTAACTATTTACGTCTGAACATTATTTTCTTTTAAAATAGGATGTTTATGGTCACGTTCTGTCTAATCATATGCTTTCGTCGTTTACTAAATTTATTATAAAAAAAAAACGAAAAGATGTTAATTTTAGGATAATTAATACATCATTAACCTCTGAATTGGTATTTATATACTCCGTGAAGATAATATAACAACTGCTGAGTGTACAACTGGAGCATAGAATAATTGAATATTAAGTTTTGGAAAAAAAAAAAAAAATTTGGTTTCGTGTATTTGTAATTAGAAGAGTGTGATATTATGTAAAAGAAACTATGTAATTTACACGTTTAGCGAAATAATAAATTCAATAAATGGTATTCGTCATTATTGACGTGGTATGTTGGTTTTACAGATACTGTATATTTGATTTGTTGATTTTGCTAGTATATGTCATATTAAAATGTTTTTTTTTTTTTTGCTGACATGTCTATTTTAGAGTGTTTGATTTGCGGGAAACATTAATTTTATGATGTGTAAAATAATGTTACTCAAATTTATTCTTTTGCTAAAAATATAAATCACATGTTTTGTTTTGGAAATTTTTCTACTTGCAAAAAGCAAAACACATGATTTCTTTTATATGATTATTTTTCGCTGAGTTTTGTGCAAAATAAATATACAATTAATTAGGTTGCACTAATTAATTGTTGATTATATAATTGAAAATAAAGCTTTAAATTCAATCAATCTACAGCATTGGTTTGAGAGGAAAAAAAAAAAAAAAAACACTACAAACCTAACCAAATCGATTTTCATAGGTTAGGATTAATGTAGTTTGTCAATTAATTGTTGTACTTTCCACAGGACAACTGTTTCGATTGTGAAAGGATAAGTCCCACGTTGATTTTGAAATTTTTTAAGATTTTAATACACTCTATAATTAAAATGTTTTAAAGTAAAAGTTTGGACTTTATAAATAGAACTTTTTTAACTGAAAAATAGAATTTTAAAGACAAAGTTAAACAATTATAGGCCATGTAATTGGGTCTCCTTTTGGAGGAAATTTTATAGCACACCTAACGTAACACGTGGTTATATTTGCAATTACAGTGTTAATATGTAATAGTGAATTAGCTTCTATTGATGTTTAATTTATATTACTGCTATATCACTCTTTAGTCATTGGACTATTAGTTACTTATATCATCTTTGAGTTGTAGTATAAGAATCTTAACACCATACACTCTGTTGAGTTCGGATCTAATTCATCGTCAACAAAACATATTGTTTCTATAACCCACTAATGTGAGATACTCAACACTTTCTATTTCACGTGCATAGCTGCATTTAAAGTATGAACTTTGTAAAACTAAATATTTACTAATGACTCAACAATGGGTGACACTTGATAACTCTAATGTCATATTGTGTTTAGGCTTAATTCACATTCAAAAAGCATATCAAGAATATAGAACTTTCTCACACTTAGAAATGATATATTGCTAAATTTGTAAATTCACTT
Organism: Euphorbia tirucalli; assembly: GCA_039660915.1. NCBI lineage: Eukaryota > Viridiplantae > Streptophyta > Magnoliopsida > Malpighiales > Euphorbiaceae > Euphorbia > Euphorbia tirucalli. The sequence continues at coordinate 68,323,790 of CM077632.1, forward strand.
TTTCAAGAATTCAATCCGACTAAAGTTTATAAGAAAAAATTTATCGTAATCAGCTATTTATGATTGAGTGCCGGTGTTGGTTGTGCTTAATGTTGGTGCTGCTTGTAAGGCTGTGCATTATGTGGTTTAAACTGTAAAACCGAACCATTATTTTTTGGTTTGGTACCGAACCGAAATAAATTTGGTTCGGTATTAGTTTGAATTTTATAAATTTATCGATTTTCGATTTGATTCAGTTCAGTTAGTCAAAAAACACTGAACACGGAACCGAATCGAGTTATCCATATTACATCATTTTATATATGTCAAACAGAGCTAGGTCTATGTATTATACAGTTTAAACCATAAACCGAACCGAATATTCACATAAACATATTGGTTTTCAGCTCGATTTGGTTTTTTTTAATATTTTTTTTTGTTTAATTTGGTGTGCTATTTCACCTATATTTCGGTATTCAATTAATTCGATCGGGTTTAATAAGGATGCATAGGCCTAGCTGCTTGTGCTAGTGAATTGTTGCTTAAGGTTATTGTTTATAGCTAGATCTAGCTAGTATTTGACTTTGTTATTTAAAATATTTGATTTTTGTTGCTCAATTTGTTTAGTTTTTTAATGTAATGGCATTTCAGATTTGCCGCCGTCAACGGATAAATCTTAGATTAGTAATTCTTTTTCACTTTATTTTGAAGCTGAAAAAAGTTAGATATCTTTTAAGGATTATTCGCATAATTGTTTGATATTTTTTTTTATTCCACTTCAATAAAACTGAAAATAAATATTTTAAAATGTTAGCAGCAGGCCAACAAATATCAGAATCTCCTTAAATTAAGTCAATCAAGAAAAATTCATAAAAGTTAGTTGCACCTTCAGCTAAATGCATGTATTTCTAAAATCTGAATTAATTAATCATTATACTCTAATTAAAAAGGATCTCAATTAAACTAAGGGTGCGTTTGGTTTAAACTTCGGAATCGGAATAGGAATCGGAATGGGAATGATAAGGAATTGGAATCAGAATCACTATTTTATAACTCTGTTTGGTTTGATCCGGAATCGGAATCCAATTTTATGAAAATTTTTAATAAAACAGACATATGTAAAATATGATTATAATGAAACAATAAAACTTATATAACTTATTTTTTATAATTTATATTCATAATTTATGTTATATTATAACTAACAACATAAAATATAAATGATAAATCAATAATTAAAATGATGATATTAAATGATGTTGAATTTGAAATTTTGTACCGTAGATGTAGTTAGTTCAAAAACTAATGATAAAAAGTAATCAACTGGTAGTTAACGAAACATAAATTTGCAAAAAAAATATATGTATAACCGTAGATGTAGGATGTAGTTGGAAAAAGAAAAGAAAGTGGAGGAGGATAAGGAATCAAGTTTGATTGAGGTGAGGGAAGGAGGGAATCATTGATTCCCAAAAAGGGAGGAATCACATTCCTATTCCCATGTCAAATTAAAGAAACCAAACATCAACTAAGGGAGATGATCATTCCCATTCCCATTCCCTAATAGATTTTTAGCATACCAAACACCCCCTAATTGAGTCAGTAATTAGGTGTGCTAGCAAATCGTTAAATCTATCAAAAAAAATTCATTAAAAAAAATCTGTCAAGAAAAAAAAATAATTAATTAATCTAATTTTAAAGTTAGACATCCATCTTTAATTAAGCCACAAATATCACATTTCTGAACTGAAAAAAAAAAAAATAGAAAAAACTTGGAATTCTTAATTATATCTATAAAAATGAATATTTTACTCGTTATTATAAAACAATTTGCTGGTTTTATTTCATATTATAATAGGACTAATTAAACAAGATTTGGATGCATGTCACTTTTCTTAAATTATATTAAAATACGTGATTAGTGAAGATGTCATGATGATTAATTAATTAGTCGTTAAATACGTGTTAAACTTTTAATTAGTCTCTATTATTGCATAGCATATATGTATATATATATATATTGTACGAAAAAACCAATATTGTTGACATCATTTTTTTTTTTAATAATTTAAACTTCTCGCATGTATTAACTAGACAGTAAATATATTAGTAGGACCTCGTATTTAAAAATATATAAACTCCATTCTGATAATTTTCATATTTTCTCCATTAGAAAAATTTTACCTAAAATTATTGGAAAAGGACAAAATAGACTCCATTTTGTCTTTATGATAAAAAAAAAAAGCTCATATAATTAAAATAGTTAAATCATTAATATTTAAATGTATTTTCACTTAACATATTAATATGATCGGCTGAGGATTTAATTTTTTACAAATTTTAATAATATTTGTGTTAGATTTGTAGAATATTAATATATTTTATCAAATATTATACATGATAGCTCTGGGAAAAAGTTTAACTTCACTCGGTCTTAGAGGGCTGAGAAGTCGTCTCGTCTTGTCGAAAGGCCGGATACCTGGAAAAGAGAAAAGATGAGGACCGGGTGACCTCTGGGTCCACTCCGATGCTTAAGTCAGAAATTTGGAGAATAGAAGATAGAAGAATAGAGAATGTGATGAGAGATTGGAAAGATACTTGGAGGGTTTCTCATCTTCCCCTTTTTATACTAGGTTGATCCGCGTGACCTTGTCAGGCCGTTATGTACGGTTTATTCTTATTGGCTGGGTGTGGTCCACTTTTTGGTCCCCCTTCTGGCATGTTTGCGCGGCGGACTCACCCTGCTCTTGTCCCAGTGGCACTCACACTGTACCTGACTTCTGTGGCATCCACACTGCTTTTGTCCCCGCGGCACCTATTTCTGGTACAACATCGCGTCCTTACACATGTACAGTGGAGATCAACTCACCTGTCTTTTGAGATAGAAGACTTAATGAGGGTACAAGTTGTTTGAGCCGGCGTTTCTTGGGATACTTTCTGTGGAGGAGCCGGTCTTATCTTCCTTGGTGGCCGAGTGAATTAATGGGGAACTATTGGGCAAGTGATGGATGTGTTGACGCTATAGCAAACCGTGTGGTGCACGCGGTAAATTTTAGGGCTCCATGCTATCAATACACAATTAAGTATACTAAAAATACTAGATAACAACTAATTTCATAATAAAAATCAACGAATTAAAAAAGTTAAAGTAGTTCTATTAGTTGGGGGGGATTGAAAATTGAAATACGATTTTGAGATTTTTCTTTTTTTTTTTTCTTAATCCAAATAAGCATTAAAAAAGGAAAAATGACGGGCATTCGTGACGTCACTTGTAGTTGAAAATTCGAAACAATACTTTGTTGATAGCTTGATGCTCCATCCGAAAGCCTTGACTTTCTTTTTCTCACGTTTCATAATAAAATCTTTATAGTTAAGTTTTTTTTGAGAGATTTTTAATTAAAGTTTTTATAAAGTGCATTTTGTGTCCATTTAAGATAGTTTTACACTTTAACGTAAATAAGGGCAAAATTGGAAGAAATTAAATAGTTATAAATAAAGAATAATATAAAGCTTCATATAGTTATAAATAAGTTTATAACATTCAAACCTCTTTCGTATAATTAGTCCTTATATTTTTACATATTATAGTAATTAGTTCACATGATAATTATACAGTTTCTAAGTTTTATCATTATCAACTGTTTAGTTTTTTTAGATCAAATTAGATTAATAATGTTAAAATTACCCTTTATTATATTTTATAATAATAAAACATATCATATTTTACATTTTATATTTTTTCCTCACATGATCATAATATTAATAATATAGTTTTCAGACCCGGACTGGTGAAGGTGTGGATTCATGAATTTTTAGAATAAAACGAAATTGAATCGGATTTAAGAAATATATTAAAATAAAAAAATATTAATGTTATTTATATTTATATCATATGAAAATTTCAACATTTTTGTTATAATTCTTTAAACTTAAGGATTTTAAATACGATGTAGTAATTAAAAAATCTCAATGTATTTAATATAGGTTGTATCGTTACAATTAAATGTCAATTTAAATTAAACTAATTTAAAAATTAAAATTATATTTTATTTTAATTAAAAAACCTAAAAATAATAACCTAAATTATTAATTAAAATAAATTTATTTTTTAAAAAAAGCATGGTCGAAATGAAAAACTAGTCCGATTCATAGTTTTTCAATTCGACCAATTGATCTGATTAGACATTGACCAACTTTTGACTAGAGTAAAAATCGGCTACAAACCGATCGGACGGACATTCGATTCTGGTCGAACCCGGTCTAATCAACTGGTTCGATCCGTTTTCAGAACTATGATTAATAATATTACTAATATTGATTAATTAATTTATTAAATTTTATATATTATATAATTAACCTTTAAGCATAGAGCTTATTTTATTAAAGTAAAAAAATAAATATTTTAAAAAGTATAAAATTAAGAGTAGAACTATATAAAATTATAAATTCAAACTTTTCATTTCTAATATACCTTATAGATAATATTAATAAACAAAAAAAATGTCATTTAAAGAGAAATTAACAAGATTGATTCGTAATAACATTTATTGATACTATACAAAATAAAAATGATAATATATATTAAAGAGAATAAATAATAGAAATAATTTTACTTTTATAACTAATATAGAAAAATATAGATAAATCGGTGCATGTATAGAAATATTTTAATTAAATCTAAAAACTAAAAGATAAATTTTTACCTATAACCAAGGGTAATTTTGTTATTTCTTAGATGAAAATAAATAAACTAACTAAAGAGTTCATTGATACAAAACTAAAGAACCTTAAAATATATATATATATATATATATATATATTAACTGGTATCATACGTAAAAATATAGAAATTAATAAATGGTTTAGCCTAATCCAAAGTTAATTGAGAGTAACATAATTTAGTTTTCGATCAAATTAGTGTTGCGTTTGAAAAAAAAAAAAAAAATAAATAAATAAATTAAAGACATCACAAAAATTGAAATTGAAATTGAAATTTTGAAATAAGTTTAAATTAATTAGAAAATTATTAAATTGTTCCGGATTGAATGGGAAAAAAATCACAATTGCAAATTCGTGGTCGCTGGATGAACTGACGCATTGCGGCAGTAAGTGTTTTCCAAATATGATACGGAAAACTACCTCTTTAGCATCTTTTACTTTTGATTACTATTTTTAATGTAATTTTTAATCATATTCGTTTTTACTGTAGCAATATATAAAAGGTGAAAAATACTCGCACAGGTGTTAATTACTCTAACTAATAATATTACGTTACGTTATCAACCTTGTTGACGTGGCAAGATACTATTGGTATCTTTTACTTTTAATTCCTGTTTTTAATATAATTTTTAATTAGATTGGTTTTTACTGTAGCAATATATAAAAAGGCGAAAAATACTCGCCTAAACCAGGTGTTAACTACTCCAACTAATAGTATTACGTTACGTTACCAACTTTGTTGACATAGCAAGATACTATTGGTATCTTTTACTTTTGATTCTTATTTTTAATGTAATTTTTAAACAGATTGATTTTTACTGTAGCAATATACAAAAGGCGAAAAATACTCGCCTAAACTAGGTGTTAATTACTCAAACTAATAGTATTACGTTACGTTATCAACCTTGTTGACGTGGCAAGATACTATTGGTATCTTTTACTTTTGATTCCTGTTTTTAATTTAATTTTTAATTAGATTGGTTTTTACTGTAGCAATATATAAAAGGCGAAAAATACTCGCCTAAACTAGGTGTTAACTACTCCAACTATTAGTATTACGTTACGTTATCAACCTTGTTGACGTGGCAAGATACTATTGGTATCTTTTACTTTTGATTCCTATTTTTAATGTAATTTTTAATCAGATTGGTTTTTACTGTAGCAATATATAAAAGGCGAAAAATACTCGCCTAAACCAGGTGTTAACTACTCCAACTATTAGTATTACGTTACGTTATCAACCTTGTTGACGTGGCAAGATACTATCGGTATCTTTTACTTTTGATTCCTATTTTTAATGTAATTTTTAATCAGATTGGTTTTTACTGTAGCAATATATAAAAGGCAAAAAATACTCGCCTACTCGCCTAAACCAGGTGTTAACTACTCCAACTATTAGTATTACGTTACGTTTTCAACCTTGTTGACGTGGCAAGATACTATCGGTATCTTTTACTTTTGATTTGTAATTTTTAATCAGACTGATTTTTACTGTAGCAATATATAAAAGGCGAAAAATACTCGCCTACACTAGGTGTTAACAACTACTCCAACTAATAGTATTACGTTACGTTATCAATCTTGTTGACATGGCAAGACACTATTGGTCAGGAGTAGTCCACGCCCAACGTAGGCTAAAATATCTCATAATAGGTATAGATAAAGTCTTATTAATGTAAGATCAATTGGTGATTTTTAAAGAGACAAAACAAAGTTGTTAGATAGAGTTTTCATGCATTTAGGTGGTAAGTGTTCATCAATCTTGTAATATTGTTCTTCTAAATAATGTTTATCCTCTCTTGTGGATGTAGAAATTATTAGTCGAATCACTTGTATTTAGTGGTTTAAATTAATTTGTTAATTTTCTTTTCGTAAATTAAATTTGTTTATTCGCTACCCCTAACACGGAGGAAGAAATAATTTTATACATTATATTCAGTTTCCTATAGAGACCAGACAATTATAATCATGGTTTTCAGACCCGGACCGGTCATCAAACCGCTGAAGGGATGGATTCATGGATTTTGGATTAAATCGGAATAAACATGAATCGAACCTGATTTAATAAATATATTAAAATATTAATATATTTTTATTTTTGTATTTATAATTTATGAAAATTTGAACATTTTTATTATAATTTTTTAAGTTTAAGCATTTCAAACACAATATAGTAATTAAAAAAACGCAATTTATGAAATATAGTTTTTATAGTTACAATTAAATGTCAATTTAATTTAAAATAATTTAAAAATACAAACTATATTTTATTTTAATTAAAAACACCTCAAAATAATAACTTAAATTTTATATTCAAATAATTTCTTTTTTCAAAAAAAAAAAAGTCTGGTCCGGTCCGATCTGGTTTTCACAACTATGATTATAATACAAATACATTTTTACGAGACATAGTATAAAGACATAGAAATATGAGTATGAAAATGAGTCCAATTCTATCCTAATGATATAGAAAACTCTTCATAAATAAGAATAATTGATATAAGATTATTCAACTATTTTCTAGCGGTAAAGACATTTATTTCCAATTGGAAGATTCATAATTCGAATCTCTTTAGTACCGGATACTACTTCCTCGAAAAAAAATGAAAATTTAAAAAGACGCGATTGACATAGTTGTAAATGTACTACCAAGACAAATATGGGCAGATAAGTTGTGTAGTCTTATTAAACTATGATTCGTATACTAACTTAAGGATGTGAGAGTTACGGGCGGCACATCAATTAATTTTTATTTAATTTATAATATTTAAGAAAAGAAGTTGGAAGAATATTCCAGATATTTTCAAAAACCATGCCCCACAAATCACAATTGGCCGTGGAATGAAAATTCCTCAAAAGACACAACCCAACACGTCCCTCTCCCTCTCTCACCCAAATGCCAATCATGTCCCCCACCTCATCACTCTGCGACTTTCAATCAAATCTTCTAATCATACCTAATTTTCTAATCTCATGCCTATCAAGCTTTTATATATACAAACCTTTTTTTAATATCTATCACATTCTTTTTCAATCAATTGATTTTAGCTTGCAAGAGCCACCAAGTTTTCATAATTGTTTTTACTATATACAAACTCCAATTCTTGAAAACGAATCAACTCTCCATCACTTTAACCAACATGTTATTCATATTTGTTAGACTTTGTTTATACAAATTTACAAATAGGCAAAACATAATTTTTTTACTTGAAATTTTTTTATAAATTTATACTATTAAATCTTTTTTGCTTTAATTTGTTATACTATATTTATTAACTCAATAATTATAATCTGCTAAGTCATTTTTTTTTATGTGTAACCGCAAAAAAAAAAAAAAAAAAAAAGAATGATTGAGATTGATTAAAAAATTGAACTCTACCAAGTAAGATTTATTAAAATGGTAAAGTTCTCTGGTCGTTTAAGTTAGATATTGAGTTCAATTTTTAGATAAAAGACAGAGGTGTCAATTCGTGTTATCGTGTCATAATCATGTTATGTTGTTTAATATATTCCACATGATTATATATAACATAAAAGCAACAAAAATGAGTTTCTTGTTAAATGGGTCGTGTCAGTTGGGTTGTCTCTGTAAATCGTGTTGTCGTGTCAGAAATTTTCACCCCTAATAAAAGAGGGACTAACAAAAAGGTGTCTGAACAAGTCAATTTGAATTTTATATAATTGAAAAAAAAAAAAAAAAAATTGAATGACTTGGTAGTAGCACGAATGTATAGTATTTAGGTATTTAATAAAATATTTTTACCAAAAGAATTGAGGGTTGAGTACGTATTAAAAACATGGTAGTATTTAGAAGCAAATTAAAGTTGCATTTTGCAAAAGAACAAAGAAATCAACAAAAAGTATTTTTACTTTGAGAAATCGACTTGCTTTATAAGAAAAGGAAGTAATAGACAAAACGTAATTTTAAGCTAATTAATTTCATTATTAAGTTACTAAACTTTTTAATAGATTACATATACGAAAAATTATGATATGAAAGACACGTGATAGAAAATGACAATGAAAAAAAGATATGAAAAAAAAAAAAAGAAAAAAGATCATATAATTATGTGTGAAATATAGAAATTTAATTCATTCAACAAATTTAATATTAAAAGCTCAATAGAATAAATTATTAAAAAATTTTAAAGGCTGCATTTGTTAAAGTAATGTTTGGATTATAGTCAAACATTTACAATAATTGAACTTTCTATTATTTTTATTGATATAAATTAAAGTATAAATAACGACGTTTCTTGATATAAAATTACTATTTTTTTTTTTTATTTTTCTATAGATAAAAGTAAAATTTTAAAATGAATTTGTGAATTATATGTAATTTTTCATGCATTGAGTTTCTATGAACATCAAACGTGAACAAATGGACAATTAATTCTCAAGGAAAAAAAATTTCAAATTTCTAAGTTAAAATTTTGATAAAATTTTACTCATGAATACTGTCCTATTGAATAGCATAAAAGATAATAAATACATAAGAGTGTTTTATTAAAATTACATAAAAACATAAAATTTAAATTACTTAATTACATCAGTGAATTTTATATTCTATGGTCAATTAGATTAAGAAATCTCGTAATATGCCATCATCACGTGGACTTTTATGCTTCTATGCATCTGCAGCTCTGAGCCCATGAACTTACCATAAATGGAAATATACGAAATGTGAGATTAACTAAATAATTATTTTATATATGGAAATGTCGGATTAGTTACGGCTCTGAATTAGAATTTGGACCTAGAAAAGAATATTGAATTTAATGTGAGAATATTCGAATCTACTTAAGAAAGTATAATTTATGGATCATTAGATCTAATACCGTAAATTGGAATTTCTAGCTGTTTTTTTGGTACCCAATTTGTAGTTGTTGATTTTATATTTTTCACTCTGCAGATTGGATCTGAAATTTTGTAGTAAATTATTCATTACTGAGTCACAAGTGACGTCGTATTATAAAATTTTCATGAATTATTCATTTTTATTAGCCACTATGTTTGTAATTTTTACATAATCTAGTAAATCTGTCAAATATATCTCCCTATATCTGCTTAATTGGATCCTATAAGATTATATCTGATGTGGTTAATGACATGCCAATTTAACTAAAAAGGGAAGATATACATGCTAAATTATCTATAGTCAGGGAAAAGATTATCCCAAAGTTACAAATATAATCGCTAATTTAAAGCCAAATAAAAATCGAATAAGTTATTGTGAAAAATTTGGACAACTACAAAGGTTAAAAAATGGCTTTTAATTTATAAGGGCTTTGCTAGTATTATTTTTCTTAAGGTATATAATGAGCTTTAAGTCAGCTACGAGTCGTTAACAAAAAGTATTTAATTAAACTCGAACTGAGTAATTAGATTCACTTAAAAGCGAATTTATTTGTGGGCATAAATATCCATCCATCTATTTAAACTTGCAGTTTATGGACCGAATTTATTAGCATATTATGTTTTATATGTGGTTCGGCTCGCATACGAACAACTTAAAGCTTCCTATAGATGGAGCTTGGAATTATATATATATATATATATATATATATATATATATATTATGTGGTTTATTTTATAAATACCATTTACTGTAGAAAATGAGAAAAAAGGTTATGGGTTGTGAATTGATATTGAAGTTAGAGTTCATGCTAAAAATGATGTGGGCTGAATTGGAGCTATTTTAAAGGTTCTGATTCAATTGAACATGATGTGGCCTAACCCACGAATAAGATCACTTAAGAAATAATTTTTCTATTACAAAAACAAATTAATTAAATTTTGCTTAAACCGGCAATTCACTGGTCCCCACCCTCCTATGGGGCCCAGGAAAAAGAAACAAATTTTTTCCTTATTTTGAACCGATAATACAGTCTGTTCAAAATCGCCTTCTTATAAAAGAAAAGTTATACAGTTTATTCGTCTTTATGTGTTTTTTGTATTACAGTAATTAATTTAGAGATATATTTTAATTTTTCAAGTTTTATTTGAATAAATTCTTTATTTTTTTTAATATTTACATAATAAAAGTATAAAATTATATATCTTTTAATTTTAAAATTTAATATTTCAAAAAAATATAAAACTTATTGTCATAAATTTTGTTTAAGTAAAATGATTAAACAAAAAATATTTTTGAAATATAAAATTAAGAATAGAACTATATAAAATTATAAATTTAAACTTTTCATCTCTGATATATATTATGGATAACATTAATAAACCGAAAGATAATATTTTAAAAAAATTATCAAGTTTTATAATAATATTTATTGTTAGTTTATAGATATTATGTTAAACTAATAAAAGAATGACAATATATATTAAAGAGAATACATAATAGTGTTCTTTTTTTATTTTTATACTAATATGTATATGTATATAAATGTTGGTACAAGTGTATATACTACATTTTATTGAAAAATATTATATGTTTCGGCATTTTAAAATAAAAGGGGTAATTTTGGCAATAATAATATAATTTGGCCGTTGAATCTACTAAAAGACTAAATAGTTGATAATAACAAAACTTAAGGTTTATATAATTATTACAGAGATTGAGCAGTATAATGTGTAAAATTATAGGGACTAATAAATTGTTTACCTTAAAAAAGGTTTTAGAGTATTGTATGATACTTCTTTAAAATATATTGACAAAAACGATTATTACTTGGACTTTTAGAATATAATATAAGAATATAAATCTCTCTCTATAACTAAGAGTCTATATACTTCGAAATTATTATAAAATTTCGAAGTCTTATAAATGTCTTTTATTTATTTTTAGAATATGCGTCTTATAAATGCGTCTTGTTTCCTAATTTCTTTAAAAATTGTAAGATACTAGTAGTATCCAACAAAAAAATTATTTTTTAGTGAAAACATTGACTTGTATCTTTTGGTAACCATGATGACACATACAACAATAAATAGGCGTATGGGAGTGTGATAGCATACCATACGCATCGAAGCCAACAATTTCCTATTTGACTTGGCAACAACTACTCTATCAATAAGTGATAGATTCAAGGATTGAAATTGCAAGCGTGTAAAGTAGCTATAAGTGTATGTTTGCCATGCCTTTGCCGTAAATGATAAGTAGACAACATTATAGACAAGTACTAATTCGTATTAATTCAGCTACATCCAATTCGCAAGATAAGATTTTTATTAGAATTGATAATAATAATTCAGCTATATAATTCGTATTATATCATATTATTTAAATTTAATAATATTGACTCGAATTTTAATAGTTCAAAAGGAAAATAGGAAAGCTATAAACAAAAAAAAAAGGAGTTAAAAAGGGAAAACTAATAGCAGTTTAAAAAGTAAAAAGGTTTTTAAGTTGTTATTTGGATGTAATTTAACGGATCCGTTAAAGCTGTACGAAGCAGTACCCATTACTTGTATTGTACGAAAAGTTTTAATTGGTCATTGTTAACGGCCACGGTTGAGAGTTAGAACATCACGATTGTGCATCTATTTAAAAAAGGAATTAAAAAAACTATTTTTTTTTATAGAAAAAGAAAATGATTTCATTATTCGTCATATTGATGGATAACATTACTTTTCCAAGTATATAAGTCGTAATGATTCACCGATAATAATTTTAGGTGTCTTCTTCTACTTTTCATGCTTTTTTTTCTTTTTACTCTGTTTTTTCATGCTCATCAAAATTAGTTGTCATGATCAAAACTAATCGAAAAAAAAAAAGTACTAATTTCCAAAGCTGGGATCTCATTTCAAAATCCATTAACAAAAATTGATATTACTAAAAAAATTTTATTTTTAAAAATCTTGTTAACCAGAATTGAAAAATAAACAGATTATATTTTTTTATATATACGCATACAATTATTATTAACTGTGTTACATTTTTATTATTCATATCTACACTAGGGCTGTCAAAATGGGTTCGCGTGTCGTGTTCGTGTCGTGTAGATACAGTTTGGTGACACTTATAAGGTCAGCACTGACACTACCCATATATTAAATGGGTTGACAGGACACGACACATATTATAACGGATTGACACTATTAACATGTTCAACCCATTTATTTAAAAATAGATTATTTATAGTAACAAAAAAATAAATTATAGATCAATTTAATATTGAACCACATTATCTATAAAAATAACAATTATACTTCTAAAAATAAATCAACATAAATTTATCAACTCAATTAAACATGCAACTTTTCAAATAAGCAATAGAAAGTAAAAATTAGTTTAAATTTCTGCATTTTTACTAATTAAACAATATCTGGTGAAACTTTCACATCTCATTCAGGTAGTCCCTCTGAAGCTGCAATTTCTACATCAAAAGCCATAATAGCTACTAGCCTAGTATAGTTCAAAAAATATCCATTAAATTACAATGAATAAAGGTTGGGAAGTATTGAAGAAAGAATAAATTTATACTATCATCTCTCAAGTGCAAATGATAATTTTAACCTTCATATTAGTCAAAATTACTAATTTGTTAAATGGGTTATACGGGTTCATGGGTTGACTCGTGACCCAACCTGTTTATCTCGTGTCATAAAAGTGTCGACCCTTTTCCGACACTAACCCTCATAAACCTAACCCTAATTCGTTAAATTCCGTGTTAAACGAATCGTGTTATCATGTCACCACCCATTTTGAAAGCCCTAATTTACACATGTATGACATTTAGTTTAAAAATTTTAAAATCATGAATTTAATTTTAAAGTGAAATTTATTTATTTAAGTTCTTCTTTAGATATATTTGGATCACTGAACTTATGATGTATGAAATATTTTGAATAATTATACTTCAAATTTGAGATAATTTTTTTTCAAGACAAAATTTAAGATAAGTTTAAGGGTTAAAAGCAATATAATTAAGTTGACAAATTCAGCCGGGCATAAGTGTCTAAAATTCTCTCTCTATATATTGAATTTTAATATAATATAATAATTCAATTAACTTTGAATATGCTATGCGATTATTGTTATTATTTTTAAAATAAAACATTATCTTATAATTATTGATTAATCCATTGTTCACCGTTAACGAATTTAGTAGTAGATATAATTTCGACCGATGAAAAATAAACACATGCATAAATAATATACAATATAAATTATGCGTCCAACATTAATCTAAAATTTCAATCATTCTGGAAGGTCAAGTCAAAGTTTAAAATGTGAAATATAAATTTAAGATAAATTTTATTATGAATCCGATCGGGACGGGAAACAAACACAAATACTACCGTATATTAAAAACATTAAAAAAAATAATTTATGGTAAACTTAGTTTATATTACAAATTATTCTCTTCGTTTTTTATCATATGATGTCTAAGGTTATTCATTAAGACCAATGAAGTATTAATTAGGTTACTAAAATGACTAGTTTACCTTTAATATTTCTCTTCTAAAATTTTATTTTCCATGCAAAAGTTCTCATTCTACTTAATTATTAAAATTTAATGTAGTACTTTTTTGTATTAAATAATAAATCTCTCTCATACTTTAAATAAGAGCAAATATGAGAAAACATGATAAAAAATGTATTGATAATGTAACGTGTCAAATAAAAAAAATAAAGTGAAAAACTTAAAACATCATATAATAAAAAAAAGAGAAATCGTATTTAATTTGAGTGGTATTATTAGTACGATAGTATCAAAAATTAAACTCTTGTTGTGATGGGGGCGGCCAAGGATTAAATATTTATTGAGAAATTATTATTATAATAACAAAAAGCAGGAGCAAACAAACTTGAATTTACCAATAAAAAGCAGAGGGACGAGATTGTGAGCCAGACATTCCAAAAACAAGACAAACAAGGAATAAAAAGCTTGCTTTAACATTGCAGCAATGGCGGACTCACCCTTCAAACCGGATATACTCAAAGGGAAGGTAGCTTTATTGACCGGAGGCGGCTCAGGAATCGGCTACGAGATATCTCTTCAACTCGGTAAACATGGAGCTTCTATTGCAATTATGGGTCGTCGCAAAAATGTCCTTGATTCTGCTGTTGCTTCCCTCCAATCCCTTGGAATTCCCGTAATTCGAATATTAAACTTCCCTTCTCTTTCACCTCTAGCTTTTAATTTTGATCTGCGTTTTTGCTCATCTCTTTATTTCTTCTTTGTTTTGTTTCTTCTTCGGAGATCCGTGAACTTGTTTGGTTGCTGAGTAAGTACGGGGAATTTAGAGGATTTAACGCTGCTTGTTTTCTACGTGGGATCTGGTTTTATTCGATTTGCTGTATTCGAGAATAGAAATGATTGTTTGTGCAATTTCCATTTTTGTTTATATTGAATTTAGCAACTCCTTTTACATTCTGTTTATAGTACCAAATGATTTATTGCTTGCTGTCAATTAGTTCCGAAAAAGTGTCTGAGCTAATCTTTGGCATATTCCAGGAAATCATCCTAGTTAAGGTCTCTATCTTTTTAACATTATCAGTCCTTTTTTGAAATAGAAAAAACAGAGTGATTATCTTATTTTTATTTTTTTTTCTAGTTAATACCAAAATTCTCCATTTTTAAGGATTTGCTAATTGTAGGTTTTCCAAAGTATCTCTTTGAATCATTAATTAAAACAACTGTATTTTGATTCCATCATGAACATAGAAAGTAGTGGAAGTAGAAAATGTCTATCAAGCTTGCACGGATATTAACATTCTTTGGAATAGGTATACAGAATACTGATAAAGTCTTTACCGTTTTGTTTTTGTTTAATTGGATATAATTAAATCCATATCTGACAATAAGACTTGAGAATTTAAAACAATTTGGTGTATGTTGCAGGCTATAGGATTCGAAGGAGATGTTCGCAAGAAAGATGATGCAACTAAAATTGTGGAATCTACTGTTAGACATTTTGGAAGGCTTGACATTCTTGTGAATGCTGCAGCTGGAAATTTCCTTGTTGCACCAGAGGATTTATCGCCTAACGGCTTTCGAACAGGTACTGTGCTTTTTTTCTTTGTGAACACTAACTTACAGCATAATTGATTAAACATTTGATGTTGGGTGGATAACTTGAAAAGTGAATTTAGAGATGTTTGTTTTTATCCCAAACAGCTATCGATAGGTGTTTGGTAAAGTTCTTCGAACAACAGCCGGTAACTTTTGGAATGCCTAATGTCTGATGTTCCAAAAAGAACTTAACCTTATATTTTGATTTGTTCTTTTCTGCCGCCTTGCAGTAATAGATATAGATTCTGTTGGAACTTTCACAATGTGTCATGAGGCAATGAAGTATCTGAAAAAGGGTGGCCAGGGGAAGGAACTATCCAGCGGTGGAGGAGTAATAATAAATATAAGTGCAACTTTACATTATACGGCTACTTGGTATCAAATCCATGTATCTGCAGCCAAGGTTGGTTTTCTGAGTTGGCGAAATTAAAACTTTTTGTGTCTTTATCATTCTTCTCTTTGAAAGTTTCTTGAAAATGGTGCTTTGTTGTACAGGCAGCAGTTGATAGCATTACAAGAAGCTTGGCATTGGAGTGGGGAACAGATTATGATATTAGAGTGAATGGGATAGCACCAGGCCCCATTGACGATACTACTGGTTTTAGTAAACTCGCACCAGAGGAGATGTTGGGACAAGCCAAAGAGATGCTGAGACTGTATAAAGTAGGGGAGAAATGGGATATAGCTATGGCTGCTCTCTATCTCTCATCCCATGCTGGTTAGCATACATTACTTCATTTTTTTGCTTCGCTCTGCATTTTTCACTGTATGCACCAAAAATGTCTCTTATGTTCATTCTGCCTTCAGATTCCTACTTGGTAAGGAAGAAGGCATATGCAAGTTCACTGAAAACTTTTCGGTTTTGGGGAGTTATAATTTATGTTAAAAATGATGCAATAAAATACTGGATGAAACTTTACTGAATAGTGAAAATGGTTCACGATAGAAACTCTTTTTTTCAAGTGAACATGGATGAAAAAATGAAAATTTATTGGCAATTACCAACAGATTTTCTAATGGAATCCTGTTAAAAGCGAGAAACATGAGGTTGGAATGAGCATTGCGCCATTTGAACAATTTAAAGTTTGCATTGCTCTCCCCAAAAACTATATGCGCAAGATCAGACCCTATCACGATTTATGAAAGTCAATGTATTGCGTACTGAAAATGCATATCATTGAACTCTGGTTGTGTGTAGGAAAATATGTAAATGGAACAACAATGGTAGTTGATGGAGGAGAGTGGCTCAACAAACCTCGTCATCTGCCAAAAGAAGCAGTGAAGCAATTATCAAGAGTAGTTGAGAAGAGGTCTAAAGCATCACCTGTTGGGATTCCAAAGAGCAAACTGTGAGATCTTCTCTTCCCCATTACAATTTGGAGTAAGATGAAACATTTTTTTTTTTATCTTGGATATAAAGGTATTGTTGAACAAATATGGGTTGTGATTGTAATTGGTTTCTAATCCAATCCATATGTTTTCTATCTTATAAATTTTCATAATAGTTTACTCAAATTCATACATTTTAGGCCTTAGCCAATTTATGCTTCCATTTTTCTTTCTTTCTTCACTTTTTTTTTTTTTTTTTACTAATTTAAATTGTAATCCTTGATGCTATGAACTAAACTATATTTACCATTTACACATCATTTGAAAAAAAATCACTTTCATTGTAGGTATTTTTGATCTTTCTTGCTTGTATGGTTTATGTGATGAACTGATGATATAATTGTATAATGTTAGATTGGATTGGTTTATGTTATTCTTTGTAAATCGTGAAAGTCTTCTATGAGAAATCTTGGTTGATTTTAACGATCAAGTTCTCGATATAATTAAACCATCGAGGTAGAACAAAATAATTTTGTGAATAGTATGACAGTTTACACTTAGGGGGTGTTTGGTATACTAAAAGCATACTATGGAATGGGAATGGAAATAGTTATTTCCCTTTATAATTGTTTGTTTAGATAAATTTCACTAAGTAATGGGAATGAGATTCCCCCATATATGGGAATCAACCATTCCCCCACTATCACATATCAATCATCTTCATTCCATCACTATCTATTTTTCTTTTTTTAATTTCCCCACTTTTTATACATTTTTTTTTCCCAACCATCAACATATACAATTTGGATTTCATTAACACCCACAAATATTTTTTCTTTCAATTGAAATTCTTCAATGGAATGTAAGACCTCCCATTTCCAATAGACATACATATATAATTGTATATTAATTACTGTAATCATAAATAATACGTAATATTATATAATATAGTTTAATACAATTTATAAAAAAAAAATACTATAACAATTATATAGTATTATTATTATCATATAATTTAATAATATTTTATATTTTAAGCTTATTTTTTAATAAAATATTGAAAAAGTTATTACTATTTGATACTAAAAAAAATGCAGTAAATTTGATTCCGATTCCGATTCCAAACTAACCAAACAAAATTGATAAATGGTGATTCCGATTCCAATTCCGTATCATTCCCTTTCCGATTCCAATTCCGATTCCCAAACCTAAACCAAACGTCCCCTTAGGGAAATGCCACCTCATTTGCTATCTATGACCATGCATTAAATTTGAATTTATCTGGGTGTGTATTCTTCTTCCAGTGCTGATACGTGATAAGGGGCTACGTGTTACAATATTTACTAAATCTATGGCCACCTCATCTAATCATTTCGTGGCCACAGATTCTTTTGGAGTTTCTGTTTTCTTGACAAATAAATTATTTGGATATGTATATATTATATTTCATATATTCATATATGTAAATCTCTTGCAACCACATTGTACTATATATCGAAATTCCATCAATAGATTAAACCGTCAAAATTTGAATTATTAACCATTTAACCATTTGATTTTAGAGGTGTCATATCGTATTATAAAATTGTTTGATCTCAAAGTTTAAGCTGAGAGCGAAATCAATGAATCATCCGACTCTTAACTCTAAATGATTACGAAGAGACATGTATTAAATATTTCACAATGTTAATGAAAGTGCTATGTATCTCCTCGTATATATATTAAACATTTAAGGACTCCCAACCCTACATACATCTTACAACATCCTTCCTAGATAATTGTAACCATTACTAATATCATTTTTTCTATTTATTATATTTATTTCTTTATACAATAATATTTCCACATGTTAAAATCTAGTTGTTTTATTTTTAGCAACTAATTTCTGTTATTCTAACATGAGATCATTGTTACTTAATCAAACTATAATCTCTAGAAACCGCTACAACAATAAATGCAACGATTTTATTGGTTTGAAACTAAACCAAAGAGTTTATTTTAATAAATATGCAAAACTCAGTAGATTCATGGTTAAATTAATAACTAAGGCTAGATATGTTCTGTTCCATCGACGGCACTAATACTGACCAAAAGCATGCTATTATGCCATGAATATTACAAACCCGATTAACCATCAAGCAACTGCGCTTGCTGGGAGAACCCCTTTGCAACCCTAAGACATGCTGCAAATTAATCAAGAGAAAGTAAGAATAGTACTAAATCAAAACAAATGCATCCACATAAACGAATCGCATTCAAATTTGTGCTCACAATTTCGTCGAACTTCGTCTCAAATCTATACAAAGCACCACTACCTTAATCAACCGAAGGCTTCAAGATCTTAATACTTTACCCCTACGGCTTGACGTTGTTATATAACATATCAGACATACCCGGACAACCATTCGACTAGATTTTCTGAACATCAACCTCTAATCCTTACTAATCCCCATAGACCAAGCAAAAGACACAGAATACTTGAAAGTAAAATATGCTACCAGTTAAGTCAACAGTATCGGGCATATAAAAAAGAGCATCAAAGAGAAAACCTTACGGAATTCTTTACATCCGATTCCAGTTGTGATATAAGTTCTCAACATCATAGACAATGGATCCATTTTGTTTTACTAAAGACTATTGTAATGAAGAATATGATACTCTGGACTAAGCTATATGCCTCCATATCTAGAAGCAAATAGATGAAAAAGGAATAAAGAACAAAAATAGCTAAAGTAGGATCTAATTTTACGTAGCTCAAACACAGCAATACATGTCTAGACTTCAATTTATCTGCCTGTGTTTGTACTCTTGAGTTATCTTCCTCGCGAAAAACATCTTTCGGAGTTATAATAGAAGACACAGACTTCTAAAAGATGCATAAAAGGTAATTACACTCAAGACAGGAAACTGCAATATTCATATACTTTAAGTAGCTAATTAATTGTTTAGCTAAAATCATGGACAAATTACAAGTTTAAATTACCTCATTATCGGTATACAAGTCATTAACTCAGGGACTTTCAAAGAAGACTACGCTGTTAATTAATCAAATAGAACAGACATAGCAATATCACTACCACAGAAGATAAAAACATAAGTCTTTTTCTTGTTGAGCATAAATGATTATTTGAAAGTAGTAATTATACCACTCGCACATAATTCACATAATGATATTAATTTGACAGAAACAGTAATCTGATATATACTGTACCCATGAACAAAAACTTAGGTACTTAAGACAACATTACACCTAAAACTCATTAAATACAACCAAAAGCAAGTACTTCTACAAATTTTTATTCAAAAGCTGAAATACAAAAACTATCCAATTACAAAGATTAAACGTAATTGCATCAAGGATTACATACATAGAAACTTACAAAATGATGCCATTTCTTTATCTATTTGAGCCCCTTCAGATATCCATATTCTCCATCTGGATGTTGCTCTTTAAAGGCACATATTCACCCAAATAGCCGCCAAGATGTTCATGTAAAGCACTTTTATCAATTCCCTGATGATGATAACTCTTGGCAACATAGTAAAAAACGCTCTGAACCAGCAAACCGACCAGATTTACAATCACCAGAACCCCAACCAAAAACCCACCAACAACAATCCTCGTAAAAACACCGTATCTATATCCCCCATGTACAACAACAGACCCAAAAGTCCCTGCAATTACCCCACAAATCCCCAAGTATCCAAAAACAAACACAAAAGCCATACGGGTCCTTCCCTTGAGCAACTCGTAGCTTTTTTTCATTGCAGCTAACCCATAAATGGGCTCAAGAACAGAAACCACACTAGCCAAATGCCACAGAGCAGTTATATACACATGGACAACCAAAAACAGCAACAAAATAACCATCAAGGAGAGAAAAGCTAACAGGGAATCATCGGTAGCAATGGCAACAACCAGAACAATCAGGAATGCAAGAAACACAGAATTGTAAAGCACCATCATCAAAGAAACCCATAAAAAAGTTATGAATAATCGCTTGAAAACCTTGGGGATAGCAGAAATTGTAGAGGAGAAAGACACAGGCTTCGACGTGTAAAGAGAAGCAACCGTGAAAACAACAGCAGCAGTTGAGAGGAGAGAGAAGGCGAAAAGGAAGATCAAATAACAGAATTGGAAGATCAAGAGGAGAGTCCATTCATGCCGAGTTTGAGAATCGTCAGCTGAGGGGTGATTTTCAAGCTGAGATAAAAGTGGGTGAGTGAAGAGAGAATGGGCTAAGATTGCAAAAGAAAGGGGGAAAATTAGGGTTAGGGTTATAAGATAAAATGTTTTTGGAGATTGTCTGGGAATGGCGATTGATTCCCTCAAAAGGTCAGGAATTGTTAAGAATTGGAGCTCTTCTTGGGCTAGATCCATGGCGTATTCGGGTATTGCAGACAGAAATCTACACAGAAACCGGTGGCGAAAGAAAAAAGGCGGTGCTTTTCCTCTTTTTTTTTTATTAGCAGGATTGTGGAGAGAGATAACAGAGAGAGAAAGAACAAATGACGATGATGAAAGGGACAAAGGATTAAAGAAGAAGAATGCTGCAAAGAATAAACAGAATTGAATTAGCTAAATGGATATGGGCTTTATTTATTCTTCATAATGCAGGCCATTACATCATATTACTATACTTTCCAAATAGGCAAAAATGTATTGAATATAATTAATAAAGTAATTTAATTTAATTTAATTTAAGCCACAATAAATGAGAGTAAAACAAAAAAAAAATTGTGGTTATTTAAAGTTAAAATAAAAATTATATTTATTTTATAAATGTATATATATTTTCATTCATGGACGGAGATAGTATTTCTATTTATATTTCAGTGTAAATTTACATATTTAGTCCCAACAGATTATATGGTAAGATCTTTTTCAAAGAAATTACAAGGTAATTTTCATTTTTAATTTAAATTAAAATTTTCAGTAATTGTGCTCGTTTCCATCAATCAATTACCCAAACTAAGTCTAAAATCCTTTTTTTTTTTCGAAGAAAGTTAGAATCCTTTTTCAAGCAAACTTCCGAATAAAGTAATTTTTTCATCGATAGAGATAATAATAACATGTGAAACATACGATTGAACACTAATTACGTTCAGTTTAAGTATGTTTACCTTACACATGTTTACCTATTTAAGGAAGCTGATAATTAGCTTTGATTCCAAACAACTATCATTGGAATTTTTGTTAAATTTTCAAAAGTAATAAATGGGCAGTTTGACCCAATTAAAGTATACTCCATTTGATCATAAAAAAGTAAAAAACTAAAACTAAAAATAAAAATGCAACGCCATTTGGATCTTAAAGTGAAAACATGACAAAATACAAATTGGCAATAAATTTTAAAAATGGAGGATTGAACTCACCTTTGATTGACTTCACATATAGTCAAAAGCTAGTTTTGAACTAATATAATCCTAGAGTTGTAACCGGGTGGGATGAAAATTTTCCTATAATGCAATTTATTTTGAAACAAGTTGTTGCTAATAAAATTTGGAGTAAAAGAAACTCTTTAGTCTAATAATTAATCTTCTTTTATTGATTGTTTGATATTTAATTAGGAAAATCTAAAATTATTGAAATATATAGATTATTTTCTTCTTTAAAAAATGACTAATCTTAGTAGGAAACGGATAAATTCCACATGAGAATAGAGACAACAAAAGATTTTCTCCCATCTTTGACAGGGATGAGGAATTTTTCCTCTTTTTAACGGGAATGAGAATAAAGGTTGAATTCCCTTCCCTGTGACTCTCCGTTTACACCCTTTTACAACCCTCTGTAATTGCTTAAATTTCTTTACTAAGCCCTTGTGTTTGGATTTGCACTTAATTAACTTGATACATTTTGCCACATGATCCAGAATTAGTGGTCAACTCTTCAAAATCTGAGATCCAAGTCACGGCATTTCTAACTCTTAATTTTATCCAAAATCGTAAAATTTATAAACTTTACAGGCCCAACTCTCTCTCTCTATCATAATACCACCGGTTTTCAGACATCACACTGGATGTCGACTAATCCGGTTTCGGAGTAACAGTTTGGTAGATATAATATCAAGAGCCCTCTCAATGTTGGTATTTGAACTCGAACACCTGTCCTGTCTCTCATCTATAAATTTTATAGACCCATAAGTTAGGAGCTAGATTATTCGATAATTTGAGGTAAGTCCAAATCAAAAAACAAAGGCTTATTGGAAAAATTTAGGCAAGTAAAAAAAACAAAAAATGGTTTTTGCCAGTACATATAACGTGGAGAACATGCACACTAAGAACAAAAAGGTCTACCATGTATTTTGCTTGCAGCAGTAACAAACATAAACTGAGAGGAACACATCAAATTTTTTGGTAATCTCCATTCCTATAGGAGTAAGAGATGCCTCAGAGCAGGCTAGAACAAGATTAATGGCACTGTTAACTATGTAGACATGCATACATTACTACACGTTCAGCTGAAGCAACTACGCATTGCCATAATTTCACTGAAACTGAAAATCTAAGTATCAATTGCAATAAGACATGCAGATTTCATATATGATAACTGCATCTGTACTGTACAAAGATTAACATAGCCAAGCAGCAATTCCATCATGAGAATTCTAAACTAATGGAATTTGTACCCTAAGAATCAAATAAACCCAATTATTTTCTCCACTTCTCAATTTCTCTTGAAGTCACTTGCACAAGTTTCTTGGTGTTGGTTACTAGCTCGTCAACTATGGCACCAATCTCTTGTCTAACAACAAAGCAAAAGAAACACAAAGACAGAGCATATTAATTGGCTATCATCCATTATCATGACAAAAGTTGTATGATTCTAGAATCGCAAAAAACCAAAATTGGCCCTTGTACTGGTCAATATGTTAACTTTTGGCACCTACAACTTTCATTTGGAGACATTTATTGCTCCTACTTTTATTTTCGTTTGAATCCACCCTCTACTTAACAGCTCCGTACCGCATTTCTTTCACGGCCTGATAAATAGTGACTAGGAAGTCATGGGGCGCCACCCCATAGAATTACTGACCAAATTCATTTCTCCCATGTAGCAACTCATGACTTTCTATTCGCACAACGAGGAGTAAAAGAAAAGTGTTACAAAGCTGTTATGTAGGGGGTGCATTTCAACTAAAAGGAGTAAAAATCAACAAATTAAAGTACAAATGCCAAAAGTTAAAATTTTGTCAAGTATACGGGACAATTTTGATGTTTTGTCATTCAACAAATATACTATCAACTTCCGCTACGAGGACTTAGGAAAATACAATATCCAGCATATGTTTTCAACATTAGGTACTTAAAAAATTATGAAAATACTTATTTTCATTAATTCAAATTCAATCCATCCAAATGTTGTCTAAAAATCCCTACTCCGGTCAAAAGAAATTACTCTGTTTAACTATCCCTATCTACCATCATCAGTTTATTGCCCCTATTCACATTTATGACATCAGTTCAAGAACTATAAACAAAAAGAGTATTCTCAATGCCTGACCTACCCAGTGCCAAAGGTTGGCAGTTTCCAGTCAACTCTAGAAACTGAAAAAACTCAAAATTCAATTCAATTTAAACTTCTTCGTGATTGCCAAGTCATCAACATAGAAATATATTCTTTTCATCGAACCATACTTTGAGCAATATCAATGGGGATTTAAAGTGCAGATCTATGACATGTTTCTGATAGCTATATGTTGAACTCCAGAAAACAGGGAGAAAACTGCTAATTGCAGAACAATAGGAACCAAAGTGTAGATTATAGTAACCACTAGGCATTCCAGAAATTATTCTGCCTTTCAGTTTTCTAGAGGTGAGTAATGTTTTCTAACTGCACCAATATCAGGTATTTTTAGTCTTGCTTTCTACAAAACTATCATAGCACTAATGTAAATCATGTATATTTAACAGTTTAAGATTTCAAAATAAACAGAAATTACATTTTTATTTGTACCATGTTATTAAAAATTTTCATAATTCACCTCATAAATCTGAGAATAACATTTTCTAAGAAAAAGTGGACTACAGAATTTTCGAGAAGGAACAACTTGAAAAGCAAAAGCAATAGTTTTACTTTTACTCTTTCAATCCCAAACGGATTACTATTTATAAAACATTGTTCTAATCTTATTATTCAAGCTTTCTTTTGACAATATTTTGATTACTGGTGACCTAGGGCAAAGGAAAAATAATTAGTTCCACAACATGAAGACTCTTATAACATCTAACTCTATCTAATTTGATGAATTTAAAAATTATACAAAATTAGATGTATATACACAACTAGTTTCCTG
Organism: Euphorbia tirucalli; assembly: GCA_039660915.1. Classification (NCBI taxonomy): domain Eukaryota; kingdom Viridiplantae; phylum Streptophyta; class Magnoliopsida; order Malpighiales; family Euphorbiaceae; genus Euphorbia; species Euphorbia tirucalli. The sequence goes on from CM077632.1 coordinate 68,349,087, forward strand.
TTCATGAACTCTTAAAATATCATCTCTTGCAAGGAACTTCAGTTGTGCTCTCTATAAAACGGTGGAAAAGTAGATCCTAATTCTGATAACCCTACGTACAGAAAAAGTTAACAAAGGAACTTTGAATACTAAAATAAGACGACTACAAAATGGTAAGACTTAATGTTCCTTGATTGTTCATTCAAAGCCAAAATGATGAAAACTTCAGTTTCATTGTTCAATTCAGATTAGAACATATCTGCACGGAATAGTTTAGACAGTGTAATTGGAGCGGAAAATAACAGTTTTTAGGCTAAACTGAGCTAAATTAATCACTTCATGCAAATTTGAAGAGCGAAATTGACAATTAGGAATGAACATAATTGAAAAGAACCAAAAAATTAATGTAGGTTTACTCACTGAGTAGGAAGATTTCTCGGAGAATTGAAGGAGTTTCCAACATTAGAATATCGCCGATTCTGATCGTGAGCTATGCCCTTACCCACTCCATAGCCAAATCCATAGCCAATTCCACATCCAGCACCGAATCCAAATCCCAATTGCAATCCAGGAATACCAGGACCCAAGCCAAAACCTGATCAATTATCATTCCAATTGAAGAAAAACGCCACAAAAAATCCTCATTTCTAGAGGGTTAAATATTGAAACAGAAGTGACTAGGCAGCGATTATTACCACCAACAAGGCCGACGCCGAAGCCAACACCGCAGCCGGCGCCAAGGCCAAAAGCAGGGCCGACCTTCCCAACATCCTTCAATTTCACCTCTGGAAGTTTCCATAGCAGCCCCTTCTCTTCATCATCGCTTCTGCTGTTGCTGCCCATCTTTCTCTCTGTGCGGGGGTGGGCTCCTCTGAATCAGTACAGCCGAGCCGGTCCGCTTTAAATTAAATTAATAAATTAGTATAAATTGTTTTTTTTTTTTTTTTTTTTCCAGCCTTTACTGTACTCGCATGTTTCATAATTATTTGTGAAATCTCATTTTAAATTTTAAATTTGGTTAATTTTTTTTAAAAAAATTTTTTTTAGAATACTCCGGATATACGATCTTCTTATAAGATATATTAGCAAAAAAGATTACTGTTATTTTTTTAGAGTATAATAAAAAATTATAAATCACATCTTATAATTATTGGGGTATATAGAATATTCCAAAATTTTTAAAATCTAATATATAATTTTTTAGATTATGCTAAAAAATTAAAACGACAAGCAAGAAAAAGATAATTATGCATATTGGTTTTTTCTTTTGAAATTTTGTGGAATATTTTATTTTTATAAGGACGAAATTCTGTAGTAATATGATTAATTTTGTAGTAATATTAGGCGGCATTTGACTCTTTTTCGTTTATTTTATAGTATAATTCATTAAATATATATTTATTTATTAAAATAAAGAATTAATGTTTTATCGCCTCCTTGAAAAGAAAAATGTCTTGCTCCACCTCCGACCACAAGTTATTTGAATTAGAGATTCCGAGTTTAAATTTTAATATGTCCAATAGATTACAAAAAATAGCCACCTAAAATGTGTTTCACTAATATCAAATCGATAATTAAAATTTTTCTCAAATAATAAAAAAAAAATACATTAATTACACTCTAATACCTAAACTAACAATCTATTATGAAATGATGAATAGAATAATTTCAAATTGATTTAATTAAAAAAATATCATCACATGCATATCTAAGGAATGGACGTTTCAAAGTAAATTCTCCCTTATGAATAATTAAATTTAATGTTTTCAAAATATTTTTTGACTAATAAAACTTAATTGAAATAAACAAAGATCCCATTTTTTAAATTGAAAATCTAAAAGATTTAGTTCATCGGTTTAGTTTGACTTCTTTTTGGATTAAACTTCGACAAAACTTCTTAATATTTTCAATATTTTCAATTATTCAATATTTTCAATTATTTTTGTAACAACCCCGTTTTACATACAAAATTTAATTATAATTGTATTTAGATATACGTTTGAAATAGGGTAGTTTACAAAAATACTATTTTTTCTAATAATTATATCAAATATACGCTTAAAATTAAGGCCAATTCTTGTTTTACGCTCTGCACATTGTTCAATTATTCCATTTTATTCTCTCTTTCTCCTCTTTTATTATTTAAACGTTATTTTTTCATTTATTTCTCAAACCGTTCATTTTCTCGACATTCCGCTTTAGCAAGTTCTTTTCGTTTCTTACTTACTTTCGAATTGATATCCATATGTATATATATTTTTTTGATTGTTAGAAAAGCATCAGAAATGTATTAACATACAAACATTGATACAACTCTTTCTCTAGTTTTAATACAATAAAATGTATCATAAACTTAGAAAAAAGGTAACTTTTTGTGCAGCTTTAATGCCAAACAAAGCAGAAGATGAATAACTAGAAGAAGATGTTGGGATTTTTCACCGGAAATCATCCGATAAAAGCGGAAGAACGCGGTGATTTCCTCAAATCCAATCCTAGGAGCAATTGAGATGGAAATTGAAAAACTTAAAATTAAATAGAAAGAGATAAAATTTCTTACCAGAAAATCTCTTTCTAGAGATGGATGAAGACTGCAGAAACCAAAGCAGATTTCCTCCTCGTTTTCGTACACGAACGCCTAACGAATGCAACCCGTGCTAGCGTCGGAAAAACGAATCAATGGAGAGGAAAGGGGCTATGAATTTCGGCTATTGTGTATTATGCTTAAGGTAGCCGAAATTTCTAACCCTAGGTATTTATACCTAGGGTGGCCGAATTCCCTTAGGGGAATTCAGGCCCACCTTGACTCCTTTCTCTTCTGTGCGGGCTTCCATGTTTTAATTTAGGCCCAGTCTAATTTTAATTATTCTGGTTTAAATTAATTTCAAGCCCAATTTTAATATACCCATGTATTTAATATATTACTCCAAGTAATATATTATTTACATTTAAATTAAAATTAGTTTGACAATTAATTTAATCCATCAAATTAAAATTAAATCTACACAAAATTAAATCATATGTAAACCTATACATATGAATATTTCCACCTAGGAAATAATCTCATAATTAATCCAATTAATTATGAAGAGCCAATTGAATATATTAATTTTATTATTATGACCAATTCAATTGATCTTTATAATATAATTAATATATACACACCTCTCTCCCCATAGCGTATACTCCAAGCATACATGTGATTCCTTAAGTCTGCATTCAGTCGTTCTATGTGTACGATCCCGTGGGCCCATCTTTATGTTGGCAGCCTTTGGCCCGCAGACTGCAGTTGGGCTCTAGCAAGCCACTGCAGCCCCCAATTAAGATGGAGATGGCAGTCTAACTGTTATCATAACCCTGTAGTTTAAACTTGTACATCCCATGTCATTGATATCGGTGTCCAACACAGAGGCATGGATTGATCACCCTCTTTTGTGTCCGGACATTAACTTGATCCCGAATGTACTGAAGCTCACAAACAAGTTCCAACTTGTTCGGGTGTGGCCACACTCTTATCAGTCACATTCATCAAGAGGCCGGTGATATCTTCTCAGTGGGTTACTGAGTGACAAATCCCTTCTGCATATCCATAGTATTACCATGCTCAGTGACATACCCGAAAATACCCATACTTGGCACCCTATTACAGGCCCTTTAGGTGTACCCCTAAGCATGTGACTTCACATGTAACACCATCATATGGTCAGGTCAAAGGATCCATACAAGTACTACACGAGAATCCATTGTGATACTATACCATGTGGATTACTCGTTTAGTGGATCTATCCAGTACCATGCTTCCAGGCATGTACCCATTAACTTGGTTGACATTCCATGTCCAATGACCGGTAAGACACCGCCATACAACCAGGTTAATGATAGTCTATTGTTCCATTCATTCCCATGACTGGAACAGACTACGGATCTATTTATGGTCATATCGTTTACCCTATTCATGGTCTTACTGCCAAGTGCATGACACTTGTCATCATGGATATAGATATGTCCGTTGGATACTTCATTTAATATATTACACAAGATAGATATAATAAATGAATTGATGCCTTTATTAATAACACAAATGAGTACCACACATAAATCCAATAAATGTATAGTACAAATACAAGGACCAATGCCTCGGGACTAGAGCATTTCCAACAGAAGACATGTAAGAATATCATTACACAATAATGTATAACCAAGAAGAAGAAGAAGATCACCAATTTTACATAAAAAACATTACAGATAACATAATTCAGGAAATATACAAACAAACAAACAACAATATAAACAACACTTTAGAATGTATAAAAAATGTAACACAAAAGTATGATAAAGGTACCATAAAATATATCAGAAATGTATTATAAATGCATCAACAAGCAGACATTTGTTCAATATAATTTATTCTTGTATTTTTTTTTTCTATGGTTAGCTTTTATTTAGATTTCATAACGATAAAAAAATCAGGTTAGGTGATTCCTCACCATAAATAAAAAATGTGAAATTATTACATAAAACACAGTATGCGAAGTATCAGAATTGTATCAGAAATATATTTAAAATGAATTAGAATTATATTAGAAATGTATCAGAAAATATCAACAAACAAACATTGATACAATATACTTTATTCTCTCTCTTTTTTTTTCTATGATTAGCTTTTTTTTAGTTTTCATAATAGTAAAAAAATCAATTTAGGTGATTCCTCACTACAGATAAAACATGTGGAATTAATAAATTAAATACGGTACGCGAAGTATCAGAATTGTATCATAAATGTATCAAAATTGTATCAGAAATATATCAGAAAATATCAACAAATAGACATTGATACAATATACTTTATTATATATTTTTCTCTATGGTTAGCTTTTATTTAGCCTTCATAACAATAAAAAAAAACCAGTTTGGTTCTTCACTATGGATAAAATCATTTTTGATACAATTCTGATACATTTCTGAAAATTGAATATACATATATATATATATATATCTCATTTTGAAGAGGAAAAAAATATCAAACATGAAAGAATCACATGGAGGGGGAAAGAAGTAGGTAAAAGCAAAATTTACAATCAAATAATCGTATTTTAAAAAATGCCACAATATACACATAAAACAAAAGTAAAAAATGAGGTATTTTTTTATAATTTCCCTTTGAAATAGAGCATTGAAAAAAAAAGCTAACAATCTAAAAAAATGAGGTATTTTTTATAATTTCCCTTTGAAATAGAGCATTGAAAAAAAAAGCTAACAATCTAAAACAAATTCATATATATATATATACCAAAAAAAAAGTTATATCTCAAAGCAAATTAAAATTTTAAGAATTCTTATTTGTTATAATTAACTTAAGTCTATTATTTTTACAGCTATATACTAACGCGTTGCTAGTTTCAAAACCGTAAGATTTGAGGAGACTCCGTGGGCCTTGAAAGTGCTGTGCTTGACTTGATTAGTGAGCATATAAGTAGGGTCGGGCTTATATAACACAAAACCAATTGGCTTTTGTTAAGGCTCAATCTACTCCGCATATATACCACTCTTCATCTCATTTATTTCCGATGTGGGATTCTCCAACATCTGCAACACTCCTTCTCAAGTGCAACTAGGCCTGTACCAGTTGTCACTCGTCAAACATTCCTTGGCCTCTCTCCTTTACAGCCCAAGGTCATCAACGAGTCTAGTTTTCTCCACTAGCCCAAACTCTACCAAGACTTCAACTGTCGAGCCTTTTTCTGCTCTGATACCATGAAAAGATTTCGTGGGCCTCGAAAGTACTGGGCCTGACTTGATGAGTGAACATATAAGTAGGGTTGAGCCCATGTAATATAAAACCAATTAGCTTGTGTTAAGGCTCAATCTACTCCACATATATACCACTCTTCATCTCATTTATTTTCGATGTGGGATTTCCCAACATTTGCAACAAGATTGACATTGGAGCTGAAAGACTAAATTAGCATTGATATTTATGTGTCGCTAAAAAATAGTGGCTAAATACTAACTTTTACTATAGTACCATACTATAATATTAAAGCAAAGCTACAAATGAGTGATTACACCAAAAAAATTCATCAAATTAAAGTAACTATGAAGGTTTTTTTACTGGAAAGGAATACGGAATAGCAAATGTCTTAGGTAGCCACAAAAGATGCAAATAAGACCAATAAGCTTTCCCTGGCTTAAATGAATCTATAAGGACTATAATCAGTAGAACATACACAAGCGAACATCAGGAACACCAAGATTTTTAGGTGGAAAACCCCTATAAAAATCACGTGGCCTTTTTTGGCCCAAGATAAAAATATCCACTATAATATGAGAGTTTTATAGCAGATACAAGCAAAGTAAGTGAACAACAACAAGTTTCACGACACATATGACAATAACAATAAAAAGGATACACCAAATAGATACAGCAAGAGAAAAATTTCTATACCTCTAAACAAGATCTCTACCACAAAATATGAAGATAAACAAGTCAAGAACCAGCTCACTAAATTTTAGACCAATCTGAAAAGAACAACCTGTTCAAAAGACTGAAAGAAATGAAGCAGCTCAAGTTTTATGAACCTCTAAATACCAATCTGACCATTCAGAATCAAGAAATAAAATTTCCCAATATGCTCTCCAAAAGTTAGGACGATCAGACTCTATATGAGGTAAAGATCACTGAAGAAGATAAAGAATATAGTTGAAGAACAATATTCATAACCTTAAAACAAATTTTCTCCCTTAGTTCTTTTTACCCTTTGTATCCAAAAACTCTCTCAAGTTGTTGTTATGTTTTTCTCTCTCCCTTACTACTTCTCCTTACAAGAGCAATATATATTTATATGTTGTCTCTTGAAGAGCATAGCCATCTGAACCCTTCAAAACTTTAAGAGTAATAACAACATGGACTTTAAAGACTTAAGAGTCTCTTCCTCTTGAACCATACATGAGTCTCTTCCTCCACATAGGAAGGGAACAAAGCCTAACAAAGGTCTGTTGGATTTTACGATGAGGGTTTTTATTGACTGTCGAAAATCGATGCTAAAAGACCCTGCATTACTCGGCCGCTAAACAGCTCCTCAATCGCATATCGAGTACTATGCCGTCAGGATTGACTTTTTACCAGGCGACTATAGAGCTATAGCAGTGAGAGAAGGTAATCTTGCAGGTGGATATCCTCTAACACATTTGCTTAAGTTATATTTTGATGTTCAAAATTAATTTGTTCCAATTACTGATCAGCAATCACCGTTTGACTGGGATTCACCCATTTCCTCTATCCAACACCATCCGGATTTAAGAAATTAAATGAAAAAAAAAGAAACAGGAGCAAAATCTCCAATTTTCTTATTGGATTTGCATAACATGACCAAAAATACAAATAAAACAGAAATATTACAACTGTACAAACAAGAAATTTTATTTTTATTGCTAGTCAAAACTATATTCTGAATGTAATTACGTTGCTAAAGGTAGTATTATACAAAAGAAGGAACAAGAAAATGGATCGCTGCTAAATGTCAAGTGTAAAAATAGTTTTGTGTTGCAACAAAAGCATTCGTTTGCTAAGAGTAGTGTATTTTTGGTCAATTGGAAATTCATAATGTGCTGCATTAGCAACCATGCTTATGTGATATCCTCTCATTAGCCATGAATTCGCTACTCTTGTCATACACTAAATAATATATCACGAAGTAGGGGTGTTCAAACATGGGTTACGTGGGTTATTAGTGGAATCTAACCCAATCCATCTAATGATAATATATTGATGGGTTGGTTGGGTTATAATGGGTTATAGAAAGATTGAGATAACTTTTTAAACGGATTAGATGGGTTTAGTGGCACTGCCAGGAATTGGCGGATTGGGGGGGGGGGGGGAAGAATTTCCTTAAAAAAATTTTCGGTCGATGAACAAAAATTTTTGACCAGCCGACAAACTTGGAATTAATTCAATTCAATTTAATAACGATACAATCAAATTCATCCAAGTAAATCCTTCTCAATGTATCTCTCTTCTCAAATGGATAACCATTAATCAGTTTCCTCAATCTAGGATCACCAATAATATTATTATCTGAAACTTCTACCTCTGTGCGAGCTCTTTTTTCACTAGCTTTGTCAATAGGGGTTTCATTACTAGTTGATGATGGTTCGGGAGTTGATAAAGGATTCCACTTTCTAGTAACAAACATATTCATATTTCTAATTCCTAAAAATAAAAACACAAATACTACAAATCAATTTATCAATTCATAACTAAATTTAAACCTACTTTATTAATTCAAACACAAAAATAATAATACACAATCAATTTATCAATTAGTGCTAAATTCAAACCTAATTTATCAATTTATCAATTCAAACTTATCAATTTATCAATTAATGCTTCAATTTATCAATTCAAAAATAATTTACAAAAATAAGTTTCTTTAAAACCTAATTCAAATCAAACCTAAATAAATTAGAAACCTAAACATTTAAATTTAAAACTAACCAGAGAAGAAGCAAAGATGGAGGAGACGGAGCGAATGATGGTAAGCTGAGGTAGAGGACGGCTGTGTCTCGTCGTTGTCAACAGACAGGAAGCAGTGGCAATCAACAGAAGGGACTGAAGCTTTAGCAGGCAGCAGCGTGCGTTTCAATTTCAAAGAGAGGGAAAGGAGAGGGGCAACATTAAATTAAATTTGTTATTATTATTATTTTTTTAATTCTAGAGAAAAACCAAAAAGAAAAAAAAATGAAAAGATTTTTTTTAAGTTCCATGGCAAAACAAAAAAATTAAAAATTGAAAAGGTAATTCAATTACAAAATTTATATACGTAGTACAAAATTGATAAGTCACTAAATTGTGTTACCTAAGTCATTTCACATTTCACTTTGATTCCCCAATTCCACCCTTGGTTATCAAATTTGTTCTTAAGAAAACCTTGCATTTTTTAACAGCATGTTTTTATTCTTACTTTCCTCATTGAAATCTGTTTTAAATAGCCCATTGTGAAATGGGTGCTTAATTAAAATTCTTGAAGCTGCATTTTTGAAAAGATTACATCCTGTTCTGCTTGAAAGAATTATTTGTTCATTATTGACATCTCTCAAAATATTCTGTCAACCCTTGATGTTTCATACTTAAATCTTTTCAATTAAAAAAAATCAAATAAAAAATAAAAAATTAAAGTCAAATCCTTCCTTCTTGTTTATCCTTAGTGTTGAATAAAATTAAAAATAAAGTTGCGAACGCATTTTGCTGAAATATCTCAAATTCCTTGTCTAAGCTGTTTTGTTCTTATTTTTCAACATTCCTTGAGGAATTTATCATTTGCATTGCTGTTGTTTTCTTAAATGGCATTTTTGATAATCAACTATCCTTCATAATATCCATTCCATACCTGTCACCCTAGCCCCATTACAACCCTTGATGAAGACCTTTGATATTGTCTGATTTTGTTTGAGTGATTAAATTAATTGATTTATGAGCTTAAGGATTCAAAATCTTACATTGCTGGTGAGTGATCAAACACTAGCCCTTAAACACTTTGGAGTGATTTGAGTGAATCTTTTCTTTGGTGAGGTATCTTAGTTCAAAGCTGTTCTCATTGTTGTTTGTACATAGTTGTTGGTTGGAAAGCTTGATAAGTGTTGAATGCTAAGTTGTTTGCCTTATAGTTTCTATAACTTATAATTTTGCTTAAGTGCTTGTTCGCTCTCATTCTGAAAGCGTTTCTTAAGGTTATTCTTTTTTATCTGTGCTGTTTCAAAATTAAATCGACATTTTTTGCTTGAGGACAAGCAATTGCTTAAATGTGGGGGAATTTGATAAGGGGAAAATATCCTAATATTTGACCACCAAAAGAGCTATTTTGAATTGCTAATAAGTTGTTTTTGGCTCCAAATTACCCTAATTAGGAGCAAGTATGGGTTATTTGTTCTTCTTATCTCTTTGTAGGTTTTTTCTGGAAAATATGGGAGAAATTTGCTCAAGATTGGTTGCCCAAGATGTTGAGTAGTGAAGCTATCTTTTTAAGACTAGTGCAGAAGCAGCTTTCACCGGAAATAGGTTAAAACAGCTCATTGTTTTTAGAAAGTTTCATTCTTGAAGCAAGGTTGCCCAATTTTCATTGTTTAATGTTGGAGATAGCTTATAAAGCTCTTTTTAGCCTTTTTCTTATAAATATGAACTCTTAGATCTAGTGTTCTTAAAAGACACATGTAAGGCTTTGATCTCTCTTTATTCCTTAGCCCTAATTTCTTTGGAGTTGCATTTATGCTCCCCTTTTCTGAGTATTAACTATCTTTGTTTTTCTGAACTCCTTCCTCTATTCTTTTAACTTAGTTTTAGTAACATTAAGTAAGTTTTCTTTTATGCCTTCCATGGCAGAAACTGTTCTGACCATGAAGGAGTAAACTATCAGTGTAAGCCAATAATTGCTGGTTTCAATAAGTTCTTTTAACTAATTTAAGGTATCTTTTTAGTTAACGTATGTCTTTCATATATGTGTGGTAATAAATGAGCTTAGCTAACTCATTACTAGTATGTTAAATGTAATGAAAGTTGGTTTAATGTATGGAATTCGTATAAAATGACACTTATAACTACCTTGCAATGGCTTTGAGTTATATGTTAAGGATTCAATCTTGCATGCTTACTTAATCTGATGCTTTCTTGAGTTAATGCATGTTTTGGTCTCTAATTGTGGAGAATGCTCCGGTTAGATGTTCTAAGATATAGGATCCATGGTACAACGAACATTGGCCATGGTGAAATTCATGAAAGAAACTCTATTGCATGAAAAACTGAAAGATCTTTAAATTAGGAAGAATTCCAATCTGTTTCCATGTTGATTGCTGTGCTTGCTCCATGTCTATATATTGTTCATTAATTATATCTCAAGTTTGTTCTTTTACTTGTTAAGTTTTAGATCTATTATCTTAGTAACTCTTAGCCATATAAATTCACTTTTTATGAAATTGATTATCTTATCTGCCATAAGCTGTTCTAATTAAGTACCATCTCTGTTTTGCGTATACTAAACCCAAATCCCTGTGGGAATGATAATCCAAACTTAGATCCACTCTATTACTTGTTGACCCTAGTGCACTTGCTAGGATAATTACATCGTAGCTAAACCAAACAACAAATAGCTGATATTGCTTCACACTCCCCCATGAATTGAACTGGGGAGGTAACAATGGTTAATTTGTCATGCAACCATAGAAACCGAGTCTTGGAGAGGCCCTTGGTCTACACATTAGCAATCTGATCAGTGGAGCGCATGTATTGAACATGTAACTTGACATATGACACCAAATCACACACAAAATGAAAATCAATCTCCAAATGCTTACTCTGATTATGAAACACTAGATTACGAGTAAGATAAGTGGCACTAATATTATCATAAAACAAGATAGGCCATCGAATCAAATGAAACTAATCTTGTGGAGAAGAATCTACAACCAAAGCATTTCTAAGGCGGTAATAGCTGGAGCACGATACTCTGCTTCAATGAAAGAGTGAGACACTGCTCGTTGTTTCCGAGAGCACCAGGAAACAATATTTGTACCAAGGAAAATAGCATACGCACTAGTAGATTTTGTGTCATCAACATCACTAGCCCAATTCGAATCCGTATAACCATTAAGAGCACAATCAGTGGGTCAAATAAATAAGCCATACATTTTCGTACCTTGCAAGACCACTGATCCAAGGTAGGGAGATGTATGAACTGTGAAATGCGATTGACCGTATAAGGAATATCCGGGCGTGTAAAGGTGAGATATCGTAACCCTCTAACGAGAGACTGAAATAGAGTAGGATCACGATATGGTTCACCCTCTTGGTTAGTGAGCCAAACCAAAGCATTCATAGGACTACAAATTGTTTTGCACCTGGTCATTTGAGTTCTAGCTAATAAATCCGAAGTATACTTACCTTAATGAAGAAACAAGCCATTACTGCACCACAACACCTCAATCTCAAGGAAATAATCCAACCTGCCCAAGTCCTTAATTGCAAACTGAGTAGATAAATAAGAGAGCAAATGATATGTTAATGCAACATAACTATCCATCAATAGGATATCATCCATATAAATAAGGCAACACAAATAAGCCAGGATGAATGATAAAGTATAAGGATGCATCGACCTTAGAAACATTGAAACCAAAACGAATTAATGCAGTAGTGAGACATTTGTCCCATTAACAAGGAGCCTGCTTCATATCGTACAATGATCGGCCAACTGACAGACATAATCAGGATAATTAGGGTCAAGAAACTAGGGAGGTTATTGCATAAAAACTTTCTCATCCAACAAACTATACAAGAAGGCATTTGAGACATCTAAATGTCTGATAACCTAATGTTGAGACACTACAAGTGAGAGTAATAACTGAATGGTGCTAGGTTTGACAATTGGGCTGAAATTGTCATGAAAATCTATTCCAGGGTGTTGATGATAACCCTTAGCAACCAATCGGGCTTTATACCGATCGACAGTTCCATCAGGCTTCCTTTTAATACGAAAAATCCAGTGATAACCCACCAAATTCTGTGTGCCAATAGGCAGAACCAACTCCTAAGTTTCATTTTTCACTAGGGCCATATATTCCTTCGCCATAGCTACTCTCCATTTGAGTATTTTCAGTCTTCCTACATGACTGGCTCACTCGGTATGAATAGTAGCAACAATATACATTGAGAAGGGTTATTGTGGTTTCAGATTACCGGTTTATTGACGAGTGACCATATGATCCTGCTTACGTTATCATTGATAGGACCTAGAGGGTCAAATGTATCCAAATAAACAACTAAGGACAATCCTCAGTTAATAGAAGTAGGTTCGAGAATCGGAATGCATGACATAACCCGAGATGGTGAGGTAGTGGTTTGGACATCTGCATTAGGCATTAGTGTTTACCAGAGAGGGTGTGGTCGGTTTAGAGGGTGAAATCGGTGAGGAAGGTAACGGTGGGCTTAGGCGAACTAGATTTGTATCATTTTGTGGAGCTAATGGTGTAGGTGAGGATGTCGGGTTGTGGGTAGTAAAGATGCAGGTATCATGGACTCTTGTATAATGGGCAATGACATGGTATCATTATTGGATGAGTTGTGGGAGCTCACATCATCTAATTTCAAACCTAGGAACACGTGTTCATAAAATAAAACATGGCGTGAGATATAAGCATCACCAATAAGAGGATTGAAACATTTATAGCCTTTATGCAATTTACTATAACCCCAAAAAATACAAGCAATAGATAGAGGTTCCAATTTGTGTTTAGAGTATGGTTGGAGCCAAGGTTAATAAAGACAACTAAAGGCATATGATAATGAATAATCGAGGACTTGACCAAATAATTTATGATATGAAGTATCAAAGTTAATGGTGGAAGTGGGAACACGATTAATATAAACAATAGAAGAGAATGTAGCAGTCTAAAATTTAATCGATAAATGACAATGATGCAATAATGCCAAACCACTTTCAACAATGTGATGATGTTTACATTTTGCACATCCAGTTTATTCAGGGTATATGGACAGAAAACCCTTTGAGTGATGCCATGCTCGGTAGGGGTGCACATGGTCGGTTGACTGGTCCATGTGGACTTTTACAAACGGTTAACCATTTGAACGGTTTTTTTAATTTACTAACCATACACTGTCCATTAAATTCGGTTAACCATTAATTTCAGTTGGTTAACCATTTCTTTATGGTTAACCATTTATGAAATAGACATTATGATTTTGCTAAATTTATAATATTTGAAACCTCAAATAAATAGACCATAAATCTCAAATGTTAAATAAAAATATAAAATTACAAACCATAGTCTTAATTATTAATTAAAATAATATTTTAACCATAAACTCCAATAATTAAAATATTAATAAAAAAAGTTTCAAAACATAGAAATTGTTGTACAAGATCGAACATTAATTAATGAAATATTTATTACTATTCGTTTTTCAGTGAGTGTGAAATTAAGAATTAAGACGAGATAAGATTGGAAGGGAGTGAACGAGACTACTTAGTTTTGTATAGTAAGGAAGCAAAATAACATCAAAGGCCCAAATGTTTCACTTGTTATTCATATTACCTATATATATATATATATATATATATATATATATAATTACATAATTTTTTAAGAAAAATATTTGATAAAAAGTCAGTTAACCACGAGTCCACATAGACTTTCAGTTTAAAAAACCTAAACCTAAACCTTAACCGTTAATTTCTAAAAATAAAAACCGTACACTAGTACATCGGTTTTGGTTAACCATATTTTTAGCTCAGTTTCGGTTCGGTTTTACAATTTTTCGGTTTTTTTGTGCACCCTTAATGCTCGGTTATATATTTAGTGAGATCTTGAAATTCCCCACCCCAATCAGCTTAAAACATTTTAATTGATGTATTAAAATATTTCTTAACAAGTGTCCGAAAGGCAATGAAAGTAGGTAATACTTCAAACTTCTTTTTGAGAAAATAAATCTAGCAATATTTAGTGAAGTGATAAAGAGTATTCATCAAAAGATTGAATTGGTGCAAGGCCCCATACATCGGAACAAATTAATTCAAGTGGTGCAAATGCTTGAAAATTGGAATGTGAGAATGGAAATGGTGTGCCTAAAATACACACTATCTAATAGTGTACTAGGTCGCAAGTAAAAAATTAGTAAGTAGAGTATCGTATCCACAGGGTTTGTGATAACTGTGCACAATATGGAAAACCTATGTGGTTCCAAATAATAGAGAGAATAAGTAACACAGTTTATAAAAGGTGTTTGGCTTGGTAAACTAATATTTAATAACATAAACAGCAAGTAAAATAAAGATAAACATCCATATTTTGTAACTTGGATGGGACACAGTATAGAGTGGGCATGCTTGTAATAAGTCTATCATTCAAGGTTAGATCTATTGTTTCAGTGAGAATAAGGCATCTCTCATGATATTCACAATAACCGATTGGTCCTCGTGCTATTGATCCTAAGCATTTATACTAGATATCGCATGGTCAGCCTCAACCTAGCATACATACCAGCATAAAGAACAAGAAAGCATTTAACAGAGGTGCTATGCAACCATTGAAACCCTTAGATATAAACGCAAATCACATGGTCAGTCTCATTGTTAATCTACATGTTTGAAGGGTCATTCCATTCATGGACTTATACTTCATGGTCAGGTTTCCACAAATTAAGCATAGAGTGATCAGTTCTATGAGGATTAAGAGCACACATTCACAACCAAAATGAAGATGGAAATACTAGATAATATTACTTACAAAACCCAGTCCTAAGGCTGGTCCATCCAAAAGGGTCTACTCCTCCTTCTCAATGGTTGACACAGCTTGGATCAGGTGGAGAATCTCCATTACAACTCTAAAAACTAACTAGCTACTACTACACTATTATAAAATGAAAAGAAAGATGAAAGGATAGTGATGGAGGCCGTCCAATCAGAAAAAACTTCTTTAACAACCTTAAAAAAGGAGAATAAAATTCCTCAAAACTTTGGAAAATGTTTAAGGATAAAACCCTAAAATGCACAGGATTGTGACAAGTGTTCAAATCCTATTACAAGATGGTAAAAATATATAAAAAGGTAAAAGGAATATGCCATAAGAATCTCCAGCTCATCAGATCACGGGTTCCAAAATTGCTCTCTAAGCAAGTCTGTACAAGCTGTGCGCGGGACCACTGGACACGTGTTGGCTCCCGAGTAACCTTGCAGAATGTGCCCGAATTTGTCTCCTCCATACCACAACTCTCCAAAACCTAATGCAGGGAGCAAATTTCATGAAAAGCGGGTAAGAAAGGGTATAAATAACGTTTAAAACAATTTACGCATATTCAGACCTACACAACTTGAAATCATGTGATTATACACTGAAAATAGGTTAAAACGCATAATTTAATTAGATATAAATTGGACTTATTGGACAATTTATGCATTTTGCTGGTCAAACAAGCTTGATATAATTGAATATTAGAAGAATTAGAATAAGCAATTTTATTACTAGCAAGAGTTCGTTTAACAATTGGTAAGGAAGGATGTCCCAAATGGGCATGCCAAAGTATATAAAGAAGTTAAATTAGCCTTCGGAGAAACCGATTTATTAGACTTCAAGCATAATAGATATAATCCATCATTACTCTGGGAGACTTAATCAGAGACTCATTTGAACATTTTCTTTAGTTTCTAGCAGTTAGATCAAGCCACATATCACTTTGTGGTGTTTTAAGGGCATGTTGCCCTAGTTTCTTTGAGTCCTATATAAACTCTTTCTTTAATCTATTATAAGGGCGCCACCAACCCCTCTTCTCTCCTTCCTCCACCTCCATCTTGGTTTATGGTAGTTTTTGTTAAGTTTTGTTCAAGGTCTTCCATGGCATAACCTGTTCTAGCCATGGAGGAGTAGTTTAAGGTTTAAGCCAGCAGTGGCTAGAATTTGTAAGTACTTTTTTTATAGAAATCTAAGTATATTTTAGTTTTTGCATGTCTATCTTATGAGTTTATTGCTTAAATGAGTTTGATCACCTCATACATGGCATGTTTAGTTCAATATTTTTTGCTTTACATGTGGAAATACAAGATTAGACATTATGTTGACCTAGCAATGGCTTTGCTACATATGATTGGGGTTCATGTTGGAACTACCCACATTGATGCTTTCTTTTCTTAATACATGTCTTCAGTTATTAATTGGAAAGAATGCTTCGGTTGATTATTTAAAGGCATGGAGTTTAGGAGAATTAATTGCAGAGAATGCTTAGGTTAAACTAATCCTAGCAAGGTTAGAGAAAGATTCCCTTTTGCATATAACAGAAATCACTTAGATTGCATATAGGTACAAGCTGTTCCATGCCCTGTTGTGTTTACTCCATCTGTTATCACTGTTGTTTGCAAATCTGTTCTCAAGTTAACTTCTTTTTATGATATTTGTTAGATTTAGTTAATTTTGAGTAATTATAGCTATAAAAGTACCATCTTTACAAATTGACTATATTTCTGCCACAAGCTGTTCTAGTTTAGGAACCACTTTTGTTTACACATACTAGAAACCCAGATCCCTGTGGAATACAATATCTAGACTTACCATTTATATTACTTGTTGACCCTAGTGCACTTGCTAGGAATATTTTGCATGCGCAGCTTTTAGGCATAATAAGTTTTTGGCGTCGTTGTCGAGGATCCATGTTGTTTTTAGTATTTTGCTATAACATTTGTGAGTTTGACCTATTTACTAGTTTGTGAAGCTGTTTTCAGAGTAAATCTTTCAGTTTTATGTGAAGATTTGGTTCTCCCCCTATACAAGTCATTCTTGAGATAGAAAGAACTTGTAGAAGGAGGAGTGGTGCTGCTAGAAGAGCAAAGAGGTAGAGAGCTGCTGAGTTAGCTCAACAAGTTACAGAACAACTTCTTGAGCCTGAAAGAGAACCAGAAAATAGGATGGCTCATCTTAATGAGCGCGGTAATTTCAATGTTGAAAGACCTAGTCTTGACTCACATAACAAGCTAAATCTTGAAGGGCTAGGTCCAGCATTGTGAGTCCAGATGAAGGAGACAACATGTTTGAAATTAAAGCTCCTAAGATCCAAATGTTATAAGCTAATGTTTATTTTGATGGATTGCCTAGTGAAGACCCAAATGGCCATATCCATGATTTTGTGAATATATGGAACACATTCAGAACTAACAGAGACAAAGTTATCCGATTGAAGTTGTTTCCTTTTTCAGTCCGATACAAGGTAAGGACGTGGTTGAAGAACTTACAGCCAGGCTTTATCATAACTTGGGAACAACTTTTCCAAGCTTTTCTACTGAAGTTTTTCCCACCAAACAACTTATCAAGTTGCTCAATGAAGTGTCTCAGCTTAAGCAAGGAGAGGATGAGTCACTTTCAGAAGCATGTGAAAGATTTAAAGATTTGTTGAGGAGAGTTCCAAACCATGGAATTCCTCTATGGATGCAATTGCAAACCTTTTTCAATGGGTTGACAAATGCCTTCAAACTTCAAATTGAATCGGTCACCAATGGAGACCTAGGATTTATGGATGCAGAAAGTCTTTATAAGACTATTGAAAAGTTGGTGAACCAGAGTTACAAGTGGCATGCTGATAGAAGCGAGAGGAAAAGCAGTGGATCTGTTGATCCAGAAGCTATTTCAAGATTATCCAAGGAAGTTGCTGATCTAACAAGATATATCAAGAATATGGGGCCAAACACTATTGCTACCATAATGAATGTTCCCCCTGTTGGGATTTGTCACCAGAAATCACCCGATAAAAGCGGAAGAACGCGATGATTTCCTCAAATCCATGCCCAGGAGCAATTGAGATGGAAATTGAAAAATAAAAATTTAATCACAAAGAGATAAATCTCTTACCCAGATTATCTCTACAAGAGATGGATGCAGACTGCAGGAATCAAAGCAGAATCCCTCCTTGTTCACGTACACGAACGCCTAACGAACACCACCCATGCTAGCGTGGAAAATCACAAAATTTCAGAGAGAGAGAGGAGGCTAGGGTTTCGGCTATGGAGGCTACACATTCACTTGTGTTGGCCGAAATTCACCTTAGGGTTTTAACCCTAGGGTTTCCAAATTCCCTTAAGGGAATTGAGGCCCAGCTTGGCTTCTTTATCTGTGTGGGCTTCCTGCTTTTAATTCAGGCCCAACCTATTTTAATTAGTCTGGTTTAAATCAATTTCAAGCCCAATTTTAATTTACCCATGTATTTAATATATTACACCAAGTAACATATCATTTACATTTAAATTAAAATTAGTTTGACTAATTAATTTAATCCATCAAATTAAAATTAAGTCTTCACAAAATAAATTCATATGTAAACCTATACATATGAATATTTCCACCCAGGAAATGATCTCATAATTAATCCAATTAATTATGTATAGCCAAATATCAATTTTATTATTGTGATCAATCCAATTGATCCTTATAATATAATTAATATATATATATACCTCTCTCTCCAGAGTGTATACTCCAAGTATACATGTGATTCCTTAAGTCGGTGTTCAGTCGCTTAATGTGTACGATCCCATGGGCCCATTTTTATGTTGGCAGTGGGCCTATGGCTCACAGACTGCAGTTGGGCTTTAGCAAGCCACTGCAGCCCCCAATTAAGATGGAGATGGCAGTCTAACTGTTATCATAACGCTGTAGTTTAAACTTGTACATCCCATGTCATAGATATCGGTGTCCAATACAGAGGCATGGATTGATCACCCTCTTTTATGTCCGGACATTTACTTGATCCCGAATATACTGATGCTCACAAATAAGTTCCAACTTGTTTGGGTATGGCCACACTCTTATCAGTCACATTCATCAAGAGGCCAGTGATATCTTCTCAGTGGACTACTGAGTGACAAATCCCTTCTGCATATCCATAGCATTGACATGCTAGGTAAGTACCCATACTTGGCACCCTATTACAGGCCCTTTAGGCGTACCCCTAAGTATGTGACCTCACATGTAACACCATCATATGGTCAGGTCAAAGGATCCATACAAGTACTACATGAGAATCACTTGTGATACTATACCATGTGGATTTCTCATTTAGTGGATCTATCCAGTACCATGCCCTTATTACATGTACCCATTAACTTGGTTGACATCCCATGTCCAATGACCGATAAGACACCGCCATACAACCAGGTTAATGATAGTCTCCCGTTCCATTCATTCCCATGACTGGAACAGACTACGGATTTATTCATGGTCATATCGTTTACCCTATCTATGGTCTTAATGTCAAGTGCATGACACTTGTCATCATGGATATGGATATGTCCATTGGATACTTCATTTAATATATATTGCATAAGATAAATATAATAAATGAATTGGTGCCTTTATTAATAACACAAATGAGTATAATACATATATCCAATAAATGTATAATACAAATACAAGGACCAATGCCTTGGGACTAGGGCATTTCCAACACCCCCAAGTTGTCACTTTTATGGAGGTGAGGATATGATGGAGTAGAAGAATTGGCACTGACCTATTTGGAGAAATTCGAAGACGGGGAAAAATCAGCGAAGCGGTGAATAGTGAAATTTTGAAAAGTGTCTGATTTGGTCCCAAAAATAGTGAGTTTTCTTGGGAATCGGCCTGATGAACAGAACCCACAATTATTGTGGGCCCCATCCCAATTTGGCAAAAAAATGCCATCTAGTCTTTCAATTTTGCGTTTTTATATTTTTAGGGACTTAATTGCAAATTTTTAAAAGTTTTTCCTTTATTCTGTTATTTTTGAAATTTTAACCCTAGCTTCTATTCACTATTTAAAGGCATGTAAGACATGAATTATTCAGTTTTGGTTGAATTCGAATTTTATGCTATTTTTCCTATCTCTTTGAATTTTCGTAAATTCTAGGGTTAGAGGAACCGTTTCCGGTATCGTGCACGATCAACAGAATTTAGTATCTATCATTTGAAGTTTCCACTTCATCAGTTGGTATCAGAGCCTAACCTTGCGTCATCATGCCTCCACGAAGAGAGAGACGAGTTGGTGACATCGCAGGGGAAGAGGATCTGGAACGACGGATTGAGCAACGCCTCAATCAAGCGGTCGGACAACAAATCCAAGCGGCTGTCGATCTATTGACTGAGAGGATGGGAGAGATGATTGCTGCCCGAGCTAGGGCTAATCAGCCCTATAGGAGACAAGCGAATCTGGTCAACCCGTTCGGTAGAGACGAAGAGGACGAGGAAGAGGATTCAGATGGTGAAGAGGCTCCTAATCGGCGTCGTGTAGCAGGCGAAGATCGACGTTGGGAGAGTGGAATGTGGACTGAAATCCCAGAATTCCATGGTACCCCTTCAACCTGAGGAATTCATAGATTGGCTTGGGACTGTTGAGGAAGTTTTAGAGTTCAAAGGCGTTCCTGAGAATAAGCGAGTCCCGCTGGTTGCAACCAGATTACGGGGGAGAGCGATGGCTTGGTGGCAGCAGTTGAAGTTGACCAGGCAACGAATGGGAAAGTCTAAGGTTTCGACATGGGAGAAGTTGAAGAAACATATGCAGTCGAATTTCTTACCATATAACTATCAATGATTGATGTATCAACGGTTGTTAAAGCTGAGACAAGGGAATCAATCGGTCGAGGATTATACCACCGATTTCTACCAATTAATAGCCTGGAATGATATCCAAGAAACGAAGGAGCAGTTGGTGTCTCGTTATATTGGAGGATTGAGGGAGCAGCTCCGGGAATCAGTCAACGATCTTGATCCCCTGACTGTCTCATAGGCGCATCAGAGGGCAGTACGGATGGAGAGGAGACCGCGTCCTACGGGATTCGGCAGTAGCGGTTTACCCCGTACCTCAGGGGCAGTAGCCCGACCTTCAGGGTCAGCAACAGCAATCACACCAAATTCCACACCTGTAACGGCCAGCAATAATAACAGAAGGGGAGGACAGAGTAGTGGTATGAAGTGTTTTGCATGTGGAGAGGTTGACCATCGTCAGTCTGAGTGTAAGAAAGCAGGAAAACGAGCCATGTTTACTGATGTGGCTGACGAAGAGGGTCAGATTGATGAAGATGTAGGCGAACCAGTTTTTGATGAAGAGGAGTTCGATGAAGAGATTATGGGGGGAGATTGATGGAACCCGAACGGACTCACAAACAAAGGCAGTGTACCTCGTCGTTCAAGTAATAAAATCTGGCCTAAAGTCCAGGTATCGATCCCACAAGGAATTTAAACCTCGATAATCACTAAATTACTAAGAGTCTTTACGTGTCTAAGCGGAACTAAATTTAAGTTTGATTATATTAACAACTATATTAGTCTACTCCTAGTTGATCTATCCCAGCTTACTTTGCTCTTGAATTTGGAACATCAAATGGCGGTTTTACCGACCTATGAAGACTGATGGGGATGGCTTAATTAATCAACTACAAAAGACGAAGTCAACTCAACAATTAACCCTCAATTATACTCCTCCAATTAAATCAACCTAGCGTATCTAGATCTTTTAGGTCCTTAGCCGGTTTTCCTTGTTTAGAGGCGGTCTAATTCTTAAAGCTCAGAAAATAGGGGCACGTATGTTCCACAGTGTCGTCAATACTAATGGTTGCCTAGGTGTCAATCTAGGTAATGCCACGAATATGAACTTAATAGATTAAGATCTTATGAGACTAGATTATCACTAAAGGGATTGCATAAAGAGAAGGGATAAAGATTGAAATTAACTTGCATTCAATTGTATTAATCAAGGAAGGTGTAACAGATTCAATGTTTTCAACCAAACAAAAAATCGATTGCGGAATCAAAAGCTAGCTAAATTGAATTACAAAAGACAAAAAGAAAAACTTATGCCCTTCTTGATCCAATTAACCGGATGCCGACGGTGTGAAGATGCTTGGAGGTGTACCTCTATTAACGAACCCGAGCCGAAACTAAGAACGTTGCAAAAGGGGAAGGTTCAATGCAAAGCAATCTACCAATCGATGGTTCCAAGATTCAAAGAAAACAAAAAGGTCAAGCTAAACCCTAGCTACAAGTTTTGCTCTACCTCTACAAGTTGGGAAAAAGATACCCCAAAAACCAGAAAATAACCTATTTATACGGCTAGGTTAAAACCACAGAAAAGAAAAGCTGAAATTAGGGCGACAGCAGATTTTCGGCCTCGGCACGCCGTGCTGGTGAAGTCGGCACGCCGTGCTGGAGAGTTTTGGGGCGGCACGCCACGCTGGTGGCTTGGCACGCCGTCGTGCTGCTTCTCTGGAACTCCTGGCGCGCTGGTTGGCTTGGCACGCCGTGCTGCCATTGTGGCACGCCGCGCCATTCTGATTTTCAGCACTTCAAGCCCTTCCTTGCCACCGTTGCTCCAACTTCCGGTCCGGGTCCTAATGCCTGTCCAAACAAACACAAAGGGGCATAACCGCACCACAACCACGGACCATAAAACACGAAAAACACGAAGAATACTAAAAATATAAGAAATCAAACCAAAACATAAAAATCACAAAATACGAAAAAAAAACAATCAAACATTCACATAAATGATTATAAAAACTACCACTCGAACCACGAATTTGGCTAGAAGACAAGGTCGAAACCGACCTTATCAACCACCCCACACTTAAAGTCTTGCTTGTCCTCAAGCAAACAAAACATCTCCAACTCCGGAAAACAATGAAGCAAAATTAAAGATCAAATCACAAACCACAACCTCAAATTTATCCACAAGTCAAGCATACTCAATCAATAAGGCTGTCACAAAGAATTTAACATTTAACCCCAAACTCATGCACACAAAGCAACTCAATTGACTATCAGAATATGATTTGCATCACTAAAATAGTACACTTCTAAGTCACTTCCCTATCAATCACATAGATAAAGATCAATAGGACTTTAGAATTCACACAATTTTCTTGGGGCGGAAAACAAAATTATCACGATGCATTGATCGATTCCATTTGATTGACCTTATAACTTTCGACCTTACTTGAGATGTCACTTAGCTTTTCCGAACAGATAACAAAGATGGAGCAAACACAATGCACCCGACTTACTCAACTAAGCACATTCAATCAAGCGGCTACTAACACTATTCATAACTTCACCTTGTAAGTGAAGCCAGCGGAATAAATTTCCATTTTTCATTCTTGACTTTTTGTCAATGTTCATTAAGTACAGATAATTAGTTTCCCTTACCCCAAGGTTAATCAAAATAAAACACACAATTTGCCTATTTCATCTCTTTACTCATGCTCAATCAAAAAGAAGCTTCTTAGAGAGTATATGTCTAAAAGCGATGCATCTCAACCCCAAAGTCTATATTATTCCAAAGGTGACAATCAAATGGGGCCTCATGTTGCATTCAATGTAAACATCCCTAGTAACAAGCATACTTAACCTAGAAAGATGCAAAATAAGAGGTTATGCGGTTATGTTTTTCTTTTTTTTTTTTCTTTTTTTTTTCTTTTTTTTTTTTTTTTTTTGAAATTAAAGATTGTAAAACATTGCTTATGAGGAGTTGGATCATTAAGTTGCAAGCGGCAAACAAAAAAAACAAATATTATCAAACCAAAAACAACCAGAAATAACTCCACACAAAACATGCAAAAACTAAAATAAGCATACAAGACAAACAACAAATAGTGCAATGTAAAAAGAAATAAAAGAGAGAGAGAGAAAAGCCCTTGACCCACCCCACACTTAAATTGCACTTACTTCCAAAAGTGCAAAGGAAGAAAGAGCAAAATAAAGCGGGAGAAGAGAAGGGTTACCTCACATATCGGGTCCGGGCGGAGGCGGCGGCGGATACGGCCAACCTTGATCAGCACAAAAACGAGTGGCAAACGCCTCGATATTGGCCATCCGCTGCCCAAGCATAACCTGATGGACGGTTAAGTTTTCCAGCTGTTCCACGATGCCATCTAACCGTCCTTCAACCCGAGCCATAAAATCCACGCCGACCGAAACATTTTCCGCATCCTCCTCGGCGGCCTCTGCTCCCTCATAAGCCTCCTCTTCATCGACCTCCATGGGAGCCTTTCCTTTACGCGAACCTCCCGCGCTCGAGGTACCTGCAGCCGTCACATTCGGAGCACAAGACAAAATGCCCTTCGAAAGCTTCTTGGGAAGAATGCTATCGAGGTGCCTATAACAAGTATTAGAATGAAAGAAACAAGCAATACAAGTGACTATGTGCCCTAATCCTAGTTCAGACTTGGACCGATTGTGGTGAAGGTAAAGGGCCTCCATGACAAAAAATCCTAAGTGCACCTTAACATCATTGTGCACATGCCACAAGAGTAACAGCTCAAAGGCATTGACCCGATTACTTTCAGTTTTCCCAGAAAAATTAAAGCAGACAAACTTATGCAGCAGTTGCAAAATGGGGTCCTGGATTTGGGAAGTCTTGGCAAACCGGGGTTTGTATACCCCGGTGCCTATCAAACGCCAAAATTGCTTGGCATCCATATCTTCGGGCCATGTATAACTAGTTCCTTCTATGCCTATGCAATCCCGAAGACCATCGATGTCTAGGGAGTGGGCAACCCCAAAAAGTCGGAAGGTGATGCTCCTAAGGCCTGAATTAGGGTCAGTCTTGAAACTCAATGTGGAGTAGAACTCGAGGTTCAACTCCCTAAAAACAGGTACGCTAGATTTGACAAACGCATACCAACCCATACTATGCAACTTAGCACATAAAGCATCAGACCGATCTAGCACACTCAAAAACCCCCAATCGAAGATTCGGTAGGGAGTGCTTTCAAGAGGGAACAAAGTTTTATAGCGCTTACCTTCCTCGTCCGAGAGCAGAGGAAAAGGACACTTATACTTCGCGGAAAGGCTCGTCAAAGGAGCCATTTGCGGCTCGGAAGGAAGGTCGGCGCGTGGCTCCGAATCCGGTGACGGATCCACATGTGGACGGGAAGAACCGTGTCTCTTGGCGGGTACAGACTTTCGCTTCATCCTACAATTGCACATCCATAAAAAAAAACAAAACAAAACAAAACTCAACAACAAAAGAGAGCAAAACCATAAACAACCTAAGTGCAGAAATTCAATTGACTAAAAGAAAGCATAACAAAAGAAAGACCCTATTAAGCAAGTAACCAAGCAAAAATCAAAACTAGAAAAAGAAGAATAAGGTTTAGATTCATACCTTGGTGTAGAGAAAATGAAGCACAAGGAGAAATCTAGGTCAAAAGGGGAGTGGAGGAGAAGGGGAAAGGAGAGAAAAATGGAAAAGAGAAGAGGAAGAAGAGGGAGAGAGAGAAAGTAAGGGGAGAGGGTTAGAGAGAGAAGTGAGGAGAGAGAGAGAGAGAGAGAGAGAGAAATCTGAGAGAAAAAAAACGAAGAAGAAGAAGAAGAAGATGAATAGGGGCGTGAAGAAGAGAAGGGGGAAAAAGAGGTTTAAATAGGGAGGCGCAATTTTCGACCTGGCGTTTCAAATTTTAAACGCTCGGCACGCCGTGCCAAGAATTCAGCACGGCGTGCTGAGCAGAGCAACGAGAACATACCTGGAAACAGAACGCCCGCACGCCGGCGTGCCGATTTGGCACGGCGTGCCGATTTCGACTCCTCAATGCCTCTTCGAAGCAGAATGACGGCACGCCGGCGTGCCGTTTTGGCACGGCGTGCCGATGTCGCTTGCACGCGATGTTGAGACAGAAGCGCGGCACGTTGGCGTGCCGCTTGAGCACGCCGCGCTGGTGACCAGATTGCACATTGGCACGGCGTGCTGAATTGCGGCACGCCGTGCTATGCTGAATATCACCAATTCTTGCCTTGTTCCACACTTTGATCATGACTCTTGGCTAACTTGCTCAATACCCTATTCCCACACACAAAAACACACAAAAACATGATAATACAAACACAATTAATGTACAAGTGAGGCACACGTACCTCATTGCTATGTTTATAGTCGGAATAGCTCGACTCTCTCGCTTCGCTTGTGTTCATGGGTCTCTCAAGAGCATCACTTGCCTTTGCTCTTGTGCCCCCGTGAAATATTTCTTGAGGCGATGACCATTTACCTTTTGGATGCCCTCCGGAGTAAGTATCTCAATCATGCCCGAAGGGTAGACTTTGTGAATGGTAAACGGTCCTGTCCAACGACTCTTCAATTTTCCGGGAAAAAACCTCAACCTTGAGTTGTACAAGAGTACCGCTTCTCCCTCCTCGAAGCTCTTTTCCTGGATCCTTTGATCGTGCCACCTCTTGGTCTTTTCTTTATAAATTTTGGCGTTCTCGTAGGCCGAGAGGCGTAATTCTTCAAGTTCGAAGAGTTGACGAAGCCGGAGCTCTCCCGCTGCTTTCATATCAAAGTTCAAGAATTTTAAGGCCCAAAACGCCTTGTGTTCTAGCTCAACGGGAAGATGGCATGCTTTTCCAAACACAAGACGGTATGGTGACATTCCTATTGGTGTTTTGAATGCCGTCCGGTAAGCCCAAAGTGCATCGTTAAGCTTTAAACTCCAGTCTTTCCTCGACATGCTGACCGTCTTTTCAAGGATTCTTTTCAGTTCCCTATTCGACACTTCCACTTGTCCGCTCGTTTGAGGGTGGTAAGGTGTGGCTACTTTGTGGGTAACGCCATATTTCTGCAAAAGGGAATCAAACTGCTTGTTACAAAAATGGGAGCCCCCATCACTAATGATAGCTCTAGGGGTCCCGAAACGAGTCAATATATTGCTTTTCAAGAACTTGATTACCACTTTTGCATCATTCGTAGGCAATGCTACTGCTTCTACCCATTTTGACACATATTCGACCGCCACCAAAATGAACTGATTCCCATTAGAGTTTGGGAATGGTCCCATGAAATCGATCCCCCATACATCGAAGAGCTCACACACTAGAATTCCTTGTTGGAGCATCTCATTTTTTTTTGAAATATTTCCGGTCCTTTGGCACGCATCACAAGCTCGAACATAAGCCTCCACATCACTTCTCATTGTTGGCCAAAAGAATCCACAAGACAGAATTTTCCCCATGGTTCTATCCGGTCCAAAATGTCCTCCCGCCTCTCTATCATGGCACATTCGGATGATTGAGGTAACTTCCTCAAAAGGTACACATCTTCGAATAATACCATCTGCACACGACTTAAACAAGAAAGGATCATCCCAAAAGTAGTTTTTAGCATCATGAAAAAATTTTACCTTTTGGTTTCGTGTGAGATCAGGCGGAATGATATTACCAACTTTATAATTTGCAATATCGGCAAACCATGGCACGGAAGTGACCGCAAAGAGTTGTTCATCCGGGAATGCATCTTGGATCTCCGGTTCTTGCTTCCTTTCACCTTCTTGCGGCAGCCTGGACAAGTGATCAGCTACCACATTTTCTACTCCCTTCTTGTCTCGGATTTCGATATCGAACTCTTGCAGCAGTAAGATCCATCTTATAAGACGAGGTTTTGCATCCTGTTTAGACATCAAATACTTGAGTGCAGCATGGTCAGTAAACACGATTACTTTTGACAAAACCAAATAGGACCGGAATTTATCAAAGGCAAACACAATAGCTAGTAATTCCTTCTCTGTTACAGAATAGTTCATTTGAGCATCATTCAACGTTCTACTAGCATAATAAATTGGGCGGAGGATTTTATCCACCCGCTGACCTAAGCATGCACCTACTGCACCATCGGATGCATCACACATCAGTTCGAAGGGAAGAGTCCAATTAGGGCCGATCATTATAGGTGCTTCAATCAATTTCTGTTTTAACAATTCAAAAGCATGCAAACATTTATCAGAGAATTCAAAAGAAACATCTTTTTGGAGTAACTCGGTTAGTGGTTTGGAGATTTTAGAAAAATCTTTTATAAATCTCCTATAAAATCCGGCATGGCCGAGAAAACTCCTCACAAGCTTAATTGAACTAGGGGGAGGTAACTTTGCAATAACCTCAATTTTGGCCGGGTCGACCTTAATCCCTTCCCCCGAGATCTTGTGTCCAAGCACAATACATTCCCTTACCATAAACTGGCACTTTTCCCAACTAAGGGCTAAGTTCGTGTCCTCGCACCGCTGCAAAACCTTATCCAAATTTCCAAGACAAGTAGAGAAATTAGATCCATACACAGAGAAGTCATCCATAAATACCTCCATGAAATCCTCAACCATGTCGGTAAATATGGCAAGCATACACCTTTGGAACGTGGCTGGTGCATTACATAAGCCAAATGGCATCCGTCTATATGCAAATGTCCCGAATGGGCATGTAAATGTGGTTTTCTCTTGGTCAAGAGGATCCACAGGGATTTGCATATACCCGGACAAGCCATCTAACGTGCAAAAGAAATCGTGACCCGCCATACGTTCCAAAATTTGGTCCAAAAACGGTAAAGGAAAATGGTCTTTCCGGGTGGCGTTGTTTAGTTTCCTATAATCAATGCACATACGCCAACCGGTGACCGTTCTAGATGGAATTAAATTACCTTTTTCATTCTCAATTACCGTCATACCGCCCTTCTTAGGCACACATTGGACTGGGCTTACCCATTGACTGTCAGAGATTGGGAAAATTATGCCCGCATCAAGGAGTTTGATCACTTCTGCTTTAACAACCTCTTTCATGTTTGGGTTCAAGCGTCTTTGAGGTTGTACGCAGGGTTTCACCGCCTCTTCAAGGAATATCCGGTGGGTGCAAAATGCTGGGTTAATTCCTTTAATGTCATGGATCGTCCATCCAAAAGCTCCCTTATGCTTCCGTAACACCTCGATAAGTTTTTCTTCTTGCTCCACTGTCAATAAAGAAGAAATAACAACCGGTAAGTCATTGGGAGGATGTAAGAAAGCATATTTTAAATTCATGGGTAGAGTTTTGAGTTCCAAAGTAGGAGGCTTTTCTAGTGATGACTTTGGTGCTGGTTTGATCTCTCTTTCTAGCCTCTCAAACCTTTGTACCCATGCACAATGTTCTTCTTCTGAGGCAGACGCCTCATCTTGCTCCGCCTCCAGGTTCAGACCTTCATCTAAAGGGGTCTCTAATTCACTGTAGAAAGTCTCACTCACACATTCATCAACCGAAGAGATAGAGGAAATAGCATAACAATTTTCATTATTCAGCGGGTATTTCATTGAATTATAAACATTAAAGATTACCTCCTCATCTTGCAACCGTAGAATAAGTTTACCTTCTTGCACATCGATCAAGGTCCTACCGGTTGCAAGGAAGGGTCTCCCGAGCAAGATTGGGACTACCGTGTCCTCCTCCATGTCTAGTACCACAAAATCCGCTGGAAAAATGAACTTGTCTACCTTGACTAACACGTCCTCTATTACACCTTGTGGCCTTGCTATAGATCGATCCGCTAATTGGAGTGTCATGTTTGTAGGTTTTGGATCCCCCAAACCAAGCTTCCTAAACATTGAAAGTGGCATCAAGTTGATGCTTGCTCCCAGATCACATAAGGCATTTGCAATTTTAAGATTCCCAATTTGGCATGGAATCGTGAAGCTGCCTCGATCCTTTAGTTTAGGTGGAAGTCTGTTGCTTACAATCGCGGAACACTCTTCTGTTAGGGCCACTACTTCGTCATTCCCTAATCTCCTTTTTCCTGCAATTAGCTCCTTGAAAAATTTAGCATAGGTGGGCATCTCTTGAAGAGCTTCCACCAAAGGGATATTAAGTTCAAGCTTTTTAAAGATGTCAAGGAACTTAGAGTATTTCTGGTCCAATTTGTCCTTTCTCTCCTTCCTTGGATAAGGAAGTTTAGGAATGTAAGGACTAATAGGAACAGAAATATCTTCCTTTTGAGCATTAGAAGAAGTAGAGATGTTTTCGGGTTTAGAATGACTTACTTCTTCCGATTGATTACTTACTCTCATGGGTTGATCAACCCTTGGTTCTTCCGTTTGCCTCCCACTCCTTAGAGTAATTGCTTGGGCTGTCTCCCTTGGGTTTTGTCTTGGGTTCGGTTCCGTCGTACTAGGAAGGCTTCCTTGAGGTCGTTCTTGCAAGCTTCTAGCTATTTGAGCCAACTGGTTGGTGAGGTCCCTGTTCAAAGCTTCACTATTGGCCAAACGAGCTTCGTTAGTAGCCAGACGAGTTGATATGTCCTTAAGAAGGCTTAATACCGACTCATCTTGTTTAACATTATGAGCATTACTATTCTGACCAAATTGAGATTGAGGAGCCCTACCAAGCTCTTGATTACGAAAGTCTTGCAAAAAATCGTTAGAAGGTTTCAACACATTTTGATTGTTACCATAGGATAGATTCGGATGTTGAAATCTTCTTTGAAAGTTGTTATTATTTTGGAAAGCATTTTGAAGGGGTGGTTGATTATACCTTTGGTTACCTCCAACATAGCTTACCTCTTGGGCTGATGGATTGCCCATTCCACATTCTTGACTGGGATGGTCCCCTCCACAAGACACACACAGCACAGGTTGGTGTGTTGGATTCAAACTCAGATGTGCCATCATAAGATCAACCTTCTTATTCAATTCTTCCACTGCTGTATCACGGCGTCCCATTTCTACAGCATGGACATCTCTTCGCGTTGGCACTTCTTGTTGCCACAAGGGGCTTTTCCTAGCTAGTTCCTCAATAAGTTCTTCCGCTTGCGTTGCGGTTTTATTAAAAATATCCCCACCTGCAGATGAGTCAATGATAGCACGGTGAGAAGGCGAAATCCCATGATAGAAAATACTTACTTGAGTGCACTTAGGAAGGTCATGGTGTGGGCAGTTTCTGAGTAGCCTTTGAAAACGCCTCCATGCCTCCATCATGGATTCTGAACCAAATTGCCGGAAGGCTGTGATCTCATTCTTCAATTGGACTGTTTTAGACGGAGGAAAGTAATAAGCCAAAAATTCTTCCTCAAGCTGGTCCCATGACGTTACGGATCCCGCTCGAAGGGACTTGTACCATTCAACAGCTCCTCCGATTAAAGAAAATGGAAATAACTTCAATCGGATCACGTCTTGAGGAACTCCATTGAGTCTTACAGTATCGGCCACCATTAGGAATCGATCAAGGTGATCGTTCGGGTTTTCATTGCTAGCTCCACTAAATTGGCCGTTACTTTGCACCATTTGGATCATGTTCGTCTTGAGCTCGAAGTTGTTAGCAGTGATTGGTGGTAGAATAACACCAGCCCGGTTTCTAGGACGATGGGGTGCCATCATATCCGCCATAATTCTATCATCTCCCGCGCCTTCCAATTGACGTTCTTGGCGGAGACGTTCCTGCTCCCGAACCTCAGCCTCAATCCTTGCCCTCATCTCGGCTTCGATTTCATTCCTCATTTGTCGCCTTTGTTCCTCGTCCATGGCTGCAGTTACCACTCTTTGGGATCTTCGAATATTCCTACACGTACGGTCAATTTCAGTATCCAAAGGTAATAATTCAGAACTTTGAGAACGAGTTTGCATAAGCTAGGAAACACTCACACAAAAAGAAAATAAATTTTATACACAAATAATAAAACCAGAAACAGAATATGAACAGTATTAACAATGCTTTAGATCAGAAAATAATCCTTTTATCTAATGTTATCGAAACAAGTTAAAATTCCCCGGCAACGGCGCCAAAAACTTGATGGAACCCGAACGGACTCACAAACAAAGGCAGTGTACCTCGTCGTTCAAGTAATAAAATCTGGCCTAAAGTCCAGGTATCGATCCCACAAGGAATTTAAACCTCGATAATCACTAAATTACTAAGAGTCTTTACGTGTCTAAGCGGAACTAAATTTAAGTTTGATTATATTAACAACTATATTAGTCTACTCCTAGTTGATCTATCCCAGCTTACTTTGCTCTTGAATTTGGAACATCAAATGGCGGTTTTACCGACCTATGAAGACTGATGGGGATGGCTTAATTAATCAACTACAAAAGACGAAGTCAACTCAACAATTAACCCTCAATTATACTCCTCCAATTAAATCAACCTAGCGTATCTAGATCTTTTAGGTCCTTAGCCGGTTTTCCTTGTTTAGAGGCGGTCTAATTCTTAAAGCTCAGAAAATAGGGGCACGTATGTTCCACAGTGTCGTCAATACTAATGGTTGCCTAGGTGTCAATCTAGGTAATGCCACGAATATGAACTTAATAGATTAAGATCTTATGAGACTAGATTATCACTAAAGGGATTGCATAAAGAGAAGGGATAAAGATTGAAATTAACTTGCATTCAATTGTATTAATCAAGGAAGGTGTAACAGATTCAATGTTTTCAACCAAACAAAAAATCGATTGCGGAATCAAAAGCTAGCTAAATTGAATTACAAAAGACAAAAAGAAAAACTTATGCCCTTCTTGATCCAATTAACCGGATGCCGACGGTGTGAAGATGCTTGGAGGTGTACCTCTATTAACGAACCCGAGCCGAAACTAAGAACGTTGCAAAAGGGGAAGGTTCAATGCAAAGCAATCTACCAATCGATGGTTCCAAGATTCAAAGAAAACAAAAAGGTCAAGCTAAACCCTAGCTACAAGTTTTGCTCTACCTCTACAAGTTGGGAAAAAGATACCCCAAAAACCAGAAAATAACCTATTTATACGGCTAGGTTAAAACCACAGAAAAGAAAAGCTGAAATTAGGGCGACAGCAGATTTTCGGCCTCGGCACGCCGTGCTGGTGAAGTCGGCACGCCGTGCTGGAGAGTTTTGGGGCGGCACGCCACGCTGGTGGCTTGGCACGCCGTCGTGCTGCTTCTCTGGAACTCCTGGCGCGCTGGTTGGCTTGGCACGCCGTGCTGCCATTGTGGCACGCCGCGCCATTCTGATTTTCAGCACTTCAAGCCCTTCCTTGCCACCGTTGCTCCAACTTCCGGTCCGGGTCCTAATGCCTGTCCAAACAAACACAAAGGGGCATAACCGCACCACAACCACGGACCATAAAACACGAAAAACACGAAGAATACTAAAAATATAAGAAATCAAACCAAAACATAAAAATCACAAAATACGAAAAAAAAACAATCAAACATTCACATAAATGATTATAAAAACTACCACTCGAACCACGAATTTGGCTAGAAGACAAGGTCGAAACCGACCTTATCAGAGATGTAGGCCCTGCACTGGTGGTGAGGAGGTCGTGTCTGACCCCTCGAGTAGTCGAGGAGAATTGGCTGAGGTGTAACATATTCCAGTCGACTTGCACCATCAAAGGTAAGATGTGTAAATTCATCATTGATTCTGGTTACTGTGAAAATATATTGGCTGCTGAAGCTGTGAGGAAGTTAGAGCTTCCGACTAAAAAGCACCCTAAACCGTATAAACTGTCTTGGCTGAAACAAGGAGGTGAGGTGACAGTTTCACAAAGGGTGTTGGTTCCTTTCTCAATGGGCAGTAAGTATAAGGATGAGGTCTGGTGTGATGTTGTGGAGATGGACGTGTGTCACTTGTTGTTGGGGCGTCCATGGCAGTTTGACAGAGATGTTCACCATGATGGGAAGAGGAACACTTATAGTTTCGTGTTTGAAGGTGTGAAGATCGTGCTGGTTCCTCGCAAAGAGACCAGTAAGGAGGCTGGAAGTTTATTGTCTTTGGCTCGGTTTGAAGAAGAGTTGCAGGATTCGGATATTGTTTTTGCATTGGTGGGAAAAACAATAGCAGAGGAACATCAAGTTCCTGAAGCAGTACAGCCCCTGTTGCAGGAGTTTGAAGATCTGTTTCCTGAAGATTTACCGGATGGTTTGCCACCATTGCGAGATATACAACATCAGATTGATTTGGAGCTTGGAGCAGTTCTTCCAAATCGACCCCATTACCGAATGAGCCCGGCTGAACATGAGGAGTTGTGCAGGCAGGTTGAGGAGTTATTGGCCAAGGGATATATCCGGGAGAGCCTCAGTCCTTGTGCTGTTCCTGCATTATTGATCCCGAAAAAGGATGGTACGTGGCAGATGTGTGTCGACAGCCGTGCCATCAACAAAATCACAGTCAGGTATCGATTTCCTATCCCTAGGCTGGATGATTTGCTTGATTAATTAAGTGGTGCCACTGTGTTTAGTAAACTGATTTGAAGAGTGGTTATTACCACATACGGATTCGTCCTGGAGATGAATGGAAAACAGCATTCAAGACGAGAGAAGGGCTGTATGAATGGTTAGTTATGCCCTTCGGGCTTTCGAATGCCCCTAGCACCTTTATGAGAGTAATGAACCAAGTGTTGAGGCCTTTTATTGGCAAGTTTGTAGTGTTTTATTTTGATGATATCTTGATATATAGTGCTAATGAGGCTGAACATTTGAGGCATTTGAGGGCTGTGCTTGAGGTGCTGCAGAAAGAGCGTTTATTTGCTGCCTTGAAAAAGTGCATTTTCTTGTCTAGTAGTGTTCTGTTTCTGGGGTATGTGGTGTCGGACAAGGGGTTGCAGGTTGATGAGTCGAAAGTGCGGGCTGTTCAGCAGTGGCCTAGACCTGGTACAATCACTGAAGTCCGTAGCTTTCATGGGTTGGCATCTTTTTATAGGCGTTTCATCCCCTATTTTAGCACTATCATGGCACCTATCACAGATTGTATGAAGCAGAAAGGGAAGTTCAAGTGGACGGAGGAGGCTGAAGAAGCGTTTAAACTGATTAAACATCGACTGACTACAGCCCCCATATTGGTTTTACCGGATTTCTAGCAGCCTTTTGAGCTGCGTTCTGATGCTTTGAAATTGGGGATTGGAGCAGTGCTAAGTCAGAGCGGAAAACCAGTAGCTTATTTCAGTGAGAAGCTGTCCGGAGCAAAATTGAATTACAGCACTTATGATGTAGATTTTTACGCAGTTGTGCAGGCTGTTAAGCATTGGAGACATTATCTGTTCCAAAGGGAGTTCATCTTGTACACTGATCATGAAGTGCTCAAACATCTGCACGGCCAGGATAAGGTTTCCGCAAGGCATGCCAGTTGGGTTGCCTATTTGCAGCAGTTTACATTTGTAGTCAAGCACAAGTCTGGGGTAGCAAATAAGGTGGCTGATGCACTGAGTAGGAGAAAGACCTTGCTGACTCACCTTACAGTCCAGGTACCGGGATTTGAAGTTTTTTCTGAGTTATTTGATTCTGACCCGTACTTTGCTGCTGTCTTGGCAAAAATTGAAGCGGGAGAACGGACGGATTTCCATTTACAGGATGGTTTTCTGTTTAAGGGCAATCGATTGTGTATTCCTGATTGTAGTTTGAGGCTACATATTATACAGGAGCTGCACAATGAAGGTCATGTTGGTCGGGACAAAACATTGCAGTTGGTGCAGTCTAACTATTTTTGGCCTTCCATGCGCAAAGAAGTGGAGAAGTTTGTGCAGAGTTGCCGGGTTTGTCAGATATCCAAGGGGACAGCCACAAACGTCGGACTATATATGCCATTGCCAGTGCCGTCACAGCCATAGGTGGACATCAGTATGGATTTTGTATTGGGCTTGCCGCGTACTCAGTGTGGTAACGACTCAATTTTTATGGTGGTGGATAGGTTCTCTAAGATGGTACATTTTATTCCGTGCAAAAAGATGACGGATGCAATAAAAGTGGCTCAGTTGTTCTTTCGTGAGGTGTCTAAGTTGCATGGGCTGCCCGAGTCTATTGTTTCTGATCGGGACACACGATTTCTAAGTCACTTTTGGCGGAGTTTGTGGAAGATGGTGAACACGCAGCTGAACTTTAGCAGTGCGTATCATCCTCAAACGGATGGGCAAACCAAAGTAGTGAACCGTTCCTTGGGTAATCTGTTACGCAGCTTGGTAGGTGAACATGTGAAGAATTGGGATTTGAAGTTGTGCCTAGCAGAGTTTGCACATAATCATGCAGTGAACTGGAGCACGGGGTTCAGTCCATTTGCAGTGGTATACTCTGTTATTCCCAAGGGGCCGCTAGACTTGTTGCCTTTGCCCTCTCAAACTAAGATTTATGGCAAGGCAGAGGATTTTGTTGGTAGTTTGCAGGAGGTCCACGAAGCAGTGCGCAACAATTTGCAGGCCTCGGCTGCCAAGTATAAGAAGACTGCGGACAAGAAACGGCGACATGTGGAGTTTAAAGTGGGAGACTTTGTTTGGGCAGTGCTGACCAAGGATCGCTTTTCTGTTGGCGACTGCAACAAGCTCTCAGCTTGAAAGATTAGCCCTGTAGAGATCATTGCGAAAATTAATCCCAATGCTTACCGTTTGAAGTTGCCGAGTTCAATTCGTACACATGACGTCTTCAATGTGAAGCACCTTGTGCCATATGTCAGTGATTCTTCCGAGGATGAAAATTCGAGGGCGAATTCTTTCCAACCCGGGGAGAATGATGGAGTAGAAGAATTGGCACTGACCTATTTGGAGAAATTTGAAGACAGGAAAAAATCAGCGAAGCGATGAATAGTGAAATTTTGAAAAGTGTCCGATTTGATCCCGAAAATAGTGAGTTTTCTTGGGAATTGGCCTGATGAACAGAACCCACATTTAGTTGTGGGCCCCATCCCAATTTGGCAAAAAAATGCCATCTAGTCCTTCAATTTTGCGTTTTTATATTTTTAGGGACCTAATTGTAAATTTTTAAAAGTTTTTCCTTTATTCTGTTATTTTCGAAATTTTAACCCTAGCTTCTATTCACTATTTAAAGGCATGTAAGATATAAATTATTCAGTTTTGGTTGAATTCGAATTTTATGCTATTTTTTCCTATCTCTTCGAATTTTCATAAATTCTAGGGTTAGAGGAACCGTTTCGGGTATCGTGCGCGATCAACGGAATTTAGTATCTATCGTTTGAAGTTTCTGCTGCATCAGGATATACCTCTTGATTGCTAAGCCAAACACCCTCCCACATCAGAACAGCTTGACTTCATTGGAAACCATCCCAGAAACCAAAACAACCCATTCCAATGCCCATAACCTTGGATGGAGAAACCATCCCAACTTTTCCTGTAGCCAAAACCAGCCTAGACGTAATCCACCAAATTTTCTCCATCTCAATCCAACAAACTGTTCATCATCCTCCCGAGAAGAAATCATTAGTTGAAGACCTATTGATGCAATTCATGTAAAAAACTTAAACATCCATCAAGAATCTTGAGACACAAATGCATCAATTAGTAGACATGGTGAAGCCAGCACAAAAGAGTGAATTACCAAGTAAAATTGAAGTTGATCCCAAGGAAGAGTTGAAAGCCATTTCTTTGAGAAGTGGTCATCAGCTACCTGATGTTCTAATGCTAATGCAAAAAGTCACTTCTGTAGTAGAGAAAGAACCTAAACTTGTTTCAGAAGCTGTTCCAAATTCTGACCAAATAATTTCAGAAGCTATTCCTGATATTCCAGTGTAAACTGCATAACTTGTTCCAAGGAAATTCTTTGTAGAAAAAGTTCCAGAATACAAACCTCTTCTGCCATACCCTCATAGACTCAAGGATCATCAGATGGAACAATAATTAGTAAAATTCCTTGAGGTTTTCAAGAAATTACACATCAACATCCCATTTGCAGAAGCATTAGCTCAGATGCCTTTATATGTCAAATTTCTAAAAGATTTGCTATCCAACAAGACTAATCTGGAGCGTATTGTAACTATTCAACTCAACAAAGATTGTTCTTTAATCCTGCAGTCAAAACAGCCTCTTCCTTAAAAGCTTAAAGATCTAGAATACATTCCTGAAGACTCTTTGGAGGAGTGCTTGAAAGAAAATCCTGATGTCATTCAGAATGCAAAGCTGTTCTGGATGAAATCTTGAAAGATGGAAGCTGTTCCGAAACCTCAAACACTTCTAAACCTTTAAATAGCTTACCATCCCCAACCTTGAAACCCTCAACTGAAGGACCAAAGCTAGACCTAAAACCATTGCCTTCTCACCTTGAGTATACATTCCTTGACCCCCCCCCCCCAAAACAGCTCACCAGTGATTATTTCTTCAAAACTCACCCCTGACCAAAAAGACCAACTATTATCTTTTTTCGGAACCAGAAGGAAGCTTTATCCTGGAAAATCTCAGATATTAAGGGTATCAACCCTAGAACAGTCTACAAGACCTTCATCTGGGACATTATGTCGGAGAGCTGCAAGTTGATCCGCTAGGCCTTTGGCCTTTTGGATATATGTAGTAATTGAGTCATTGTTGCATTTAAGATCATTTAATTAGCATCTTAAACTTTTGATTTGGAGGCAGGACCCCACTCCAAAAGTATTCACTAGCTTCTTCCAAGCATGTTGAGCACTGGTAGCTCTAACAATCAGTGAGCAAAGGCTTGGTTTGACAGAGGTCAATATCCAGCTGATAACTTGACTTGTCTTTCCTATAGGGAGTACAACGGATTTGGAAACTCCATCAATCTATTGTGGCGGAGGTGGTTGAGTCCCATCAATATGATGCATCAGACCATAACCTTTAAGCATAGCTTGTAATTGCATTTTCCACAAAAGGAAATTGCCTTGATTAAGACGGATTAGATGATGTGAGATAAAAGGAACAAAATTCTGCATCATGGGAGTTGAATTCACACTAACCCTAATACCAGTGGAGCTTGAGCTCAGCACGGTGGAGTTGTTGATCGCAGAGGTGGTAGACATGGCGGTGGCTGCAACTATTTCGACCATAGGAAAAGAACGGAATCGGGGTTTTAAAACCTAGATGGCTCTGATACCATAAAGGAGTTTGTGAATTGGCAAATTGTATTATGAGAAATAACAAATATATATACAGCCCTATAGGAGAGAGTGTTCTTAATTAGACTTTGTACAAGATAGGAATACTACACTAAATAGAATAATACATAACTTGTACTCCAAGAATCCTAATTAGCTAATATTCCTTTGGTGCATTACTTTCCTCCAAGAATAATACATTACTTTAGTACTTTACCATTTTTAATTTTAAAAAAAAATTATTAGAATAAATAATTATCACATTAAAGTAGACTTGTCTTATGGAATAAAAAATTGTCGGTAAAGTAAAGCACAAAAAATCATTGATTTGTTTACTTATGTATATGTTTTTGAATCTAATAAGACTTTAATTAATTAATTAATTAATTGGGGACAAAGTACTACTTAGCTTGTATCCCTTAATTATAAATATATGAACCTAACCCCATTTACATCTTCCAAATCTTTTATCACATTTATAGAGCTTTCAACTGGTTTCTGCAGTACTTTGAATCCAATTCCCCCACATCCCTCCACTTCAGTAGAGGTAAGTTATTTATTTATCTATTTATGTACTGTTATATTTTCAATCTATTATCGAAGAAAGCTATATATATTTCTCTTCTCTGTTCTCTCCAATATATAAGTTTGTGCTCAAAATATCAGATCTTTAAAATATAAAGGGATTTTCTACGAGTCATGTAAATCTTAAAATTACGAAGATAACTTATGATAAAATCTGTATAGGAAGCAAGGGGCTCTGAGTTCTATGCAGAATTTTTAATTTCAACTGGGGATTAAAGTTTTTTTTTTTATTTTTTTTATTTTTTTTATTTTAAAGTATGTCCGATCACTCGGTTTGAAGTTAAGTAGACACTTTTTAGGTTGGTCCCTCCCCCAATTAAAGTTTTTTGCGTACACTAAGATTCGAATTCAAAATCTTTAGTTTAAGCGAATTGAGGCCCTTGCCGCTCAAACCAACTTTAATTGGTATTTAAGTTTGTTTTCTAGTATACCTTTGAGTCGTTTTTTCTTCTATTAAGTATTAATCGGTTCCGGGTTTGATTAGACAAACCTCTAACTAGCATCTCTTTCAGTTAAGATTTTCTGTGTAGATTTTGAATGAAATTCAAGACATACGTAAAGCTAAGTGGCTTTGAGTAGGTTTATTTTGCACTCCCTCTTCATTTACTACAAGATAAAGCGCTTATACCGATCGAACCTTCTGTCGCTATAATGTGTTATTGCTGACTTTTCGGACTACCGCCCGAAATCAATTCGGTTGTAACAAAGGAAGTCGGTATAACCAGGTGACTATTTTTGGCCTTTGAGTCCCAAACCTTACGACCAAGGATGTCACAATGCCGGTCGCTAAAGTTTGCGACTGGGTTTGCAACGAAAGATTTTGGTCGCAAGTTACAGAGTTTTGTTATTAAAAAAAAAAAAAAACATATGATTTGGATTGAAGCCCGCTGCTACACCAATTAACATCATAAAGCATATCTTTAAGTTTAATTATACCAAAACCATAAAAAGAACCCTAATGAATACATCAATAAATTTTGATGTTTAAACTCACCTAATGCTATTCCAATTAATAACACGACAAGGTTATGAATATTCGTCATACTACTCATATGAAAGAATCTAGAATCTCTAAAAAAATCAGTCAAAAACAAGAGTTAAAAAATAAATTAAACTTTGAGTAGGTTTATTTTATTCTCCCTCTCTTCCTTTTACACGTGGATTTAGTTTTTTTCAATTTATTTCTTTTTATATTATCTATGCGTTTTGATATTTTTTTTTCTTTTTATTAATTTAAGAAAGAGGTTTAGTATTAATAGAAACTGTCATATAGTTAAGCCACAATATAATTAACAAGAACGAGAAATGTGGCTTTAAAAATAAATTTTAAGAAGATAAATGTTGAAGATAAACTAATTATTTTAATAAGACAATTAATTATTTATTAGCTTTGTTGATAAACCTTGAACAATATATACAGAGAGACTACTTTTACGTTGGTGTTGTTCAACTTGGACCAAACTCACCTCCCATTTGAATTTTGTGGCAGGTGTTATATATCATCATCCAATCATAGCAATATGTCTGACATTGAAGCAGGAGATCAAAGCCATAAGGACGAATGTAAATGACCATCCCCTAGCTTATTTTACAATTATTAAATTATATGCTATTTAATTATATGCTATTGGAATGTCTTTTTGCTAATACCAATTGTTGTTGATACAATTCATTGGGGGTGCTTACTTAAGTAAGTGTTTGTGATCTAATGAGTGAAACTAAAGAGTGATATATAAGTGATACAAATTGAGCCTTTTAATATAAGCATACTGGTTTTATGTTACGTAGGCTCAATTCCGTGACATAGGCTCAATTCCACTTCTATGTACATTTACGGAGTCAAGCCAACACTTGTAAGGCCCTCAGAGCCTTTTCATATGTATCAAAGTAGAAGAAGCCTTAACAGTTAAAAAATCCTAGACTCGTAACAGCTGGTGGAATTTGAGCCAGCTGGTAGAGAAAGACTAGACCTGTTGATAACTTTAGGCTTTAAATGAGATGGGCCAAGAAAAGTTTGACAAGTGACAAACTCTTTCAACCTAGTTGCACTTGAATGAGAGCTTGGAGATCCAATAAGTGAGATTAAAGAGTGACAAATTAAGTGGTGTAGATTAGAGTTCAACACAAGCTAATTAGTTTTGTGTCATATTGACTTAACCTCACATATACGTTCATTTATGCAATCAAATCCAACACTCTCAAAGCTTACATAATTTTTTCAGAAAGCTCTCGATTTTAAACATGGAATCTATAAAAAAAAAAAAAAAAATACATGATTGGAGAGAGAACTCTGAAAAATGGGCCTTTGTTGATCCTTGATCATGATTACTCTGAACATGGATTTAGCGCCAAAATTCCCGCCGCGATGGTACCGACTCATTATATATACTAGATAAAGTGTTTTTACCCACTTTTCTTTCTTCGTTATCGTTGGGTGATTAAACTTATAATCAAATCTCTGCAAAACCACAGATACAAACGAATTGTACAAAGCAGCAATGAGTAATGACTGGAAAAAAGCTGAAAACATATTCAAGGTTTCAAAATTGGGATATGGAGTAAAACTGACAGCAAGAGGGGAGACTGCTCTCCATGTTGCAGCTTTAGCAGGTCATACTGATTTTGTGCAAAATCTGGTTAAGAAAATGAATGAAGAGGAGATAAAAATTGAAATGATAAAATCTCGTTATAACGAAAGAGGAAATACAGCATTTCATTGTGCAGCAATATCAGGAGATGTGAAAATTGCTAAAGCCATAGCTAAAGCCATAGCTAAAGATAACCTTCGAGGTGATCTAGCAATGGCCAGAGGTAATGGAGATTACTTTCCAATAAATATGGCGGCATTAAAGGGGAATAAGGAAATGGTAAGATATCTATATCAAGCTACAAAACATTACTTTGGTGATCCTAATGACACATATGTAGATGGCGAAGATCGCAAAATTTTGTTT
The DNA here is from genome assembly GCA_039660915.1 of Euphorbia tirucalli. Classification (NCBI taxonomy): domain Eukaryota; kingdom Viridiplantae; phylum Streptophyta; class Magnoliopsida; order Malpighiales; family Euphorbiaceae; genus Euphorbia; species Euphorbia tirucalli. Next base: position 68,391,684 of record CM077632.1, read on the forward strand.
CTCTTTTTGATTAAGGCTCATATATATGGTAATTAAGCTCAAATCTTAATTTAATTTTCTCATCCTATCATCATAATTTGAAATTTTACTTGGTTAACTAATAATTTGAAATTTTCATATACCATTCTTTTTGTCTAGATGTTGCGTTAGACATGGCAGCACTACTCTTAGATCAATGTATAGCTCCATGGAAAATGCAGGAGGAAGCACTGCAAGAATTGGCCCGACAGCCTCTAAATCCTCCAGGATTTCTGGTTAGATGCATCCGTACATGTTAGTTCTCTATCCCTGTTTGGTTCATCATTTTTTCTTTTCAATTTACTTCTAACGAATGTTATTGAAATCGGAAAGAACAATGAACTGAAAAAGTTATCTCGGTTCACGATTCAACTGGTTCAACCAGATTTCATAGAATGTTCAACAAGATTTTTATTTTTTTAAATATTATTTAATTAATTTTATTAAAAATATTATTCAATAGGTTTAAATGATACTACTCCCGTGGTTATAAGGGGGAAAAAATTAATTAGAATACTCCTGAAATATGGTTATTCTTTGAAAATATATGGAGTAAATGCATTGCTGCATGGATTTTTAAGACATAATAAAAAAATATAAATCCCCTTTATAACTAAGAGAATATATATTTTAGGAGTACTATAAAATTTCTCATAAAACGGGATGTATATTTTCTTATTATGCTCTAAGGTCATGTTTGGTTCGTAAAATAGAATAGGGTGAGAATAGGATAACTATTCCATGGAATTGAATAGAAGAGGAATAAAATAGTTATTCCTTTTCTCACCCTATTCTAATATTTGGTTCAATGCTAGAATATTATATGGAATATGTCATAATAAAATGGAAAAAAAAACTAGGTGAAAACAAGTTAAATAAAGGAAAGAAGAATCAAATAACGAAAACAGAAAAGAAAAAGAAAATAATGAGATAGAATTGAAAAAAGGGATAAAATTTAGTAAAACAAAGAAAAAGGGACAAAAACAAAGAAAATAGAAAAAAAGGGGAAAACAATGAAAACATAATATCAAGAAAAAGTGAAGAAATTGGAGAAAAATTACTAAAATAAAAATTGATATAAAAAATTACAACATATAGTAAAGTATAAAAAAACTATTCTTTGGTTCCATAAAGAATAGCTATTCTTTACTTTGAGGAACGACTATTCCATAACTAAAAATTGAACCAAACACTGGAATAGCTATTCCACATAGAATAGTTATATATTCCTCCTCTATTCCATGAACCAACCATATCCTAAAAGTATAAACAAAAACACTTTTATCCATGTATCTTTAGAGGGTACATACTTCATGAGCATTCTAAAATTTTCCTTTTTTTAATAACAAAGGACAAATTCTTATGTATATGATGGATCAGTTTTGTGTTGGCCGCATGGGGGGAAGAAAAACATGATGGAGAGAAATGCTATTGAATTAGTTGAACGGCTATGGAATTCATTAATGAGAGACGAAGATAGAACTTATGCATTCCTTAACTCTCACCGTCCAAATCCGATGTTTGAAGCAGCAATACAAGGGAACTCTGAGTTCCTATTGTTAGGAAATCTCGGTCTTTCCCGCTTCGTGAAGTTAAGATAGGCACTTAGAGATTGAAGTTAATAATGGGAGCACAAGAGTATAAATTCTCCAATTTGGAGATTCTTCCACTATACAAAAGAATAGTAGGATTACAAGAATATGTTTACAAAATCGACTCACTCTAAGGTGGCTTACTCAAGCTTAAAGATAGAGACTTTCCAAGCTATTTCTCTTCTCTCTCAAAGAGGCTCTCTAACTCTATAGTTTTTCTCACTCTAGGAAGTGGATTCTCTCTTGGTTTTTGGATGGATGGAATGAAAGTTCTCTTCCCTATTTATACTACTCCACCTCCATAATGAATGGTGGAGATTAATTGTATCCTAGGGTGGAGATTAATTCTCTAGAATGCTCTACACATTCTAGGAGTCTCTACATTCTTCCACTCCCTTCCATACTCTTCTATACTCTTCCATAAGGTTCTGGAAGGTTCCACACATCTCTAGAATATTCCAGAGGGTTCCACATTCTTCCACGGGTTTCTAGAGAGTTCTACAATTCTCTAGAGTTCTCCGGAACGTTCTAGAAAATTCTACACTTCTCTAGAAAGCCCTAGAATTTTCTAGAAACTCTCCAATTAAGGAGGGATCCCAACAAATCTCCCCCTCCCAACTTAATTGGAGGATAGCAGCAAACCAGCACCTTGACAGCAATCTTCAAACTTCTTTGTCGGTAGTACTTTGGTCATCATGTCTGACCAGTTCTCATCTGTGTGAACCTTGTCAAGATGTATTTTCTTTTCCTCAAGGACTTCTCGGATCCAATGATACCTTGTGTCAATGTGCTTTGTGCGCGAATGGAATGTTGAATTCTTTGCCAAGTAAATTGCACTTTGATTATCGCACTTCAACACGTACATTTCTTGATCTATTCCCAGCTCCAGTAACATGTTCTTCATCCACAACATCTCCTTACAAGCTTCAGTAGCTGCAATGTACTCTGCCTCAGTAGTGGATAATGCAACACACTTTTGCAGTTTTGATTGCCAAGAAACTGCTCCCCCTGCAAAAGTAGTTAGATATCCCGATGTTGATTTCCTTGAATCAATGTCACCGGCCAAATCTGCATCTGTGTATCCTTCTAACACAGGTTTTCCTCTTCCAGAGCATAGACATATTTTGGAAGTTCCACGTAGATATCGAAGAATCCATTTGACTGCAACCCAATGTTCGTTCCCCGGGTTGGCCAAGAAGCGACTGACGACTCCAACTGCATAGGCGATATCTGGTCTTGTGCATATCATTGCATACATGAGACTGCCCACTACTGATGAATATGGAATATTCTTCATTTCCTCCATTTCTTTCTCACTTGTGGGACTTTGCTTCGAACTTAGCTTGAAGTGTCCAGCAAGTGGTGTGTTAACCGGCTTTGATTTGTGCATGTTGAACTTTTCCAACACTTTCTCAATGTACCTCTCTTGGGATAGCCATAACAATCTCTTTGATCTATCACGAGTTATTCTCATCCCAAGGATTTGTTTAGCCGGTCCCAAATCTTTCATGGCGAAACTCTTGCTTAGGTCTTTCTTTAAAGCAGCTATCTTTATGCGATCTTGTCCAACAATTAACATATCATCAACGTAGAGTAGAAGTATGAGAAAGTCACCACTTGCATACCTCTTTGTGAAGACACAATGATCACTTACTGTCTTTTTAAAATCATGCTCTGCCATGAAAGCATCGAACTTCTTGTACCATTGCCTTGGTGCTTGCTTAAGCCCATATAGACTCTTCGTGAGACGGCACACTAAATTTTCTTTGCCTGGAACTTTAAATCCCTCAGGCTGCTCCATGTAGATCTCCTCCTCTAGGTCACCATGAAGAAACGCCGTCTTGACGTCGAGCTGTTCAATCTCCAAATCTTGCACGGCTGCCAGGCCAAGAACAACTCGGATGGATGACATCTTTACCACGGGAGAGAATATCTCTTCGAAGTCGATACCTTTTTCTTGTCCGAATCCTTTGACGACTAACCGAGCTTTGTAGCGCGGCTTTGAACAGCTCTCTTCGGTCTTGATTCGATACACCCACTTATTCTTCAAAGCTTTTCTCCCTTTTGGTAGCTCCACTAGTTCATATGTGTTATTCTCATGCAAGGATTGCATTTCTTCTTGCATGGCTATTCTCCACTCCTCTTTGTGACAATCACTCATTGCTTCTTTATAGTTTTGAGGCTCCCCTTCATCAGTGAGCATAACGTACTCCTTTGTGTTGTATCGGGTGGATGGTCTTCTATCCCTTGAGGATCGTCTCGGCTCTGGTGTGGTTGGAGTGCTAGATTGAGGCTCTTCCTGAACTGATTCATCATGAATTTCCTGGTTGCTTTGCTCTAACACAGATTCATGATTTTCACCGTCACTACCTTCAGGTGTGTCATTATCCTCACGTTGAACTGGAGTAAGTTCGGTACTCTTGCTACTTCTCAATCTTGGCCTCTCTGAATTTTTAATGTCTTCGATCGTTTGGTCTTCGAAGAATACAACGTCTCTACTACGGACAACCTTTTTGTTAATTGGGTCCCAGAGTCGATAGCCGAATTCATCCTTGGGTGAACGAAGGTAGATACACTCCTTCGTCTTTGTGTCAAGCTTAGCTCGCTCATCTTTGGGGATGTGAACAAATGCCCTGCACCCGAACACCTTAAGATGATTGTATGAAGCTCTCTTGCCCGTCCAAACTTCCTCTGGAATGGCCCCATCTAAAGGGACTGATGGTGTGAGGTTTACAATGTCAACCACGGCCATTATAGCTTCTCCCCAAAATGATTTGGGTAACTTAGCATGAGAGAGCACGCAACGAACTCTTTCTTCAATTGTCCGGTTCATTCTCTCAGCTAGCCCATTCAATTGTGGTGTCTTGGGTGGAGTCTTTTCTAGCCTAATGCCATATTTCTTGCAGTAGGCTTCAAAAGGACCTCTATACTCACCTCCGTTATCTGATCGTACACACTTGATCTTCCGTCCAGTCTCACGCTCCACTAGAGCATGGAATTCTTTGAAGGCGTCAAGCACTTGATCCTTTGATTTTAACACATGCAACCACACCTTCCTTGAATGGTCATCAATGAAGGTGACAAAGTACAATGCCCCACCAATTGATCTCTCGGACATCGAACACACGTCGGTGTGTATGAGGTCTAGGATGTTCTTTCTTCTCGTAGGAGGAGAAGATCTTTGAAAAGCAACTCTATGTTGTTTTCCAGCTAAACAATGAGCACAAGGATCAAGTAGTTTACCTCTCACATCAGGGAGGAGATGTTTCCTAGCAAGCATGTGAAGGCCTTTCTCACTGATGTGCCCAAGTCGTTTATGCCATATCTCCATATCATCAGTGGTGATATTTACATCTCCTTTGCAGAGCTTAGCTTGCATCACGTACAGTGATCCTTCCTTCTTTCCTCGAGCCATGACTAGACTCCCTTTGGTGAGCTTCCATTTTCCTTCACCAAAGTAATTCATCAGACCAGCATCATCTAGCTTCCCTGCAGAGATAAGATTGAGGCGCATAGCTGGGACATGCCTCACATCATTTAAAATAAGCTTGCTTCCAGTGCTTGTTGTCAGGATGATGTCTCCTATCCCGACGATCTTGCTCCTATCTTGATTTCCCATTTGCACCGTACCAAAGTCTCCGCTTTGGTAGGATGAGAAAAAGCTTCCATGTGGAGTAACATGGAAGGAAGCACCAGAATCGACAATCCAAGAACTATCATCACAAGCGATGTTCAGGATATTACCATCACCAACAAGATATAACAGATCTTCTTTTAAAACTACAGCAGTAGTACTCTTCTCTTCTTGCTTCTTTGTTGGGCTGATTTGGTCTGGCTTAACATTACCCGCCTTCTGATCTCTCTTGAAGGATCGACATTCCATTTTCTTGTGACCCATCCTTCCACAATAATAGCATGTAATCTTTGAGCGTGACTTGGATCTACCTCGAGATTGATACGGATCTCGGCTCTTGCTACGTCCACGAGTTTCATTCCTACCCCGATTCTCAACTATATTAGCTTCGGGGTGGACAGACTCACCTCGTTCCATTCTTCTTGCTTCTTCACCAAGAAGGCTATCACTGACTGTATCCATGGTTAACTTTCCTTCCGGAGCTGAGTTACTAAGTGTAACTACTAGTGTATCCCAACTTTCCGGTAAGGAACTAAGGAGTAGAAGGGCTTGCAACTCATCATCAATCTTCATCTCGATTTTTGTTAATTGATTTACGAGCCCCTTGAAATTATTCAGGTGTTCAATCATACTATGACCATCCTTATACTCCAACTTCACCAACCGTCGAACTAAATTAGCCTTGTTACGAGGCGTTTTCTTTTGGATCATGGACTCAAGCTTTGTCCATAATTCATAAGCATTTGTATAAGTAGAAACATGCTCGAAGAGAGTTTTGTCAATGTACTTACGGATCATAGCGACGGCCTTTCGATTCAGTAGCTCCCACTGAGCATCACTCTTGCCTTCTACCTTGTCTTTGTAGATGATGGGCTCATGCAAATCCTTGCAGTACAAGTGGTCCTCCATCATCGGCTTCCAATATGAGTAGTTGTTGGCTGTGAGCTTGAACATATCTCCATCATGAGTGACATTATCCTCCATCTTGAACTACACGAGCTTAATTACGGCTATAGTTGAACCTGGCTCTGATACCACTGTTAGGAAATCTCGGTCTTTCCCGCTTCGTGAAGTTAAGATAGGCACTTAGAGATTGAAGTTAATAATGGGAGCACAAGAGTATAAATTCTCCAATTTGGAGATTCTTCCACTATACAAAAGAATAGTAGGATTACAAGAATATGTTTACAAAATCGACTCACTCTAAGGTGGCTTACTCAAGCTTAAAGATAGAGACTTTCCAAGCTATTTCTCTTCTCTCTCAAAGAGGCTCTCTAACTCTATAGTTTTTCTCACTCTAGGAAGTGGATTCTCTCTTGGTTTTTGGATGGATGGAATGAAAGTTCTCTTCCCTATTTATACTACTCCACCTCCATAATGAATGGTGGAGATTAATTGTATCCTAGGGTGGAGATTAATTCTCTAGAATGCTCTACACATTCTAGGAGTCTCTACATTCTTCCACTCCCTTCCATACTCTTCTATAATCTTCCATAAGGTTCTGGAAGGTTCCACACATCTCTAGAATATTCCAGAGGGTTCCACATTCTTCCACGGGTTTCTAGAGAGTTCTACAATTCTCTAGAGTTCTCCGGAACGTTCTAGAAAATTCTACACTTCTCTAGAAAGCCCTAGAATTTTCTAGAAACTCTCCAATTAAGGAGGGATCCCAACACCTATCTATACTAATTGCCTCGAGACCAGATATCCTACTAATTAATGATGAGAATAAATATACCATAATTCACCATGCTATTTTGAATCGTCATGCGGATATCTTCAATTTCATACATATCGGTTCAGTCAAAACCATTGTGACAATGTTCGTCGGTAAGCAAGGGGATAATTTGTTGCATGTAGCTGCAAAGTTAGCGCCACAAAATCGACTCAACATAGTACCAGGAGCGGCTCTCCAACTCCAACGGGAGCTACTGTGGTTTGAGGTTATATATATATATATATATATATATATATATATATATACTCTTAGTTATTCCCACTTTTCACAAAATACATCCTAAACCCTCTGAATTTTTTATGGAATTTGCAATTTGCCATCTGATAATTTTTTTTTAACATATTGGGTACATGATCTTTCTGTTTTGATATTATTAGCCCTAAAAATGACACATTTCTCTCGCGTGGATTGTAGTATCCGTTATAACACTTGATACAATTTTGTGAACACGCGAGTCTAAATCGGAAATATGATTTACATCTGTAGCTATCGCTTGACTGCATAGTATATATAATTTAGATCCCTCTAGTGAACTTTGGAGTTTTCTGCAATAAGTTACGGCAACAATAAAATAATTGTTGCATGTGGTTGCTATAAAGTTGTGACCGTAAGTATTTGTAAAAAAAAATTAGATACAAGTTTGATGCTAAATGTGCTTTTTGAAAACAAATTTTAGATATTGCTGCTAAATGAGCTTTTTGGCAGCAAAATAAATTTTTTTCTGCTAAATCTAATATTTCTTGTAGTGACATAAGAAAAAAATGTCAAGTTTGGAGCTAATATTATCAAAATTGAAAGATCATATACTCAATGTGTTGAAAAAATTGATCAGGGCTAATTACCAAATTTATAAAAGTTCAGAAGATTCAGGATGCATTTTGCACCCACTTTTTCATAAACAATGCTGGAGTTAATGCTAATGCTGCTTGGAACACAATTTTTAGGAAGTAAAGAAGGTGATGGAGCCTCATGAGATCAAACAAAAAACACGTGAGGTAAATGATTTCCCACTCGGGAAAATGCTGCAGTTATTTGAGAAGATGAACTTGGAAGTGGCTAGAGCACTTGACCAGGAACTTGGAGACTTGAAACTCTGGTTTAAGGTGAGATATATCATTCTCACTTTTCAATATGCATATAACATTGGTCGATCTTAACCTTCTCGGCGTTAATTATCTTAGACACTGAAGAAGCTGATCCAGCCTCGTCTCGTATTGGAAGAGTATCATCCAATAAGCCAGGTCAGTAAAACAGTGAATTTGAGAAAAATTTATCCTACCGTTCTACGCACCATGAGCTAATACCTTAACTTAAACAAAATAATGTTAGATTATCATTAACATAAGATGGAGACAACATATAAGATGGAGACAACATATATATATATATAATGATAAAAACTATTATTAGGCTTTATATTTCAAGACATGGTAGAATGCGTTGTAAGACCCATTAATTGATGAACGTGGATCTCAAAAGAGATATGTCAATGAATTTTTAATGAGTGATAATTGATCAAAACCAATTTGCACTTTAGGACAATATTAAAAAATAACTAATAGTCTCAAATTAGAAAAAATGAAGCTAAAGAGTGACACAAAAGTGGTATAGATTGTAGCTTAATACAAGCTAATTGGTTTTGTGTTACATGGATTCAATACGTATATGTGTTCAGTTATCTACAATCAAACTCATCACTTTTAAGACATACGGAGTCTCTATCTTCACACACAATATATGAATAAAAAGATAAGAATTTATATATTAAATGAGAGTTGCATTTTATAAAACTTTTATGCTCCGTTTGTTTTACGGAAAATATTCTTCTAGAAAATGTTTTCCTTATTTTATTATGTTTGTGACTTGAAAGGAAAATACATTAATGAAAACTATTTTCCTATTCAAAGGAAAATCTTTAAAAAATAAGGGAAAATAACTTCCCATTTTACAAAGGGGAAGTTATTTTTCGGAGAGAGAAAAGACACATATAGTAGTAATATGTTATTCGTGTTAGAAATGATAAGAAAAGTTATAATTGTGCATTACCTAGCTATCAATTTAATTTTTTAGGTCAATTAGTTATATGACATGGTATCAGAACCTCTTCGACCTAGAAGTCAAGGGTTTGAATTATGACAGTTTCATTTATTAATTAAAATTCAACACATGGTAGAGTGTGTCTGTGTTCTGCACACACTTCGAGTCCAAGGAGCATTCGCGTGAGAGCGAGTGTCAGAGATAATAATCAAAAGCATAATTAGACCTAACATATCAACTTATACTTTTAGGTCAGTTGGTTCCATGACAATTCGCGTACCATAATTAATCTACAACATGATCTTTATTTTTTAAATTTTCATATTGCATGTCAACAAAGAAAAATATTTATTTTCTATGAAAATATTTTAACAAGGAAAATTATTTTTCACGAAACAAATGGAGCCTTAATAAGAAAATAAATGAATGCTAAACCAATAATTCAAAAATTTTTTATGCTAAATGTTAATCATACGTTAAGTTTATGATCTTTTCAAATTTTGGTTCCATGACAATTCGCTTACCATATAAATCTAGGACATAATCTTTATTTTTAAATTTTCATCTTACATGTCAACAAAGAAAAATATTTAATTTTTTATGAAAATATTTTAACAAGGAAAATTACTTTCTACGAAACAAACGGATCCTTACAAAAAAATAGATGAATACTAAACCAACAATTTAAACAAGTTTCACACAAAATGTTTATCATACATTAAGTTTATGATCGTTTCAAATTTTCTTTATTGAGCCTCTAATCTTTCAAACTACCACATTGAGGTCTTGAGCTTTAAATTTGATATGGGTCGAGCCCCTCACTAAGGGGATAGTTGGGACTCATTGTGGATAAAAATTAAAGATGATCCACTACAAGAAATACAAAATCTGATATAATTTTAGTGCAATTTTTAATGGACTGATAAAATTTTTCTGTTATTAATATAGTTATGGTAGCAACTTTTGAAAATTGTTAAATGCATTTTTTGGTATCAAAATTTGTTTTGTTACAAAATATTTTATCGCCAAATCTAACATTTGTTATAGTATGAAATGATATATATAATGGTTGTAATAATTTAAATTTTAGGGAGCTAACGATTCGAGGAATCCAGGGTATGAGTTGAACTCCAGAGAAGTCTTTTTGACGTATAAGGTGAGACATTTTCACATTATATACTGTCTTAATTTTAAGGTGTTAATTTAGTTCTTTGTAACAAAAATATTTTAGAAACTGAGCATGGCGATAAGCGATAGCGAATCATTGCAACAGAGTGTCACAGAAATGTTGGACTTGATACGGGTGACATTTTAATTATTCTTACTTTTCATATTATAAAAGACAACACATCTATAATATCAAATGATCCACTGTGAAAGTAAACAATTTTAGGAAATCGATAGACTACACCGTCGATGTAATCGGAACCGAAAATATGCAGATGCGGATGCGAAAGCGGATGCCTTTTTTCAGGTGACATATTATTCTCAATTTTCATAATAGGGCCTGAACTTTATATAAAAATACATCACTACCTCCTTATGTTTTATCTATCTAATTTCTAAATTTTTACACTTTTGTCTATCACATTATGGTCTCTCTATTTATTATTATATCGTTTTCTATCAAAATTCCTGCTATTGTATATTATTTTTAAAATGTTTTATATTCAAGTTCTTTTAGGATATATCATTTTTTTTTAATCTCTATATATAAATGTGTATTTGCTTCGAGATGAGAAATGATATAAACTTTGTCTATAATATTAGCAACGTTAACGATTTTAAAAGAAAATGCTTAATGATAAATGAAATGTAATCATAATATGACGGATGCAAACTGTAGGAATGTGTAACTTAAATAAGTAAGACTCAAGGAAATATCGGTATATTTGACCAAATCTGATTGAGGTTATAATTATTTACCCCATATATATATATATTAATAAATCCTAGTGTTAATTCTTGTACCAAAAAATATTTTAATTAGGAGCTGGAGAGTAAGATAGAAACAAATGAAGATATTCTGTTGGAATTTGTCAAACTGAGGAAAGTACTGGACTTGGTTGAGGTAACAATAAACGATATTATTCACACTGATCACATTAATTTGACATGTACAGTAATTATCTAATTGCTGTAACCAACTCAAACTTTTATTAGGAAATCAATCAGGCGATGAATAACAGTTCCTCAAACAGATCAAACCGATCAGATGCTATCAAAATCATTAAGGTGATCCTATCATTCTCTTTTGTTTCACATTATATGTACGAGTATGGTTAGATTTGAAATCAGCAAGAAAAAAAAAAGTTTGTTGCAAATGTTACTAAAAAAAATTCATTTAATAATAATATCAGTAGTTAGTATAAAACACTTATTTAGCAGTAAAATTATATTAATTTTTCCTTGCAAGTATATATATTCACAAATTTACAATAACAACATGCATCTATTTTTTATCCTTGCCTAAGTTATAGCAACAAATTTTTATATTTTTAATAACAAAATTTTTTACTGCTATATATATATATATATATATATATATATATATATATATATATATATATATATATATATATAATGTTATTAAAATCAAATTGGATAACAAAACACTAAGGTTATTAGTTTACAGCTCGATAGGTTCAACCGAACTTTAATTCTTTTAAAAACATTATTTGATTAAGTTTATTAAAAATATTATTAAACTAGTGGTTCAAATTGTTTGATTTGTAGATTTGACTACCGATCGAATGAATCAATACTGATTTTTCTTTTAAATTGTTATTTTATATCAAATCAATTTATTAATGACTAGTTTACAGTTGAACCTATTAAATCAATCTATCAAATAACATCGATTCTATGTGCATTGTTTATTTTTGTGACTAAAAGTATATTTTACACATTGAAGGATGTGATTGAGAAGTATAATGAACTCGAAGTTGGTGATTCACCTGGTGAGTTACTCGGCGAAGTGGCACAGTTATTTAAGGTGATATTTTATTCTCATTTTATATACAATACAATATAACACACTCTATTACAATATAATACACTCTATTACTCCCCTGCAATGATATACAATACAATATAATACACTCTATTACTCCCCCGCAAGTTGAGCTGGGGTAGAAACCACAGCCAACTTGTCTCTCAACTCTTGAAACCGACGTCGGGGAAGAGGCTTAGTGAGGATGTCCGCAATCTGATCATCTGTCGAGATATACCGAGCCAACAGTTGCTTGGAGGTGACCCGTTCACGAACAAAACGGAAATCAAGTTCCAGATGCTTAGTGCGGTTGTGAAAAATCGGATTGGCCGTGAGATAAGTAGCACTGAGATTGTTACACCACAAAGTAGGCGCCTGAACCAGAGGGAACCCAATTTCCACAAGAAGCATACCTAACCAAGACAGCTCAGAAGTGGTGGTGGCCAAGGTACGGTACTCAGCCTCCGTAGAGGAGCGGGAAACAGTACGTTGCTTATGCGACGCCCAAGAAATTAGATTTGTACCATGAAAGATACCAAAACCAGAAGTAGACCGCCTATCATCAACTTCCCCTGCCCAGTCAGAATCCGAAAAAGCATGAAGATGTATATGTGGTTGAGGTTGAAAACGCAACCCAAAGGAAGCCGTAGCTTTAAGGTAGCTTAGAATCCGCTTCAGGACTTGCCAGTGAGACTGAGTGGGTGCATACATGTACTGAGCAATCTTGTGAATTGCAAAGGCAATATCAGGACGGTGATGGTTAAATACTGCAAACTGCCAACCAAACTCCTATAAGCCGTAACATCAGAGGAAGGTGTCCCTGAAGCACTGAGGCGATCCAACGAACTAGCAGGGGTATCAACCGGTTTGGAGGCAAGTATACGGGCTTTAGACAACACATCCAAAACATATTTCTATTGTACCAAGAATAAAGAGCCATCACGCCAAGACATCTCAATACCCAAAAAATATTTAGCAGACCCTAAATTCTTGATAGCAAATTGAGATTGCAGATAATTAATCAAAGAAGTCAACTGACCCGGATCATTATCCAAAACCAGGAGATCATCAACATAAATCAAGCAGAACAGAACACAGTTACCCTTCCTCATAAAATACAAAGAAACATCAGCCCGAGAGCAAGTAAAACCATAGGCCGTGAGTGCCTGTGTAAGACGTCTATGCCATATCCTCGGTGACTGTTTAAGCCCATATAAAGATTTACGAAGTCTACAAACATGAGTAGGAAAAGACTTATCTGTGAAACCAAGCGGCTGAGTCATATACACTGGTTCATCCAGGTCCCCGTGTAGAAAAGTGTTCGAGACATCCAGATGAGAGATGGACCAGGAGAACGATACTGCAAGAGAGAGAAGTAGCCGAATAGTGGTTGGCTTTACTACTGGGCTAAATGTATCATGGAAATCCATACCAGGATGCTGATGAAACCCCTTGGCAACTAAACGCGCCTTATACCGTTCAATAGAACCATCCACCTTAAGTTTAGTTTTGAACACCCATTTGCAACCGATGACATTTTGAGCACTAGAGGCAGGAACCAATTCCTAAGTTCCATTTGAGACCAAGGCAAAAAATTCTTCAGCCATCGCTAGGCGCCAATGCGCACTTTTAGAAGCCTCTGTACAGCATGTAGGGTCAGCCGGTAACACAGAAGTATTAAACATCTTGGGAGGAGGAGGCAATTTCCCTGTTTGTTCCTGAGTAACCATTCGGTGAACTGGAGGTGACGTCGGGGCTACAGGAGCAGGAGAAGGTGCAGCAGCGGAGATGGGAGCATTATTCGTAGCCCCCCATAAATCCACAATGAGAGGCATGCTAGGTGAGGTATCTCGGGTGGGTGAATTTGTGGTGGTAGGGTCTCGGTTTTGGGTCAGGATGTCAGGTGGTTGACAAGTCGGAGATGGGGGGCGGGACGGTGGTGAGAAGGTGGGACGGTGAGGGCTGGCGTTGTTTGGTGGGGTCGAGATGGGACTGCTGGAATAATGTGGCAGGACAGTAGGCATGTGGTGGAGGGAAACGGATCATGGAAGGCCGAGCTGCACAGCTCCAAAAATGGGAACACCTACTCATAAAAAATAACATGACGTAAGAAGAAAAATTTCTTAGAAACAGGATCAAAACATCTATAGCCTTTATGAATTTTACTGTATCCCAAAAAGATGCATTTACGAGAACGACATTGAAGTTTATTAGAGGAGTACGGACACAGCCACGGATAGCACAGACAACCAAACACACGAAGCATGGAATAATCAGGATGATGACGAAATAAAATGTAATACGGGGATGAAAAATTTAGCACATGTGATGGCATACGATTAATTAAATACACAGCTATATCAAAGGCATACGTCCAAAAATTCGTAGGCAATTGAGCACCATTTAGCAAAGAAAGACCCGTTTTGACAACATGACGATGTTTTCGTTTCGCTGCTCCATTCTGTTTAGGGGTATACGGGCAGGACATACGATGTTGAATACAATGCTCAGCTAAATAGGATTTCATAGCAACAAATTCTCCCCTGCCATCAGAATGAAAGATTTTAATAGGGTGAGCAAAAAACTTCTCAACAACAGAACGGAATTTAACAAAGGTACTGAGCACTTCAGATTTATATCTCAGAAAATATATCCAACAATACTTATTGAAATGGTCATAGAACATAACATAATAAAGAAAACCATCATCAGATTCAACCGGGGCAGGACCCCATAAATCAGAACAAATTAAATCTAATGGTCCATCACCAATAGTATCAGAAATAGGAAATGGTAATTTATGACTTTTACTGACCGCACAACTAGAACAAATATTGCGGTCACGACTAGACAAAAAAATAAAATTATTATTACGAAGAACATGATGAGTAATAGGAGCAGCAGGATGTCCAAGACGCGCATGCTAGGTGGCCAATAAAGTGAGATGCGACCGGACCAAGGGTGGAGCACCGGAAGAAACGGCATACAGGCCATTTTTATTTTGGCCTCGAAGTATCACCTGTTTGGAATTCAGGTCCTTCACAAAAAAAAAAAAAAAAAAGAATAAAAAAACTCAACAGAAACATCATTAGCATGGGTTAGAGCACTAATAGAAATTAAATTAGACTTGGAATCGGGAACATGTAAAACTTGAGACAATTTTAAAGGATTAACTGAAGTGGACAACAAAGAAGACCCAACATAAGCAATAGGGAGACGAGAACCCTTACCTAAATGAACCTCTTCGGGCCCAGAGTATTCGGAATGTAGGTTAAGTTGTCCCAAATCCGAAGTGAGGTGGTGTGTAGCTCCGCTATCCATGATCCACTGTGGTTCGGTTGGGTTAATGGTAGTGTGATTAGAAGTGGGCAGGTTGCTGGTCTGTGGTGGATTGAATTTTGGAGAGGGGCATTGGCGTGCATAATGACCCATACCTCTGCAATTGTCACATCTACTGGAGCAAATTGGCTTTGTTGTCCCTACTGTGGATGTGCAAAATTAGACCCATAAAATTGATTCTGACAAAAAAATTGCTACTGTTGATGTCCAGAAAACGGCTGCTGCTGATGCCGTCTATACCCTTGGCCGATTTGGCCGTGCTGTCCCTGCTGGCGGCGTCCACGGCCCCTGCCTCTGCCACCCGAACTGCCTGTACTCGGCTGTCTCGCCGTATAGTGGGCTGCTGGAGTATTTAACTCTTCCGTCAGCATTTTTTCTTTCTTCAAATGACTTTCCTCCGTCAATACCAGTCCAAACAAATCATCAAACGAAATTGAATGCGAACCAAATGTTCTACACACATCTCTAAAGGGTCCTCTAAGACCATCCAACACTGCATCTACCAAATCTTCCTCTGACATAACATATTGTAAATCCGCTAAATGATCCACAATTAACTTAGCACGTTGCATATATTCTGAAATTGACTCAGTATTTGACTTAACCAATGAATGTAACTGTTGTTTCAAATCCCTAACTTGCGCCCTAGACCCCGACGCATAGGTATTCTCTAATTTCAACCAGGCTTCACGAGCCGTCTTAACACCAATAATTTGTGGAAGAATTGAAGGAGAGAGGGAATTAAGGATCCAACTTAATACCTGTTGATCTTTCTGAAACCATAGTTGAAAGGCTGGATTGATGTCGTTGTTAGCAAGTCTCTCTGTTGGAGTGGCTGCCGTACCATCAACATGATTGATCAAACCGCACCCCGCAAGCATTGGCATGATTAGGGTTCGCCATAGGACATAGTTGTTGGGGTCCAACTTCAACGGCAGCTGGTGGGAGAAAGTAGGTGTTGTAGCTACCCCTAGGTTGGCACCGACAGAGTTAGCCATGGTGGAGGCGATGGTGGAGCTGGTGGCGGAACCAGTGGAGGCCATAGTTTTCGAAAGAAAGAAAGAAGGGAGGGGGCAGCTAGGGTTTTTGGCATTTAGGCCTAGGGTTGCTCTAATACCGAGATAAGATTAGGTTTTGTGAAAACTCTCCTTAAGTGTAGAGAGGGATTTAATTGCCTATATATAAGTTCTTTACAGAGGGAAATTACAAGTACACTCCTATACAGATTATAATTTTGCAATTATATACAATACAATATAATACACTCTATTATATATATATATATATATATATATCCAATTTATGTAAAAAGAAATTCTGAGGAGGTTCACGGCCAAGGGTAAAAAGTGATTTCAAGTGTCCTTTGACACTTTATTTTTCGTTAAGCCACAAAATTCTCCCTGGCAGAAGGAACACTTGCATAAATTGGTCAAATCTCTATTTCCAAATGGTTCTGACATGAACAATTTTCAGAAAATTCATACGGTGATGGATCAGCATAAATCGAATCAAAGTGATATCACACTGTTTGAGGTGACATTTATATATAATTCGCTATTTTTTTTTTTTTTTGTATGCATTTTATATGTTTTGTAACAAAAAATATTTTAATTAGAAATTGGAGTTGGCGATAGAAAAATATAATAACGTGTTGGGAAAGTATATCCAACTCCAGAAACTCTTCGACTTCTCTCAGGTGAAATATATTATTCTCACTTTTTGACGCTGCTGCTGCTGTTATTATTATTATTATTATTATCTAAGAGTTGTAACATTAATAACAATTTTAGAAAATCAATGAGGTGATGGATCAGTTGGACAGCGACCAAAGTGATAAGACACTCTTGTATAAGGTGACCACTTATTCTCAATTTGAATTTTCACACATATATTATAATATCTTATCTATATCTTATCTAGGTGTTAATTCTTAATTTCTTGTACCGAATATATTTTAGACACTAGAAGACATGAGGAGGCAATATGATATGAGGGGGCAATATGATTTGGTAGAGTATATGTCAATGAAGAAAGTGGCGGAGTTATTTGAGGTGACATATCTATCAGTCTCACTTTTCACATTAATTAAATGATATATTATCCAATTAACGTACGGTCCTTTTGGTGTAAATTATTTCTTGTAAACATATGGTTAATTAGGAAATGCAGGACGTGATGGAGGACTATGAATCGGACGAAAATGATGAAGTAACAGAAGAGAATACTCCACACGATGTATTCGTGAAAGAACACAAGAAATTAATGACCGCAGGGGAGAAATGGATGAGAGATACTGCGAATTCATGCATGATTGTTGCTGCACTTATCACTACTATAGCCTTTGCTGCAGCTATTACTGTACCTGGTGGCAATGCTGATGATGGCTTTCCAAATTTTTTGAGTGAGATAATTTTCAAAGTTTTTGTCATAGCAGATTCAGTCTCACTAGTATCTTCTGCCACTTCGCTACTCGACTTCCTATCCATTCTTACTGCTCGATATACTATGGATGATTTTCGATGGTCATTGCCTAACAAGTTATTTATTGGACTTTTGACACTTTTTATATCAATAGTGGCAATGATGATAGCCTTCGTTCTATCCATTTTTATAATCTTCACAAAAAGCCCTCTTTCGATTTCTATTCTAATTGCTGCAGCTTCTTCTGTCCCAATAGTTTTGTTTATATGCCAGCACTCGGGTCTTTCTGTTGATGTCTTTCGTTCAACCTATGCATCCTATTTCCTTTTCAAATCTAAAAAAGACCCCTCTTCGGTTTTCAAGCGAATCTCTTCATTCAGTGTCAAGCGTAAGAAAACTACATAGATTCAAGATGTTGTATTTTGTAGTACATGTAATTTACTCAATGTTGGATAATAATGTAGAATTATTTTGATTATTTTGAATTAAGAGTCATAGATTAAATTTGACTCTTTGAAAGGGGCTTTTTTTTTTTTTTAAAATCATGTCAAACATGTTTTTAATTGTGTGCGCACGTATTTAGTCAAGCCTAGCTAATACTCTCAAGGTTCACAAAGTCTCTTCAAAGTATTAAAGCCGCTTAGATCTAGAGTTCGAGGAATTACTAGAAAAAATTTCTAAAAATTAATCAACATCTGCTCTTAAATAAAAGCAGTCTCCATAGATCCAAGTAATGAACTGTAACCAAACATGAGAAGGAGTGGGAACTTTTCAATCTTTGTCCCCTTGAAATTATGTAGTTGATCTTGGTGCTCAAATTACTTAAAAGATAATTTAAAAAAAAAGATGAGATGAACTCATCTGGGTGCAAGATTGTATCTATCAACATTGACAATCTAACCCATCCTGAAACAAAAATTAAAACAATCGATCAATAAGAACAAACTAAGAGTTGGCAAATCCAATTTAAACCAATTAACTATCAGTTTTAAGATTTCAACTTAACAAAGAGAGATTTCCAAAGAAACAAATGGAAATCAATTGCTTAAGACCCACCAAGGAATTAAATGAATCAGAAATACAATTCTATATCTCAGGCATTTGATGAACTGGCACAATGGTTGAGTCTTCAACAATTGCGGATCACCATATTGATTCACAATAAAGGGCCAACAAAACAGCTAGCTATTTGCTCCGGAGCTGTCAAGATTCGAACTTTCGACTTGTAGGTCTAAGCGACTCTGATACCACTATTTGATTCAAAAGTTTAAACTGATAGATAAAGCCCAATTATAACTTTTATTATTATCTCTGACAGAATCGGCTCTTGTTCTCCAAATTTCTGATAAAAATAGAATGAGAGGAGAATATATTATGTATGGATCTGAAAATTAGGGCAAAGTGAAAAAAAAAAAAAAAAAAACTAATAACAAGGGAATCCCCTCTTCATCTGTTTTGATTTCATTCAATGAATAATTAATTATAATTGCGCATATTTTTTTTTCTTTGAAATTTTGTAGAATATTTTGTATTTATAAGGACGGAATTTCGTAGTACTATAATTATTTTTTAGCAATATTAGGACGAAATTTGACACTCATTCTTCTATTTTGTGGTAGAATTTGTTAAGTAAATGGTTTATTTGTAAAAACATATATAATATTTTATTTCTCGCTTCCTTGAGAAAAAAAATTATTTGGCTCTACCTTCCACCTTTGAATTAGAGATTTTAGGTTCGAATTTTAATATATGTAAAAAATTTTAATAAAGAGAATAACCATCTAAAATGTGTTTGACTAATTTCAAACTGATAAATCATATTCAACCACTGATCAATTACTCTAATAATTTATGTTAAGACAGAGTAGCTTAGTCAATCAAATTTTGGATGCAAAACAAATTGCGAAGAGACATTAATAGTTCGATGTTTCTGATGGCTAGATCAATAATTTATTTTAGAAAGAGAAACTAGAAATAATGAATAATTTCAGTAGATATTATGCAGGTAATGTCTACTTTGGAAAATTGATCTTTTACATGCATGCGTGGAATACTCCTAGTTTATTTGGAATTATTGGGTGCATATATCTTATATAAGACTTATTCATGTCATAGATAATAATAAAAGCTATAATTGGATTTTGTGCTATAATTGGATTTTGTCCATTAGTTTATGCTTTCGAGTTAAATAATTCTGTGATATATTATCATAGTCGCTTAAACCTAGAGATCGAGAATTCGAATCCTGATAGCTCTATTTGTTGATTAAAATTCAACGAGTAGGGAAATGTCAAGGATAAAAATAAAAGTTATAATTCAGCCCTTACCTTAAATTTTTGAGTTAAACGGTTCCATAACAATATACATTGCATATTTCCCTCGAGCCAATGATTAATGCTTCTATTTAGGCGTTTGAATGTAAGGCTCAATTATGTCATCATTTCCAAATAAAGCCAAGTTAGATGGTCCGGTCCCTCTTTGATTTAAATTATAAAGGCAACACCTAATATCATATGGTAGAAAGGCTTTTTCAGCTCCTGAGGGTAAAATAGTCAATTATGGTCCATTGGGTATGGTTTTAAATATAACAGGAGCTAAGACAACTTTGAAAAGACAGGAGTTAAAAGGGTAACCGAGTGATACGATAGGGGGCCAAAAAGGTTATTATGCCCATATCATGCTCGCATTAGTAAAGACTTAAAAGACCCTTTTAGTGTCTAATCTTCGCCAAATGCCTTTTTGCTCCCTAACCTTTAGGATCGATCAGTTTACCCCTAAACTATGTAAGAGGAAGTCCATCTCATCCAAAACGAAGCCTGCTTGAAGAGACTCCATGGGTCTTGAGAGTGCTGGGCTTGACTTGATAAGTGAGCATATAAGTGCGGTTGAGCCCATGTAATACAAAACCAATTGGCTTGTGTTAAGGTCTAATCTACTCCACATATATACGACTCTTCATTCTCTTTTATTTCTGTTCTCATTTATTTCCGATGTTTGTGAAAAGTCTTGCACTTGATTTCCTTCCCAAAGATGTGTAAGCTTGCTCCAGGGTAATGCAAGCATAACTAGACTCTGCATCAAACATTTAAATGGCAAAGACTTGAATGGATAGCCATTAATGATTACCAGCCGTAGTTTGGGCATCAATGATAAGGCTTCGCCAAAAAGGTTATTATGCC
The DNA here is from genome assembly GCA_039660915.1 of Euphorbia tirucalli. Taxonomy (NCBI): domain Eukaryota; kingdom Viridiplantae; phylum Streptophyta; class Magnoliopsida; order Malpighiales; family Euphorbiaceae; genus Euphorbia; species Euphorbia tirucalli. The sequence continues at coordinate 68,412,634 of CM077632.1, forward strand.
CATATCATACTCGCATTAGTAAAGACTTAAAAGACCCTTTTAGTGTCTAATCTTCGCCAAATGCCTTTTTGCTCCCTAACCTTTAGGATCGATCAGTTTACCCCTAAACTATGTAAGAGGAAGTCCATCTCATCCAAAACGAAGCCTGCTTGAAGAGACTCCATGGGTCTTGAGAGTGCTGGGCTTGACTTGATAAGTGAGCACATAAGTGCGGTTGAGCCCATGTAATACAAAACCAATTGGCTTGTGTTAAGGCCCAATCTACTCCACATATATACGACTCTTCATTCTCTTTTATTTCTGTTCTCATTTATTTCTGATGTGGGATTCCCCAACATCTCCAACACTCTCCCTTAAGTGCAACTAGGCTTGGATCAGTTGTCACTTGTCAAACATTCCTTGGCTTCTCTCTTTTAAGGCCCAAGGTTATCAACGGGTCTAGTTTTCTCCACTAGCCTAAACTCCACCAGGACTTCAAACACAGGCCTGAGATCTTTTAGCTGTCAGGCCTTATTCTGCTCTGATACCATGAAAGACTCCGTGGGCCTTGAGAATGCGGGGCTTAACTAGATGAGTGACTACAGAAGTGGAGTTGAGTCCATGTAACACGTGGGCCTTGAGAATGTTGGGCTTGACTGGATGAATAAGCATATAAGTGGGGTTGAGCCCGTATAACACAAAACCAATTGACTTGTATTAAGGCCCAATCTACACCACTTATATACTACTCTTTGATATTATATATTTCCGATGTGGGATTCATTCCTCAATATCTCCAAAACTCTCCCTCAAGTGCAACTGGGCTTGGACCAGATGTCACTTGTCAAACATTCCTTGGCCTATCTCCTTTGAGGCCCAAGGTCATTAACGGGTCTAGTTTTCACTGCTAGCCCAAACTCCACCAGGACTTTGAACACGGGCCCAAGATCTTTTCGGTTGTCAGGTCTTCTTCTGCTTTGATACCATGAAGAGACTTCGTGGTCCTTGAAAGTGCTGGGCTTGACTTGATAAGTGAGCATATAAGTGGGGTTGAGCCCATGTAATACAAAACCAATTGGCTTGTGTTAAGGCCCAATCTACTCCACATATATACCACTCTTCATTCTCTTTTATTTTCGATGTGGGATTCTCCAACATCTCCAACAGTGCTTTGGTTCAACAATTAAATAAATCTACTAGCTAAATTTCCACTTAGAGCGAGTTTGGTTCATCAATTTATCCCTGACCTTTGGAATTGACTTAAGAGTCATAGATTAAGTTTGACTCATTCAAAGGGTGTTAATGACTATCGATCTAATCCAAATTATTTTATCTAGTTAAAAGTATTTTGAATAGTGTGTGCACTTACACAATCAAACCTAATACCCTCAGGTTCACAAGAGTCTCTTCATTGTATTAGCTGCTCTTAATTAAAAACAGTTTCCATAAATCCAAATAATGGATTATAACAAAACACGAGAAAGCGTAGGAGCTTTTCAATCTTTGAAGGAGTGAGATTTCCAATACTCTATTTCAAGTGTAACTAGACCTCGAACAATTGTCACTTGTTAAAGGTTATCAATGAGAAAGTCCAAACTTCACTAGGTTTTTAAATAAGAACGTAGGATCTTCCAGTTATATGACTATATAAGTGAATACATATGTGAGATTGAACTTGTAAAACTAGGGGTGACAACGGGTAAGCTACCTGCAAGTATTAGTTACCTAAATTCCATTCTTGACACACAAAATTTTAGGGTACCCATTGACTATCTACACCACAAAAATTATCCCAGCGGTTCAGTTCTTGGAAAACCATACTCTAAATGGTAGCGTACATATCCACTCTACGTGCACAAGTATTTTAATCAATAAAATGAAGGTCAAACTATAGAAAAACAAACCCGCAAATTATTTTGTATGTGAATTTTTCTAGTTTTTGCAAATTCAGAACTTATGGTTGTCGCTATTAGCAAATTATGAAATTTTAGCTTACACTAAATTATGATGATGTGCCAAAGGAGAATTTTATTAAAAAATATATTTTTATTTAATGATTTAAAAATCCAAAAAGTGATAGTAGGTTTAGGGCGTGTTTGGGGCTGCTTTCTGTAATCCCAAAAGCAGCTTTCAGCCAAAGCAAGGAGAACCTTACTTTGACTAAAAGCTGCTTTTTTAGGGCTGCGGAAAACAGATTCGAATGTACAATTGGTAAGATTGTATTCAGGAAAGTACTGGAAAGACAATTAATTTTAAAGAAAGCAATGAAACATAGCTTTCCCTGACAGCACTTTCACTAATAGCAATCCCAAACTGGCAATTGGTCCAATTTTGTTCCTTTCTTCTACTCTCTTAAGGAATCAGGCTAAAGATGTAAATGACTTAAATTTCCCATTATAATAATAAGTAATTAACCAAATGGATCATTTATTTTATGTACAGTACAGCTGTCTTTTGAAAGGTCAAATAGCATTATTATTATTATTATTTTTTTAATTTTTCTTTCAAAAAAGTGTTTAATTTTTATGGCTTAATACATTATTAGATCCTCCAACTTGTCCCTAAAACTCAGTGCATCCCTGAACTTATGCATGACTCATTAAGTCCATAAACTTACTTAAATGTAGTCAATAAGTCCCCCCAGCGTGATCTTCATTGTCAGGCAGGCGCGTGAAGAACGAAATGTCCAAACACTTCCCCAACGGTAATATTTTGGGTTTTCTTCCTTGTAAATTCATATTCATTCCACAATCCCCAAATCTTCTTCTTCTCCATCATCTTCCTGAATTGAATCGGTATTCTTCTTCTTCTTCTTCTTTAATTTTTCGGTCTTCGTTCTTGCTGATTTTGTTCTCCTTCATCTACTGTTTCGATAGTTCTGATTTCGTCTCCTTCATATTCTTCTTCGTTTTCATTCTTCTAATTTGTCTCCTCCTTCCTCTTATTCTCCTGGTTCATTATTGTTCTTCCCCATTCATTGATCTATTTTTGGCCAGGAAACAATATGTTGTGATTTTTGCTTCTTTAGTTTGAAGCTGCAAAAGCACGATTCCAAATCCACTTCTCTGCAATATCCCTCCGCTAGAAAGGGAAGCTCAAATGATCGATTGAAGATACAAGATCAGTAGAGGTAAGTTAATTGTAGCCTTTAACTAATAAAAACATATTTTTGTCTCTCCAAAAATTGGCTTAATAGCAATTAAGAGAATTACATTTGATGCGAATGATGACACGCTAAATTAACAGAAACTGAGTGATACGTTTGACAAATTTGTTAGTAACGGGCTACAGGTCATCATCCACGTCAGGCAAGAGGCTTGGCTTATGTTGTATGATTCATTAGGTTATGTTCCTTACGATTTTGAATTTAATTTGTGGTAGGTTATCATTCAAACATACATACCAATGTCTGACATTGAACGAAGAAATCAAAGCCATAATGACAATAATGTCAATCTCAAATTTGGAACACAGTACTCTTATGGTAAATACCATCCCCCAGCTCATATATTCCTTTTTAAATTTTTTTTTCTTTTTTTTTTTTTTTTGATAATAAGAACAATGTGGTGCTTTTGAATTCTCCCTATTAATTTTAAGGGAAAACATCAGAGAAGCCAGTGGCGAATCCAGGACATCAATTTCGGGGGGCAAAAATTTCCTTAAAAATTTTCCGGCCGGCGATCAAAAAATTCCGGCCAGCGATAAAAAATTTCCGACCGGCCAACAAACCCATAATTAATTCAATTTAATTCAATAACGACACAATTAATTCCATTCAATAGCAATATATTACAATCCCTAAATTAGAATCCCTAAATAACTAAACTCCTAATTCATCTATTTATCATATTAATGAAAAAAAAATGATTCAAATAATAGTAAAATAATAAAATGCTAACATATTATTTACAATTCCTAATCCTAATTTAACATCATAACAATCTCAATTAATCTAATTGTGTTTGTGAAATCTCAATTCAATTTAGGGTTTGAAATATAAAATATTTAGGAATTGAAAAATAAAAATTACCTAATTGAAGAGAGAGCCGGCAGACGCAGACGGACGGAGAGGCGGAGCGTGACCAGGCGACGGCGGCTTGGACGGAGGAGGTAGTGGCGGAGGAGGTTGGTTGGGTGGTGGTGGAGGTGGAAATTTGAAACAGAGAAAGAATGAAGAAAAGAGGGAGCTGCTGGGTCGAGGGATACAATTTGTTTTATTTTTTTTGTTCCAGCCCCAGGCAAAATGACTTCGTTTTTGCCTGGAATTTTTTTTTAAACCCCAGGAAAAAACGACGTCGTTTTGCCTCCCAGGCAAAACGACGTCGTTTTACCTGGGGGAAAAAAAAGGGCTTTCGTCCTCCTCTGGTTTTGGGGGGGCAAATCTGCCCCCCCAAAACCAGAGTTCTTCGTCGTTGGCCGCCGGTAACACCCCTACTAGGGGTGTTTTCCGGCGGCCGGGGGGGCAACGGGCTACCCGTGCCCCCCCTCCCTCCGCCCCTGAGAGAAGCCTTTGTGATTTTGTGAATTTACAAGTAGAGATCAAAATGTGGTGTTTTTGGTTGTGAAAGTAATCATGTGCTTTGTTCATGAGTATGACAAATAATGCATTAAGCTTTACTGAGGCTTCGGCTGATATCAAGTCGACATGCCAAGTCAATAAAAGTAAATGTTTCTCACTAATACTATCAAGGGAAAACCACATAAAAGCCTCGCTGGTTTGTAAATTTACAAGTAGAGATCATAATGTGGTATGAAGAACTTTTTGGTCCCAAAGTAACCATATCTTATGCACTAATGTATCGTGCTAATAATAGAAGGCCCGATATTGCCTTTTCAGTTAATTTATTATTGAGATCCATTTGTTTTGTGAAAGAGATAATGTGCTTTATTGAGAAATTTGACAAATGTGTAAGTCACAGAGACTAACAACATTGGTCACATTCCTTATTTTGGTGATTCCTTTTTACACCAAAAAATACCACATGTCTCTAATCCGCAACCGTGCTAATTAGATATTTTTTTTATTTAAATTTTCCTTTAATTTCACATTGAAATTTTCTTAATTGCCTGTTGCCATAATTAAGATGGTTTCAATAAATTTCATTTTCTTGGTTGGTGTTGGAAATAACTTGCCAATTAATATGGCAGCTGCAAAGGGGAACGGAGAAATGGTGAGATACTTATATGAATTTACTTATAAACATAATCTCGAAGCTCTTAAATAGAATATATATGTATATAGATCTCATTGAAGAGAAAAAAAAATATCAAGCAAGAGAGAATCACATGAGAGGAAAGGAAGTATGTAAAAACAAACTTACCAAATGAGTGTATTTCAAAGAATGCTACAATACCAAAAAGTAAAAAAGAGATATTTTTTGTAATTTCCCTTTGAAATAGAGCATTGAAAAAAAAGCTAACAATCTAATATGAATTCATATATATATATATATATATATATATATATATATATATATATATATATATATATATATATATATATATATATATACTGCAAGATACACGTCATCTACACCCAAAAAAGTTATATATCAAAGCAAATTAAACTTTTAAGAATTCTGATTTGTTATAATTAACTTATAAGTCTATTATTTTTACAGCTATATACTAACGCGTTGCTAGTTTCAAAACCTTAAGATTGACATTGCTACATGATAGAGTATAAGGGTTAACATAATTGTAATCATATAAGGACTCTTCTTATATAGTCATAGAAGGACTCTTCCTATATAGTCTAACCCTAATGTACCTGTATATATATGTGTACTACTCTAATAACAATACACGGTTTTTCTCAATCTCTACATGGTATCAGAGCCCCTTTGACTTTAGAAAAATCGAAACCTAAACCCTAATTTCTTTCTTCCAAAAAATCCCTCTAATAATGTCTTCAACCTCTTCAACTTTATCGGATATTTCTGCCTCCGTGGCTATCACCGGTCTTCGCCTCCGTGGCTCCTACCGGACCGCTTTCAGGAGTTCCCATCATGACCACACCCCTCACTCATGCCTTCCTCACCAACGCTGATTCTATTGTCCAGGCTGCCGGTCATCAGCTCAATACGGGCTTTGTGCCCCAAATAATTCCTCTTGTAACATTTAATCTTGCACCAGCAGTTCAGATTGCTCATAAGTTGAATCTGAATAATTTTCTTCTGTGGAAACTTCAGATTCTTCCGATGTTCCGTGGTTGTGGTCTCTCTCACCATGTTCTTGGTACTTTTCCACAGCCGCCAAAATCTTTATCCGACGGATCCGATAATCCAATATACTTGGCTTGGGAACAACGTGATCAACAGGACCTTATTTGGATCGTTTCGACTGTCTCACCTTCGATTATGCCTCAAATCGCCGGCTCCAACACCGCTCGTGATGCATGGAATAAGTTAACAACAGCCTATGCCTCTGGTTCCAAGGCTCAAATTCATAATCTTCGTGGACAATTGCACTCCTTATCTCAAGGTACTGACGATATTGCTAGTTATGTTCACAAAGCTAAATCTGTTGGTGATTAATTAGCTGCCTTAGGTTATACCGTTTCGGAAGAGGACCTTATTGATTTTTTGCTTGTTGGGTTTACCGATGATTATCACCTGTTTATTCGTACTCTTGAAACTAAATTGGAGCCCGTTAGCTTCGATGATGTTTATGGTATATTACTCTCGGAGGAATGCTATCTGAAACGTGCTAAATAAAGGTCTAGTGGGGATGGAATATCACCAATAGCCCATTTTTCTGTTCGTGGGCAGCAGCAACAGCCCTTCTCGGCACATGGCAGAGGACGTGGTGGATGTAGCTCCAGCCGAGGCCGTGGTGGCCGTTTTCTTCTCAACAGCGGTATACTAATGGAGGTTCTAACTCCTACGCTTATGGTGATCAGCCTCATTCAGACTGTATCTGTTACAATTGTTGTGGCAGTGGACACTTAGCTAATGTTTGCCCCTCACCTAAACAAAAACACAACAATGACACCTCTTCCCCTAGCTCCTATATGACCACCACCAAACAGCCCCCAACTCAAATAGATCTTGGGTTGTTGACTCGAGAGCAACTCATCATCTCACTAATGATCTTGATAACCTTGCTATTCATTCTGAATATCAGGGTCCTAAGGAAGTCCAAATTGGTAATGGGTCTAAACTTAATATCTCTCGTGTCGGTAGTTCAAGTTTTTATTTTGATGATACGTTGCTTCGATTTTGTAATATTCTTTATGTTCCTCGCACTAATCAAAATTTGTTATCTGTTTATGCTTTAACTAACTCTAACCCTGTTTTTGTTTAATTTTTTGCCAATTGTTTTGTCATTAAGGATTTAGCAACGAAGCAGGTTCTGTATCGTTGCCAGAGTGATCAAGGACTTTGCTCCATGTGTCTTACCATTCCAATATCTATCAAAGCTAATTTTGTTTCATTGTCTACTTGGCATGCTTGGTTAGGACATGCGGCCAAGCCAATTGTCTCTAAAATTTTACAATCTAATAAAATTTCAGCTCATTCTACTTCTAATACTTCTTTGTGTGATGCTTGTTGTTTGAGTAAAATTCATAAGCAACCCTTTATTTTATCTACATTTAATGCTACTCAACCTCTCCAACTTGTTTGCTCCGATGTTTGGGGTCCTGCCCCTGTTACTTCATATGATGGCTATGCATTTTATGTTCTTTTTTATGATCACTATAGCAAATACACATGGTTTTACCCTATGAAGCACAAGTCTGAAGTGCTGTCCATTTTTAAATCCTTTAAGACCCTTTTAAAAAAAATTATTTTGACACCAAAATTAAGATGTTCCAATCTAATTGGGGTGGTGAGTTTCGAGCCTTAACCAATTTTTTGCTAGAGAATGGGATTACACAACGAGTTTCTTGTCCGTATACCCCCGAACAAAATGGGTGTGCGGAAAGAAAGCATTGCCATATAGTTGAAACCGGTTTGGCTCTCCTCACCTATGCCAAAGTACCCTTGAAATACTGGAATAAAGCCTTTAAGTGTGCTGTCCATGTTATTAATCGCTTGCCCATGAAGCAATTGAATTATCAAAGTCCCTTTCATCACTTGTTTGCCACAGATGTTGATTATTTCTCTCTTAAAATTTGGCTGCTTATGCTATCCTTGGTTGCGTCCATACACTAAACATAAATTAGAGTCTCGGTCTTTTCCTTGTGTTTTCTTTGGATATAGTAAGGTCCATAACGGTTATCAATGTTATTATATTCCTTTGGGTCGTCTTTACATCTCACGTCATGTTCTTTTTGATGAACAAGTGTTTCCCTTTGCTAATCTCTCCAATGAGATGCTTCTGGTGTCAACAACCCAGACTCAAGAACCCGGACCTATGATTTGTTATCCCCCTATTCATCCTACTCAACCAACAAACCCACCACTGACTCTGCCCACAACCAAATTACCGGTTCCGCCTAGTCCGCCCAAATCAAGCCTAACCAGCCCCTCATCCAGCCCGTTTAGCCTACCTCTGACCAGCCCGACACCTCCGACCCTAACCAGACCATCCAGTCCGCCCCTAACAAGTCCCCACCCATCGCCTCTGTCCCCATCTAGCCCGTCCAGACCGACCTTGAACAGCCCCGCTACCAACCCGTCACCGGTTGCAACCGCTCCTATCCACCCATCCGACTCCATTAGACCTTTGGCCATCTTGCTAAGTCCGTCCATTGTTGTTGATCTCACTTCCTATGGTCGTTTATCGGCTGTTTCATCTGCTGTACCTCCTCCACAATCTCCACCAAGAAGAATGTTGACACGGCTACAAACTGGTTCTTTGCCACAGAAGCCCAAACAATTTTCCAGCATTATTAATACTCCAGAAATTGAACCAGCTAGCTTTTCACAGGCAAATAAAAGTGCTCATTGGCGTCGGGCTATGGAGGAGGAATATAATGCTCTTATTCGGAATGGCACGTGGCAACTTGTTTCCCCTAGTGCTGAGCAAAATTTAGTTGGTTGCCGATGGGTTTTTAAAATCAAGCGACATCTAGATGGCTCTGTAGAATGGTATAAAGCTTGTCTTGTGGCTAAAGTCTATACTTAACGTCCTGGGCTTGATTATGCTGACACTTATAGTCCAGTGGTAAAGCCCACTACTATTCGGGTGATTCTCTCTGTTGTTGTGTCCCTTCAATGGTCTATCATACATATTGATGTCTCTAATGCCTTTTTGAATAGCACTTTGGAGGAACGAGTTTTTATGGTACAACCCCTTGGGTTTGTGAATCCTAACTTTCCGGGTCATGTGTGTCTGCTTAAGAAGTCTCTGTATGGGTTAAAACAGGCCCATCGTATGTGGCATAAGTGTTTGACTGATGTCTTAAGCAAGATTGGTTTTCAAGGGTCAAAATCAGATACATCACTATACTACTATACTAAGGGAAATATTCGGTTGTTCTGTTTGATCTATATGGATGACTTAGTGCTCACCGGCAATAATAACACTTTCTTAGACCAAATTGTTTCTCTTCTGCAGTCTCAGTTTGCCATCAGGAATCTTGGCCTCTTTAAGTATTTTCTTGGCATTGAAGCACATTGGTTACTGATGGGTTTATTGCTTACTCAGACAAAATATATTGAGGATCTCCTACGTCGAGCCTCCATGCATACTTGCAGCCCGATTTCTACACCAGCCTGCACTTCAGATTAGTTGCATCTTAAGCTTGGCAAACCCTTATCTGATCCTAGTCAATACCTAAGCGTTGTTGGCTCTCTCCAGTATTTGGCCTTGACTCGACCGGATATCTCCTTTGCTGTCAACAAAATGTCTCAATATCTCCATTCTCCCACTTCTACACACTGGGCGGCGGTCAAGAGAATTTTACGGTACCTCTGTGGTACTGCTACGTCAGGTATCCTTCTTCGTGTTCATTCATCTATGTTCTTACAAGGATACTCTGATGCTAATTGGGCTGGTTGTCTAGACACACGGAAATCCGCCTCAGGGTTCATTGTCTATCTTAGTTCTAATCCGGTTTCTTGGTGTTCACGGAAGTAGAAAGCGGTTGCCCGCTCCTCCACTGAGGCTGAGTATCATTCCTTGGCTGTAGTCTCTTCTGAAATTCAATGGATCCGTATTCTCCTTCATGACATTGGGTTTCGGCTTCCTATGCCTCCATGGATTTAGTGTGATAATCTGAGTGCTACTTATCTCACTGCAAATCCAATTTTTTACACGCATAGTAAGCACTTAGAGGTCGATTTTTTCTTTGTTCGTGATCAAGTGACCCGCAAACAATTGCAAGTCTAGTATGTCTCCTCTCAAGATCAGCTCGCTGATGGGCTCACTAAGCCTTGGAGTAAAGCCTGATTTCTTCATCTATGTGGCAAGATGAACTTGACTTCTCGCCCCATTCAACTTGAGGGGGAGTGATAGAGTATAAGGGTTAACATAATTGTAATCATATAACAACTCTTCCTATACAGTCATATAAGGACTCTTCCTGTATAGTCTAACCCTAATGTACCTGTATATATATGTGTACTACTCTAATAGCAATGCACGGTTTCTCTCAATCTCTACACTATATATAGCTACCATTTGGAGCTGAAAGACCAAATTAGCAATGATATTTATGCGTCACTAAAAAATAGTGGCTAACTACTAACTTTTACTACAGTACCATACTATAATGTTAAAGCAAAGCTACAAATGAGTGATTTGTGTAGCCAAGCAATTTCATCAAATTATAAGTCGCTATGAAGGTTTTTTTAGGGGAAAGGAATGCGGAATAGCAAATATCACAAAAGATGCAAATAAGACCAATAAACTTTCCCCGGCTTTAATGAGTCTATGATGACTATAATCCTAGAACATACACAAGGAACACCAAGATTTTTAGGTGAAAAAATCTAACGTGAAGGACAAAAACCATGAGGCCTCTCTTGGCTCAAGATAAAAATATCCATTATAATATGAGAGTTTTACAGCAGCTATAAACCGAGCAAGTGAACAACAACAAGTTTCACGGCTCTAATGACACCAATAACAAAAGGATACACCAAATAGATACATCAAGAGAAAAAATTCTAGACTTCTAAACAAGATCTCTAGCACATAAAATGAAGATAAAAAATTCAAGAACCAGCTCACCAAATTTTTGACCAATTTGAGAACAACCTGTTATTGAAAGAGATGAAGCAGCTTAAGCTGAAAACTGTAGAATAGAAACCACAAACAGCAAAAATGAGACCATCAAATGAGGACCTTCCTGAACTCTAGAGACTGATCCCACCATCCAGAATGTAGAACACAGTGTCTTCAAACTTTGGTCAAAGTTTCAGCTAAATCCAACTGCTAGAAACAGAAGCACGTAATGAACATGAAAATTGGTTGTAAGAAAAAGCTCTAAAAATAGCAACTATTGCAAATCCAAAAATCCAAACTTATAAACCTCTAAATACCGATTTGACCAAATACGGATTTGACCATTTAGAATCAAGAAATAAAATTTCCCAATATGCTCCCTAAAAATCAGACACCAACAACAAAAGGATACACCAAATAGATACATCAAGAGAAAAAATTCTAGACTTCTAAACAGGATCTCCAGCACAGAAAATGAAGATAAACAAGTCAAGAACCAGCTCATAAAATTTTGGACCAATTCGAGAACAACCTGTTATTGAAAGAGATGAAGCAGCTCAAGCTGAAAACTGTAGAAGAGAAACCACAACCAGCAAAAATGAGACCATCAAACGAGGACCTTGCTGAGCTCCAGAGACTGATCCCACCATCCAGAATGTAGAACAGAGTGTCTTCAAACTTTGGTCAAATTTTCAGCTAAATCCAACTGCTAAAAACGAAAGCACATAAAGAACACGAAAATTGGTTGTAAGAAAAAGCTCCAAAAATAGCAACTGTTGCAAATCCAAAAATCCAAACTTATGAACCTCTAAATACCGATTTGACCATTTAGAATCAAAAAATAAAATTTCCCAATATGCTCTCCAAAAATCAGCACGATTAGACTCCATATGAGCTAAAGATCACTGAAAGAAGATGAAGAGTACAGTTGAAGAACAAGATTCATAACCTTAAAACAAATTTTCTCTCTTAGTTCTCTTTACCAAAACAAATACCCAACCAAGCAAATAGAGCAGTCCAAATTTTAGAACTTTCTGTACAATGCATAATTGCGTGGTCTTGCAATTCTGCATTATCATAGAAAGGGCAAACAGCCTACTTAACTAACAAAATGTTCAAATGAGCCAAGAATAGGCGCGTTGGCAAATGGCCATGAGCAAGAGTCCACATAAAAAATTTTACCTTCTGGGTTATGGGCGTATTTTGGATCGCTAGAAAGAGGGTAGCAGCTGGAAAAGTAGTTCCATTGCCAAACAATCCATCAATGAAAGCTTTTGGATTGAATCCCGAAATTAAGCTTGAGTGACCCTCCCATTTAAAGGTGTCTTCTTCATACTGAGCTAAATGGCAAGGAAGAAGGGCTGTTAGTGTGTGTAGTTGATCCTTGTGATTCAGGCGCAATTTCCTAATCCAGAAAGGGCATCCTTTAGCAGAAAAAATCTACCCAAAAACTTCAGCCAATGACGCCATTTCGTTAGCTGCCAGAGAGTATAAGACAGGAAAGCGGCTACGTAAAGAAGATGTTCCAGCCCAAAAATCATTCCAGAAGTTCACTTTCTTACTGTTTTAGACCTGAAAATGGGTGTTACTCATGAACAGCCCCCAAAATCTGTCATCCATTACACATGAAGAAATAATCCCTTTCCATATATGAGAGGCATTAAGAGGAAGGCCATTGAGAAGGGAATTCCAATCCGTCAATCCATTGCGTTCCACACACAATCTGAACCACAAGGAAGACTCATCTGAAACCTTTATTTTCCAAACCCATTTCATAAGCAGACTGACATTTTTATAAGGAAGACTATGCATGTTTAAACCTTCGAGCCAATATGGTTTGCAAATATTTTCCCAACTGATCTTGTTAAGCCCTTTTTCAAAGGCGTTTCCTTTCCAAAGAAAATTCCTTATATAGCTTTCAAGAATCCGAGGAATAGCTTTAGGCATTCTGAAAAGAGACAACAGATACACCGGTAGACCATTCAGCACCGATTTAACCAAAGTTAACCTTCCTACATAAGAAAGACAACTTCCTCTCCACAAAGCTAGCTTCGACTTAAATTTTTGAATGAGAGGGTTCCAATCCCGAATATTTAATTTTTTGTGGGTTAAAGGAACTCCCAGATATTGGATGGGTAAACTTGATACCTTGCAGCCAATTTTGGAGGCACACATCTGAGTTAAAGCCTCATTAACACCTAACCCAACAAGTGAACTTTTGCTGAAATTAATCCGAAGACCCGAAATGATTTCAAAGCACTGAAGAATACGCACAAAAGATGAAATTTCTTCAATGTCTGCTGGTAGAAAATAGATCATATCATCAGCGAACTGTAAGATTGGAGGCGGTTGGAATTCGTTTTCTAAGTGGAAGCCTGATAAAATATTTAACTCCCGAGCTTTATCAATAAGTTGCTTTAGCCCCTCAACCGCAAGAAGAAAGAGAAAAGGAGATAAAGAATCTCCTTGCTTCACCCCTTTCTTGAGATATATAGGCTTGATAACATGACCAAAAATACAAATGAAACAGAAATATTACAACTGTATAGACAAAAAATTCTATTTTTATTGCTAGTCAAAAAACTACATTCTGAATGTAATCACATTGCCGAAGGTAGTAATCCATTATACAAAAGAAGGAATAACAAAACGGATCGCTGCTAAATGTCAAGTGTAAAACAATAGTTTTGTGTCGCAACAAAAGCATTCGTTCAAGAGTAGTTGATTTTTGGTTAATTAGAAATTCAGAATGTGCTACATTTGTAGCCATGCTGACGTGATATCCTCTCATTAGCCGTGAATATGCTACTCTTATCATACACTAAATAATATATCACGAAGTAGCGGTGTTTAAACATGGGTTACGTGGGTTATTAGTGGATTCTAACCCAATCCATCTAATGATAATTGATTGATGGGTTGGCTAGGTTATAATGGGTTATAGAAAGATTGGAATAACTTTTTAAATGGATTAGATGGCTTTAGTGGCAGTGCCTGGAATTGGCAGATTAGGGGGAGGGGGCAAGAATTTCCTTAAAAAAAATTTCCGGCTGATGAAAAAAAATTTCCGACTGGCCAACAAACCTGGAATTAATTCAATTTAATTTAATAACAACACAATCAAATTAATCTAAGTAACTCCTTCTCAATGTATCTATCATCTCAAATGGATAACTATTAATCGGTTTCCACAATCTCGAATCACTAATAATATCATTATCTGAAACTTCAACCTTTGTGCGGGCTCCTTTTTCACTAGCTTTGTCAATAGGGGTTTCATTACCAGTTGATGATGGTTCAAGAGGTGATAAAGGATTCTACTTTCTAGTAACAAACTTATCCATATTTCTAATTCCTAAAAATAAAAAAACAAATACTACAATCAATTTATCAATTTATAACTAAATTTAAACCTACTTTATCAATTCAAACTTATCAATTGAAACTCAAAAATAGCAATACACAATCAATTTAGCAATTCAAACTTATCAATTTATCAATTAGTGCTAAATTCAAACCTAATTTATCAATTTATCAATTCAAATCGAAAAATAACAACACAAATATACAATCAATTTATCAATTCAAACTTATCAATTTATCAATTAATGCTTCAATTTATCAATTTAAACCTAATTTACACAAATATATTTCTTTAAAACCTAATTCAAATAAATTAGAAACCTAAACATTTAAATTTAAAACTATCCGGAGAAGAAGCAAAGACGGAGGAGACGGAGTGAACGACAGTCGGCTGAGGCAGAGGACGGCTGTGTCTCATCATCGTCAAGAGGCAGGCAACAACAATAGTGGGCAGAAGGGAGTGAAGCTTTAGTAGGCAGTAGCGTGCATTTCAATTTCAAAGAGAGGGAAAGGAGAGGGGCAACATCAAGTTAAATATGTTATTATTATTATTATTTTTAATTCCAGGGCAAAACGTGGCATTAAAAAAAAAGATTTTTTTTAAGCTCCAGGGCAAAACAAAAAAATTAAAACAGATGATTAGGGGAGGGGGGCGCCGGAAGCCCCCTATTCAGGGGTTTTTCCAACGGCTGGGGGGGTCAGCTGCCCCTCCGTGACCCCCCTCAGTGCCACCCTTGGATGGGTTGGTTTATATGAGTTACATGGGTTATGATGGTTTGAACTTTAATTTTTCCTTATTCCTCTTTTTTGTTTTTGATAACTCATATTCACATAGGTATATTTAGGTACATTTTAACTTATTTTCTTAGTTATTTTCGTATTTTAGTATTGGTTTTATTATTTTCTTAATTAGTTTGTTTGTTTTATTTTAGTTATCCTTATTTAATGTTATTTACCTCTTTTAGGTGCTTGGAAGTAGATTTTGGCTTTTTAGGAAGGCTGCTAGAAGAGGATTTGTTGGAGCTTGAACTTCAACTGGATTTTTAACAGAGTTTGAGGCTGTTTTAGCTCAAGATTTGTTCTGTAAGATTGTGCATCTATCCGTTAGCTTTCCATAGCATCTTGAATCGCGCCAATCGGAGATGTATCGGAGAAGTTAGCTGAGGTTTTCTGTTACCTATTTGGGTCCTGCGGGTCAACCCTCCCTTGTTGACTATTTCTTCTTATTTGGGCCAGATTTCTCTTTAAGGAGCCCATTGCTTACACTTTAATTTCTAGCAGGCCTTTTAATTAAGGAGGTTAATGAGAGACTCCTAATTAGGTTAAGAGAATGAGAGCCTATAAAAGAAAGAAGAGGAGAAGGTTTTGGGGACTGTTTTTTTACTTCTTCTAAAACGTTTTGGGAGGCTATCAAGAGGACAAGGCTGCACATTTTTCCTAAAGATTTCGGTAGAATTTGTTTAGTTATGAGTAGCTAAACTCTCTTCTAGTTGAGGTACTTTGAAGTTTAATTCCATCAGATTTATGAGACTTGTGTTTTAACCGTATTCTTTTATTCGAATATTTATTCAATTCCTGTGATTATAATTTGTTATATTGCTGTGGATTTAATCAAATTGATTTGGCTAGTTAATTGATTGATTGTATTGCATATCGCCGAATAGAATAATATATCCGTGATTGTTGTTCTATCATAGTGGCAAGTTAGCTTCGTGTAAAGTTAATGGAATTGAATAGTTTAGTTTTTATGATTTACGGCGTTTCCGATTTCATTAACTAAGATAGAGGTCTTTTTTGTGTTTAATGCTGCCATAGGTTAATTCTTATTAAGGGGTTTCTTGGAGATTATCTATTGGCTAGGGAAGTAGTTTATTCGGGCGTTTCCCGGAACTATTGATAAATTAAGAAAAGATTGGTTATTGAGTGCGTTTCACCTTTAACTATAACTCTATCTATTTGGATAATTGAATTGGATCTTTGGTGTCTGTGATTGAATTACGGAATTAAACTGAAAAGTATCTCGGCTAGTTGTTCATCTTATTGATTTATTCTGTCTTAATTTACATTCTGCAATTTCTCAAATCACCTCCTTTATTTTTATTTCAATCCAAGTAAATTTATTTCTTTTTGCAAATAAATATACATGCATTAATCCCTGTGGTTCGACCCCGTTCTTGCTATACTACCCAGTATAAGGAACCGGAGATATTAAATTAAACTTTGACAGGTTAACAACCTATCAAATTTTGGCGCCGTTGCCGGGGATTTGTGTATAAGGTTTATTTATTTGCTGTTTCTACTTCCTTTTCTGAGTGTGTATGCAGCGTTCTTCTTCTGTAGGTGGACTTCTGTTCGACCCAGAAATCAAAAAAGCTGCAAAGCGGCTCAAAAAGGAAGCAAAGTTGCATAGGAGACAAGTCCTTGAGGCTGCAGAAGAAGACTCTGATAGTACTGAAACTCTTCCTACCATTGAAACATATTCAGACTCAGAAACTGAAATGGCCAATCCACCTCTAGCAACTCTGCGAGATATGCTTGCCCCTCCTGTCAACCAACAACCGCTGTGTATACAATATCAAAATGCGGAGGATGGCTTTGAGCTGAAACCTACATTGATTCAGCTTCTACCAAAATTCCATGGCTTACAAGCGGAAGACCCAAATCGGCACTTAAAAGAGTTTCATATGGCTTGTTCTGGATTTAGACCACGTGGAGTTACTGAAGAGCAAATCAAGTTGCGTGCATTTCCATTCTCATTGGAAGCCACTGCAAAAGAATGGCTGTACTACCTACCTTCTGGAACTGTTAACACTTGGACCGAAATGGCAAGGCTGTTTTTGGAGCGATTCTTTCCTGCATCTAGAGCTGCAAACTTGAGAAGGGAAATTTGTAGCATCAGACAAAAAGACTCCGAGTCCTTCTATGAATATTGGGAAAGATTCAAGAGACTATGCGCTAGTTGCCCTCAACACGGTATAACAGATCAGCTGTTGATACAATATTTTTATGAGGGGCTGCTACCACTTGAACAGAGAGTCATTGATGCTGCAAGTGGAGGTGCTTTAGTCAGCAAGACACCTCAAGTTGCCCGAGACCTGATTTCTGCCATGGCTGCAAATTCACAACAGTTCAACAGCCGTTCTGACACTCCTAGACGAGGTGTTCATGAGGTAAGGTCTTTTGATCTTGAATCTAAACTGGATATGCTTAATCAACTACTGGAAAAGAGTATTATTGGAAGTGCAGGTGCTTCTAACCAAGGGCAACAAGCCCAAGTTTGTGGTATTTGTTGTTTTCAGGGACATTCCATTGATGCATGTCCAACACTTCAAGAGGAATCCAGTAGTGAGATGGTTAACGCCATGGGAGACTTCAACGCCCAACACCGAAGGAAATATGATCCTTTCTCCAATACATACAATCCAGGGTGGAGGGATCATCCGAATTTCAGATATGGCAATAACCAACAATAGCAGCCACAGCCCCCACGAATGAATTATGGAGAAGAAATTAACTCTTTGAAAGGCATGATGGCGCAATTGGTTGAATCTCAGCAGAAGAGTGTTGACAAGATGAGTAAAATGGAAGGCCAAATTAACCAATTAATCTCCTCTTTCAACAAACTTGAAAACAAAGGAAAATTGCCCTCCCAACCTGATGTGAATCCGAGGCACAACGTCAGTGCAATTACCTTGAGAAGTGGTAAAGAACTCGAAGCACCAGCACCAAAAGCATCAGCCCCATGTGGCCGTGCAACACCAGCCGAAACAGAGAAAACAGCCCCCATCGAAGAGCTAATCCAATCCAATCCTGAAAAACCACCATTTCCACATCGATTGGCAAGAAAGAAGAAAGCTATAGATGATACAGAGGTGTTTGAAACTTTAAAGAAGGTGGAAATCAACATTCCACTCCTAACAGCAATCAAACATGTACCCCGGTATTGCAAATTTTTAAAAGAACTCTACACTGGGATGAACAGAGTTCGGGCCAATGAGAGGGCACCCATGGGTGAGACCGTTTCAGCAGTACTTCAAGGTAAATTACCCATAAAAGAACAAGACCCAGATATGTTCACAATTCCTTGCAAGATAGGCAATGTAGGCATAGAACAAGCTATGTGTGATCTAGGTGCTTCTATTAATTTGATGCCTTTGTCTATTTACTCCGCATTGAATTTGGGTCCTTTGAAACAAAATGGTGTAGTTTTGACATTAGCTGATAGGTCTAGTGTTTTTCCTGAATGAGTATTAGAAGATGTTCTTGTACAAGTAAATGACTTAGTATTCCCCGTGGATTTTTATGTCTTGAATATGGAAGGGGGAACTTCTTCTAACCCGGGAATGATACTGTTAGGACGTCCATTCTTGAAAACAGCCCGTACAAAAATTGATGTGCATGAGGGGACATTGACTATGGAGTTTGATGGTGCTATGATTAAATTTGACATAAATAGAGCAATTAAGCAACCGGTTGATTATGCCTCTGTTTTTGCAATCAATTTCTCTGACATTTACACTAATAAATTTTTGGAGATGTGTAGTGGTGATCCTTTATAGGTTTCTTTGGCTAACAACCTCACAAACCCGAAATTGGCTGAATGGGAAGAATAATGGGTAATGCCAACAGAGCTGATATATGCCGTCCAAGACCTCGAAGCACTCAAACCTGTAAACCAGAGTCCAATGCAATACAAAATAGGAGTTGAATCACGTCTTGGCCATCCTATAGTTGGAAGAAACAAAATTCTTCCCTCCATTGAAAAACCGCCAGACTAAACGTGGACACCGTCAAGCCAACGACGTTAAACAAAAGCGCTTTTTTGGAGGCAACCCAAAAATTCACTCTATAAGTGTTTTTATTTACGGTTGTAATATGTAGAGTTAAAAAAAAAGGGTGCAAAGTTAAAGTTCAAAAAAAAAAATAGAAAAGAAAAGAAAAAGAAAAAAGAAACAAAAAAAAAAAAAAAAGAGAGAAGGAAAAATTAAAAAAAAAAAAGGCATAGAAGCAGCAGCGCGTGCCTGGCTGCCTCGTCAGCAGCACGTCGAGCTGCCCAGCATGCCACAGCGGCAGCGCGCCACGCCCTCCTGCCTCGCCAGCGCCTCGTCGAGCCTCACGCACCGCAGCGCCCGCCCGCAGATCTGACCATGTTTCGTAATTGAGCCATAACTTTTGCGTCCAACCTCCAATTGTGGTGATTCAAAATGTGTTAGAAAGCTAGGAGAACGATCTACAACATTGTAGTTTTGCATTTCTCCGAATTCAGAATTTATCCTTGTCAAAATTGGCTTTGAACTTGCTGCCTTTGCAAACATTGTTCTTCCGATTCTCCACCGTTATTTCCTACAATCTAAGGGAGTACTTCTTTCCTTTTCTTTACACTTTGTGCTTAATTTAGATGCATTTTTGGAAGTAAATGCATGTTAAGTGTGGGGGAAGGGATTAGTTAGGAAAATTAGTAGATAATTTTCAATTTTTAGGATAGTTTAATGCTTGTTTTTTGTTTTTTTTCTTGTGCTATTTAGGATTGCATATAGCTTTTGCATAATTCCCTCCATAAATCGGATTCTCAGTTGTTTGTCCATGAGTAATTAGGCTTAAATTTTAAATTTGAAATTGTCTTGGTTTAGCCCTTGGAAAATCCTAATTTTTGTCATCATTGAATATAATAAACCAATTGGAAGTAGGAAGAATTAGAAACAAAGCATGTTAGTGGGTTTGTCGTAAGGATTGGGGATTGAGCTTGGTTTGCATATAACTCTACGTTTAATTTTGACAGAATGTGATGAAGTTTAATTGATCAATTGCTTTCAAAAAGTTTGTTGGTTAATGTGAAGTAAGTGAGTTATTGCCAACTTATGGAGGATGAGATAACTAGAGTTTAGCTTATAATTGATAATGTTGGTTGAATTGTGCTGAGAATGTAAATTTTAGAATTCAATTGTCTCGATTACCCTTGAGTCTTGAATTGGGAGATGGGACCAATTCACCTTAAGCAAGGTATGACAAATATCATTCCTTGTGTATGGAGAGTGACTTAAGAGGGAGAGCAAACTTCTCATAAGAGACCCTTTTCATTGCTCGACAAAGCGAGACCTTTCGCATTCCAACACCCATGGGTTTTGAGTTGGGGGATAGGCCCACCTCACCTTAAGCAAAGTTAAAAACAATGACTTTGTGTCTGGAGCATGACCTATGGGGAGAGTTACCCCTCATTAGAGGCATTTTCAATACTCGTAAAATTGGGATGTTGACCCTAGGCTTAATTTGGTAACTATCTTGGTTTGAAGTGCTTTAAATGTGAATAAAAGCTTAAAATCTCTAGATGTCCTTCTAGGTTGGACGATTCACTTGCCTAAAGTTAGTTAATTAAATAATTTGTGGTGGTTTTTCAATTGACTAAGTCTTGTGAAGTTGGGTTAAATGTTTTGTTTATGTCAACTTGTTTGATTTTCTAGTTCTTATGATTAAGCTTATTGGCTTGTGGAGTTTTGAAACTTCCTATGGAATCTTGGTGGTTTAACTTCCTTGAATGAACGGTTAAGGATTTACTAGGGTTCAACCATAGTCAATTTCGGGAGAAATTTTCCTTTAGTCCTAGTTTGCTTGAGGACAAGCAAAGATCCAAGTGTGGGGGGATTTGATAACTCATATTCACATAGGTATATTTAGGTACATTTTAACTTATTTTCTTAGTTATTTTCGCATTTTAGTATTAGTTTTATTATTTTCCTAATTAGTTTGTTTGTTTTATTTTATTTATCCTTATTTAGTGTTATTTACCTCTTTTAGGTGCTTGGAAGTAGATTTTGGTTTTTTAGAAAAGCTGCTAGAAGAGGATTTGTTGGAGCTTGAACTTCAACTGGATTTTTAACAGAGTTTGAGGCTGTTTTAGCTCAAGATTTGTTCTGCAAGATTGTGCGTCTATCCGTTAGCTTTCCATAGCATCTTGAATCGCGCCAATCGGTATTGGAGAAGTTAGCTGAGGTTTTCTGTTGCCTGTTTGGGTCCTGCGGGTCAACCCTCCCTTGTTGACTATTTCTTCTTATTTGGGCCAGATTTCTCTTTAAGGAGCCCATTGCTTACACTTTAATTTCCAGCAGGCCTTTTAATTAAGGAGGTTAATGAGAGACTCCTAATTAGGTTAAGAGAAGGAGAGCCTATAAAAGAAAGAAGAGGAGAAGGTTTTGGGGACTGTTTTTTTACTTCTTCTAAAACGTTTTGGGAGGCTATCAAGAGGACAAGGCTACACGTTATTCCTGAAGATTTTCGGTAGAATTTGTTTAGTTATGAGTAGCTAAACTCTCTTCTAGTTGAGGTACTTTGAAGTTTAATTCCATCAGATTCATGAGACTTGTGTTTTAACCATATTCTTTTATTCGAATATTTATTCAATTCCTGTGATTATAATTTGTTATATTGCTGTGGATTTAATCAAATTGATTTGGCCAGTTAATTGATTGATTGTACTGCATATCGCCGAATAGAATAATATATCCGTGATTGTTGTTCTATCATAGTGGCAAGTTAGCTTCGTGTAAAGTTAACGGAATTGAATAGTTTAGTTTTTATGATTTACGGCGTTTCTGATTTCATTAACTAAGATAGAGGTATTTTTGTGTTTAATGCTGCCATAGGTTAATTCTTATTAAGAGGTTTCTTGGAGATTATCTATTGGCTAGGGAAGTAGTTTATTCGGGCGTTTCCTGGAACTATCGATAAATTAAGAAAAGATTGGTTATTGAGTGCGTTTCACCTTTAACTATAACTCTCTCTATTTGGATAATTGAATTGGATCTTTGGTGTCTGTGATTGAATTACGGAATTAAACTGAAAAGTATCTCGGCTAGTTGTTCATCCTATTGATTTATTCTGTCTTAATTTACATTCTGCAATTTCTCAAATCACCTCCTTTATTTTTATTTCAATCCAATTAAATTTATTTCTTTTTGCAAATAAATATACCTGCATTAATCCCTGTGGTTCGACCCCGTTCTTGCTATACTACCCAGTATAAGGAACCGGAGATATTAAATTAAACTTTGACGGGTTGACAACCTATTAGTTTTTTTGTTTTTTTCGTCTTTCTTTTCTTTTCTTTTTTTTTTTTATTTTATTTTTTTTAAATTCCAATTCCACACATAATTCTTATTTTTTCAAATAAACCAGAATTTTTTTGATAAATATATATTAGAAATATTAAATTAAAAACAGATACAATAAATTTTGGAAAAAAAAAAATTTCTAACTTATAAGAAAAAAATTTATGAACTACTATTATGAAAATAATTGAAAATTAACAATAAGATTAAAATAAGCCCATAAATGTAATCAATATCAATTACAAACAAGTCCAATGAAATTAAATGAACCTAAATGAAATGAAATTTCAGTCCGTCATGAAACATATCAATTAAACACATCATTTTTTTAATCTCATCAAACAAAATTCTCAATTTCAACTTAATCTTTAAATAAAATCCTCAATTGGTTTAAATTCTCAATTTCAATTAGATGCTAGCTAATTTAAATTAGGATTAAAGTAGGGTTGGTCATAATTCCATCGAATTTCTAATCTCTAATGACATAATGCCATAGATTCGGAGATTCCTATATTTTGAACTGTTTGAAAAGGATTGCAATTTGTTTTGAATTGTATATTTGGAGGCTTAAAATTCTTGGATTCAATTGAAACGGTTAGAAATAAATTCAAATTTTTTTTTTTTTTTTTGATGATTCTGCGATAAATTATTTTGGTTTATTTTTTTTTTTTATGATCCTGCAATTTGTTAGAGAGAGAAAGTATAGGAGAGAGATAGAGTTGGGTTTGGAGGGGAGAAAAAGAAAAGATTTTACTTCTAACCGTAACAATCATATCCCATAATTTATTAGTGTTATCAAAACTGTATCGGAAAAGTCACTTCAACTGCGAATCGGCTATTGTCAAATTAATATAAAATGCTAATTTAAGAGAAAATGACACTTTAATATCGAAATTAATGTTTGTTTCTTTTTATTCTTTTTTTTTTCTTTTTAGATGTTCAAATTTTCCTTTTTCAAAAAAAGTATCGAACATAAAATTAAAATAGTTTAGTGAAAATATAAAAACGAAATATCAAATTATAAGTAAAAAAACTTTTTTAAAATTAATTGGATTAAAAGAATATATTGAGAAGTTAGATCGATTGAATATTGATTATAAACCATATAATATAAGCTTTATGACCCATTCAACCCATCTAATCCATTATAATCCGTGCAGATTAACTTTCACGGTTTGGATGAGATAAGATTGGATGGGTTATAATAAACCATCCAATATTGAACACCCATATCACGACGGATGGGGATTTCTAAAATCAATTTGAAACCATATTTTCAAGGACAATTAATACTGTCTTCTATCACCATACTGCTCAACGAAAAAGGCACTTCACTAATTTATATTTGATTTTCAGCGTTCAACTTTAATTTGTTAAAGTTTAGCCCTTAAACTGTAATTTTGTTTAAAGTATACCACTTGATTAATTATTATCCCGTCACATTGAACGCTGTACACCTTTTGCTTGGTGCCTTGAACTTGTTCATTTCTCTTTTGTCAAAATCATATCCTAAACTCGTTGAACTTTTGTAAAGTTTGCAACTGATTTTTTGATTAATTTTTTCAGCATTTTAGATATATGATTTTTCTGTTTTGGTAGTATTAGCCACAATTTGATATATTTTTCTCGTATGAGTTGTACTATCCGTTAGCTAGTATGTGACACAATTTTTTTGAACATGTGAAACTTAATCGGAGATAAAGTTTACATCCGTATTTGTTGCAAGAGTACATAGGAAGTATGATTTAAATTCTTCTAGAGAACTCTAAAATTTTTAACTTTTAAAATTATGTCATATGTTAGTTAATAGATACTGTAGTCCACACGAAACAAAAATTGTCAAGTTCGGAGCTAATAATATCAAAATAAAAAGATTATATACTCAATGTATTGAAAAAATTGATAAGGTAATCCAATTACAAAATTCATATATGCAGTACAAAATTGAAAAGTCACTAAATTGTTTTACCTAAGCCATTTCATTTTGATTCCCCAAATTTACCCTTGGTTATCAAATTTGTTTTTAAGAAAACCTTTCATTTTTAACAGCATGTTTTAATTCTCTCTTTCCTCATTGAAATCTGTTTTAAACAGCCTATTGCAAAATTGGTGCTTAATTGAAATTCTTGAAGCTGCATTTTTGAAAAGATTACATCATGTTATGCGTAAAAGAATTATCTGTTCATTATTGACATCTCTCAAAATATTCTGTCAACCCTTGATGTTTCATATTTAAATCTTTTCAATTAAAAAAATCAAATCAAAATTAAAAATTAAAGTCAAATCCTTCCTTCTTGTTTATCCTTAGTGTTGAATAAAGTTAAAAATAAAGTTGCAAACTCATTTTGCTGAAATATCTCAAATTCCTTGTCTAAGCTGTTTTGTGCTTATTTTTCAACATTCCTTGAGGAAATTTATCATTTGGATTGCTGTAATTTTCTTAAATGGCATTTTTGATAATCTACTAACGTTCATAATATCCATTCCATACCTATCGCCCTAGCCCCATTACAACTCTTGATGAAGACCTTTGATATTGTCTGATCTTATTTGAGTGATTGAATTAATTGATTTATGTGCTTATGGATTCAAAATCTTACATTGCTGATGAGTGATCAAACACTAGCCCTTAAACACTTTGGAGTGATTTGAGTGAATCTTTTCTTCGGTGAGGTATCTTAGTTCAAAGCTATTCTCATTTTTGTTTATATAGAATTGCTCGTTAGAAAGCTTGATAAGTGTTGAATGCTAAGCTGTTTGTTTTATAGTTTCTATAACTTATAATTCTGCTTAAGTGTCAGTTCTCTCTCATTCTGAAAGTGTTTCTTAAGACTGAAAGTGTTTCTTAAGGCTGTTCTTTCTGATCTATGTTGCTTCAAAATTAAATTGACATTCTTTGCTTGAGGACAAGCAATTGCTTAAGTGTGGGGAATTTGATTAGGGGAAAATATCCCAATATTTGACCACCAAAAGGCCTATTTTGAATTGCTAATAAGCTGTTTTTGGCTCCAAATTACCCTAATTAGGAGAAATTATGGCTTATTTCTTCTTCGTATCTCTTTGTAGGTTTTTTCTGGAAAATATGGGAGAAATTTGCTCAAGATTAGCTGTCCAAGACATTGAGTAGTGGAGCTGTCTTTTTAAGACTGGTGCATAAGTAGCTTTTACCGAAAATGGGATAAAATAGCTCACTATTTCTGAAAAGTTTCATTCTTGAAGCAAGGTTGCCCATTTTGCATTGGCTGATGTTGGAGATAGCTTATAAAGCTCTTTTTAGCCTTTTACTTGTTCTGACCATGAAGGAGTAAACTATTGGTGTAAGCCAACAATTGCTGGTTTCAATAAATTCTTTTAACTAATTTAAGGTATTTTTTCAGTTAATGTGTGTCTTTCATGTGTGTGTGTGGTGATAAATGAGTTTAGCTAACTCATTGCTAGTATGTTAAGTGCAATGAAAGTTGGTTTAATGTATGGAATTCGCATGAAATGACACTGATAACTACCTTGCAATGGCTTTAAGTTATATGTTAGGGATTTAATCTTGCATGCGTGCTTGATCTGATGCTTTCTTGAGTTTAATGCATGTTTTGGTCTCTAATTGCAGAGAATGCTCCGGTTAGATGTTTTAAGATATAGGATCCATGGTACAATGTACATTGTCCATGGTGAAATTCATGAAAGAAACTCTATTGCATGAAAAACTGAAAGATCTTTCAATTAGGAAGAATTACAAGTTGTTTTCATGTTGATTGCTGTGCTTGCTCCATTTCCATATATTGTTTATTATTATATCTCAAGTTTGTTCTTTTACTTGTTAAGTTTTAGATCTATTATCTCAGTAACTTTTAGCCGTAGAAATTCACTCTTTATGAAATTGATTATTTTATCTACCACAAGCTGTTCTAATTAAGTACCATATATGTTTTGCATCTACTAAACCCAGATCCTTGTGGGAATGATAATCCAGACTTAGATCCACTCTATTACTTATTGACCGTAGTGCACTTGCTAGGATAATTGCATTTTAGCTTAACCGAACAACAAATAGCTGATATTCCTTTACACTCCCTGTAAATTGAACTAGGGAGGCAACAACGGTCAGTTTGTCATGTAACCATAGAAACCAATTCTTGGAGAGGCCCTTGGTCAACACATCAGCAATCTGAAAAGTGGAGCACATGTATTGAACATGTAACTCTCCATGTGACACAAAATCAAGCACAAAATGAAAATCAATCTCCAACTGCTTACTCTAATTATGAAACACTGGATTAAGAGTAAGATAAGTACCACTAATATTATCACAAAACAAGACAAACCATCGAATCGAGGGAATCTAATCTCGTGGAGAAGAATTTGCAACCAATGCATTTTTAAGGTAGTAATAGCTAGAGCATGATACTTTGCTTCAGTAGAAGAGCAAGGCACTACTTGTTGTTTCCGAGTGCACCAGGAAATAATATTTGTACCAAAGAAAATAGCATACCCAATAGTAGATTTTCTGTCATCAACATCACCAGCTCAATTCGAATCTGTATAACCAGTAAGAGCACAGTCAGTGGGTCAAATAAATAAGCCATGCATTTTCGTACCTTGCAAGTAATGAAGAATGCGTTTAAGGGCAGCCCAATGATCCAAGGTAGAGAGATGCATGAACTATGAAATGTGATTGACCGTATAAGGAATATCCGGGTGTGTAAAGGTGAGTATTGTAACCCTCTAATGAGAGGCTGAAATAGAGTAGGATCACGATATGGTTCATCCCCTTGGTTAGTGAGCCTAACCAAAGCATTCACAGGACTAGAAATCGTTTTGCACCCGATCAATTAAGCTCTAGCTAATAAATCTGAAATATACTTGCCTTGATGAAGAAACAAGCAAATACTACACCATGACGCCTCAATCCTGAGGAAATAATCCAACCTACCCAAGTTCTTAATTGCAAACAGAGTAGATAAATAAGAAAGCAAACGATATGTAAACGCAACATCATTACCGATCAACAGGATATCATCCACATAAATAAGGCAACACAAATAAGCCAAGATGACCAATAAAGTATAAGGATGTATCAGCCTTAGAACCATTGAAACCAAAATGAATTGATGCCGTTGTGAGACATTTGTGCCATTAATGAGGATCCTGCTTCAAACCGTACAATGATCAGTGCAACTGATTAACATAATCAGGATAATTAGGGTCAAGAAACCCGAGAGGTTGTTGCATAAAAACTTTCTCATCCAACGAACCATGCAAGAAGGCATTTGGGAAATCTAAATGTTTGATAACCCAATGTCGAGAAACTACAAGTGAGAGCAATAACCAAATGGTTCCAGGTTTGACAACTGGCCTAAAAGTGTCATGAAAATCAATTCCAGGGCGTTGATGATAGCCCTTAGAAACCAATCGGGCTTTATACCAATTGACAGATCCATCAGGCTTCCTTTTAATACAAAAAATCCAGCAACAACCCACCAAATTTTGTGTGCGAGTAGGCGGAACCAATTCCCAAGTTCCATTTTTCACTAAGGCCATATATTCCTTAGCCATAGCTACTCTCCATTCAGGTATTTTTAATGCTCTCGCATGACTGGCTGGCTTGGTATGAATAGCAGCAAAAATATGCATTGAGAAGGGTTGCTGTGGTTTCAGATTACCCATTTGTTGATGAGTGACCATACGATGCTGTCTTTGGCCTGAAGAAACAGCCATGTTATCTTTGATAGAACCCAGAGGGTCGAATGTATCCAAATCAACAACGAAGGACAATCATCAGTCAGCAGAAGCAGGTTCGGGAACCAGAGTGCGTGACACAACCTGAGACAGCGAGGCAGAGGTTTGGACATCTGCATTGGGCATTAATTGTAGTGGGGATTGGGTGGTAGTGTTTAGCCGAGAGGGTGTAGTCGATTAAGAGGGTGAAATTAGTGAGGAAGGTAATGGTGGGCTTAGGAGAGCTAGATTTGTATCATTTTGTGGAGCTGATGATGTAGGTGAGGATGTTAGGTTTGCGGGCAGTAAAAAAGCAGGTATCATGGACTCTTTTATAATGGGCAATGGCATGGTATCATTTTCGGGCACACACGGTCGGTTAACTAGTCCATGTGGATTTTTATAAACGGTTAATCGTTTGAACGGTTTTTTTAATTCACTAACCGTACACTGTCCATTAAATTCGGTTAACCATTAGTCGGTTAACCATTAATTTCGGTCGGTTAACCATTTACGAAATAGACATTATATGTTGCTAAATTTATAATATTTGAAACCTCAAATAAATAGACTATAAATCTCAAATGTCAAATAAAAATATAAAATTACAAATCATAGTCTTAATTATTAATTAAAATAACATTTTAACCATAAACTCCAATAATTTGAACATTAATAAAAAAAAGTTCCCAAATATAGAAACTGTTGTACAAGATCAAACATCAATTAATGAATTTTTTTTTTCATTTTTCGTTTTTTAATAATGTGAAATTAAGAATTGAGAGCAGATGGGATTGGAAGGGAGTGACCGAGACTACTTGGTATTGTATAGTGAGGAAGTATAATAACATCAAAGGCCTAAATATTTTACTTATTATTCATATTACCTATATATATATATAATTACATAATTTTTTAAGTGAAATATTTGTAAATAATTGGTTAACCGCGAGTCCACATGGACTTTCGGTGTAAAAACCTAAACCTAAATTGTAACCATTAATTTCTAAAAATAAAAACGGTATACTAGTCCATCGTTTTTGGTTAACCATATTTTTAGCTCGGTTTCGGTTCGGTTTCACAATTTTTTGATTTTTTTTGTGCACCCCTAGTATCATTGTTGGATGGGTTGTGGGAGCTCACATCATCTAACTTCAAACCTGGGAACACCTGTTCATCAAATAAAACATGGCGTGAGATATAAACACAACCAGTAAGAGGATTGAAACATATATAGCCTTTATGCAATTTGCTATAACCCAAAAAAATACAAGCAATACAGCGAGGTTCTAATTTATGGTTAGAGTATGGTCAAAGCCAAAGATAACAAAGACAACCAAAGGCACGCAATAATGAATAATCAGGGACTTGACCAAACAATTTATGATATGGAGTATCAAAGTTAATGGTGGAAGTGGGAACACGATTAATAGTATAAACACCAGAAGAGAATGCAGCAGTCCAAAATTTAATTGGTAAATGACAATGATGCAATAATGCCAAACCACTTTCAATAATGTGACAATGTTTATGTTTTGCACATCCATTTTATTCAGGGGTATATGGACATGAGACCCTTTGAGTTATGCCATGCTAGGTTAAATATTTAGTGACAGCTTAAAATTCCCTACCCCAATTAGCTTGAAACATTTTAATTGATGTATTAAAATATTTCTCAACAAGTGTATGAAAGGCAATTAAAGTCGGTAATACTCCAGAATTCTTTTTAAGAAAATAAATCCAACAATATTTAGTGATGTGATAAAAAATACCACATAATAAGAGTATCCATCAAAAGATTGAATTGGTGCAGGGCCCGTACATCGGAACAAATTAATTCAAGTGGTGCAAATGCTTGAAAAGTGAAACGTGAAAATGGCAATGGTGTGAATAAAATGCACAATATCTAGTAGTGTACTAGGTCGCAAGTAATAAATTAGTAAGTAGAGTATCGTATCCACAGGGATTGTGATAGCTGTGCACAACTTGGAAAAATTATGTGGTTCCAAATGATAGAGAGAATAAGAAACACAGTTTATAAAAGGTGTTTGGCTAGTTAAACTAATATTTAATAACATAAAACAACAAGTAAAATAAAGATAAACAACAATATTTTGTAACTTGGATGGGATACAGCATAGAGTGGGCATGCTTGTAATATTAAGTCTAGCATTAAAGGTCAGATCTATTGTTTCTGTAAGAATAAGGTATCTCTCATGAGATTCATAATAACCAATTGGTCCTCGTGCTATTGATCCTAAGCATATATAATAGGTATCACATGGTCAGCCTCCACCTAGCATACATACCAGCATAAAGAACAAGAAAGCATTCAACAGATTGAAACCCTTAGATATAAACCTAAATCACATGGTCAGTATCATTACTAATTTACATGTGTGAAAGTCATTCCATTCATGGATTTATACTCCATGGTCAGACAGTCCACAAATTAAGCATAAAGTGATTAGTTCTACGAGGATTAAGAGCACACATTCAAACACACATGTTCACAACAAAAATGAAGATGAAAATACTAATAATATTACTTACAAAATCCAGTCCTAAGGCTAGTTGATGCAGCTGAAATTTCGAACAAAAACACTAAGATCTGTTGATCGCGCACAATACCGGAAATCAGCCTTCTACTAATTGAATTTCGCAAAATTCACAAAAGCAGGGAATTGGAATTAATTCCGAAAATATTATTGATAAAAAAACTATCTATTACAAACTAAATTATAGCCTATTTATAAGCAAACTATCCTAAATGTAATAAAACTCCTAAATAATCAAAACTTCTAAATAGTCTAAACTTCCTAATTAGATTAAATAAGAAAAAAATACTAAATAAATTAACATACAAACAAAATAGGAATCTTTATCAATTTAGGATCCTTAGAATAAAATCTATTCCTAATTCTAATTATAAAATAATTGCAATTAAAAAAAAGATACAATTTAAAATATATCTTTAATTTATTTTCATGACAAGTAACTGTTTTTAAGTTGAATTGCTGATCCCTTTTACTACTTGTGGCCCGCATCATACTCCTCCACTTAGAAAAAACTCGTCGTCAAGTTTTGCTGTTAAGAAACCGAGCTTTGAGTTTATTAAATGGATCCAAATTCAAAATATAGTTGACTCCAATAAAATCAATATCAACCTTCCAATAAGAATTCTCATAGTCGTCTTCATATACATCATAAATTAGCTGTAAAGTTTCTTCAATACCAACAATCTTATCACAAGAATCATAGTCTACGACTTCAACACCATCACAAGCATAATCTTCATCATATATTGGAGGTAAAGAGAAATCAAAGAATTTACCTTCTCTAAGCTTTGATTCTTGAGAGAAAATTAGTTCATGCTCTCTCTCATAGAACTCTTTCAATGCAGCAAAAAGGTTTCTGAATTCTCCACAATTAGGGTTCCTCCTTTGTCGAGGTTTTGCCCTAATAAGAGTAGTGAATAGCCCATCTATTCGGTATGCCAAACGATCCATAATAGTGTCCATTCTCTGGTCCATTAAGGTATCGAGGTATTGTTCTAGTCTTTGCTCTATCTGGTTCATTTCTTCCTACCCCCGCAACATCATCAACTCTTCGATCTCTGTTCGGTGGCATAATGATGGCTAGGGTTTAGGCTCTGATACCAACTGATGCAGTGAAAATTTGGAACAAAAACACTAAGATCCGTTGATCATACACGATACCAGAAATTAGCCTTCTACTAATTGAATCTTGCAAAATTCACATAAGTAGGGAATTAGAATTAATTCCGAAAATATTATTGATAAAAAAATGTCTACTACAAACTACATTATAGCCTATTTTTAGGAAAACTATCCTAAATGTAATAAAACTCCTAAATAATCAAAACTTCTAAATAGTCTAAACTTCCTAATTAGATTAAATAGAACAAAAATTCTAAATAAATTAAAATACAAACAAAATAGGAATCTTTATCAATTTAGGATCCTTAGAATATAATTTATTCCTAATTCTAATTATAAAATAATTGCAATTAAAATAAAGATACAATTTAAAATATATCTTTAATTTATTTTCATGACAAGTAAACTGTTTCCAAGTTAAATTGCTGATCCCTTTTACTACTTGTGGCCCGCATCACTGGTCCATCCAAAAGGGTCTAGTCCTCCTTCTTGTTGGAGCTGTTGGGCAATCCCACATTGGAAATAAATGAGAATGAAGAGTGGTATATATGTGGAGTAGATTGGGCCTTAACACAAGTCAATAGTTTTGTTGTTACATGGGCTCAACCCCACTTATATGCTCACTCATCCAGTCAAGCCCAATACTCTCAAGGCTCACAAAGTCTCTTCATGGTATCAGAGCTAAACTAGTTAACACCATAAAGAAGCATTTCAACCCTTGCTTCCACTGTTAATAATGTCGGCAGCTTAACATTATTGGCTACTGCTCCAACTCAGGCTGCACCAACTCTTGTTATACCATTAGCCTCAACTTTCCCCATCAAACTTGATACCATAAACTATTTTCTCTGGAAAACACAGCTGATACCACTGTTGAAGGGATACCTATTAATGGGACATATGGATGGAAGGATCGTCCCTTCTCTGAAAAACCTGCCTGGATCGGCTGAAATTAATTTCAATTATAAACCTTGGGAAGAGAAAGATGCTCAGGTAATGAGCTGGATCATCAATTCCCTCTCTCCCAGAATTGTAACATAGATCGTTAGCACTGAGACTGCGCAAAAAGCTTGGAATCGACTGACTGCAGCCTATGCTACTGGCTCACGGTCACAAATAAGAGATACTGATTGCAATTATGCAATCTGAAATAGGAAGAAACAGAAACAATTTCCTCCTATGTCATCTGCGTAAAGAAAATTTTAGATCACCTTAGTGCTCTCCAATGGGCAATTTCTGAAACTGATCTTGTCGATGCTGTTGTTGATGGGCTTTTGCCGGCCTATCATCCCTTTGTACATCACCGGAGATCAAAGTTGATCCGACCATCTTTGAAGATCTCCATGGCTTGTTGCTTTTAGAAGAACGCAATCTAAAACTAGAAGTTATCTCAGACCGGGCTGCTCCAACAGCGTTGTATGTAGCTCGCAGGAATTGTGGTCAATTTCGTAATGGTGGTCCATGACAAAACTTTGGACAAGAACATGGACAACAGAGAAGTCCAATGGGAAGGGGGCAAAACTCTCAATTTACTCACACTTCTGGTAACCCTTCT
The DNA here is from genome assembly GCA_039660915.1 of Euphorbia tirucalli. Classification (NCBI taxonomy): domain Eukaryota; kingdom Viridiplantae; phylum Streptophyta; class Magnoliopsida; order Malpighiales; family Euphorbiaceae; genus Euphorbia; species Euphorbia tirucalli. Next base: position 68,446,140 of record CM077632.1, read on the forward strand.
TTCAATTCCTTCTCTCATCAAAATAATTTACAGAATATACATACTGCTAGAAATAATCTGTAACCCTTAACAACTATGGCACCATTAGACACATCAACTACCTTTTATTGTTATAATTGTCGTGGAATAAATCACCTTGCATGAAATTTCCTTCACCAAGACAACCTAGGGGGAACTGAACCACTCTTAATCGTCCTGCCTTATTTTTTACCCCCACAAACATGCACTCAACCCAGAATTGGGTAGTTGATTCATGGGCAACTCATCACTTAACCGCTGATTTGGAAAACCTTAACGTTCATACCGAATATTCTGGCCTAAAGAAGTCACAATAGGTAATAGATCAAAACTTCCAATTTCTCATATTGGCTCAACTTTACATTCGGTTAATGGTCGTTCAGTTTGTTTTGATAATATTTTGCATGTCCCTTCTGCTTCAAATAATCTCCTATCTATTTCGGCCTTGACTAATTCCAATCCTATACCTATTGAATTTATTACAGACTCTTTTGTTCTTAAGGATTTGATGACCAAGCAGGTACTTCATACAAGGCAGAATAAGAACGGTCTTTATTCCCTCAGTCTTCCAAAAAGTCCTTCTGATCAAATCAAAGCAAACCTGGCATCGGTGTCTTTGTGGCATGCCCGTCTTGGACACGCTGCATTTCCTGTAGTGAAGAAAATTTTAGCTGTAAATGATATTCTTGTTTCTAATAAAAATCATGAACATTTATGTCATGCTTGTTGTATTAGCAAAGTTCACCATTTACCTTTTCCCATTTATAGTACTATTGTTTCTGCACCTTTGGAACTTGTTTATTTTGATCTCTTAGGTCCTGTTCCTATAACCTCATTTGATAGCTTCAATTATTATGTTTTATATTTTGATCATTTTCGCAAATATTCATGGATATATCCTTTGCAATATAAATCTAATGTGATGAATGCCTTTTTTCAGTTTCGTACTGTGGTTGAGAAGGATTTTGGGAAATCTATTGAAACATTTTAGTCTGATTTAGGGGGGTGAATTCCAAGCATTAGTTCCTTATTTACACACTCATGGTATTGCTCATCATGTTTCCTGTCCGTACACACCTGAGCAAAATGGTTATGCAGAAAGGAAATACCGACATATTGTTGAAACAAGCCAGTATTTACTTAATCATTCTTCTGTTCCTGTAAAGTTTTGGACCTTTACCTTTGAAACAGCTATTTATTTAATTAATCGCATGCCTATACTAAGCTTGAAATATTTGACTCCATTTGAGCAACTTTTTGGTTCTCGCCCTGACTAGAATTATTTACGTGTTTTTGGCTGTCTTTATTATCCGGGGTTGTGTTATGCTTCACCTCATAAACTTGCACCTCACTCTCATTATTGTGTTTTTCTTAGTTACAGTGAAATTCATAAAGGGTATCGTTGTTTTGATCTCTCTCTTCACAAACTCTGCATCTTACATCATGTTCTTTTCATGAACAGGTGTTTCCTTACCAGTTGTTACATGAGGGTAGCCCTACATCTTCTACCTGAACTGAGCTGGACATCCCACTCTACATTACCTTTCCAAACTCATCAAACACATACAGCACTACCTCTACTCCATCAGAACCGCCGTAACCCACTGTCCCTACAATCACTGTCCCTACACATACAGCCCTGCCTCTACCAACTGCCTCTACGCGATCTACTCCTCCTCACTAGAATTGTCCCAAACAATTGTCCCTACACAAACTGCCCCTATCTCACCGGAACTGCCTCAAGAAACCATCCTTACAGATTCAGCACTTCCAAATCCACCGAATCTAGCTCTTCCATCTAATTCACCCCCTGAACCCCCTGGGGTATCATTGGTTGTTGATCTCGGTGCTTGTGTACCTTTACCACTGAAAGCCATGCCATGATAACCCGCTCACTGACGGACAAATTGAAGCCACGGGTTCCGATGAATTTAATTGATGCTAGCTCTATTCCTCCTGAACCAACTTGCCATACTAAAGCTATGAAGATACCTAAATGGTGAGATACAATGGTGACAGAATATAATGCCTTGGTTAAAAATGGGACTTGGGAATTGGTTCCTCCGCATCAAGCACAAAACTTAATAGGGTGCAAATGGGTTTTCAAAACTAAACTCCATCCCAACGGTTTGATTAAAAGGCACAAAGCTTGCCTAGTGGCTAAAGGGTTTCATCAATGCCCAGGCTTGGACTATGTTCAAACCTACAATCCGGTAATCAAGCCCACTACCATTCGGCTTGTCTTGTCTTTGGTAGTATGCTTTTGTTGGTTGGTTATCCATCTTAATGTGTCCAATGCCTTTTTGCATGGCACTTTGGAAGAAAAATTTTACATGCAACAGCCACCTGGGTTTGTTGACAAGCTCAAACCCGATTATGTCTATCTCATGAAAAAGTCTTTATATGGTCTGAAACAAGCACCCCGGATTTGGCACAAATGCTTGATTGATGTCTTACTTTAGTTTGGTTTTTCCTGCTCCAAAGTTGACATCTCCTTATACTATTATCAATCTACCAATGTTTGGACATTCTGCCTGCTTTATGTTGATGACATCTTCATTACTGGGAATGATTTTGCTATGCTAGAATGGGTCATTAATTTCCTACAACAAATGTTTGCCATTTGGAATCTTGGCAGACTAAAGTACTTTCTCTATATTGAAGCGTCTTTGCAAACAAATGGCTTACTTATTCACCAACACAAGTACATCACTGATCTGCTCTTGCGGGCCAAAATGCATGAGTCTAAAGTAATCTCGACCCCCTTTTGTCCCAACACCCATTTGACTCTCCAAGCTGGTGATCCCTTTGATGATCCGTCTTTATACCACAGTATTGTTGGGGGTCTCCAGTATGTGACCATTACTAGACCTGTTGTGGCTTTTTCAGTGAACAAGGTCTCACAGTATATGCATAACCCCATAACCGAACATTGGAAAGCAGTCAAACAGATTCTTTGTTACTTACGAGACACCACATCTCATGGTTTACTATTTCAAAAGTCCTCTTCTTCAGGCATACATGGATTTTGTGACTCTGATTGAGGAGGATGTTTAGATGCCCAGAAATCCACCACTGGATTCACAGTATTTGTTGGCCAAAACTTGGTGTCTTGGAGTTCTTGGAAACAACGAACTATTTCCCGTTCATCCACCGAAACTGAATACCGAGCCCTTGCTACTATCAGCTCTGAGGTATTATGGCTCACAATGTTACTTCAGGAACTCGGTTTTCCTTCACCTGAAGCTCCAACAGTCTGGTCCGACAATTTGGGAGCTACCTACATGAGTGTTAATCCCATTTTCCATAATAACACTAAGCATCTTAAACTTGATTTTCACTTTGTCCATGACAAAGTAGCTCAACATCAATTACGAGTGTAATATATCTCCCTTTTTTAGCAACCGACCGATATTCTCACCGAGGATACAATGATTTCTTGCTCTTCATGACAAGTTGACTATGTCTAGCCCCGCTCAACTTCCCTGGGCAGGGGGGTAATAGAGTATTGTAGTATCTTGTATATATAGCCCATTGTATATATGTATACAGCCTATGCATATTACGACCCATATATATGTTTGTTGTATATATACTCTTATTTCATTCAATAACAACTAAGTGGAGAACCCTAATTGTTTCATGGTATCAAAGTAGAAAAAGGCCTGACAGCCCAAAAAGATCCTGGGCCCATGTTTGAAGTCCTGGTGGAGTTTGGTCTAGTGGAGAAAACTAGACCCGTTGATGACCTTGGCCCTTAAAGTAGAGAGGCCAAGGAATGTTTGATAAGTGACAACTGATCCAGGCCCAGTTGCACTTGAGGGGGAGTGTTGGAGATATTGGGAAATCCCACATTGAAAATAAATGAGAATGAAGAGTGGTATATATGTGGAGTAGATTGGGCCTTAACATAAGCCAATTCGTTTTGTGTTACATGGGCTCAACCCCACTTATATGGTCACTCATCCAGTCAAGCCCAGCACTCCTAAGGCCCACAGAGTCTTTTCACTTCTCCATGGTTGACACAACTTGGATCAGGTGGAGAATCTAAAAACTAACTAACTACTACTATACTACTACAGAACGAAAAGAAAGATGATCGGATAGTGATGGAGGCTGTCCAATCCAAAAAAACTTCTTTAACAACCTTAAACAGGAGAATATATATTCCTCAAAACCCTAGAAAATGTTTAAGGATAAAACCCTAAAATGCACAGGATTGTGACTAGTGTTCAAATCCTATTACATGATAGTAAAAATATCTAACAAGGCAAAAGAAATATTCCATAAGAAACTCCAGCTCATCAGATCACGGGTTCCAAAATTTCTCTCCAAGCAAGTTTGTACAAGCCGTGCGTGGGACCACTGGACACGTGTTAGCTTCTTAGCAATCTCACAGAATGTGCCAGAATTTTTCTCCTCCACACTACAACTCTCCAAAACCTAATGCAGAGAGGAAATTTCATGGAAAGTGGGTAAGAAAGGGTATAAATGACATTTAACACAATTTAAGCATATTCAGACCCATACAACTTGAAATCTTGTGATTATACACTGAAAACAGGTTAAAACGCACAACTTAATTAGATATAAATTAGACTTATCAGGTAATTTATGCATTTTGCTAGTCGAACAAGCATGACATAATTGAATATTAGAAGAATTAGAATAAGCAATTCTATTACTAGCAAGAGTTTGTTTAACAATTGGTAACGAAGGATGTCCCAAATGGGGATGCCAAAGATATAAAGAAGCTAAATTAGCCTTCGGAGAAACCGAGTTATTGGACTTCAAGCATAACGGATCTTCCTCGTTTCCAAATCTTTGTTAAGGAACTTTTAAGCAAAAAATTCAATAGAAATTGGGTTAGCATTAGTTAATGCATAAATAGATAACAAATTTTGACTGGAATTTGGAACTTGCAATATATCGCAAAAAGAAATAACATGATCCCCTAAACGAAATTGAGAACAACCAATGTGATAGATAGGAATTTTCATACCATTACCAAGTTGAATGGCCTTGGATCCTTGGTATTCAGAATGAAGAGCAAGGTTTGCCAAGTTTGACGTTAAATGATGTGTAGCTCCAGTGTCAACCACGGATGGTTGAGAGTTGCTGTTTGTTATTGGGGATGCCCTAGTCCCAAGGCATTGGTTCTTGTTTTGTATCATACACTTTGTATCTTATTATGAGATTTATGTATTATACAATTTGTGTTAATAAATAAAGGCATCAATCTATTTATTATATACCTTGTGCAACATTATAAATAGAGTATCCAATGGACATATCCATATCCATGTTAACAAGTATCATGCATTTGGCAGTAAGACCATGGATAAAGAAAACGATATGACCATAAAGTTATCCGTAATCCGTTCCAGTCATGGGAATGAACGGAATCGTAGATTATCATAAGCTTGGTTGTATAGCGGTGTCTTACTAGCTATTGGACATGGATTGTCAATAGGAGAGAGTGTTCCTAATTAGATTTTGTACAAGATAAGAATACTACACTAAATAGAATAATACATGACTTGTTCACCAACAATCCTAATCAGCCAATATTCCTTTAGTACATTACTTTACTCCAAGAATAATACATTACTTTAGTACTTTACCATTTTTTCTTTTAAAAAAATTTACTAGAATAAATAATTATCATATTAAAGTATACTTGTCTTATGGAATAAAAAATTGTCGGTAAAGTAAAGCACAAAACATCATTGATTTGTTTACTTATGTATATGTTTTTAAATCTAATAAGACTTTAGTTAATTAATTAATTGGGGAAAAAGTAGTACTTAGCTTGTATCCCCTGAATTATAAATATATGAAGTCATTTACATCTTCCAATCTTTTATCACATTTATAGAGTTTTCAACTGGTTTCTGCAGTACTTTGAATCCAATTCCCCCCCACCCCTCCACTTCAGTAGAGGTAAGTTATTTATTTATCTATTTATATACTGTTATATTTTCAATCTTTCATCGAAGAAAGCTATATATATTTCTCTTCTCTGTTCTCTACAATATACAAGTTTGTGCTCAAAATATCAGATCTTTAAAATATAAAGGGATTTTCTACAAGTCATGTAAATCTTAAAATTACGCAGATCACTTATGATAAAATCTGTATAGGAAGCAAGGGGCACTGAGTTCCATACAAAATTTTTAATTTCAAGTGGGGGTTAATTTTTTTTTTTTTTTTTTTTTAAGCATGTCCGATTACTCGGTTTGAGGTTGATCAGACACCTTTTAGGTGGTTCCTCCCCCAATTAAAGTTTAAAAGGTGTTCCCTCCCCCAATTAAAGTTTTTTAAGTACACTAAGATTTAAATTCGAAATCTTTAGTTTAAGCGACTGAGGCCCTTACCGTTCAAACCAACTTTTAACTGGTATATAAGTTTGTTTTATAGTATACCTTTGTGTCGTTTTTTCTTCTGTTAGGTATTAATCCATTCCACGTTTGATTAGACAAACCTCTAACCAGCATCTCTTTCAATTAAGATTTTCTGTGTAGAATTTGAATGAAATTCAAGACATACGTAAAGCTAAGTGGCATTGAGTAGGTTTATTTTGCACTCCCTCTTCATTTACTACAAGATAAAACACTTGTACCGATCGAACCTTCGGTCGCTGTACTGCGTTATTGTTGACTTTTCATACTACCGTCCGAAATCAATTCGGTTGTAACAAAGGAGGTTGGTATAACCGGGCTACTATTTTTGGCCTTTGAGTTGCAAACCTTACGACCAAGGATGTCAGAATGCCAGTCGCTAAAGTTTGCGACTCGGTTTGCAACGAAAGATTTTGGTCACAAGTTACGGAAATTCCAGTATTGTTATGAAAAAAAAAAATGATTTGGATTGAAGCCCGCTGCTACGCCAATTAGCATCTTGATATCATAAAGCGTATCTTTAATTATACCAAAACCATAAAAAGAACCCAAATGAATACATCAATAAATTTTAATGTATAAACTCACCAATGCTATTCCAATTAATAACACGACAAGGTTATGAATATTCGTCATACTGCTCATATGAAAGAATCTAGAATCTCTAAAAAATCAGTCAAAAACAAGAGTTAAAAAATAAATTAAACTTTGAGCAGGTTTATTTTATACTCTCTCTATCGTTTTGGTTTTTTTCAATTTGTTTCTTTTTATATAAATTTTATATTATTATTATCTATGCATTTTGATATTTTCTGTCTTCTTAGAAAGAGGTTTAGTATTAATAGAAATTGTCGTATAGTTAAGCCACGACATAATTAACAAGAATGAGAAATGTGGCTTTAAAAGTAAATTTTAAGAAGATAAGTGTTAAAAGTAAACTAATTATTTTAATAGCATAATTAATTCTTTATCAGCTTTGATGATAAACCTTAAACAATATATATAGAGAGAATACTTTACGCTGGTGTTGTTCAACTTGGACCAAACTCACCTCCCATTTGAATTTTGTGGCAGGTGTTATATATTATCATCCAATCATATCAATATGTCTGACATTGAAAGAGGAGATCAAAGCCATAAGGACGATTGTAAATGACCTTATTTTACAGTTATTAAATTATATGCTATTTAATTATATGGTATTAGAATATCTTTTTGCTAATACCAATTGTTGTTGATACAATGCATTGGGGGTGCTTGCTTAAGTAAGTGTTTGTGATCCAATGAGTGAGACTAAAGAGTGAGAGATAAGTGATGCAGATTGAGTCTTTAATATAAGTTTATTGGTTTTGTATTACATAGGCTCAATTCTATTTATATGTACATTTACGTAGTCATGCCAACACTTTCAAGACCCTCAGAGTCTTTTCATGTGTATCAAAGTAGAAGAAGCCTTAACAGTTAACAAATCCTAGACTCATAAGAGCTGGTGGAATTTGGGCCAGTAGAGAAAGACTAGACCTGTTGACAACCATAGGCTTAAATGAGATGGGCCAAGAAAAGTTTGACAAGTGACAATTCTTTCAACCCAGTTGCACTCGAATGATAGCATTGGAGATCCAATAAGTGAGATTAAAGAGTGACATAGTAAGTAGTGTAGATTGAAGTTCAACACAAGCTAATTGGTTTTGTGTCCTATTGACTCAACCTTACATATATGTTCACTTATGTAATCAAACCCAACTATCTCAAAGCTCACATAATTTTTTCAAAAAGGTCTCGATTGCTCTAAACATGGATTTAGCCCCAAAAAAGCCCGCCGCGATGGTGTCGACTTGTTATATATACTAGATAAAATGTTTTTACCCACTTTCCTTTCTTCGTTATTGTTGGGTGATTAAACTTATAATCAAATCTCTACAAAACCACAGATACATACGAATTGTACAAAGCAGCACTGAGTAACGACTGGAAAAAGGCTGAAAACATATACAAGGTTTCAAAATTGGGATATGGAGTAAAACTGACAGCAAGAGGGGAGACTGCTCTCCATGTTGCAGCTTTAGCAGGTCATACTGATTTTGTGAAAATTCTAGTTAAGAAAATGAATGCAGATGAGATAAAAATTGAAATGAAAACATCTCGTCATGACGAAAGAGGAAATACAGCATTTCATTGTGCAGCAATATCAGGAGATGTGAACATTGCTAAAGCTATAGCTAAAGATAACCTTCGAGATGATCTAGCAATGGCCAGAGGTAATGGAGATTACTTGCCAATCGATATGGCAGCATTAAAGGGGAATAAAGAAATGGTGAGATACCTATATCAAGCTACAAAACATCACTTTGGTGATCCTGAGGAAACATATGTAGATGACGAAGATCACAAAATTTTGCTTCTCTCTTTGATTAAGGCTCATATATATGGTAATTAAGCTCAAATCTTAATTTAATTTTTTCATCCTATCATCATAATTTAAAATTTTACTTGGTTCACTAATAATTTGAAATTTTCATATACCATTCTTTTTCTCTAGATGTTGCGTTAGACATGGCAACACTACTCTTAGATCGATGTATAGCTCCATCGGATATGGAGGAGGAAGCACTACAAGAATTGGCCCGACAGCCTCTAAATCCTACAGGATTTGTGGAAAGATGCATCCATACATGTTAGTTCTCTATCTCTGTTTGGTTCATCATTTTTCTTTTCAATTTACTACTAACCAATGTTATTAAAATCGGACCAAACAATGAACTGACAAGGTTATTAGTTCACGATTCTATGAGAAAGGAGGCAAATCGTGAATTATCATTAATGAATAGGGGTATATATACACAAGCCATAGTGTAGGTAATTACAAGAGTAACCCTAAACCCTAATATACAATTACAATTGAGTAGAATAGATATTATCTCTTACACCCCCTCGCAAGTTGAGCGGAGGAAGAACCAACGGTCAACTTGTCACGGAGCCAGAGAAAGCACTGCTTGGAAAGCCCTTTGGTAAGAACATCAGCAATTTGATCATTGGAATAGAGATAAGCCATACGTAGAGAGCCTTAACGAACACGATCACAAACAAAATGAAAATCCACCTCCAAGTGTTTACTCCGATTGTGAAAAACCGGATTTAAAGTTAGATAAGTAGCCCCCAGGTTATCACAAAACAAGGTAGGCGGCGTAAGATTATGATACCCGATCTAATGTAGGAAAACTTGTAACCAATGTAGTTCAGAAGTAGCCGAGGCCAATGCCATGTATTCGGCCTCTGTGGAGGAACGAGAGACAACCTTCTGTTTTCAAGATGACCAAGCGATGGCATTTGCTCCCAAGTAAATAACAAATCCAGTAGTAGATTTCCTATCATCAAGATAACTCGCCCAGTTAGAATCAACAAACCCCGTTAGAATAGTCTTAGAGGGCCGAAGAAGGATGCCAAAAGTGCTAGTCCCATGAAGATAACGGAGAATCCGTCTCACCGCACCCCAGTGGAGAGTAGTCGGAGCATGCATAAACTGAGAGATTCGGTTAACAGTAAATTCTATGTCTAGCCGTGTAAATGTAAGATACTGAAGACCACCAACAACTGAAAGGAACATCGTCGGATCCGGAAAGGGATCCCCACTTTCAAGAGTCAACTTCTAGCTGTAGTTGATGGGAGATGCGATGGAGCTGCAATTATGCATCTTAGCATAGAGTAATAAATCATTGACATATTTGGTTTGGTGTAGGAACAGCCCGGAAGAGGTCCAATCAGCTTCAATACCTAAGAAATATTGCAACCAGCCTAAGTTTTTGACAACAAATTGGGTTTGGAGATAAGCATACTTTGTCTAACAAAGAGGGAGTATCACCCATAAGCAAAATATCATCAACATATATCAAGCAGAAGAGCTTTACCGAAGCAGTGTGCAGAAAGTACAAAGAGCTATCCGATTTCGAGCCCCGAAAACCAAACCGGAGCAAGGCAGTAGTAAGGCACCGATGCCATTACCGATGTGCCTGCTTCAAACCATATAGAGATTTTCTGAGACGACAGACTTGATCAGGGAAACGAGGGCCAACAAAACCCAGGTGTCGTTGCATATAAACAGCCTCATCCAAAGTGCCATGTAGGAAGGCATTAGAGACATCAAGCTGTATAACTGTCCATTTGCAGGAGATAGCCAGTGAGTAACATCCGAATAGTGGTGGGTTTGACCACTGGACTGAAGGTGTCATGGAAATCAATACTCAGTCACTGATGAAAACCTTTGGCAACAAGGCGAGCTTTATAGCGATCAATAGAACCATCAGATTTCTACTTAAATTCGAAAAACCCATTTGCAACCAATTACATTCTCAGCCTGATAAGAAGGAACAAGCTTCTATGTCCATTATGAATAAGTGCATTAACTCTGACACCATGGCATCCCGCCAAGCGGGATTTTTTGCAGCTTGAGCATAGGAAGAGGGCTCAATAAGAGGATCTCCAGTGGCTGTGGTAACCAAATAAAAAACTTCCCTCTATTTCAGTGAGCCGATTTTGGCCCGAGTAACCATCGAATGAGATAATTGTGTACTTGCCGGTGCTATAGGCCGTAAGGGACCATGGCCTTGAAGGTCGACCACTAAGGTCACCTTGGGGTCATCAACTGTCACATCTCAGTGGGGAGGAGATTGAGTAGTAGCCTGAGGCAACGGTGGCGAGACGGTGCTGGGTACAGGGGTGGCGGGTTGGTCTTTGGGTGTTTCGGGTGAGGCGGGCTGATCGTTCGGTGTTTCGGGTGAGGGAGCAGGAGGAGTAGACGAGCTAGGTTGTGAGGAGGGAAGATGGCTGGTTTAGGTATATATTGGGAGGGAAGCAGAATTTTGTGGCTGGGCAAATACAGGGGATGGCAGATTTATGAGGAAAGGGGAAGCATGGGTTGTTCAGACTCCGGAGCCACAAAGTCACCATTAACAGTAAACGAGAAAACCTGTTCATCAAAGAGTACATGATGTGAGACATAAAGCTTTCCAGTACAATAATCAAGACATTTGTACCATTTGTGAACTTTACTGTAATCCAAGAAAACACATGGAAGAGAACGCTGATCAAGTTTATTTTTAGCATATGGACGTAACCAAGGATAACAGAGACAACCAAAAACACAAGAAAATCATAATCAGGAGTAGCACCAAATAATTTGTGAAAGGGATTATCAAAAGAAATAGTGCTAGTGGGCAAGCGATTGATATTATACATGGCACATTCAAAGGCAGCAATCAAATATTTAATAGGCATGTGACTATGATGCAACAAGGACAGACTGGTTTCAACAATATGTCTGTGTTTGCGTTCAACATTCCCATTTTGTTATGAGGGCAAGAGACTCGATTGGAGATACCATTCTGTTTTAAGTATTGTGTAAGAGCCTGAAATCCCCCCCCCCCCCCCCCCAATTAGATTGGAAAATTTTAATGGGTGTTTGAAAGTACTTCTCAACGATGGTGCGAAATTGAATGAAAATTTCCAACACTTCAGATTTTTTACGCATAAAACGGACCCATGTGTATTTAGAATAATGGTAAAAAAATAGCACATAGTATGCATAGCCATCAAACGATTTAACAGGAGCTGGTCCCTAAACATCAGCACAAATGAGTTCAAGAGGTGAATTAGACACAGTAACAGAATCATAAAAGGGCAATTTATGGCTTTTACTAATGGCACAAGCATTGCACACGGAAACAACAGAATTTTGAAACTCAATTTTATTAGAATTTAAAGTACGTTTAACAATAGTCAAGGTAGGATGCCCTAAACGAGCATGCCAAACATTCAATGAAGCAACATTTGCACTTATTAAAGATGAACTAGAATTTAGGCAGAGGTTGTAAAGCCCATTATCACTCTGGCCTCGAAACAGGATCACCTTCAACTCTAAATCCTTGATAAGAAAATGATCAGAGAAAAATTCAACAGAGACAGGGTTAGAGCTTGTTAGTGCAAAAACAAATAAAAGATTTCGATTAGCAGTTGGAACATGTAAAATATTACTAAATTTAAGAGACTTGGAACCAATACGAAAGGAATTCTCAGCAACGTGAGTTATAGGAAGAAGCATACCATTGCCAATTCGCACCTCATCTGACCAGAATATTCGGATTGGAGAGGAAGGTTCTCTAAATTTGATGTTAAGTGGTGAGTCGCGCTGGAGTCCATAACCCATGGTTGACTTGAGGTATGTGTTGCGGCAAGATTGGATTGAGGGGAATTGGGCTAATTGCTGGGCATTCTTGGGGATGGGCACCTATTCGCCTTGTGTCCAAGACCACGGCAATTAAAGCAAGTAACAATGGGATCATCCGATTGACCCAGGGCAGCAGCTCTATAAGGCTGTTGAGAACTAAAATGTTGTTGTCCAGAATTGTTCCAGTGAGTACCAGGCGTATTGATCGACTGACCTTGGACAAAAGAATAATCAGTAGAGTGATGGCCATCACTGCGGCCACAGGAGCCACCGCTGTGTCTGCCACGCCTGCGGTAGGAGCTGGAACGGGCGGCAAGATAAGCGGCGGGCTGGACAGTAGAGAGGACATCCTTTTTGGATTGCTGAAGTAATTTTTCTTTGGTTAAGAGGGCTCCCAATAGATAATCAAACTTAGGTGGTTCAGTTTTAGAGTTCTGAATCCGATTATAATCATTATAATCTTTGCCCAAACCATGGCAAATACAGTCAATCAAATCCTCTTTGAGTACATGATAACCAAGAGCTGCCAATTTATCATCAATAGATTTGGCATGCTGAACATAAGTCATAATAGGTAAGTTACCTCTCTCAAGCGTCTGTAGTTCATGACAGAGAATGTGGATTTGAGGCCGAGACCCTATGGAGTAAGTGGTGAGTAATTTGTCCGAGACGCCTTTAGCCGTAGTGGCCCCAATTACCTGTGGCATCAATGATTTCGAGATGGAATTTAATGGCCAGTAAAGAACCTGTTGATCTTTCCTCTCCCATGTTTGAAAATCGGGATTAACATTACCATTGGGTAAAAATTGTGATGGAGGAACAATCGAGCCATCCACATGGCCCATAAGTCCGTTGCCCTTCAACATTGGTGTAACTTACGCCTTCGAAATAAGAAAATTGGATGAATTCAACTTGGTATATGAGTGAGTAATGCTTGGAATGGAAGAGGAGAATAGTGGTGTAGAAGTTGTGGTGCCGGTTGCCATGATTGCCGAGTTTAGGCCGTTGACGGTGGTGGAGGTAGTGTTCATGGTGGCTCCATTTGGGTCAACTGTTTTGGAGAAAATTTGCGAAGATTCTTAAACCCTAATTTTCGGCTCTGATACCATATGAGAAAGAAGGCAAACTGTGAATTATCATTGATGAATAGGGGTATATATACACAAACCCTAGTGTGGGTAATTATAAGAGCAACCCTAAACCCTAATATACAATTACAATTGAGTACAATAGATATTATCTCTTACAAATTCAACTGGTTCAACCAGATTTCATAGAATGTTCAACTAGATTTTTATTTTTTTTTAAAATATTATTTAATTAATTTTATTAAAAATATTATTCAATCAGAGGTTTAAAGGATACTACTCCCTTGGTCATAAAGGGGAAAAAAAATTAATTAGAATACTTTTGAAATATAGTTTTTCTTTGAAAATATATGGAGTAAATGCGTTGCTGCATGGATTTTAGGACAAAATAAAAAAAATATAAACCCCCTTTATAACTAAGAGAGTATATATTCTAGGAGTACTATAAAATTTCTCATAAAACGGAATGTATATTTTCTTATTATACTCTAAGATCATGTTTGGTTCATGGAATAGAATAGGGTGAGAATAGGATAACTATTCCATGGAATGGAATAGAAGAGGAATAAAATAGTTATTCCTTTTCCCACCCTATTTCAATATTTGGTTCAATGCTAAAATATTATATGGAATATGTCATAATAAAATGGAAAAAATGAAGAAAACTAGGTGAAAATAAGTTAAATAAAGGAAAGAAGAATCAAACAATGAAAACGGAAAAGAAAAAGAAAAAAAAAGGAAAAAAAAATAAAAACAGAATATCAAGAAAAAGTGAAGAAATTGGAGAAAAATTACTAAAATAAAAATTAATATAAAAAATTACAACATGGAGTAAAATATGGAATAACTATTCTTTGGTTCCATAAAGAATAGCTATTCTTTACTTTGAGGAATGATATTCCATGACCAAATATTGAAACAAACATTAGAATAGCTATTCCACATTCTATTCCTACTCTATTCCATAAAGTAAACATAACCTAAAAGTCTAAACAACAACACTTTTATCCATGCATCTTTAGAGGGTACATACTTCAGAAGCATTATGAAATTTTCCTTTTTTAATAACAAGGAACAAATTCTTATGTATACGATGGATCTCCAGTTTTGTGTAGGCCTCATGGGGGGAAGAAAAACATGATGAAGAGAAATGCTATTGAATTAGTTGAACTGCTATGGAACTCATTAATGAGAGAAGAAGATAGAACTTATGCATTCCTTAACTCTCAACATCCAAATCCCATGCTTGAAGCAGCAATACAAGGGAACTCTGAGTTCCTATCTATACTAATTGCCTCAAGACCAGATGTCCTACTAATTCATGATGAGAATAACTATACCATAATTCACCATGCTATTTTGAATCGTCATGCGGATATCTTCAATTTCATACATATTGGTTCAGTCAAAACCATTGTGACAATGTTCGTCGGTAAGCAAGGGGATAATTTGTTGCATCTAGCTGCAAAGTTAGCGCCGCAAAATCGACTCAACATAGTACCAGGAGCAGCTCTCCAACTCCAACGGGAGCTACTATGGTTTGAGGTTATATATATATATATATACTCTTAGTTATTCCCACTTTTCATAAAATACATCTTAAACCCTCTGAACTTTTTATGAATTTCGTAATTTGCCATCTGATAAATTTTTTAACATATTGGATACATGATCTTTCTGTTTCGATATTATTATCCCTAAAAGTGACACATTTCTCTCGTGCGGACTGTAGTATTCGTTATGATACTTGATACAAATTTGTGGACATGTGAATCTAAATCAGAAATATGGTTCACATTTATAGCTATCGCTTGACTGCATAGTACATATAATTCAGATCCCTCTAGTGAACTCTAGAGTTTTCTGCAATAAGTTATGGCAACAATAAAATAATTGCTACATATTGCTGCTGTAAAGTTGTAACTGTAGGTATTTGTAACAAAATTTTGATATAATTTTACTGCTAAATCTGCTTTTTGAAAGCAACTTTTATTGCTGCTAATGAACTTTTTGGCAGCAAAATAAATTTTGCTGTAAATTTTTTGCTGTTAAATATAACATTTTTCGTAGTGACACGAGACAAAAATGTCAAGTTTGGAGCTAATACTATCAAAATGGAAATATCATATATTTAATGTGTTGAAAAAATTGATCAGGAGCTCATTACCAAATTCATAAAAGTTCAGAAGGCTCAGGATGCATTTTGCCTCCACTTTTTCATATACAATGCTGGAGTTAATGCTAATGCTGCTTGGAACACAATTTTTAGGAAGTAAAGATGGTGATGGATCCTCATGAGGTCAACCGAAAAACAAGTAATTACCCACTCGGGAAAATGCTGGAGTTATTTGAATCGATGAACTTGGCAGTGGATAGAGCACTAGACTCGATCCAAGGAGATTTGGAACTCTGGTTAAAGGTGTGATATATCATTCTCACTTTTCAATATGCATATAACATTGGTCGATCTTAACCTTCTAGGCGTTAATTATCTTAGACACTGAAGAAGGCGATCCAGCCGCGTCTCGTATTGGAAGAGTATCATCCAATAAGCCAGGTCAGTAAAACAGTGAATTTGAGAAAAATTTATCCTACCGTTCTACGCACCATGAGCTAATACCTTAACTTGAACAAAACAATGTTAGATTATCATTAACATAAGACAGAGACAACATATATGTATAATGATAAAAACTATTATTAGGCTTTATATCTCAACACATGGTAGAATTCATTGTAAGACCCATTAATTGATGAACTTGGATCTCAAAAGAGATAGGTCAATGAATTTTTAATAAGTGATAATTGATCAAAACTTATTTGTACTTTAGGACAATATTAAAAAATAAGTAATCGTCTCAAATTAGAAAATCAAACTCACCACTCTCAAGATATAAGAAGTCTCTATCTTCACTCACAATTTTTGAATAAAAAGATAAGAATTTATATATTAAATGAGAGTTGCATTTAATAGATATTTATGCTTTGTTTGTTTTACGGAAAATATTCTTCTAGAAAATGTTTTCCTTATTTTATTATGTTTGTGACTTAAAAGGAAAATACATTAATATTAATGAAAAATATTTTCCTAGTCAAAGGAAAATCTTTAAAAAATAAGGGAAAATAACCTCCCATTGTACAAAGCAAAAGTTATTTTTTGAAAGAGAGAAAAGACATATATTACTATTTTTTTTTTTGAAGAAGTACAGGGAAAAACGGGCTAGAAAAAGCTAGACATCCCAACTAGGTTGGCACCCCTAGCAGAACCCAAACCGCAATCCCCTAAATAAATTAATAATGGGGACCTCGAGAAGAGGTCAAAAGAATACAAACGAGAAATTACAAATAGGTCTGAAACAAGAAATGTGAAGGATTCGCTAAAAAAGCAGAAAACTGAAAAACCAAGGAACTATGATTACATTTAAAGGAGAAAAACGCTTGATGAAGACTATGGAACAAAATATCCTTTGGAGTAGATTCCGGCTCGAAAATTCTTTTGTTGCGTCATTTCCAAAGTTCCCAGTACAAGTAGAGCAACATAGAACAGGCGAGATCGCGAATGTGATTGTTGGAGAACAAACCCCTCCATTGATTAAAAAAGTCACAAATAGTCTTAGGAACAGCCATTGAAACACCAACAAATCTGAAAAAAGAATTCCACACCTTATAGCTCGAATTACAATGCAAAAGAACATGGTCTTGAGTTTCCAAATCATCACACTGGGGATAAGAGACCTGAGTAGAGCTAATTATATGCATCATGGACAGCAATGGCCGGCACGGGAGGCGACCATGAATAAGAACCCAAAAGAAGAAACGAACTGGTTGGTTGTCGATTCTGCCAAAAATACAATTTATAAACTCGTTTCACCATATAACAATAACAGTAGCATAGTGGTAAATCGAGGTCGAACCCTAGAGAGCTATCAATTGATTTAATTCGTTAATGATCCAGCAAGAACAAACATAAATAAAATTAAAGGGGGGGATTGATGATTTTTCAAATGATAAAGAATTAAGTGCTAATAATTATAAATTTTAAAGTAATTGAATTAAGATCAAAGAATGAATAAAAATCAAATAAGTGAGACCCCTACCTAAGGTAATTCTTCGACTTGGAATAATTCGAGATTGATCATAGATTGTACAAGGATAAAATTTAATCATTCCAGATTAGTTATAGTTCGTAGCTTCATGCATACGAACCAACTTCTCCTAACATGTGATTGCTTAGCACGGCTCAAACAACTACCTAATCGATAAACAACCCTTCCTTAGCGGCCAGAATTTAATTTACTGAAAGCATTAGAAACTAGAGAAGCCTAATCTAAACCAATCAATTCTTAGCGATATCAATTTAAGTTTAAACCCTTGTTTCCTTTAGTGTTCTAACTCAATGAATCGATCACGGAAACAATTTATTAGATTGCAAGTAAAATAGCTGGCCAAGAAATTAAACCACAAAATAATAAAAAGAGAGGGTCCCTCCTTGAAGCAAAAACAAGAATATGAAACAATTAAATAGCATTAAAGTATAAGAACAATCTCACAATCAAGTGCTTCCAAGCCTTGAATTCCTTAGGTAGAGAATAAGAAACTAGCTAGACATAACACCAATTGAAAGCATAAAAGACATGAAAAACTTATAAAGAAATAGATGAAAGAAAGTTGCAGCCCTCAATGGCTATGATGGAATGTTTTTCAGCTGCCAAAAGGCTTCTCTTTATTATGATATATATATTTCGTTCTCCCCTTGATGGCCCTTTTTATAGCTGCCAAAAAGCCAGCCTTTACAATAAAGTGTTGTAGTAACCACCCATTTTCCACTTAAGTTTGTTTTTTATTCTCCACTTAAATTTGTTATTTAATTCCCAATTAATATCCATGTAAGTTTGTCAAGGAGAAACACCTTTGTTTAAAGCTAATAATTACAGCTAATAAACGCATGAAATCGTGCATTTGGTGGGCTTGGCATGGCTGAATTGCTGCAACAATTACACCCAATCTGCCTTTAGATAAAAAATGCCTTCTGGATCTTCAACAACGATCTCCACCATTCAGATTTGAGACATGGATGTAAGGAAGATGCTATTCAAATTTCAAGGCGATCCAACGGTCAAAACTCCGGAAAATGCCAAAACAGTGCAGCTGGTGCTGTTGGCATCGGATGTCGGCACGCCGGCGTGCTAACTTGGCACGGAAATGTGCCGAGTCTCTGGAAATGGAACTTCTTGCTTCGAATTTGGCATGCCATGCCACATTGAATTTCCAGCACTTCAAGCTTTTCAAGCACCTTTCCACTCCGGTTCTTGGTTCGGGTCCAAATACCTATCCAAAACAAACAAGAAACACATAACGGCACCACGGTATTTGTCCACAATAAAGCATAACCCGAAAAATATGAAAATAAACCCTTAAATCACTAAAAACCGCCATAAACCACTAAAAACATTCAAAACACTAATTAGAGCACAAACAAACGAAAATCACACAAAACATAACGAAATAAATCCATAAAATTCAACTAAATTATGCGAATTATGCTATCTATCATGAACCTTAGGAATAGCTGGTAATTTCCACATGACTGTGAACAGCATTTGGGGCTCAGGATGGGCTGACAAAGAGAGAAAACCACGAATAAAAGATGCAGTAGAAAACTGGTTGGAAGAGTCTAGCCGCCAAAGACATTTATCAGCTGCAAAACTGTCCAACGACGCCGGCAGGGACTGCACAAGATTCGACAGAAGGGTCTGCGTTCTTGGCCCAAGGTGCCTAGTCCAAAAAGGCTGACCAAAGGAAGATCTGATCTGCATCATCGCTGCTTAAACACTGTAGTCTTTATCCGTCACCAAATCAAACAAATCCGAAAAACAATCTTTAAAAGATTGCTGACTACACCACGAATCCCTCTAGAAATTGGAGTTAAGTCCATTTCCAACCTGCATAGAGACATTAGAAACAAAGAAATTCCACAAATTCACATCTTTAATGCAAGCGTTAATGATTCCTCTCCATATTGGTGAAAGTCTAGATTGATTTAATCAAGACCAACCGACCAGCATAAGATAAACAAGAACCTTGCCAAAGAGTGAGATGAGATTCCACTTTTGAAATAAGAGAGGAACAATCATTAATTCGGAGAGTTCTGAAGGACAATGGCAATCCCAGATATTGAAACGGAAGAGATTCAGTTTTACAACCAAGCCAATCAGCACATCGCGAAGAAAAGGAATCGGAAATACCCATACCTATAAGTGAGCTCTTAGAAAAATTGATTCTAAGACCAGAAATAATCTCAAAACGACGGAGAATTCTAACAAAATTTTTGAGTTCCGTTTCATCAGCCTGAAGGAAACATATAGCGTCATCTGCGAATTGTAAGATGGAAACATCTGGTTGATTAACACTTAAATGAAAACCTTGGATCAGATTATCCGAAATAGCTTTATCAATAATTTTCTTCAAGATTTCAACAGCCAAAACAAAAAGAAAAGGGGAAAGTGGGTCACCCTGTTTCACACCCTTCTGCAAATAAATAGGCTTGGTTGGGCTGCCGTTAACCAAAATGGAAGTGGACGAGTTCGAACGACAGCCCTTCATCCATAATTTCCAAGTATTAGAAAAACCCATCGATCTTAGGACCGCATCCATGTACTTCCATGAAATACTATCAAAAGCTTTATGGAAGTCTAATTTCAAAATAAAACAAGACCGTTGTTGGCGATGAATCTGATATACGACTTTAGAAGCCAAAAAAGAACATTCATGGATATTTTTATCTTTCACAATGGCAAACTGACAGTTAGAAATCAGCATAGGGAGGACAGACCTAAGCCGCAAAGAGAGGAGCTTCAATAAGATTTTATAAATCCCATTGATGAGAGAAATAGGTCGGAAGTTGCTAAGAGCACAAGTTCCCGCAATCTTCGGAATCAGAACTGTGAAAGAAGTTTTCAGAGAAGCTGGGAGAAAACCAGAATGATAGAAATTCATGAAAACCGTCAAGATCTCACCTTTCAAAGAGTGCCAAGCTCGTTTGTAAAAAAAGATGTTAAAACCATCCGGTCCTGGAGCTTTATTATCCTTACAGGAAGAAATTGCATCAAAAACCTCTTTCTCTGAAAACGGGGCAGTTAAAAAGTTATTCAGCTCATCAGGAACAGTAGCTAGATTCAGACAATCCAGGGAGAAAGGAATAGACGGGTCTGCCTTGAAAAGAGCTTTGAAGAAATTAAAAATGAGAGCTTGCACTTGCATAGGATCCGAAACAAAACCACCCTCAACTTCCACTTGGACAATTCTATTATTCCAGAATCTAGCAGAAGCAATTCTGTGGAAATAAGATGTATTATTGTCACCAAGAAGTGTCCAAGTGGTACGGGATTGCTGATGTCTGATGGATTCCAAATGTCTTCTTTTAGTGAACAACAAGAACTTAAGAGAAGCCAAAACTTCCAGTTGATCATGGGACAAAGGGCGGGCTATTTCATCACTGGTTAGATCGAGAATGGTGCTCTTTAGCTTGGAAATGTCTTTATCCACTTCACCAAAGATATTACTGTTCCAGTGCTGTAATTTTTTCCTTAACAATCTGAGTTTCGAACATAATTTTCCGGAATTAGCAGAAGCACAAATGTCCGCCCAACTACTAACCAAAAAAGGAGAAAATCTCTTGTCATCCCACCAGCAATTGAGAGCCTGAAAAGGTTTTGGGCCTGAATTATCAGATTTGCAAGAATTGAAAACAATTGCAAAGTGATCCGAAAGGGTAGTTTCCACCAAATTGACTACCTGAAAGGGCCATACACTATCCAAATTGTTAGAAACCAAGAATCTGTCAATCCGAGAATATGTCATAGAGTTACGCCAGGTGTAATGACATACGGACAGAGGGATATCATGAAGATCGGCATGATTTACAAAATCCCGAAAATCCTGGACAGATCTGGAAATCATACCATGAGGTCTCTCCCATTCATTTAAAATCTCATTAAAGTCTTCGCAAATAATAAGGTTATCCAGACCAGAAATCAAGCTAACCAAAGAACACCATAGCATAGCTCTTTCAATGCCACCGGTTGGGGCATACAAAAAGAGAACAAAAAAATTGAGCTCTTGCAAGGTACATGTAACAATTAACCAACGAGGATCCGAAGCATAAACTGAACAGCCAATTAAACAAGGATTCCATGAAATAATAATACCCCCCGATGCCCCATTAGACGGGACACAATGAAAACAAAATTCATTATGACCCCAATAATTCCTCAGAACAATAGCATCCACATTTTCTTTTTTAGATTCAATAAGACCCAACAAGCTGACAGCAAAACGGTTAACTAAGGAGAGAGCAAAGCGTTGCTTTGCGGGATTATGCACCCCTCCCCGATAATTCCAACACAATATATTTACCGACATTAAAGAATAAAAATAGAACCTGGAAAGTGGAAGTAGAGAGCAGTTAAACAGCTCTAGATACCCCATGCAGTCGATCCAAAATCTACTGCCTATCTTTCTCGTGAAAGAGGCCTATAGCTTTGCCAAGCTTCCATGATTCTTCTCCTCATCGATGGTACCAGATTGAGAGTAATCTATTTGAAGAATAGCATTTATGTTTGCAATATCAGGTCCGGAAGAAATGGAGTCCGGTAAAGATGTCTCTGAACCAAGAATGCATTTATCTAATAGTCATCTTCCTTTCATCTTCTTTGCAACTATAGATTGTAACTGACTATCCGGAACAAAAGAATCATCAGCCACGCAACCTTCATTATTACCATCAGGTTCATTTGAATTAAGATCCATTTGCATAACGTTTTGGGCCGCTTGAGAACCATTTTCCGAACCTACATCAGCTGAACCTGACGATTTCGATTCAGAGACCTCCTGCAAAATGTCTTCCACAAAGAAGCATGACGTATCAGTTGAGGGAATCTCCTGGTAATTAATTAGGAAGCGATCAGAGTTGAATTCGATGAAGAAACAACCATTCAGAACAGGTGCTTTCGTTGAAATTAAGCATCTGGCAGCAAGGGATTTTGGTACAAAGTCTTCGGAACTACAAACTACTATTCTGAACTGAGAACCCATAAATTTGATCAAATTTTTTGTCATGAATATAGGTGGAAGACTAGAGAAATCAATCCAAACCAAATGGTCTAACGAAGAGGGGCATTTATCAAATGGCAGACAATCCTTAAGAATATCATCAAGAGACATTCGATCATTACTTAGAAATGCCTCAAGGGCATCAGCGGAATAGAAATTAATGACAACTCTATCGCCACCGATAGGAACCAAAGCTTGAAAAGAGAAGTTACGATCAATCAGAGACCTCTTTAAGAACGAAATGAAAGTCACATCCTTCAGAATCAGAACACAAGCTGACTGTGACCACTGGTGATGTTGAACAGGTGTCGAAAACTGAAAACAATTGATATCAGTCCTTTCGGTAGAAACAACGGTGGCATAAGACCTGGAGTCACGGTTGGAGGGAAAGAACTGGGATTTTGGAGCTACTGGTTTCACAGGGACTGATTGGTGCTTGACTGTAGGTTTCTGATAAACAGGTTTGGAAGGGAAACGAGCAACAAAAGCCCTAAGTTGATATGATCCAATTGAAATCTTGTTGATGGCAGCAATGACAGAAAGAAGGCTATGGTCTTGATGCACGCTAATAAAACCAAAGCAAAGGTTGCGAACATTCCTCTTGTTTGCAATGGAGATCAAACCATGAACACCATATAAAAGGAAGACCTTGTTTAAGTCAAGAACACGCCAGCCATTGGGGAAACCTTTGAAGTATGCAACATGGTTTTCTGAATCTGCAGATTTGGTGATGGCTGGAGAGGGATGCCGAGATTGAGAATGGTGAGGTGTGAGATTGGTTAAGGGTCGTTGACTGTGTCTGCTAGAGGTGGTTAGGTGGCTGGGCTGAATGCGGCAGTGGTGGTGGGAGGTCGGCCAGAACTGATTCGGGTAGGGAGGGTGGGGTTTTGGTTGGCGGCTGTCAGCCATACCTAGGGTTTCGTTTGTTATCAAGTCTTGCAACATATATTACTATTAATATGTTATTCGTGTTAGAGATGATAATAAAAGCTATAATTGGGCATTACCTAGCTATCAACTTAAACTTTTAAGTCAATTGGTTCCATGACATGGTATCAGGGTATTTTCAACTGAGAGGTCAAGGGTTCAAATTCTTGTTGATTAAAATTCAACACATGGTAGAGTGGGTTTGTGTTGTTCACACGCTTCAAGCCCATGGGGCATTTGCATGAGAGGGAATGTCAGAGATAATAATAAAAGGTATAATTGGGCCTAATATATTAGCTTATGCTTTTCCATGACAATTCACTTAACATAATTAATCTACGACATAATCTTTATTTTCTAAATTTTCATATTGCATGTCAACAAAGAAAATTATTTAATTTTCGATGAAAATATTTTATAACAAGGAAAATTATTTTCCACAGAACAAATAGAGCCTTAATGAGAAAATAAATGAATGCTAAACCAACAATTCAAAAAAGTTTTATGCAAAATGTTTATCATACATTAAGTTTATGATCTTTTCAACTTTTGGTTCCATGACAATTCGCTTACCATAATAAATCTAGGACACAATCTTTATTTTCTAAATTTTCATATTACATGTCAACAAAGAAAAATATTTTAACAAGGAAAATTACTTTCCACAAAACAAACGTAGCCTTATAAAAAAAATAGCTGAATACTAAACCAACAATTCAAACAAGTTTTACGCAAAATGTTTATCATATGTTAAGCTTATGATCTTTTCAAATTTTCTGTCTTGAGCCTCTAATCTTGCAAGCAACCACATGGAGGTCTTGAGCTTTAAATTTGAAATGAGCCCCACACTAAGGGGATAGGTGTTAGTTGGGACTCATTGTGGATAAAAATCGAAGAAGATCTACTGCAAGAAATATAAAATTTGATAAAAAAGATTTTATTGCCAAAAGTATGAAGATCATTGACATAGCTTTAGAGGTAGCAAGAAAAAAGTTCTTGTCATAAAGTTGTGGTTGCAAGGGAAAGCAAAGGTCGGTTCGGTCCAAAAACCGAACCAAACTGAAATGAACCTAATAACAAAAATAGTTAGGACCGAACATCTAACCTTATAGAGTTCGTTTTGGTTTGGTTCGAACCAAAATATTTAGCTTCGGTTTGGTTCGGTCCAAGAAAAACCATAATTGAGATATTTGAAATTATAATATAAAGCATAAAGTATTAATGATCATTCAATCTAATATAAAATATAAAACAATACCACTAAAGAGCTCGAAATTACAATCTAATGTTTTAATTATAATCAAACTTCAAATTACAATATTTAACAAACCAAAATGATAAACCAACTCATAATTTTTTTTTCATTATTTTTATCAGGTTCAGTTTTTTGGTTTTTTAGGTTCTTTATAGTAAAAACCAAAAACTAAAATTATTTCATATAAAAACCAAGAACCGAACCGAATTTATTCGGTTCAATTCAGTTTGGTTCGGTTTTGTTGTTTGTTAGGTTTGGTTTTTTTTTTTTAGGTTTTTTGCTCTCTCCTAGCTGTACATATTTAGCAGTATAATTTAATATAATATTGGTGCAATTTTGTTTGGACTGATAAAATTTTGTTGCTATTAACATAGTTATGGTAGTAGGGTTGTCAACGGGGACGTGGGGGCTTATCCAAACGGGGATGAAGATTTCCCGTTTCGAATATCCGCAGGGTGGGGACATGGATAAATTTATCTTCGAATGCTAAACGAGAACAGGGATGGGATTACCTCTCCCCGCCCTACAGCGCCATCTCCGTCCCTGTTTAGTCTCCGTGGGGATCCTCGACAATATCCCCATTTATAAATTATTTATATTATTGTAATATATAGTATTAGTTATATATTTATTTTGTATAAATAATTGATTTTGTAATACTAAAATTTAATTAAAACAAAATTTTTCAATTTTCATTCGCAAATCAAAAAGCCATGAATTCAAGGGATGAAGGTTAGAATTATCCTTGTCTAGTAAACAGGAACGAGGATCCCCGCCTAACCGAAGAACGGGGATAAGATTACCAATCCCCGCCCCACCCTCCCCCATTTACTTCCCTATGTGGTAGTAACTTTTGAAAATTGCTAAATGCATTTTTTGATAACAAAATTTGTTTTGGTACAAAATATTTATTGCAAAATTTAACATTTCTTGTAGTATGGAATGATTATATATATATATATATATATATATATATATATATATATATATATATATATATATATATATTGGGGAATATTGTCTAATATTTGTACATTACATATATAATGGTTGTAATCATTTTAATTTTAGGAAATTGTTGTCGACTATTTCCTGAACAAGCCGAGGAAACAACCATATGAGTTGAACTACAGAAATGTCGTTCTGATGTTTAAGGTGAGATATTTTCACATTATATACTGTCTTAATCTCGAGGTATTAATTTAGTTCTTTGTAACAAAAATATTTTAGCAACTGAGGAGGGTGATGCTGAATAGCTACGAGTTGCAGATTGTTGCAGAAATGTCGTGCTTGATGAGGGTGACATTTTTATTATTCTCACTTTTCATGTTATAAAAGAAAACACAAATATGATATCAAATGATCGACTGTGAAAGTACAAATTTTTAGGAAATCCGTACAGTAGAGTCTCCACATGATGGGAGCTGCGAGATTCCGCGTGCCCTTTTTGAGGTGACATAATATTCTCAATTTTCATAATACATATATGGGGTAAATAATTACAATTGCATGAGCTCGATATAAAAATACATCACTATTTTCTTATGTTTTATCTATTTAAATTATAAATTTTTATACTTTTCCTCTATCATATTACGGTCTCTCTATATTTATTTTTATTAGGTTGTTTTCTGTCAAAATTCCTGACATAGTATAAATATTTATGCATTTGTATTATCTTTTAAATGAAATGCTTAATGATGAATGAAATGTGATCATAATATGAAGGATGCAAACTGCAGGAATGTATAAATTAAATAGGTAAGACTCAGAGAAATGTCGGTGTATCTGACCACATCTGATTGAGGTTATAATTATTTACCATATATATATATATATATATTATTAAATCCTAGTGTTAATTCTTGTACCAAAAAATATTTTAATTAGAAACTGAAGAGGGTGATAGAAAGAGATGACATACGGTTAGAATATGTCAAACTGAGGAAAGTGCTGCACTTGGTTCAGGTAAAACAATATACGATATTATTCTCACTGATCACATTAATTTGACATGTACAGTAATTATCTAATTGCTGTAACCTACTCAAACTTTTATCAGAAAATCAATCAGGCGATGAATAACAGTTGCTCAAACCGATCAGATGCTATCAAAATCATTAAGGTGATCCTATCATTCTCTTTTTTTCACATTATATGTACCAGTAAGTTTAGATTTGAAATCAGCCAAAAAAAAAAAAAAAAAAAAAAGGTTTGTTGCAAACGTTACTAAAATAAATTCATTAAATAACAATTAATATCCAATAGTGGTCGTAAAACACTTATTTAGCAGTAAAATTATATTAATTTTTTTATTGCAAGTACATATGATCACAAATTTACATCAGAAACACGCAATAATTTTTTTTATCACTACCTAAAGTTATAGTAACAAATTTTATACTTTTAACAACAAGATTTTTGACTGCTAAATTTCAAATTTCTTATATATATATATATATATATATATATATATATATATATATATATATATATATATATATATATATATATAATTTTATGTAATGTTATTAAAATCAGATTGGATAATAAAACAATAAGCTTATCAATTTACATTTCGACAGGTTCAACCAGACTTTTATTTTTTTTTTTTAAAAAAACATCATTTGATTAATTTTATTCAAAATGTTATTAAAGTAGTGGTTCAAATTGTTTGGTTATAGGTTTGATTATCGTACGAACCAATCAGTAATGATTTTCTTTAAAATTGATATTTTATATCAAACCAACTGATGAATGACTGGCTTGTTCGTTTATAGTTGAACGATTAAATCTATCAGTCAAATAACATTGATTCTATATGCATTGTTTATTCTTGTGACTAAAATTATATTTTACACATTGAAGGACGTGATTGAGAAGTATAACTCACTCAAAGTTGGTAATCCAAGGGATTGCACACTCGGAAAATTGTTATGCTTGTTTGAGGTGACATCTTATTCTCATTTTTCGCATTTTACGTGTATTAGGGGGATGGGCTAATTTATGTAAATTTAAAATTTCATAATACTATATACCATTTTATGAAAAATTCTGACGAGGTTCGTGGCCAAGGGTAAAAAGTGAATTCAAGTGTCCTTTGACGCTTTACTTTTCGTCAAGCCACAAAATTCTCCCTGGCAGAAGGAACACTTGCATAAATTGGACAAATCTCTATTACCTAATCGTTTCTGACGTGAACAATTTTCAGAAAATTCGTACGCTGATGGATCAGCATGAGTCGAATCAAAGTGACATCATACTGTTTGAGGTGACATATATATATATATATATATATATATATATATATAATTCGCATTTTTTTTTCCGTATGTATTATACATATGTCTTGTAACAAAAAATATTTTTATTAGAAATTGAAGAAGGCGATAGAGAAACAGGTATTGGGAAAGTATATCCATCTCGAGAAATTCTTGGACTTGTTTCAGGTAACATATATTATTCTCACTTTTTCAGGTCGTTGTTATTATTATTATTATCTAAGAGTTGTAACATTAATAACAATTTTAGAAAATCAATGAGGCGATGTATCTGTGGGCCAGCGACCCAGTTAATGATATCGACTTGTATTTGGTGAGCACTTATTCTCAATTTGAATTATCAGAAAATATACTATAAAATCTAATCTATATAGTCATTCTAGCTAGGTGTTAATTCTTAATTTCTTGTACCGAATATATTTTAGAAACTAAATGCCATGAAGGTTGATGCTGATTTCGTAGAGTATATGTCTCTGGACAAAGTGGTGGAGTTATATAAGGTGACATATATATCAGTCTCACTTTTCACATTAATTAAATGATATTTACCCAATTAACGTATGGTCCTTTTGGTGTTAAATAATTTCTTGTAAACATATGGTTAATCAGGTTATGGAGGCCGTGATAGAGGAATATGAATCGAGCCAAAATGATAAAGAAACAGAAGAGAGTACTCCACACGATGTATTCGTGATAGAACACAAGGAACTAATGATAGAAGGGGAGAAATGGATGAGAGATACTGCGAATTCATGCATGATTGTTGCTGCACTTATCACTACTATAGCCTTTGCTGCAGCTATTACTGTACCTGGTGGCAATGCTGATGATGGCTTTCCAAATTTTTTGAGTGAGTTAACTTTCAAAGTTTTTGTCATAGCAGATTCAGTCTCACTAATATCTTCTGCCACTTCGCTACTCGACTTCTTGTCCATTCTTACTGCTCGATATACTATGGATGATTTTCGATGGTCATTGCCTAACAAGTTATTTATCGGACTTTTGACACTTTTTATATCAATAGTGGCAATGATGGTAGCCTTCGTTCTATCCATTTTTATAATCTTCAGAAAAAGCCATCTTTCGATTTCTATTCTAATTGCTGCAGCTTCTTCTGTGCCGATCGTTTTGTTTATAAGCCAGCACTCGGGTCTTTCTGTTGATGTCTTTCGTTCAACCTATGCATCCTTTTTCCTTTTCCAATCAAAAAAAGACCCCTCTTCTGTTTTCAAGCGAATCTCGTCATTCAGTGTCAAGCGTAAGAAAATTATATAGATTCAAGATGTTGTATTTTGTAGTACATGTAATTTACTCAATGTTGGATAATAATGTAGAATTATTTTGATTATTTTGAATTAAGTGTCATAGATTAAATTTGACTCTTTGAAAGGTGTTTTTTTTTTTTTTGTTTTTTTTAGTCAAACACGTTTTTAATTGTGTGCGCACGTATTTAGTCAAGCCCAGCTAACACTCTCAAGGTTCACAAAGTCTCTTCAAAGTATTAAAGCCACTTAAATCTAGAGTTTGAGGAATTGCTAGAAAAATTTTCTAAAAAATTAATCAACATCTGCTCTTAAATAAAAGCAGTTTCCATAGATCGGAGTAATGATCTGTAACCAAACATGAGACGTGAAGGATTAGGGTTTTCCCTTAACCTTTATTGATGAATAATGAGGTATTTATGCAAGAGATTATGGGCTGGACATAATTACATTAAATACATAATTAGTGGGCTGGGTATATACATGTGACGGGCTGAGTTGGTTATGTGGTATACATATTCTATCAACAATCCCCACGGGGCTATGCATGGTCAACTTGTCACGTAGAAGAAGGAATCGTTGCTTGGAGAGACCTTTAGTGAGGATGTCTGTGTTGGGATTCGTCATTGGAAAAATAACGTGGCGCAGCGGAAGATACACCGTTTAAAATTTCCTAGAATCCACCTATCGGGTCCAATTACCATTGATTAGAATAAAACCAAATTGAATCAAGAGAGATTAACTCACTGGATTCGTCTCTTCTAGTGACTGCTGCAGAATCGTTTTCTTGAAACTGCGATCTCCAAAGTCCGGTGCACGACCAACTATTGAGCGGGAACCAGTGCTAGCCGAAGACGCAAAGGAATGGAGGATTAATGCTGGGATTTTGGGCTGATTTGGGGCTGCTCTTGGTGGCTGAAATTTCCAGCAATTAATTAGAGTTGAATTAGGTTTTTCCTCCTTAAGTGTGCCCTTATATAGACACATTGTCTAATTGGATTTTAATTAGGTTAATTAAACCCAAGCCCACTAGGATCATAATTACATAAATAAACTTTAATTAAAAAGTATATACTATGCAATTTAATTCCATTTGGCTAAATTTAATTACCTCTAAATAAAATTAAATCACACTTAAGTAAATACAATACATGTATTTAATTTTCCTACTTAGGAAAATTATTTAATTAATTGTTTACTTTATGTAATTCAATTAATTAATAAATTAATTAATTACATTATGTAAACTTATTAATTAAATTAAATTCAACCCAATGTTAATTAATTACCTTGACACCGAATGTCAACTAATTAATTAACGCATTCCTTCCAATGTACATTACATGTACAATATCTATAAGTTCCAGCTCAGTTGATCTATGTGCACGATCCTATGGGTCTGTCTTTATGTTGGCAGTGGGCCCAAGGCCCACAGACTATAAGTGGGTTCTAGCAAACCATTATAGCCCCCAATTAAGACAGAGAAGCAGCAGTCTTTAGAAGACACTCACCCGATAGTAATCTCATAGTGTCTTTTGCCTAACGATATCGATATGAATAAACAAGAGGCATGGTGTCCGTCATCCTCTTCTGTTGTTTATTATATTTCTTGATCTTGAGTTGACTGGTTAATCAAATAAGCAACCAACTTATTTGGGTATGGCCATACACTTATCAGTCCCACTCATCAAGTGGCTAATGATATCATCTAGGTGTTACCCGAGTGGCAATTCCATCACTTCATCATCAATATCAACATGTTCACTGGTCCACCCAATCATACCCGTATTTAGCATCCTTTTACAGACCTGTTAGGCGTATGTCAAAGTGAACCAGATTCCATATTGATATTATAATGAAATCTAGTCTGAGGACAAAAGAGACCTACTCAAGAAAGACCTATGATGCGACAACCATGTGGCTTTCTTGTGCGGATCGATCCAGTCCCATGTCAACGACATGTACCTATATTCATGACTGACTACACAAGTACTATGGCTAGTTAAGAACTGCCATACAGTCATTGAATATACAAGTCTGTGGTTCTATTCATTCCCACGATTAGAACAGACCTGGGATGGGTTTTATGATTATCAATCAATGGATACTCTACTCATATTATAGCACAAGATAAAAATGAAATAGATTAATTGCCTTTATTAATGTGACACAAATAATGTATTCATACAATGAGTCTTAATGTATAATACAAAATACAAGAAACCAATGCCCTAAGAACTAGGGCACACCAACAATCTCCCACTTGCACTAGTTCCAAGTGGGCATTGCCCTAATTCCTATAGATCTGGTATGACCGTCGTGCTGTGTCTGCGGCAGCGCTTTGGTCAATGGATCAGCGACATTATTCTTGGTGTCAACCCTCTGCAATGATATGTCACCTCTATTCACGATCTCCCGAATGAGGTGAAACTTTCTGAGCACATGTTTGGATCTCTTGTGTGACCGGGGCTCCTTAGCTTGTGCGATGGCCCTGTTGTTGTCACAAAAAAACATCAACTGGGTCTAGGATAGTAGGTACTACTCCCAACTCGGTTATGAATTTCTTGATCCAAACGGCTTCCTTTGCAACTTCGCACGCAGCTATGTACTTAGCTTCCGTTGTAGAGTCAGCAATGGTGGCCTGCTTTGAGGACCTCCAACTAATGGCACCACCATTCAGGAGAAAAACATAACCATACTGTGACTGGTTCTCATCCTCATCGGTCTCAAAGCTTGCATCAGTGTAACCTGACACTACCAGCTCATCTTAACCTCCATACACTAAGAAAGCATCATTAGTCCGATTAAGGTACTTTAGGATTGCCTTGACAGCCTTCCAGTGTTCCTCCCCGGGGTCCGACTGGTATCGGCTGGTCATACTTAGTGCAAATGAGACATCAGGCCTCGTACATAACATGGAGTACATGATGGATCCAATAGCAGATGCATAAGGGATCTTTTCCATGTTCTCCCGGTCCTTCTTTGTTTTAGGACCATCTTTCTTACTCAGCTTCAACCCATGGCGCATAGGCAAGAATCCTTTCTTTGCCTTGTCCATGCTGAATCTTTTCAGAACCTTGTCAATGTACGTGGCCTGACTTAGGCCTAGAAGCCGATTGGATCTATCTCTGTAGATCCTGATCCCTAAGATCGTCTCAGCATCGCCTCAGTCCTTCATTGCAAAGCACCTACTCAACCACTGCTTAACTCCTTGCAGTGTTGGTATGTCACCTCCAATGATAAGGATGTCATCAACATACAGCACTAGGAAGGTGGAAACGCTCCCACTAACCATCTTATACACACAGGGCTCATCAGAATTTTGTGTGAAGCCATATTCTATAATGGCCTCATTGAATCTCTGATTCCATGACCTCGATGCTTGCTTCAATCCATAAATAGATCTTTGAAGCTTGCATACCCGGTTTGGATACTTTGGATCGATAAAACCCTCAGGTTGTGCCATGTACACATCCTCACGTAGCTTTCCGTTAAGGAAAGCGGTCTTAACATCCATCTGCCATATCTCATAATTGTACCATGCAGCTATGGCTAGTAGTATCCTAATGGATTTGAGCATAGCAACTAGTGAAAAGGTTTCATCATAGTCAATTCCTTGAACTTGCCTGAATCCTTTTGCCCCCAATCGCCCCTTGAAGGTCTTATCGGCCTTTAACTTGAAACACCACTTGCAACCTATCACCTTAGCACCCGGAGGTGGATCCACCAAGTTCCATACTTGGTTATCATGCATAGATTGCATCTCAGCCTCCATGGCTTTGTGCCATTGATCTGAGTGTGGGCTTTCAACAGCCTCCTGATAGGTCTTAGGCTCTTCTTGGTCAACGACCATAGGGTCCCCATCACCAGTCACGAGAAAACCGTACCTCTCTGGCTGATGACATGTCCTACCAGACCTTCTAAGGTCCTGTGCAACCGTTTCTAGTTCCTCAATTTCTTGAGTAGTCAGATCGGTTCCCAAAGCATCCTCAGCAGTAGCTGCAGGAGTTTGTGAGTCTTGAACTTCTAAAAGTTCAACATTACTCCCACTGTCTCTCTTGGAAAGGAATTCCTTCTCCAAGAAGACTGCATTTCTGGCTATGAAAACTTTGTTTTCGGCCGGATCGTAGAAGTAATAACCCTTAGTTTCCTTAGGGTAACCCACAAACTAGCACTTGACAGATTTGGACTCGAGTTTGCCACTTGTCAATTTCTTAACATGTGCATCACAGCCCCAAATCTTCAAGAAGGAAACAGTGGGCTTTCGGCCTTTCCATATTTCATATGGTGTTCCCTCAACTGCCTTGCTTGGGGTATTATTAAGAATGTAAGCAGCTGTCTCTAAAGCATATCCCCAAAAGGAGACAGGGAGTGTAGCATGACTCATCATCGAGCGGACCATGTCTAGTAAGGTCCTATTCCTCCTTTCTGACACTCCATTCCACTGGGGTGTACCAGGAGGAGTGAGTTGGGATACAATCCCACACTCTCTCAAAAACGAGTCAAACTCTTAGCTCAAATATTCACCCCCTCGGTCAGAATGAAGTGCTTTTATTCTCTTGCCAAGTTGGTTTTCTACTTCATTCTTAAAGTCATTGAACCTTTGGAGAGTCTCAAACTTATGCTTCATAAGATACATGTAACCGTATCTGCTGAAGTCATCCGTGAAGGTGACGAAGTACAGAAAACTAGATCTAGCACTAGTGCTCATTAGGCCACATACATCGGAATGTATTAGCTCCAATAGCTCTAAGGCCCTTTCAGCAGTCTTGCTAAAAGGTGCCTTTATCATCTTGCCTCTCAAACAAGATTTGCATGTGTCATAAGACTGGATGTCAAATGACCCTAGCACTCCACTAGAGTGAAGCCTAGCTATGCGCTTCTCATTTATATGGCCAAGTCGACAATGCCAGATGTAAGTAGGATTAATTTCATTTTGTTTAATCCTTTTAGTATTTATGTTATAGATTGAACTTTCACGTTTTAGATCAAGGATATATAAGCCATTTTCAAGAAATGTTGTTCCATAAATAATATTGCCACATTGCATAGAAATTCTACCATGTCCAATATTAAATACAAAACCATAAATATCCAACAAAGAAACGGAAATAATATTCCTGCGCATCGCAGGTACAAAATAACAGTTTCTTAGTTCCAAAACAAGTCCACTAGGCATCTCCAAGAAATAATCTCCGATCTCCATGGCCTAAACCCGAGCACCATTTCCGACTTGAAGATCTACTTCTCCAGATCCTAATAATCTCCTATTTCTTAGACCCTGCACATTTGAACAAATGTGAGATCCACATCCAGTGTCCAAGACCCAAGATGTAGAAGTAGCCAGATTAATCTCAACAACATAAATACCTAAAGCAGCAGTTTTGCCCTTCAGTTGCTCCTTTAGCTTTGGACATGAGCTCTTCCAGTGCCCCTTCTCATGACACTCATGGCAGACATCATCAGGAGAAGCAATCCTTGCTTTAGGTTGGGCCACCACCTTTTTGCCCTTAGCCTTGGCCTTAGATTTGGCCTTTCCCTTAGCAATGGATGTTTTGCCCTTGTTCACCAGCAATACCTCAGGAGTCTTCTTAAGAGACTGCTCAGCAAGCTTGAGCATGCCATGCAGCTCAACTACCTATTTATCCAACCCTTGCATATGGTAATTCATGATAAACTGGTTGTAAGACTCAAGAAGTGACCTGAGAATAATGTCTGCTGCCAAGTCCTGCGGAACTAGCAAGCCGAGGTGGGCAAGTGTATCAATATACCCCTTCAACTTTAGCACATGAGTGCTAACAGAAGTCCCAGCTGCCATCACAGTCATGCAAAGTGCCTTAGTTATCAGGTAACATTCCTGACGAGCCTGATCTTGGAACATCTTTTTAAGCTGATCCATCATCTCATAAGCATGCTTGTCCATGAACTGCTTCTAAAGATCAGAAGCCATGGTACCCAGCATGAGGCATGAGACATCTTGGTCATCCCTCGCGTGCCGTTCATACTGCTCCACCATCGCCGTGGTGACGCCTCGACCTGCGGGAGGGCCAGCTGGTAAAGGAGCATTCAGTACATACTCCTTAGACTCTTGTCTAAGAACTATTTGTAAGTTCCTAGCCTAGTCCAGGAAGTTAGTCCCCGAAAGCTTCTCCTTCTCTAAGAGTGACCTAAGTGAGAGTGAACTGTTGTTTGTTGCAGCCATTTAAATTGCTTAATTGAAATGGGATTATCTACATGGAAGAAATCATTGCTTGAGTTAGAAATAAAGGACTTTTAAGCCAATTCAAATTAATAATCCGATTTTAATTTGTTTGTTGGTGTTGTTAATTGGCTGACTTGACCAAGATCCACAACTTATCAATGACTGGCCGAACTAGGGCTCGCTAACCAACCATTGATTCGTTTGGTAGGACAACCTATCCAATCCTTCTACGAAGGACTCTTGGTTTGATGGGCTTATTGACACTTTACCCATCTGTGCTTAGGGCCCGC
This sequence comes from Euphorbia tirucalli, assembly GCA_039660915.1. Lineage (NCBI taxonomy): Eukaryota > Viridiplantae > Streptophyta > Magnoliopsida > Malpighiales > Euphorbiaceae > Euphorbia > Euphorbia tirucalli. The sequence continues at coordinate 68,482,195 of CM077632.1, forward strand.
TCTGAGCTAATGCTACCCATGTTGAGTCAAACCACCATTCACATGTTAACCATACCAAGTATCTTAACCATCGACGGCCCATCGAATACTACAATATACCCAGCTAGGGCATGGCGCACATTGCAGCATCAATGGGAGGAAGAGGTGTGAATATGGGAAGCTCTTTTAAGCGACTCAATATTTTAATTTCCGGATTATAATTAAGTGATACGGCTTAGCATGCATAAACGCGGGTAATAATTTGGTGATCCACACATCCATATTATATGACAAATGCAATAGCATACTTAATTTCAAATAAATGAGATCCTATGGGCCTTTAATTACAACCTAATGAAAAACTAGATGTCCTATCTAATTCTTCATGAGCCGGATTGCAATCCTTCTTGGGCTCCCACCATGGGCTTTCTCCATCTGGGCCTTCCTCCATACTTGATGCAATTACAATAATTTTGTAAAATAAAATCTATTCTAAAATTACATCAAAATAAAAAATGGCACGCAGGCCATATTTCCCAAAATTAAATTACAACCGATAATAATTTAGGGCCCATAGAACTCAACATAACATTTCAAACAAAGTACCTGTCGTGCACATACATAACAATATGATGCATGATCATGGCATTCCAAATTATAAATATAAATGTTAAGCCGAGTTACTTAGGGTGAAATCGCCAATTTTAACAAATGTGACTAAGGCCCATAAAGGCCCAATGGATAACATCCATAAATGCAAAATAACAATTTTGCTCCCACTTGAATTTGGGTTGTCACAAATTTAAAATTTAGCCCTCCCAATTTTAACCGGTGTCACGGTTTATTGGGCCAATTTCACAAAGTCCATATTCAATTTAATATGCAAATAATTAAATTAAATATGCATGCCAACAAAATAAATAATTTAAATATCTGGGATAAAAAAATACCCACAAAATCCAAAACCGGACCCAAAACTCACGCGCGGCAGCAGCCCACAATGGGCTGCTGCCAGCAGCAACCAAGCTGCGCCAGGCGGCAGCAGATGCTGCATGCCGCAGCAGGCAGCAACGCCAGATGCGGCAAGCAGCAGCTTTGGAATCTTGCGATTCCAAATTGCAGCAAAACAACTATATACATTTTTTTTTCCTATTTTAATAAATCATAAAAAAAAAATCCATCAAAAACTAAATAATCAATGAAACCAACAACTTTAGAAGGAAAACCAATTGGGGAAAAAATAAAAAAAAACCCCAATCCAAAATTCTAGGGTTTATGCAAAACCAAAACAAATTGAACAAAAAACCTTAAAATCACAAACTTGAAACCCATTCTTTCTTCAAGAACGTTTTCAAGAACCAATTCCAATCAATTTAATGGATAAAACCTAGGCTCTGATACCACTATTGGGATTCGTCATTGGAAAAATAACGTGGCGCAGCAGAAAATACACCGTTTAAAATTTCCTAGAATCCACCTATCGTGTCCAATTACCATTGATTAGAATAAAACCAAATTGAATCAAGAGAGATTAACTCACCGGATTCATCTCTTCTAGAGACTGCTGCAGAATCGTTTTCTTGAAACTGTGATCTCCAAAGTCCGGTGCACGACCAACTATTGAGCGGGAACCGGTGCCAGCCGAAGACGCAAAGGAATGGAGGATTAATGCTGGGATTTTTGGCTGATTTGGGGCTGCTCTTGGTGGCTGAAATTTCCAGCAATAATTAGAGTTGAATTAGGTTTTTCTTCCTTAAATGTGCCCTTATATAGACACCTTGTCTAATTGGGTTTTAATTAGGTTAATTAAACCCAAGCCCACTAGGATTATAATTACATAAATAAACTTTAATTAAAAAGTATATACTATGTAATTTAATTCCATTTGGCTAAATTTAATTACCCCTAAATAAAATTAAATCACACTTAAGTAAATACAATACATGTATTTAATTTTCCTACTTAGGAAAATTATTTAATTAATTGTTTACTTTATGTAATTCAATTAATTAATAAATTAATTAATTACATTATGTAAACTTATTAATTAAATTAAATTCAACCCAATGTTAATTAATTACCTTGACACCGAATGTCAACTAATTAATTAACGCATTCCTTCCAATGTACATTACATGTACAATATCTATAAGTTCCAGCTCAGTTGATCTATGTGCACGATCCTATGGGTCTGTCTTTATGTTGGCAGTGGGCCCAAGGCCCACAGACTGTAAGTGGGTTCTAGCAAACCATTATAGCCCCCAATTAAGGCAGAGAAGCAGCAGTCTTTAGAAGACACTCACCCGATAGTAATCTCATAGTGTCCTTTGCCTAACGATATCGATATGAATAAACAAGAGGCATGGTGTCCGTCATCCTCTTCTGTTGTTTATTATATTTCTTGATCTTGAGTTGACTGGTTAATCAAATAAGCAACCAACTTATTTGGGTATGGCCATACACTTATCAATCCCACTCATCAAGTGGCTAATGATATCATCTCGGTGTTACCCGAGTGGCAATTCCATCACTTCATCATCAATATCAACATGTTCACTGGTCCACCCAATCATACTCGTATTTAGCATCCTTTTACAGACCTGTTAGGCGTATGTCAAAGTGAACCAGATTCCATATTGATATCATAATGAAATCTAGTCTGAGGACAAAAGAGACCTACTCAAGAAAGACCTATGACGCGACAACCATGTGGTTTTCTTGTGCGGATCGATCCAGTCCCATGTCAACGACATGTACCTATATTCATGACTGACTACACAAGTACTATGGCTAGTTAAGAACTGCCATACAGTCATCGAATATACAAGTCTGTGGTTCTATTCATTCCCACGATTAGAACAGACCTGGGATGGGTTTTATGATTATCAATCAATGGATACTCTACTCATATTATAGCACAAGATAAAAATGAAATAGATTAATTGCCTTTATTAATGTGACACAAATAATGTATTCATATAATGAGTCTTAATGTATAATACAAAATACAAGAAACCAATGCCCTAAGAACTAGGGCACACCAACAGTCTGCTGGTTGGTGAAGAGTTGGTACATGATGAACCCGAAGTATTTTTTTGATTCACCTTATCTCGAACGAAATGAAAATCAAGTTCAAGGTGTTTACTGTTGTTGTGAAAAATGGGGTTAGCAGTGAGGTAGGTAGCACCTAAGTTGTCGGACCATATGGTGGGTGGGGTGTTGCTGGAGTAGCCAAGTTCTCGGAGTAGCATAGTTAGCCATAGTACTTCAAAGGCAACGGTGGCTAGTGCTCGGTATTCGGCTTCGGTAGAGGACCGTGAAACTGTTCGTTGTTTCCGTGAAGACCAGGATATTAAATTATGCCCAAGAAAAACAGCAAAACCCATAGTTGAATTTCTATCATCCAAACTTCCTCCCCAATCGGAATCACAGAAACCATTTATTGTGAGTGAAGCTGATTTTCTAAGCAAAAGGCCATGGCTGGTTGTGTCACGTAGGTACCGCAAGATTCTTTTGACTACTTTCCAATGTTCAGTGGTGGGGGAATGCATGTACTGGGACACTTTATTCACTGAGAAGGAGATATTTGGCCTTGTGATGGTGACATATTATAGACCACCCACAATACTCTTGTATAACTGAGGATCATCAAATGGGTCACCACTAGTAAGTGTGAGTCGCGTACTACTGCAAATGGGTGTGGAGATGGCCTTTGATTCATGCATTTTAGCTCTGACAAGAAGGTCCGAAATGTATTTTTGCTGATGGAGAAGTAACCCATCATTCTGCCAAGCTGCTTCAAGCCCAAGAAAATATTTCAGCTTGCCAAGATTCCGAATTGCAAATTTATGCTGCAGAAAAGCAATAACTTTTTCCACCATACCCAAGTCATTGCCACTCACAAGAATGTCATCAACATAGAGTAAGCAAAAAATTTGAATGGTTGCCGATTTGTAACAATACAGGGAGGTGTCGGCTTTGGAGCAAGAGAACCCAAATTGAATCAACACATCAATCAAGCACTTGTGCCACATGCGAGGTGCTTGCTTGAGCCCATAAAGAGACCGTTTAAGGAGACAAACATGATCTGGTTTGTGTTTGTCAAGAAAGCCTGGTGGTTGTTGCATAAATACTTGTTCCTCCAACGTGCCATGTAAGAAGGCCTTTGATACATCAAGATGATTAACTACCCAACCAAAAGAAATAGCCAAACACAGAACAAGGCGGATGGTGGTTGGTTTGATTACCGGGCTATATGTTTGGGCATAGTCTAATCCAGGACGTTGGTGAAATCTTTTTGCCACCAATCGAGCTTTATGTCTGTCAATGGAGCCATCTGGATGAAGTTTTGTTTTGAATACCGATTTGCACCCAACAACATTTTGTGCATGATGTGAGGGAACTAATTCCCATGTCTGATTTTTCATGAGAGCTTCATATTCTGTCAACATCGCTTGTCGCCATTTTAAAATTTCATTGCTTATGTATATGATGTAGGTTCAGCCAGAACAACACTGATTGCATTTAAATTCATGGAACCCCGGGTTTCAGCCTTGAGGTTTGTGAGCGGGTGACCATGGTATGGGTTTTTTATGGTGGGGGAGGTGAGGTAGCATGCTGTCCAAGATCAATAACCAGGGGAATCACTGGTGGGCTGGGTGATGGTGCTGGCGGGTTGGACGTGTTTTCAGAAATGGAGTGGGGGGTGGGTGGACTGGAAAGTTGGGTTGGCGAGTTGGGGGGAGGGCTGAAAATTTGCTAGTGGTGTGGGAGAGGGAGGCGAGCTGTTGGAGGAGCTAGGTGAAGGCTGATGCGGGTTAGGGGAAGGTGATGGATGGGTCATTGTTTCGGCAGCTGGGGGTTGGTGTGGTGTGGATGTTGGAAAGGTGATGTACAGCGGTAGGTGGTGGTCCTTCCGGGTCGATTGAAGTTGAGCTCCATCACTTAATTACTGAAATGGAAACACCTGTTCATCGAAAAGCACATGGCATAAGATATAAAGCTTTTGAAGAGAAAGATCAAGACACCGATAGCCCTTATGGATTTTACTATAGCCAAGGAAAACACAACGACGGGATCATGGTGCAAGTTTGTGAGGTGAAGCATAACGTAACCAATCTATAGCAAAGACACCCAAAAACTCGTAAATAATTATAGTCTGGTCTAGTCTTAAACAAAACTTCAAATGGTGTACGATTATTCAAATGGAAAAGAGGCATGCGATTAATTAAGTAAACTGCTGTTTCAAAGGTGAATGTCCAGTATTTAAGGGGAACCGAAGAAAATGTGAGTCATGAGAGTCCCGTTTCAACAATATGACAGTGTTTCCGTTCCGCACAACCATTTTGTTGCGGTGTGTACTGATAAGGTCGGTTTTTGACCTTATCTTTTAGGCAATTTCGTGGTTTGAACGGCAGTTTTTAGAGTCCTTTGTGTGAATGCTTGTTTGGTGTTTGCGTATTTTGTGATTTTTATGTTTTGGTTAGATTTTCATAACTTTTAGTATTTTTTATGTTTTTTAGGGGTGTTTTTGTAATTTTGGATAATGTGTCATTTTTGTGGTCCATGGCTTTGGTGCGGTTATGTTTCTTTATGTTTGTTTTGGACAGGCATTATGACCCGGACCAAAAGTTGGAGCGACGGCGGCAAAGAAGAGTTTGAAGTGATGAAAAGCAAGGTGGCACGGCATGCCGCAATGAGGGCACGGCGTGCCATTCCAGCGTGCCGAGGGACGGAATCCAGTGGATCGGCACGAAATCGTGCCACCCCCACCAGCGCGGCGTGCCAACCCCAAATCTACACAGCATGGCGTGCCATCACCACCAGCACGGCGTGCCATTCACAAATCTGCACAGCACGGCGTGCCACCTCCACCAGCACGGCGTGTCGAGCTCCGGAATTCTGCTATTGCCCTACTTTCATCTTTTCTGTTTAGTGGTTTTAACCTAGCTGTATAAATAGGTTATTTTCTAAGTTTTATGGATCTTTTTCCCAGACTTTTAAAGTGTAAAGCATAAACTTGTTGCTAGGTTTTTGGCTTGAACTATTTGTTTCTTTGAGTTTTGAACCATCAATTGGTAGAAGTTTTACATTGAATCTTCCCCTTTTGCGACGTTCTTGGTTCCGGCTTGAGTTCGTCTATAGAGGTACACCCCAAGCATCTTCACACCATCGGAATCCGGTTAATCGGACCAAAAGGGCATAAGTTTTTCTTCTTCTCTTTTGTAATTCGATTAGTTAGTTTTTGATTCCTCAATTGATTATGTTTGGTTGTAAACATTGAATTCTTATCACCTTTCTTGATTAATACAATTGATTGCAATTTAATTTCAATTTTTACACCTTTTCTTTATGCAATTCCTTTAATGATAATCTAGTCTCATAAGATCTTAATTTATTAAGTTCATATTTGTGGCATTACCTAGGTTGACGCCTAGGAAACCATTAGTATTGACGACACTGTGGAATTTACGTGCCCCTATTTTCTGAGCTTTAGAATTAGACCGCCTCTAAACAAGGAAAACCGGCTAAAGACCTAAAAGATCTAGACATGCTAGGTTGAATTATCGAAAGAGCACAATTAAGGGTTAATTGTTGAGTTAAATTCATCTATTTTAATTAATTGATAAAGCCATCTCCATTAGCATTCATAGGTCGGTAAACCACCAATTGATAACCCAAATTCAAGTGCAAAGTAAGCTGGGATAGATCAACTAGGAGTAGGATAATTTAGTTGTTAGCATAATCAAATCCAAAATTAAGTTCCGCCTAGGACACGCAAGGAACCCGAGTAGTTTAGTGTTTGCAGAATATTTTTCTTTCTGGGATCGATACCTGGACCAACCAGAATTATTACTTGTCAACGATAGGTACACTGCCTTAGTTGTGTGACTCTAGGTTTAGTTTCACTACTTTGCCTAGGATCCACTAAGTTTTTGGCACCGTTGCCGAGGAAATTTATTTTCCTGCATCATTGAACCAAAGGTCTATTTGCTGATCTAGGTACTGTTTATGTGCATATAGTTAAATAATTTTTCTTTTCTGTGGATATTTGTTGCAAATTAGTATTTTTTTTATTTTCTGTGTGTGTGCGTGCTTTCTAGCTTATGCGAACTCGTTCTCAGCACCCTGAGCTTTTACCTTATAACCCTGAAATTGAACGTTTTTGTAGCAGGAACCGTAGAGCACAACAAGAGTGAATTGTCCAAATGGATCATCAACAACATGAGGAAGAGGAGAGACAGCTATGGGAAAGAGCTGAGCAAGAGTGACTCCGGCGAGAGCAGGAGGAGTTTGATAGAAGAAGGGGTGGCGATAGAGACAACATGGTCATGACTGACCTAATGGCTCCACATCGACCCCGGAACAGATCCGGAGTGGTTCTCCCAGCAATCACTGCTAATCACTTTGAGTTGAAGTCCAGTGGCAGAATAAGTGACAACCCCAATGATCATTTAGACGGGTTTCTCATGGTGGCCGATACAGTCCGAATCGGTGGGGTGCCCCAAGATGCTCTACGGTTGAAGTTGTTTCCCTTCTCATTCTGCGGGGGAGCAATGGAATGGTATAAGTCCTTGAGACCCAGGTCAGTGACTTCATGGGATCAATTAGAAGAACAATTCTTAGCATATCACTTCCCACCATCAAAGACGGTTCAGTTAAGGAACGAGATTATGGGATTCTGGCAATTTGGGACTGAGACTCTCAACGAAGCGTGGCAAAGGTTTCAACGGTTGTTGCGGAACTGTCCCCACCATGATATGCCGCGATTCACTCAGGTAAGCACGTTTTATCATGGTTTGACACTAGCTAACCGCGCCATTATTGATTCTTCTGCAGGTGGAGACATTTTTAAGAAGACTGCTACGCAAGCCGAGGAGTTGATTGCGGAGCTGGCTAGGAAGAGTACCTTGTGGCAGTCAGACACGCCAACAAGGAGTGAGGTTTGGGCTGCTGATTTGGGACTCCAAGATGCACCCATGGACCATGTGAACAAGAAGCTGGACCTGTTGATGTCCCGCTTGAATTTAAATGGGCCACAATATCAGCCGATGTTGTGTATATCATGTGGAGCGGAGCATCCTGGTCAAGAATGTGTATTGGGCTATCCATTTGCCCAACCATCCGAAAATGTAAGTTTCATGGGAGGAAACCAAAGGTACAATAATTCTAACTCTTACCCACAGAATTTCAATAATAATAACAATTACGGAAGAAGGTATCAACACCCGAACATGTCTTATGGTAATAACCAAAATGTGTTGAGACCTCCTTCCGGATTCCATCATGAGCACCGTGCGTAGGGGTTAGGTAAGGCCCCATTTATTCCTAATGATCAATTCTCATAGCAACCTCAATAGTCTAAGCAAGATGAGACGGTTTTGTCTTTGTTAAAAGACATCTCGACTCAGCTTGCTGATAATGAGGCATACTGTAGGATTTGGGCAAGCAGGTGGCTCAAATGAGTAGGGAATGGCAGGAAAGACCTCAAGGAGCACTCCCGAGTAAAACTGAACAAAACCCTAAGGGACATCAATGGGAGACAGCTCAAGCTATAACCCTGCGAAGTGGTAGGCAAGTGGAGGACCGAGTGCAAAACGCTAATATTCCATCCCAACCTACTGAGGTAAGTGAAGAGTTGGGAGAGGTAAGCAACCCCGACTCGATTTCTAAACCCAAACCTAGCACAAATGAAAAGGGGAAAATTCCTGACCCAGTGAGAGCCTATATGCCTAAACTCCCTTATCCTCAAAGGGAGAAGAAAGATAAACTGGAGCAGAAATATTCTAAATTTCTGGAAATTTTTAAGAAGTTAGAATTTAATATGCCATTGATTGAGGCTCTCCAAGAGATGCCTTCTTATGCTAAATTCTTTAAAGAACTTCTAGCAGGGAAAAGAAAGCTAGGTGAGGACGAAGTGGTGGTTTTAACAGAGGAATGTTCGGCAATTATCACTAACAAACTTCCACCCAAGCTCAAAGATAAGGGCAGTTTTACTATCCCATGCCGGATAGGAAACTCGGCGATTGCCAATTGTTGGGATTCGTCATTGGAAAAATAACGTGGCGCAGCAGAAAATACACCGTTTAAAATTTCCTAGAATCCACCTATCGTGTCCAATTACCATTGATTAGAATTAAACAATTTCAATCAAGAGAGATTAACTCACCGGATTCGTCTCTTCTAGAGACTGCTGCAGAATCGTTACTTGAAACTGCAATCTCCAAAGTTCGGTGCACGACCAACTATTGAGCGGGAACCAGTGCTAGCCGAAGACGGGAAGGAATGGAGGTTTAATGTTGGGATTTTCGGCTATTTTGGGGCTGCTATTGGTGGCTGAAATTTCCAGCAATTAATTAGAGTTGAATTAGGTTTTTCCTCCTTAAGTGTGCCCTTATATAGACACCTTGTCTAATTGGGTTTTAATTAGGTTAATTAAACCCAAGCCCACTAGGATTATAATTACATAAATAAACTTTAATTAAAAAGTATATACTATGTAATTTAATTCCATTTCGCTAAATTTAATTACCCCTAAATAAAATTAAATCACACTTAAGTTAATACAATACATGTATTTAATTTTCCTACTTAGGAAAATTATTTAATTAATTGTTTACTTTATGTAATTCAATTAATTAATAAATTAATTAATTACATTATGTAAACTTATTAATTAAATTAAATTCAACCCAATGTCAATTAATTACCTTGACATCGAATGTCAACTAATTAATTAACGCATTCCTTCTAACATACATTACATGTACAATTTCTATAAGTTCCAGCTCAGTTGATCTATGTGCACGATCCTATGGGTCTGTCTTTATGTTGGTAGTAGGCCCAAGGCCCACAGACTGTAAGTGGGTTCTAGTAAACCATTACAGCCCCCAATTAAGATAGAGATGCAGCAGTCTTTAGAAGACACTCACCCGGTAGTAATCTCATAGTGTCCTTTGCCTAACGATATCGATATGAATAAACAAGAGGCATGGTGTCCGTCATCCTCTTCTGTTGTTTATTATATTTCTTGATCTTGAGTTGACTGATTAATCAAATAAGCAACCAACTTATTTGGGTATGGCCATACACTTATCAGTCCCACTCATCAAGTGGCCAATGATATCATCTCGGTGTTACCCAAGTGGCAATTCCATCACTTCATCATCAATATCAACATGTTCACCGGTCCACCCAATCATACCCGTATTTAGCATCCTTTTACAGACCTATTAGGCGTATGTCAAAGTGAACCGGATTCCATATTGATATTATAATAAAATCTGGTCTGAGGACAAAAGAGACCTACTCAAGAAAGACCTATGACATGACAACCATGTGGCCTTCTTGTGCGGATCGATCCAGTCCCATGTCAGTGACATGTACCTATATTCATGACTGACTATACAAGTACTATGGCTAGTTAAGAACTACCATGCAGTCATCGAATATACAAGTCTGTGGTTCTATTCGTTCCCACGATTAGAACAGACCTGGGATAGGTTTTATGATTATCAATCAATGGATACTCTACTCATATTATAGCACAAGATATAAATGAAATAGATTAATTGCCTTTATTAATGTGACACTAATAATGTATTTATACATGACTCTTAATGTATAATACAAAATACAAGAATCCAATGCCCTAAGAACTAGGGCACACCAACAATCTCCCACTTGCACTAGTTCCAAGTAGGCATTGCCCTAATTCCTATAGATCTGGTATGACCGTCGTGCTGTGTCTGCAACAGCGCTTTGGTCAATGGATCAGTGACATTATTCTTGGTGTCAACCCTCTACAATGATATGTCACCTATGTTCACGATCTCCCGAATGAGGTGAAACTTTCTGAGTACATGTTTGGATCTCTTGAGTGACCGGGGCACCTTAGCTTGTGCGATGGCCCCGTTGTCACGAAAAAAAACATCAACTGGGTCTAGGATAGTGGGCACTACTCCCAACTCAGTTATGACTTTCTTGATCCAAACGGCTTCCTTTAAGCTTCGCACGCAGCTATGTACTCAGCTTCCATTGTAGAGTCAGCAATGGTGGCCTGCTTTGAGGACCTTCAACTAATGGCACTGCCATTCAGGAGAAAAACATAACCAGACTATGACTGGTTCTCATCCTCATCGGTCTCAAAGCTTGCATCAGTGTAACCTGACACTACGAGCTCATCTTGACCTCCATACACTAAGAAAGCATCCTTAGTCCGATTAAGGTACTTTAGGATTGCCTTGACAGCCTTCCAGTGTTCCTCCCCGGGGTCTGACTGGTACCTGCTGGTCATATTTAGTGCAAACGCGACATCAGGCCTCGTACATAACATGGAGTACATGATAGATCCAATAGCAGATGCATAAGGGATCTTTTCCATGTTCTCCCGGTCCTTCTTTGTTTTAGGACCATCTTTCTTACTCAGCTTCAACCCATGGCGCATAGGCAAGAATCCTTTCTTTGCCTTGTCCATGCTGAATCTTTTCAGAACCTTGTCAATGTACGTGGCCTGACTTAGGCCTAGAAGCTGATTGGATCTATCTCTATAGATCCTGATCCCTAAGATCGTCTCAGCTTCGCCTAAGTCCTTCATTGCAAAGCACCTACTCAACCACTGCTTAACTCCTTGTTATGTTGGTATGTCGCCTCCAATGATAAGGATGTCATCAACATACAACACTAGGAAGGTGGAAACGCTCCCACTAACCATCTTATACACACAGGGCTCATCAGAATTCTGTGTGAAGCCATATTCTGGAATGGCCTCATTGAATCTCTGATTCCATGACCTCGATGCTTGCTTCAATCTATAAATAGATCTTTGAAGCTTGCATACCCGGTTTGGATACTTTGGATCGATAAAACCCTCAGGTTGTGCCATGTACACATCCTCGAGTAGCTTTCCATTAAGGAAAGCGGTCTTAACATCCATCTGCCATATCTCATAATCGTACCATGCAGCTATGGCTAGTAGTATCCTAATGGATTTGAGCATAGCAACTGGTGAAAAGGTTTCATCATAGTCAATTCCTTGAACTTGCTTGAATCCTTTTGCCACCAATCGCCCCTTGAAGGTGTTGTCGGCCTTTAACTTGAAACACCACTTGCAACCTATCACCTTAGCACCCGGAGGTGGATCCACCAAGTTCCATACTTGGTTATCATGCATAGATTGCATCTCAGCCTCCATGGCTTTGCGCCATGGATCTGAGTGTGGGCTTTCAACAGCCTCCTGATAGGTCTTGGGCTCCTCTTGGTCAACGACCATAAGGTCCCCATCATCAGTCACGAGAAAGCCGTACCTCTCTGGCTGATGACATGTCCTACCAGACCTTCTAAGGTCCTGTGCAACCATTTCTGGTTTCTCAATTTCTTGAGTAGTCAGATTGGTTCCCAAAACATCCTCAGCAGTAGCTGCAGGAGTTTGTGAGTCTTGAACTTCTGAAAGTTCAACATTACTCCCACTGTCTCTCTTGGAAAGGAATTCCTTCTCCAAGAAGACTGCATTTCTGGCTATGAAAACTTTGTTTTCGGCCAGATCATAGAAGTAATAACCCTTAGATTCCTTAGGGTAACCCGCAAACTGGCACTTGACAGATTTGGACTCGAGTTTGCCACTTGTCAATTTCTTAACATGTGCATCACAGCCCCAAATCTTCAAGAAGGAAACATTGGGCTTCGGCCTTTCCATAGTTCATATGGTGTTCCCTCAACTGCCTTACTTGGTGTATTGTTAAGAATGTAAGCAGCTGTCTCTAAAGCATATCCCTAAAAGGAGACAGGGAGTGTAGCATGACTCATCATCGAGCAGACCATGTCAAGTATGGTCCTATTCCTCCTTTCTGACACTCCATTCCACTGGGGTGTACCAGGAGGAATGAGTTGGGATACAATCCCACACTTTCTCAAAACGAGTCAAACTCTTGGCTCAAATATTCACCCCCTCGGTCAGACCGAAGTGCTTTTGTTTTCTTGCCAAGTTGGTTTTCTACTTCATTCTTAAAGTCCTTGAACCTTTGGAGAGTCTTAGACTTATGCTTCATCAGATACACGTAACCGTATCTGCTGAAGTCATCCGTGAAGGTGACGAAGTACAGAAAACTAGATCTAGCACTAGTGCTCATTGGGCCACATACATCGGAATATACCAGCTCCAATATCTCTGAGGCCCTTTCAGCAGTCTTGCTAAAAGGCGCCTTTGTCATCTTGCCTCTCAAACAAGATTCACATGTGTCATAAGGCTGGATGTCAAATGACCCTAGCACTCCACTAGAGTGAAGCCTAGCTATGCGCTTCTCATTTATATGGCCAAGTCGACAATGCCAGATGTAAGTAGGATTAATTTCATTTTGTTTAATCCTTTTAATATTTATGTTATAGATTGAACTTTCACGTTTTAGATCAAGGATATATAAGCCATTTTCAAGAAATACTGTTCCATAAATAATATTGCCACATTGCATAGAAATTCTACCATGTCCAATATTAAATACAAAACCAGAAATATCCAACAAAGAAACAGAAATAATATTCCTGCGCATCGCAGGTACAAAATAACAGTTTCTTAGTTCCAAAACAAGTTCACTAGGCATCTCCAAGAAATAATCTCCGATCTCCATGGCCTGAACCCGAGCACCATTTCCGACTCGAAGATCTACTTCTCCAGATCCTAATAATCTCCTATTTCTTAGACCCTGCACATTTGAACAAATGTGAGATCCACATCCAGTGTCCAAGACCCAAGATGTAGAAATAGCCAGATTAATCTCAACAATATAAATACCTGAAGCAGCAGTTTTTCCCTTCAGTTGCTCCCTTAGTTTTGGACATGAGCTCTTCCAGTGCCCCTTCTCATGGCACTCATGGCAAACATCGTCAGGAGAGGCAACCCTTGCTTTAGGTTGGGCCACCACCTTTTTGCCCTTAGCCTTGGCCTTAGATTTGGCCTTTCCCTTAGCAATGGGTGTATTGCCCTTGTTCACCAGCAATACTTCAGGAGTCTTCTTAAGAGACTGCTCAGCAAGCTTGAGCATGCCATGCAGCTCAACAACCGATTTATCCAACCCTTGTATATGGTAATTCATGATAAACTGGTTGTAAGACTCAGCAAGTGACCCGAGAATAATGTCTGGTGCCAAGTCCTGCAGAACTGACGAGCCGAGGTGGGCAAGTGTATCAATATACCCCTTCAACTTTAGCACATGAGTCTAACAGAAGTCCCAGCTGCCATCACAGTCGTGCAAAGTGCCTTAGTTGTCAGGTAACATTCCTGACGAGCCTGATCTTGGAACATCTTTTTAAGCTGATCCGTCATCTCATAAGCATGCTCGTCCATGAACTGCTTCTGAAGATTAAAAGCCATGGTACCCAGCATGAGGCACGAGACATCTCGGTCATCCCTCACATGCCGATCGTACTGCTCCACCATCGCCGTGGTGATGCCTCGACCTGCAGGAGGGCCAGCTAGTAAAGAAGCGTTCAGTACATACTCCTTAGACTCTTGTCTAAGAACTATTTGTAAGTTCCTAGCCCAATCCAGGAAGTTAGTCCCCGAAAGCTTCTCCTTCTCCAAGAGTGACCTAAGTGAGAGTGAGTTGTTGTTTGTTGCAGCCATTTAAATTGCTTAACTGAAATGGGATTATCTACATGGAAGAAATCATTGCTTGAGTTAGAAATAAAGGACTTTTAAGCCAATTCAAATTAATAATCCGATTTTAATTTGTTTGTTGGTGTTGTTAATTGGCTGACTTGACCAAGATCCACAACTTATCAATGACTGGCCGAACTAGGGCTCGCTAACCAACCATTGAGTCGTTTGGTAGGACAACCTATCCAATCCTTCCACGAAGGACTCTTGTTTTGATGGGCTTCTTGACACTTTACCCATCTGTGCTTAGGGCCCGCTCTGAGCTAATGCTACCCATGTTGAGTCAAACCACCATTCACATGTTAACCATACCACGTGTCTTAACCCTCGACGGCCCACCAAATACTACAATATACCCAGCTAGGGCATGGCGCACATTGCAGCATCAATGGGAGGAAGAGGTGTGAATGTGGGAAGCACTTTTAAGCGACTCAATATTTTAATTTCCGGATTATAATTAAGTGATACGGCTTAGCATGCATAAACGCGGGTAATAATTTGGTGATCTATACATCCATATTATATGACAAATGCAATCGCATACTTAATTTAAAATAAATGGGATCCTATGGGCCTTTAATTACAACCTAATGAAAAACTAGATATCCTATCTAATTCTTCATGGGCCGGACTGCAATCCTTCTTGGGCTCCCACCATGGGCTTACTCCATTTGGGCCTGCTCCATTTGGGCCTTCCTCCATACTTGATGCAATTACAATAATTTTGTAAAATAAAATCTATTCTAAAATTACATCAAAATAAAAAAAATGGCACGCAGGTCATATTTCCCAAAATTAAATTACAACCGATAATAATTTAGGGCCCATAGAACTCAACATAACATTTCAAACAAAGTACCTGTCGTGCACATACATACCAATATGATGCATGATCATGGCATTCCAAATTATAAATATAAATGTTAAGCCGAGTTACTTAGGGTGAAATCGCCAATTTTAACAAATGTGACTAAGGCCCATAAAGGCCCAATGGATAACATCCATAAATGCAAAATTAACAATTTTGCTCCCACTTGAATTTGGGTTGTCACAAATTTAAAATTTAGCTCTCCCAATTTTAACCGGTGTCACGGTTTATTGGGCCAATTTCATAAAGTCCATATTCAATTTAATATGCAAACAATTAAATTAAATATGCATGCCAATAAAATAAACAATTTAAATACAAATTAATTTAAAAAAATTAATTTAATTTACATTAGGGCCTTGGATAAAAAATACCCGCAAAATCCAAAATCGTACCCAAACCACACGCGCGGCGCTGCTGTCTGGAGACAGTAGCGCTGCCGCGCGGCAGCAGCCCACAATGGGCTGCTGCCTGGCGGCAGCAGGTAGCAACGCCTGCTGCGGCAAGCAGCAGCAGCTGCAATTTGGAATCCTGCGATTCCAAATTGCAGCAAAACAAATGTATAATTTTTTTTTCTTTTTTCTTTTTTTTTTTTTTTAAAAAAAAAAAATCCATCAAAATTGAAATAATCAATAAAACAATAATTTTTTTCGATGGAAACCAATTGGGGAAAATAATCAAAAACCCCAATCCAAAAATTCTAGGGTTTATCAAAACCAAAACCAATTGAATAAAAACCCTAAAATAACAAACTTGAAACCCATTCTTTCTTAAAGAACGCTTTCAAGAACCAAATCCAATCAATCTAATGGACAAAACCTAGGCTCTGATACCACTGTTGGGATTCGTCATTGGAAAAATAACGTGGCGCAGCGGAAAATACACCGTTTAAAATTTCCTAGAATCCACCTATCGTGTCCAATTACCATTGATTAGAATAAAACAATTTCAATCAAGAGAGATTAACTCACCGGATTCGTCTCTTCTAGAGACTGCTGCAGAATCGTTACTTGAAACTACGATCTCCAAAGTTTGGTGCACGACTAACTATTGAGCGGGAACCGGTGCTAGCCGAAGACGCGAAGGAATGGAGGTTTAATGCTGGGATTTTAGGCTGTTTTGGGGCTGCTATTGGTGGCTGAAATTTCCAGCAATTAATTAGAGTTGAATTAGGTTTTTCCTCCTTAAGTGTGCCCTTATATAGACACCTTGTCTAATTGGGTTTTAATTAGGTTAATTAAACCCAAGCCCACTAGGATTATAATTACATAAATAAACTTTAATTAAAAAGTATATACTATGTAATTTAATTCCATTTGGCTAAATTTAATTACCCCTAAATAAAATTAAATCACACTTAAGTTAATACAATACATGTATTTAATTTTCCTACTTAGGAAAATTATTTAATTAATTGTTTACTTTATGTAATTCAATTAATTAATAAATTAATTAATTACATTATGTAAACTTATTAATTAAATTAAATTCAACCCAATGTCAATTAATTACCTTGACACCGAATGTCAACTAATTAATTAACGCATTCCTTATAACGTACATTACATGTACAATTTCTATAAGTTCCAGCTCAATTGATCTATGTGCACGATCCTATGGGTCTGTCTTTATGTTGGCAGTAGGCCCAAGGCCCACAGACTGTAAATGGGTTCTAGCAAACCATTACAGCCCCCAATTAAGACAGAGATGCAGCAGTCTTTAGAAGACACTCACCCGGTAGTAATCTCATAGTGTCCTTTGCCTAACGATATCGATATGAATAAACAAGAGGCATGGTGCCCGTCATCCTCTTCTGTTGTTTATTATATTTCTTGATCTTGAGTTGACTGATTAATCAAATAAGCAACCAACTTATTTGGGTATGGCCATACACTTATCAGTCCCACTCATCAAGTGGCCAATGATATCATCTCGGTGTTACCCAAGTGGCAATTCCATCACTTCATCATCAATATCAACATGTTCACCGGTCCACCTAATCATACCCGTATTTAGCATCCTTTTACAGACCTGTTAGGCGTATGTCAAAGTGAACCGGATTCCATATTGATATTATAATAAAATCTGGTCTGAGGACAAAAGAGACCTACTCAAGAAAGACCTATGACATGACAACCATGTGGCTTTCTTGTGCGGATCGATCCAGTCCCATGTCAATGACATGTACCTATATTCATGACTGACTATACAAGTACTATGGCTAGTTAAGAACTACCATACAGTCATCGAATATACAAGTCTGTGGTTCTATTCGTTCCCACGATTAGAACAGACCTGGGATAGGTTTTATGATTATCAATCAATGGATACTCTACTCATATTATAGCACAAGATATAAATGAAATAGATTAATTGCCTTTATTAATGTGACACTAATAATGTATTTATACATGACTCTTAATGTATAATACAAAATACAAGAATCCAATGCCCTAAGAACTAGGGCACACCAACACCAATGCCCTATGTGACTTGGGTGCAAGTATCAATTTGATGCCTCTGTCGTTTTTTAGGAGACTCGCACTGGGAAACCCAAAGCCGACCAATATGACCCTCCAATTGGCGGATAGATCTCTCACGAGGCCAAAGGGGGTGGTCGAGGACATGTTAGTAAAGGTGGACAAGTTTATCTTCCCCGCGGACTTCGTGGTAATGGATATGGAGGAAGATAGCTCGGTTTCCCTTTTGCTTGGAAGGCCATTTCTTGCAACCGGTAGGACTTTGATAGATGTGCAGGAAGGTAAGATTATTCTTAGGTTGCACAACGAGGAGGTAACTTTCAACGTCTATAACTCAATGAAATATCCATTAGATGTTGAAAGCTGTAATTTTGTAGACTCCTTTTGTCCTATTAATGCTTATGTGATAGAAAAGAGTTTCAATCAAGGGGAGTTGGCGCTCTTGTATAACTTCTGGTTGAAACTATTTCCGGGCAAATTGAGAAATCGGTGGATGGGACCGTTTACCGTGCACAAGGTCTATCCCTCCGGGATGGTGGAAATTGAAACCTCGGAGGTAATTCAACAAGTAAACGGGCATCGATTGAAGCCCTGTCAGCGGAGGAGTGAAGGAGGAGAAGCAAGTCTTACTCCTTCGTGATGTGTAATGCGTAATCGTGGACGTAGAAGTCGAGCTATCCCGACTATAAACATAGCAAAAAGGTACGTGTACCTCCCTTGTACATTAATTTTTTGTGTTAATATGTTTTTGTGTGTTTTTGTGTGTAGGAATAGGTCACTAAGCAAGTTAATCACAAGTCTTGATCAAAGTGTGAAAGAAAAAAAAAGTAAAGGTTGGCAGGATTCAGGATAGCACGCCGTGCCACCATGGACACATCGTGCCAAGGTGCAAAATGGGGTAGCACGTGACATGCTAGTGTGGCACGCAACCATGCCAGGCCGCTGGATCAAATTGCGTGCAAGAGCCAAGCAGCACGCCGTGTCGTCATTTAGCACGCCATGCCAAACGGAGAATTTTCAAGATGGCACGACGTGCCAATACAGCACGCCAATGTGCCGTCGTGCTGTTCTGAAAGAGGATTGTGCAGGAGCAAGCAGCACGCCGTGCCAATTATAGGGTCTTCAAGACAGCATGATGTGCCAACCCAGCACGCCATCGTGCCATCGTGCTGTTTCAAAAGTGAAGTGTTGGAAGAGCGAGCCGCACGCCGTGCCAAAATTTAGCACGCCGTGCCGATTATAGAGTTTTCAAGACAACACGACGTGCCGAGCCAGCACGCCGTCGTGCCCTCATGCTGTTTCCAGGTAAGTTTCAATGCTCTGCTCAGCACGCCGTGCTGTTTGTTTGGCACGGCGTGCCGAGCGTTTAAATTTCGAATTTTTAGGTCAAAAATCACCCGCCTATATAAACCCTTCTGTTTCTATTTCTTTGTAACCGCCCCACCACTTTTCTTCTTCTTCTTCTTCTTCTTCTTCTTCTACTCCTTTCTCACTTTCTCTCTCTCTCTCCACTTTCTCTCTCTAGAACCAACCCTCACCTTCTCCCTCTCTACCATCATTCTTCCTTCCCTTCTCATTTTCTTCCTCTCACCTTCTCTTCAACTATTATTTTGACCTAGGATTTTATTTTGCATCATTCTCCTTGCAACCACGTATGAATTCATGCTTTGCTTTCCTTTACTCTTTTTATTGTTTTTTCTTTTTCTCATTTTGATTTTGGTTGATTTACTGCTTAATAGGGTGATTGTATTGCATTCTTTTTCTTTATATGTTCATATTTAGTGGTTTGTATTTATGAAAGTAGGGTTTCTTTGGATTTGGTTTCTTTTGTTTTTTATTTTTGTTGTGTTTTTATGGTTGTGCAATAGTAAGATGAAGAAGAAGACTGTAGCTGATCGGAGACACGGTTCTTCACGACGGCCCATAGACCCGTCACCGGAACCGGTGCCAAGCGAAGAATTACCTCCCGAACAGCAGATGGCCCCTTTAACTAGCCTCTCTAGGAAGTATAAATGCCCCTTCCCTCTCCTTTCTGATGATGAAGGTAAACGATACAAAACTCTGTTTCCATTAGAAAGTACCCCCTTTCGAACCTTCGATTGGGAATTTTTGTTTGTGCAAGATAGGTCAGAGGCTTTACGTGTTAAATTAACTAATCTAGGATGGTATGAGTTTGTGAAGTCTAATCCGCCTGTCTTTAGGGAGTTGAACTTAGAATTCTACTCCACTTTAAGCTTTAAAACTAACCCCGATACTGGCCTTAGGACCATGACCTTCCGCTTATTTGGTGATGAACACTCTTTAGATATTGAGGGTCTTAAGGCTTGTATAGGAATAGAGGGGAATAGTTACAAATGGCCGGAGAATATGGATGCCAAGAAATTTTAGCGTATGGTAGTGTTGGAAATGCCCTAGTCCCGAGGCATTGGTCCTTGTATTTGTACTGTACATTTATTGGATTTATGTGTTGTACTCATTTGTGTCATTAATAAAGGCATCAATTCGTTTATTATATTTATCTTGTGCAGTATAGTAAATGAAGTATCCAATGGACATATCTATATCCATGACGACTAGTGTCATGCACTTAGCAGTAAGACCATGGATAGGGTTAACGATATGACCATAAATAGATCCGTAGTCTGTTCCAGTCATGGGAATGAATGGAACAATAGACTATCATTAGCCTGGTTGTATGGCGGTGTCTTACCGGTCATTGGACATGGAATGTCAACCAAGTTAATGGGTACATGCCTGGGAGCATGGTACTGGATAGATCCACTAAACGAGTAATCCACATGGTATGGTATCACAATGGATTCTTGTATAGTACTTGTATGGATCCTTTGACCTGACCATATGATGGTGTTACATGTGAAGTCGCATACTTAGGGGTACGCCTAAAGGGCCTGTAATAGGGTGCCAAGTATGGGTGCTTTCGGGTATGTCACTGAACATGGTAATACTATGGATATGCAGAAGGGATTTGTCACTCAGTAATCAACTGAGAAGATATCACCGGCCACTTGATGAATGTGACTGATAAGAGTGTGGCCACACCCAAACAAGTTGGAACTTGTTTGTGAGAATCAGTACATTCGGGATCAAGTTAATGTCCGAACACAAAGGAGGGTGATCAATCCATGCCTCTGTGTTGGATACCGATATCAATGACATGGGATGTACAAGTTTAAACTACAGGGTTATGATATCAGTTAGACTGCCATCTCCATCTTAATTGGGGGCTGCAGTGGCTTGCTAGAGCCCAACTGCAGTCTGCGGGCCAAAGGCCCGCTGCCAACATAAAGATGGGCCCACAGGATCGTACACATAGAACGATAGAATGCAGACTTAAGGAATCACATGTATACTTGGAGTATACACAATGGAGGGAGAAGTGTGTATATATTAATTATATTATAAAGATCAATTGGATTGGTCATAATAATAAAATTAATATATTCAATTGGCTCTTCATAATTAATTGGATTAATTATGATATTATTTCCTAGGTGGAAATATTCATATGTATGGGTTTACATATGATTTTATTTTGTGTTGATTTAATTTTAATTTAATGGATTAAATTAATTGTCAAACCAATTTTAATTTAGATGTAAATAATATATTACTTGGAGTAATATATTAAATACATGGATATATTAAAATTGGGCTTGAAATTAATTTAAACCAAAGTAATTAAAATTAGACTGGGCCTAAATTAAAACATGGAAGCCCGCACAGAATAGAGAGGAGCCAAGATGGGCCAGAATTCCCCTAAGGAATTCGGCCAACCCTAGGTATAAATACCTAGGGTTAGAAAAATTCGGTGACCCCTAGCATTTTACACACCTAGCCGAAATTTCCTAGCTCCTCCTCTCCATTGTTTTGTTTTTCCGACGCTAGCACGGGTTGCATTCGCCAAGCGTTCGTGTACGTGAGAGTGGAGGAATTCTATTTTGAATTCTGCAGTCATCATCCATCTCGGAAAGAGATTTTTCTGGTAAGAAATTTAATCCCTTTCTATTTGATTTTAAGTTTTTCAATTTCCACTTCAATTGCTCCTGGGACTGGATTTGAGAAAATCACCGCGTTGTTCCGCTTTTATCGGGTGATTTCCGGTGAAAAATCCCAACAGGTAGGTCAAGGGGTATACCAACCTAGGTTTGCTAAAACTTCCCAAATACATGACCCTATCTTGCAATTAATCCACAAATTTGTGTGTTTTAATTTTTCGGGCAAAACTGAAAGCAACCGAGTCAATGCATTTGAACTTTTAATACTGTGGCATGTGCATAATGATGTTAAGGTGCACATGGGCTTCTTCGTCATGGAAGCCCTATACACCCACCACAACAGATCTAAGTTAGAACTAGGGTTAGGACATATTGTAACTTGTATTACGTGCTTCTTTCGTAGTAATACTTGTTATAAGAACCTCGATAGCATCCTTCCCAAGAAGCTTTCGAGGGAAATTTTGTCTTGCTCCCATGTTATGGCAGCTGCAGGTACTTCAAGTGCGGGAGGTTCGAGTAGGGGTAAGGCCCTTATGGACGAAGATGATGAGGACGCGAGTGAGGAAGCTGAGGATAACGAGGAGGATGAGGAGAATGTTTCAGTGGGCCTGGATTTTATGGGGCGGATCGAAGGGCGGTTGGATGGCATAATTGAACAACTGGAGGGTTTAACCGTCCATCAGCTTATGCTTGAGGAGCGGATGAACGCGCGCCTTGATAGGCAAGCAGCTCAGCTCGCCAATGTCGAGGCGTTCGCCTCTCATTTTTGTGCAGCCCAAGGGTGGTCGTACCCGCTGCCGCCACCACCAGCCCTCGATATCCTTTCCCCCTTTATTTTGCTCCTTCTTCCATTGCACTTTTGGAAGTAAGTGTAATCTAAGTGTGGGGTGGGTAAAGGGATTTCTCCCTTTCTTTTGCTTCTTTTTACATTGCACTTTTTGGTTGTTTATTTCATATGTTTGTTTGTGTTTTTCCATATTTGGATGTTTTGCGTTGGTTTTTGGTTAGATTTAGGCTTTAGCTTTTAATGCATGTGGAGTTGGTTTTGGTTTGTTTTTGGTATGATAGTGTTTTAGGTTGTTTATGTGTCAATTGTCGTTTGAATAACATTGCTTAATCCACCCTCGAAACTAAGTCTCTGTGCTTGGATTGGTAGCAATTGGCTAGGGACACTGGAGTTAATTGCAAGTCATTAGCTTGTTTGTGCGTGATTTGTGATTCTTGATGGTAACCATTGGTTAGATTTGTCATTAAGGTTGCATTAGGGAATTAACCCTCTACCTCTACTTGCATGATCGAGCTAGGATTACGCCTTGGAACATTGGTTGAGTTACACGACCTAGCAAACAACCCCTAGTACACTTGTGAGAATTTGTGCCTTTGGAACTATTTCACATCGGTTCTATTTCTTTGTGAGGGTAAAAACAATCGTGGCACACTAGATCGTAGAACCCGGCGTCGTTTTGCACTTGGCATCGAGAGCTTAATATCTGGAGACCCTTAGGATTAACCCCTTGACTTAAATGAGCCTAACCCTAACTACTAATTTATCCCTTAGATCACCCAAAGCCACTAAATTAACCCTTTTGACTTAAAAAATCTTCACCAAGCCAAATCTATCATCCTAACTTTTTACCATTAACTTTGATTTTCCTTTCTTACCCTCCTCTCCTAAATCAAGTAATTGGCTAAGTTGTTCATTCATTTTGGGGTCAATCACCATTTGCATTTCAACTCTTTCTCATCTAGTCCTATGGAAAAATTGTGCTGCAATAAAAAAAATCCAAATAGAGTCCATGTATGTGTTCGGCTCCTTTTCTTAAAAATCGAAGTTTGTAGAAGCATGTCTTATATGTCCGGCTCTCGTCTTTAAGCCGGTGTATGTGTTCCATTTTCAGTTCATTTGTTTGAATAAGGGATTAGGGCGATCATCTAATTGCCTTGACCCATGTCTTGTCATCTTTTTCCCTCGTTGAGTTGTGCTTTGGCCGTTGGTTGTGGATAAGGCCCTCTCATTGTTAGTAAAATTTCTTGTTTCAAAAAAAAAAAAAAAAAAAGAGAAAAAAAAATATAGCAAATCAAGCACTCTTAGGACTAGTTTTGAGTTGAAAATTGCATGACCCGTCTTTAGTACTTAGTCAATTTGCATATATCACTTGATTTGTAGGAGTTGTATACCTAAAATTTCCCTTTTATCAAACCTACCCTAAGCCGTAACATTACAAGCCCCAGGTTCTCTGATTTTGCTCCTTGACCAATGACTTCACCGGGATTGCCATTAATTCGCTATGTGATGTGTGCCATTGTTTTTTTTTGTGTGCTCGTCCGCCTCACCTTGAACTTGAGCGTTAGAGTGACATCTTGTGAGGTACTTTGTGGTCGTATAAACTCTGTTTGTTCCTTGCCGTTTGACTAGCTAAATTTTGTTGGGTTCAGGTATTGAGTGGTTTTGAACCTGGTGCGCCTAGTGTCATTTCGAAAGTGATGCTTTACCTTCTTGAGTTTATGAATTTCGTACGGTTAAACCCTTAGTTGGATTTGCAAGTAAAAGCGAGCAAGTTTACTCCTTTGTCTTTAGTTTATTTGCTTGAGGACGAGCAAGACTTTAAGTGTGGAGTGGTTGATAAGGTCGGTTTTTGACCTTATCTTTTAGGCAATTTCATGGTTTTAACGGCAGTTTTTAGAGTCCTTTGTGTGAATGCTTATTTGGTTTTTGCGTGTAATGCCATGTGTGCGTAAGTAAGGGACTAATGCCTGAAATTCCCCCCCCCCCAATCTAATTGAAAACTCTTAATTGATGTCCCAAAATGATTTTCAACCATAGTACGAAATTGAATAAAGGCAGTCATCACATCAGATTTGAACTGAAGTGGGTAAATTCAAGAATACTTGCTGTAATGATAAAAAAATAGAACATAGTAGTTATAATTATCAAATGATTTGACCGGAGCAGCGCCCTATAAATCTGAACAAACAAGTTCTAGTGGTTGTGAAACAACTGAAGTCGAAATAGGAAAAGGTAAACGATGAATTTTACTGACAGAACAAGCATGACATAATAGTGCATGATTTTTATTGGAAACAGAGATATTATTCAAAGCTAAAATTTTCTTCACTGCTGGATATGCAGCATGAGCGAGACACACATGCCACTAAGAGACTGACGCCAAATTTGCAAAGACTCGATCTGGCGGACTTTTTGGAAGACTGAGAGAGTAGAGACCATTCTTATTCGGCCCCGTATAAAGTACCTGCTTGGTCACCAAATCCTTAAGCATAAAAGAATCAGCAAAAAAACTCAATAGACATAGGATTAGATTTGGTTAGAGCTGAAACTGATAACAAATTATTTGAGGCAGCAGGTACATGTAGAACATTATCAAATTTAACACAATTACCATTAAGAGAAAAGGAAGAAGAACCAATATGAGAGATGGGAATTTTAGAACCATTGCCTATTGTGACTTATTATGGGCCATTATATTCAATGTGAATATTCAGGTTATCCAAATCAGCCGTTAAGTGATGTGTTGCCCTGGAATCAATGACCCAATCTTGGGTTGAGTGTGTGTTTGTTGCTATAAAAAAGGATGTGGGGGCTGTTCGGGTGTGTTGAGTTCGATTTCCCCTAGGTTGTCTTGGTGATGGACAATTTCGTGCTAAATGATTGATACCATTGCAATTATGATAGTAAAAGGTGGTTGTATCTAATGGAGCCATGAGTGTGTTGGGTTGCAGAAAATTTCCAGCATTATTATTTCTAGAATGGGGCACAAAATTATGTTGTCTAGGAGAAGGAGATTGGTGAGAATTATTACCTGGATATGTAGAAAATTGCAGGTTAAATCCCCGCCATATAGGACGCCGCGGCTGGGTGTGGTGCGGCTGGGCATGGTGCTGCTGGCCGTAAGGCTGTCGCTGACCACTACGGCCTGGAGGGGCTGAGTTGCGGACACCGTAGAGTGCTATGGGAGCACGTTCAACATGTACTTCTCGTTTGAGATTTCTTTCTTCAGATAGTAATAATCCATGAAGGTCTTTAAAGCTGGTTGGCTCCACTTTAATTTCTAGGGAGCGAGTGAAAGGGCGAAACACCGGTAAAAGACCATCAACCATAGTATCGACAAGATCAGTCTCAGAAATTGCCTATTGAAGGGCAGCCAAGTGATCAGAAATTTGCTTCGCTCGATTGACATAGGAGGAAATCGTTTCAGTCTCCTCTTGCTTCAGATTGCGTAATTGCAATCTATAATCTCGAATCTATGATTTTGAACCAGCAGCATAGGCTGCAATCAATCGATTCCAAGCCTCTTGCGCAGTCTCAGTGCCAACTATTTGTGTTACAATTCCGAGTGAGAAGGAATTGATTATCCAACTCAACACTTCAGCATCTTTCTCTTCCCATCTTTCAAAATCTGGGTTAATGTCAGTTGTTCCACGCAAAAACTTCAGAGGCGGGACTATTCTTCCATCAACGTGTCTCATGAGTCTCGATCCTTTCAACAGCAGTACAAGCTGTGTTTTCCAGAGGAGATAATTTGTACTGTCAAGCTTAATCGGAAAGATGGAAGTGGAGGGTATTAAAACGGCTGGAAGGGAACCAGTGGCTGCATTCGTGGTGGCCGGAGTAGTCATGTTTTGGGGCTGAAAGTCTGTCCGATAGGGATGAATTTTGGTGGATAGAGGGGTTAGGCGTCAAGCTCTGATACCATGAAGGATTAGGGTTTTCCCGTAACCTTTATTGATGAATAATGAGGTATTTATACAAGAGATTATGGGCTGGACATAATTACATTAAATACATAATTAGTGGGCTGGGTATATACATGTGACGGTTGGGATTGTACATGTGACGGGCTGAGTTGGTTATGTGGTATACATACTCTATCAAGAAGGAGTAGGAACTTTTCAATCTTTGTCCCCTTGAAATTATGTAGTTGATCTTGGTGCTCAAATTACTTAAAAGATAATAAAATAAAAAAAAAAAAAAAAAGGATGAGATGAACTCATCTGGGTGCAAGATTGTATCTATCAACATTGACAATCTAATCCATCCTGCAATAAAAATTAAAACAAGCGATCAATAAGAACAAACTAAGAGTTGGCAAATCCAATTTAAACCAATTAACTATCAGGTTTAAGATTTCAACTTAATAAAGAGAGATTTACAAAGAAACAAACGGAAATCAATTGCTTAAGACCCACCAAGGAATTAAATGAATTAGAAATACAATTCTATACCTCAGGCATTTGATGAACTGGCACAATGGTTGAATCATCAACAATTGCGGATCACCATATTGATTCACAATAACGGACCAACCAAACAGCTAGCTATTTGCTCCGGAGCCGTCAGGATTCGAACACTCGACCTCTAGGTCCAAGCGGCTCTAATACCTTGTCATGAAACCAATTGACTCAAAAGTTTAAGCTGATATATAAAGCCCAATTATAACTTTTATTATTATCTCTGACAGAATCGGCTCTTGTTCTCCAAATTTCTGATAAAAATAAAATGAGAGGAGAATATGTTATGTACGGATCTCAAAATTAGGGCAAAGAAAAAAAAAAGGGTAATCCCCTCTTCATTTGTTTTGATTTCATTCAATGAATAATTAATTATAATTGCGCATATTTTTTTTCTTTGAAATTTTGTAGAATATTTTGTGTTTATAAGGACGGAATTTCGTAGTACTATAATTATTTTTGTAGCAATATTAGGACGAAATTTGACAATCATTCTTTTATTTTGTCGTAGAATTTGTTAAGTAAATGGTTTATTTGTAAAAACATATATAATATTTTATTTCTAGCTTCCTTGAGAAAAAAAAAAATTATTTGGCTCCACCTTCCACCGTTGAATTAGAGATTTTGGGTTCGAATTTTAATATATGTAAAAAATTTTAATCAAGAGAATAACCATCTAAAATGTGTTTGACTAATTTCAAACTGATAAATCATATTCAACCACAGATCAATTACTCTAATAATTTATGTTAAGACAAAGTACCTTAGTCAATCAAATTTTGGATGCAAAACAAATTACGAAGAGACATTAATAGTTCGATGTTTCTGATGGCTAGATCAATAATTTATTTTAGAAAGACAAACTAGAAATAATGAATAATTTCAGTAGATATTATGAACGTCATGTCAACTTTGGAAAATTGATCTTTGACATGCATGCGTGGAATACTCCTAGTTTATTTGGAATTATTGGGCGCATATAGCTTATATAAGACTTATTCATGTCATAGATAATAATAAAAGCTATAATTGGATTTTATCCATTAGTTTATGCTTTCGGGTTAAATAACTCCATGATATATTATCAGAGTCGCTTAAACCTAGAGATCGAGGATTTTAATCCTGATAGCTCTATTTGTTGATTAAAATTCAACAAGTATGAAAATGTCAATGATAATAATAAAAGTTATAATTCAGCCCTTACCCATCAGCTTAAATTTTTGAGTTAAATGATTCCATAACAATGTACATTGCATATTTCCCTCGAGCCAATGATTAATGATGTTTGAATGTAAGGCTCAATTATGTCATCATTTCCAAATAAAGCCAAGTTAGATGGTCCGATAATGCACCATTAAATTGAGCCAAACTACGACCAGCATATTAGGCAGTGGGGGAAATTCCCGATAATGCATCACTAAATTTGATTTGTCTTTCCTCAGTAAGAAGTAAACCAACAAGATTAGAGAAGGTAATTGATTTGGTTTTGGTTGCCATAGTATGCATGAATATATCATAAGGGTCACCCAATCCCATAATAATTGCATCAACCAAATCTTCTTCAGGTAATTGAAAACCAAAGCTCCTAATTGATCACTAATATTTTTTGCGGCTTGAACATAAGTAGTGATAGAATCATTAGCGCGACGAAAATGAGCCAATTGGTGGCGGAGGTTTCTGATTTGCGGCCTGGCCCTAACTGAATATGCGGCCAGCAAACGATCCCAAACATCCTTGGCTGTTGCCGAGCCAATAGGTGTCGGAGGTTTCTGATTTGCGGCCTGGCCCTAACTGAATATGCGGCCAGCAAACGATCCCAAACATCCTTGGCTGTTGCCGAGCCAACGACCTACGGTAGAAGAGTTTCACCAATTGAACTGAGTAGCCAAGCAAGAACCTGCGGATCCCTGCATTCCTAGGCTGTATATTCAGGCGTTTCCTTGCCTATTTCATTAAATTGGGTCGGTGGCTTAATCCTGCCATCAACGTATCCCATCAGACCATACCCCTTAAGCATGGGTGTAACAATACTCATCCAAATCAAAAAAATTGTCGACGGAAAGACGATTATTTGGATGAATGGGGGCTGGAATAGTGGATGAAAAGAGTGGAGCGTTAGTTGTAAAATCAGAGTTTGTGAGATGCGGTGTAGATTGATTGGTGAAAGTAGCGGAGGAGGAGCTCGAAGAGGAGCTGCTCAATAGGGTTCCGGTGGTGGCCATAGCTGTCGACGAAATAGAAGAAAGAGGAAAAAGAAAATTTAGGCTAGTTGTGTAAAAACCCTAGAGCTCTGATAGCATGAAAAAATAATAAGCCATATGAAATACATTAATAATAGGAGTATATATACAAGAGGTGTGTAACCCTAATTAGGGTGAAATAAGAGTTCTATTGTGACACCCAACTCCAAAATTTTATAACTTTTATACTCCTAACATTTCTCGAACCACTTAATAATTTCCTTAATATCCAAATAAATTTCCCGTTGTTATCAATCTTTAAATTCTAATATAAACTCTTCTTACTTTTATGCTTTATATAACTATGTAAACAAACTTTCAAATATAACATATAATACATGCAATCAGTATCAACCATGTAGCACATATATAAATTTGAATCAAGTTTATACTCACAAATTAGCCTCTGGTTTCTGTGCCGATAACCTAAACCATTCTCTAAACTATCCTCAAATAAATTCATCTTTAACAACCTATCTCCAATTCTATTATCTAATAATCTCTTATTACTAAAACTATACAATCAAATCTATCTATTTGGCTTGGAGTTGATATTAACTTAATATCAAGCTTCCTACGTGTCCAAAATTCCGATTTAGGAATCAAAACCACGTAGTTATTTTAATCTTAAAATAACGAAATTATCATTCCTATATAACTTGTTCCTTGTAAGAAAGATCTTTAAGTTATATAATACAAACATTTTATTAATTTTCAAGAATCAGGAGAAGAAAATGAAAAAAAGAAAAAAAATAAAGTATGTTGCCCACAACGTGGGTTTTGTGGCCCAATAATTATTCTAAGCAAAGCCCAAAGGAAAATGGAGCATGATTGGTTGTTATGGACCTAGTAATTTCCACTGACTAGTATCTTTTTCTCTTCAATGGTAAGAAAACCAGTAAGCCAACATAAAGCTGTGGATGAAAAATGAAAGGGGAAATTACCCCATTTGTCCATAATTTTGTAACAATATTTATTTTAGCACCTCCTATTTTTTGTATTTAGCTCATATATAAATTAATCTTCTTTTTAACCCAACAATACACCTGTCATCACTTTTCAGATTATATTATTTTTTTATAACATTTATAAATTGTTTCTATTATTTTTTTTTCTAGGGATAATTAACCCACCCACCTCCTTATCCTATCTTATCGTGTTTATCATTTCCTTTCCCTGTTCAAACTTCTCTCTTCAGACTATCCCAAACGTCTCGCATCTCTTCCTCTCCTTCTTCATACTTTCCTCTCCAGAGACAGATCACCGTTTACCGGCCGATTGAAAGGGGAAACGTTTCGCGTCTCATCTTCTCCTTCTTCATACTCTCCTTTGCAGAGACAGATCACGGTTACCCGGCTGATTGAAAGGGGAGTTTGGGATCTCAGCCGAATCTAGGTCAGTATATCTTCCCTTTTTTTTTCCCAGTTTTTAAGTTTTTATTTCGTTTTTCATTGATTTGCTCGATGCAATGTAGAGCATTGATTTTTTTTGTGTGATGAAACCCTAAATTTGCTCTTAGGTCTATTATTATGGAAACCGAAACCTAATTTAGGGTTTAGGGTTTAGATAAATGATAAATGCTTTTCTAGTTTCTATTCTTAAAGGATGCTCTGGGTTTACTTGTTTTTTGGTGCAGTTACGAAAATTGCTGCACCATTTCCCTCGAACATATGCAGATTTGCAGAATGCGCAAGTTTGAAAGTGATGCTGAGATTGTCATGCCATAATATTGTTAGCTAATTAGTTATATGTGTTGAACTATAAATTTAGTTTTGTCATGGTTTAGGATATATGGTATTTTTTTATGTTTGCAGTTTCTAGTTTGTATGGATTTTTTTTATAATCTCGGATTATTACATTTTATATTATGCATTAAAGGTTTTTACTACATTTCATCATATTTGCTTTTCTATTATGTAGTTTCTAATTATTGTGTACCTAAATCTGAAAGATACAGGTATGGTAATTATAAAAAGACACATGACTATTGAGGCTCAAAGAGTTTTTGATTGTAAATCCATACTAGTAATTGCCCCCCAACTGTCATAGTTTACTCTTATCGTTGATCACAGGACTAACCATTATTGCAGAAAACAAATGAAAGACTATCAACTTTATCATTATCCATGTTGAGCAATTGCTATCCTTTAATCAATCTACCAGCACCATGAGGGGATCTTATGCCTTTTAGGTAACTTATTATGTACAATGAAATATATAAATAATATAATGTGGATATATGATACACAAACATTAAAATTTATGATAGATTGGTTTTGGACACATTCTTTGTAACTAAGGGTTGTATTTTAAATGACCTTAGCTGTATTTTTTTTTATATATATATTTATGGTATATTGATATAAAACTGTACAACAGCAGTGTATTTGTG
Source organism: Euphorbia tirucalli (assembly GCA_039660915.1). Taxonomy (NCBI): domain Eukaryota; kingdom Viridiplantae; phylum Streptophyta; class Magnoliopsida; order Malpighiales; family Euphorbiaceae; genus Euphorbia; species Euphorbia tirucalli. The sequence continues at coordinate 68,514,067 of CM077632.1, forward strand.
TATAACTTGATCATATATCGTAGTATCCATAAATGGTATATTCACCAAATATGTACGGTATATTCATAGATACATATGGTATATTCCTATAAAATTGCAGTATATTGATATGCAATTGTACAATAATGGCTATTGTATAGACTTGTAGTATATTGATATATTATTTGTTTCATGTGTATATTTTTGTTTATTACATATAAAAAAATTACATAGAATTAAGATCAGTTATTTGATTAAAGACAATAATATAATGTGAATATTTAATACACACACATTGCAAATTTTAGTAATAGATGGTTTATTATACAACTAATAATTCTTGTTATTATATCTACTGACATTGTATGAAGGAAATGCATTATAAAAAAAATATAATGTGTAAAAGAGATATGAATTACGTCAAAAACAAATAATAAATAACCTAATATATTTATTGTTGGAACAATCTAGTAATACTAAAAAGAATTTATGTAATGGCTTGTAGTATAGTTTTATCACTGAGGTGCATTATGGCACGTTTTCTTATTATGACCTTTTTTTCCACATCGTGTACATCTATTTTTTGTTGCTTTTTCCCCTAGTTGCTTGAATCTTCTTTTTCTAAGTTGACCAGGCGGTGCTTTTCCTTTAGGAGGGTGCACAATATGGTTCTTTATTTCTTCCGGTACATCCCACACATCTTGCTTTGGAATTGCAAACACAGTGTATTGATATGTTGTCTTCATGTATTCTTTGCTGTAGAACGGTGAGCAAAACTTGTATGAATTCAAGTGCTTATATCTTATCACTGCCAAAGCATGCTCACATGGTATTTTTTCTATTTGGAAATGATTGCAAATGCATGTCTTGGCTGCTAGGTTGACAATATAATTGTCATTTCCAATAAAAGCATTATAGACATGCTCATTGGATTCTTTGACCTGCACATGATTATGAACTATATAATATAAATATGCTTTTATATTATCTCAAATCAGACCAATATTTTAACTTTGAAAGGACTATAATTTTTTGTATGATTATAGAGAAAGACATTAAAACTGATAATAGATTGGTTTTGGACACATACCTTGTACCTTTGGCTTCTAATGTAGTTTTCTCTCAATAGCATCTCATGATCTGTAGTCATATTTGTCATTGTCGAAGCTGCTATTAGCCTATGGCTAACTGACCATTCCTGTGTCAATCCCCGTAGATGTTCAAAAAGACTAGTCACCGGTAATTCCCTAGCAGCCTTATTTACTGCGTTAAGTGATTCTACTATGTTTGAAGTTAAACTTGAACTTCTACTATTTGGGCAATGGCATCTTGACCATCGTTCATAGCCAATATCAGCTAAATATGGTCGTATTACTGCATCTACCTTGTCAAGCTCGGCCATGTAGCTCTCAAAGTCTTTGATGGTGTATGACTCAGCAGCTCCTATGAAATTTTCACTTATTTTCTTTGGATCTTTTCTGAAATTTGACTTCAAGTTATTGAGCAAATGGTACATGCATACAGAGTGGCATGCTTGAGGGTATATTTTACATGCTACCCTTGCAATGCTCTCATGCCGATCAGATACTATTGTTAAGCTTTCTCTATCCCCATATGCCTCTTTGAACTTTATGAAGAACCAATCATAGGCTGCATTGTTTTCTGAGTCCACAACCCCAAATGCCAATGGGAATATAGACCCTGCATTAAAAGTGTAATCGGCTTTAGTTTTACAAATACAGAACTAAATATAAATATATAACATATGCATATAATATTTATGGTATATATGCATATTGTTTTTACAAATTGTGTTGTGTATCATTTCAATACAAATTTCTATACCTGATGCATCCTTAGTGCAGGCTGTCAACAAAGTTCCCCCATATGTTGCCTTCGAGAAAGAGCCATCTACAACCAGCATCGATTTGCAATATTTCCAACCCATTATGGAAGCATGTAAAGCCATGAAAGCGTACACAAATGAATTGTTAACATCTGTATGCATTTCCACAACTGAGCCAGGATTTGTTTGCTACACCATATAAAGATAACTTGACAACATTGGATGTGAATCGCCAGGTTTTCCCCTTATTATCTCTACTGCTTTCTCTTTTGACTTCCAAGCTTTTTGGTAGTTGATATCCACCCCTAGTTCTAGTCTCACATCATCTATTATATCTCTAGGTGTGTATGTTCTATGAACGTCCACATTTTTATATTTTATGCACTCACCAATCAAGTACCTTGTTGCTTGTCTCTTTCCTGAGAATCTGATATCCAACCTGCATGTATGCGAATCCACCAATTTCTTAATTTGAAACGTGTCTGTATTCCCGTATTTACTTGCCCTCATAATCCAAGTGCAACTGTCATCAATACAACTCAAGTACAATTGCCTAGCATTTGATCTTTCAGTCTTGAATTAAAAGTGCATGTTTATTGCATAAAAGCTGATAGATGTTTTCAATGTGTACTTGTCCTTGAATTTTTGTCCAATCTCAAAATTTGAGTGCCTAAGGTCATGGATTATTGTTGGATTATATGAAACTTCCTTGTTGGCTCTGTAGGTGAAACTGTTTTCCAGATTTGTGATTGTTTGCTGCGTCACTTGATTGACATACTCAATCATGTCCATCTGTTGCTGTTCATCATGCCGATTTGCTAATGACTGCACCCAATTCTCAGAACACTGATCTCCTTGTTCAATGTTGTTTTCATCATTTGCATTCAATTGCACATAAGTTATACACGATGGATATTTCCTCACATCAGTTTCATTATTCTTCAATTGCAAGTAAAATGACAAGCTCATATCATTAGTTATATCAAAAGGTTCATCTCCATCTTCCAACTGTAAATTATACATTTCATCAATATACTGTCATCGTATAAATAACCTGTACTAAATTATATAGTATATGATGGCATAATAGAAAATTCCCTAGCAAGCGAAGAATCCAGTATTGGGTAGACTACAATCCTTCCATAACAAGGGGACTATATCCTAATCAAGGTATAATTCTCCCTTACTTGCCTATCTAGGAGTCTGAATCCTATTTAGGATAGAACTCTGCAAAGGTACTATTTTACCCCAATTAGAAATCTTTCCTATTGGTCAAATAAGAATATCAATCCTAATCTAATTAGGACAGTTTGGAGCCTATATAAAGGTCTCTCTACCTCAAAAGGTACAAAAGATAAAAAAAACTCTCTTACTTCTATTCTACTGCTTCTTGATCTCTTACTGACTTGAGCATCAGAGTATCTTTGTTTTGTTTTGCAGGTCCTGACCTAGTCTTCCTCAAAACGAGAAGCCTCTTAGAGGATATGAATTTTCACATAATTCATCAGTATAATGACAACTTACAGTTACATGCAAATGAAATTACAACACTGCATTTTATTGTCCAATGCAGTATATTGATGGTATAGTACGATATTTTTTTACCTGAAATTTGATGTCCAATGCACTGTATTTCGTGTTGATTTTCATTTCATTTGATATTATGTTTTTCAACATGTGAAAGTTGCAACCTTGTGGTAGAATAACTCCTTGAAACTTGCTGTTCTGATATTTGTTGCTTTCCTTCCATGTACCAGCGTATCGAACCACTATGGTTGTTCCTATCATATCTTTCCTTCGTATATTCACGAAAAACAACAAAACATGATTTCATATTATTTGCTTTTACTTTTTATGAGAAATATAAAATTATATTAAACCACCAAGATCTTCAGGAGTATGTTTATACAAGAATATTAGTATGCATACATGTGAGATATTTAAAGAAATATTCTTACCCTGTGTGTTTAATATGTTGTAGGAATCAAGAACTCAGTTGTTGGAGTTTGCCAATGGTGTATATTGCTTTTGGTTTTTGCAGAGAAAAAATCTAGAATGCGGATTGAGGAAGAAAAAGAATGAGAATTAAACTGTATATTGTAGGAATGAAGAATCAGCGGTTGGAGATTGGTGATGGTGTATACTGCTTCTGCAAAATGCTAATGGTGTATATTGGCTATGGTCTTTGCAGAGAAAAAAAGTAAACGTGGATTGATGAAGAAAAAGGAGAAAAATAGAACTGTTTTTTTTTTCTTTTCTGTTTGCAAGGTTTAATGGGGGTGGTTTTTTCAAAAATATTTCAGTTGTAAATGGTGTGTATTGCTTCTGCCTATTGGTAATGGTGTAGATGTATATTGGCTCTGATTTGTGCAGAGAAAAGGACATGGATAGGAGAAATATATATATATATATATATATATATATATATATATATTTTTTTTTTTCTTTCCTCCTATATAGCATTTTTTTATCCATACCATTAAAGATATTATTTATATATTGTGGTTATTTAAAATTTTATAGTCATGTTTGGGTTATTTAAAAGATAATTACAGAATAATGCACTACAAAGCTAATTAACCCAAAATGAAAATTCTATACCTCTGATGATCCACTAACCCACCATAGATCAGCAAGAGCCCCATTTCTTCCCCTCATTATCTCTACTATGGATTTCAATCAGGTAAATACACTCTATTACTTTTCAAATATATCCATCTATCTATCATGACACGTTTAGATCACTGCTTTAAGGAGAAATTTTCAAGAATCACCCTAAATATCATATATTCCCCCAAATACGTTTCTAGAAATTTTCATATTTTCTTCACATATAAATATCATTTAAACTAATTTTCCAACAAATAATATAGTTAATTTAATTCCAAATATTTCGATAATTCATATAAAATATTCTACTCAAAATTGTCAAAAACTCGAAGAATTAATATTGCTCAAAATAATTCATAGATCAATATAAAAATATTAAACTAACAAAGACTCGCCGGAAAATATTCCGATCACCAGAAAAATACCCATAATTTGAATGGAGAATAACACTAGATTCACAGCACTACTAGAAGTCCAAAATTAATTTACAAAAATACTCTAAAATTACATTTCCAAACACACTATCATATAGACCTTAGAATAAAATCTTAGTCGTATATAATGAAATTCACTTAGTTCTGAACACGTACCTAAAATTTCATCAAAATCTAACGGTCGGAAGCTAGATTTCCCATTTTTTTCTCTTTATTTTCCCCAATTTCCATCTTATTCTCCGTCTCTGGAGAATTCTATGTCCAACGTCCTTCCCCATTTTTTTTTCTGCCCTTCTTTTCTTTCTTTCCTTTATATATATATGTTTTATAAAAATATCTTTCTTTTAAAATTACCTTTTCACCCTCAATATAATATATTTTAAATTTATAAATTCCTCCACATAACTTTTAATTCCTTTCGATTATATCCAGTATATATAAATTTTCACCCCTAAACTTTTCTTTTATTATTATTATTATTATTATTATTTCATTTTTAATATAATTCCCTCAAATAATTAATAGGATAACTAATTTATAATTTTGAGGCTTTATTCTTTATATATATATATATATATATATATATATATATATTAATCATAGTAATATTAAAGACAATGTTAAAAATCAAAATTTACATATAAAATTTCAGGATGTTACATCTAATCTAAATAGGAGATACAATAAGATACAATTCCTTTACAATACAATTCCCTTACAATATATACCACTCTTCATTCTTTTTTATTTCCGATGTGGGATTCCCCAACATCTCCAACAGTGCTTTGGTTCAACAATTAAATAAATCTACTAACTAAATTTCCAGTTAGAGTAAGCTTGGTTCATCAATTTATCCCTGACCTTTGGAATTGACTTAAGAGTCATAGATTAAGTTTGACTCATTCAAAGGGTGTTAATGAATATCGATCTAATCCAAATTATTTTATCTAGTTAAACGTATTTTTAATTGTGTCTGCACTTATAAAATCAAACCTAATACTCTTAGGTTCACAAGAGTCTCTTCATTGTATTAGATGCTCTTAATTAAAAACAGTTTCCATAAATCCAAATAATGGACTATAACCAAACACGAGAAAGCGTGGGAACTTTTCAATCTTTGAAGGAGTGAGATTTCCAACACTTTCTTTCAAGCATAACTAGACCTCGAACAATTGTCACTTGTTAAAGGTTATCAATGAGAAAGTCCAAACTTTACTAGGTTTTTAAATAAGAATGTAGGATCATCCAGTTATATAACTATATAAGTGAATATATATATGTGAGATTGAACTTGTAAAACTAGGGGTGACAACGGGTAGGCTACCCGCAAGTATTAGTTACCTAAATTCCATTCTCGACACACAAAATTTTAGGGTACCCATTGACTAGCTACACCCACAAAAATTATCGCAGCTGTTCAGTTCTTGGAAAACCATACTCTAAATGGTAGCGTACATATCCACTCTACGTGAACAAGTATTTTAATCAATAAAATGAAGGTCAAACTATAGAAAAACAAACACGCAAATTATTTTGTATGTGAATTTTTCTATTTTTTGCAAATTCAGAACTTATGGTTGTCGCCATTAGCAAATTATGAAATTTTAGCTTACACTAAATTATGATGATGTGCCAAACGAGACTTTTATTAAAAAATATATTTTTATTTAATGATTTAAAAATCCAAAAAGTGATAGTAGGTTTAGATCGCGTTTGGAACTGTTTTCCGCAATTTCGAAAGCAGTTTTCAGCTAAAGTAACTTTACTTTTACTGAAAGCTGCTTATAGGGCTGCGGAAAGCAGCCTCAAATGTACAATTGGTAAAAGTCAGATTGTATTCAGGAATGCACTGGAAAGACAATTAATTTTAAAGAAAGCAATGAAACCTAGCTTTCCCTGATAGTATTTTTACTAACAGCAATCACAAACTGGCTCTTAATCCAATTTTGTTCGTTTCTTCTACTCTCTTAAGGAATCAGGCTAAAGATGTAAATGACTTAAATTTCCCGTTATAATAATAAATAATTAACCAAATGGATCATTTATTTTATGTACAGCTGTTTTTCATTAAAAAAAGAATTTTATGTGTGGTGCAGCAGTCTTTTGAAAGGTCAAATATCATTATTATTATTTTTTTTAATTATTCTTTCAAAAAAGTGTTTAATTTTTATGGCTTAATACATTATTAGATCCTCCAACTTGTCCCTAAAACTCACTGCATCCCTGAACTTATACATGACTCATTAAGTCCATAAACTTACTTAAATGTAGTCAATAAGTCCCCCCAGCGTGATATTCATTGTTAGGCAGGCGCGTGAAGAACGAAATGTCCAAACACTTCGCCAACGGTAATATTTTGGGTTTTCTTCCTTGTAAATTCATATTCATTCCTCAATCCCCAAATCTCCTTCTTCTCCATCATCTTCCTTAGCTGATTTTGTTCTCCTTCATCTGCTGTTTCGATAGTTCTGATTTCATCCGTCTCCTTCATATTCTTCTTCGTTTTCATTGTTCCAATTTTTCTCCTCCTTCCTCTTATTCTCCTGGTTCATTATTGTTCTTCCCCATTCATTGATCTATTTATGGCCAGGAAACAATATGTTGTGATTTTTGCTTCTTTAGTTTAGCTGCAAATTTAAACAGGAGATATAAGAAGTAAATTCAATAAAATATCTCCATCAACATCATATCTACCTTCCCTTGCAGAAGCACGATTCCAAATCCACTTCTCTGCACTATCCCTTCGCTAGAAAGTGAAGTTCAAAAGATCGATTGAAGATACAAGATCGCTAGAGGTAAGTTAATTGTAGCCTTTAACTAATAAATACATATTTTTGTCTCTTCAAAAATTGGCTTAATAGAAATTAAGAGAATTACATTTGATGCAAATGATGACACGCTAAATTAACAGAAACTGAGTAATACGTTTGAAAAATTTGTTCGCAAGGGGCTATAGGTCATCATCCACATCAAATGTATTTCATGTAGTTTCTTGAGAGATTTATTATTTCAAGAATTAGATTATTTGAAAATGATAATTACAATGTTATCTAGGGCCTAATTGAAAGACATAAACTTAACGAAGAAATTAGGCCCATTTTAGGTGCCAAAATATGGCTTTTAGCGAATCAAGTGTGAATAATTCTGTATGCTGGCAAGGGGATTGGGTTATATTTTATGATTCATTAGGTTATGTTCCTTACGATTTTGAATTTAATTTGTGGTAGGTTATCATTCAAACATACATACCAATGTCTGACATTGAAAGAGGAAATCAAAGCCATAGTGACAATAATGTCAATCTCCAATTTGGAACACAGTACTCTTATGGTAAATATCATCCCCCTGCTCATATATTCCTTTTTTAAATTTGTTTTTGATAATAAGAACAATGTGGTGCTTTTGGATTCTCACTATTAATTTTAAGGGAAAACCTCAGAGAAGCCCTTGTGATTTTGTGAATTTACAAGTAGAGATCAAAATGTGGTGTTTTTGGTTGTGAAAGTAATCATGTGCTTTGTTCATGAGTACGACAAATCATGCATGAAACTTTACTGAGGCTTCGGCTGATCTCAAGTCGGCATGCCAAGTCAACAAAAGTAAACGTTTCTCACTAATACTATCAAGGGAAAACCACATAAAAGCCTTGCTGGTTTGCAAATTTACAAGTAGAGATCATAATGTGGTATGAAGAACTTTTTGGTCCCAAAGTACCATATATCTTATGCACTAATGTATCGTGCTAATAATAGAAGGCCCGATATTGCCTTTTCAGTTAATTTATTATCGTGATCCATTTGTTTTGTGAAAGAGATCATGTGCTTTATTGAGGAATTTGACAAATGTGTTTGACTTTACTGAGGCATTATGATTGATGTGCCATCAAGTTAACAGGAAAAGTCAATAAAATTCAACATGTTACATTGGTAAACTTGTTAATTAGATACTTTTTTTATTTAAGTTTTCCTTAAATTTCACATTGAAATTTTCTTAATTGCCTGTTTCCATAATTAAGATGGTTTCAATAAATTTCATTTTCTTGGTTGGTGTTGGAAATAACTTGCCAATTAATATGGCAGCTGCGAATGGGAATGGAGAAATGGTGAGATACTTATATGAATTTACTTATAAACATCATCTCGAAGCTCTTAAATAGAATATATATATATATATATATATATATGGATCTCATTTTGAAGAGAAAAAAATATCAAGCAGGAGAGAATCACATGGGGGGAAAGGAAGTAGGTAAAAGCAAAATTTACAATCAAATGAGCGTATTTCAAATAATGCCACAATGTACACATAAACCAAAAAGTAAAAAATGATATATTTTTTTGTAATTTCCCTTTGAAATAGAGCATTGAAAAAAAAGCTAACAATCTAATACGAATTCATATATATATATATATATATATATATATATATATATATAGCTGCAAGATACACGTCATCTATACCCAAAAAATTTATATATCAAAGCAAATTAAACTTTTAAGAATACTGATTTGTTATAATTAACCTATAAGTCTATTATTTTTACAGCTATATACTAACGCGTTGCTAGTTTCAAAACCGTACATATAGCTACCATTTGGATCTCAAAGACTAAATTAGCAATGATATTTATGCGTCGCTAAAAAATAGTGGCTAAATACTAACTTTTACTACAGTACCATACTATAATATTAAAGCAAAGCTACAAATGATTGATTTGTGTAACCAAGCAATTTCATCAAATTATAAGTAGCTATGAAGGTTTTTTTACGGGAAAGGAGTGCGGAATAGCAAATATCTTAAGTAGCCACAAAAGATGCAAATAAGAACAATAAACTTTCCCCAGCTTAAATGAATCTATGATGACTATAATCAGCAGAACATACACAAGCAAACACAAGGAACACCAAGATTTTTAGGTGAAAAAATCTAACGTGGAGGATAAAAACCACGAGGTCTCTCTTGGCTTAAGATAAAAATATCCACTATAATATTAGAGTTTTACAGCAGATATAAACCGAGCAAGTGAACAACAACAAGTTTCACGGCTCTAATGACACCAACAACAAAAGGATACAAATAGATACATCAAGAGAAAAAAATTCTAGACTTCTAAACAAGATCTCCAGCACACAAAATAAAGATAAACAAGTCAAGAACCAGCTCAACAAATTTTGGACCAATTCGAGAACAACCTGTTATTGAAAGAGATGAAGCAGCTCAAGCTGAAAACTGTAGAAGAGAAACCACAAACAGCAAAAATGAGACCATCAAACGAGGACCTTCCTGACCTCCAGAGACTGATCCCACCATCCAGAATGTAGAATAGAGTGTCTTCAAACTTTGGTCAAAGTTTCAGCTAAATCCAATGGCTAGAAATGGAAGCACACAAAGAACACGAAAATTGGTTGTAAGAAAAAGGTCCAAAAATAGCAACTGTTGCAAATCCAAAAATGCAAACTTATGAACCTCTAAATACTGATTTGACAATTCAGAATCAAGAAATAAAATTTCCCAATATGCTCTCCAAAAATCAGCACGATTAGACTCCGTATGAGCTAAAGATCACTGAAAGAAGATGAAAAGTATAGTTGAAGAACAAGGTTCATAACCTTAAAACAAATTTTCTCTCTTAGTTCTCTTTACCCTTTGTATCTAAAAACTCTCTCAAGTTTTTGTTTTATTTTTCTCTATCCCTTACTAATTCTCCTCACAAGAGCAATATATATTTATATGTTGTCTCTTGCGGATGTAAGTATGTAATGCTGTGTATTTAGTTGATTCTCAATATGTTCTGTTTTTAACATTTTTTTTTCCAAGATGTTCAACTTGTATATGTTTACTGTGTAGTACTTGCGTGGCATATGAAAATATATATTCTTTGGCTAAGAGGAATTCATTGTGCCTTATAGTTGCTGTTCCATTGAGATAAATTAATAAAGGGTGATGAATATTTAGCTTATAACATCACATATAAGAAAATCTTGTTCTACCTCTGATGAAATCTCGAATAACACAGTTGTTGGTGTTATAATTACAGGGTATCAGTGGTGACATTAGTGTTTTGAAAGGTTTTGACAGTTCAGGCCTTATTAGTTCTTCTATTTCTATAAGTAAATCTTTTATAATGCTTTCCTTTATTCTAATACCATGTCACTTTCTTTTTTTTTTTTTTAAATAACGTCAAGTTGAGTTAAAGAAAGTTAATAATGTTTTTTGATGAATATAAGTCTCTTTCAATTGAAAGTTTGGTTAAGTCCAGTCTTGCAGTCAAGTTATTTTGTAATATTTTTTTTCTAAAGTATTGGTGGTCTTGAGTAATCATTGTGAAAAAGAACTTATAGGCAACAACAACTGTCTAACCGTGCTTGATTGTATGCACACATCTGTGTTTAGGTTGGTGGGTGGCAACAACAATGAAATTATTAATGCTAGTTTTGCTCGATAGTTTTTAATTAGTTTGAAAACTACTTTCATATTTTGATTATGAATCAATTGATTATATATAATTTCATTTTGAAGACAATGTATATTAAATTAGTTTGAAAGTTACATTTAGTTTTAATTAATTCTTTGGACCCTTACAGAGTTATACCTTTCGTAATTTGCTTTTATACAGAATGGCTGATCGTGTAGTGAATATCAAAATACATCATGGGGTTTCCTTTTCAAAGGACGGTGTTTTAACTTATGTTGGAGGTCAAGTTTCTTTTTCTCAGAATTTACATGGGGATAAAATATCAAACTATAGTGACTTGCTCCATATGCTAAAAGACGTAGGATTAACAGAGGGTGATAAATTATATTACACCATTCCGAGTTTCAGTCTTGATAAGGGTGGTTTAGACAAAATTCAACATGATGAGTCTGCTTTGCAAATGTTAAGGTTGACAAAGCTGAATGTGTTTCTTGAAATTTATGTTCAACATTTTCATCATGAAGCAATGGAGGATGTCAATATGGATAAGGTATTTTGTTGAGTCCCAAATATGCTATAGTGCTAATATGTGTTATCTGTAATATGTGACTTTATGTTTCTTTTTTTTTTTGGGTATGAGTTGTTTGGCGCGTATGTATGAATGTATGTGAAATGTTGATTTCTCTATTTTATGTCTTACATATTGATATTAGCTTGGGTTTTATTGGCAGCAATGGCTTGTCCACTGGCCAATCGACAATTTCTAATCTTGTGGCATTCAATGAGACAACGTAGAGTTAAAATGTTAATTATAACATATTTTCTTATGCTTATGCTGATTATTTTGAATAGGAGACATAGACGTAGGATGTTTAGGGAACCTTCTTGGTATGATCTAATTATTCGATCACAACATTTGAGTAATATGATAGATAGAAGTGATAGCTTATGTATTGAGCAACTTCGAATGGATAGATGTTATTTTAGAGTTTTATGCTCTTTGGTCTGAGATATTGGTGGCTTACAAGATGCGAAAAACATGAGCGTAAAAGAAATGGTTGCAATTTTTTTACATATAATTACTTATGATGAGAAAAATAGAGAAACTAAGTTTGACTTTCAACGATCCCAAGAGATAATTTGTAGACAATTTCATAATGTTTTAAGACCAATTTTAAAGCTTTGGAGAGTGTTACTAAAAACCCCTCAACCAATCTCTGATGATTGTACAGGAGAAAGGTGGAAATGGTTCAAGGTAAAAATGAATGAAACTAAACAATTTTTTTCTATCCTTAATAGAAACTTTAAAAATTATTTGACTATCCTTTATATTATAAAATTGCCTTAGGGCTTTAGATGGAACTTATATAAAATTGAATGTGCATGCCGTTGATAAACCATGATATCGGAGTAGAAAGAATGATATTGCAACAAACGTTCTTGGTGTATGTGGACCAGACATGCAATTTATCTATGTATTAGCTAGGTGGGAAGGCTTGGTTGTAGATGGAAGGATACTTCGTGATGCTATTTCAAGATCAAATGGTCTTAAGGTTCCTCAAGGTAAGAAATGTTATATGCATTTGATAAATGTTATTGATTCCTACACGTAACTCTCTTTTCTTATGTGGTGCTTTTTACTATAGGTCGTTATTATCTAGTTGATGCTAGTTATAAGAATTGTGAAGGCTTTCTTGCTCCATATAGAGGGCAACGATACCATTTACAAGAATGGAAAAATCCACCAACAAAGAAGGAGGAATTATTTAATATGAAGCATCCTTCTGCAAGGAATGTGATTGAAAGGACTTTTGGATTGCTAAAAATAAGATGGGGTATACAAAGAAATCCATCTTATTATTCAGTTGAAACACACACTGATATAATGTTAGCATGTTGTTATCTTCACAACTTCATAAGACAACAAATGAGTTATGAACCATTTGAAGAAGAGTTGAATGAATACATGCATACACAACTGTCCCAAGATATTGATAGTATTGATGCTATAGAAACATCAAGCCAGTGGAGTAGTTGGAGAGATGAACTAGCTCAAGATATGTGGGATGATTAGATGTCTAGACGCCGCGTTGTGTGATGTTTATGAAATTATCCTTTGTCTCTTTTTAACTGTGAAATTTTTTATGTTTAGATTGCTTTATATTTCCTTGAATTGAAGTTGTTATGTGTAATCGTATGTCTTTATGAATTAAGACTTATTTGAGATTTCATAATAAACTTGAAATTTTCTGTGTGTTATTGGTTGTTATTATGACATGTTGTTATTTTTGAAGAGAAAAGGCAAGAAAAAAATGACAACAAAGAAAAGGGACAGGAAGGTTTGGTCTGCTGAAGAAGAGTTTATGCTAATTGATATATTGTATGATATGAATACTTCTAGTTGGAAGGTGGATATAGGCCACAAGTCGGGATATCTAGCATTCATTGAGAAAGAACTATTCAAGAAGTTGCCAAATTCAGAGATTAAAGCTGATCCCCATATAAAATCCAAAGTAAAGGTTATGAAGAAGAATCTTTCATATATTCTCGATATCCAACAATTTGGAAGTGGCTTTGGTTGGCACGATGAGCATAAAATGGTGACTGGTGATAAGGAAATTTTTATGGGATGGGCAAAGGTAATCCTCCAACTATAATTTTATTATTTTTTACTTTGTCTTTTTCTTTAATAATTATTTGTATTTGTAATGCATAAATTAGTTTGCATGACATATAGGCTTTTTATTTATTTCTATTATAAAATATAAATTGTGTATTTTAATTTTGTTACAAGAGTCAAGATGGAGGAGCCTCTCTATGGATGAAACCCATGGTTCATTATGATAAGCTTGTAGAGATTTATGAGAGTGACTTGGCTAAGGGATCTAAAGTTAGGGGTCTGAGAGATCAATCAGATGTGGATGAAGATCAACCCAATACCAATAGAGTTGAAGTTGATGTCCAATCAGTGGATGAATCTGTCTCTCAGTATAAAGGTAATTCTTCCCGAAGCTCCAGGCAATCTCTAAAAAGAAAAGCTTGTGATAATGATCCACTTGAGGCGGAGTTTATTCAAATTTCTAAATCAATCTCAAGCTTTTTGGAAGCAGAAAAGGAGAGTGCATTGGTAATGAATTAAATTTAAAAAGCATTTGTACATGAGGTTGATGTTCATGAGCAAACTAGCAATAAAAGAAAATAATTGTTCGAAGTTCTTTGCAGACTTCCTGGGCTCAACCCGGCACAAGTTGTGATGGCCACACATCTCATTGGCCAAGATACAGCTAAGATGGAACCTTTTTTTAATATGTCGGATGACTACAAAGAAATATTTGCTTGACAGAAAATTGATGATTCACAGTAGATGTTATAGAAACTTGTTCTCTTTTTGTATCAATGTGAGATACTTGTGGACTTTTTTTTTGGTTGGTAATTATGATCCATGTAAATTAATTAGTTGTTCTAGACTTTTAATGCTATATAAATCATTTAATATAAATGAAGTTTATGTTATTAATAATTAGTTTTTTAAATTATTAATTTACTTTATATTAGTTTATATTTGCTCGATAAGGTTTCGCACTGGTGACACAGCCTGGTAGTTGCTAGTCGCAAGCGTGGTATGTTCTTGCGCTGGCGACGCAAGTCAAGGCTGCTGTTAAAAGCTTTGGTCACGAAGGCGACATATTGTGGTGCTCGCGACTTGGCTTTCACTAAAAAGAAAACAATAGCAGCTGTGTCGTGCACGCAGCAAGGTTTCGCGCTGGCGACACAGCCTGGTAGCAACTAGTCGCGAGCGCAGTATGTTGTCGCGCTGGCGACACAAGTCAAGGCCGCCAGTAAAAGCTTTGGTCGCGAGGGCGACAGAATGTCGCGCTCGCGACTTGGCTTTTACTGGAAAAAAAATTAACCATTAGGTTGGCAGATCCAACGGTTCAAAACACAAAATTTTCAATTTTTTTTACCTTTTTTTGCCTCTTTACTTCCTTCTATATATATCCTCCAACTTTTTCTCATTCTCTTCACTCTTGTTCTTCATATTTCTTGTTCTTGTTCTTGTTCTTCTTCCTCATTTTGTTTCCATTTTCACTGCACCTGCAATCTCTCTCCTTTCTCCATTGTCTACGTAAGTATTATTTTCTTTCTTTTTATTTCTTCGCATCCTTCACAATTCACCATGGTTAGAATAAAGAGGGCTTTAACCAAAGGCAAAAGAAAAGCCACTTCCTCCACTCAAGGTAATCCTAATCTTGCTAATGAATATGATTGCCCTTTTCCCATTTTTACTAATGATGAAGTTAATCGATTTCAAATTTTTCAAAATGCGGAATTTGTTGGTATGTTACACCTTGATTTTGCAATGTTGGAAGACTTTGGTTTTCTTGAAAGATTTAATGACTATTTTCATTTATTGAAATGGGATCATTTTGTGCAAATGTCATTACCGGTTAGGAAGAATTGGGCCTTGTAATTTTTTGTGACTTTACAATATGTAGATTCTATGAAGACTAGATTTAAATTTAGGCATCAAGGCATAGAATTTGAATTTGGATATGAAGAGATGCATGATTGGTTTGGCTTTCCTTTAGATAGTATACATTATTATGCTAGCCAATATACTAGGAATGCATTTTGGAGGCGAATTTCTGGCCTTGATAAATTCCAACCAAAGAATTCTAGCAATAGGCTTATAAGGGATAATTGCTTGTTGTTTTTTCACAAATTTCTTTGCCAAGCTTTGTTTGGACGAGTTGAAAACAACAAAGTCCAAACAAAAGATTTGTTTGTTCTTTTTTTGTTACAGGAATGAAGGACCCCATGCTCTACTTCTTTTATTTTTGATGGGTTGGAAAATGTCTCTAAATCCAAGAAGAGGGCGACCTTGACGGTTGGGTCATATAGAGACCGGCATCATCTTGGGTTCTTTAGGATCCTTGAGTGACTTTGAACTTGATAATGGGGAGACCGTTCTAATGTTAAATGTTATTTATCTCCAACATGCTCATCTCATGACCCGATGAGGTCCTCTTGAATGGGTTCCTTATAAGGAACGGGTGGCTAAGATATTGAAAGGGAAGGAGGTGGTTGAGGATGACGAATCCGATAACCAATCTTCTCCAACCAGCCCCTCGTTGACGAAATAGAGTCTGTAGGTGCCAATGTTTGTGAGGAAGGAAATGTTGCGGGGTTGGAGCCAACTTCTTACCCGTTTAGACACCATGGAGGCAAATCATCAAGCATTAAGTACAAAAGTTGATAGTATGGCCAAGGATTTGAAGGTAATCAAGAAGAGCACGACTAGTTTGGGACGCAAGTTATTTTCCTTTTTCCGCAAAAGCAACATATGATTCACTCCTTCTCCACCGACTCTCCGAGCGGTTCCATGTAACTCCTTTCCTAGCGATTCATCGGCTATTTAAAGGGGCAAACATGCAGCCATAAAAGGGAGGATATACGGAGAAAAAAAAAGATACCGGAGATTCATAAGAAATCAAGGATCGGATTAGAGAAAGAAGAAGTACGAGAAAGATTGAGCGTAATTTAGGAGTAAATGATTGAGAAATTCTTACTCTACCTTTTTTTATCTTTCTTGTACTCTTTTATGCATACTACTTGGTTTTGTGAACAGTGAATTCTTCTTTTCTATACTAAGTTATTTTAACAAAAGTTGTTGTGCCAAGTTTTTCTTATAAATAGATCAATTTTTATTATTTTTGACATAAGTAAAATATATTTTATTATTTTTAACATGTTTAGGGGTAATATTGTCAATTATATTGATTTATCCCTATCCCTATCCAACATACCAAACATATTTTATATTATTACTATCCCAATTTTAACTTTTATTCCTATCCCTATCCCTGTTTCAATCTTTTATTCCTATCCCTATCCCAATCCCAATCCTTATCCCAATCCATATTTCCATCAAATACTAAATGCCCTGTAATATTATTAAATGACATGATTTTATTAACTTTACACATCAATACATGGATCACTGGCATATTGCTGTACGTATTCAAAATTTTCTCCAATTTTTCCTAACTTATTCTCTACACCTTGGCCACGTTTTGTAACTTCCAAAGAATGCTCCACCTCCTTTCCTAAATATGACGTGTTTAGTAACTTCACGTTTTTTCATAATTAACTAAGTTAATAAAACTATTCAGTTAATAAATTTCTAGGCCAAAAAAATAATTTAGTTACATATTCGAATTAAATTGATTCGTCTTAAGTATCCAAATGGATTCCATGAATTAATTAGTTCAAATTTATTTTCGAGAAAATAGAAGACAAGTTTAAATTTATGAGTATAAATTGAAGTTCCAATTAAAAAAGAATAAGGCTCAAATGTAATGGTTTTCATTAAATGATAGATTTTAATTAAACTTAAACTGTGAAGATTAATTTTGTGAAATAAAAGTTTAGAACTGAAACTTAAAATTTAGTTGAAGTATGATAGAGTATATATTTTTATATATTTTTATATATTTGTAATGTCCCAATTGTCTAAGGACTACTCATGTAATTATGTACTTTATAACCCTAGTATATATATGAAGTTATCTCTCCAACACAATTGAGGAGAATTTCACAAAACCCTAATTGCCTTTTATGGTATCAGAGCGCTAAGGCTCATCGCCGACCACTAATAGCAGCCGTCCCTAACCGCAGCCATGTCTACCGATTCCACCATCTCCACCATTGTTTTCGGCGCAACCCCACCGACGACAGCCTCTCCTCAAGCAGGTTTGGGAGGAGCTAGTCCTACCTTTTCTCATCAATTGCCCTTGAAACTTGACTCGAATAACTATGTCTTGTGGAAAACTCTTATTACTCCTATGCTTGCTGGCTGTGGTTTATTTAATCATGTTGACGGAACGGCACCTATTCCAGTCGAAAGGTTGCCCAATAATGAAGATAATCCTGGCTATCAGCTATGGCATCGACAGGATCAACAAGTTTTGTCTTGGATTTTAAACTCTATTTCACCATCCATTCTACCTCAAATAATTGGGGTCAAGACGGCTAGAGAAGCCTGGCTTAAACTCGAGAGCGCCTATGCATCCGGTTCTAGGGCTCAAGTGAGAGATTTGAAGCAACAATTACATTCCTTGGTGAAGTTGAACTCTGAATCTGTTTCGGAATATATGCAGCAGGCCAAATTAATTTCGCAACGTTTGGCCTCATTACAGTATCTGGTGTCGGAAGAGGACTTAGTTGATGTAGTC
Organism: Euphorbia tirucalli; assembly: GCA_039660915.1. Classification (NCBI taxonomy): domain Eukaryota; kingdom Viridiplantae; phylum Streptophyta; class Magnoliopsida; order Malpighiales; family Euphorbiaceae; genus Euphorbia; species Euphorbia tirucalli. Next base: position 68,532,586 of record CM077632.1, read on the forward strand.
CTAGATGGTCTCCGTGGTCCGTTTCGAGACCTTTGTCGCACGTATGGTGCGTGTTCTATTTCTTTTGCTGATTTATTTAGAGTTTTATTAACTGAAGAGAGACACTTGAAGAGGAAAAATCCTTGGTGGAGGATTTAAATGTCCCGATGGCACACTTTACGGCAAAGCAGCCAACGTCCAGCGGTGGACGAGGTAGGGGTCGCGGACGGTCCCAACAACAGCAGCAGAACTAGCACCGGTTCCAGTCCCATCGGCAGCAGCAGTCCGGGTACGAGCAGCAGCCTTTTGTGGGTCAGAATTATTCTCGGCAGCAAGGTCAGTTTACACAAGCAACCCCAGTTGATGTGTCTTCAGTTGTATGTCATAACTGTTGTGGCAAGGGACACTATGTGAGGCAGTGCCCTTCCCCAAAATTTAAAAACCAGAGCCCTCAAGCAGCCCCCATATCCAACCACACCACTCTAAACCCATCATACTCCACCTGGATCATAGACAGTGAAGCGACACATCACTTAGCTTTGGATTTGAGACATCTCAATCTACATTTAGTATACACTGGACCTGCAGAAGTTCACTTAGGTAATGGTTCACGATTACCCATCCAACACGTTGGTTCTTCATCTATTCCTACTGTCAATAATTCATTACAATTGTCTCCCGTTTTGCATGTGCCTGCTTCTAATACAAATTTAATTTCTATTAGTGCACTTACTAATTCCAATGATGTATCTGTTGAATTTTTTGACAAGTTTTTTGTCGTGAAGGACCTGAGTTCCAAACAGGTGATTCGTCGCGGGCCGAATAGGAATGGACTTTATGCACTTCCGTCCGCTCCTCTGTCTCCAGTTGGCTCTCACCTCACCTCCTTGTCCACCTGGCACGAACAGCTTGGTCATCCTGCTTTTCCAGTTGTTAGTTGTGTTTTGGATAATCACAATATTTGGTGTCTGAATAATAGTAATCGCACTATTTGTTCTAGTTGTGCGTTTAGCAAGAGTCATAAACTTTCCTTTCCTGTTTCTGAGTCTGTTGTTTCTGGACCTTTGGATTTAATTTTTTCTGATTTATGGGGCCCTGCTCCTGTTCAATCTGATGATGATTTTTCGTATTATTTATTATTCTATGATCATTATAGCAAGTATTGTTGGAATATTTTTTGCACTATAAATCTGAGGTGTTGTCTATTTTTATTAAGTTCCGTTCTATTGTGGAAAAATATTTTGGACGTCCCATTAAGGTGTTCTAATCTGATGGTGGTGGGGAATTTGTTGCTATGCGAAATTATTTAAGTGATAATGGTATCCAACACCAAACTTCTTGTCCGTATACCCCGGAACAAAATGGGGCAGCGGAACGGAAGCATCGGCATGTGGTTGAAACAGGGCTCTTACTACTTAATCGTGCCAATTTACCTGAATGTTTCTGGTCTAATGCTTTTGACACTGCTGTTTATCTCATTAATTGTATGCCCACACCAACACTTCAATTTGCTACACCATATTTCACTCTGTTTAAATCGCATCCTGATTATCATTTTCTATGTATTTTTGGTTGCTTGTGTTACCCATGGTTAAGGCCTTATTCCTTTCACAAATTAAATTTTCGTTCTTGTAAATGTGTCTTTCTGGGGTATAGTAAAATCTCAAAAGGGTATCGTTGCTTTGATCCGCTATCTAAGAAATTTTTTATCTCACGTCATGTCCTTTTTGATGAACAGGTGTTTCCTTATCCGGAGCTATGTAACTCGGCTGTCCCTAATTCATCATCACCACCGGTATCCATGCCTACCCTCCAAATGACGCCTCTTCCTCTGCAGCCGTCCCTACCACAAATTTCCACACCAAAGTCCACTACCCACACTACCTCCCCTACCCTAGATGTTTCGGTTTCTACATCTCCTGCCCACCCACCATCGCCACCTTCGTCACCTCACCAATCACCGCCCTCCCCGCCAAACCCGAATCCGGCGTCCCCACCCGGGCTCTCTCTGGTTGTTGATTTATAGCAATTTGCACCTGATCCGCATACTGTTTCTTGACCAATAGCTCCATCTCAATGGGTTTCTCAAGCACCACCGCCCTCCCTCATGCTCACTAGGAAGCAGACCGGGAAATTGCCTCCTCCAAAGATGTTCACAACTTCTCTCCGTGAACCGGACCCTACATGTTATACAGAGGCTACGAAACAATCTCATTAGAGACGAGCCATGGCGGATGAGTATTCTGCCCTTATTTCTAATGGAACTTGGGAGTTAGTTCCTACCTCATCAGCACCAAATATTATCAATTGCAAGTGGGTTTTTAAGACAAAGGTCAATCCGGATGGCACTCTTGAACGTCATAAAGCGTGGTTGGTGGCTAAAGGTTTTCATCAACGCCCTGGTGTGGACTTTACTGACACTTTTAGTCCAGTTATTAAGCCCACTATAATTCGGCTTTTGTTATCTCTTGCGGTTTCTTGGTCTGTCACACATTTGGATGTTTCTAATGAATTCTTGCATGGTGATTTGGATGAACCGGTATTTATGAGTCAGCCACCTGGATTTGTTGATCCATTTCGACCTGATTTTGTGTGTCGTCTTTGCAAATCTCTCTATGGTTTAAAACAGTCTCCTCGAATGTGGCATCAGAGAATCACTCAATCATTACTTGCTTATGGTTTTCTATGTTCCAAGGCTGATATTTCTCTGTACTATCTACAACGAGGTTCTACTCTGTTGTTCTGCCTCATTTATGTTGATGATTTATTGGTGTTGGGGAATGATGCAGTTGTTGTTGCTAGTTTAATTCGATTTTTGCAGTCCCAATTTGACATTAAAAATTTGGGGCCTGCTCGGTATTTTTTGGGTGTTGAACTTCATCGACATGATAAGTCTCTGTATTTGTCTCAGAAAAAGTATGTGCATGACTTGTTGACTAAGGCTCGTATGTTGGACTCCAAAGTAGTGACTACTCCTGCCAGCTCGGCAGAAAAACTCTCTACGTCTGGGGGTTCAGTTTTTGATGATGTTACTCGCTACAGGATTCTGGTTGGCAGATTACAATACTTGACCATCAATAGGCCGGATATCGCATTTGCGGTTCACAAGGTGGCTCAATTTATGCAAGCACCCACCATTTTACATTGGCAGGCTCTTAAGCGCATCCTACGCTATTTGAAGGCTACTGCAGCCTATGGGTTACGTTTTCAACCTCAGCCTTGTGTTCGCTTGAATGCTTTTTTTGACTCTGATTGGGCTGGGGATCTTGATGATCGCAGGTCTACCTCTGGTTTTGGAATCTTTCATGGTAACAATCTGATCTCCTGGGCTTCCCATAAGCAGCGTACCGTCTCTCGCTCCTTTACTGAAGCAGAGTACAGGGCTCTTGCCACGACTACTTCTGAATTGTCCTGGCTTGGCATGTTACTTGTTGAGATTGGCTTTCCTTTGCAGTGTGCGCCAACCCTATGGTGTTACAATCTGAGCGCCACATATCTTATAGTTAATCCAATATTCCATAATCGGACAAAGCATCTAGAGCTTGATTTCCACTTTGCTCGGGAACGAGTCGTGTACAAGAAGCTCTTTGTTCGCTATATCTCCACCGCTGATCAAATTGCGGATATTCTGACCAAGCCCCTTCCACGCACTCATTTTCAGCAGTTGAGAGACAAGTTGGCCGTGGTTTCCACCCCTGCCCAACTTGCGGAGGAGTGATAGAGTATATATTTTTATATATTTGTATATATTTGTAACGTCCCAATTGTCTAAGGACTACTCATGTAATTGTGTACTTTATAACCCTAGTATATATATGAAGTTATCTCTCCATCACAATTGAGCAGAATTTCACAAAACCCTAATTTCCTTTTAAAGTACAGACTACAAAAGATTTTTTTTTTCATATGTTATCGACAAGAAATTTTTGACATAGTGAACCTTGTAAAAAAAAAAAAAAAAAAAATCTCATATCGTGCAACATAAAAATTAATAAAAGTAAAATTATATTTTGATTTTCATGCCACATTACATGCGCCAAAAACTTAAACTGTATATTACACGAAAGAGAGTTGAATTTAAGCAAAACATTAAGTTCATGTGTGTCAAACTAAAATAGGAGATGAGGAAGTGGACTTAGTCATAGTCGTTTTATAATATATTGTTCAGCAATTGCTTAATTTTAATTCAAACAACCATGTGAACGGATTTTGCTTAACGATTCAAAATTACATTTAAAAAAAATCCCATGGAGATTATATTATATAACAGACAAAACATTACATAAAAGAGTTCTTAGCTTATATTAAGGTTTGGTCATTATACTATGCATAAACTAAGGTTTTTTGTACTTGATCAATAGGTATTTATTATGTTATATTGTATCTGATTATACTTAATTTTAAGCTCATGTGCCGAGACTTTTGCTAAATTATACATCATACAATGTCAAGAAAAAAAAAAGAAGAAGCATGTATGTAGATCTTCTGAATTAATCTTGAAATTTCAATTTTTTTTTTTAATAAAACTTATGATCTTCATAAATACAATGATTGAAATCATTAATTTGTGAAACTGGTATATGTTGGGCTCAATTAATTTTGTAATTGCATCTTTGGTTCTAAAATTGGTGGTTAGCTTGAAATCCAAAAGATAAAAATGGTATGGCTTGTGTATAATTGTGTTACTCGCTTAGGCAAATTTTTGTTTCATTCAAGATTTTGTTTACCATAGGCTTCATTTCAATAGTTAGTGATGCAATTGCAATATTTAGAGACTCCTTTCTCTTGGAAGAGTTGACTTTTAGTTCTTGAATATGTCAAAGAATGTTGGATGTTCAGTGAAGGGAAATTATACAATGGACCCGGTCCATGTGGACCTTACCAATGAAAAATTGACACAGAAGCATTTTTTATTTTCAAAAGAGTTATATTGCTTACTTGTCAGTTTTTCAGTGGAATGGTCCACGTGGACCCGGCCCACTATAAAATTTCTCGTTCAGTGAATGGTCTTTCTTTTGTGTGAAATTAAGAAATGGTTATTCTTAATTTCATTTCTGCCTATTTAGCTGAGTTTTTACTTCGTTAAATACGTGTAATTATTTCATTGGTCCAGTCCATTGGTGAGGTGGTGGACCAGTAGAATATCTCGAGCAATAAAAAAAAAAAAAAAAATGATATACAAGTAAGATGCAAAAAAAAAAAAAAAAAAAAAAAAAAAAAAAAAAAAACTTGTATTTATGTGTTATATTTGACATGATTGGAATTGAACCTCCAAATCCATTTTGTTAATAGTGCAAGACTCTTATTTCATATCCATAAATATGATAATCAAATAAAAAGGAATCAATGGAGATACTGAGTTTAGTGATACAAAATAATATAATACTACAAATACATCATCTGAGGGAGAAGCGAGATTTTCTTTTCCTCTTTTGTTCCTTGAGAAGCAAATAGGGGTCTTTTCTGGATTTGAAAAGTAAGCAGGAAGCGTAGGTTGTATAAATGACATCAACAAATAGACTCCAACGCACGCAAGTAAAAAAAATTATGGGCACAAAAGAAGTTGCAGCAACAAGAATTGGCAACAGGCCATGACTTCCTCTGAAAATGATAAAAATGGATAGAACAAAGGCCACCATCATTGCCGCATATGATACTAAAAGTGTTGAAAGTCCAATTAGTAACTTATTTGGCAATGACCGACGAAAATCATCCATTGTGTATCGAGAAGTAAGAATGGCTAAGAAGCTGAGTAATGAAGTGGCAGAAAATATTAATGAGACTGAATCTGCCACGGCAAATGCTTTGAAATTTAACTTGCTAGAAAATTGTGGATAGCCATCACCTCCATTTCCTCCTGGTACGGTAATAGCAGCAGCAAAGGCTATGGTTGTAATAAGTGCAGCAACAACAAAGCATGAATTGGCAGTATCTCTCATCCAGTGCTCCCCTTCTTTAAATAGGTCCCCGTGTTCTTTCACAAACACTTCGTGAGGAGTATGCTCTTCCTTCAAGTTATGAATTTGGTTCAATTCATTTTGCTCCATTGCCTTCTCCATTTCCTAACATATTTTTCTTACAATAAATTAACACCTAGAAAGCAAAAAATGAAGGATTGATAAAATAAAAGTTTAGAGGTATAGAGGAAGAGAGTATTTTTATGGAAATCTCTTGTTCTTATTTTCTGAAATGGTAGAACTATATATACATAATGTAATGACTCTTCATGAAACAATATAACCCTTCATGAAACAACACGACTCTTCACGAAACAGTACGACTCTTCACGAAACACTATGACTTTTCATGAAACATTATAACTCTTCATGAACTAACATAATTACTTCTATAAATAATAAGTTTATTTATTCTAACATGCCCCCTTAAACTTATTATCTTCAACCTTTAGTTACACCAAGAACAGCTCTTAGTTTGCTAAAATCTTCATACTTCAATGGTTTGGTAAAGATATCAGCAACTTGATTTTCAGATGGCACATACTTGAGCTGAATTTCTTTATTTCTGATGCATTCTCTAATGAAATGATACTTTGTGTCGATGTGCTTGCTTTTATCATGAAAAACTGGATTTTTAGCTAATGCAATAGCTGACTTGTTATCAACAAAAATATCAGTTGCTCCATCTTGAACAAACTTCAAACTTTTCAACAATCTTCTTAACCATATTGCATGACAAACACAGGAAGCTGTTGCTACATACTCTGCCTCGCATGTTGAAAGTGTAACAATTGCTTGTTTCTTAGAACTCCAAGCAAAAACAGCAGTACCCATAAAGAAAACAAATCCAGTGGTACTTTTTCGATCATCAACATCTCTTCCCCAATCGCTATCGCTGAATCCAAACAAGCTAAAATTGTTTTGAGAAGAGTAGAATAAACCATAATCAATTGTACCTTTGATGTATCGAAGTACTCTTTTTGCTTCTTTTATATGTGACAAAGTTGGATCCTCCATATAACGACTAATGAGTCCAACTCCATACAAGATATCTGGACGTGTACATGTTAAAAATTGCAACCTTCCAACCAACCTTCTGAACATAGTTGGATTCACCTTTTCTTCACTTCTATTCTTGGACAATTTATTTCTACAATCAACTGGCGTAGAAACAGAATTGCAACTTTCCATCTTGAATTCTTTCAAGATAGCTTTTGCATAAGACTTTTGACACAAGAAGATGCCTTTTTCAGTTTGTTTTACTTCAACTCCCAAATAATAAGACATTGATCCCAAGTCTGTCATTTCAAAATTCTTTGCCATCAACATCTTGAAATCTTGAATCATCATCTGATCGTTGCCAGTAAAGATCAAGTCATCAACATATAAACACACATACATGACCTTTCCATCTTTCTCCTTCACGTACAAAGCATGTTCATAGGGACATTTATTGAAGCCAATTTTCTAAAAATAATCGTCGATGCAAGAATACCAAGCTCTTGGAGCTTGTTTAAGGAAATTCAAAGCCTTCTTTAACTTCAATACCTTTTCTTCTTGGCCTTTGACAACATAACCCATTGGTTGTTTCACATAGACTTCTTCTTCAAGAATTCCATTCAAGAATGCCGATTTCACGTCCATTTGATGAATTTTCCATCTTTGTTCAGCAGCTAAGGAAATGACTAATCGAATTGTCTCCATCCGAGCCACAGGGGCAAAAACTTCTTCATAATCAATGCCGGACCTTTTGCAACAAGGTGAGCTTTATACTTCTCAACTTCTCCTTTAGCATTCTTCTTTTCTTTGAAAATCCATTTTACTGCTACTGCTTGCTTGTTTTTTGGAACTGTCGTCAATTCCCAAGTATCATTCTTCTTGATGGAATTCATCTCTTCATCCATTGCTTATCTCCACCTTTTGTCTTTAACTGCATCCTTAAATTCCACATTTTCTGTATCAGCAAATAGACAAAACAATGTAGTGTTTTCAACTTCTTCGGTTTCCGCATAAATATCATTCAAATTCTTCATTCGAGGTTGGTTTTCGGAAGAATACTCCGAATCCGATGTACTTGCTTGTGATGTGGAAGGAGAGTCTGGAGGTGAGATAACTCCAACTTCATTTTGATTATATGCTGTCAAATCATCATCAAATAGAGAAAGAAAATCATAACTTTCTTCTTGTGAAACCTCCCATTTCCAGTTGTTATTTTCTTCAAACTCCACATCTCGACTTATTACAATTTTTCCATTCCGGGGATTATATAGCTTATAACCCTTAGAATTATTTGCATAGCCAATAAACACCATCTTCTCACTTTTGTCATCCAATTTGCTTCTCAATTCATCATCAACATAGACATAACTAAGACAATCAAATACTTTAAAATAAGAGATATTTGGTTTCTTTCCATACCAGGCTTCATAGGGTGTCTTTTTTACCAACTTCTTCGCTGGACTTCTGTTGTTCAAATAAACTGCACACGCCAATGCTTCTGCCCAAAATTCTTTTGGCATACCTGAGCCCTTCATCATGCTCCGAGTCATGTTGAGAATGGTTCTATTCTTTTGCTCCACGACACCATTCTGCTGAGGTGATCTTGGTACAGTGAGTGATCGACGAACACCATGGTACTCACAAAAGTTATTGAACTCTTGTGAGGTGAATTCACCTCCTCGATCAGTTCTTAAAGACCGAATCTTCAAGCCGCTTTCATTCTCCACTTTCGCTTTGAACTTCTTAAACACTTCAAATGCTTCTGATTTGGCCTTCAAGAAATACACCCATGTCTTACTTGTATAGTCATCAATAAACAACAAAAAATACCGGTTTCCTCCATGCGAACTTGGATTAATAGGACCACATATATCTGCATATACTAGTTCAAGTGGCTGAGATGTGCTTGAGAACGACTCCTTTGGAAAACTTCTTCTTGACTACTTCCCATACATGCAACCTTCACAAATCTGATCAGGATGGTTTATGGATGGTAATCCATGCACCATATTTTGCTTGTACATTTGCTTCATGCTTCCAAAATTCAAGTGACCCATTCTGAGATGCCATAGCCATGCAGAATTTGATGTAGAAGCCTTCAAACAAATGGGACTGTCATTGTTGATTTTTAACTTGAACATTTTGTTCAACGTCATGGGAACTCTTGCTATCAGTCGTCTTTTCTCATCCTTCATTATCAGCCCACTTTTGCTCATCATTACCTCATAACCCTTTTCCAAAAGTTGTCCAATACTCAAAATATTGGTCTTCAAAGCTGGAACATAATACACATGAGAGATAAATTGATGATCTCCATTTTTCAACTTGAAAAGAATATCTCCGCTGCCCATAACTGAGACTTTTGATTTATCTCCAAAGGAAATAGTTCCCTTCTTTGATTCATCAAGTCTATAAAAAATATCTTTATTTCCTGTCATGTGATTGCTTGCTCCCGAGTCTAGATACCACGACTCCTTGCTTCTTTCTTCATCTCCGGTACATGACAGTAACAAGGTTGAATCTTCGCCTTCTTCAGTTTCCACAAAGTTTGCTTCTTCATGAAAATTAGATTTACACTCTACTGCATAATGTCCATAACCTTGACAAGTATAACATTGTGCATGAGCTTTGTTTATATGACCACGACCACGACCACGGCCATACATATTGTTACCTCTGCCACGACCTCTCACATTCCATTGTTGATTACGACCTTCATAGTTATAAAAATTTCGGCCTCCTCTGCCACGACCTCCATTATATCCATGATACCAGCCACGACCTCTACCTCTTGATCGTCCTCTTCGTCTTCCAGATTCAGCTACATGTTGCTTCTTTTCTTCTTTTTCTTCTAAATTCAACTTTGCTTGCAATGCTTGATCTACAGGTTCTTCTCGCTTCTTTAATCTTTCTTCATGGGCTTGTAAAGAACCCAAGAATTGATCTACAGACATAGTCTCCCGATCTTTTGATTCTTCAATTGCAGTTACCACATAATCAAATTTCGGATTTAAAGATCGAAGGATTTTTTCAACAGCACGAACATCCTCCATTGCTTCTCCATATCTCTTCAACTGATTAACAATAATCAAAGTTCTATTAAAGAACTCCTCAATTGATTCTGACTCCTTCATTCTTAGTTTCTCATAGTCACCTCTCAAGGATTGCAAGCGCACCTTAATTACTTTATCTTTTCCTTTGAATGAATTTTCAAGAATCTCCCATGCCTCTTTTGCTCTCGTTGCCATAGAGACTTTTACAAACATCGTCTCATCCAAGCACATGTGAATTAAAGAAAGTGCTTGCTGATCTTTCTTTTTTGCCTTCTTCAAATTCTCCTTTTGAGCATACGTTAAAGCTTCCTCATTCTTCGGTTGTTCGTATCCACTTTCTATCATGTCCCATACATCATGGGAACCGAGCAAAGCTTTCATTCTTATGCACCAATTATCATAATTCTCCTTAGAGAGTTGAGGATATTTGTAGGGAATCATACTATTCATCATCTTTGCTAGCTCTGATACCAAAATGAAGGATTGATAAAATAAAAGTTTAGAGGTATAGAGGAAGAGAGTATTTTTATGGAAATCTCTTGTTCTTATTTTCTGAAATGGTAGAAATATATATACATAATGTAATGACTCTTCATGAAACAATATAACCCTTTATGAAACAACACGACTCTTCACGAAACAATACGACTCTTCACGAAACACTATGACTTTTCATGAAACATTATAACTCTTCATGAACTAACATAATTACTTCTATAAATAATAAGTTTATTTATTCTAACAAAAAATTCTAACGTGCTCCTAATTCGGGACCACAATAGAATTCTCCTTAGAAAGGCAATAAGATTAATATAAGGGAAAGTAAGAAGAAAACTCATGTATGTTTCAAGTATTTGCAAATGAAGGAATGTGGTTTTTTTGTACTTTCTGTTGTTAGTAAAAGAAGGAATTTGACTAACAGTACTTTTTTATGTCAGCAAAAGTCAACAATTCAATATAGTTAACAAGTGAATATGCCATGCACGTTGACTAACACCCCTAATTGAATTCCTTATTTTTGCAAAATGCGAAATTCCCATAGATTTTTTTGTACTTTTCCGTATAGATTATATATGTGTGTGTGCAGAGGGCATGAAAAAGTGAGAATATATAACAAATGTCACCTTAAATAAGAGCAGTATTCTGCGGTATAGGAAATCACGGGGGGTGTCCTTTCGTTCTCCCTGATCATCATTTGAGCTCAACTCTGGTTGCTCTATCACCTTCTTTATTTCCTAAAATATTTTTTTGTAACAAGAATATTTAACACCACAAAAGACAAATTGTGTATGTATATGGATATAATTAAGATGAAAGGTGAGAATAATATTTGTCACCTCAAACAACTGCTGCAATCTCCCGGGTGGTATATGGTTATAAGTTTTCAAATCATTATGTCGCTTCCTTACTTTCATCAGTTCCTAAAATATTTTTGTTACAATGATATTAACACCCATAAATTATTACTATATATGTTTGTGGGTGTGAGACAAAGAGAAAAAGATAAATAATAAATAATTCATTTGATCACCTCAAACAAGCGTTCGGTTGTTGGTTCAATATTTTCGTGCGAGATATGTTCATCCAACATCTTCTCCATTTTCTAAATTTCATTGTTACAGCCATTAGATAAGATACGTATACATCCATAAATAATGTGGAAAGTAAGAATAATCTTATATCACCTCATATAAATGTTGCATTTTGTGAAGTTGGCGATCAATCGAACTATTTTTTTGTGTCACCTCATGTGACTCCAATACCTTCTTTACTTCCTAAAAGTTTGGTTGCAGAATTAACATGAAAAGTTAGATTTTTCAGTAACACAAATTTTGCTGCTAAAAAAACTAATATCATGTAGACTGACAACCTCATAGCAGCAAGATGAAACAACATTTTTAATTGATACCAAAAGGTATGATAGATTGCAATTTTTATTTTCTTTGGTATCAGATGTAATATTTGTTGTAGTAACTATAAATTATAAATTATGAAGTATCACCTCAAACCATAATAGCTCTAGTTGGAGTTGGAGAGCAGCTCCGGGTACAGTCTTGAGTCTATTTGATGGCGGTAACTTTCCAGCGAGATGCAACATATTATTTCCTTGTTCATCTTTGAAGGAAGTAACAATGGTTTTGACTGAACCTATATTTATGAGTTTGAAGATATCGACATGACGGTTCAAAATAGCATGGTGGAAAATGGTATATCGATTGTGATCATAAGTAAACAGGACAGGAGGATATTTGGCTATCAATATGGATAGGAACTCGAAATTCCCGTGTTTTGCTGCTTCTAATAGTAGGTTCTCATCCTTAGACTTAATCAGAGCAGAAACTCTTTCTTTATCTGCACTTACTGAATCCCACAGCACTAGGACTAGCTTAATTGCACTTATGTACTGAAGTCTTTTATCCTTCGCGTGCTTACTGAAAGCTGAGATTCAATTATATATCAAAATCATTTAGGTGTAAATTAAGCTTAATATGATGAGTAAGATTTGATAATACCTTATGTTTGACAAGAAAAAAAAAATATATTTAAAAAAGAAAATTAATAGATTAACAAATCCTCAAGGATAGAGAACAAACAAGGACAGATGTGTCTACCGAAAAATCCAGGAAGACTTAGAGGTTTTGGTGCCAGTGCTTTTAGTGCTTCCTCTTCAATTTTCTCAGCTTCTCTCTTTTCTTTGGTGAGATCATTTGCTAATTCAAATGCCACATCTAGAAATAAAATGATACATGCAAATTTTGAAGTCAGTACAGATTTATGAGGATATATTCTTTCATGTTGCAAGAATTTGGAGAAGATCATATATGATCCTAATCTGAAATATATATTAGCTTTTTTGACAGATAAATTTGTTGTTTTGGTGTCAAATCCCCAAGTAGCCACCGGGTCATCCCTTTAATTATTGAAATTTGTTGATGAAATGTGTATAGTAAGATAAGGAAAGGTTTTAGTTTACCATATATATTAGAGTGAATGAGAGTGGTAAGCAAATATCTGCAATCGTCTGCGAAAGGAGGATCAAGAAGATTTTTGCCTATTTCTCCATAAAGGTACCTAACCATTTCCTTATTCCCCTTTGAAGCTGCCATTTGGATTGGCAAACGATTTCCGGATCCTCTAGCCATTGCAAGATTATCTCTAATTATAGCTTTGGCAATTTTCACATTTCCTGACATAGATGCACAATGAAAGGCTGTATCTCCTCTTTCCTCTCTCGGGTGTGATTTCATTTCGATTCTTATATCTGTGTCTTTCATTTCCTTCACCAAATTTTCAACAAAATCGACATGGCCTGCTAAAGCTGCGATGTGAAGGGCGGTCTCCCCTCTTGATGTGATTCTAACTCCATATTCCATTCCTGACTTCCTGTATAATCTTTTTGCTTTTTCCCAGTCATTACTCAGCGCTGCTTTGTACAGTTTCAATTCATTTTTCGTGCTCGTATCTGTTGAGTTTAGAATAAAATTACCAACACAAATTCGCATGAGTAACTTTAATTATATGACAAACCAAACATTCGGCCATATTATCCACAAATGTGTACCATGAAAACCAATTGGTTAATTAGTCTCATTTATTTTTAAGCGTGGAATCCGTTCTCTAATAAAATGTCAAAATTAATTCATAAATGCAATCTAAGGGTTATATATGTAATGTCCCAATTCCTAGCCCTTACTAAATGTCAATCTATATATTCACCATATTATCCTCAAATTAAATTTCTATATTTAGTTCATTTCAGTTATACCATTGAACTCTCACATAGATTGTATATTTATTAATCAATATTCTAATAAGACCATATTAAATTATTTATCTAATCTATCTAAAATAATCTATTTATTCGGCTTCAACTTGCTATTAATCTATAAGATCATTACAGCATCTAATCATCCAATATTTCATTTGCCAATAACACATACTTTAATTTCTGAATGCTCTGAACAACTTTAATTGTATTTAATATTATTATAGTCTATGCTTTACAATATTCAATAAATTACTTTCTCCTTTACAAATTTATTTATAAAAATCTACTTCAATCTAGTCGATTTTTGCAATGTCAATGAATTTGTATGTAGCATTAATGTTCGTCATACAATAATACATCACTATTGGGTAATATTCACCAGAAATCTAAATTCGCCACACTTATCACAATTTTCATCAAAGAATATGAAATTCTTTAACCTAAACTAAAACCATCTCCTCATTTATTGCCATATATAGTCAATCGAACTTCTTGAAATTTGAATTCTGGAATTTCACCATTGGACATTAACCCAATCAAATTAATTACATTAAGTGTAAAGGCTATGCCACTTAAATATTCAAAGTATGTATTCATGATATTTACTACGTACACGGTTTTAATATGTTTGACATTTAAGGTAAATTGTCAAGAAAATAAATTAAATTGGTTATTTGCACGACTAATTTGCCCTTATTTTTTTACCAAGACTAATTTACCCTTCTTAAATTCTTTTCAAAATTCTATTTTCCACATTAATGTTCTCTCTCTTTCTAATAATGTATCTTATTGGCCAAATACATACGTGGCCCCTTCAACTTTAATTTTTGAGCCGCTTGGCCCCCTCAACTATTTTAGCGATCTATCTAACCCCTCATTTAAAGGTAAAATACATACGTAGCCTCTTCAATTTTTATTTTTGAGCCGTTTGGCCCCCTCAACTATTTTAGCAACCTATCTAACCCCTCATCTATTTTAAAGTGGCATTTTTAAACCTTTGAGTAAATATAACCAGACACAACAAAGTACCATGCATTACACGTGTCCGACACTAAAGACATGTAGGACACACGCTGGAAACTATCTTCTATCTAATTAATATTACAAACTATTATAAAGTGAAGATTTCCTAACAATTAATTAAACTCAAGAGGAGGAAGAAATACTACACATCATCATTTAAATATCTAAAAATACCACTTTAAAATAGATGAGGGATTAGATAGGTTGCTAAAATAATTGAGGGGGCCAAGCGGCTCAAAAATAAAAGTTGAAGGGGCTAAGTATGTATTTAGCTTTTAGATAAGGGGTTAAATAGGTCGTTAAAATAGTTGAGGGGGCCAAACGGCTCAAAAATTAAAGTTGAAGGAGCCGCGTATATGTTTGGCCTATCTTATTCGTTAATATTGATCCGTCTATCAATACATAAATCTAGATCATACATATTCCTTATGGTCTTTCAATTATATATATATATATATATATATATATATATATATATATATGAATATGATTTTAATTATTGATGATCTTGTTATTTAAGTATTTATTGGATATTCGGATATAGAAGAGCAAAAAAGAAAACAAATAAATGGGAAATTAAAAAAATAATAAAAGAAAAAAAAAATTCCTAAACCATGCATAGAGGCGATTTTATGCGTGTCTATGGTACTGCCGATATAATGAACCCAGCCGCGCAAAGTGTCCTATTAGTTTTAGAGGCGGTTTAAACAACCTCCACAGGGTAAATAAACCGCCCCTAGATACCCCTGTTTCTTGTAGTGTAGTGCATCTTTTGTGGACCGAATGGAATAATTAATATATATATATATATATATAATTTTCTCAAAATAAAAAGTATTAACAAATTGGGTAATTGTAATTACCAGTGTTGTTCCTTCGACGAGTGTCACTTCTATTGTTTGTATGGCTTTCGTTTCCTTCTTCAATATCAGAATTTGACATGATAACAGCAAAGCTTGATGAGCTTTTCTTGGATGAGAGATCTGAAATTCAAATTTTGACAATCATTTTTTAAATTAAATTTCAGTTGTTTGGACAATGAATACATGATGTAAAAGAAGTAACTTCGAACACGAGTTGGTTAGTAAGAAACTTTTATATAAAATTATCTCATGAAAAACTTTTTCACTCTCAGTGTAAGCTCATCGTATCAGTCACTCTATTATTTCAAAATTATGAAAAAAGAAATATCATTTACTATGACACAATAAATTCTTTTATGAAAAGAAACTAAAGAATTCTATAGGATTAAAATTCATTTAACAAGCTTACTTAAAAATCGCTAAATATGAAAATTCCCAAACTACAAGATTTATGAGATTTGACAGCAAAAAAGTTTTGCTATGTATAAAAGATGTTAAAATTGTTGTTATAGCTTTTGACAACAATAAAAAAGTTGGTATATGTTATTGTACAAAGTGGTCATTGTATATATTTACAACAAAATTTGTTTTAACTTTGTTTCTATTGATGTGCATATGTTTGAAACTAATGAAATGTTAGCTTTTTTGGCAATAAAATTTGGTTTTTTTTATTGCCAGATTTAAAATTTCATGTAGTCTTAGATGAACAATATTACCATGAAAAACCCAACAAACAGTTGAAAATCCATAAAAACTGGGTAAAATATAATTCCATATAGAGTCAAAATTTGATAATTGTAAATGGAGGCCATGGCAAATGGAGAATCGGATATATGGGATCCGATGCTATGTATGAGCTCATCGAGAAATCGGTAGCACAAAGTTACAAATGGCGTTCTAGAGATGAAGAAAGTGAAGGTACAAGTAATTCCAGAAATGAAGTTGTGTCTCAACTTTCTGCATAGGTTGCTGAATTGACACAACAAATCAAAATGATGGGAAACAATAATGTCTCTGCCATGCACAGTTTGGCATTGAGTTGTTCGTTTTGTGGAGGAGCTCATAGGAACATTGATCGTAAAGGGAATTTTTCTCAAGAGCAATGTGACTTCATTGGAAATCATCAAAGGCAATAAGGGAATCCTTTTTTCCAACACTTTCAATCCCAGATAGAGAAACCACCCAAACTTCTTTTGGTCACAACAACAAGCAAGGCCAGCACAACATACCTTCCAACAACAACAACCACAACATGTTCAGAATTTTGCACATCCTATTCAGAATTTTGAACAACCTGTTCAAAGGAGGGAAGATAAAAAGCCAGCAATGGAAGATTTGCTCACTCAATTCATGCACCAAACTCAGGATTCCATCAAGAATTTGGAGACTCAAATGCATCAACTTTCAAATATGGTGGCACCAAATAATAAAGGGGCTTTACCAAGAAAACTGAGACTAATCCTAAGAAGGAAATGCAAGCTATCACATTAAGGAGTGGAAAAGAGCTTCCTGAAGTTCAGAAATCCATGAGAAAATAGGCTACAATAGATGTTAAGGATAAAGAAAAAGAATCAGAACCTGTTCAAGCTAAGCCAGAAGTTATTCAAAAGGATGATTTAGAGGTTGTACAAGCTAATCAGCCTATTCTAGTGTACTAGCCTCCAATACCTTATCCTGGGAGATTAAAGCAATAAAACACTGATAAATAGTTTGGGAAATTTTTGGAGGTTTTCAAGAAACTCCATATCAACATTCCTTTTGCAGAAGCACTTGCTCAAATGCCCTTGTATGCAAAATTTCTCAAAGAGATACTATCTAAGAAGAAGAAATTAGAGAGTGTGGCCATGGTTCAACTTAATAGAGATTGTTCCTCAATTTTACAAAGCAAAAAGCCAGTTTCCTAAAAGCTTAAGGATCCAGGGAGTTTCTCCATACCTTGTTTTATTGGCAATTTAGACATTGATAATGCTTTATGTGATTTAGGGGCTAGCATTAATGTAATGCCATATTCTATATACAAACAGCTTGGGTTGGGTGATCCACAACCTACTAGGGTATCGATTCAACTAGCGGATAGATCCATAAGATACCCTAGAGGGATTGTGGAGGATGTTCTAGTAAAAGTAGACAAATTTATAATACTCATTGATTTCATAGTAATGGATATGGATGAAGATATCAATGTACCTATCATTTTAGGGAGACCATTTTTTGCCACAGGTAGACCTCTCATTGATGTGCATAGTGGGAAACTTATTTTAAAAGTAACTGATGAACAAGTTGTTTTTAAAATGCATGAGATAATGAAAAATCCTCCTAGTAGTGATGATACTTATTATTTTCTTGATGCTTTCCCTGAATTTCCTTAGTACACTTTTCATGAATTTAATAATGAAAGCACCTTAGAAATACAAGAAGAAAAGGAAAATGAAATAGTGATAAAGGAGGCACAACTTAAGGAGGAAGTGATAGAGGAGCAGTCAACTTGTGCAGTGATTTCTGGGCATCAACAGGGTCAATTTGAGCCTCTGAACAGTTTACTAAAACCTCCTATGAAACCTTCTATCATTGAGCCACCCCTCGAATTGAAACCACTTCCCTCACACTTAGAATATGCCTACTTAGACCCACCAAACAATCTTCTAGTCATTATTTCTTCCAAACTTACTCATGACCAAAAAGAGCAACTTTTAATAATGTTGAGAGAAATAAGGAAGCATTAGCTTGGAAAATAATAGACATCAAGGAAATTAATCTAGGGCGGTGTGAGCATTGAATTTTCATGGAGGAACATTATAAACCAACTGTTCAACCACAAAGAAGGTTGAATCCTTAAATGAAAGAAGTGGTTAAGGTTGAGGTTATCAATTTGCTTGATATGGGTATCATTTACCCTATTTCAGATAGCATATGGACCAGCCTTGTCCAAGTTGTGCCTAAGAAGGGAGGAATGATAGTTGTGAAGAACGAACAAGAAGAGTTGATCCTCACTCGAACAGTTACATGATGGCATGTGTGTATCGATTATAGGAAGCTTAATGATGCCATAGGGAAGGATCACTTCCTATTTCCTATGATTTTCAAAATTCAGGCTATAGAAGACTAAATTTCAGTATAGTGTGCGATCAACGGAACTTAGTATTAAGTGTTCGATTATTGTGTTGCATCAATTACACAGGAGATAATCCTAATCCTTAGTTAATACTATATTAATTATAGTTTTTTTTTTCAAATGATGTTGATATGAATATATGTTTATTTCTTTTAATATAGCAAACAAATTATAAATTTATATGCAAATGGACTAACATTTTTTGAACAGAATATAATTTTTATAGTAAACTTCTTTTTTATAACTAGGCATATCATATTATTATAATTAGCTGAGATAATAATATGTGAAATTGAGATATTAAAAACATATAAATAGAAAAGATTAGTGGCGAAATTTTAATTTCAGCTTGCATAAAATGAGGTTTTTTTTTTTTTTTTTTAAAAAAAAAACAAAAAACATTATTTGGTGTTTTCATATCCCTCTCAATCTTTCATAAAAATAAATAAACAAATAAATAAATATCCCGCTCAATCTATCTCTGCTAGAGGTTGATTGGTTGCATTAAATGAGTTGACTTGTAACGTTTGAATAATTATATATTGGAGAAATGAGAACATCTACCTATCTTTCTCTCTATAATTATTATCATCTAAATCCAGTGCCATATGTGATAACCCAAATAAGTAGTAACATGGCACTTTTTAATATTTAATTTACATTCATTTTAAATAAATGCTAGCTAATATGCCATAATCACTAATCTTGAAGACTTCAACATGCGAAACTCACACTAGAAGAAATTAATAAAGATGGCTAATTGATTTAGTAATTAAAACTTGTGCAGCAAACTAAAAATAGGAATATATAATAATTATACAGTAAACGACGAAGGGTCTTCTTTTATGTATTATTCTATCTCTTCTGGATCTAATCAAGTTTGGAATTAATATATATTTGATATTTAATGACTATCACTATGTAGTCCATTTTATGATAATAACAGAATGTTGATAAAAAATAATGACATAATATTTATGTTTGTTTGACAGACACCTTATCATTATTTTACGTCCAATATATACATTTGAATTCGAAGTCGCCACAAATATTAGCAGAAATTTCGCCACAAACAACGTTTTTGTGGAAAAATGTAAATTTCGCCACAAGAATACCTTATATTTGTGGCGAACCGCGAAACGCCACTGGAGCATGCTAAATTAGTGGGGACTTCTGATTTCAGCTAGCATAAAAATGATTTTTTATTTTTTAATATTATTTGCGGCTTTCAAATCCCTCCAACGTGCGAAATTCACAGTACAAGATATTAATAAAGATGGCTAATTGATTTAGTAATTACAACATGTGCAACAAACTAAAAGTAGGAATATATAATAATTATATAGTAAACAATGAAGGGTCTTCTTTTATGTATTATTTTATCTTTTCTGGATCTAATCAAGTTTTGAATTAATATAACAGAGTATAAATAAATAAGCATCATTAGAAGTAACTTACCTCTACTGAAGTTGGGCGGAAAAAATTGGATTCAAAGTACAGCAGAAACCAGTTGAAAGCTCTATAAATGTGGTAAAAGAGTGGAAGATGTAAAACCTCAGTACTAATTGTGCCCCAATTAATTAATTAAAGTCCTATTAGATTTAAAAACATATACATAAGTAAACAAATCAATGATGTTTTGTGCTTTACTTTACCGACAATTTTTTATTCCATTAGACAAGTCTACTTTAATATGATAATTATTTATTCGAATAAATTTTTTAAAAGAAAAATGGTAAAGTACTAAAGTAATGTATTATTCTTGGAGTAAGTAATGTACTAAAGGAATATTAGCTAACGAGGATCCTTGGAGTACAAGTTATGTATTATTCTATTTAGTGTTGTATTCCTATCTTGTACAAAGTCTAATTAGGAACACTCTCCTATAGGGCTGTATGTTTATTTGTTACTAGTCTATAGCTTGTGTGATGCACGAATTTATTTAGTACTTTATAAATGTAAATTTGGTTTATTTTGATTTATTGCTTATTTATATTTTTTTATCAATTTTATGTACTTTATTGATTTATATAAATAATTAAAATAACTCATAAGCATATTATGATAAGGGTATGAAAATTAATAACAAATTTTATTGGTTAATGATATCATTTTTTTAGGATTGATTATTTATACTAATTAATGTGGATATGAAAGATAATTTTTTTTTTTTAGTTTTGGTTTTCATTTCAAATTTTAATTTTTTCGTAATAGTCGAATTAAATATGAAAAGATAATAACAATAACTAATTAGAGAAAATATGTGAAATGTAATGATAGAAATCTATTGATACATTTAATGAAGAACAAAGGAACCATAACATATGCAATCATATGAGTCTGTCTTATAAATAAATATTATATTTGAATTATACCCATTTGGAAAAGTGATATACATAATAAAGAGTTAAAGTTATTGAAAACTCAAGTAATAGAATTGTTTTGATAAGTAGATTTGGAAGATTAATACATAGAGATTAAACATATATAAAACAAATACAAAATCATTTAAAAAACTTTAATATTTGACACTTTAATTTGATTGTTACTACTTTAGTAGTTATAGAAATAGATACAAAGCTATTTTTCCACTTAGCAAATTTAAATAGCGAGTTTCCCATTTAGTTAATTAATTTCCTAGTTAGTGATTTCAATGGTAATTGCTTGATTGTGATAATAGGAAAATTAAAGACAGAAATGAAATAATTTTGGAGAATTTGAAATCTTTTAATATTTTGATTAATTAATATTTAAATGAATGATAGACTATATATTTCCTTCTTTTATATTATTTTCCATTTACTAATATTTTGAGCACCAATCTATCCGGGTATTTTAAAATTAGTGATAAATTTTAGCTGAAATAATATTTAATTACCTTTCTCATTACGTAGAATTTGCGTCAAAATAATATTTAATTAATATTTTTTCTAAATTTATATATAAATTAATTAATAAATAAAAGGTAAATTGTGGCAATTACATGTGATTCCATTGTCTACTGCTTCGTATAACATATAGATTATTGAGAATTGTATTTGTCATTTATGTCTACATGATAGAGTATTGAATCTTGCATGATTTTATGACTATTATAATTTATTATATTTTTGCAATTATAACATTTATCTCTTCCAAAAATGTGTTGCTGAACTTGCTGGATGGTAAGGAATGTTGAGAGCCTCTCTAGTCCTTTTCCAAGTGAAACGCATTCTCCTCTAATTTTATAATTCTATTATTGTATGCCTCTATAGTTATTTGGAGCTGTGAGTTCGCGCGTTCTAACTCGCCATTTTTCCTTGTGAAATCTATCGTGTGGTTGCATTGACTTTTGAAATGGCCTCTAAAGCTTCATCTAATTTTGCATATTTGTTTATAAGAAATGTATGTGACCTTTTCATTTTCGAATGTATGTTGAAGTATAAGATAGAGCTATTTTTGTGGGTGGTAGGATTACATACACATGCACCCTTATACAAACAAATTTATACAGAGTTTTAGCTGGTCTAGGGTAATTACTAATCATTAATCTGAAAATTAATTGAATTAAAAGTGGGTAAGCGTATTAGGGTAATTAAATAATATTAGACCATGGAAATAGAAATGAATGAGAACATATAAATTGATTACAGGAGTTACATACTAAGATATAAAATATGAAAACCTATGTAATACCCCGAAAATTCAATAAGTATTAATATTTAAAAACTGATATTATAATTTGAGGATTTTTGTGAAATAGAGTTCAACGGTAAAATATATATACATTTGAGAATATATTTATGGGGTAAAATATTGAGGAAATATAAAAATAGAAAGTTCTGGGGTGAAAATTATATGCATAGTAAGGATATAATCGAAAAGAATAAAAAAAATTATGTGGAGGAATTTAGAAAATTAAAAATATAAATTTTTAAGGGTAAAATGGTAATTTTGAAAAGAAAGATTTTTTATATATAAAATGAAAAGAAAGAATGAAAGAAAAGGAGGGGTGCAGCAACAGATTTTGTGAATCCCTCTCCCACCGCCATTTTCTTCTCCTTCCTTGTTTAATTCGATTCTTCCTCATTTTACCACCATTTTTCGTATTTTTCATATGAAATCGAAGCTTTCAACAAGCACTACAGGTTTACCTAATTTTTAGGAAGTTATGGGAGAGGAAAAAACAAAAAAAAAATTCGTATTAATGGCTGCCCACTCCGATTCTCTTACATCTAGCCATTATTTCTCAAAATTAACCCCAAAAATGGACTCAGAAGGCTGAAAAACCTTTGGGTAAGGTGGAATCAAAGTTTTCAAGGAAGTTTGGCCGGTGGTCGGAGGTTCGCCGGAGAAAATATGATTTTTCTTCAATCCGTTTATTTCCTTACTATTTTAATGCGATCTAAAATTACTTTTAGCTCCTGAAATTACAAGGATCGTGATAATGTACTGGGTTTGCTCATGGGTTAAAATTTAAATTGCCGGCCACCGCGTACGGCGGCGACGGCAGAATTTGCCGGCGAGGTACAGTAATTGTAAAATTAAGCCTAGAAAATTTTAAATAATTATTTAGAGCAACTTTAATCCTTGGAGTTTTTGGTGAATGTTGTTAAATTATCCAATATTGTTAGTTAATTAGCTTAATTGGTAGTTATATGTGGAAAAAGATATGAGAAATAATCTAGAAGTGCATATGGTTGAATTTGAGATCAGTTTGGTAGATTAGATTTTATATGAAAATGTTATACGCATGAGTTATATTCCTTTTAAGGTATTAAAAGGTTAATTAATTTTATAAAGTAGGATTTAATACAAGAATTTTAAAGTTCATTTCTATATATATATATATATATATATATATATATATATATATATATATATATATATATATATATATATATATATATATATATATATATATATACTGCCTCAAATATAATGAGTGTATTTGACAAGTATATGAGTTGTGTAACATGATTTATTAGAATTCTTCTAATGAGATATTACTTAATTAACTTAGTAAAGAGAGAATTGTAGTCATGAATATAATAATATTAGAAATTATGTTTTGTGCACAGTTGAGAATGGTCGAATTTTATGAAAATTTTGAAGAACTACGTGGCTTTGATTCTCAAATTGGAATTTGGGATACGTAAGAAGCTTGATAATAAATAATTATCAAGTCCAAGCCAAGTAAGTGGATTAAATCAGATAAGAAAATATGAGTTAATTACATGTAGTGTATTTTTAATTTAGCATTTGCATTCGTGACGTGTTTTCTAAGTGAGGCTGGGTATAGGTTCGGTTGAGTTATTCTCGGTCCTCCAGCCGATTGGGTGCGGGTTCGGTTGACTTATTCTCGGTCCCCCAGTAATTGGATTTATAATGTTGATAATGTGGATTATGGATAAGCTCGGTTGAGTTATTCTTGGGCTATATGATATTATAGAATTGAAAATAAGTGAGGCTGGGTATAGGTTCGGTTGAGTTATTTTCGGTCCTCCAGCCGACTGGGTGCGGTTCGCTTGAGTTATTCTCGATCCCCCAGTCATTGGATTTAAGAGAACTTTTTGGCTATATAGGTTATGACATATGGTCCTTTTCGTTATAGATGTATTTTGTATTTTTATAAAAATACAATGTAATTTTTTTGCTTTGGCATTGAATTGATCGTACGTTAAGAGTATAATTGCATACTAACAATGAATATCGTTGTTGATTTTAAGGGATTATATGCCATTATACTGGCATGGTTTATGGACATGATAGAGAAAATCACAAGTAGAACAATAAAGTAGGCATATGAAAAACAAAGAATGTAGTCAGAAAAATAATATATTTATGCAACATCTATCGCTAATTACTTTAGCTAATTTTATGTTGTTCAAAGTTTTCTACGTTGATATATTTATTTATTTATTTATTTTTATTGTGTGAGAGATAGACAATTTATGAATGTTGACTTCATGAGCTAAATTTTGTTATAAAGAGTTTATTATTATTTTTTTTAGACAATTCTCATTCTTTTTAAGAACTATATTTCAAGTTGAGTATGTTAAAAGGTTTTAATATGACAAACGTAATGAATTTAATTATTGTATGAATGTCCATTTAATATTGATTATAGTTTTAAGGCTTACTACGGGTTCCGGTGGCATTTAGCATACCCATTCCCTAGTGCTGGTCACGGACCGAGGGATGGGTCGTGACAACCTATTAGGAATTAATGTATTATGTTATAAATACTATTAGTTAATGTATTAGAAGTTAAAAACTTTTAAGAACGGATATTTGAGAAAAAAAAATAGATAAAAATTAAGAGAATAGATAAATAGGAATCCTTGAATTTTAAAAAGAGTGAGAAAATGCCTTACACTTTGTTTTGCTATATATATATATATATATATAGATTAGCCTTCTATCCGCACAATGCAAGGATAATTTATTATTTTTTATAAAAGAAATTAAAATAAAATTGTAAATATATATATATATATATATATATATATATATATATATATATATATATATATATATATATGTGTGTGTGTGTGTGTGTGTGTGTGTGTGTGGATCTCATTTTAAAGAGAAAAGAAATCAAACAGGAGAGAATCACATGGGGGGAAAGAAAGTAGGTAAAAGCAAAATTTACAATCAAATGAGCGTATTTCAAAGAATGCCCCAATGTACACATAAACCAAAAGTAAAAAATAAGGTTTTTTTGTAATTTGCCTTTGAAATAAAACATTGAAAAAAAAAGCTCACAATCTAATACAAGTTCATATATATATATATATAGCTGCAAGATACACATCATCTATACCCAAAAAAGTTATATCTCAAAGCAAATTAAACTTTTAAGAATCCTTATTTGTTATAATTAACTTATAAGTCTATTATTTTTACAGCTATATACTAATGCGTTGCTAGTTTCAAAACCGTAAGATTGACATTGCTACATATAGCCACCATTTGGAGCTGAAAGACTAAATTAGCAATGATATTTATGCGTCGCTAAAAAATAGTGGCTAAATACTAACTTTTACTACAGTACGATACTATAATATTAAAGCAAAGCTACAAATGGGTGATTTGTGTGACCAAGCAATTTCATCAAATTATAAGCAGCTATGAAGGTTTTTTTACGGGAAAGGAATGCGGAATAGCACATATCTTAGGTAGCCACAAAAGATGCAAATAAGACCAATAAGCTTTCCATGGCTTAAATGAATCTATGAGGACTATAATCAGCAAAACATATACAAGCAAACACAAGGAAGAGTAAGATTTTTAGGTGGAAAACTCCTCTAACGTGAAGGATAAAAACCATGAGACCTCTCTTGGTCCAAGATAAAAATATCCACTATAATATAAACCGAGCAAGTGAACAACAACAAGTTTCACGGCTCTAATGACACCAACAACAAAAGGATACACCAAATAGATACATCAAGAGAAAAAATTCTAGACTTCTAAACAAGATCTCCAGCACACAAAATGAAGATAAACAAGTCAAGAATCGGCTCACCAAATTTTAGACCAATCCGAAAAGAACAACATGTTATTGAAAGAGATGAAGTAGCTCAATCTGAAAACTGCAGAAGAAAAACCACAAACAGCAAAAATGAGACCATAAAACGAGGACCTTCCTGACCTCCAGAGACTGATCCCACCATCCAAAATGCAGCACAGAGTGTCTTTAAACTTTGGTCAAAGTTTCAGCTAAATACAACGGCTAGAAACGGAACCACACAAAGAACACGAAAACTGGTTGTAAGAAAAAGTCCAAAAATAATAGTTGTTGCAAATCCAAAAATCCATAATTACAAAACTCTAAATACCGATCTGACCATTTAGAATCAAGAAATAAAATTTCCCAATATGCCCTCCAAAAATCAGTATGATCATACTCCATATGAGCTAAAGATTATTGAAAGAAGATGAAAAGTATAGTTGAAGAACAAGATTCATAACCTAAAACAAATTTTCTCTCTTAGTTCTCTTTACCCTTTGTATCCAAAAACTCTCTCAAGTTTTTGTTATGTTTTTCTCTCTCCGTTACTACTTCTCCCCATAAGAGCAATATATATTTATATGTTGCCTCTTGAAGAGCATAGCCACCTGAAACCTTCAAAGCTTTAAGAGTAATAACAACATGGACTTTAAAGACTTAAGAGTCTATTCATCATGAACCACACATGAGTCTCTTCCTCCACATTGGAAGGGAACAAAGCCCAACAAAGGTTTGTGTGATTTTACGACGAGGGTTTTTATTGGCTGTCCAAAATCGCCGCTAAAAGGCCCTTCATTACTAGGCCGCTAAACAGCTCCTCAATCACATATCGAGTACTATGTCATTAGGGTTTGAAAGGGTGGCTGAAAGAGTGATTTTATTAATTGTATACCGTGTATATATATACAAGATTAGGGTTAGGGTTTAGCTATAATACCACAAGTAACCCTTGATTAAATACATAAATACAATAGTACCCTTATGCACTATCACTCCCCCACAAGTTGAACCGGGGTGGAAGTCAAGTTCAACTTGGAACAAAGAAGCTGAAAACGTGATTTGGATAAGGGCTTCGTGAGACCATCGGTAAGTTGATCAACCGAATTGATAAATTTAACATCAAGTTGATGACGTTCGACTTGATCACTGATAAGTGCATTTTATGCATGTAATCTGTCTTTGTTTATAGGCTTTAATTGATATATTTTTAGTTAACTTAGGCGGATTTACTCCATTTTGTGTAATTACTCGTGCTAGGGACTCTGAAGTTGGAAATGAGCTTAAAAGAGCCGATTTTGGAAGCTTGGAGTGCTTGAAGGATGGAGCTTGAAGTCATAACCCATGGGCATGGCTTATGGAGTGCTGTTGATGCTGAAATTGAGCTTAAGAAGCTGTTTTGCATAAGCCAAGACCATGGCTTAAGGAGACCTGCGAATTTTGAAGAATTTTTATGGGATTTGAAGACTTCTAATTTAGTTTTATCTTATTTTATTTCAGCCTTTTTGTGATAGGCTATTGGAGATATTTTATTTTTAATAACTCTAATTAGATTTTCCTACAAAAATCTTAATTAGAGTTATTTCCTTTTTAGAACTCTTTCCTTAGTGGATTAGGTATAAAAGAGTTAGGTCATTTTAATTTTTTTTCTTCTTCTTCTCCTGGAATTTTTGGCAGCCACTTTTCTTTCCCTTCCCCAACGTGTTCTTGACCCATGATGAACTAAAACCCTAATTTCTAGCTAGGAGGAAAGTTCAGTCTTGTAACGTCAACTGTGAGATCATTGTTCTTATTTTCTTCTTTAATTCAAGTAATTGATTTCATTCTGTTCTTATTACTTTTGCATGATTTAATTGAATTCTTGATTTAATTATTTACTTGTGATTGATTTGCTAGTTAGGTGATTAAATACGTAATCAATTAATTCACTTAACCTAGGTAGCGAATAACACGATTAATTATGGACAAGTTTTTAATTTGTGTTATGGATGAAATTGATATGCTTTAAATAATCCCGCTTGTGTGATTGTTGAGTAGAATTAGTGTCTCTTTCATGTGTTAATGCTTTTGATTGAATTAAATTTCGAAGCTTGTTCGGAACTGTTCGATTAAATAGGGATAATTAACGAGCTTCTCTTAGTTATCTATTCCGTAAGAAGAGACTAGGTGATTCATGCTTTATGATAGCTATAGCTAATTTATTTGAATGCATTGAAGTTATCTTTTGTGTTTGATCGATGATCGGTTGGCTTGACTCAAGACTCGAATTCGCCTTCTAGCTGGAATTTGCCTCACATAGATTTTACCCAATTATTTAATTTCTGTTATTTCCATATTTTAATTGCAATTCTCAAACAACCCCCTTTACTTTTCTTGTTTAATTTTAGAAGAAATAATCAACCAATCCCTGTGGATTCGACCCTGCTCCATCTGTACTACAAAATTCTGTTTTTGAGAGTAGGAATTTATTTTTGGTGTGCTCGGCACGCATCAATCACGAATGAAAAAGAAGTCAACCTCAAGATGCTTGCTATGAGAATGAAAGATGGGATTAGCAGTGAGATAGGTGGCACTCAAGTTATCACACCAAACCCGTGGAGGTTGAGCCAACTGAAATCCAAGTTATGTCAGAAGAATGCGAATCCATCACAATTCAGAAGAGGCAATAGTGAGAGACCTGTATCCAGCCTCGGTCGAGCTACGAGCTACAGCTCGCTACTTGCGGGAGCTCCACGAAATAGGGTTGCAGTCGAGAAAGATGATGTAACCCGAGGTGGACTTACGGTCATCTAGGGAACCGACCCAATCAGCATCATAGAAACCTTAAAGAAGCATATAGGAATCTCGCGGTAGAGAAATGCCATAGTGAGAAGTTTGGCGAAGATACCGCAAGATACGTTTCACTGCAACCCGATGGGTAGATGTAGGAGTATGCAAAAATTGTGACACCTTGTTAATAGAGTAAGCTATATCCGGTCTTATGAGAGAAAGATACTACAAGGAGCCAACTACTCTCCGATATTGGCTTGGATCCGACAAAGGTTCACAAGGCTTGAGATGTAGTTTTTTCGAGGTGCAGGTGGGTGTGGAGATGTCGTTGCATTGATGCATGGAAGTACATGTCAATAAATCTTCAATGCACTTAGTCTGAGTAAGTAAAAGACCAGAAGAATGCCACTGAGCCTCAACACCCAGGAAGTATTTGAGCAGCCCCAAATTTTTAATAGCAAATTTCCACTGGAGTGAGCCAACAATACGATCAATGGTAGCTTGATTATTCCTAGTTAATAGTAGATCATCAACATAAATAAGGCATAAAAATTTGTCATGGCCATGACAGTAGAAGTATAAGGAACAACCAGATTTGGAGCCTTGAAAGCCAAAAGCTACTAGAGCTTTAATTAAACATCAGTGCCACATTCCAGGAGCCTGCTTAAGCCTGTACAAAGATTTCTTTAATGCACACACATGAGTAGGAAAGGAGGAATTGACAAATCCCGGTGGTTGAGTCATTAAGACAGTTTCATCCAAGGTGCCGTGTAAGAAGGCATTAGAAACATCCATATGAATTACCGGCCAATTGAGAGATACTGCAAGAGACAAAACTGTACGGATTGTTGTTGGTTTAATAACGGGGCTATACGTTTCACCATAATGAAGTCCAGGCCTTTGATGATAGCCCTTAGCCACTAACTGGGCTTTATAACGATTAATGGAACCATCAGGATTGCGCTTGATCCAAAACAACCAACGACATCCAACAAGATTTTGAGCAAAATGCGGTGGTACCAACTGCCAAGTACCATTCTGGATGAGAGCATTATATTCATCTTGCATTGCCTGTCGCCACTGGGGAAGCTTAAATGCTTAGGTAAAGCAAGTGGGTTCAACTTCAGCCATAGAAGAAATAGCAACAAATTGTCGTGGAGGTAGAGATCCAGTTTGTTGTTGGGTAACCATACAACGAGGAGGTAAGGGAGGGGCTGTCGGTTTCGGGTTGGAAATAGGGGGTAAAGGACCAAAGGTGGAGAGATCAATAGCTAATTGAAGGCCAGGGGAAGTAGGTGGGGACGGGCTGATGGCGGGCAGTTAGGATAGGGATGGCGGAGCTGATGGTAGGGCGGAGAGAAGAGGTGAGGTGCTAGAGGGGGCAAAGTTGCTAGAGAGGGTGAATGGGCAGGTGAGGACGGGAGGCAAGGTGAAAGGGTGAGATTACCGGGGACTGGAGGTGCTGGGGGCAGTAGTGAGGGCTGGATGGCTGTATTTGTAGGGATAGGAAATTGAATTTATGGGCTGAAGGAGATACCAGGTTGTTGAGCTTGTGATACCGATGATGACTCACCAGAAATATTAAGAAACGGAAACACCTGCTCGTCAAAAAGAACATGGCGTGAGATATATGTTTTGCCTGATGGAATATGATAACAATAGTACCCTTTATGCACTTTACTGTAACTAAAGAAAACACATGGGAGAGAATGAGGTTCCAATTTATGCTTAGAATAAGGACGCAACCACGGATAACGTAAGTAACCAAATATTTTTAAAGAATAATAATCAATGTCAGTGCCAAATTATTGATTAAAGGGACTTTGAAATTTTAATTGTTGCATGGGCAATCGATTAATGATATGGACAGCACACTCAAAAGCATGACTCTAATATTTGAGGGGGACATGGGCGTGATTGAGGAGGGAGAGACTGATTTCAACAATATGACGGTGCTTACGTTCAGCACAGCCATTTTGTTCCGGTGTATAAGGATAAGAGACCCGTTGTGTAATCCCATGCTCTCGCAAAAAATTGGTTAAGGATCGAAACTCACCTCCCTAGTCAGATTGAAAGGCTTTAATTTTAAGATTAAAATAATTTTCCATAAGTAACTTGAAATATTGAAAAGTAGATAATACTTCAGATTTGTGTTTGATAAGGTAAAGCCAAGTATATTTGCTATAATGGTCATAAAAAATAACATAGTAAGAATAACCATCATAGGAAGGGACAGGTGCAGGCCCCCAAACATCGGAGCAAATAAGTTGAAGTGGTGTAGTAGCATGAAAGGATGATGCAATAAATGGTTGCTTATGCATTTTACTTTGACAACAAACATCACATAAAGAATGATTGGAACGAGAATCAAATGCAATTTTATTGAATTATAAAACTTTAGAAAAAATTGGTTTGGCCGCATGGCCCAATGTAGCATGCCAAGTGGCTAAGGAAACAAAATTAGCTTTTAATGATATAGGAGGGGCGAGACACATTGAGTAAAGCCCTCGGTCACTCTTGCCTCTGAACAGGACCTGCTTCGTTTCCAAATCCTTAATCAAAAAAGAATCAGCAAAAAATTCAACAGAAATAGGATTAGTGTTGGTTAGAGCATAAACAGAAAGTAAATTTTAATTGGATTGAGGGACATATAAAATATCACAGAAACGAAGTAATTTATTATCAAGAAGAAAACTAGAGGTACCAACACGAGATATAGGAAGGGTAGAACCATTACCAAGTTGAACTTCCTCAGGGCCTTGATATTCCAAATGAATAGTAAGGTTTTCAAGATCAGAGGTAAGATGGTGAGTCGCACCGGTATCAATAACCCAAGATTTTTTATGAGGGATTTCAGCAGTGGTCACATGAGAGAATGGCTGGATGGTTTCATTGGATCGACGGGTTGTAGGGGATGGACAAACATTAGCAAGATGTCCACTTCCACGATAATTGTAGCAAGTAGTTCCAGGCTGAGTTGTAGATTCATAGGATTGGCCGTATTGCTATCCAGAATAATAAGGGGTATAAGTTCTGCCCCCTCGATGTTAGCTAGCACTGGATTTACCCCCACGGCCTCCATGGCCAGCTTGGTGAGAAGGAGCCCGAGCACTATAATGTGTGGTAGGAAGAACTGGCGAGGGAAGTACGGCTTTGGTTCGCTGAAGTTGCCTCTCCTCATTAAGTAAAAGGCCATAGAGATCATCAAAGCGAATTGCTTCAAGCTTTGTTTCAAGAGTTTTGGAAAATAGATTATAATCGGGGCTGAGTCAGGCAATAATATGATCAACAAGGTCTTCTTCAGGAATGGTGTAACCGAGGGCAGCCAATTCGTCTGAGATGGTTTTGGCTTTTTGCACATAGGTCTTGATATAATCACTGTTGCGGTCAAGAGTGTTAAGTTCATTCCTTAAATTCTGGATTTGTGCCCTAGACCCAATGGAATAGGCAGAGTGTAATTTGTTCCATGCCTCACGGGCTGTTTTGACTCCAACAGTTTGAGGTAAAAGAGAAGGCTTAACTGATGAGATGATCCAATTGAGGACCTGCTGATCCCTTTGGTCCCACGCCAAGAACAAGGGATTGACAGCTCCATCGGGCAGAAGCGGTGGTGGGGCTGTTTGTTCACCAAGAACATGATGGGAGAGGCCGTATCCATGTAGTAAAGGCAGCAATTGGAGTTTCCACAAAAGAAAATTGTTGGCGTTAAGCTTCATGCCCAGTTGTATTGTTAACACCAGCTAGAAAGTGATCGGTGATGGCTGGAAGTTTGTGGGACGGGAGAAGTTCTTATTAGGGAGCACACAGCTCGTGTCTTGAGATGAATTTGTACACACAGTGGAGATTATTCAGTTGGTTGAACTTGAAATTGCAGTAAGGAATGGAGTTGATAATGGTGGAGAGGTGGTTTGAATGGAGATCGGTGAAGACATGGCTACTGTGGAAGACGACATGGCTATAGGGTATTGAAACCGTGATTGGCTTTGTTACCATGAAAGGTGGCTAAAAGAGTGATTTTATTATTTGTATACCATTTATATATATACAAGATTAGGGTTAGGGTTTAGCTATAATACCACAAGTAACCCTTGATTAAATACATAAATACAATAGTACCCTTATACTCTATCAGGGTTGACTTCTTACCAGGTGTCTATAGAGCTATAGCAGTGAGAGAAGGTAATATTGCAGGTGGATATCTGCTAACATATTTACTTAAGCTATATTTTGATGTTCAAAATTAATTTGATCAAATTACTGATTGGTAATCACCGTTTGATTGGGATTCACCGATTTCCTCTATCCAAAACCATCCAAATTTAAGAAATTAAATGAAAAAAAAAGAAACAGGAGCAAAATCTCCAATTTTCTTGTTGGATTTGCATAACATGACCAAAAATACAAATAAAATAGAAATATTACAACTATACAGACAAAAAATTTTATTTTTATTGCTAGTCCAAAAACTACATTCTGAATGTAATCGCGTTGCCTAAGGTAGAAATCCATTATACAAAAGAAGGAGTAAGAACGGATTGCTACTAAATGTCAAGTGTAAAACAATAGTTTTGTGTTGCAACAAAAACATTCGTTCAAGAGTAGTTTATTTTTGGTCAATTAGAAATTCAGAATGTGCTACATCAGCAGCCATGCTGATGTGATATCCTCTCATTAGCTGAGAATACGCTACTCTTATCATACATTAAATAATATATTGTGAAGTAGGGGTGTTTAAACATGGGTTAGTGGATTTTAACCCAATCCATTTAATGATAATAGATTGATGGTTGGTTGAGTTATAATGAGTTATAGAAAGATTGAGATAACTTTTTAAATGGATTAGATGCGTTCAGTGGCGGTGCTAGGAATTGGCGGATAAGGAGGGGGGAGGGGGAGCAAGAATTTCCTTAAAAAAATTTCCGGCCAATGAACAAAAATTTCCAACCGGCTGACAAACCTAGAATTAATTCAATTCAATTTAATGACAACACAATCAAATTAATCCAAGTAACTCCTTCTCAATTTATCTCTCATCTCAAATGTATAATTATTAATCGGTTTTCACAATCCCGGATCACCGATAATATCATTATCTGAAACTTCTACCTCTGTTCGGGCTCTTTTTTCACTAGCTTTGTCAATAGGGGTTTCATTACTAGTTGATGATGGTTCGAGAGTTGATAAAGGATTCCGCTTTCTAGTAACAAACTTATCCATAATTCTATTTCTAAAAGTAAAAACATAAATACTACAATCAATTTATCAATTCATAACTAAATTTAAACCTACTTTATCAATTCAAACTTATCAATTGAAATCCAAAAATAACAATACATAATCAATTTAGCAATCCAAACTTATCAATTTATCAATTAGTGCTAAATTCAAACATAATTTATCAATTTGTCAATTCAAACCCAAAAATAACAACACAAATACACAATCAATTTATCAATTAATGCCTCAATTTATCTATTCAAGCCTATTTTACATAAATATTTTTTTAAAACCTAATTCAAATCAAACCTAAATAAATTAGAAACTTAAACATTTAAATTTAAAACTAACCGAAAAAGAAGCAAAGACGGAGGAGATGGAGTGAATGAGATCGATTAAGGCAGAGGACGGTTGTGTCTCATCATCGTCAACAGGCAAGCAGTAGTAGCAGCAGTCGGCAGAAGGGAATGAAGCTTTAGCAGGCAGCAACGTGTGTTTCAATTTCAAAGGGAGGGAGAGGAGAGGGGCAACATTAAGTTAAATCTGTTATTATTATTATTTTTTTAATTCCAGGGAAAAACGTGGTATTTAAAAAAATATAGATTTTTTTTTTAAGTTCCAGGACAAAACAAAAAAATTAAAACAGATGATACAGGTTTGGCTGTCGACCTGGGGGGTCAGTTACCTCTTTGTGACCCCCCTCAGCGCCTCCCACGGATGGGTTGGTTTATATGAGTTACATGGGTTATGATGGTTTGAACTTTAATTTTTCCTTATTCCTCTTTTTTTTTTCTCTTGTCTTTCTTTTCTTTTCCCTTTTTATTTTTTATTTTTAAATTCCAATACGACACATAATTCTTATTTTTTTTCGAATAAACCAGAATGTTTGTGATAAATCTAAACTAGAAATATTAAATTAAAAACAGATATAATACATTTTGAAAAGGAAAAATCCTAACTTATAAGAAAAAAATTTATGAACTACTATTATGAAAATAATTGAAAATTAACAATAAGATTAAAATAAGCCCATAAATATAATTAATATCAATCACAAACAAGTTCAATGAAATTAAATGAACCTAAATAAAATGAAATTTCAGTCGGTCATGAAACATATCAATTAAACACATCATTTTTTTAATCTCATCAAACAAAAATTCTCAATTTCAACTTAATCTTTAAATAAAATCCTTAATTAGTTTAAATTCTCAAATTCAATTAGATTCTAGCTAATTTAAATCAGGATTAAATTAGGGTTGGTCATAATTCCATCGAATTTCTAATCTCTAATGACATAATTCCATAGATTCTGATATTCCTATATTTTGTACTGTTTGAAAATGATTGCAATTTGTTTTGAATTGTACGTTAGGAGGCTTAAAATTCTTGCATTTAATTGAAACGGTTGAAAATAAATTCATTTTTTTTTTATGATTCTGCAATAAATTACTTTGGCTTATTTTTTTATGATTCTGCAATTTGTTGGAGAGAGAAAGTGATAAGGATTATAGGAGAGAGATAGAGTTTGGTTTAGAGGTTTGAACCAAAAAAAAAAAAGAGTTTACTTCTAACCGTAACAATCATATACCCACAATTGAGTTTTATCAATGTTACCAAAACCATACCAGAACGGTCACTTCAACTGCGAATCGACTATTGTCAACTTAATATATAATGCTAATTTAAGAGAAAATGACTCTTTAATATGGAAATTAATGATTGTTTCTTTTTCTTTTTCTTTTTTTGTTTTCTTTTTAGATGTTCAAATTTTCCGTTTTTTGAAAAAAAGTATCGAACATAAAATTAAAATATTTTAGCGAAAATATAAAAACGAAATATCAAATTATAAGTAAAAAAACTTTTTTTACAATTAATTGGATTAAAAAGAATATATTGAGAAGTTGGATCGATTGAATGTGTTACATGCATTGTTAAATGGTTTATTATAAACCATTTAATATAAGCTTTATAACCCATTCAACCCATCTAATCCATTATAATCCATAAAGATTACCTTTCATGGTTTGGATGAGATAAGATTGGATGGGTTATAATAAACCATCCAATTTTGAACACCCATATCACGACGGATGGGGATTTCTAAAATCAATTTTGAAACCATATTTTTCAAGGACAATTAATACTTTCTTCTAACATCATACTGCTCAACGAAAAAGGCACTTCACTAATTTAAATTTGATTTTCGGCGTTCAACTTTAATTTCTTAAAGTTTAGCCCTTAAACTGTAATTTTGTTTAGAGTATACAACTTGATTAATTATTATCCCGTCACATTTGAATGCCGTGCACCTTTTGCTTGGTGCCTTCTAAAGGCCGGCTAGGGTTTTTGGAATTGATCTCACTCACTTTGCTTGAGGAGATTATGTTGTATTTATAGTAAATAATTACAGCAGATATATTTACACAAATATCACCGAAATATACATAAATATGGACATGGCATGAAATACAATTTATATTACTCTATTACCTTCAACTTGTTCATTTCTCTTTTGTCAAATTCGTATCCTAAACTCGTTGAACTTTTCTAAAGTTTGCAACTGATTTTCTGATCAATTTTTTCAGCATATTAGTTATATGATTTTTCTATTTTGGTAGTGTTAGTCCCAATTTGATACATTTTTCTCGTATGAGTTCTGTTATCCGGTAGCTAATATGTGATACAATTTTTGTGGACATGTGAAACTTAATCGTAGCTAAAGTTCACATCCGTATCTATTTCAAGACTGCATAGGAAGTATGATTCAATTTCTTCTAGTGAACTCTAAAATTTTTTATTTTTAAAATTGTGTCACATGCTAGTTAATAGATATTGTAGTCCACACGAAACAAAACTTGTCAAGTTTGGAGCTAATAATATCAAAATTAAAAGATGATATACTTAATATATTGAAAAAATTGATAAGGTAATCCAATTACGAAATTTATATATGCAGTACAAAATTGATAAGTCACTAAATTGTTTTACCTTATCCATTTCACCTTGATTCCCCAAATTCGCCCTTGGTTCTCAAATTTGTTTTTAAGAAAACCTTGCATTTTTAACATCATGTTTTTATTCTCTCTTTCCTCTTTGAAATCTGCTTTAAATAGTCCACTGCGAAATTGGTGCTTAATTGAAATCTTGAAGCTGTATTTTTGAAAAGATTACATCTTGTTCTGCTTGAAAGAATTATCTATTCATTATCAACATCTTTCAAAATATTCTATCAACCCTTGATGTTTCATATTTAAATCTTTTCAATTAAAAAAAAAAATGAAAACAAAAATCAAAATTTAAAGTCAAATCCTTCCTTCTTGTTTATCCATTCCATATTCTTTTAAAAATAAAGTTGCAAACTCATTTTGCTGAAATATCTCAAATTCCTTGTCTAAGCTGTTTTGTGCTTATTTTTCAACATTACTTGAGCAAATTTATCATTTGCATTGCTATTGTTTTCTGAAATGGCATTTTTGACAATCAACTAGCCTTCATAATATCCATTCCATACCTGTCACCCTAGCCCCATCACAACCCTTGATGAAGACCTTTGATATTGTCTGATCTTGTTTGAGTGATTGAATTAATTGATTTGTGAGCTTATGGATTCAAAATCCTACATTGTTGATGAGTGATCAAACACTAGCCCTTAAACACTTTGGAGTGATTTGAGTGAATCTTTTCTTCGGTGAGGTATCTTAGTTCAAAGTTGTTCTCATTGTTTTTTGTATAGAGTTGCTGGTTGGAAAGCTTGATAAGTGTTGAATGCTAGGCTGTTTGCCTTGTAGTTTCTATAACTTATAATTCTGCTTAAGTGTCAGTTCTCTCTCATTCTAAAAGTGTTTGTTAAGCCTGTTCTTTCTTATTTGTGCTGTTTCAAAATTAAATTGACATTCTTTGCTTGAGGACAAGCACTTGCTTTAAATATAGGGGAATTTGATTAGGGGAATATATCCCAATATTTGACCACCAAAAGACCCATTTTGAATTGCTAATAAGCTGTTTTTGGCTCCAAATTACCCTAATTAGGAGTAATTATGGCATATTTCTTCTTGTTATCTCTTTGTAGGTTTTTTTAGGAAAACATGGGAGAAATTTGCTGAAGATCGGCTACCCAAGACGTTGAGCAGTGGAGCTGTCTTTCAAGACTGGCACAGAAGTAGCTTTTACCGGAAATGGGATAAAACATCTCACTATTTCTGGAAAGTTTCATTCTTGAAGCAAGGTTGCCCAATTTTCATTGGCTGATGTTGGAGATAGCTTATAAAGCTCTTTTTCACTTTTTATTTGTGAATCTGAACTCTTAGATCTCGTGTTCTTGAAAGACACGTGTACTATGATCTCTCTTTGTTCCTTAGCCCTAATTTCTTTGGAGTTGTATTTATGCTCCCCTTTTCTAAGTATTAACTATCTCTGGTTTTTTTTAACTCCTTCTTCTCTTCTCTTAACTTAGTTTCAGTAACATTAAGTAAGTTTTCTTTTATGCCTTCCATGGCAGAAACTGTTCTGACCATGAAGGAGTAAACTATCGATGTAAACCAATAATTGCTAGTTTTCATAGGTTCTTTTAACTAATTTAAGGTATCTTTTCACTTAATGTATATCTTTCATATGTGTGTGGTGATAAATAAGCTTAGCTAACTCATTAATAGTATGTTAAATGCAATAAAAGTTGGGTTAATGTATGGAATTCGCATGAAATGGCACTTATAACTACCTTGCAATGGCTCTGAGTTATATTTTAGGGATTCATTCTTTCATGTGTCCTTGATCTGATGCTTTCTTGAGTTTTATGCATGTTTTAGTCTCTAATTGTGGAGAATGCTCCAGTTAGATGTTCTAAGATATAGGAACCATTGTACAACAAACATTGGCCATGACGAAATTCATGAAAGAAACTCTATTGCATGAAAAACTAAAAGATCTTTAAATTAGGAAGAATTACAAGCTGTTTCCATGTTGATTGCTGTGCTAGCTCCATTTCCATGTATTGTTCATTAATTATATCTCATGTTTGTTCTTTTACTTATTGAGTTTTAGATCTATTATCTCAGTAACTCTTAGCCATAGAA
Organism: Euphorbia tirucalli; assembly: GCA_039660915.1. Classification (NCBI taxonomy): domain Eukaryota; kingdom Viridiplantae; phylum Streptophyta; class Magnoliopsida; order Malpighiales; family Euphorbiaceae; genus Euphorbia; species Euphorbia tirucalli. Next base: position 68,571,894 of record CM077632.1, read on the forward strand.
ATTTACTCTTTATGAAATTGATAATTTTATCTACCACAAGCTGTTCCAATTAAGTACCATCTCTGTTTTGGATATACTAAACCCAGATCCCTATGGGAATGATAATCTAGACTTAGATCCACTCTATTACTTGTTTACCCTCGTGCACTTGCTAGGATAATTGCATGTTAGCTAAACAGAACAGCAAATAGCTGATATTTCTTTACACTCTGTTGCCTAGAGGTTGCATTAGCAAGTATACTAGGTCAATTATAGTATTAGGCAAGACAAGTTTCGTATCCACAAGGAGTAAGGGAAATTCTAAAAGTTCCTAGTAAATCACCAGATTTAAAGGTTTTCCAGTTAAATTAGCACAAAGAAATTATATAAGCCGAAAACAAAAAACATGCAAGGCAGGAAATATAAGATTGCGTAGAACAGAATAATATAAAAAAATAATGATAAAGACATAGGCTTTCACCAGCTAAGCAGGCAATCTCAAAATATCTTCCTCTAGAATTTGCTGTGAATATATTAAGGAACGTAGATCTAAGGTTTCTTACCCTATATTTACCAAGCTTATCTTTCGACCTTACTTGGATCTATGACCCATAACTAAGCTTATCTCTCGACCTCACTTAGCATAGCGAATCATGCATTAAGGTTAGCAAGAATTCCACATCAAGTAGAAACCCTTAGCACACTCCCAATCTCCTCTCGGTCTCATGGAAAGTGTGTGTGTGTGTGTGTGTGTGTGTGTGTGTGTGTGTGTGATTTTCTATATCCCTAAATCTCCTCTCGGTCTCATCAGGAATACTAAAAATATGAGAGGACCCTTTCCCATATTTAATTAAGCACTTCACCACACAATCATCAAAGCATGATATTCATAATAAAAATAGAGGAAGACTTCTTAAGACCACCAGCCTAAGCTGGTTTCAGCCTGCTAGGAAACCTACTCACTGCACATAATAGCAATAAAAATGAGATTTCCCATATAGAAAATATTAAACTTGCAAAGAACTAATATAATTTCCAACTGAACATTTATTCAACTTAACAAGTAGTAGAGCCAATTAAATGCTACACCCCACCTTTAAATAGTAGAGTATTTATAGTTCCAAAAAGAGAGATCTAGAGAAAGCGAGGTGTAAAAAATGTATGGTGCAAGTACAAGATAAAATACTGTCAAAAATTTACAACCACAAGAGCAAGTGGCTTCCTTGAGAAGCCAAGGACAACAGTGGAATTTCCACCAAAAAAATATCTCTTCCTCCTCTCTTGGGCCGTGCTCTTCTTCATCAAATCAGGCCCATTCCTGCCGCTTGCCTTTAACAATCTTCTTTTCTTCTTCTTGAGTGCTCTAAGACTTTCTTGATTAAGCAGCCTTGCTGACTGAGGCAGAAGACCTGGAAAAACTCATATTTAGCCATGTTTCCTTTATTCTTAATAGAATTTTAATCAGTTTAATGCTGAATTCTCACTAAATTACTTGGTATAATTTTTACTTATCAGAAACCCCCACACTTGAACATTGCTTGTCCTTAAGCAATCTCAAAAGAAAATAGAAAAAGAAGGCTTTCAAGGAAAAAGGGAAAAGGAAAACTTAATTGAAAAACACAACTTGGAGTATTCCAGAAGACTTTCTTGAATGAACTTGGGCAGGAACCAATAATCATCTCATCACCCTTAGATAGCAAAATTTCCATGCAAAAAATGAAAATTGAGATTGCCTAATTAGTCTGAACATTCCTAAGCAACCTAACTCAATCTCAGAAACAACCTAAGGCAGCGAGACCAGACCTTGTACTTCAGCGAACTGGCAGGAAATTAAACCAAGACTGCCTCACCACTAGGGTTCACTCAACTCTCAAGTGTTTAAAGTGATTTTTACAAGAACTCTAATCAGCAATACATAGCAATCTTAGACCATAGGCTTCATAATTGGTCCCATCGCCACCACCCGTATTAAACACATGCAAAATCAAAAGGTCTTTCACTAGGGTTGTAACGTAAGGCTCAGGTTAGGGTTGTGTCAAAGAGGCTTTTTAGGTTAATGGAATACCAAAAGAATTATGATACATCAAAAAACAAAAAACAAGCAGCCTCCAAAGAACTCATAAAATATTTAAACAGATAAGGAATAAGAACACAAGGATACAGACGCATTCTTATGAGATAGATTAAACACAAGAAAGAACATCAGGTAATCACACCAAGAATTAAAAGCCTTTTTAGAGAAGAAATTGCACACAATCTTGAAGGAATTTTTTTTTTATTGCCTTATTAAAGAGAACAACTAAATATAAAGCAAGCATCGATGATATGATATGATATGAAACTGAGCTTTCTCAAAATTTTGATTTCAAGCAGTCTTAAGGGAAAGATGAGAATTCTGATTGCATTTTAGGAATTATTTAAAGGTGATTTGCAAGATATATCTTAAAAAAATTCATAAGAAAGCTTTTTGGATAAGATGAGATTTTCTAAAAAGGCGGATTGCACAAGTTTATCAATTATGCATGCTTGCTATGCACAAATAATTAAATTCATTCTTCTGGCATTCCTAGGGTGTTTTTGGACAACATATTGTGAAGTGGTTTAAGTGAAACAATTTGTGGGTTGAACAAAAACAGGCTTAAAAGTTCAAAAGGGCTATTTTAAAATGGAAAGAAAATTGTTAAGGTGGCTTTTTAGGATTAAAACAAAAAGGCTAAAACAAACGCCTTTATCACTTCATGCATGTGAGAAATGATGGGTCCTAGGCGTAGTAGTAAACTAAACCTAGAAACGCACAACTAAGGCAGTGTACCTATCGTTGACAAGTAATAATTCTGGTTGGTCCAGGTATCGATCCCACAAAGAAAAGAATAATCTGCAAACACTAAACTACTCGGGTTCCTTGCGTGTCCTAGGCGGAACGTAGTTTGGGTTGAATATATTAACGGCTAAACTATCCTACTCCTAGTTGATCTATTCCAGCTTACTTTGCACTTGAGTTTTGTGTTATCAATTGGCGGTTTACCGACCTATGAATACTAATGGGGATGGCTTTGTCAATTAATTACACAAGATGAATTTAACTCAACAATTAATCCTTGTTTATGCTCTTTCGATAATACAACCTAGCGTATCTAGATCTTTTAGGTCCTTAGCCGGTTTTCCTTGTTTAGAGGCGGTCTAATTCTAAAGCTCAGAAAATAGGGGCACGTAAGTTCCACAGTGTCGTCAATACTAATGGTTTCCTAGGTGTCAATCTAGGTAATGCCACAAATATGAACTTTACTAAATTAAGATCTTATGAGACTAGACATTCATTAAAGGAATTGCATAAAGAAAAGGAATAAAAATTGAAATTAACTTGCAAACAATTGTATTAATCAAGAAAGATGAACTGAGTTCAATGTTACAACCAAACACAATCAAATTGTGGAATCAAAACTAGCTTAATCAAATTACAAAAGAGAAGAAGAAAAACTTATGCCCTTTTGGTCCGATTAACCGGATTCCGACGGTGTGAAGATGCTTGGGGTGTACCTCTATAGACGAACTCGAGTCGGAACTAGGAACGTCACAAAAGGGGAAGATTCTAAGTAAAGCTACAACCAATCAATAGTGCAAAACTCAAAGAGAACAAATAGTTCAAGCTCAAAAACCTCACTCCAAGTTTTTGCTATCACTCAAAAAGGCTGAAAAAAAGATCCTTTGAAACGCAGAAAATAACCTATTTATACGGCTAGGTTAAAACCAGCAAAAAAGAAGAGATGAAAGTAGGGCAACAGCAGGTTTCGGGGCTCGGCACGCCGTGCTGATGGAATTGGCACGCCGTGCTGCGCAGAACTGAATACGGCACGCCGTGCTGCTGGATTTGGCACGCCGTGCCGTGTGATTTTAGGTTTGGCACGCCACGCTGATCTGAGTGGCACGTTTTTGTGCCACTCCACTGGACTGCTCCTGAATGGCACGCCGGATTGGCACGCCGTGCCCTAATTGTGGCACGCCGTGCCACCTTGATTTTCAGCACTTTGAGCTCTTCTTTGCCGCTGATGCACCAACTTCCGGTCCGGGACATAATACCTGTCCAAAACAAGCACAAAGGACATAACGACACCAACGCCACGGACCATAAAAACAGCAAATAACAAAAATTATGAAAACAACCCTAGAAAACACGAAAAATACTAAAAGTTATAAAAACTACCCAAAACATAAAAGATCACAAAATATTCAAAAACCATACAAACATTCACGCAAAAGACGCTCAAAATTGCCGTTCAAACCACGAAATTGCCTAAAAGATAAGGTCAAAAACCGACCTTATCAACCACCCCACACTTAAAGTCTTGCTTGTCCTCAAGCGAATCAACTAAAGATAAAGGAGTAAACTTGCTCGCTTTCACTCGCAAATCCAACTAAACCGTACGAGATTCATAAACTCAAGAAAGTAAAGCATCAGCTTTGAAATGACATTAGGCGCACAAGGTTCAAAATCACTCAATACCCAAACCCAACACAATTCAGCTAGTCAAAGGGCGAGGAACAAACAGAGTTTATACGACCACAAAGCACCTCACAAGATGTCACTCCAACACTCAAGTTCAAGGCAAGGCGGAAGAGCGCACAAAAACAAACAATGGCACACATCACATAGCGAACTAATGGCAATCCCGGTGAAGTCATTGGTCAAGGAGCAAAATCAGAGAACCTGGGGCTTGTAATGTTATGGCTTAGGGTAGGTTTGATAAGGGAAAATTTAGGTGTACAACTCCTACGAATCAAGTAAAATATACAAATTGACCAAGTACTAAAGACGGGTCATGCAACTTTCAACTCAAAACTAGTCCTAAGAGTGTTTGCTTTTTTTTTTTTTTTTTTTTTTTTTTTGAAAGTAACTTGACAAAAGGAAGGCCTTATCCACACCCAATGGCCAAAACACAACTTAATGGGAAAAAGAGAACAAAAATTACAAGACATAGGTCAAGGCAATTAAATGATCGCCCTAATCCTTTATTCAACAAATGAAAAATTACAAGACATGGAACACAAACGCCGGCTTAAAGATGCAAACCGGTCAAACAAGACAGGCGTTCATAAACACCGAATTTTACAAAAAGAAGCCGAACAAACATATTGACTCTATTTGGATTTTTTTTTTTTTGATATATTTATTTATTTATTTATTTATTTATTTATTTTTATTTTTTTTTTTAACACAATTTTTCCATAGGACTAGATATGAAAGAGTTGAAATGCAAATGGTGATTGACCCCAAAATGAATGAACAACTTAGCCAATTACTTGATTTAGGAGAGGAGGGTGAGAAAGGAAAATCAAAGTGAAATGGGGAAAGGTTAGGATTGTAGAGTTAGCTTGGTGAAGGTTTTTAAGTCAAAAAGGTTAATTTAGTGGCTATGGGTGATCTAAAGGATGAATTAGTAGTTAGGGTTAAGGTTATTTAAATCAAAGGGTTAATCCTAAGGGTCTCCACATATTAAGCTCTCGATGCCAAGTGCAAAACAACACCGGGTCTACGATCTAGTGTGCCACGATTGTTTTTACCCTCACAAAGAAATAGAACCGATGTGAAATGGTTCTAAAGGCTCAAATTCGCACAAGTGTATTAGGGTTTGTATGCTAGGTCGTGTGACTCAACCAATGTTCCAAGGCGTAATCCTAGCTCAATCATGCAAGTCGGGGTAGAGGACTAATTCCTTAATGCAACCTAAATGACAAATCTAGCCAATGGTTACCATCAAGAATCACAAACCACGCACAAACAAGTTAATGACTTGCAAACAACTCCTAATATCCCTAGCGAATCGCTATCAATCCAAGCACAGAGACTTAGGTTCGAGGGCGGATTAAGCAATGCTATTCAAACGGCAATTGAACAAAAGCAACCTAAAAATACTAAAAAACCAAAACAACCAAAACCAACTTCACATGCATTGAAAAGTAAATCCTAAATCTAACCAAAAACCAACATAAAACATTCAATCATGCAAGAACACCAACAAACATGCTAAACAACAATCAAAAAGTGCAAAATAAGAAAAAGAAAAAGAAAAAGGAGAAGTCCCTTTACCCACCCCACACTTAGATTGCACTTACTTCCAAAAGTGCAATGGAAGAAGAAACAAACTAAATGGGGAAGGAGAAGGGGTACCTCACATATCGGGAGCTGGCGGTGGGGGCGGTGGGTACGGCCATCCTTGGGCGGCGCAGTAGCGGGAGGCGAATGCCTCGACGTTGGCGAGCTGAGCCGCTTGCCGATCAAGGCGCGCGTTCAGCCGCTGCTCCAGCAGAACCTGATGGACGGTCAAGCCTTCCAATTGCTCAATAATGCCATCCAACCGTCCTTCAATCCGTCCCATAAAATCTACCCCCACCGAAACATTCTCCGCATCCTCCTCGCCGTCCTCTCCCTCATCACTCTCTTCCTCCTCATCGACTTCCATGGGGGCCTTTCCCCCACTTGAACCTCCTGCACTTGAAGGACCTGTAGCTGCACCAACATAGGAACAAGACAAAATTCCCTTCGAAAGCTTCTTGGGAAGAATGCTTTCGAGGTTCCTATAACAAGTATTACTGTGAAAAAAACATGCAATGCAGGTCACAATGTGCCCTAGTCCTAGTTCGGACTTGGCTCTGTTGTGATGATTGTATAAGGCTTCCATGACAAAGAAGCCCAAATGCACCTTTATCTCATTATGCACATGCCACAAAATCAACAATTCAAATGCATTAACCCGGTTGCTCTCAGTCTTTCCTGAAAAATTAAAGCATACAAATTTATGAACTAATTGCAACACAGGGTCTTGGATTTGGGAGGTCTTGGCAAACCGGGGTTGGTAAACCCCTTGCCCTATCAATCGCCAAAATTTCTTGGCATCCAGATTTTCGGGCCACATGTAACCATTCCCGTCAATCGCTATACAAGCCCTAAGGCCATCAATATCCAAAGTTCGCTCGACGCCAAAGAGGCGGAAGGTCATGCTTCTAAGGCCTGTGTCCGGGTTGGTTTTAAAATTCAAAGTAGAGTAAAATTCTAAGTTTAGTTCCCTAAAGACCGGGGGGTTAGATTTCACAAATTCGTACCACCCTAGACTAGTTAACTTAGCTTTCACGCCCTCCGACCTATCTTGAACAAAAAGAAATTGCCAATCGAAAGTACGAAACGGAATGCTTTCTAAAGGAAATAGAGCTTTGTACCTCTTACCTTCATCGTCCGAGAGCACGGGAAAGTGACATTTGTATTTCCGGGATAGATTTGTCAGTGGGGCCATCAATGGGTCGGTGGGCGGCGTGTCATGTGGCACCGGCTCCGATGACGGTTCCGGGGGTTGGCGAGACGAACCATGTCTCTGATCGGCTACGGTTTTTCTCTTCATCCTACGATTGCACAAACATAAAAATAAAACAAGAATCAAAAACACAAGAACACAAAACCAAAGGGCAACTACTGTCAAATATACAAAACCCAAAAGCAGAAGAAAAAAGTAAAAATAAAATCCTATAAAGCAGTCAATCCATCAAGCCAAAATGAGAAAAAGAACAACAATAATAAGAATAATGAATAAAAGAGAGAATAAAGCAAGAATTCATACCTGATTCAAGGAAATTGAAACAAAAATAAAAACCTAGGGCAAAAGAATGGGGGAAAAAGGATGAGATGGAGAAGAAGAAGAAAAAGAAAAAGAAGATGAAGAGGAAGAAGAAAGTAAGAGAAGATAAAGAGAAGGGGAGAAAGGGAGGAAGAAGATGAAGAATGGAGAAGGAGAAGGAGAGAATGGGTTTTTAGAGAGAGAGAGTGAAAAGGGGAGAGAGAAAGTGAGAGAGAGGAAGGAGAAGAAGGAGAAGTGGTCGGTTATGAGAAGTTGAAACGGGGAAAAACATTAAATAGGCGGTGGAATTCCCTTGAGATTCAAAATTTGAACGCTCGGCACGCCGTGCCAAGCATTCAGCACGGCGTGCTGAGCGGGTTAAATGTACGTACCTGGAAACAGATAGGTGGCACGCCCGCGTGCTACTTTGGCACGGTGTGCTGCCTTAAAATTTACACATATGGCACGGCGTGCTGAGAATTTGACACGGCGTGCTGATCCTTTTCCTGGCAACTCCCTTTTTGGAACAGAAAGTCGGCACGGGGGCGTGCCAACTTAGCACGGCGTGCTGTTCTTCAGAACATTGAGAGGCACGGCGTGCAGCGTTTTGACACGGCGTGCTGACTTTTTTTCTCACAAATCTCGCGCGGGACAGAACAGCGGCACGCGGGCGTGCTGATGTGACACGCCGTGCCACCCTGCATAAGATCACTTTGGCACGGCGTGCTGATGTGGCACGGCGTGCAGCAGGCTTGTGCACACTTTTCTTCCGGAACAGCAGCCTGGCACGATTTCGTGCCACTTTGGCACGCCACGTGCCACACCCAACTGCACCTTGGCACGGCGTGCTGAGTAGTGGCACGGCGTGCTACCCTGAATTCTGCCAACTATTGCTTTTCTTCACATTTTGAACACGATTTCCGATTAACTTGCTTAAGTACCTAATCCTACACACAAAAACACACAAAAACATATTAACGTAAAAACTAATGTACACGGGAGGTCTACGCACCTCAGTGCTATGTTTATAGTCGGAATAGCTCGACTTCTACGCCCGCGGTTTAGCATTACACATCACGAAGGAGCAAGACTTGCTTCTCCTCCTTTATTCCTCCGCTGACATAGGACTTCAACCGGTGCCCATTCACTTGTTGAATTCCCTCCGGGGTTTCAATTTCCACCATCCCGGAGGGGTAAACCTTATGCACGGTAAACGGTCCCGTCCATCGACTCCGCAGTTTGCCCGGAAAGAGTTTCAATCGGAAATCAGACAAGAGCTCCAATTCCCTTTGGTTAAAACTCTTTTCTATCACATAAGCATCAATAGGGCAAAAAGGGTCTACAAAATTACAACTTTCAACATCTAATGGATAATTCATTGAGTTATAGACGTTGAACTTTACCTCCTCATTGTGCAACCGAAGAATAATCTTACCTTCCTAGACATCTATTAGAGTCCTACCGGTTGCAAGAAATGGCCTTCCAAGCAAAAGGGGCACCGCGCTATCTTCCTCCATATCCATCACCACGAAGTCCGCGGGAAAAATAAATTTGTCCACTTTTACTAGCACGTCCTCGACCACCCCCTTTGGTCTCGTGAGAGATCTATCCGCCAATTGGAGGGTCATGTTAGTTGGCTTTGGGTCTCCCAGTCCGAGTCTCCTGAAAAATGACAGAGGCATCAGATTTATACTTGCACCCAAGTCGCATAGGGCATTTGCGATCTCCAAGTTCCCTATCCGGCATGGGATAGTAAAACTACCCTTATCTTTGAGCTTGGGGTGGAAGTTTGTTAGTTATAATTGCCGAACATTCCTCTGTTAAGACCACCACTTCGTCCTCACCTAGCTTTCGTTTCCCTGCAAGAAGTTCCTTAAAGAATTTAGCATAAGAAGGCATCTCTTGGAGAGCCTCAATCAATGGCAAATTAAATTCTAACTTCTTAAAAATTTCCAGGAATTTGGAATATTTCTGCCCCAGTTTATCTTTCTTCTCCCTTTGAGGATAAGGAAGTTTAGGCGCGTAAGCTCTCACTGGGTCAGGAATTTTCCCTTTTTCAGTTGTACTAGGTTTGGGTTCAGAAATCGAGTCAGGGTTGCTTACCTCTCCCGACTCTTCACTTACCTCTGTAGGTTGGGATGGGATATCAGCGTTTTGCACCCGGTCCTCCACTTGCCTACCACTTCGTAGGGTTATAGCTTGAGCTGTCTCCCGATGATTGCCCTTAGGGTTTTGTTCAGTTCTACTCAGAAATGCTCCTTGAGGTCTTTCCTGCCTCTCCCTACTCAATTGAGCCACCTGCTTACCAAGATCCCTACAGTACGCTTCATTATCAGCAAGCCGAGACGAGATGTCTTTTAGTAATGACAAAACCGTCTCATCTTGCTTAGACTGTTGAGGCTGCTGTGGAGATTGTTCATTAGGAATAAATGGGGCCTTACCTAACCCCTGCTCACGGTGCTCATAATGGAATCCGGAAGGAGGTCTCAACACATTTTGGTTGTTACTATAGGACATATTCGGGTGTTGATACCTTCTTCCGTAATTGTTATTACTATTGAAGTTTTGTGAATAAGAGTTAGAGTTATTGTACCTTTGGTTTCCTCCCACAAAACTTACGTTTTCGGACGATTGGGCGAATGGGTCGCCCAGTTCACAATCTTGCCCGGGATGCTCCGCTCCGCATGATACACACAACACCGGTTGGTATTGTGGTCCATTTAAGTTCAGGCGGGACATCAACAGGTCCAACTTCTTGTTCACATGGTCCATAGCTGCATCTTGGCGTCCCAAATCTGCAGCTCAAACCTCATTCCTTGTTGGCGCGTCCGACTGCCACAAGGTACTTTTTCTAGCTAGCTCCGCAATCAACTCCTCGGCTTGTGTAGCCGTCTTCTTAAAAATGTCCCCACCTGCAGAAGAATCAATAATGGCACGGTTAGCTGGTGTTAAACCATGATAAAACGTGCTTACCTGAGTGAAACGCGGCATGTCATGGTGGGGGCAGTTCCGCAATAACCGTTGGAATCTCTGCCATGCTTCATTAAGAGTCTCCGTCCCAAATTGCCGGAATCCCATGATCTCGTTCCTTAGCTGAACCGTCTTTGATGGTGGGAAGTAGTATGCTAAGAATTGCTCCTCCAATTGGTCCCATGATGTCACTGATCCGGGCCTCAAGGATTTGTACCATTCCATTGCTCCCCCGCATAGTGAAAAGGGGAACAGCTTCAACCGCACAGCATCTTGGGGCACCCCACCGATTCGGACTGTATCGGCCACCATGAGGAACCGGTCTAAGTGATCATTAGGGTTGTCACTTAGTCGGCCACTGAATAGTCCGTTCCCTTGGATCAAATGGATCATACTGGATTTCAGCTCGAATTGGTTGGCAGTGATGGCTGGGATAACCACTCCGGATCTGTTCCGGGGCCGATGTGGAACCATTAGGTCTGTCATGACCATGTTATCTCTGTCACCACCCCTTCTTCTGTCAAACTCCTCCCGCTCTCGCCGGAGTTGCTCTTGTTCAACTCTTTCCCGGAGTTGTCTCTCCTCGTCATCACGCTGCTGCTGCTCCATTTGAACAATCTGCTCTTGGTGTACTCTACGGTTCCTGCTACACAAACGTTCAATTTCAGGGTTATAAGGTAAAAGCTCAGGATGCTGAGAACGAGTTCGCATAAGCTAGAAAACACACACAGAAATTAAAGAAACTAAATCGTAATAAATATTCACAGAAAAGAAAAATTATTTAACTATATGCACAGAAATGTTGCCTAGATCAGCAAATAGACCTTTTGCTAAATGATGCAGAAATATAAAGTTCCCCGGCAACGGCGCCAAAAACTTGATGGGTCCTAGGCGTAGTAGTAAACTAAACCTAGAAACGCACAACTAAGGCAGTGTACCTATCGTTGACAAGTAATAATTCTGGTTGGTCCAGGTATCGATCCCACAGAGAAAAGAATAATCTACAAACACTAAACTACTCGGGTTCCTTGCGTGTCCTAGGCGGAACGTAGTTTGGGTTGAATATATTAACGGCTAAACTATCCTACTCCTAGTTGATCTATTCCAGCTTACTTTGCACTTGAGTTTTGTGTTATCAATTGGCGGTTTACCGACCTATGAATACTAATGGGGATGGCTTTGTCAATTAATTACACAAGATGAATTTAACTCAACAATTAATCCTTGTTTATGCTCTTTCGATAATACAACCTAGCGTATCTAGATCTTTTAGGTCCTTAGCCGGTTTTCCTTGTTTAGAGGCGGTCTAATTCTAAAGCTCAGAAAATAGGGGCACGTAAGTTCCACAGTGTCGTCAATACTAATGGTTTCCTAGGTGTCAATCTAGGTAATGCCACAAATATGAACTTTACTAAATTAAGATCTTATGAGACTAGACATTCATTAAAGGAATTGCATAAAGAAAAGGAATAAAAATTGAAATTAACTTGCAAACAATTGTATTAATCAAGAAAGATGAACTGAGTTCAATGTTACAACCAAACACAATCAAATTGTGGAATCAAAACTAGCTTAATCAAATTACAAAAGAGAAGAAGAAAAACTTATGCCCTTTTGGTCCGATTAACCGGATTCCGACGGTGTGAAGATGCTTGGGGTGTACCTCTATAGACGAACTCGAGTCGGAACTAGGAACGTCGCAAAAGGGGAAGATTCTAAGTAAAGCTACAACCAATCAATAGTGCAAAACTCAAAGAGAACAAATAGTTCAAGCTCAAAAACCTCACTCCAAGTTTTTGCTATCACTCAAAAAGGCTGAAAAAAAGATCCTTTGAAACGCAGAAAATAACCTATTTATACGGCTAGGTTAAAACCAGCAAAAAAGAAGAGATGAAAGTAGGGCAACAGCAGGTTTCGGGGCTCGGCACGCCGTGCTGATGGAATTGGCACGCCGTGCTGCGCAGAACTGAATACGGCACGCCGTGCTGCTGGATTTGGCACGCCGTGCCGTGTGATTTTAGGTTTGGCACGCCACGCTGATCTGAGTGGCACGTTTTCGTGCCACTCCACTGGACTGCTCCTGAATGGCACGCCGGATTGGCACGCCGTGCCCTAATTGTGGCACGCCGTGCCACCTTGATTTTCAGCACTTTGAGCTCTTCTTTGCCGCTGATGCACCAACTTCCGGTCCGGGACATAATACCTGTCCAAAACAAGCACAAAGGACATAACGACACCAACGCCACGGACCATAAAAACAGCAAATAACAAAAATTATGAAAACAACCCTAGAAAGCACGAAAAGTACTAAAAGTTATAAAAACTACCCAAAACATAAAAGATCACAAAATATTCAAAAACCATACAAACATTCACGCAAAAGACGCTCAAAATTGCCGTTCAAACCACGAAATTGCCTAAAAGATAAGGTCAAAAACTGACCTTATCAAGAAACCATGTGATCTTGACAGGAACTAACCAAATCAAGTTGTAGCTAATCATTTACTATGTATGCCCACTCAATAAGGAATCAAGCAAGAATTCATATTAATTAACAAGAAAGACAGGCTTGAAAACCTCACAGAGAAACATAAGGTTGCTGCAGCTGGTCTAATTCAAGCTAACAGGATGAAATACAATTTAAAGTCTCATAGCCCTAAATTACATAATCAGCTTAGCCAACATTGCTTAAGGTCTTTTCCAATCAACAAGCAACCAAACTTTAAGTGTTTTATATAGACTTCATGCATCCTTAGGCTCAGAAAATCTCATTGGCTGACAAATCAATTAAACACAGAAAAATTGAAAAATTTATGATAAATTTTTACTAAACCAAAAATACTAGCATATTTACAAGTGGACAGTCTTCGTAGACATCAACAAAATATTCACAAGATTGCTAAAAACAACACAGAAAACCTAAGATTACTCAAAGCAGCAATGTTTTCAAGCAGGGTTTCTCAATTAGTAATTAATACCAAGCAATCTAGTAAATCAATCCAGTATTCTCAACAACATCACAATTATCAACAATAATTCCAGTAGGCAATCTAACCTCTCCCCCACACTTAAATTCTGCTTTGACTTGAAAGCAACTAAATCATGTAATTGTTTAGGCAAAAGTGAGGTAAAGAAACTACCTATCACATGGCAATCTTAAGGTAAAACATTATGGGGCAAAAGTTAAAGAGATATACTAGATGTCTTGAGATGGAGGAGGAGGAAGGCTTTTCACTCATCTGGTTTGGAGGAGACTTGCTTCTCTTCTTCAGCAGGGGTCTCTTTTTCTTCTTCCTAAATAGGAGTTTCCTTCTCCTCTTCCTCTTCCTTAGCAATCTCCATCAGGACGTTCTCACTGCTTTTGGGCTGAGCAATTTCTTATTGCTCGTTTTTCAACTCAGAGATAGTATTAGAGCTGTCGTCCTGCTGGTCAATCTTGGCAGCCAATCAAGAAATCTTCATCTCCAATAGGGCTATCCTAGCTCTGTCCTTAATCTGCCTAGCCCAAAGTCAGTCAATGTGTTTCACTATTTCTTCTATGGACATCTTGGAGATGCACTCATAATGTTTCAACTTTTCCTGATCAGTAAGTGTGAGGTCTTCTATGATCTGCGGTTGAGAGGATGTGGTGGATCTGGTGGCAGGTCTTCTCCTTTTTGCTGGTGTTTCCATTTTCTGCTTTTGAGTAGTCTTCGCAGCAAGTTCTTTTTCAAGTTTTGTAGCTTCTTCCCAAAGCATCCAATCTCTAGCAACTTTCTTGCAAACTCCTATCTGGTTTATGTTTCCAAACTCAAAGGCTGCAGGATAACACTCGAGAGTGAGATCTTCTGATGAGAATTCTGATAAGCAAGCTTCGCAATTTTAGTCACATAAGAACCACATAAAATCTTCCCTTAAGGCTTGCTGCTCTCGATGTAGCTTGTAAACCAAGCCCCAATATTCATTCTTTTGCCCTCACCATGCACCAAAGGGCAAAAAGGTCTTGGTTAGGAACATGGGATTGGTTGCTCCTTCCAAACAGGGAGTTAGCTATGAATTTTTGGAGGATTTTATGGCTGTGTTTCTTGATGTAGGATGTTGAAGATGTTGAGGAAGAATACTCGCTCCTTTCAATAATCTCTTTCCAAAAGGCGGTCGGGTTGAATTCAGGGATAAAATCAGTGTAGGCTTAAGCAAACTCTTCAGATTCCAGAAAGGTAGTCCCAACAACTCCCAAGTATTGGTTTAGTTCTTGCAATGAACACGTCTTTCTCTTTCCCATTACCCAAAAACTGCACTTTCTCTGATCATCAGGTTCTGTGATTTCTGGATTGTGACTGAAAGTGCAAATGAATTCCAGAGTTAGTTCCCTGTAGGCTGGCTCATCGTTTTAAGCATAGAACTCAAAACCTCCATTCTTTAATAGTTGGCAGATGTCCTCACTAAGGCCGAGCTCTTCCAAAACACTCCAATCAAAAGTTCTTGAAGCAGTGAAAGCTAGGCTGTTGAACTACTCAAATTTCTCTGCTTCCTTGGTGTTGAAGGTCTTCATCTTTGCCAGTGTTTTTTCCACAGTGCTTACTTCTGATTCGGAGGCTGAGACGTTGACAGAGGATGCAAAGAGCTTTGGATGAGTGTAACTAGCAGCCTTCTTAACATTTTTCTTTTCTTTGCCCATGGTGGCAATTTCAGCAATTAGATGGAGCGAAGAAATAGAAATGGTGAAAGAAAAACAGCGAAGTAGAGGAAATCAAAGAGATAAGGATGAAGAGAGAGAGTAAAATTTGAAAGAGATGAGGAGAGGGAAGTTGGTTACAGTATTTGAAATTAAAAATAAATTTGTTTGAGGAGAGAGAGAAAGAAAAAGCGGGAGTAAGAGTAGGACTGTAAGAGAGGAGAGAGAAAAATGGGACTGATTTGATGGCTTTCCCACTTTCCCATGTTTATCTCTTATAATCCTATTATTACTCCACTTCCCAATATTTGGGCACCTTTTCAAATCAGAAATTTGTTTATTCAAAATTTTAAAAGTAAAAAACGTGTGGTTGTAAAAACAAAAATATAAAATAAAGTTTGGAGTATAACAAAAAGAAAATGTAAATTTTTAGCTTGATGTTACTTCCCATGCTTAATTCAATCAAATACCTACAAAGAAAGAAATTTATCATTAAAATATTTACACCAAAAAGTTAAATTAAAAATATTTAGGGGGGGTAGAGGTTTCCAAGCAAAATTGCTCCAATTGGTGTTTGAAGTAGACACCAAGCAGTCTAAGGTTGCTTAAGGAGGCTCAAGGTATTCTTGCGCAAAAAAAGGCTTTAGTCTCTGACCGTTGACCTTGAAGACTTCCCCATATTGATTGACAATCTCAATGGCTCCATGTGGGAAGACTTGGGCTACTATATAAGGTCCCGTCCATCTTGACTTAATCTTTTCTGGAAAGAGTCTTAATCTTGAATTGTACAGCAAAACTTTCTGACCACGGTAGAAAGTCTTTCCTTGAATTTTCTTGTCATGCCCTTTCTTAATCTTTTCTTTATAGTTTATGGCATTCTCATAGCTAAACAATCTGAACTCTTCCAGTTCATTAAGCTGTAATTTCCTTTTGTCTCCAACGACATTCCTGTCAAAATTAAGATAAGTGAGAGCCCATAAAGCCTTAAATTCTAATTCAACAGGAAGATGATAAGCCTTTCCATAGGGCAATCTAAATGGTGACATTCCAATAGGAGTCTTGAAGGCTGTGCGATATGCCCAAAGAGCATTATCGAGCTTGCTTGACCAGTCTCTCTTAGAATTGCTAACAATTTTCTCAAGAATTCTCTTAATCTCTCTGTTGGAGATCTCAGCTTACCCACTGGTTTGTGGGTGATAGGTGTAGCAATTCTATGAGTGACTTTATACTTAGCAAGAAGCCTTTCGGATTGATTATTACAAAAATGAGTACCTTGGTCACTGATTATTGCTCTAGGAACTCCAAACCTTGTAAACAGTTTCTTAAGAAACTTTACCACAACTCAGGCATCGTTGGTAGGACTTGCTATAGCTTCTACCCACTTACTTACATAATCCACAGTAACCAAAATTTATTTATTACCGTTTGAGCTTGGAAAGGGTCCTATAAAATCAATGCCCCAAACGTCAAAAATCTCACATAGAATGATATTATGCAAAGGCATAGCATTCTTGGCAGAAATGCTACATGATCTTTGACATTCATTGCACTCTAAGACAAGCCTATGGGAATCCTTAAAGATTATGGGCCAAAAGAATACACACTCCAAAACCTTAGAGGCTGTTCGGTTTGCACCAAAGTGACCCTCGGCTTCTTGAGTATGGCACATGGACAAGATTGCTTGAGCCTCTTCTTATGAAACACATCTCCGAATAATATGATATGCACACAACTTAAACAGAACGGGTTCCTGCCAAAAATAATATTTCAAATCCGAAAAGAATTTCTTCTTTTGTTGGGAAGACAGATAACGAGGCATAACACCATAAGCTCAATAATTTGCAATATTAGCAAACCAAGGTGTAGAGTGTACCGCATAGAGTTGCTCATCAGGAAATGAGTCGGCAATCTCAGGTTGCTTACCAAGGTTGCTTAGTGGAATTCTGGACAGGTTGTTTGCAGCTACATTCTTTGAGCCTTTCTTGTCTTTAATCTCAAGATCAAACTCTTGTAGAAGCAATAGCCATTGAATAAGATAAGGTTTCGCATCTTTTTTGGCCAATAGGTACTTTAAGGCTACATGATCTGTGAAGACTGTAATCTTGGATAGAACCAAATAAGATCTAAACTTGTCAAAAGCATAGACAACCATAAGCAATTCTTTCTCTGTAGTTGTGTAGTTTTACTGAGTCTCTGTCAAGGTTTTGCTCGCATAGTAAATGGGTTGGAAATGCTTGTCAATTCTCTGTCCCAACACTGCTCCAATGCAAGTGTCACTTGCATCACACATTAGCTCAAAGGGAAGGTTCCAATTGGGAGCAATCAAGATTGGAGAGTTAACCAATCTTGCCTTGAGAGTCTCAAATGCTTTCTCACAGGCTTCATCAAAGTCGAACTGGACATCCTTATGTAAAAGGGTTGTAAGTGGCTGGGCAATCTTAGAAAAATCTTTGATAAACCTTCTGTGGAATCCAGCATGGCCAAGAAAGCTTCGGACTTCCTTGACTGATGTTGGAGCAGCCAGCTTTTCTATTACTTCAACCTTTGCTCTATCAACTTCGATGCCTCTTGAGGATATCTTGTGACCAAGGACAATCCCCTTATTAACCATAAAGTGGCATTTCTTTGAGTTAAAAACAAGATTAGTCTCCTTGCATCTGATTAGGACAACTTCAAGATTACTGAGGCAGGATTGGAAAGTCTTACCATATACTGAGAAGTCATCCATGAAAATTTCCACAGTCTTTTCAACCATGTCATGGAAAATTGTCATCATGCATCTCTGGAAGGTTGCAGGAGCATTACATAATCTGAATGGCATCCTCCTATAAGCATAGGTTCCATATGAATAGGTAAAGGTTGTCTTCTCTTGATCTTGTGGGTGGATTGGGATTTTGTTGTATCTTGAGTACCCATAAAGGAAACAGTAGAATGCATAGCCAGAAAGTCTTTCCAGCATCTGATCTATGAATGGCAAAGGAAAGTGATCCTTTCTTGTGGCATCATTGAGCTTTAGTAATTAATGCAAACTTTCCATCCAGTGACTGTTCTCGTGGGAATAAGTTCATTTTGCTCATTTTGAATGATAGTAATCCCACCTTTCTTAGGCACTACTTAGACAAGACTAGTCCAAACCGAATATGAGATTTGGTAGATAATCCCAGCATCAAGTAGCTTGATCACCTCCTTCTACACAACTTTTTTCATGTTGGGGTTCAGTCTCCTTTGGGGTTGCACAACAGGCTTGTGGTCTTCCTCCATTAGAATATGGTGAACACAAATAGAAGGGCTAATCCCTTTGATATCTGAGATTGTCCAGGCCATTACTTCCTTGTTCTTCCTCAACACATAAAGTAATTAGGCTTTTTGATCTTGGGTAAGCTTGGAGGATATAATTACAGGAAGGTTGTGTGGTGGATCAATAAAAGCATACTCTAAGTGGGAAGGTAGTGGTTTAAGCTCTAAAGTGGGAGGTTCTTCAATGGAAGGTTTGAAGTATAATGTGGGTGTATAATTCAAAGGTTCAATAAACTGTCTGCTTCCTAAGATTGCTGGACAGCCTGTTTCAGCTTTAATTTGCTTCTCCGTAGTTTCTTCTTCTTCTTCAAAGTCCGCCTCCTCAAATTCCTGCATAAAGAAGGGATTTAAATTCACATCAGTGGCATCAATGAAATAACAATAATCATCACAAGCAAGGGGATACTTCATAGCTTCATTCATCTTAAAAATAACTTCCTCATCATCAATTTTTAGAATTAACTTGCCATTGTGAACATCAATCAATGCACGGCCTATTGCTAAGAAAGGTCTTCCTAAAATAATAGGAACATGCAAGTCTTCATCCATATCCATCAAAATGAAATCAACAGGAAGTATAAACTTTCCTACCTTGACTAAGACATCCTCAATTATTCCCCTAGGATACCTCACAGTTCTGTCAGCAAGCTGTATAGAAACCCTAGTAGGTTGAGGTTCTCCTAATCCCAATTGTTTGTAAATGAAGTATAGCATAAGATTGATACTTGCTCGTAGATCACAAAGTGCATTCTCAGTATTAAGATTGCCTATAGAGTAGGGTATAGAAAAACTCCCTGGATCGTTGATCTTGGTACGCAGAGGTTGCTTGCTCTGTAGGATCGATGAGCAGTCTCTGTTGAGTTGTACCATTGCTACATTCTCCAATTTCTTCTTTTTGGCTAGAAGCTCTTTCAAGAATCTCACATACATAGGCATTTGTGCAAGTGCTTCCGTAAAGGGTATGTCTATGTGAAGCTTCTGGAACCAAGAAATTGTCAAATTGCTTGGCCATCTCATGTTGCTTGAATCTTTGTAGGTAAGGAATCCTTGGTTGATAAGCAGGTACAGACTGGCTATCTTGAACAGAAGTGCTTTGAATAGGATCTGATGTTGCTTGAACTTGATCCGGTTGAGCAGTTTCAAGTTGAGTTTGAGGTTGCTTAACCGTATCGAAAGGCTTCTTAGTGCTCTGGGCAATCTGAGGTTGTGTGACTTATGTATTCTCAGGTTGCTTGTTCTCCTCAGCAGTCTTCTCTCCTGTATTTCCCTCATCATCAACAATGGTCATCTTATTAGGTGGCTTAACATTCTTACCACTCCGAAGTGTAATAGCGTTGCATTCCTCTCTTGGATTGGATTCGGTATTACTCGGAATGACTCCCTTGTTCTTTGGAGTGACAATGTTCACGAGTTGCTGAAGCTGAGTCTCCATATTCTTTATGTAAGCTTGAGTCTGCTTCATGAATTGAGACATCATTTCCTTCATCTCCTCAACCTTGGACTTCTTAGAATTATAAGAAGGTCCAGCTTGTTGAACATTCTGAGATTTCTGATGTACTTGAAAATTACTATGATTCTGCTACAAAGGTGCTTAAGATTGCTTACCTGGTTGCTGCTTCCAAGAAAAATTAGGATGGTTACGCCAAGCTGGATTGTAAGTGTTGGAAAATGGATTGTTCTTCCTTGGATTGTTTCCAATGTAATCACATTGCTCTTGAGTGAGTGAAGTGTCACAGTCAATGTTTCCATGGTTGCCACCACAAAAATCATAGGAAGGCTTTGAACTTGAAATAGCTAAGACATTCTGTTTTACCAACTGTCTAAGAATCAAGTCTACTTTGTCGGAAAGATTGGCAACAACATCTGATTCTGCCATCTTTTCTCGATCTTGCTGAGTGCCATTTATAGCTGGTATTGACCAATCTTTCTATCAGCTCATAAAGCTCTTCAGGTGCAAGCTCTTCCAGGTCTCCATTGGCCACGGACTCAATTTGAATCTTATATGCATTGGTCAAACCATTGTAGAAATTCTGAATTTGCATCCACATGGGAAATCCATGGTTTGGTACTTTTCTCAAGAGTTCCTTGTATCTCTCCCATGCTTCTGACAAAGATTCATCAGGTTGCTGACGGAAATGGGTAACCTCGTTCCTTAGCTTGATTGCTTGTCTAGGTGGACAGTACTTAGTTAAGAAGACTCGTGCCATCTCATCCCAGGTTGTAGCTGAGCCTGGTTGAAGGTTTTTCAGCCAACTTTTAGCCTTATCCCTTAATGAAAAAGGGAAAAGCTTTAATCTTATCACATCATCTGAGACTCTTCGATTAGTATGGAAGGTATTACACATATTCACAAAATCTTGGATGTGAGCATTTGGATCTTCTTCGGGTAATCCTCCAAACTGAACAGCAGCTTGAAGCATTTGAATCATGCAGGCTTTGATCTCAAAAACATTGTCCCCTTCATTAGGTATCACAATGCGGAAAGAGTGTCCCTCAGTGATAGGTCTCGAATATTCCTTGAGTCTTTGCCTTGGAGGGGGCAAGTGAACCTCTCCCTCTCCTTCTGGTGGTGGATTTTGTTCAACCATTCTCTGTCTTCTGCGAGTTCTTCTTGTAGCACCACTTCTTCTCCTACAAGTTCTCTCAATCTCTGGATCTATAGGAATTATAGGAATACAAGCTCTTTTCATACACCAGGAGATTGCTTAAACAGAGAATTTCTGCACAAAAACATAAGACACCAACTCAACACACACAAATTTAAAGGAAATTTTAAGAATTTGCAATCGTTACTCCCTGGCAAAGGCGCCAAAAACTTTTGCCTAGAGGTTGCACTAGTAAGTATACTAGGTCAATTGTAGTATTAGGCAAGACAAGTGTAGTATCCACAGGAAGTAAATCACCAAAATTAAAGGTTTTCCAGTTAAATTGGCACAAAGAAATTATATAAATCGAAAATAGAGAACATGCAAGGTAGGAAATATACGATTGCGTAGAAGAGAATAATATAAAACAATAATGATAAAGACACAGGCTTTCACTAGCTAAGTACGCAATCTCAGAATATCTTTCTCTAGAATTTGCTATGAATATATTAAGGAACGTAGATCTAAGGTTTCTTGCCCCATATTCACCAAGCTTATCTTTTGACCTTACTTGGATCTATGACCCATAACTAAGCTTATCTCTCGACCTCACTTAGCATAGAGCATCATGCATTAAGCTTAGCAAGCATTCCACATCAAGTAGAAACCCTTAGCACACTCCGAAGCTCCTCTCGGTCTCATGGAAAGTGTGTGTGTGTGTGTGTGTGATTTTCTATATTCCTAAATCTCCTCTCGGTCTCATCAGGAATACCAAAAATATGAGAGGACCCTTTCCCATATTTAATTAAGCATTTCACCACACAATCATCAAAGCATGATATTCATAATAAAAACAGAGGAAGACTTCTTAAGACTACCAGCCTAAGCTGGTTTCAGCCTGCTAGGAAACCTACTCACTGCACATAATAGCAATAAAAAGAGATTTCCCAGATAGAAAATATTAAACTTACAAAGAACTAATATAATTGCCAACTAAAAATGTATTCAAATTAACAAGTAGTTGAGCCAATTAAATGCTACACCTACCTCTAAATAGTAGAGTATTTATAGTTCCAAAAAGAGAGAACTAAAGAAAGTGAGGTGTCAAAAATGTATGGTGCAATTAAAAGATAAAATATTGTCAAAAATTTACAACCACAAGAGCAAGTGGCTTCCTTGAGAAGCCAAGGATAGTAGTGGAATTCCCCCAAAAAAATATCTCCTCCTCCTCTCTTGGGCCGCGCTCTTCTTCATCAAATCAGGCCCATTCCTGCCGCTTGCCTTTAACAATCTTCTTTTCTTCTTCTTGAGCACTTTGAGACTTCCTTGATTAAGCAAACTTGCTGACTGAGGCAGAAGGCCCGGAAAAACTCATATTTAGCCATGTTTCCTTTATTCTTAATAGAATTTTAATCAGTTTAATGTTGAATTCTTACTAAATTACTTGATATAATTTTTACTTATCACACTCCCCTGCAAATTGAACCGCGGAGGCAACAACAGTCAACAGTCAATTTGTCACGTAGCCATAGAAACTGAGTCTTAGAGAGGCTCTTGGTCAATACATCAGCAATCTTATCAGTGGAGCACAGGTATTAAACATGTAACTTTCCATATGACACAAAATCACATATAAAATGAAAATCAATCTCTAAATGCTTACTCTGATTATGAAACACTGGATTAAGAGTAAGATAAGTGGCACTAATATTATCAAAAAAACAAGGTAGGCCATCGAATCGGGGGAAACTAATCTTATGGAGAAGAATTCGTAACAAATGCATTTCTGAGGTAATAATAGCTAGAGCATAATACTTTGCTTCAATAGAAGAGTGAGGCACTGTTTGTTGTCTCCGAGAGCACTAGGAAACAAAATTTGTACCAAGGAAAATAGCATACCTAGTAGTAGATTTTCTGTCATCAACATCACTAGGCTAATCTGAATCTGTATAACCGGTAAAAGCATAGTCAGTGGGTCAAATAAATAAGCCATGCATTTTCATACCTCGCAAGTAACGGATAATGCATTTAAGGGCAGCCTAATGATCCAAGGTAGGGAGATGCATGAACTATGAAATGGGATTGACTGCATAAGAAATATCCAGGTGTGTAAAGGTGAGATATTGTAACCCTCCAACGAGAGGCCGAAATAAAGTAGGATCATGATATGGTTCACCTCTTGTTTAGTGAGCCGAACCGAAGAATTCATAGAACTAGAAATCGTTTTGCACTTGGTCATTTGAACTCTAGCTAATAAATCCGAAATATACTTGCATTGATGAAGAAACAAGCCATTACTACACCATAACACCTCAATCCCAAGGAAATAATCCAACCTACCCAAGTCTTTAATTGCAAATTGAGTAGATAAATAAGAGAGCAAATGATATGTAAATGTAGCATCACTACCCATCAACAAGATATCATCCACATAAATAAGGCAACATAAAAAATCCAAGATGAACAATAAAGTATAAGGATGTATCGGTCTTAGAACCAATGAAACTGAAATGAATGAATGCAGTAGTGAGACATTTGTGCCATTAGCGAGGATCCTGCTTCAAACCGTATAATGATTGGCATAACTGATTAACATAATTAGGATAATTTGGTTCAAGAAACCGAGGAGGTCATTGCATAAAAACTTTCCCATCCAACGAACCATGCAAGAAGGAATTTGAGACATCTAAATGTTTGATTACCCAATGTTGAGACACTACAAGTGAGAGCAATAACCAAATGGTGCCAGGTTTAACAACTGGGCTAAAAGTGTCATGAAAATCTATTCCAGGGCATTGATGATAACCTTTAGCAACCAATCAGGCTTTATACTGATCAACAGATCCATCAGGCTTCCTTTTAATAAGAAAAATCTAGTGATAACCCATCAAATTCTGTGTGCTAGTAGGGGGAACCAACTCCTAAGTTCTATTTTTCACTAAGGCCATATATTCCTCGGCCATAGCTACTCTCCATTCGGGTATTTTCAGTGCTCCCACATGACTGGCTACCTCGATATGAATAGCAGCAATAATATGCATTGAGAAGGGTTGATGTGGTTTCAAATTACCCGTTTATTGACAAGTGACCATACGATGTTGTTTTTGAGCCGAAGGAGCAGCCATGTTATCATTGATAGGACCTAGAGGTCGAATGTATCCAAATCAACAACCAAGGACAATCCTCGGTCAGCAGAAGCAGGTTTGGGAACTGGAGTGCGTGACACAACCCGAGATGGCGAGGCAGAGGTTCGAACATTTGCATTGGGCATTAATTGCAGTGGGGATTAGGTGGTAGTGTTTAGCCGAAAGGGTGTGGTCGGTTCAAAGGGCGAAATCAGTGAGGAAGGTAATGGTGGGCTTAGGAGAACTAGATTTGTATCATTTTGTGAAGCTGATGATGTAGGTGAGGATGTCAGGTTTGTGTGCAGTAAAGATGCAGGTATCATGGACTCTTATATAATGGGCAATGGAATGGTATCATTGTTGGATGGGTTATAGGAGCTTACATCATCTAATTTCAAACTTGGGAACACCTGTTCATTAAATAAAATATGGCGTGAGATATAAACATGACTAGTAAGAGGATTGAAACATTTATAGCCTTTATGCAATTTGCTATTACCAAAAAAAAAATACAAGCAATAGAGTGAGGTTGCAATTTGTTTTTAGAGTACTGTCGGAGCCAAGGATAACAAAGATAACCAAAGGCATGTAACAATGAATAATCGGGGACTTGACTAAATAATTTATCATATGGAGTATCAAAGTTAATGGTAGAAGTGGGAAGACAATTAATAGTATAAACAGCAGTAGTTAATGTAGCAATCCAAAATTTTATCGGTAAATGACAATGATGCAATAATGCCAAACCACTTACAACAATGTGACGATGTTTACATTTTTCACATCCATTTTATTCAGGGGTATATGGACATGAAACCCTTTGAGTGATGCCATGCTTGGTTAAATATTTAGTGAGAGCTTGAAATTCCCCACCTCAATCAGCTTGAAACATTTTAATTGATGTATTAAATATTTCTCAACAAGTGTACGAAAGGCAATGGAAGTAGGTAATACTTCAGACTTCTTTTTGAGAAAATAAATCCAACAATATTTAGTGAGGTGATAAAAAATACCACATAATAAGAGTATCCATCAAAAGATTGAATTGGTGCAAGGCCCAATACATCGGAACAAATTAATTCAAGTGGTGCAATGCTTGAAAATTGGAACGTGAGAATGGCAATGGTGTGCCTAAAATACACACTATTTAGCAGTGTACTAGGTCGCAAGTAATAAATTAGTAAGTAGAGTATCGTATCCATAGGGATTGTGATAGTTGTGCACAACTTGGAAAAACTATGTGGTTCCAAATAATAGAGAGAATAAGTAACACAGTTTATAAAAGGTGTTTGGCTGGTTAAACTATTATTTAATAACATAAACAACAAGTAAAATAACGACAAACAATAATATTTTGTAACTTGAATGGGACACAACATAGAGTGGGCATGCTTGTAATATTAAGTATACATTCAAGTTCAGATCTATTGTTTCAGTGAGAATAAGGTATCTCTCACGACATTCACAATAACTAATTGGTCCTCGTGCTATTGATCCTAAGCATACATACTAGATATAACATGGTCAGCCTCAACCTAGCATACATACCAGTATAAAGAACAAGAAAGCATTCAACAGAGGTGCTATGCGACCATTGAAACCCTTAGATATAAATACAAATCACATGGTCAGTCTCATTGCTAATTTACATGTTTGAAAGGTCATTCCATTCATGGACTTATACTCCATGGTTAGGCAGTCCACAAATTAAGCATAAAGTGATCAGTTCTAGAAGGATTAAGAGCACACATTGAAACACACACATTCACAACAAAAATGAAGATGAAAATACTAGATAATATTACTTACAAAACCCATTCTTAAGGTTGGTCCATCCAAAAGGGTCTACTCCTCCTTCTCCATGGTTGACACAACTTGGTTCAGGTGGAGATCTCCATTACAACTCTAAAAACTAACTAACTACTACTATACTACTATAGAACGGAAAGAAAGATAAAAGGATAGAGATGGAGGCTGTCCAATCCAAAAAAACTTCCTTAACAACCTTAAAACATGAGAATATAACCCTAAAAAATGTTTAAGAATAAAATCCTAAAATGCACAGGATTGTGACATGTGTTCAAATCCTATTACAAGATGGTAAAAATATCTAAAAAGGCGAAAGGAATATGCCATAAGAATCTCTAGCTCATCAGATCACGGGTTCCAAAATTGCTCTCCAAGCAAGTCTGTACAAGTTGTGCGCAGGACCATTGGACACGTGTTAGCTCCTCAGCAATCTTGCGGAATGTGCCAGAATTTGTCTCCTCCACGCCACAACTCTCCAAAACCTAATGCTGAGAGGAAATTTCATGGAAAGTGGGTAAGAAAGGGTATAAACGACATTTAACACAATTTAAGCATATTCAGACCCACACAACTTGTAATCATGTGATTATACATTGAAACAGGTTAAAACGCACAACTTAATTAGATATAAATTGGACTTATTAGGCAATTTATGGATTTTTCTAGTTGAATAGGCATGACATAATTGATTATTAGATGAATTAGAATGAGCAATTTTATTACTAGCAAGAGTTCGTTTAACAATTAGTAAGGAAGGATGTCCCAAACGGGCATGCCAAAGATATAAAGAAGCTAAATTAGCCATCAGAGAAGCAGAGTTATTGGACTTCAAGCATAACTAATATAATCCATCATTACTCTCGCCTTGGTATAAGATCTTCCACATTTCCAAAGCCCTCATAAGGAACTTTTGAGAAAAAAATTCAATAGAAACTAGGTTAGCGTTAGTTAATGCATAAATAGATAACAAATTTTGACTAGAATTTGGAATATGCGGTATATCGCGAAAAGAAAAAAATTGATCCCCTAAACGAAATTGAGAAGAACCAATGTGAGGATAGGAATTTTCATACCATTACCAAGCTGAACGACCTCCGTTCCTTGGTATTCAGAATGAAGAGCAAGGTTCGCCAAGTTTGATGTTAAATGATGTGTAGCTCCAGTGTCAACAAGCCATGGTTGAGAGTTAGTTTTTGTTGTAGCAAGGTTGGACATAGGGTGTTTAGGTTTAGGGCTAGGGCATTAACGGGCTAGATGTCCAAGTCCTCTGCAGTTATAGCAAGTGGTCCTCTAGGTGTCCATATCAACGGACCGAGTTTGAGGTTGATTTAAGATGAACTGCTGTCCAGTTTTGGTGTACTGCTGATCGGACTGAAATTGTGAACCATGAAACTGTTGGCCTAGATTCTAACCTCCACAGCCTCTGCCCCTTCCATGGCCTCTTCCACACTAGCTACTTCTAGTGCGATCGGCATAATGAGCGGTGGGCTAAACAGTGATTTGTTCAATGGTTTCAGTAGCATCATTGATAGGTTGTCAACCTGTCAAAGTTTAATTTAATATCTCCGGTTCCTTATACTGGGTAGTATAGCAAGAACGGGGTCGAACCAAAAGGATTAATGTAGGTATATTTATTTGCAAAAAGAAAGAAAATTGATTGGATTGAAATAAAAATAAATGATGTGATTCGTGAATTTGCAGAATGTAAATTAAGACAGAATAAATCAATAGAAAGAAAAACTAGCCGAGATACTTTTTAGTTTAATTCCGTAATTCAATCACAGACACCAAAGATCCAATTCAATTATCCAAATAGATAGAGTTATAGTTAAAGGTGAAACACACTCAATAACCAATCTTTTCTTAATTTATCGATAGTTCCGGGAAACGCCCGAATAAACTACTTCCCTAGCCAATAGATAATCTCCAAGAAACCTCTTAATAAGAATTAACCTATGGCAGCATTAAACACAAAAAAGACCTCTATCTTAGTTAATGAAATCGGAAATGCCGTAAATCATAAAAACTAAACTATTCAATTCCGTTAAATTTACACGAAGCTAACTTGCCACTTTGATAGAACAACAATCACGGATATATTATTCTATTCGGTGATATATAGTACAATCAATCAATTAACTGGCCAAATCAATTTGATTAAATCCACAGCAATATAACAAATTATAATCACAGGAATTGAATAAATATTCGAATAAAAGAACATGGTTAAAACACAAGTCTCATGAATCTGATGGAATTAAACTTCAAAGTACCTCAACTAGAAAAGAGTTTAGCTGCTCATAACTAAACAAATTCTACCAAAAATCTT
Source organism: Euphorbia tirucalli (assembly GCA_039660915.1). Classification (NCBI taxonomy): domain Eukaryota; kingdom Viridiplantae; phylum Streptophyta; class Magnoliopsida; order Malpighiales; family Euphorbiaceae; genus Euphorbia; species Euphorbia tirucalli. The sequence continues at coordinate 68,600,246 of CM077632.1, forward strand.
CAGGAACAACGTGCAACCTTCCCTCTTGATAGCCTCCCAAAACATTTTAGAAGAAGTAAAAACAAAAACAGTCTCCACCTTCTCCTCTTTTTCTCTTTTATAGCTCTCCTACTCCTAACCTAATTAGGAGTCTCATTAACCTACTTAATTAAAGAGGCCTGCTGGAAATTAAAGTGCAAGCCATGGGCTCCTTAAAGAGAAATCTGGCCCAATTAAGAAGAGAAAGTCAACAAGAGTTGACCCGCAGGACCCGAACAAGCTACAGAAAACCTCAGCTAACTTCCTCGATATAGCTCCGATTGGCGCGATTCAAGGTGCTATAGAAAGCTAACGGACAGATGCACAATCTTGCAGAACAAATCTTGAGCTAAAACAGCCTCGAACACTGTTGTAAATCCAGTTGAAGTTCAAGCTCCAACAAAACCTCTTCTAGCAGTCTTCCTAAAAAGCCAAAACCTACTTCCAAGCACCTAAAAGAGGTAAATAACACTAAATAAGGATACATAAAATAAAACAAACAAACTAATCAAGAATATAATAAAAATAATACTAAAATGCGAAAATAACTAAGAAAATAAGTTAAAATGCACCTAAATATGCCTATGTGAATATGAGTTATCAAATTCCCCCACACTTGGATCTTTGCTTGTCCTCAAGCAAACTAGGACTAAAGGAAAATTTCTCCCGAAATTGACTATGGCTGAACCCTAGTAAATCCTTAACCGTTCATTCAAGGAAGTTAAACCACCAAGATTCCATAGGAAGTTTCAAAACTCCACAAGCCAATAAGCTTAATCATAAGAACTAGAAAATCAAACAAGTCAACATAAACAAAACATTTAACCCAACTTCACAAGACTTAGTCAATTGAAAAACCATCACAAATTATTTAATTAACTAACTTTAGGCAAGTGGATCGTCCAACTTAGAAGGACATCTAGAGATTTTAAGCTTTTATTCATATTTAAAGCACTTCAAACCAAGATAGTTACCAAATTAAGCATAGGGTCAACATCCCAATTTTGCGAGTATTGAAAAGGCCTCTAATGAGGGGTAACTCTCCCTATAGGTCATACTCCATACACAAAGTCATTGTTTTTAACTTTGCTTAAGGTGAGGTGGGCCTATCCCCCAACTCAAAACCCATGGGTGTTGGAATGTAAAAGGTCTCGCTTTTTCGAGCAATGAAAAGGGTCTCTTATGAGAAGTTTGCTCTCTCTCTTAAGCCACTCTCCATACACAACGATTGATTTTTGTCATACCTTGCTTAAGGCGAATTGGTCCCATCTCCCAATTCAAGGCTCAAGTGTAATCGAGACGATTAAATTCTAAAATTTACATTTTCAAAATAATTCAACCAGCATCATCAATTATAAGCTAGACTCTAGTTATCTCATCCTCCATAAGTTGGTAATAATTCACTTGCTTTACATTAACTAAAAAAATTTTTTTTGAAAGCAATTGATCAATTAAACTTCATCACATTCTGTCAAAATTAAACGTAGAGTCATATGCAAACCAAGCTCAACCCCCAATCCTTATGACAAACCTACTAACATGCTTTGTTTCTAATTCTTCCTACTTCCAATTGGTGTATTATATTCAATGATGACAAAAATTAGGATTTTTGGTCGGGTGTCGAATCCGCCAAAAATAATTAAAGAATTTTCTTGTCTATTCCTAACAATAAATGATTGTAGCCGGGTAAGTCGAGGTCGAACCCTAGGGATTTAATACTCAATTTAACAGTTGCTTCTTAACCAAAAGTAAATTAAAACGGAAAATTAAAAACAGGGGGGGTTTTGTTGATGATTGTTGAAACAAAGAAACTAAGGTTAAATAACTAAAACAGGAATTAAAGATTGCTGGAATTTTAATAAAGTGAAAAGAATGATATAAAAATTTACTTCGCCCTAGGACATTCGTTAACTTGAACGTTAGTATCAATCATTGATATTAAAGATAATCATTTAATTTCCCCTAGACCAGTTAAAACCTCTAGCTTAGCGCATCGAGATCAACCTTCCCAAAATCGGGTTTACCTAGCACGACTCAAATAAACCTCTTCCCGAAAGACAACCCCTCCTTAACGGTTTAGAGTTTAGCCCAATGGGAGCCTTAAGTTCAAGGAAAGCCTAGCCTAAACCAATTAAATTCTTAGCGAAAATAATTTAAATTCAAGTTTTTTAATCCCTTTAAACGTTCTCAAGTTAATAATTGAGATTGGAAACGAATCTAATTACTAACAACAATTTATTAAATTGCAATCTAAGAATCTGGCCAAGAAATCTAAATTACAATATAATAAAAGAGAAAATAATCTCTTGAAGCAAGATTAAAAACATAGGGGAATTAAATGAACAATAAAATAATCGATCTCACAATACTAATTCAAGCTTTGAATTCCTTAGGCAAAGTAGAAGATTTAGCTACACATAGCTAAAAGAAAATAATACATGAAGAGAAAAAATAATGTTGAAGAAAAATAATAGAACTTGGAAGAAAGAAAGAGAGAAGGACGTTGGAGAGAGAGCCAGAGATTGACTCCTAAAAATCTCTTAAATACTAACCTCTTAAAAACCTACTTTGAATCCAACTCTAATTAGGAGAAATAACAATACTCCTAAATAAGAAATATAACTAATTTAGAAAATAATTAATTATCCTAAATTAATGCTGTCAAAACTTCCTAAGTAATTGCTGGAAATTAGCTTCCATGATAAGCCTTTTTTCCTTGATTTCAGCTCTTCCCTCTTTTGCAAAACAGCCCCTGCCGCAACTCCCTTAGCTTTGGGCAAGGCTAATTATGGTTCAGTTCCAAAAGACCCCAGATTCTCCACATTTTGTCTCCTTTTCTTCAAAACATTCCTGAAAACACACAATTCACTGAAAGCAAGTAAAAGGGCCCAAAATTGTGGATTTAAAAATCAAAATGAAACATATTTCATAGCAAAATACCAATATAAAAACGAGTTATCAAAATTCCGCCACACTAACTCCATACTTGTCCTCAAGTATGAATCAAAACAAAACCACAACCCTCTCTAATGTCATTCACCCAAGATCGAGCTTCTCAACTAGACTAATTTAGAGAAAACTGAAAAAACATAACTTCTTTAGGCAACCTCCACACTCATGTCACTTTCGTAAAATTCAAGCAAAATGGCTTTCACAATATTTTCATTCAAACCAAAGCGATTGAGTCCAATTAATTATTTATAGCACACATAATTAAGTTACGACTTCAAGATTTTAATCTTGTACTTATGGAATTCTCAACGAAGACTAAACAAAATACCTCATCAAATCACACAACCACTTGATTAAAGAGGACAGAAAATAATTTGGACAATTAATCTTTGAAACCGTTTTGTAGCATTTTTTCTTTTCTTTTGGGGATGCGAATATCCGTTCCTATTAGAGCATTCCCGGTTGCTAGCCGAGTACCCCTAATCATAGTAAATATTGCAGTCCTTAACCTTACTTTGGGACGCAAATATTCGTTCCTATTAGAGCATTCCCGGTTGCCAGCCAAGTACCCCTAATCATAGTAAATATTGCAGTCCCTAGCGGCTACTAGCACGGCCCATAACCACTTTTGTGGACAGCGGGACCTATGAGACAATTAATATGAGACTTATTATAACCAAAAGAAAAAAATTATCCATCTCTTTAACCAAACAATTCATGGATTTAACAAAGCAGTAAGCTAGCTTAATTAGAATTTTCATAATACAAGAAAGATTAAGAGCATGCAATAACTTTTAGTTTTATCCAAATTTGAACTCAAATCGCACAATCATTTGAATTATCTTCTTGCTTAGCCCATTTACTCAACTAAATTCAGTGATGGAGATGGGGTATCCCTTGAATGTTATGCTGATCAATTTATTCTTAAAAAAAAATTTAAAAATCTTCTTGGACAAATACAATCTCCTAGGGTTGTAAATTCAGCAATGATTCAGAGGACAAGTTTGTGAATTAGTTTCAAATGCAATCAGCCCAAATTTAATCAGAAAAAAAGTCAACAGCTTCTAAAATAAAAAAAAATTCACTTATCAAGTGTTAACCCAATTCACCAATTCACAGCAAATACCAATCAATTAGCAGCTCATCAAAAAAATCAAAAATCAATTCTTAGACTATTTCATCAATTCACAGCAAATATACCACTCCCCCACACTAAAAAAACTTGTCCACAAGTTTGAAATAGATGAAAATTAACACACAAAAGACAAGAAAAGGAAAGAAATTACCCGGAGTGGACGATTATACTGTGGTGACTGCTGGTTCTAGCGTTGGCCGGAAGAGGTGCTGCTCGTGGTAGATTGGTTGCTGCTGCGCGTTTAGACTCCGGCAGGTGATGAGATCGAGGCAGACGCGAGAGGAGCAGTAGATCGTTTTGGCATACCGTGTTCAGTGGCGTTGTCGTGAGATCCAGGGGGGCGGGGCATCGTGGGCTGTGGCGGAGGGCTGGCGATGGCGAAGGGAGGGTGGAAGTGATGGACGGCGGTGATGTGTGTTGAGGAGGGTGACGGCTAGGAGTAGAAAAGTGGAGAGTTAGGGTTTCTTTGAAGTGAGAGTAAAAGATGGGTATGGATTTGAAAAGAAAAAGTGAAATGGGTAAATGGGTGTTAATTAAAAGGAATTAATATAAAGAAATAAAGAAAAGGTTAAAAAGAGGAATGAGTTAATTAGTAGCAGTAACTTTATCTCACTTCTCCTTTTATTTACTTTCACTTTTTTTTCAAATAACTCCTTGGTTTTACTTAAGCCCACTTAAGCCCATAACTCATAAAACTCCATTTCTTCTTGGACCAAGCTTTCCTGCACATGAAATAAAACCCAGCAATTAACTAAAATAGAGAAGATGATCTACAGTGATTAACTGAAAATAATAGAAGTAAAAATAAGAAACTAAGAATGCAGTTGTTAGCCTTGGGCAAGGCTAACCGGGTTGCCTCCCGGAAGCGCCTCTAGTTAGAGTCTATGGCCAGACATGAGTTCTGAGGTTGTTATGGTGCCTTGGGTGGTTCCTCTAGCTGCACCTCTTGCTCAATTTTAGGCTCGAATCCCTCATAAAATGTTTTGAGTCTATGACCATTAACTTTAAAAATTTTGCCAGTCCCTAAACCTTGAATCTCCACTGCTCCAGGATCAAAAATTTTCACCACCAAGAACGGACCAATCCATCTGGAACGCAATTTACCCGGAAATAGTTTCAACCAAGAGTGGAAGAGCAAAACTTTCTGGCCTATCTTGAAATGCTTCCGGTTCAACATTTTGTCATGAAATTTCTTTGTTCGATCCTTGTAGACCATAGAACTCTCATAAGCTTCGTTCCTCAGTTCTTCTAACTCTAGCAGTTCCAATTTTCTTTCCTCATCAGCATCCAACATCTTCTGGATTTCTTTCTTCACTACTTCCATGATGGTGGGGTTTAAGCGTCTTTGGGCTTGCCTTTTTGGTTCCACTCCATCCTCCAAGTGAATTTTGTGCATGCAAGTTGCTGGACTCAGTCCCTTGATATCAGCTATAGTCCATCCAACTGCTGATTTGTACTCCTTCAATACCATTACCAATTGTTGCTCTTCTTCCTGCGTTAATTTATTCGAAATTATCACCGGAAGAGTTCCATTTTCTCCAAGGAAGGCGTACTTTAGGTGTTGAGGTAGTTCCCTTAATTCCAATCTTGGTGCTTGCAAAACAGACGGGAGTAGCTTCGTATTAGAACCCGAAATTTTTATTTGAGCATTATTACTCACCTGAGTTATTGAAGTGGCTATTTCCCTTGAGATTTCGATTAAGTCCTCTTGCTGGAATTCTTCCAATGCTTCTTCATCGATGTCTTCACTCAAGAATACCTGCAACTTGTCATCACCGCTAACTCGAAAAAATTGTTGGGTTAATGGGTCAATAATATCAATACCACAAACAGTAGATATATCATTAGGATATTTCAAGGCATCATAAACATTAAAGTGCACCATTTTTCCATCAAATTCCATGGACAAGACACCCCTATAGACATCTATTTTTGTTCTAGCAGTGGTAAGGAAAGGTCTTCCTAACAATATTTCAGATGATTCCGGTGAGTTATCGTCCTCCATGTCAAGAATATAAAAATCGGCAAGGAAAATCAAATCATTCACTTGCACCAAAACATCCTCCAAAACTCCCTTAGGGTAAACTAGTGTTCGATTAGCCAATTGAATTACTATTCTTATATCGCCTAGGGGACCAGCATTTAAAGTGTCATAGATTGACTTGGGCATGACATTTATTGAGCCTCCTAAGTCACACATGGCTCTTTTTATGCAAGTATTCCCTATTTTACAAGAAATAGCAAACATTCCCCTATCATTACACTTTTGAGGCAGATTTCTTTGCAGGACAGCAGATACATTAGCTCCTACGACTACTTTTTCATCACCCTTTAACTTAGATTTATTAACACACAATTCCTTCAAGAATTTAGCATACCTAGGAATTTGTTTAATAACATCAAGTAAAGGAATGTTTACCTCAACCTTTTGGAAAGTCTCGAGTATGTCTTTATCTTCCCTCTTCTTCCTTGAAGTTGTAAATCTCTCGGGAAAAGGTGGAGGGATCATAATGGGACGAGGCTGACTTTCATCCTTGTGCTGAGACAACGGTTTGTGCTCCTTCTTTTCCAAATTCTCGGCCTCTTTACTGCCTTTGACCTCCAACTCTTTCTCGACCCTTTCCTTCTCTTTTTCAACAGCTCCTGGGATTTCCTTCCCATTTCTAAGGGTAATTGCACTTGCATTTTCCTTAGGATTTTCAACTGTTTGGGAAGGTAACTTCCCTTTAGACTCTAGGGCACTCATTGATGTGGCTAGTTGACTCATTTGCTTCTCCAAATTCTGAATAATAGCCTTTGTTTCTTGCTGATGTTGTTGCATATTTGTAGCCAAGGAGTGCACGATATCTTCAAGAGACATTCCGGGTTTTTGGGTAGATGAAGATGGCTGATTTCTTACTGGAAACAGATTGTGAGGTTGCTGTTGAGGATGATTTCCATAGCTAAAATTTGGGTGATCATGCCATCCTGGATTATAAGTCTGAGAGTATGGATCATATCTCCTCTGATTTTGTTGCGGAAAGCCTGAGGCGGCATTTACGTGCTCGGAATCCATGGTAAGTGTTGGACAAGAATCAGTTGGGTGTCCTGATATTACACAAATTCCACAAACAATGCCTTGGGCTCCGCCTCCAGTTACTAAAGACCGAACCAAAGTAGTCAGTGAGTTGATTTTATCTTCCAAATTATGAGTGTTCACCTCATGTGCTCTTCTAGTGGTTTCGGTTGGGTTTTCAAATTGTCTTGAATTTTCAGCCACATTCCGAATCAGCTCCCATGCAGCAGTTGGCGTTTTGTTGATTAAACACCCACCACTTGATGCATCTATGATTCTTCTCTCAATCGGCAACATTCCCCTATAAAAGTGTTGCACAAGAGCTGACTCTGTCATTCCATGTTGGGGGCAGCTATCTCTCAGATGCTGAAATCGCTCCATATAGTCATAGAGTGACTCAATTTCTTACTGCTTAATACTACTGAGTTGACTTTGAAGCATGGCTGCCTTGGACGCCGGGAAGAACCTTTCCAAGAATAATTTTGCCATTTCTACACAAGTTGTAACCGACCCTGGAGGTAAGTAAAATAACCAAGTCTTAGCTTTATCCGCCAATGAGAACGGGAAAGCTTTCAATTTGATTAATTCTTCGCTAATCCCCTGGGGTTTCATCCCTGAACATACTGCGTGAAATTCCTTTAAATGCATATAAGGATTCTCACTTTCCATCCCATGGAACTTTGGTAATAAATGTATCAGCCCTGATTTGAGTTCAAAGTTTGCATCAGTGTCCGGATACGTAATGCACAGGGGCTGCTGATCTATGTTGGGTGTCTGTAGTTCTCTGAGAGTTCGAGCAGCCATTGTCTCGGCTTCTTCCTCTGATTCACTCGAAGGGTCTGCTGAAGTTTCAGTCTCAGCGTCACTAATTTCAATACTTGAACGCCTTTCTTCGGCCCTTTTCAACCTTGTCTCCTTTCTTAATCTTTTTGCTGTTTTTTCAATTTCAGCGTCGTACTCTAATTCCTTGGAGACTTCAGACCTGGTCATAAAGCAAAAGAAAATTAAGTGAGATTAAATCCCCGGCAATGGCGCCAAAATTTGGTCGGGTGTCGAATCCGCCAAAAATAATTAAAGAATTTTCTCGTCTATTCCTAACAATAAATGATTGTAGCCGGGTAAGTAGAGGTCGAACCCTAGGGATTTAATACTCAATTTAACAGTTGCTTCTTAACCAAAAGTAAATTAAAACAGAAAATTAAAAACAGAGGGGGTTTTGTTGATGATTGTTGAAACAAAGAAACTAAGGTTAAATAACTAAAACAGGAATTAAAGATTGCTGGTATTTTAATGAAGTGAAAAGAATGATATAAAAATTTACTTCGCCCTGGGACATTCGTTAACTTGAACGTTAGTATCAATCATTGATATTAAAGATAATCATTTAATTTCCCCTAGACCAGTTAAAACCTCTAGCTTAGCGCATCGAGATCAACCTTCCCAAAATCGGGTTTACCTAGCACGACTCAAATAAACCTCTTCCCGAAAGACAACCCCTCCTTAGCGGTTTAGAGTTTAGCCCAATGGGAGCCTTAAGTTCAAGGAAAGCCTAGCCTAAACCAATTAAATTCTTAGCGAAAATAATTTAAATTCAAGTTTTTTAATCCCTTTAAACGTTCTCAAGTTAATAATTGAGATTGGAAACGAATCTAATTACTAACAACAATTTATTAAATTGCAATCTAAGAATCTGGCCAAGAAATCTAAATTACAATATAATAAAAGAGAAAATAATCTTTTGAAGCAAGATTAAAAACATAGGGGAATTAAATGAATAATAAAATAATCGATCTCACAATACTAATTCAAGCTTTGAATTCCTTAGGCAAAGTAGAAGATTTAGCTACACATAGCTAAAAGAAAATAATATGAAGAGAAAAAATAATGTTGAAGAAAAATAATAGAACTTGGAAGAAAGAAAGAGAGAAGGACGTTGGAGAGAGAGCCAGAGATTGACTCCTAAAAATCTCTTAAATACTAACCTCTTAAAAACCTACTTTGAATCCAACTCTAATTAGGAGAAATAACAATACTCCTAAATAAGAAATATAACTAATTTAGAAAATAATTAATTATCCTAAATTAATGCTGTCAAAACTTCCTAAGTGATTGCTGGAAATTAGCTTCCATGATAAGCCTTTTTTCCTTGATTTCAGCTCTTCCCTCTTTTGCAAAACAGCCCTTACCGCAGCTCCCTTAGCTTTGGGCAAGGCTAATTATGGTTCAGTTCCAAAAGACCCCAGATTCTCCACATTTTGTCTCCTTTTCTTCAAAACATTCCTGAAAACACACAATTCACTGAAAGCAAGTAAAAGGGCCCAAAATTGTGGATTTAAAAATCAAAATGAAACATATTTCATATCAAAATACCAATATAAAAACGAGTTATCAATTTTCCAAGGGCTAAACCAAGACAATTTCAAATTTTAAATTTAAGCCTAATTTACTCATGGACAAACAACTGAGAATCCGATTTATGGAGGGAATTATGCAACAACTATATGCAATCCTAAATAGCACAAGAATAAAACAAAAACAATCATTAAACTATCCTAAAAATTGAAAATTATCTCCTAATTTTCCTAACTAATCCCTTCCCCCACACTTAGCATGCAAATGGTCCCAATTTGCAACATGCAAAAATCAAAATAAACAAAAAGGAAGGAAAAGGGAACTCCCTCAATTTCGAGATGAACTTGCGTCATTCAGCGAGACCCGTGAGAAAAATTGCTCCATCATCTGCTTCATCTCGCGCACCTCCTCGTGATAAGCATCAAGCTTGTCTGCTACTATTTGCCAACCTGCACATTCATCTTGCATAGGATCTTTACCCTTACCTTTGGTACGTTTAGCATAATCAAACACTTCACTAGACTTAGAGCAGAAGTTAGCTTTGTTCAAACATGCATAGGTGAATGTCAATGCACCAACCTTAGGTAGATCAAAATTTGGATTCAAAAAATGCAACATCTTAACAGCAATCCGGGTTATTACATGCCCAAGCCCCAATGCCTTCCTAGGAAAATTAGGCATCTCGACTAAGAATTTAAGCATGAATTTCGCGGTATTAAGGGGCCGGTTGTGCCTAAGGCACCAAAAGAAGAATAATTCAGTGGTGGCTACCCTATTGCTCTCCTTTTTACCTACTACTGATGGGCACATGAATTTATGCAATAAAAATAAGGTACGATCGCGAATTAAAACAGTCCGTGCAGCGTGGGTGCTAAACTCATCCTCCCCAGTCAAATAATTCCACATTTCATTCACATCAAATTCAGCTCCCAACTCAGACAAACCATTAACTGTCATTCCAAAAAAATGACGCAAGTTTTCGACAGATAAAGTAAATTCAGTGCCCTTGAGTCTAAATTTGACAAGATCACCATCAACAGCATTTTCATGGTAAGAAATAGTAGTGTAAAATTCATGCATTAACTGAGGAAAAGAGGGAAGTTCAGCATTAATGAGACCTCTCCAACCAAGTTGTTCTATAGCAGACTTAAATTCAACTTTTAACCCAAATTTATCTAACATATTAGTGTCAAAATAAACAAAAGGTTGGATCTCCCTATTAGCTAAACTCAAATATTTCTCTCCCTCTTCCTTAGTTTTCAATAGAAAAGGGCAATTAAATTCAGAGGAGAGTGAACTTACCGGGCTGGAGACAGGGATTTTCTCCCTCATAGCATCCCTAAAAACGTTTGTGGACTTCCTCTTGGCACCAATTTTAACCCTTGGAGGCATATTGAAGGCAAATTCACAAAAATCCCAAATTGGAAATTCCAAGGTCAAAGGGGTGAAATTGGAAGGAAGGAGAAGGGGAAGATGAGAGGTAGGGCTGAAATTAGGAGGGGAGGGATTGGGAAGGGATGAGGTGAAGAAAATGGAGGGATTGAAGGGTATGAAAAGGGTAGAAGAAGAAGAAGAAGAAGAAGAAGAAAGAAAAAAAAAAAAAAAAAGAAGAAGAAGAACAGGGGAGGCGGCTGGGTTTAGAAAGAAAGGGAAAGAAGAGGAAAATAATATAACCCAAATCCCTTATTTGACTTTTTTTTTTGTTACCTGGAGACATGACTCGGTGAGTCATGGACGAGTTGACTCGTTGCAGGTGGGGAAGACCAGCTCGTGGAGGCGTCGGCGAGGCAGGAGGGTGGGGCGCGCTGCTTGCTGCGGCGTGGCGGGGCAGCTCGACGTGCTGCTGGCGAGGCAGGAGGGCGCTGTGCGCTGCTTTTGCTGGGCGCTGCGCAGCTCGACGAGCTGCGGCCGAGGCAGGCAGGCGCGGCGGCCTGCTTCTACTACCTCCTTTGCCCTGTTTTTTTTTTTTTTTTAACTTTGCAATTTCTCTTTTTTTTTTTTTTTTTTTTTTGAAACTTTGCAATTTCTCATTTCTTTTTTTTTTCTCTTTTTTTTGTGTTTTTTTTATTCTTTTATTTTATTTTATTTTTTTGTTACATATATTTAGGTTGCCTCCCAAAAAAGCGCTTTTGTTTAACGTCGTTGGCTCGACGGTGTCTATACTTAATTGTAAGAGGGTGTACTGAGGTAATGTGCTTCAACTAAGTATGGCTCAAACCCTTCATAAAATGGTTTAAGGCGGTGGCCGTTCACTTTGAAAATTTTTCCGGTTTTCCTGCTCTGGACATCAACAGCCCCATTTTCATAGACGTGAGTGACTACAAAAGGGCCTATCCACTTAGATTTCAACTTTCCTCCAAAAATTTTCAAGGTGGAATCAAAAAGAAGGACCTTCTGACCAACTTTGAACTTCTTCTCTGCAAGCCGCTTATCATGGAAAGCTTTGGTGCGAGCTTTGTAAATTGAAGCATTCTAGTAAGCGTTATTTCGGATTTCTTCGAGCTCCTGGAGTTGAAGGCGTCGCTGCTGCCCAGCATCATCAAAATTGGTGTTGCATGTTTTTATAGCCCAAAATGCCCGGTGTTCAATCTCGAATGGTAAGTGACAGGCCTTCCCATAGACAAGTCTGTATGGGGACATGTCCAATGGTGTTTTGTAAGCTGTCCGGTATGCCCAAAGTGCATCGTCCAAGCGTAGACTCCAATCCTTATGCGTTGGGTTGACGGTTTTCTCTAAGATGCTCTTGATTTCTCTGTTGGATAGCTCGGCTTGCCCATTCGTTTGTGGGTGGTAGGCTGTGGATGTACGATGTGTAACCCCATATTTTTTGAACAGGGCTTCTACTACCCAGTTGCAAAAATGAGTCCCACGATCACTAATAATAGCTTTAGGAGTGCCGAACCTGACAAATATGTTAGTTCTCACAAAATCGACAACAACCTTAGCATCGTTAGTACGCGTGGCTTTCGCCTCAATCCATTTAGACACATAATCAACAGCAAGAAGAATATATTCAAAGCCAAAGGAGGAACGAAAAGGTCCCATAAAATCGATGCCCTAAATATCAAAAACCTCATAAACCATTATGGGCATTTGGGGCATTTCATTACGGCGACCAATGTTACCTGTCATCTGGCATCTGTCGCAAGCTTTGCAAAAGGTGTATGCATCTCGGAACAGGTCTGGCCAATAGAATCCAGATTCAAGTACTTTTCTTGCTGTCCTTTTCGGTCCAAAGTGACCACCACAAGCCGATGAGTGGCTGAATTGCAAAATGGATTTGATTTCATTTTCAGGTACACATCGTCGTATAATCTGATCCCAACACATCTTCCATAGGTATGGATCATCCCAAATGTAATATTTGGCATCACTTTTGAGCTTATGGCATTGTGCTGGAGTGTAACTTTCAGGGTACCCATATTTTGCTAAGAAATTCACCAAGTCTGCGTACCATGGGTTGCGACATGGCCATTTTGTGTCCACCCGAAACAATTGTTCATCAGGGAATTCTGCTTTAACAGCTTCTTCAGTCGTTGATGAGTTTATAATACGACTGAGATGATTAGCAACAAGGTTCTCAGCACCTTTCTTGTCTCTAACCTCAAGCTGGAACTCTTGAAGCAACAACACCCATCGAATCAATCTTGGCTTTGCGTCTTGCTTGTTCATCAAGTGCTTCAAGGCAGCATGGTCGGTGTAGACGATCACCTTGGTGCCAAGCAAATATGATCCGAATTTTTCCAGTGCAAAGACTACAGCAAAGAGCTCTTTTTCGGTGGTTGTATAATTTTTCTGCGCATCATCCAAGGTTTTGGACGCATAGTAGATGACATGTGGATCCTTCCCTATTCTCTGCCCCAAAACAGCACCAACAGCAAAGTTACTAGCGTCGCACATAATCTCGAACGGAAGATTCCAGTCCGGAGCTTTAATTACTGGAGCAGACACAAGTTTCTCCTTCAGCAAATCAAAAGAGTGCTGACATGCTTCTCCAAACTCAAGGACAGCTTCTTTATGCAACAGACAACTCATCGGGTGTGCAATCTTAGCAAAATCCTTGATAAACCTGCGATAGAATCCTGCATGGCCAAGAAAAGATCAAACTTCCCGCACACTTGCGGGGTAAGGCAATGAACTAATAATATCGATTTTCGATTTGTCCACCTCAATTCCTCTAGCTGAAACTATATGTCCTAGAATCAATCCTTGATTAACCATAAAATGGCATTTTTCATAATTTAGAACAAGATTGGTTTCAATGCATCTTTTTAAGACCTTTCTTAAGTTATCAAGACATGCAGCAAAAGAGTCCCCATACACAGTGAAATCATCCATGAAGACCTCAATTATATTTTCTACATAATCGGAGAAAATACTTACCATACATCTCTGAAATGTAGCCGGCGCGTTACATAATCCGAATGGCATATGTTTGTATGCAAAGGTGCCAAACGGACATGTGAACGTGGTCCTTTCTTGATCTTCGGGGGTGACTGGAATCTGGTGGAAGCTTGAGTACCCATCCAAACAGCAATAATGGGTTCGTCCTGCAAGACGCTCCAACATTTGGTCGATGAAGGGCAACGGAAAGTGATCCTTGCGTGTGGCTGCGTTCAACTTCCTGTAATCTATGCACATGCGCCATCCGTTCTGAACTCTCATTGGAACCAACTCCCCTTTCTCATTTTCCACCATTGTGATCCCGGTCTTTTTTGGAACAACTTGAGTGGGGCTCACCCATCTACTGTCTGAGATCGCGTAAATTACATCAGGATCTAGCAATTTCAGAATCTCCTTCTTGACAACTTCCATCATTGGGGGATTTAACCTCCGCTGTGGCTGCCTACTAGGCTTGTAATCATCTCCCAAAAGGATTCGGTGCATGCATATTGTTGGACTAATTCCCTTAATGTCTGCAATTGTCCATCCCATGGTTTCTTTATTTTCCCGCAGTACTCTAATCAAGCTATCCTCCTCTGTTTTTGTTAGCTCGCTAGAAATAATCACTGGAAGTGTGTCATTAGGTCCCAAAAAAGCATATTTGAGATGAGGAGGTAGTGGTTTAAGCTCCAATTCTGGCGGTTTCTCAATGGAAGGAAGAATTCTATTTCTCCCAATTACAGCATGGTCAAGATGTGATTCATCTGCTGTTTTGTATCGCATTGGACTCCGGTTTACAGGTTTGAGTGCTTTGAGGTCTTGGACTGTATATATCAGCTCTGTTGGCATTACCCATTCTTCTTCCCATTCAGCCAATTTCGTGTTTGTGAGGTTGTTAGCCAAAGAAACCTGCAAAGGATCACCACTACACATCTCCAAAAATTTCTTAGTGTAAATGTCAGAGAAATTGATTGCAAAAACAGAGGCATAATCAACCGGGTGCTTAATTGCTCTATTTATGTCAAATTTAGTTATAGCACCATCAAATGCACATCAATTTTTGTACGGGCTGTTTTCAAGAATGGGCATCCTAACAGTATCATTTCTGGATTAGAAGAAGTTCCCCCTTCCATATTCAAGACATAAAAATCCGCGGGGAATACTAAGTCATTTACTTGTACAAGAACATCTTCTAATACTCCTTCAGGAAAAACACTAGACCTATCAGCTAATGTCAAAACTACACCATTTTGTTTCAAAGGACCCAAATTCAATGCGGAGTAAATAGACAAAGGCATCAAATTAATAGAAGCACCTAGATCACACATAGTTTGTTCTATGCCTACATTTCCTATCTTGCAAGGAATTGTGAACATACCTGGGTCTTGTTCTTTTATGGGTAATTTACCTTGAAGTACTGCTGAAACAGTCTCACCCATGGGTACCCTCTCATTGGCCCGAGGACTGTTCATCCCAGTGCAGAGCTCTTTCAAAAATTTGCAATACCGGGGTACATGTTTGATGGATGTCAGGAGTGGAATGTTGATTTCCACCTTCTTTAAAGTTTCAAACACCTCTGTGTCATCTGTAGCTCTCTTCTTTCTTGCCAATCGATGTGGAATGGCGGTTTTTCAGGATTGGGTTGAATCAGCTCTTCGATGGGAGTTATCTTCTCTGTTTCGGCTGGTGTTGCACGGCCACATGGGGCTGATGCTTTTGGTGCTGGTGCTTCGAGTTCTTTGCCACTTCTCAAGGTAATTGCACTGATGTTGTGCCTCGGATTCACATCAGGTTGGGAGGGCAATTTTCCTTTGTTTTCAAGTTTGTTGAAAGAGGAGATTAATTGGCTAATTTGGTCTTCCATTTTACTCATCTTGTCAACACTCTTCTGCTGAGATTCAACCAATTGCACCATCATGCCCTTCAAGGAGTTAATTTCTTCTCCATAATTCATTCTTGGGGGCTGTGGCTACTGTTGTTGGTTATTGCCATATCTGAAATTTAGATGATCCCTCCACCCTGGATTGTATGTATTGGAGAAAGGATCATATTTCCTTCGGTGTTGGGCGTTGAAGTCTCCCATGGCGTTAACCATCTCACTGCTGGAATCGTCTTGAAGCGTTGGACATGCATCAGTGGAATGTCCCTGAAAACAACAAATATCACAAACTTGGGCTTGTTGCCCTTGGTTAGAAGCACCTGCACTTCCAATAATACTCTTTTCCAGCAGTTGATTAAGCCTATCCAGTTTAGATTCAAGATAAGAAGACCTTACCTCATGAACACCTCGCGTAGGAGTGTCAGAACGGCTGTTGAACTGCTGTGAATTTGCAGCCATGGCAGAAATCAGGTCTCGGGCAGCTTGAGGTGTCTTGCTGACCAAAGTAGCACCACTTGCAGCATCAACGACTCTTCGTTCAAGTGGTAGCAGCCCCTCATAAAAATATTGTATCAACAGCTGATCCGTTATACCGTGTTGAGGGCAACTAGTGCATAGTCTCTTAAATCATTCCCAATATTCATACAAGGACTCGGAGTCTTTTTGTCTGATACTACAAATTTCCCTTCTCAAGTTTGCACTCTAGATGCAGGAAAGAATCGCTCCAAAAACAGCCTTGCCATTTCGGCCCAAGTGTTAACAGTTCCAGAAAGGAAGGTAGTACAACCATTCTTTTGCAGTGGCTTCCAAGGAGAATGGAAATGCACACAACTTGATTTGCTCTTCAGTAACTCCACATGGTCTGAATCCAAAACAAGCCACATGAAACTCCTTTAAGTGCCGATTTGGGTCTTCCGCTTGTAAGCCATGGAATTTTGGTAGAAGCTAAATCAATGCAGGTTTTAGCTCAAACCCAACCTCCACATTTTGATATTGTATACACAGCAGCTGTTGGTTGACAGGAGGGGAGAGCATAACTCGCAGAGTTGCTAGAGGTGGATTGGCCATTTCAGTTTCTGAGTCCAAATCTGTTTCAATGGTAGGAAGAGGTTCAGTACTATTAGAGTCGTCTTATGCAGCCTCAAGGACTTGTCTCCTACGCAACTTTGCTTCCTTTCTGAGCCGCTTTGCAGTTCTTTCGATTTCTGGGTTGAACAGAAGTCCACCTACAGAAGAAGAACTCTGCATACACACTCAGAAAAGGAATTAGAAACAGCAAATAAATAAACCTTATACACAAGTCCCCGGCAACGGCGCCAAAATTTGATAGGTTGTCAACCTATCAAAGTTTAAATTTAATATCTCCGGTTACTTATACTGGGTAGTATAGCAAGAACGGGGTCGAACCACAGGGATTAATGTAGGTATATTTATTTGCAAAAAGAAAGAAAATTGATTGGATTGAAATAAAAATAAATGATGTGATTCGTGAATTTGCAGAATGTAAATTAAGACAGAATAAATCAATAGAAAGAAAAACTAGCCGAGATACTTTTCAGTTTAATTCCGTAATTCAATCACAGACACCAAAGATCCAATTCAATTATCCAAATAGATAGAGTTATAGTTAAAGGTGAAACACACTCAATAACCAATCTTTTCTTAATTTATCGATAGTTCCGGGAAACGCCCGAATAAACTACTTCCCTAGCCAATAGATAATCTCCAAGAAACCTCTTAATAAGAATTAACCTATGGCAGCATTAAACACAAAAAAGACCTCTATCTTAGTTAATGAAATCGGAAACGCCGTAAATCATAAAAACTAAACTATTCAATTCCGTTAACTTTACACGAAGCTAACTTGCCACTTTGATAGAACAACAATCACGGATATATTATTCTATTCGGCGATATGCAGTACAATCAATCAATTAACTGGCCAAATCAATTTGATTAAATCCACAGCAATATAACAAATTATAATCATAGGAATTGAATAAAATTCGAATAAAAGAACATGGTTAAAACACAAGTCTCATGAATCTGATGGAATTAAACTTCAAAGTACCTCAACTAGAAAAGTGTTTAGCTACTCATAACTAAACAAATTCTACCAAAAATCTTCAGGAACAACGTGCAGCCTTCCCTCTTGATAGCCTCCCAAAACGTTTTAGAAGAAGTAAAAACAAAAACAGTCTCCACCTTCTCCTCTTTTTCTCTTTTATAGCTCTCCTACTCCTAACCTAATTAGGATTCTCATTAACCTACTTAATTAATGAGGCCTGCTAGAAATTAAAGTGCAAGCCATGGGCTCCTTAAAGAGAAATCTGGCCCAATTAAGAAGAGAAAGTTAACAAGAGTTGACCCGCAGGACCCGAACAAGTTACAGAAAACCTCAGCTAACTTCCTCGATATAGCTCCGATTGGCGCGATTCAAGGTGCTATGGAAAGCTAACGGACAGATGCACAATCTTACAGAATAAATTTTGAGCTAAAACAGCCTCGAACACTGTTGAAAATCCAGTTGAAGTTCAAGCTCCAACAAAACCTCTTCTAGCAGTCTTCCTAAAAAGCCAAAATCTACTTCCAAGCACCTAAAAGAGGTAAATAACACTAAATAAGGATACATAAAATAAAACAAACAAACTAATCAAGAAAATAATAAAACTAATACTAAAATGCGAAAATAACTAAGAAAATAAGTTAAAATGCACCTAAATATGCCTATGTGAATATGAGTTATCAATCATTATGAGTTTTGATAAGCTTTTCTTTGCTTAGAAGCTTACCATAGAGTTGATCAAGACTAATGGCTTCAATTTTGATCTGAATCAAGTGAGCGAACAGGTGATATTTCTTTCCCAGACCAAGGGCAATATAGTATACAAGATCTTCATCTAGGACAATATGTTCGAGAGTTGCAAGTTAATTCGCTAGGCCTTTGGCCTTTTTGATATATGTGGTAATTGACATTGTTGCGGTTAAGATCGTTTAATTGGCGTCTTAAACTTTTGATTTGGAGGCGAGATCCTACTCCAAAAGCATTCACTAGCTTCTCCCAAGCATGTTGAGCACTGGTAGCTCCAACAATCAGTGAGCAAAGGCTCAGTTCGACAGAGGTCTTGACTGTCTTGTCTCTCCCATAGGGAGTACAACGGATTGGAAACTCCATCAATCTATTGCGGCGGAGGTGGTTGAGTCCCATCAATATGGTGCATCAAACCATAACCTTTGAGCATAGTTTATAATTGGATTTTCCACAAGAGGAAATTGCCTTGATTAAGACGGATTAGATGATGTGAGATAGAAGGAACAAAATTTTTATATCTTAATATTGTTATATATTTATATTATATTTATGGTATATCCATAGTATATTTGTTCTATATTTACAGAATATTTACTTATTTTTAGAATATTGAAATTTAAATATTTGTGGTCTATTTATAGTATACATGTTTATTTTGACAGTCAAATATAAATTCGTATTACTTGGAATTTTCTTTTTGTAGGAGGAGAAGAGATTTTAATATGCACAAAGTCTTATAAATATCTATTTCGATTTTCTACCTAAATGTTAGTTAGGTAAAAAAAATCTATTTAGTATATCTTATTATATATTTATTGTAGTTATCTAATCCATTTTTATATTATCAATTTATGATATTTTAGCTAAAAAATAGGGAATTTATTGATTCTTTTTTGTCCACATTACTAATTAAAATATTGTTTTCATACTTTGGACATAAAGAATTTTATTATTAAACATGGTTCATTTTAAAGAATTTTTCAAACAAACATATTAATAAGCTAATTTTCCCTTTTAAAACCTAGATGGCTCTCATATCATAAAGGAGTTTGTGAATTGGCAAATTGTATTATGAAAAATAACAAATATATATATAGCCCTATAGAAGAGAGTGTTCCTAATTAGACTTTGTACAAGATAGGAATGCTACACTAAATAGAATAACACATAACTTGTACTCCAAAAATCCTAATTAGCTAATATTCCTTTAGTACATTACTTTACTCCAAGAATAATACATTACGTTAGTACTTTACCATTTTTTTTTCTTTTAAAAAAATTTATTAGAATAAATAATTATCATATTAAAGTAGACTTGTCTTATGGAATAAAACATTGTCGGTAAGTAAAGCACAAAACATCATTGATTTGTTTACTTATGTATATGATCTTAAATCTAATAAGACTTTAATTAATTAATTAATTGGGGAAAAAGTAGTAATTAGCTTGTATAAATATATGAACTAACCCCATTTACATCTTCTAATCTTTTATCACATTTGTAGAGCTTTCAACTGGCTTCTGCAGTACTTTGAATCCAATTCCCCCCCACGCCCCCCCCACTCCAGTAGAGGTAAGTTATTTATTTATCTATTTATATACTTTTATATTTTCAATCTTTTATCGAAGAAAGCTATACATATATTTATTTCTCTTCTCTGTTCTCTCCAATATATAAGTTTGTGCTCAAAATATCAGATCTTTAAAATATAAAGGGATTTTCTACGAGTCATGTAAATCTTAAAATTACGCAGATCACTTATGATAAAATCTGTATAGGAAGTAAGGGGCTCTGAGTTCCATAAGAATTTTTAATTTCAAGTGGGGATTAAAGTTTTTTTTTTTTTTTTTTTAAAGTATATCCGATTACTCGGTTTGAAGTTAATCAGACACTTTTTAGGTTGGTCCCTCCCCCAATTAAAGTTTTTTGTGTACACTAAGATTCGAATTCGAAATCTTTAGTTTAAAAGACTAAGGTCCTTACCGCTCAAACCAACTTTAATTGGTATTTAAGTTTGTTTTATAATATACCTTTGTGTCGTTTTTTCTTCTATTAAGTATTAATCCGTTCCGGGTTTGATTAGACAAACCTCTAACTAGCATCTCTTTCAATTAAGATTTTCTGTGTAGATTTTGAATGAAATTCAAGCCATACGTAAAGCTAAGTGGCTTTGAGCAGGTTTATTTTGCACTCCCTCTTCATTTACTACAAGATAAAGCGCTTATACCGATCGAACCTTCGGTCGCTATAATGTGTTATTGCTGACTTTTCGTACTACCGCCTGAAATCAATTCGGTTGTAACAAAGGAAGTCGGTATAACCAGGTGACTATTTTTGGCCTTTAAGTTGCAAACCTTACGACCAAGGATGTCACAATGCCGGTCACTAAAGTTTGCGACTGGGTTTGCAACGAAAGATTTTGGTAGCAAGTTACGGAGTTTTGTTATTAGAAAAAAAAAAAAAAAAACATATGATTTGGATTGAAGCCCGCTGCTACACCAATTAACATCATAAAGCATATCTTTAAGTTTAATTATACCAAAACCATAAAAAGAACCCTAATGAATGCATCAATAAATTTTGACGTCTAAACTCACCTAATGCTATTCCAATTAATAACACGACAAGGTTATGAATATTCGTCATACTACTCATATGAAAGAATCTAGAATCTCTAAAAAATCAGTCAAAAACAAAAGTTAAAAAATAAATTAAACTTTGAGTAGGTTTATTTTATACCCCCTCTCTTCCTTTTACACGTCGCTTTAGTTTTTTCAATTTATTTCTTTTTATATTATCTATGCGGTTTGATATTTTTTTTTTCTTTTTATTAATTTAAGAAAGATGTTTAGTGTTAATGGAGACTGTCATATAGTTAAGCCACAACATAATTAGCAAAAATGAGAAATGGGGCTTTAAAAATAAATTTTAAGGAGATAAGTATTAAAGATGAACTAATTATTTTAATAGTATAATTAATTCTTTATTAGCTTTGTTGATAAACCTTGAACAATATATACAGAGAGAATACTTTTACGTTGGTGTTGTTCAACTTGGACCAAACTCACCTCCCATTTGAATTTTGTGGCAGGTGTTATATATCATCATCCAATCATATCAATATGTTTGACATTGAAGCAGGAGATCAAAGCCATAAGGACGATATTGAGGATCCTAATTTTCAAATTGAAGCACACAAGCGCAATTGTAAATGACCATCCCCTAGCTTATTTTACAGTTATTAAATTATATGCTATTAGAATGTCTTTTTGCTAATACCAATTGTTGTTGATACAATTCATTGGGGGTGCTTACTTAAGTAAGTGTTTGTGATCCAATGAGTAAGACTAAAGAGTGATATATAAATGATACAGATTGAGCCTTTTAATATAAGCATACTGGTTTTATGTTACATAGGCTCAATTCCGTTACATAGGCTCAATTCCACTTTTATGCACATTTACGGAGTCAAGCCAACACTTTTAAGGCCCTCAGAGCCTTTTCATGTGTATCAAAGCAGAAGAAGCCTTAACAGTTAAAAAATCCTAGACTCGTAACAGCTGGTGGAATTTGAGCTAGCCAATAGAGAAAGACTAGACATGATGATGACCTTAGCCTTCAAATGAAATGGGCCAAGAAAAGTTTGACAAGTGACAACTCTTTCAACCTAGTTGCACTTGAATGAGAGCGTTGGAGATCCAATAAGTGAGATTAAAGAGTGACATGTCAAGTGGTGTCGATTGAAGTTCAACACAAGCTAATTAGTTTTGTGTCACATTGACTCAACCTCACATATACGTTCACTTATGCAATCAAACCCAACACTCTCAAAGCTTACATGATTTTTTCATAAAGGTCTCGATTTTAAACATGGAATCTACCAAAAAAAAAAACACATGATTGGAGAGAGAACTCTGAAAAATGGGCCTTTGTTGATCCTTGATCACGATTACTCTGAACATGGATTTAGCCCCAAAAATGCCCGCTGCGATGGTACCGACTCATTATATATACTAGATAAAATGTTTTTACCCACTTTCCCTTCTTCGTTATTGTTGGGTGATTAAACTTATAATCAAATCTCTACAAAACCACAGATACATACGAATTGTACAAAGCAGCACTGAGTAATGACTGGAAAAAAGCTGAAAAAATTTACAAGGATTCAAAATTGGGATATGGAGTAAAACTGACAGCAAGAGGGGAGACTGCTCTGCATGTTGCAGCTTTAGCAGGTCATACTGATTTTGTGGAAAATCTGGTTCAGAAAATGAATGAAGAGGAGATAAAAATTGAAATGATAACATCTCGTTATAACGAAAAAGGAAATACAGCATTTCATTGTGCAGCAATATCAGGAGATGTGAAAATTGCTAAAGCCATAGCTAAAGATAACCTTCTAGATTATCTAGCAATGGCCAGAGGTAATGGAGATTACTTGCCAATCGATATGGCAGCAATAAAGGGGAATAAAGAAATGGTGAGATATCTATATCAAGCTACAAAACATTGCTTTGGTGATCCTAATGACACATATGTAGATGGCGAAGATCGCAAAATTTTGCTTCTCTTTTTGATTAAGGCTCATATATATGGTAATTAAGCTCAAATCTTAATTTAATTTTCTCAGCCTATCATCATAATTTGAAATTTTACTTGGTTAACTAATAATTTGAAATTTTCATATACCATTCTTTTTGTCTAGATGTTGCGTTAGACATGGCAACACTACTCTTACGTCGATGTGTAGCTCCATGGGGAATGCAGGAGGAAGCACTGCAAGAATTGGCCCGACAGCCTCTGAATCCGCCAGGATTTGTGGACAGATGCATCCGTACATGTTAGTTCTCTATCTCTGTTTCTTTCCAATTTACTTCTAACCAATGTTATTGAAATCAGACCGCGTAATGAACCGATAAAGTTATCGGTTCACGATTTAACTGGTTCAACCAGATTCCATAGAATGTTCAACCAGATTTTTATTTTTTAAAAAATATTTTTAATTTTATTAAAAATATTATTCAATTGGAGGTTTAACATAATACTACTCCCCTAGTTATAAAAGGGGAAAAAATAATTAGAATACTCTTGAAATATGTTTATTCTTTGAAAATATATAGAGTAAATGCATTGCTGCATGGATTTTTAAGACATAATAAAAAATATATAAATCCCCTTTATAACTAAGAGAGTATATATTCTAGGACTACTATAAAATATCTCATAAAAAGGGATGTATATTTTCTTATTATACTCTGAGGTCATGTTTGGTTCATGGAATGAAATAGGGTGAGAACATGATAACAATTCCCTGGAATGGAATAGAAGAGGAATGGAATTGTTATTCCTTTTCTCACCCTATTCCAATGTTTGGTTAAATGCTAGAATATTATATGGAATATGTTATAATAAAATGGAAAAAATGAAGAAAACTAGGTGAAAACAAGTTAAATAAAGGAAAGAAGAATCAAATAACGAAAACGGAAAAGAAAAAGAAAATAATGAGATAGAATGAAAAAAAGGGAAAAAATTGAGTAAAACAAAGAAAAAGGGACAAGAATGAAGAAAATAGAAAAAAAAGGGAAGAAAATAGAAAAAAAAAGTGAAAAAAAATGAAAACAGAATATCAAGAAAAAGTGAAGAAATTGGAGAAAAATGCATAAAATAAAAATTAATATAAAAAATTACAACATGTAGTAATATATGAAATAACTATTCTTTGGTTTCATAAAAAATATCTATTCTTTACTTTGAGGAATGACTACTCCATGACCAAAAATAGAACCAAACATTGAAATAGCTATTCTATATGAAATAGTTATTATATTCATCGTCTATTCCATGAACTAAACATAACCTAAAAGTCTAAACAACAACACTTTTATCCATGTATCTTTATAGGGTACATACTTCAGGAGCAATCTAAAATACTGATGCAGCGGAAAAACTAGGATGATAATACTAAGATCCGTTGATCACGCACGATACCTGATAATAGCCTTCTACTAGTTGAATTTTTGCAAAAATTCACAAAAGCAGGACAGTAGGAAGAATTCCGAAATTTTGTTATATCAACAACTGCCTTACAACTGAAAATAAAAGCCTATTTATAGGCAAAGTTTAAACAGATTCTTAATCAAAACACAACCCTAAACAGAGTCCTAACCAAATAAAGAAAGCAAAAACCGAATAGGAAAAGAGGGAAAAAACAAATAACTTCCGAAAAGGCCTTAAAAAACAGTAATTCGCATTTTTGAGGCCCTAAACAATGTTTTTTGACCAAAAAGCCACAGAATTCACAGCTAAAAGCTGTGTGTTTTGATCGTTGGCCCGTTTTCAATAAAATTAGGGTCCAAAAACACGAAAAACTGACACCTACAACCTAAATTTAATTACAATCCTGCCATTTCTCCAAAAACAACAAAGCTTTTTCTTCAATTGCATCAAATTTTCCTTTTTTAATAACAAAGAACAAATTCTTATGTATATGATGGATCAGTTTTGTGTCGGCCGCATGGGGGGAAGAAAGACATGATGAAGAGAAATGCTATTGAATTAGTTGAACTGCTATGGAATTCATTGATGAGAGACGAAGATAGAACTTATGCATTCCTTAACTCTCAAAGCCCAAATCCCATACTTGAAGCAGCAATACAAGGGAACTCTGAGTTCCTATCTATACTAATTGCCTCGAGACCAGATATCCTACTAATTAATGATGAGAATAAATTTACCATAATTCACCATGCTATTTTGAATCGTCATGCGGATATCTTCAATTTCATACATATTGGTTCAGTCAAAACCATTGTGACAATGTTCGTCGGTAAGCAAGGGGATAATTTGTTGCATATAGCTGCAAAGTTAGCGCCACAAAATCGACTCAACATAGTACCAGGAGCAGCTCTCCAACTCCAACGGGAGCTACTGTGGTTTGAGGTTATATATATATATATATATATATATATATATATATATATATATATATATATATATACACACTTTTCACAAAATACATCCTAAACCCTCTGAACTTTTTGTGGATTTTGCATTTGCCATCTGATAAATTTTTAAACATATTGGCTACATGATATTTCCGTTTTGATATTATTAGTCCCAAAAGTGACACATATCTCTCGTACGGATTGTAGTATCCGTTATGATATTTGATTCAAATTTGTGGACATGCGAGTCTAAATCGGAAATATGGTTCACATTTATAGCTATCGCTTGACTGCATAGTACATAACTGCATAGTACATATAATTCAGATCCCTCTAGTGAACTCTAGAGTTTTCTGTAATAATTTATGGCAACAATAAAATAATTGCTACATATTGTTGCTATAAAGTTGTGACCGAAGGTATTTGTAAAAAAAAATTTAATATAATTTTGCTGCTAAATATGGTTTTTGAAAACAACTTCTGGGTATTGCTGCTAAATGAGTTTTTTGGCAGCAACATAAATTTTGCTGTTAAATCTAACATTTTTTGTAGTAGCTCGAGACAAAATGAAAGGCTAGGGTTTTCCCTTAGCTTGATATGATTAATAGAATGAATATATATACATAGGTTTACAATAATATGGGCCGATGGTTATGGGCCAATCTAATGAGCTAAATATTTACAATTATATTTACATATTACAATACTCTATCACCCCCCCGCAAGTTGAGCGGGGCTTGTCACGGTCAACTTGGCACGAAGAGTGAGGAAGCGGTCTTTGGAGAGACCTTTGGTGAAGATGTCGGCGGGTTGATGGAGTGTGGAAATGTGCTGAACCCGGAGTTGACGTTGAGCAACCTTGTCACGGACAAAGTGAAAGTCCAGTTCAAGGTGCTTAGTGTTGTTATGAAAGATCGGATTAGCACTCAAGTATGTGGCACCAAGATTATCAGACCAGACTGTGGGTGCCGTAGAGGGAGAGAAACCAAGCTCATTAAGAAGCATTGTGAGCCATAGGACCTCCGAACTAACTGTAGCAAGTGCACGGTATTCAGCCTCAGTACTGCTCCTAGATACTGTTCGTTGCTTGCGTGAGCACCAAGATACTAAATTTGTACCAACATAGACGGCAAAACCAGTTGTGGATTTTCTATCATCCAAACATCCTCCCCAGTCAGAGTCACAGAAACCATTGATAGCCAAAGATGAAGATTTTCGGAGTAGCAAACCATGTGTGGGGGTGTCACGGAGATAACGCAAAATGCGTTTGACAGCCTTCCAATGTTCGGTGGTGGGGACATGCATGTATTGAGAGACTTTGTTGACGGAAAAGGCCACATCAGGTCGAGTAATGGTAACATATTGAAGGCCCCCTACAATACTTCGGTAGAGAGACGGATCATCAAATGGATCACCACTATGGAGAGAAAGGTGTGTACTCGTGCAGAATGGAGTGGAGATGGCTTTGGCCTCATGCATTTTTGCCCTTAATAAAAGATCAGAGATATACTTGTGTTGATGGAGAAGGAGACCATTCGGTTGGCTAGAAGCCTCAATACCCAAGAAATATTTCAAGGAGCCAAGGTCACGAATTGCAAACCGGGTTTGTAGATAAGTGAGAACCTGTCGGAGCACATTACTATCATTACCGGTGAGCAAAATATCATCAACGTAGAGCAAACAGTAAATCCGAATATGCCGTGCTTGGTAGAAGTAAAGAGAAATGTCAGCCTTGGAGCATACAAAACCGAACTGAATCAAGACATCTGTCAGGCATTTATGCCACATCCGAGGGGCTTGCTTGAGGCCATAGAGAGATTTCTTAAGAAGACAAACATAATCAGGCCGGTGTTTATCAACAAACCCCGGTGGTTGAGTCATATAAACTTTTTCTTCCAATGTGCCATGCAAAAAGGCATTTGAGACATCAAGATGATGAATAGACCAATCAAAGGAGACAGCCAAGGATAGAATCAACCTGATTGTAGTGGGCTTGATCACGGGACTGTAAGTCTGAGCATAGTCGAGCCCAGGGCGTTGATGAAAGCCCTTGGCAACGAGTCGGGCTTTATGCCGTTCAATAGAACCATCAGGGTGCAGCTTAGTTTTGAAAACCCACTTGCAGCCAATAAGATTAGGGGCTTGGTGAGGAGGAACAAGAACCCAAGTATTATTTTTCAGCAAGGCTTGATACTCATGCTCCATGGCTGTGCGCCATTCAGGAAGTTTCAGCGCTTGTGTATGACTGGTCGGTTCTGGAGGAATAGAGCTGGTGGCAATTAAATTCAGCGGGTGACGCGGCTTGAGGGTAGCCGTTTTGGATCGGGTGACCATGGGATGCACAGGTCGAGGGGCTGGATTAATTTCAGCCAATTCAGTAGCAGCTGGAACAGGATCAGCAGAGCCAAGATCGACAATCAAAGACACTTCCGGGTGGTCATTTGTAGGAGGAATAAATCTGGTGGGAGAAGGACTGGAGGGGAGCTGACGGGAAGGGGCTGAAGGTGACAGTGGCGGAGGCGGGGTGGCAGCAGGAGGGGACGGGTGGGGCGAGTGAGCTGGTGGGGACGGTGGGGAATGAGGCAACGGGGTATTCGGGGTGGGAGGCGTGTATAGGACGGGCTGATGTTCTTGAGGTAATGGGAAGGTAATATAAAATGGAACTTCTGGTTCGGATTGATTTGTAGACATAGCGCAACCCTCATTTATCAGCTGACATGGAAACACCTGTTCATCGAAAATAACATGGCGTGAGATATACAATTTTCGGAGAGAAAGATCAAAGCAACGATAACCTTTGTGGATTTTGCTATAGCCAAGAAAAACACAACGAGTAGAACGCGGTGCGAGTTTGTGAGGTGACTTATAACGAAGCCAAGGATAACAAAGACAACCAAAAATGCGCAAGTAATGATAATCAGGGCGTGCACCAAACAATTTTTCATATGGGGTCAAGAAATTTAAAGTTGAAACAGGCATACGATTAATGAGGTATACAGCAGTTTCAAATGCAAAAGTCCAAAATTTGAGAGGAACAGAAGCATGATTAAGTAACGATAAACCAGTTTCAACAATATGTCGATGTTTCCGTTCCGCACAACCATTTTGTTCTGGTGTATACGGACAAGAAACACGATGAGATATACCATGAGCACGTAAGTAAGGAACTAGACCCTGAAATTCGCCCCCCCAATCGGATTGAAAGGATTTAATTGGACGTCCAAAAAATTTTTCAACAACAGTTTTAAACTGAATAAAGGCATTCAACACATCAGACTTGTATTGCAATGGATAGACCCAAGAATATTTGCTAAAGTGATCAAAAAATAGCACATAATAATTAAATTTATCAAAAGATTGTACCGGGGCAGGACCCCACAAATCCGAACAAACAAGCTCCAAAGGAGTGGAAACAGTATGTGTTGAAATAGAAAATGGTAATCTATGCGCTTTGCTAACAGAGCAAGCATGACATAAATGATCATAAGACTTATTGGAAACTGGAATATTATTCAAAGATAAAATCTTCTTTACTGCAGGGATGGCTGCATGCCCAAGACGTGCATGCCATTGATTCACCGATGCCAAGTGAACTTTTATTTTGTCGGGAGGACTCTTTGGAAGACACAACGTGTAGAGACCATCTTTATTCGGGCCGATATGAAGTACCTGCTTTGTCATCAAATCCTTAAGAACAAAATGGTTAGCAAAAAACTCAATTGAAATGGGATTAGACTTGGTTAACGCTGAAACAGAAAGAAGATTGTTGGAAGCTGATGGTACATGCAAAATATGATCAAAACGAATAGGATTACCATTGACAGAATTAACGGAATTGCCAACATGAGAAATAGCAAGTTTAGACCCATTACCTATGGTAACCTCTTCCGGCCCGGAATATTCAGAATGGAGATTCAGGTTGTCCAAATCAGCCGTTAAATGATGAGTTGCACCAGAGTCTACAACCCAATCTTGAGTGGAATTCATGTGAGCATTTGTATAAAAGGAGGCTGCACGGGTTCGATTTGATCTCGGTTGTCTAGGGGATGGACAATTGCGGGCAATATGATTTATTCCTCTACAATTATGACAATAAAATGTGGGAGAAGTGTCTACTGGTGCCATGGATGTTATTGGTTGCATTGAATTTCCAGCAGTGTGCATATTAAAAGAATTTCCAGCAGCAGGGGTAATAAGAGGCATATTATTATTAGGCCGAAACTGATTGGGAAAATTACCCGGACGTGGAGAGAACTGCTGCTGAAACCCGCCGGTATGCTGCCCTCTGCCATAGGAACGACGCTGCTGTCCAGGAAACCCGCCGGACTGCTGCTGTCTCGGTCCAGTACCGCGGGACTGACCAGAGTGGCGGGCGGTGTACAGGGCAGTAGGAGCTGCTCTTTCCGCATTGATTTCCCGTTTCAGGCTCCTCTCTTCGGACAGCAACAAACCATGAAGATCCTCAAAGCTGGTGGGATCAATTTTAATTTCTAAAGAGCGGCAAAACGGGCGGAAAATCGGCAATAACCCATCTACAACAGCATCAACCAAATCAGATTCTGTAATTGCAGAACCAAGGGCAGCAAGATTATCAGAGATTTGCTTAGCACGAGTCACATAAGAGGTAATGGATTCCGCCTCCTCTTGTTTCAGATTGCGAAGTTGCAATCGATAATCTCGAATTTGGGATTTTGATCCAGCAGCATAGGCTGCAGTCAATCGATTCCAAGCCTCAAGCGCAGTCTCAGCGCCAACAATTTGAGTTACAATTCCCGGGGATAGGGAATTAATAATCCAGCTCATAACTTGAGCATCCTTCTCCTCCCAACGCTCAAAATCAGGATTAATCTCCGTTGAGTCGGGTAAATACTTCGGTGGTGCTTCAATTCGGCCGTCAACATGTCCCATCAAACGGGATCCCTTCAACAGCGGTACAAGCTGTGTTTTCCATAGTAGGTAATTCGTGGTGTCAAGTTTTATGGGGAAGGTGGCGGTGGATGGAACAACGGTGGTGCTAGGGGCGGCGGCTTGGTTGTTCATCTTGGAGTTAGCCGAATTAGCTCTGATACCATGAAAGGCTAGGGTTTTCCCTTAGCTTGATATGATTAATAGAATGAATATATATACATAGGTTTACAATAATATGGGCCGATGGTTATGGGCCAATCTAATGAGCTAAATATTTACAATTATATTTACATATTACAATACTCTATCACAAAAATGTCAAGTTTAGAGCTGATACTATCAAAATGGAAATACCATACATTTAATGTGTTGAAAAAATCAGGAGCTAATTACCAAATTCATAAAAGTTCACAAGGCTTAGGATGCATTTTGCCCCCACTTTTTCAAATACAATGCTGGAGATAATGCTAATGCTGCTTGGAACACAATTTTTAGGAAGTAAAGAAGGTGATGGAGCCTCGTGAGGTCAACCAAAAAATATATAAGGTAAATGATTTCCCACTCGGGAAAATGCTGGAGTTATTTGAGAGGATGAACTCGGAAGTGGATAGAGCACTTCACTCGAACCAAGAAGATTTGGAACTCTGGTTTAAGGTGAGATATATCATTCTCACTTTTCAATATGCATATAACATTGGTCGACCTTAACCTTCTAGGCGTTAATTATTCTAGGCACTGAAGAAGCTGATCCAGCCACGTCTCCTATTGGAAGACTATCATCCAATAAGCCCGGTCAGTAAAACAGTGAAATTGAGAAAAATTTATCCTACCGTTCCACGCACCATGAGCTAATACCTTAACTTGAACAAATGTTAGATTATCATTAACATAAGATAGAGACAACATATATATATATATATATATATATATATATATATATATATATATATATATTCATTGAGGTCTTGAGCTTTAAATTTGATATGGGTCGAGCCCCTCACTAAGGGGATAGTTGGGACTTATTGTGGATAAAAATTAAAAATGCTCCACTACAAGAAATATAAAATTTGATATAATTTTGGTGCAATTTTTAATAGACAGATAAAATTTTTCTGTTATTAATATAGTTATGGCATCAACTTTTGAAAATTGTTAAATGCATTTTTTGGTTACAAAATTTGTTTTGTTACAAAATATTTCTTTGTCAAATCTAACATTTGTTGTAGTATGAAATGTTTATATATATATATATATACTCTAATGGTTGTAATAATTGAAATTTTAGGGAACTGTCGTTTTGAGGAATCCACGATATGAGTTGAAGTCCAGAGAAGTCTTTCTGACGTATAAGGTGAGACATTTTCACATTATATACTGTCTTAATTTCGAGGTGTTAATTTAATTCTTTGCAACAAAAATATTTTAGAAACTAAAGAGGGCGATAGGCGATAGCGAATCGTTGCAATGGAGTATCAACGAAATGTTGGGCTTGATGCAGGTGACATTTTAATTATTCTCACTTTTCATATTATAAAGGAAAAAACACATCTATAATATCAAATGATCCACTGTGAAAGTAAACAATTTTAGGAAATCGATAGACTACAACTTCGATGTAATCGGAACCCAAATTATGCGGATGCGGATGCGAAAGCGGATGCCTTTTTTCAGGTGACATATTATTCTCAATTTTCATAATGGGGCCTGAACTTTATATAAAAATACATCACTACCTCCTTATGTTTTATCTATCTAATTTCTACATTTTTACACTTTTGTCTATCACATTATGGTATCTCTATTTATTATTATATCGTTTTCTATCAAAATTCTTGACATTGCACATCATTCTTAAAATTTTTTATATTCAAGTTCTTTTATGATATATATATATTTTAATCTCTATATATAAATGTGTATTTGCTTCGAGAATACATCCCTTTAATGCATTTTCTTTTGATGCAATGGGTAGGAAAAAAATTCCATAATAAGTGAAAAAATAATTTTGTGACAAAGGACTTTATAGAAAAAATAACAAAGATGAGAGATGATATAAACTTTGTCCATAATATTAGCAACGTTAACAATTTTAAGAGAAAATGCTTAATGATAAATGTAATGTGATCATAATATGACGGATGCAAACTGCAGGAATGTATAAATTAAATAGGTAAGACTTAACGAAATATCGGTATATTTGACCAAATCTGATTGAGGTTATAATTATTTACCATATATATATATAAATATATTAATATATATAAATATATTAATTTAGGGAAATATCGTTGTTGTTAATTCTTGTACCAAAAAATATTTTAATTAGGGACTGAAGAAGGTGATAAAAACAAATGAAGAAATTCTGTCGGAATATGTCAACCTGAGGAAAGCGCTGGACTTGGTTCAGGTAACAATATACGATATTCTTCTCACTGGTCACATTAATTTGACATGTACAGTAATTATCTAATTGCTGTAACCTACTCAAACTTTTATTAGGAAATCAATCAGGCGATGAATAACAGTCACTCAAACAGATCAAACCGATCAGATGCTATCAAAATCATTAAGGTGATCCTATCATTCTCTTTTTTTTCACATTATATGTACGAGTATGGTTAGATTTGAAATCAGCAAAAAAAAAAAAAAAAAAAAAAAAAGGTTTGTTGCAAATGTTACTAAAAAAATGTTCATTTAATAATACTATCAGTAGTTACTATAAAACACTTATTTAGCAGCAAAATTATATTAATTTTTCGTTACAAGTATATATATTCACAAATTTACAACAACAACAACATGCATCTATTTTTTATCGTTGCCTAAAGTTATAGCAACAAATTTTTATATTTTTAATAACAAAATTTTTTACTGCTATATATATATATATATATATATATATATATATATATATATATATATATATATATATATATATATATATATATATATATATATATATATATATATATATAAATTCTATGTAATGTTATTAAAATCGAATTGGATAACAAAACACTAAGGTTATTAGTTTACAGCTCGATAGGTTCAAACGAACTTTTATTCTTTTAAAAACATTATTTGATTAAGTTTATTAAAAATATTATTAAACTAGTGGTTCAAATTGTTTGATTTGTAGGGTTGACTACCGATCTAATGAATCGATACTGATTTTTTTTTTTTTTAAATTGATATTTTATTTCAAATCAATTTATTAATGACTAGTTTACAGTTAGAACCTATTAAATCAATCTATCAAATAACATTGATTCTATGTGCATTGTTTATTTTTGTGACTAAAAGTATATTTTATACATTGAAGGAAGTGATTGAGAAGTATAATGAACTCGAAGTTGGTGATCCATCTTATACGGTACTCGGCGAAGTGGCACAATTATTTGAGGTGACATTTTATTCTCATTTTTCACATGTTACGTGTGTGTGAATATATATATATATATAAAATTCTGTCGAGGTCACGGCCAAGGGTAAAAAGTGATTTCAAGTGTCCTTTGACACTTTATTTTTCGTCAAGCCACAAAATTCTCCCTGGCAGAAGGAATACTTGCATAAATTGGTCAAATCTCTATTTCCAAATGGTTCTGACATGAACAATTTTCAGCAAATTCATGCGGCGATGGATCAGCATAAATCGAATCAAAGTGATATCACACTGTTTGAGGTGACATTTATATATAATTCGCAATTTTTTTTTTTTTTCGTATGCATTATATATGTTTTGTAACAAAAAATATTTTAATTAGAAATTGGAGTTGGTGATGGAAAGATATAATAACGTATTGGGAAAGTATATCCAACTCCAGAAACTCTTCGACTTCCCTCAGGTGAAATATATTATTCTCACTTTTTGACGCTGCTGCTGCTGTTATTATTATTATTATTATTATCTAAGAGTTGTAACATTAATAACAATTTTAGAAAATCAATGAGGTGAAGGATCAGTTGGACAGCGACCAAAGTGATAAGACACTCTTGTATAAGGTGACCACTTATTCTCAATTTGAATTTTCACACATATATTATAATATCTTATCTATATAGTCATTCTAGCTAGGTGTTAATTCTTAATTTCTTGTACCGAATATATTTTAGAAACTAGAAGACATGAAGAAGCAATATTATTTGGGGTATATGTCAATGGAGAGAGTGGTGGAGTTATTTGAGGTGACATATCTATCAGTCTCACTTTTCACATTAATTAAATGATATATTATCCAATTAACGTACGGTCCTTTTGGTGTTAAATAATTTCTTGTAAATATATGGTTAATCAGGAGATGAAGGACGAGATAGAGAAATATGAATCGAACCAAATTGATAAAGTAACAGAAGAGAGTACTCCACACGATGTATTCGTGATAGAACACAAGGAACTAATGATAGAAGGGGAGAAATGGATGAGAGATACTGCGAATTCATGCATGATTGTTGCAGCACTTATCACTACTATAGCCTTTGCTGCAGTTATTACTGTACCTGGTGGCAATGCTGATGATGGCTTTCCAAATTTTTTGAGTGAGATAATTTTCAAAGTTTTTGTCATAGCAGATTCAGTCTCACTAATATCTTCTGCGACTTCGCTGCTCGACTTCTTATCCATTACTGTTCAATGTAATATGGATGATTTTCGATGGTCATTGCCTAACAAGTTATTTATTGGACTTTTGACACTTTTTATATCAATAGTGGCAATGATGGTAGCCTTCGTTCTATCCATTTTTATAATCTTCAGCAAAAGCCCTCTTGCGATTCCTATTCTAATTGCTGCAGCTTCTTCTGTGCCAATAGTTTTGTTTATATGGCAGCACTCGAGTCTTTTTGTTGAAGTCTTTTGTTCAACCTATGCATCCTATTTCCTTTTCAAATCTAAAAAAGAAGCTTCTTCGGTTTTCAAGCGAATCTCTTCATTCAGTGTGGAGCGTAAGAAAACTATATAGATTCAAGATGTTGTATTTTGTAGTACATGTAACTTACTCAATGTTGGATAATAATGTAGAATTATTTTGAATTAAGAGTCATAGATTAAGTTTGACTCTTTGAAAGGTTTTTTTTTTTTTTAATCTAGTCATAGATTAAATTGTGTGCCCACGTATTTAGTCAAGCCTAGCTAATACTCTCAAGGTTCACAAAGTCTCTTCAAAGTATTAAAGCCGTTTAGATTTAGAGTTCGAGGAATTACTAGAAAAAATTTCTAAAAAATTAATCAACATGTGCTCTTAAATAAAAGCAGTTTCCATAGATCCAAGTAACGAACTGTAACCAAACATGAGAAGGAGTGGGAACTTTTCAATCTTTGTCCCCTTGAAATTATGTAGTTGATCTTGGTGCATCTGGGTGCAAGATTGTATCTATCAACATTGACAATCTAACCCATCCTGTAACAAAAATTAAAACAATCGATCAATAAGAACAAACTAAGAGTTGGCAAATCCAATTTAAACCAATTAACTATCAGTGTTAAGATTTCAACTTAACAAAGAGAGATTGTGACACCCAACT
Source organism: Euphorbia tirucalli (assembly GCA_039660915.1). NCBI lineage: Eukaryota > Viridiplantae > Streptophyta > Magnoliopsida > Malpighiales > Euphorbiaceae > Euphorbia > Euphorbia tirucalli. Next base: position 68,636,205 of record CM077632.1, read on the forward strand.
CTAAAATTTTATAACCTTTATACCCCTTCTAACATCTCTCGGACTACCAAACAATTTCCTTAATATCCAAATAAATTTCCCATTGTCATAAATCTTCAAAGCCTAGTATAGAATAATATTATCTTAATGGATCAGTAAAATTAAATATAAACTATCTAATTTAATATACTTATTTGGCTTGGACTTGATAATTATTTATTATCAAGCTTCCTACGTACCCCAAATTCTGATTTGGGAATCAAAGCCACGTAGTTTTCCTAATATTAAATAATCTAACTCCTTATTCCACTCTAGTGTTTCTTTAACACATTACAAAACTTCCATAGCATACCATTCTACCAAACAGATTACAGAACTAACAAAAGCAACTAAACACATGCCCACGCATTGAATGGTAAACTTAATCTCTCTAATTATTTCTAGTGCAAATCAATTATGAATTAAAATGTTCTCATTGTATCAAATTGATCTCAAAGCAATTATCATTTCTCCCATAAAAATTCACCAAGTCAAGAAAGAGCAAAATTAGGTAAATGAAAACCAACTATTCATCAAGGAAATCCAACATGACATCAAGTCAAATTGGATAGAAAATATATCAATGAAACTCCTAAACATCTCCAAAATCTATTTACATCAACTAAGTACAAAATCTCCACATACTTGTATATAAATTTTTAAATCCTAAAATTCAAAACTCTTCAAGGATTGAGGGGATTGATTGCATTATGCTTCCAATTTTTCATATTTATCCACATGCAAGTATTGATTACACTAATTAACCAATAATAATAACATAATTAATTAACAAATAAATGCATCAACAATATATAGAAAATAATCTAATCAAAATCATCAAAAATACCAAGAATTAAAGTTGTTCTAAATAATATTTAGAATTTTCTGAACTTAAATTCAAAATTTTCACCACTGTTCTGTACCTTGCCGGAAACCGCCACCGGTGCCGCCATGCGCGGCGGCCGTGAATTCAAACATTTACCTACTAGTAATCCGATCATGCCATCACGATCCTTGCAACCTGAGGAGCCCAAATATACCTTTAAATCACTCTAATTTAGCCGGAAAGGCTGTTAATCGGAGAAAAATTCATTTTCTCCGACGAAGCTCCGATCGCTAGCCAAACCACCGTGAAAACTTCGAGATCCACTTCACCCAAAGGTTTTCCAGCCTTCTGAGTCCATTTTTGGGGTTCATTATAAGAGATAATGGCTGGAACATGTAGATTCGGGGGTGACAGCCATAGTTACGAATTTCCTTTTCTTAATACCCCTTCCAAACACTTAATTTTGCACCTTGGAATTTACATCTATCTATAGTGCGTGTCATTAGCTTCAATTCGGTACCAAAAAGTCGAAAAACCGAGGTCGTACGGGGAAGAATTGAGCTTGAGAAGGGAGAGGAAGAAAGAAATGGTAATGAATTGATGGAGGAAGAGAAGACCAGGTTTTTCCCTTTTTCTTCTGCTCTTCCTTCTTTCTTTACTTTAATAATTTTTTCTTTTTTTTAATAAAATATCTTTTCTATAAAATTACTAATTTACCCTTAAGTAATATATATTTTTAAATTTCTAAATTCCTTCACATAACTTTTGATTTTTTTCGATTATATCCTTACTATGTATATAGTTTCAACCCAAAACTTTCTATTTAATCTATTTATTTAATATTAGAAATCAAAATTTACATTTATAAAATTTCGGGATGTTAAAGAGATTTACACCAAAAATTTTGGTGATTTAATATTTTGGTGATTTCTTTTTACACCAAAAATTACTACATATCTCTAATCCGCAACCGTGCTAATTAGTACCTTTTTTATTTAACTTTTCCTTAAATTTCACATTGAAATTTCTTAATTGCCTGTTTCCATAATTAAGATGGTTTCAGTAAATTTCATTTTCTTGGTTGGTGTTGGAAATAAGTTGCCAATTAATATGGCAGCGATGCAGCGGAGGAATTCAATATTGATGATACAAATTGAAAAGGGTTGTTGATTCTAAGAATATCCAAACCCTAATAACTACTAAAGTCCGTTGATCGCGCACGATGCCGGAGTTTAGTCTTCTACTAATTGAATTTCGCAAAATTCATAAAAACAGGGTAAAGGAATAAACCCGAAATTTTATTGAATAATGAAAACGGATTACAATTGAGAAATAAAAGCCTATTTATAGGCAAACTATCCTAAATATAATAAAACTCCTAAACAATAAAAACTTCTAAATAGTCTAAACTTCCTAATTAAAAAAAGTACTAAATAAATTAAAATACAAACAAAATAGAAATCCTTATCAATTTAGGATCCTTACAATAAAATCTATTCCTAATCCAAATTATAAAATAATTACAATTAAAATAAAGATATAATCCAAAATATATCTTTAATTTCTTTCCACAACAAGTAGTTGTTTCCAAATTGAATTGGAGATCCTTTTTATTATTTGTGGCCCGCATCATTCTCCTCCTCTTAGAAAAAACTCGTCCTCGAGTTTTCCCGTTAATAAACCAAGCTTTAATTTTATTAAATGAATCCACATTCAAAATATGGTTGACCCCAATAAAATCGATATCACCATTCCAATAAAAATTCTCATATTCATCTTCAAATAAATCATAAATTGGTTGTAAAGTTTCTTCAACACCAACAATCTTGTCACAAGATACACAATCTACTACTTCAACATAAGCATAATCTTCATCATATATTGGGGGTAATGAGAAATCAAAGAGTTTACTTTCACCAAGTTTTGATTCTTGAGAGAAAATTACTTCATTCTCTCTGTCATAGAACTCATCAAGCTCCTCATCACTAAAATGAATCTTTCTTTGCATTTTTCTCTACCCAAGAGCAAACCAAGCTCTGATACCAACTGATGCAGCGGAAACTTCAACAAAAGATACAAATTGAAAGGGGTTGTTGATTCTAAGAATACCCAAACCCTAACAACTACTAAAGTCCGTTGATCGCGCACGATGCCAGAGTTTAGTCTTCTACTAATTGAATTTCGCAAAATTCACAAAAGCAGGATAAAGGAATAAACCCGAAATTTTATTGAATAATGAAAACTGATTACAATTGAGAAATAAAAGCCTATTTATAGGCAAACTACCCTAAATATAATAAAACTCCTAAACAATAAAAACTTCTAAATAGTCTAAACTTCCTAATTAAAAAAAGTACTAAATAAATTAAAATACAAACAAAATAGGAATCCTTATCAATTTAGGATCCTTACAATAAAATCTATTCCTAATCCAAATTATAAAATAATTACAATTAAAATAAAGATATAATCCAAAATATATCTTTAATTTCTTTCCACAACAAGTAGTTGTTTCGAAATTGAATTGGAGATCCTTTTTATTATTTGTGGCCCGCATCAGGCAGCTACAAAGGAGAATGGAGAAATGTTGAGATACTTATATGAATTTACTTATAAACATCATCTCGACGCTCTTAAATAGAATATATATATCTCATTTTGAAGAGAAAAAAATATCAAACATGAGCGAATCACACGGGGGAAATAATACAGGTAAAAGCAAAATTTACAATTAAATTAGCATATTTCAAATAATGCCACAATGTACACATAAACCAAAAGGTAAAAAATGAGATATTTTTTTGTAATTTCCCTTTGAAAAAAAGCATTGAAAAAAAAAGCTAACAATCTAATACGAATTCATATATATATTCAGGGGTTTTTCCAACGGCTGGAGGGGTCAGTAGCCCCTTCGTGACCCCCCTCAGCGCCACCCTTGGATGGGTTGGTTTATATGAGTTACATGGGTTATGATGGTTTGAACTTTAATTTTTCCTTATTGCTTTTTTTTTTTCCTTCTCTCTCTCTCTCTCTCTCTCTCTCTCTCTCTCTTTGTTTTTTTTTTAATTCCAATACCACACATAATTCTTTTTTTTTTTTTTTTTCAAATAAACCAGAATTTTTTTGATAAATATAAACTAGAAATATTAAATTAAAAACAGATACAATACATTTTGACAAAAATTTTGTTTTTTCTCTAACTTATAAGAAAAAATTTTATGAACTACTATTATGAAAATAATTGAAAATTAACAATAAGATTAAAAGAAGCTCATAAATGTAATTAATATCAATTACAAACAAGTCCTATGAAATTAAATGAACCTAAATAAAATGAAATTTCAGTCCGTCATGAAACATATCAATTAAACACATTTTAATCTTTAAATAAAATCCTCAATTAGTTTAAATTCTCAATTTCAATTAGATGCTAGCTAATTTAAATTAGGTTTAAATTAGGGTTGGTTATAATTCCATCGAATTTCTAATCTCTAATGACATAATGCCATAGATTCGGAGATTCCTATATTTTGTACTGTTTGAAAAGGATTGCAATTTGTTTTGAATTGTATATTTGGAGGCTTAAAATTCTTGGATTTAATTGAAACGGTTAGAAATAAATTCAAATTTTTTTTTTGATGATTCTGCAATAAATTATTTTGGCTTATTTTATTTTATTTTTTTACGATTCTGCAATTTGTTAGAGAGAGAAAGCGATGAGGATTATAGGAGAGAGGGGTTTGGAGGAGAGAAAAAGAAAAGAGTTTACTTCTAACCGTAACAATCATATGCCCATAATTTATCAGTGTTATCAAAACCAACTGCGAATCGGCTATTGTCAAATTAATATAAAATGCTAATTTAAGAGAAAATGACACTTTAATATGGAAAAAAACTTTTCTAAAATGAATTGGTTAGATCGATTGAATGTGTTACATGCATTAGATGGTTTATTATAAACCATTTAATATAAGCTTTATAACCCATTCAACCCATCTAATCTATTATAATCCGTAAAGATTACCTTTCATGGTTTGGATGAGTTAAGATTGGATGGGTTATAATAAACCATCCATTTTGAACACCCATATCACGAAGGATGGGGATTTCTAAAATCAATTTGAAACCATATTTTCAAGGACAATTAATACTTTCTTCTAACACTGTACTGCTCAACGAAAAAGTCACTTCACTAATTTAAATTTGATTTTCGGCGTTCAACTTTAATTTGTTAAAGTTTAGCCCTTAAACTGTAATTTTGTTTAAAGTATACCACTTGATTAATTATTATCCCATCACATTTGAACGCAGTACACGTTTTGCTTGGTGCCTTCAACTTGTCCATTTCTCTTTTGTCAAAATCGTATACAGTAAAACCTCTATAAATTAATAATATTGGGACCATGAAATTTTATTAATTTATAGAGATATTAATTAATCAATAAATTAATAATTATTAATTTATAGAGTGATTTTAAAAATAAATTTTAAATTACTAATTTAAATAAAGTTTTTGTCTAAAATCAATGAACTATATTCATCATATTTTTACGTAATAAAATTAAATGTACATTATATAAGTTAATTAAACTTGAAAGTTCATTGTACTTATGTTAAAAATATTTAATGCATCATAATTAATGAATTACTATATAAATTTCTATGGAATGTTCTTTCAAATGATACAAAAAATGGCTTCTCATCTAAAAGGTGTCAATACATCAACCATTACCAATCAAATCAGAAAAACATTGTGTGAATACAAGAGAGATCACCCTGCATGCACTCAAAAGGGTTTACAATGAATGCTCACAAGTCCAAAGTTTAGAAGAAATTGTGGAGAGTGTCATGGAAAATTCAATTGAGGATGAGGCTGAGGATGCTTCAGTATCTTTGGAACCAGTCACAAGAAAGGAAGTAATTATAGTATCAACCACTCTTTACAATTTTTTGTTACAATTTGACAAGGGTACACCAGAACTTTTGAATGCACTGAGAATAGTTAGAGATGAAATTCAACTAGATTTAAATTTCAAGAAAAAACAAAATACTATAGAGTCATATTTTGCTAAATTATCCTAAGTATATATCTATATATCCTTGGCATATGTATTTGAGAAATTATTAATTTATAGAGGTAATAAAACACTGTATTTATAAAGGGTTGTTCCAAAAAATTATTATCTTATTAATTTATTAAAATTGATCATTTTTTGAACTGGTCCAAGTCGAGACGAGAAGAAATTATTATTTTAAAGAGATTATTAATTTATGAAGGTTTTACTGTACTAAACTCGTTGAACTTTTCTAAAGTTTGCAACTGATTTTCTGATTAATTTTTTCAGCATATTAGGTATATGATCTTTCTATTTTGATAGTGTTAGTCCCAGTTTGATATATTTTCTCGTATGGGTTGTACTATCCGTTAGCTAGTATGTGACACAATTTTTGTGAACATGTGAAACTTAACCGGAGATAAAGTTTACATCCATATTTGTTGTAAGAGTACATAGGAAGTATGATTTAAATTTTTCTAGTGAACTCTAAAACTTTTAATTTTTAAAATTGTGTCACGTGCTAGTTAATAGATACTGTAGTGCACACGAAACAAAAATTATCAAGTTTGGAGCTAATAATATCAAAATAAAAAGATTATATACTCAATGTATTGAAAAATTTGATAAGGTAATCCAATTACAAAATTTATATACGCAGTACAAAATTGATAAGCCACTAAATTGTTTTACCCAAGCCATTTCACTTTGATTTCCCAGATTCACCCTTGGTTATCAAATTTGTTTTTAAGAAAACCTTGCATTTTTAACAATATGTTTTTATTCTCTCTTTCCTCATTGAAATCTGTTTTAAACAGCCAATTGCAAAATTGGTGCTTAATTGAAATTCTTGAAACTGCATTTTTGAAAAGATTACATCCTGTTCTACGTGAAAGAATTATCTGTTCATTGTTGACATCTCTCAAAATATTCTATCAACCCTTGATGTTTCATATTTAAATCTTTTCAATTAAAAAAAAAAAATCAAATCAAAAATCAAAAATTAAAGTCAATTCCTTCCTTCTTGTTTATACTTAGTGTTGACTAAAGTTAAAAATAAAGTTGCGAATTCATTTTGCTGAAATATCTCAAATTCCTTGTCTAAGCTGTTTTGTGCTTATTTTTCAACATTCCTTGAGGAAATTTATCATTTGCATTGCTGTTGTTTTCTTAAATGACATTTTTGATAATCTTTTTAGTTAATGTATGTCTTTCATTGCTGTTGTTTTCTTCCTAGCCTTAGTTCATAAGCTTAAATTGCTATATTTTTAGTTAACTTAGGTGAATTTACTTCATTTTGTGTAATTACTCATGCTAGGAACTTTGAAGTTGAAAATAAGCTTAAAGAGCATATTTTGGGAGCTTGGAGTTCATAAAGGATGGAGCTTGAAGTCATAACCTATGAGCACAGCTTGTGAGGTGTTGCTGAAGCTAGAAATTGACTTAAAAGCTGGTATGCATAAGCCAAGATCATGGCTTAAGGGAGAGCTTCGAATTTAAGGAGTTTTTATGGGGTTAGAAGACTTCCTATTTAGTTTTATTTTATTTGTATAAGCTTTAAATTCTATTTGGGATATTCTTTAATTTTCCTGATTAGAGTTTTATTCTAATTAGGATTTTATTTCCTTTCCTTTCCAACTTCTATAAGGAGAGTCTTCTTCTTCTTATAGGAGGAGAGTTTTTAGTTTTTAGTTTTCTTTTAGTTTTAGTTTTTTTTTTCTTTCTTTCTCTCATGGAGAGATAATTTTCTCTTCTAGCTAGAGGAATTCGGTCTTGTAAAGTCAATTGTGTGATCAACTATTCTTAATTTCTTCTTTAATTCAAGTAATTAATTTCATTCTGTTCCTATTGCTTTTGCATCATTCAATTGAATCCTTGATTTAATTATTTACTTGTGATTGATCTACTAGTTAGGTGATTAATTACGTAATCGTTTAATTCACTTAACCTTGGTAGCGAATAACACAATTAATTATGGACAAGTTTTTAATTTGTGTTATGGATTAAATTGATATGCTTTAAATAATTCCGCTTATGTGATTATTGAGTAGAATTAGTGTCTCTTTTGTGTGTTAATGCTTTTGGTTGAATTAAATTCCGAAGCTTGTTTGGAACTGTTTGATTAAATAGGGATAATTAAGGAGCTTTTCGTAGTTATCTATTCCGCAAGAAGAAATTAGGTGATTCATGCTTTATGATAACTATAGCTAATTTATTTGAATGCCTTAAAGTTATCCTTTGTGTTTGATCGATGATCAATTGGTTTGACTGAAGACTTGAATCCGCCTTCTAGTTGGAATTCACCTCCTATAGATTTTTATCAAATTATTTCGTTTTTGTTATTTTTAGATTTTTATTTACAATTGCTAAACAATTCCCCTTTTTACTTTTCCTGTCCAAACTTTAGAAGAGATAATCCAGCCAATCCTTGCGTATTCGACCCTGCTTCCTTTTTACTACAAAATTTAGTTTCTGAGAGTAGGAATTTATTTTTGGTGTGCTCGACAAGCATCAAATTATAAGTTGTTTCCATATTGATTGTTCTGATAGCTCCATTTCCATATATTATTCAATAATTATATCTCAAGTTTGTTCTTTTAGTTGTTAAGTTTTAGATCTATTATCTCAGTAACTCTTAGCCATAGAAATTCACTCTTTATGAAATTTATTATTTTATCTACCACAAGCTGTTCCAATTAAGTACCATCTTTGTTTTGTATATACTAAACCCAGATCCCTGTGGGAATGATAATCCAGAGTTAGATCCACTCTATTACTTGTTGACCCTAGTGCACTTGCTAGAATAATTGCATGTTAGCTAAACTGAACAACAAATAGCTACTATTCCTTTACACTCCTTGGCAAATTGAACCTGGGAGGAAACAGCGGTCAATTTGTCACGTGACCATAGAGATCAAGTCTTGGAGGGGCCCTTGGTCAACACATAAGCAATCTAATTAGTGGAGCACAGGTATTGAACATATTAAACTTGCCATGTGACATAAAACCATGCACAAAATGAAAATCAATCTCTAAATGCTTACTCTGATTATGAAACACTGGATTAAGAGTAAGATAAGTAGCACTAATATTATCACAAAACAAGATAGGCCATCGAATTGGGGGAAACTAATCTCGTGGAGAAGAATCTGCAACCAATGAATTTTTGAGGCAATAACAGTTAGAGCACGATACTCTACTTCAGTAGAAGAGTGAGGCACTACTCGTTGTTTCTGAGAGGAAACAAAATTTGTACAAAGGAAAATATCATATCCAATAGTAGATTTTCTGTCATCAACATCATTAGCCCAATCTGAATCTATATAACCAGCAAGAGCACAGTCAGTCGGTCGAATAAATAAGCCATGCATTTTCATACCTTGCAAGTAACAAAGAATGCATTTAAGGGCAGCCCAATGATCCAAGGTAGGGAGATGCATGAACTATGAAATGCGATTGACTACATAAGGAATATCCGGGCGTGTAAAGGTGAGATATTGTAACCCTTTAACAAGAGGCCAAAATAGAGTAGGATCATGATATGGTTCACCCCCTTGGTTAGTGAGCCGAACTGAAGCATTCACAGGACTAGCAATCGTTTTTGACCTTGTCATTTGAGCTTTGTCTAATAAATCTGAAATATACTTGCCTTGATGAAGAAACAAGCCATTACTAAACCATAACGCCTTAATCCCAAGGAAATAATCCAAGTAGTCCAAGTCCTTAATTGCAAACTGAGTAGATAAATAAGAGAGCAAATGATATGTAAATGCAGCATCACTACCCATCGACAGGATATCATCCACATAAATAAGGCAACACAAATAAGCCAAGATGAACAATAAAGTATAAGGATGTATCGGCCTTAGAACCACTGAAATCAAAATGAATTAGTGGAGTAGTGAGACATTTGTGCCATTAACGAGGAGCCTGCTTCAAACTATACAATGATCAGCACAACCGATTAACAATGGTGCCAGCTTTGACAACTGGGCTGAAAGTGTCATCAAAATCTATTCCAGGGCATTGATGATAACACTTAGCAACCAATCGAGCTTTATACAGATTGAAAGATCCATCAGGCTTCCTTTTAATATGAAAAATCCAGCGACAACCCACCAAATTTTGTATGTTAGTAGGCAGAACCAACTCCTAATTTCTATTTTTCACTTAGGCCATATATTCCTCGGCCATAGCTACTCTCCATTCGGGTATTTTCAGTGCTCCCACATGACTGGCTGGCTCGATATGAATAACAGGAACAATATGCATTGAGAAGGGTTGCAGTGGTTTTAGATTACTTGTTTGTTGATGAGTGACCATACGATGTTGTTTTTGAGTCGAAGGAGCAGCCACATTATCATTGACAGGACCTAAAGGGTCGAATGTATCCAAATCAACAACTAAGGACAATCCTTGATTAGCAAAAGCAGGTTCAATAACTGGAGTGCGTGACACAACTCGAGATGGGAAGGCAGAGGTTCGGACATCTACATTGGGCATTAATTGCAGTAGGAATTGGATGGTAGTGTTTAGTCGAGAGGGTGTGGTCGGTTCAAAGGGTGAAATCGGTGAGGAAGGTAATGGTGGGCTTAGGAGAACTAGATTTGTATCATTTTGTGGAGCTGATGGTGTAGGTGTGGCTGTCAGGTGTTTGTAACGATGCAGGTATCATGGACTCTTGTATAATGGGCAATGGCATGGTATCATTGTTGGATGGGTTATGGGAGCTTACATAATCTAATTTCAAACCTGGGAACACCTATTCATCAAATAAAATATGGAGTGAGATATAGATATGACTAGTGAGAGGATTAAAGCATTTATAGCCTTTATGCAATTTGCTATAACCCAAAAAAATACAAGCAATATAGCGAGGTTCCAATTTTTTTTAGAGTACGGTCGGAGGCAAGGATAACAAAGACAACCAAAGGCATGTAACAATGAATAATCGGGGACTTGACTAAATAATTTATGATATGGAGTAGCAAAGTTAATGGTGGAAGTGAGAAGACGATTAATAGTATAAACAACAGAAGATAATGTAGCAGTCCAAAATTTAATTGGTAAATGACAATGATGCAATAATGCCAAACCACTTTCAACAATGTGACGATGTTTACGTTTTGCACATCTATTTTATTCAGGGGTATATGGACATGAAACCCTTTGAGTGATGCCATGCTCGGTTAAATATTTAGTGAGAGCTTGAAATTCCCTACCCCAATCAGCTTGAAACATTTTAATTGATGTATTAAAATATTTCTCAACAAGTGTATGAAAGGCAATGAAAGTAGGTAATACTTCAGACTTCTATTTGAGAAAATAAATCTAGCAATTAGTGAAGTGATAAAATATACCACATAATAAGAGTATCCATCAAAAGATTGAATTGGTGTAGGGCCCCATACATCGGAACAAATTAATTTAAGTGGTGCAAATGCTTGAAAATTGGAACGTGAGAATGGCAATGGTGTGCCTAAAATACACATTATCTAGCAGTGTACTAGGTCGCAAGTAATAAATTAGTAAGTAGAGTATCGCATCCACAGGGATTGCGATAGTTGTGCACAACTTGGAAAAACTATGTGGTTCCAAATAATAGAGAGAATAAGTAACACAGTTTATAAAAGGTGTTTGGATAGTTAAACTAATATTTCATAACATGAACAACAAGTAAAATAATGATAAACAACAATATTTTGTAACTTGGATAAGACACAGCATAGAGTGGGCATGCTTGTAATATTAAGTATAGCATTCAAGGTCAGATCTATTGTTTCAGTGAGAATAAGGTATCTCTCATGACATTCACAATAACTGATTGGTCTTCGCACTATTGATCCTAAGCATACATACTAGATATAGCATGGTTAGCCTCAACCTAGCATACATACTAGCATAAAGAACAAGAAAGCATTCAACAGAGGCGCTATGCAACTATTAAAACCCTTAGATATAAATGCCAATCACATGGTCAGTCTCATTGCCAATTTACATGTTTGAAAAGTCATTCCATTCATGGATTTATACTCTATGGTCAAGCAGTCCACAAATTAAGCATAAAGTGATCAGTTTTATAAGGATTAAGAGCACACATTCAAACACACACATTCACAACAAAAATGAAGATGAAAATACTAGATAATATTACTTACAAAACCGAGTCTTAAGGCTGGTCTATTTAAAAGAGTCTACTCCTCCTTCTCTATGGTTGACACAGCTTGGATCAGGTGGAGAATCTACATTAAAATTTTAAAAACTAACTAACGAATACTATACTACTATAGAATGAAAAGAAAGATGAAAGGATAGTGATGGAGGCTATCCAATCTAAAAAACTTCTTTAACAACCTTAAAACATGAGAATATATATTCCTCGAAATCCTAGAAAATGTTTAAGGATAAAACCCTAAAATGCACAGGATTGTGATAAGTGTTCAAATCCTATTACAAGATGGCAAAAATATCTAAAAAGGCAAAAGGAATATGCCATACGAATCTCCAGCTCATCAGATCACAGGTTCCAAAGTTGTTCTCCAAGCAAGTCTGTACAAGCTGTGCGCGGGACCACTGGACAAGTGTTGGCTCCTCAGCAATCTTGCAGAACGTGCCAGAATTTGTCTCCTCCACACCACAACTCTCCAAAACCTAATGCTGAGAGGAAATTTCATGGAAAGTGGGTGAGAAAGGCTATAAACGACATTTAACACAATTTAAGCATATTCAGACCCACACAACTTGAAATCATGCGATCATACAATGAAAACATGTTAAAATGCACAACTTAATTAGATAGAAATTGGACTTATTAGGAAATTTATGCATTTTCTAGTCGAACATGCATGAAATAATTGAATATTAGAAGAATTAGAATAAGCAATTTTATTACTAGCAGGAGTTCGCTTAACAATTGGTAAGGAAGGATGTCCCAAACGGGCATGCCAAAGATATAAAAAGGCTAAATTAGCCTTCAGAGAAATGAAGTTATTGGACTTCAAGCATAACAAATATAATCCTTCATTACTCTGGCCTTGGAATAAGATCTTCCTCGTTTCCAAATCCCTGATAAGGAACTTTTGAGCAAAAAATTCAACAGAAACTAGGTTAACATTAGTTACTGCATAAATAGATAACAAATTTTAAATGGAATTTGGAACATGCAATATATTGCGAAAAGAAAGAACTTGATCCCTTAAACGAAATTGAGAACAACCAATGTGAGAGAAAGGAATTTTCTTACCATTACCAAGTTGAACGGCCTCGGGTCCTTGGTATTCAGAATGAAGAGCAAGGTTCTTCAAGTTTGATGTTAAATGATGTATAGCTCCAGTGTCAACGACCCATGGTTGAGAGTTGGTGTTTGTTGTAGCAAGGTTGGACATAGGGTGGTTAGGGCTAGGGCTAGGGCATTGACAGGCTAGATGTCCAAGTCCTTTACAATTATAGCAAGTGGTTCTTGAGATGTCCATATCGACGGGTAGAGTTTGAGGTTGATTTGAGATGAACTGCTGTCCGGTTCTAGTGTACTGCTGACCAGACTGAAATTGTGAACAATGAAACAATTGGGCCGGATTCTAACCTCCATAGCCTTTGCCCTTTTTGCAGCCTCTTCCACACTGGCTGCTTCCAGTGCCACCAGCATAATGAGCGGTGGGCTAGACAATGATTTGTTCAGCGGTTTCAGTAGCATAATTATCAGCTTTGATAAGCCTTTTTTTGCTTAGAAGCATACCATAAAGTTGATCAAGACTAATAGCTTCAGTTTTGGTCTGAATCGAGTGAGTGAACAAGTGATATTTTTTTCCCAGACCAAGGACAATACAGTCTACAAGATCTTCATCTGGGACAATATGTCCGAGAGCTGCAAGTTAATCTGCTAGGCCTTTGGCCTTTTCGATATATGTAGTAATTGAGTCATTATTGCTGTTAAGATTGTTTAATTGGCGTCTTAAACTTTTGATTTGGAGGCGAGACCCTGCTTTAAAAGCATTCAATAGCTTCTCCCAATCATGTTGAGCATTGGTCACTCCAACAATCAGTGAGCACAGGCTCGATTCGACAAAGGTTAGTATCCAGCTGATAACTTGATTGTCTTGTCTCTCCCATAGGGAGTACAATGGATTGGAAACTCCATCAATTTGTTGCGGTGGAGATGGTTGAGTCCCATCAATATGGTGCATCAAACCATAACCTTTGAGCATAGTTTGTAATTGCATTTTCCACAAAAGGAAATTGCCTTGATTAAGACGGATTAGATGATGTGAGATAAAAGGAACAAAATTCTGCATCATGGGAGTTGAATTCACGCTAACCCCAATACCAGTGGAGCTTGAGCTCGGCACGGTGGAGTTGATGATGGCGGAGGTGGTAGACATGGCAGTGGCTGCAACTGTTTCGGCCATAGGAAAAGAACGGAATAGGAGTTTTAAAACCTAGATGGCTCTGATACCATAAAGGAGTTTGTGAATTGGGAAATTGTATTATGAAAAATAACAAATATATATACAGCCCTATAGAAGAGAGTGTTCCTAATTAGACTTTGTACAAATAGGAATACTACACTAAATAGAATAATACATAACTTGTACTCCAAAAATCCTAATTAGCTAATATTCCTTTAGTACATTACTTTACTCCAAGAATAATACATTACTTTAGTACTTTACCATTTTTAATTTTAGAAAAAATTTATTAGAATAAATAATTATCATATTAAAGTAGACTTGTCTTATGGAATAAAAAATTGTCGGTAAAGTAAAGCACAAAACATCATTGATTTGTTTACTTATGTATATGTTTTTGAATCTAATAAGACTTTAATTAATTAATTAATTGGGGAAAAAGTACTACTTAGCTTGTATCCCTGAATTATAAATATATGAACCTAACCCCATTTACATCTTCCAAATCTTTTAGCTTGTATCCCTGAATTATAAATATATGAACCTAACCCCATTTACATCTTCCAAATCTTTTATCACATTTATAGAGCTTTCAACTGGTTTCTGCAGTACTTTGAATCCAATTCCCCCCAATCCCTCCACTTCGGTAGAGGTAAGTTATTTATTTATCTATTTATATCTTTTATCGAAGAAAGCTATATATATTTCTCTTCCCTGTTCTCTCCAATATATAAGTTTGTGCTCAAAATATCAGATCTTTAAAATATAAAGGGATTTTCTACGAGTCATGTAAATCTTAAAAATTACGCAGATAACTTATGATAAAATCTGTATAGGAAGCAAGGGGCTCTAAGTGGGGATTAAAGTTTTTTTTTTTTTTTTTAATTTTTTTTTAATTTTTTTTTAATTTTTTTAAAGCATGTCCGATTACTCGATTTGAAGTTAATCAGACACTTTTTAGGTTGGTCCCTCCCCCAATTAAAGTTTTTTCCGTACACGAAGATTCGAATTCAAAATCTTTAGTTTAAGCGACTGAGGCTCTTACCGCTCAAACCAACTTCAATTGGTATTTAAGTTTGTTTTATAGTATACGTTTGTGTCGTTTTTTCTTGTATTAAGTATTAATCCGTTCCGGGTTTGATTAGACAAACCTCTAACTAACATCTCTTTCAATTAAAATTTTCTGTGTAGATTTTGAATGAAATTCAAGACATATGTAAAGCTAAGTGGCTTTGAGTAGGTTTATTTTGCACTCCCTCTTCATTTACTACAAGATAAAGCGCTTATACCGATCGAACCTTCGGTCGCTATGTTATTGCTGACTTTTCATACTGCCACCCGAAATCAATTCGGTTGTAACAAAGGAAGTTGGTATAACCGGGTGACTATTGTTCGCCTTTGGGTTGCAAACCTTATGACCAAGGATGTCACAATGCCAGTCGCTAAAGTTTGCGACTTGGTTTGCAACCAAAGATTTTGGTCGCAAGTTACGGAAATTCCAGTGTTGTTATTTTGAAAAAAAAACATATGATTTGGATTGAAGCCCGCTGCTACGCCAATTAACATCTTGACATCATAAAGCATATCTTTAAGTTTAATTATACCAAAACCATAAAAAGAACCCTAATGAATACATAAATAAATTTTAATGTCTAAACTCACCTAATGCTATTCCAATTAATAACACGACAAGATTATGAATATTCGTCATACTGCTCATATGAAAGAATCTCTAAAAAATAGTCAAAAACAAGACTTAAAAAATAAATTAAACTTTGAGTAAGTTTATTTTATATTCCTTCTCTTCCTTTTACATGTCGCTTTGGTTTTTTTCAATTTGTTTCTTTTTATATAAGTTTCATATTATCTACGCGTTTTGATATTTTTTTTCTCCTTATTTATTTAAGAAAGAGGTTTAGTATTAATGGAGAATGTCATGTAGTTAAGCCACAACATAATTAACAAGAATGAGAAATGTGGCTTTAAAAGTAAATTTTAAGGAGATAAGTATTAAAGTTAAACTAATTATTTTAATAGCATAATTAATTCTTTATTAGCTTTGATGATAAATCTTAAACAATATATACAGAGAGAATACTTTTACGTTGGTGTTGTTCAACTTGGACCAAACTCACCTCCCATTTGAATTTTGTGGCAGGTGTTATATATCATCATCCAATCATATCAATATGTCTGACATTGAAGCAGGAGATCAAAGCTATAAGGACGATTGTAAATGACCATCCCCTAGCTTATTTTACAGTTATTAAATTATATGCTACTTAATTATATGCTATTAGAATGTCTTTTTGCTAATACCAATTGTTGTTGATACAATTCTCTGGGGGTGCTTACTTAAGTAAGTGTTTGTGATCCAATGAGTGAGACTAAAGAATGATATATAAGTGATACAGATTGAGTCTTTTAATATAAGCCTATTGGTTTTGTGTTACATATGCTCAATTCCACTTATATGCACATTTACGTAGTCAAGCCAACACTTTCAAGGCCCTCAAAGTCTTTTCATGTGTAGTTAAAAAATCCTAGACTCATAAGAGCTGGTGGAATTTGGGCCAGTAGAGAAAAACTAGACCAGTTGACAACTTTAGGCTTCAAATGAGATGAGCCAAGAAAAATTTGACAAGTGACAATTCTTTCAACCCAGTTGCACTTGAATGAGATTATGAGAGAGTTGGAGATCCAATAAGTGAGATTAAATAGTGACATATTAAGTGGTGTAGATTGAAGTTCAACACAAGCTAATTGGTTTTGTGTCCTATTGACTCAACCTTACATATACATTCCCTTATGTAATCAAACCCAACAATCTCAAATCTCAAATCTCATGTACATTCGTTATTGTTGGGTGATTAAACTTATAATCAAATCTCTACAAAACCACAGATACAAACGAATTGTACAAAGCAGCACTGAGTAATGACTGGAAAAAAGCTGAAAACATATACAAGGTTTCAAAATTGGGATATGGAGTAAAACTGACAGCAAGAGGGGAGACTGCTCTCCATGTTTCAGCTTTAGCAGGTCATACTGATTTTGTGCAAAATCTGGTTAAGAAAATGAATGCAGATGAGATAAAAATTGAAATGAAAACATCTCATTATAACGAAAGAGGAAATACAGCATTTCATTGTGCAGCAATATCAGGAGATGTGAAAATTGCTAAAGCCATAGCTAAAGATAACCTTCGAGATGATCTAGCAATGGCCAGAGGTAATGGAGATTACTTGCCAATCGATATGGCAGCATTAAAGGGGAATAAAGAAATGGTGAGATACCTATTTCAAGCTACAAAACATCACTTTGGTGATCCTAAGGAAACATATGGAGATGATGAAGATCGCAAAATTTTGCTTCTCTCTTTGATTAAGGCTCATATATATGGTAATTAAGCTCAAATCTTAATTTAATTTTCTCATCCTATCATCGTAATTTGAAAATTTACTTGGTTAACTAATAATTTGAAATTTTCATACACCATTCTTTTTCTCTAGATGTTGCGTTAGACATGGCAACACTACTCTTAGATCAATGTATAGCTCCATCGGAAATGGAGGAGGAAGCACTGCAAGAATTGGCCCGACAGCCTCTAAATCCTCCAGGATTTGTGGACAGATGCATCCGTACATGTTAGTTCTCTATCTCTGTTTGGTTCATCATTTTTCCTTTCAATTTACTTCTAACGAATGTTATTGAAATCGGACCGAACAATGAACTGACAAGGTTATCGGTTCACGATTCACCTGGTTCAACCAGATTCATAGAAAGTTCAACCAGATTTATATTTTTAAAAAAATATTATTTAATTAATTTTATTAAAAATATTATTCAATCGGAGGTTTAAATGATACTACTCCCTTGGTTATAAAGGGGAAAAAAATTAATTAGAATACTCTTGAAATATTGTTATTCTTTGAAAATATATGGAGTAAATGCGTTGCTGCATGGATTTTAAGACGTAATAAAAAAATATAAATCTCCTTTATAACTAAGAGTGTATATATTCTAGGAGTACTATAAAATTTCTCATAAAACAGGATGCATATTTTCTTATTATACTCTAAGATCATGTTTGGTTCATATAATAGAATAGGGTGAGAATATGATAACTATTCCATGGAATGGAATAGAAGAGGAATAAAATAGTTATTTCTTTTCTTATCTTATTCCAATGTTTGGTTCAATGCTAGAATATTACATGGAATGTGTCATAATAAAACGGAAAAAATGAAGAAAACTAGGTGAAAACAAGTTAAACAAAGGAAAGAAGAATCAAACAAAGAAACGGAAAAAGAAAAAGAAAAAGAATGAGATAGAATGAAAAAAAAAGGGATAAAATTGAGTAAAACATGATAGAGAGAGAGGACATTATTGTATTTTTACAATTGTATAGTGTATTATAATCCTTGTATGATTAGGAGTCCTTGTAGGGTTAGGGTTACCACTTGTATATAAACACTCTTTATACTCAATACAATTAAGTTGCCCTTAATTGGTTTTCATGGTATCAGAGCCATAACCAAACCCTAACCCTAAATCATGTCTACCGAAAATTCTTCCACCTCCACCCCATCACTGCCGCCGCCTCTCCCACCACCGTCCGCCCCCTTCATGGCAACGACAAGCAGTTTATTGGCAGCCACGCAGCCCCTATCAACAACCATTGACTCCACCGCCATCTCCACCATCTACTCTCCACCGATTGGATCCTCCACACCTTCCGCCGCCACACCCATCAACTATCCTAATCCCGCTACTTTCATCACCACTAAACTCAGTTCAACCAACTTTGTGTTATGGAGGGAACAGTTTATCACCATGTTACGTGGCTGCAGGATGTGTCATCATGTGGATGAGAATCAATCCATCCCGCCGGAATTTCTTGAGGGCCAAGTTCGAAATCCGGCCTATGACTTATGGGAACAACAGAACCAGCAAGTGTTGAGCTGGTTGTTCGCCTCAATAGAACCAAGTTTGCTACCTCAAATTATTGATGCACCAACGGCGGTTGAAGCTTGGAGTCGACTCAACCGAGCCTATTCTTCGGGCTCTCGTTCGCAAATCCGTAATCTTCGTGCACAACTTCAAAGTCTCACAAGGGAAAAAGGTGAGACAATTACAGCATATACACTTAGAGCAAAAAGTGTAAAGGATCAATTAGCTTCCTTGGGTTATCGGGTGCAAGACGATGATTTTATTGACTC
The DNA here is from genome assembly GCA_039660915.1 of Euphorbia tirucalli. Lineage (NCBI taxonomy): Eukaryota > Viridiplantae > Streptophyta > Magnoliopsida > Malpighiales > Euphorbiaceae > Euphorbia > Euphorbia tirucalli. The sequence goes on from CM077632.1 coordinate 68,655,730, forward strand.
TATTCTTGCCGGATTGGGCGAAGATTACCGCCTCTTTAATTTGACTTTGGAAACCAAGATGGAACCCATTGGTTTTGAAGACTTGTTAGGCCTTTTGTTAACGGAGGAAAGAAACATCGCCCGCCTACACCAACACAAAGTCGCTACTGCTGCTGATGCCGTCCCACCTACAGCCATGGTTGCTACCCGTCCCGGGCAGCAACCTCATCGGGGACGCGGTCACGGAAGAGGCCGAGGAAGGGGTGGCCGCGGAAGAGGCCGTGGAGGCCAATTTTCCAATGATTTTAGGGGCTTTCAGCAACAAAATTACAGCAGCCCCAACTCTGATTCCAGGCAGAGCTTTCGCACCTTTGATCCGCATACTATCACTTGTCACAATTGCAGAGGGATTGGACACTACGCCAGGGACTGCTCCTCACCACAACTGACCCGTGACACCAATCCAACCCGTCCCACCTCCAACTATGCAGCTAGCTCCGCCCCCTCACAACCTTGGGTCGTCGATTCGGGTGCCTCTCATCACATGACCTCGGAATTGGGAAACCTCAACCTCCATTCTGAATACCAAGGCCCTGATGAAGTTACTATTGGTAATGGTTCTAAACTTTCTATCTCCCGCGTTGGTCATTCCTCCTTCAAAATTGGTAGTGAAATATTTCAATTTCATGATATTTTGCATGTTCCCAAATCTTCACATAATTTATTGTCAGTTTATGCTTTAACTAACGCTAATCCTGTCTCTGTTGAATTTTTTGCTGACCATTTTCTTATCAAGGATTTGGCCACGGGGAGAGTGCGATTCAGAGGCCAGAGTGATGCCGGCCTGTATTCCCTTTGTGCTACCGCGTCGGGTTCTACTTCTTCTTCGGGTTCTATATCTCCTTCAGCAAATTTAGCTTCAATAAATACTTGGCATGATCGCTTAGGACATGTCAATTTTCCATGTGTCAAACAATTGTTGCGGTTGAATAAAATTGCCTTTTCCAATTCCAAAAATTCTGTTTGCAATTCTTGTGCCATTAATAAAAGTCATCGTTTACCTTTTGCTTTATCAAAATCTGAATCTAAAGCACCATTGGATTTAATCTGTGCAGATGTTTGGGGGCCAGCACCTGCTGTCTCTTTGGATGGTTATTCTTATTATGTGATATTTTTAGATCATTATAGCAAGTACACTTGGATATACTTCTTAAAACATAAGTCTGATGTTGTGTCTGTTTTCATGCAATTTAAAACACTTGTGGAGAAATTTTTTAATGCTTCTATCAAGACCTTTCAATCAGATGGGGGGGGTGAATTTATTGCTTTACAACCTTTTTTTCGGGAACATGGCATTACTCACAGACTCTCTTGTCCCTACACACCCGAACAAAATGGCAATGCCGAACGAAACATAGACACATTATTGAACATGGCCTAGCCCTTCTCCACCGAGCCCACCTACCCCCTACCTTTTGGACCTTCGCCTTTGACACCGCCACCTACCTGATTAACCGTATCCAAACGGCCTCTATTAACTTTTATACACCTTACCAAAAATTATTTGGTGACCCTCCTGACTACCACAACCTCCGAGTTTTTGGCTGCTCCTGCTTCCCCTGGTTACGTCCTTACACCAAAAACAAACTTGAACCAAGGTCTAAAGAATGCATTTTTCTTGGTTATAGTCGACTCCACAAGGGTTTTAAATGCTTTGATCCCGTTACATCTCGTATCTTTATCTCACGCCATGTTTTGTTCAATGAACAGGTTTTCCCATATATGAAGTTTTGTGATGATGGGCACCCGCAACCGGCAACTCCACTTGACCCTCCAACACTCACACTTACCGTCCCACTCCAGTCACCACATCCACCGACTGCACCTTTGCTGCCCCAAGTCCAACCTCTCGTCTACAATACCCAGCCGACCCCAGCAGTACCTAATTCTGTCCGCCCTGCCTCCCCTGCACCGAACCGATATACCGACCCGCCTCCAACGGCGTCTGCCCCACTATCCGAACCAATGCAACAACCGGCCCCGCCCAACCAACCTCCTCACTCCACTGTCCCCGCCACACAGCCACCATCCCTCATTGTTGACCTTTCCTCCTATGGTTCTCAGTCCACTGGTTCTGTGTCCAATCTTGATGCTTCTCTGACATCTGGCACTTCCATCACTGGTGCCCCTCCACCACAAAGGCGAATGGTTACTAGATCTCAAACAGGTGCTCTGAAACACAAGGAGCCCAAGGCTCTCATTGGTTCTCTTCCTCAGGAACCTAGCTCATTTCGGCAGGCATATAAAATACCTGAATGGCGCCAAGCTATGTCTGACGAATACAATGCTTTGGTCCACAATGGCACTTGGATTTTGGTTCCCCCTACCAAGACACAAAATGTAGTTGGCTGCAAATGGGTGTACCGGTTGAAAACCAAGGCAGATGGTAGTATTGACAGGTACAAGGCTCGGCTGGTTGCCAAAGGGTTTCACCAACGCCCGGGTGTGGATTATTTTGAAACTTACAGTCCTGTCATCAAGCCAGCCACCATTCGGCTTTTGTTATCTATTGCAGTATCGTCCAATTGGACTGTTATTCAGCTGGATGTTTCCAATGCCTTCTTACATGGCAATCTTGATGAAGATGTTTTCATGTCTCAGCCGCCTAGTTTTGTTGATCCCCACAAACCTGAGTATGTTTGCAAGTTGCAGAAATCTCTCTATGGTCTAAAGCAGGCTCCCAGAATGTGGCACAAGCGTCTCACAGACACCCTCCGTACCCTTGGCTTTGCTGGTTCCAAGTTCGACACTAGTCTGTTCTTTATTCATTCTGGTGCACTCTTTGTGGTTTGCTTGATTTATGTTGATGATATTCTACTCATGGGGTCTGATTCCATCTTCATTGATCAGTTGGTTAACAAGCTGAAACACCAGTTTGCCATTCGTGATCTTGGCCGTTTGTCTTACTTTTTGGGTATTGAAGCATCTTGGCAGCCATCTGGTTTGTTTCTCTGTCAATCTAAATATATTACTGATCTTCTCTCCAAGTGTAGTATGACAGGTTGTAAGGGCATCTCTACTCCAATCTGTCCAAAGGAAAAATTAATGCTGGGAGACAGTGATCCTTTTCCTGATCCATCTGAGTATCGTGGCATACTAGGGAGTCTTCAGTACTTGTGCCTCACTCGCCTGGACATTGCCTTTGCAGTCAACAAGCTCTCTCAGTTTATTCATGCTCCTACAGTTGCTCACTGGCAGGCCGTTAAACGGCTCCTTCGGTATCTCACTCAGACGCGGACTCATGGCATTTTTCTTCACAACGACTCTCGGCCTGTCTTACAAGGCTTTACTGATGCGGATTGGGCCGGAAGTCTCGATGATCGGAAATCCACCACCGGGTATGTCATTTTCTTGGGCCGCAATCCCATTTCCTGGAGTTCGAAGAAACAACAATCGGTTGCTCGCTCTTCCACTGAGGCCGAGTATCGGGCTTTAGCCACAGGAGCTTCTGAAATATGTTGGCTCCAGATTTTACTTCATGAACTCGGCATCTCTCTTCCGTGTGCTCCAAGACTTTGGTGTGATAACATTTCGGCAACCTACCTGACTGCGAATCCCATTTTCCATCAACGCAGCAAGCACATTGAGGTTGATTTCTTTTTTGTTCGCGATAAGGTATCCAAACGGCAGCTAGTTGTGCGTTACATTCCCACATCAGATCAAGTCGCCGACATTCTCACCAAACCTCTTCTCAAGGATCGGTTTCTCACCTTGCGTCGCAACTTGAGCCTCTGTTCTCATCCGGCTCAAATTGAGGGAGGGTGATAGAGAGAGAGGACATTATTGTATTTTTACAATTGTATAGTGTATTATAATCCTTGTATGATTAGGAGTCCTTGTAGGGTTAGGGTTACCACTTGTATATAAACACTCTTTATACTCAATACAATTAAGTTGCCCTTAATTGGTTTTCAAAACAAAGAGAAACGGAAAAAAAAAAAAAAAAAAAAAAGAAACGGAAAAAAACTAAAAATAAAAAAGAAAAAAAGGAAAAAAAAATGAAAACAAAATATCAAGAAAAACTGAAGAAATTAGAGAAAAATGACTAAAATAAAAATTAATATAAAAAATTACAACATGTAGTAAAGTACGAAATAACTATTCTTTGGTTCCATAAATAATAGCTATTTTTTAGTGAGGAATGACTATTCCATGACCAAAAATTGAACCAAACATTGGAATAGGTACTATATTCTTCCTTTATTCCATGAACCAAACATAATCTAAAAGTCTAAACAACAATACTTTATCCATGTATCTTTAGAGGGTACATATTTCATGAGCATTCTAAAATTTTCCTTTTTTAATAACAAAAAAACAAATTCTTATGCATATGATGGATCAGTTTTGTGTTGGCCGCATGGGGGGAAGAAAAACATGATGAAGAGAAATGCTATTGAATTAGTTGAACTGCTATGGAGTTCATTAATGAGAGACGAAGATAGAACTTGTGCATTCCTTAGCTCTCGACGTCCAAATCCCATGCTTGAAGCAGCAGTACAAGGGAACCTTGAGTTCCTATCTATACTTATTGCCTCGAGAACAGATGTCCTACTAATTAATGATGAGAATAAATATACCATAATTCACCATGCTATTTTGAATCGTCATGCGGATATCTTCAATTTCATACATATTGGTTCAGTCAAAACCATTGTGTCAATGTTCGTCGGTGAGCAAGGGGATAATTTGTTGCATCTAGCTGCAAAGTTAGCGCCACAAAATCGACTCAACATAGTACCAGGAGCGGCTCTCCAACTCCAACGGGAGCTACTGTGGTTTGAGGTTATATATATATATATATATATATATATATATATATATATATATATATATATATATATATATATATATATATATATATATATATATATATATATATATATATATATATATATACTCTTAGTTATTCCCACTTTTCACAAAATACATCCTAAACCCTCTGAACTTTTTATGGATTTCGCAATTTGCCACCTGATAAATTTTTTTAACATATTGGGTATATGATCTTTCTGTTTTGATATTATTATCTTCAAAAGTGTCACATTTCTCTGGTGCGGACTGTAGTATCCGTTATGATATTTGATACAAATTTATGGACACGCGAATCTAAATCGGAAATATGGTTCACATTTATAGCTATCGCTTGACTGCATAGTACATATAATTCAGATCTCTCTAGTGAACTCTAGAGTTTTCTGAAATAAGTTATGGCAACAATAAAATAATTGCTACATATTGTTGCTATAAAGTTGTGACCGTAGGTATTTGTAATAAAAATTTGATACAATTTTGCTGCAGTATTTGCTTTTTGAAAGCAACTTTTATTGCCTCTAAATGAACTTTTTGGCAGCAAAACAAATTTTGCTGTAAATTTTTTTGCTATTAAATCTAACATTTTTTGTAGTGATACAAAACAAAAATGTCAAGTTTGGAGCTAATACTATCAAAATAGAAATATCATATATTTAATATGTTGAAAAAATTGATCGGGAGCTCATTATCAAATTCATAAAAGTTCACATGGCATAGGATGCATTTTGCCTCCACTTTTTCATATACAATGCTGGAGTTAATGCTAATGCTGCTTGGAACACAATTTTTAGGAAGTAAAGATGGTGATGGATCCTCATGAGGTCAACCGAAAAACAAGTAATTACCCATTCGGGAAAATGCTGGAGTTATTTAAGTCGATGAACTTGGAAGTGGATAGAGCACTTGAGATCCGACGAGATTTGGAACTCTGGTTTAAGGTGAGAAATATCATTCTCACTTTTCAATATGCATATAACATTGGTCGATGTTAACCTTCTACGCGTTAATTATCTTAGACATTGAAGAAGCTGATCCAGCCACGTCTCGTATTGGAAGAGTATCATCCAATAAGCCAGGTCAGTAAAACTGTGAATTTGAGAAAAATGTATCCTACCGTTCTACGCACCATGAGCTAATACCTTCACTTGAACAAAATAACGTTAGCTTATCATTAACATAAGATAGAGACAACATATATATATATATATATATATATATATATATATATATATATAATGATAAAAACTATTATTAGGCTTTATATTTCAACACATGGTAGAATGCATAGTAAGACCCATTAATTGATGAACGTGGATCTCAAAATAGATAGGCCAATGAATTTTTAATAAGTGATAATGTATCAAAACCATTTGCACTTTAGGACAATATTAAAAAATAACTAATAGTCTCAAATTAGAAAAAAATGAAGCTAAAGAGTGGTATAGATTGTAGCTTAACACAAGCTAATTGGTTTTGTGTTATATGTATGTGCTCACTTATATATAATCAAACTCATCACTCTCAAGACATACGGAGTCTCTATCCTCACACACAGTATATGAATAAAAAGATTAGAATTTATATATTAAATGAGAGTTGCATTTTATAAAATATTTATGCTCCGTTTGTTTTGAGGAAAATATTCTTCTGGAAAATGTTTTCCTTATTTTATTATGTTTGTGACTAGAAAGGAAAATACATTATTGGAAAATATTTTCCTAGTCAAAGGAAAATCTTTAAAAAAATAAGGGAAAATAACTTCCCATTTTACAAAGGGGAAGTTATCTTTTGGAAGAGAGAAAAGACACATATTACTACTAATATGTTATTCGTGTTAAAGATGATAATAAAAGCTATAATTGTACATTACCTAGCTATCAACTTAATCTTTTAGGTCAATTGGTTCCATGACATGGTATTAGAGCCTCTTTGACCTAGAGGTCAAGGATTTGAATTCTAACAGCTTTATTTGTTGATTAAAATTCAACACATGGTAGAGTGGGCATGTGTTGTGCACACACTTGAAGCCCAAGGGGCATTTGCGTGAGAGAGGGTGTCAAAGATAATAATAAAAGGCATAATTTGTACTAACATATCAGCTTATACTTTTAGATCGGTTCCATGACAATTTGCTTGCCATAATTAATCTACGACGTAATCTTTATTTTCTAATTTTTCATATTGCATATCAACAAAGTAAAATATTTAATTTTCTATGAAAATATTTTAGGAATGAAAATTATTTTCCATGAAACAAATGGAGCCTTAAATAAATGCTAAACCAACAATTCAAAAATTTTTTATGCAAAATGTTTATCATTCGTTAAGTTTATGATCTTTTCAAATTTTGGTTCCATGACAATTCGCATACCAAAATAAATCTAGGACATAATCTTTATTTTCTAAATTTTCATATTACATGCCAACAAAGAAAAATATTTAATTTTTTATGAGAATATTTTAACAAGGAAAATTACTTTCTACGAAACAAACGGAGCCTTATAAAAAAATAGATGAATACTAAACCAACAATTCAAACAAGTTTTACGCAAAATGCTTATTGTACATTAAGTAAGTTTATGATCGTTTCAAATTTTCTTTATTGAGCCTCTAATCTTTCAAACTACCACATTGAGGTCTTGAGCTTTAAATTTGATATGGGTCGAGCCCCTCACCAAGGGGATAGTTGGGACTCATTGTGGATAAAAATTAAAGATGATCCACTACAAGAAATATAAAATTTGATATAATTTTGGTCCAGTTTTACCTGGACTGATAAAATTTTTCTGTTATTAATATAGTTATGGTAGCAACTTTTGAAAATTGTTAAATGCATTTTTTGACAACAAAATTTGTTTTGTTACAAAACATTTTATTGCCAAATCTGACCTTTGTTGTAGTATGAAATGCTTATATATATATATATATATATAAAAAATCTAATGGTTGTAATAATTGAAATTTTAGGGAACTGATTTGGACGATTTGAGGAATCCACGATATGAGTTGAACTCCAGAAATGTCGTTCTGATGTTTCAGGTGAGATATTTTCACATTATATACTGTCTTAATTTCGAGGTGTTAATTTAGTTCTTTGTAACAAAAATATTTTAGAAACTGAGGAGGGCGATAGGCGATAGCGAATCGTTGCAACGGAGTGTCAAAGAAATGTTGGGCTTGATGCGGGTGACATTTTAATTATTCTCACTTTTAATATTATAAAAGACAACATATCTATAATATCAAATGATCGACTGTGAAAGTAAACAATTTTAGGAAATCGGTTACATATTTGATTGGAACCCAAATTATGCGGATGCGAAAGAGAAAGCGGATGCCTTTTTCCAGGTGACATATTATTCCCAATTTTCATAATAGGGCTTGAACTTTATATAAAAATACATCACTACCTTCTTATACTTTTCTCTATCACATAATTATTATATCATTTTCTATCAAAATTCCTGACATTGTACATCATGTTTTATATTCAAGTTCTTTTAGGATATATCCTTTTTTTTTTTTTAATCTCTATATATAAATGTGTATTTGCTTCGAGAATACACCCCTTTAATGCATTTTCTTTTGATGCAGCGGGTAGGAAAAAATTCCATAATAAGTGAAAAAAAAAATTTTGTGACAAAGGACTTTGTAGAAAAAATAACAAAATGAGAGATGATATAAACTTTGTCCATAATATTAGTAACGTTAACAATTTTAAAAGAAAACGTTTAATAATAAATGAAATGTGAGCATAATATGATGGATGTAAACTGTAGGAATGTATAAATTAAATAGGTAAGACTCAGGGAAATATCGGTATATTTGACCGAATCTGATTGAGGTTATGATTATTTACCATATATATATATATATATATATTAATAAATCCTAGTGTTAATTCTTGTACCAAAAAATATTTTAATTAGAAACTGAAGAGGGTGATAGAAAGAAAAGGCGTACTGTTGGCAGAATATGTCAACCTGAGGAAAGTGCTGGACTTGGTTCAGGTAACAATATACGATATTATTCTCACTGATCACATTAATTTGACATGTACAGTAATTATCTAATTGCTGTAACCAACTCAAACTTTTATTAGGAAATCAATCAGGCGATGAATAACAGTCACTCAAACCGATCAGATGCTATCAAAATCATTAAGGTGATCCTATCATTCTCTTTTTTTCACATTATATGTACGAGTATGGTTAGATTTGAAATCAAAAAGTTTGTTGCAAATGTTACTAAAAAAAATTCATTTAATAATAATATTAGTAGTTCCTATAAAATACTTATTTAGCAGCAAAATTATATTAATTTTTCGTTGCAAGTATATATAATCACAAATTTACAGCAGCAACATACATCTATTTTTTATCGCTGTTTAAAGTTATAGCAACAAATTTTTATACTTTTAGCATGCATCTATGCAATGTTATTAAAATCAAATTGGATAACAAAACACTAAGGTTATTAATTTAGAGCTCCATAGGTTCAACCAAACTTTTATTCTTTTAAAAACATTATTTGATTAAGTTTATTAAAAATATTATTAAACTAGTGGTTCAAATTGCTTGATTTGTAGGTCCGACTACTGATCAAATGAATCAATACTTATTTTTTTTTAATTGATATTTTATATTAAATCAATTAATTAATGACTAGTTCACAGTTGAACCGGTTAAATCAATTTGTCAAATAACATCGATTCTATGTGTATTGTTTATTCTTGTGACTAAAAGTATATTTTATACATTGAAGGACGTGATTGAGAAGTATAACAAACTCGATGTTGGTGATCTACGTGATACGTTACTCAGCGAAGTGGCACGGTTATTTAAGGTGACATTTTATTCTCATTTTTCACATGTTACCTACCTCTGTATATATATCTATATATATGGCCCAATTTATGTAAAAAAACTTCTGACGAGGTTCACGGCCAAGGGTAAAAAGTGATTTCAAGTGTCCTTTGACACTTTATTTTTCGTCAAGCCAAAAAATTCTCCCTGGCAGAAGGAACACTTGCATAAATTGGTCAAATCTCTATTACCTAATGGTTCTGACATGAACAATTTTTAGAAAATTCGTACGGTGATGGATCAGCATGAATCGAATCAAAGTGATATCATACTGTTTGAGGTGACATATATATATATAACTCGCAATTTTTTTTTCCGTATGCATTATATATATGTTTTGTAACAAAAAATATTTTGATTAGAAATTGGAGTTGGTGATAGAAAAATATAATAAGGTATTGGGAAAGTATATCCAACTAGAGAAACTCTTCGACTTCTCTCAGGTGAAATATATTATTCTCACTTTTTTACGCTGCTGCTGCTGTTATTATTATTATCTAAGAGTTGTAACATTAATAACAATTTTAGAAAATCAATGAGGTGATGGATCAGTTGCACAGCGACCAAAGTGATAAGACACTCTTGTATAAGGTGACCACTTATTCTCAATTTGAATTTTCACACATATATTATAGTATCTAATCTATATAGTCATTCTAGCTAGGTGTTAATTCTTAATTTCTTGTACCGAATATATTTTAGAAACTAGAAGACGTAAGGAAGGTGTATGATGATTTCGTTGAGTATTGGTCACTGGAGAAAGTGGTGGAGTTATTTAAGGTGACATATATATCAGTCTTACTTTTCACATTTATTAAATGATATATTATCCAATAAACGTACGGTCCTTTTGGTGTTAAATAATTTCTTGTAAACATATTGGTTAATCAGGCTATGGAGGCCGTGATAAAGAAATATGAATCGAACCAAAATGATAAAGTAACAGAAGAGTATACTCCACACGATTTATTCGTGATAGAACACAAGCAATTAATGACCGAAGGGGAGAAATGGATGAGAGATACTGCGAATTCATGCATGATTGTTGCTGCACTTATCACTACTGTAGCCTTTGCTGCAGCTATTACTGTACCTGGTGGCAATGCTGATGATGGCTTTCCAAATTTTTTGAGTGAGATAATTTTCAAAGTTTTTGTCATAGCAGATTCAGTCTCACTAGTATCTTCTGCCACTTCGCTACTCGACTTCTTATACATTCTTACTGCTCGATATGCTATGGATGATTTTCGATGGTCATTGCCTAACAAGTTATTTATTGGACTTTTGACACTTTTTATATCAGTAGTGGCAATGATGGTAGCCTTCGTTCTATCCATTTTTATAATCTTCAGAAAAAGCCCTCTTTCGATTTCTATTCTACTTGCTGCAGCTTCTTGTGTGCCAATTGTTTTGTTTATATGGCAGCACTCCAGTCTTTCGGTTGATGTCTTTCGTTCAACCTATGCATCCTATTTCCTTTTCAAATCCAAAAAAGACCCTTCTTCGGTTTTCAAGCGAATCTCTTCATTCGGTGTGGAGCTTAAGAAAACTATATAGATTCAAGATGTTGTATTTTGTAGTACATGTAACTTACTCAATGTTGGATAATAATGTAGAATTATTTTGACTTCGGAGTCATGGATTAAGTTTGACTCATTCAAAGGGTGTTAATGAATATCGATCTATTCCTTATTTTTTATCCAGTTAAACGTATTTTTAATTGTGTTTGCACTTATACAATCAAACCTAATACACTCAGGCTCACAAGAGTCTCTTCGTAGTATTAGCTGCTCTTAACTAAAAAGAGTTTCCATAAATCCAAATAATGGGCTATAACCAAACACGAGAAAGCGTGGGAACTTTTCAATCTTTGAAGGAGTGAGATTTCCAACACTCTCTTTCAAGCATAACTAGACCTCGAACAATTGTCACTTGTTAAAAGTTATCAATGAGAAAGTCCAAACTTTACTAGGTTTTTAAATAAAAACGTAGAATCTTCCAGTTATATGACTATATAAGTGAATACATATGTGAGATTGAACTTGTAAAACTAGGGGTGACAATGGGTAGGCTACCTGCAAGTATTAGTTACCTAAATTCCATTCTTGACACACAAAATTTTAGGGTACCCATCGACTACCTACACCCACAAAAATTATCCCAGCGGTTCAGTTCTTGGAAAACCATACTCTAAATGGTAGCGTACATATCCACTCTACGTGAACAAGTATTTTAATCAATAAAATGAAGGTCAAACTATAGAAAAACAAACCCGCAAATTATTTTGTATGTGAATTTTTCTAGTTTTTGCAAATTCAGAACTTATGGTTGTCGCTATTAGCAAATTATGAAATTTTAGCTAACACTTAATTATGATGATGTGCCAAAGGAGACTTTTATTAAAAAATATATTTTTATTCAATTTTGTTCCTTTCTTCTACTCTCTTAAGGAATCAGGCTAGAGATGTAAATGACTTAAATTTCCCATTATAATAATAAGTAATTAACCAAATGGATCATTTATTTTATGTACAGCTGTTTTTCATTAAAAAAAGAATTTTATGTACAGTACAACTGTCTTTTGAAAGGTCAAATATCATTATTATTATTTTTTTTTTTAATTTTTCCTTCGCTTCAAAAAAGTGATTAATTTTTATAGCTTAATACATTAATAGATCCTCCAACTTGTCCCTAAAACTCACTGCATCCCTGAACTTATACATGACTCATTAAGTCCTTAATCTTACTTAAATGTAGTCAATATAAGTACCCCCCCAGCGTGATATTCATTGTTAGGCAGGCGCGTGAAGAACGAAATGTCCAAACACTTCTTCTTTTCTCCATCATCTTCCTGAACTGAATCGGTATTCTTCTTCTTCTTCTTCAATTTTTTGGTCTTCGTTCTTGCTGATTTTGTTCTCCTTCATCTACTGTTTCGATACTTCTGATTTCGTCTCCTTCATATTCTTCTTCGTTTTCATTCTTCTAAATTTTCTCCTCCTTCCTCTTATTCTCCTAGTTCATTATTGTTCTTCCCCATTTATTGATCTGTTTATGGCCAGGAAACAATATGCTGTGATTTTTGCTTCTTTAGTTTGAAGCTGCAAATTTAAACAGTGGATATAAGAAGCTGATAGTTTTTTAGAAAGCAAATAATTAAAAGAGAAGAGAGAATCTTGAACTCATAACTTTGATAATTTGAGTTAATGATAGAAACAATCTGGCTGCCTATATATGATAGGAATATGTTTATATTAGGGTTTTATATTATTGTACAAAGGACACTTTTGTAAATTACTCACATGTACTAGGGTATAAATACCCAATGTAAATCAATCTAATGCAAGGGTTTACACCAATCTTTCATGGTATCAGAGCATCAAGGCCTTACAGCCGAAAATTTCTAAGACCTAGCCACCTCTCCTCTCTTGTTCCAGCCGTCCTTCTTCTTCAGGTCTCTTGTTCCAGCCGTTCTTCTTCTTCAAGTTTCTTGTTCCAGCCGTCCTTCTTCTTCTCTTTCTTTTCAAAACCCTAATCGGAAATCATGGCAACCATCAGCACCGGAATCGATTCACTTGTTGCTGTTGGAGATGCGTCACTCTCCCTTGCCGCCGCTCCTCCTCTTCCGTCGTTAGCAACACAGCTGCCCACTACATTAACCAGCTCCAATTTCTTGTTATGGAAGACACAAATCCTTCCCATGATTAAAGGGAGCGGCCTTGACGGACACCTTGATGGGAGTGATCCTTCTCCAATCGAATTTCTTGACAATGGCGCCAAGAATCCAGCCCATACGTTATGGCATCGCAAAGATCAACAGGTACTTTGTTGGATTCTTAATTCTATTTCCAAATCAATTTTGCCTCAATTGGTTGGTGTAACTACAGCTAGGGCGGCTTGGGAAAAATTAAATGTTTCTTATGCCTCCGGGTCTAGGTCTCAAATACGTGAATTACGTAGTCGTTTACATAGTTTAAGACAAGGGAATGATGAAATCGTTGTGTATTTACAGCGTGCTAAAAGTATTTTTGATTCGTTGTTGGCTTTGGGTAGTAATATTCGTGAAGAAGATTTAGTTGAATCTATTATTGAGGGATTAAATGACAATTATGATGCATTTGTGGTAGCTGTTGAAATTAATATGGAGTCGGTTTTATTCGATGATTTGTATGGAATGCTATTGACAGAAGAAAGAAAATTAAATCGTCGAATTTGCAGCAGCAAGGTGATAAGTGCATTTTATGCACGCAATCCGTCTTTGTTTATAAGCTTTAATTGATATATTATTAGTTAACTTAGGCGGATTTACTCCATTTTGTGTAATTACTCGTGCTAGGGACTCTGAAGTTGGAAATGAGCTTAAAGAGCCGATTTTGGAAGCTTGGAGTGCTTGAAGGATGGAGCTTGAAGTCATAACCCATGGGCATGGCTTATGGAGTGCTGTTGATGCTGAAATTGGGCTTAGGAAGCTGTTTTGCATAAGCCAAGACCATGGCTTAAGGGGACCTGCGAATTTTGAAGATTTTTTATGGAAATTGAAGACTTCTAATTTAGTCTTATTTTATTTTATTTCAGCCTTTTTGTGATAGGCTATTAGAGATATTTTATTTTTAATAACTCTAATTAGATTTTCCTACAAAAATCTTAATTAGAGTTATTTCCTTTTTAGAACTCTTTCCTTAGTGGATTAGGTTTAAAAGGAGTTAGGTCATTTATTTTTCTTTCTCTTCTTCTCTTCTTCTCTTGGAATTTCGGCAGCCACTCTCTTTTCTTTTCCTTCCCAATGTGTTCTTCACCCATGATGAACTAAAAACCCTAATTTCTAGCTAGAAGGAAAGTTCAGTCTTGTAACGTCAACTGTGAGATCTTTGTTCTTATTTTCTTCTTTAATTCAAGTAATTGGTTTCATTCTATTCTTATTACTTTTGCATGATTTAATTAAATTCTTGATTTAATTATTTACTTGTGATTGATTTGCTAGTTAGATGATTAAATACGTAATCGTTTAATTCATTTAACCTAGGTAGCGAATAACATGATTAACTATGGACAAGTTTTTAATTTGTGTTATGGATGAAATTGATATGCTTTAAATAATCCCGCTTGTGTGATTGTTGAGTAGAATTAGTGTCTCTTTCATATGTTAATGCTTTTGATTGAATTAAATTCCGAAGCTTGTTTGGAACTGTTCGATTAAATAGGGATAATTAACGAGCTTCTCTTAGTTATCTATTCCGTAAGAAGAGACTAGGTGATTCATGCTTTATGATAGCTATAGCTAATTTATTTGAATGCATTGAAGTTATCTTTTGTTTTTGATCGATGATCAGTTGGCTTGACTCAAGACTCGAATTCACCTTCTAGCTGGAATTTGCCTCATCTAGATTTTTACCTAATTATTTAATTTCTGTTATTTTTATATTTTAATTGCAATTCTCAAACAACCCCCTTTACTTTTCTTGTTTACTTTTAGAAGAAATAATCGGCCAATCCCTGTGGATTCGACCCTGCTCCATTTGTACTACAAACTTTTGTTTTTGAGAGTAGGAATTTATTTTTGGTGTGCTCGGCACGCATCACAAGGTAACGCTGCAGGTAACTTTTCCGAACAGAATTCCGGGTTTTACAGCCCCGGTAGGGGGCGCGGAATGGGCCGTGCAGGCCGTGGTCGTGGGAGACAGCAGCAACAACATGGTTTTAGTCAGAATAATCACAGTAATGGTTATCAAAATGGGAACTCTTTTTCACATGAAAATTTTTCAGCTTCAGTTGGTTATGATGTTACAACAGTGGTGTGCCATAATTGCAAGGGGAATGGCCATTATGCATGCCAATGTCCTTCACCCAGATTAAATACTCCACAAACCCGAAATCCCGAAATCCCCAAACCAACCATACCACCCTAGCACCTCATTCATCCGCCTCTCAACCTTGGATCATGGACACGAGTGCCACTCATCATCTCACATCCGATATGGGAAACCTGGCACTTCACTCAGATTATACCGGACCGGAGGAAGTTCTTTTGGGTAATGGCTCTAAACTTCAAATTTCTCATACTGGTCAATCTCTTTTTCATACTTCTGATAGGCCTTTGCAACTATCTAATATTTTGCATGTTCCACAATCTAATTCTAATCTTATATCTGTTTCGGCTCTTACTAATCATAATGATGTTTCTGTGGAATTCTTTAACAATTGTTTTGTTGTGAAGGACCTGAAATCCAGGAAAATAATCTATCAAGGGCCGAATAGAGGTGGCCTATACACTGTTCCAGAAATTTCAGCCTCGTCGCCTCGGATTTATCTCACATCTCTCTCCACCTGGCATGCCCGCCTTGGCCATGCTGCGTTGCCCATTGTCCGCCGTGTTCTTCATCAACATGCTCTTCCAGTATCGAGTAACTTAGAGTCATTTTTTTGTTCTAGTTGTTCTATTAGCAAGAGTCATAAACTTCCTTTTGTTGAGTCTAGTTTTCAGGCCAAGCGACCTTTGGAACTTATTTGTTTGGATCTTTGGGGTCCTTCCCCTGTTAAGTCTTTTGATAATTTTTCGTACTATGTGTTATTCTATGATCACTACAGTAAGTTTTGTTGGATTTATTTTCTGAAATATAAGTCTGAAGCTCTTTCTGCATTTATTAAATTTCGGTCTTTGGTGGAAAAACAATTTGAGTGTTCTATTAAATTTTTTCAATCAGATTGGGGTGGGGAATTTCAGTCCATCTCTTCATATTTGTCTCAGCATGGTATACAGCATCATGTGTCCTGTCCGCACACCCCTGAACAGAATGGGTGTGCGGAGAGAAAACATCGCCATATTGTAGAAACGGGTCTTGCACTCTTAGCTCATGCCAAATTGGATAAATCTCTCTGGACCTTTGCCTTTGACACTGCTGTATATTTAATTAATCGCATGCCCACTAAATTGCTCAATTTTCAGTCCCCATTTGAGAAATTATTGATGTGTCCACCTGATTATTCCTTTCTTCGTGCATTTAGTTGTCTGTGTTATCCATGGCTTTGTCCGTATTCTGCTTCTAAACTTGATTATCGCTCTCGTCCTTGTGTCTTTTTTGGTTATAGCCATTTACACAAAGGTTATCGTTGTTTGGATATTTCCTTGGGTAAAACCTTTATTTCACGCCATGTTATTTTTAATGAACAGGTTTTCCCATATTCAGAGATGACTCGGCACCGTGATTCCTCGGCAACCACCCCCACCACCAATCCAATCCTCCTCCTACCTCCTGTGTTAGATGCCCAGTGCTGTCCCGTACACATCCAGTGCCAAACCTGTTGGGATTCGTCATTGGAAAACTAACGTGGCACAGCGGAAAATACACCGTTTAAAATTTTCTAGAATCAACCTATCGTGTCCAATTACCATTGATTAGAATAAAAACAATTTGAATCAAGAGAGATTAACTCACCGGATTCGTCTCCTCTAGAGATTGCTGCAGAATCGTTTCTTGAAACTGCGATCTCCAAAGTCCGGTGCACGACCAACTATTGAGCGCAAACCGGTGCTACCCGAAGACGGGAAGGAATGGAGGATTAATGCTGGGATTTTCGGCTATTTGGGGCTGCTATTGGTGGCTGAAATTTCAAGCAATTAATTAGAGTTGAATTAGGTTTTTTCTCCTTAAGTGTGCCCTTATATAGACACCTTGTCTAATTGGGTTTTAATTAGGTTAATTAAACCCAAGCCCACTAGGATTATAATTACATAAATAAACTTTAATTAAAAAGTATATACTATGTAATTTAATTCCATTTGGCTAAATTTAATTACCCCTAAATAAAATTAAATCACACTTAAGTAAATACAATACATGTATTTAATTTTCCTACTTAGGAAAATTATTTAATTAATTGTTTACTTTATGTAATTCAATTAATTGATAAATTAATTAATTACATTATGTAAACTTATTAATTAAATTAAATTCAATCCAATGTCAATTAATTACCTTGACACCGAATGTCAACTAATTAATTAGCGCATTCCTTCTAATGTACATTACATGTACAATTTCTATAAGTTCCAGCTCAGTTGATCTATGTGCACGATCCTATGGGTCTGTCTTTATGTTGGCAGTAGGCCCAAGGCCCACAGACTGTAAGTGGGTTCTAGCAAACCATTACAGCCCCCAATTAAGACAGAGATGCAACAGTCTTTAGAAGACACTCACCCGGTAGTAATCTCATAGTGTCCTTTGCCTAACGATATTCATATGAATAAACAAGAGGCATGGTGTTTGTCATCCTCTTCTATTGTTTATTAGATTTCTTGATCTTGAGTTGACTGATTAATCAAATAAGCAACCAAATTATTTGGGTATGGCCATACACTTATTAGTCCCACTCATCAAGGGGCCAATGATATCATCTCGGTGTTACCCGAGTGGCAATTCCATCACTTCATCATCAATATCAACATGTTCACCGGTCTACCCAATCATACCCGTATTTAGCATCCTTTTACAGACCCGTTAGGCGTATGTCAAAGTGAACCGGATTCCATATTGATATTATAATGAAATCTGGTATGAGGACAAAAGAGACCTACTCAAGAAAGACCTATGACGCGACAACTATGTGGCTTTCTTGTGCTGATCGATCTAGTCCCATGTCAATGACATGTACCTCTATTCATGATTGACTATACAAGTACTATGGCTAGTTAAGAACTGCCATACAGTCATCGAATATACAAGTCTGTGGTTCTATTCGTTCCCACGATTAGAACAGACCTGGGATAGGTTTTATGATTATCAATCACTGGATACTCTACTCATATTATAGCACAAGATATAAATGAAATAGATTAATTTCCTTTATTAATGTGACACAAATAATGTATTCATACAATGAGTCTTAATGTATAATACAAAATACAAGAATCCAATGCCTTAAGAACTAGGGCACACCAACAATCTCCCACTTGCACTAGTTCCAAGTGGGCATTGCCCTAATTCCTATAGATCTGGTATAACCGTCGTGCTGTGTCTGTAGCAGCACTTTGGTCAATGGATCAGCGACATTATTCTTGGTGTCAACCCTCTGCAATGATATGTCAACTCTGTTCACGATCTCCCGAATGAGGTGAAGCTTTTTGAGTACATGTTTGGATCTCTTGTGTGACCGGGGCTCCTTAGCTTGTGCGATGGCCCCGTTGTTGTCACAAAAACATCAACTGGGTCTAGGATAGTGGGCACTACTCCCAACTTAGTTATGAATTTCTTAATCCAAACGGCTTCCTTTGCAGCTTTGCAGGTAGCTGTGTACTCAGCTTCCATTGTAGAGTCAGCAATGGTGGCCTGCTTTGAGGACCTCCAACTAATGGCACTGCCATTCAGGAGAAAAACATAACCAGACTGTGACTGGTTCTCATCCTCATCGGTCTCAAAGCTTGCATCAGTGTAACCTGACATTACCAGCTCATCTTGACCTCCATACACTAAGAAAGCATCCTTAGTCTGATTAAGGTACTTTAGGATTGCCTTGACAGCCTTCCAGTGTTCCTCCCTGGGGTTCGACTGCTACCGGCTGGTCATACTTAGTGCAAACGCGACATCAGGCCTCGTACATAACATGGAGTACATGATAGATCTAATAGCAGATGCATAAGGGATCTTTTCCATGTTCTCCCAGTCCTTCTTTGTTTCAGGACCATCTTTCTTACTCAGCTTCAACCCATGGCACATAGGCAAGAATCCTTTCTTTGCCTTGTCCATGTTGAATCTTTTCAGAACCTTGTTAATGTACGTGGCCTGACTTAGGCCTAGAAGCTGATTGGATCTATCTCTGTAGATCTTGATCCTTAAGATCGTCTCAGCTTCGCCTAAGTCTTTCATTGCGAAGCACCTACTCAACCACTGCTTAACCCCTTGCAGTGTTGGTATGTCACCTCCAATGATAAGGATGTCGTCAACATACAACAATAGGAAGGTGGAAACGCTCACACTAACCATCTTATACACACAGGGCTCATCAGAATTCTGTGTGAAGCCATATTCTGTAATGGCCTCATTGAATCTCTGATTCCATGACCTTGACGCCTGCTTCAATCCATAAATGGATCTTTGAAGCTTGCATACCCGGTTTGGATACTTTGGGTCGATAAAACCCTCAGGTTGTGCCATGTACACATCCTCGAGTAGCTTTCCATTAAGGAAAGTGGTCTTAACATCCATCTGCCATATCTCATAATCATACCATGCAGCTATGGCTAGTAGTATCCTAATGGATTTGAGCATAGCAACTGGTGAAAAGGTTTCATCATAGTCAATTCCTTGAACTTGCCTGAATCCTTTTGCCACCAATCGCCCCTTGAAGGTGTTGTCAGCTTTTAACTTGAAACACCACTTGCAACCTATCACCTTAGCACCCGGAGGTGGATCCACCAAGTTTCATACTTGGTTATCATGCATAGATTGCATCTCAGCCTCCATGGCTTTGCACCATTGATCTGAGTGTGGGCTTTCAACAGCCTCCTAATAGGTCTTGGGCTCCTCTTGGTCAACAACCATAAGGTCCCCATCATTAGTCACGACAAAGCCATACCTCTCTGGTTGATGATGTGTCCTACGAGACCTTCTAAGGTCCTGTGCAACTGGTTCTGGTTCCTCAATTTCTTGAGTAGTCAGATCGATTCCCGAAGCATCCTCAGCAGTAGCTGCAAGAGTTTGTGAGTCTTGAACTTCTGAAAGTTCAATACTACTCCCACTGTCTCTCTTGGGAAGGAATTCCTTCTCCAAGAAGACTGCATTTCTGGCTATGAAAACTTTGTTTTCGGCCGGATCGTAGAAGTAATAACCCTTAGTTTCTTTAGGGTAACCCACAAACTGGCACTTGACATATTTGGACTCAAGTTTGCCACTTGTCAATTTCTTAACATGTGCATCATAGCCCCAAATCTTCAAGAAGGAAACATTGGGCTTTCAGCCCTTCCATAGTTCATATGGTGTTCCCTCAACTGCCTTGCTTGGTGTATTATTAAGAATGTAAGTAGCTGTCTCTAAAGCATATCCCCAAAAGGAGACAGGGAGTGTAGCATGACTCATCATCGAGCGGACTATGTCAAGCAAGGTCCTATTCCTCCTTTCTGACACTCTATTCCACTGGGGTGTACCAGGAGGAGTGAGTTGGGATATAATCCCACACTCTCTCAAAAACGAGTCAAACTCTTGGCTCAAATATTCACCCCCTCGGTCAGACCGAAGTGCTTTTATTTTCTTGCCAAGTTGGTTTTCTACTTCATTCTTAAAGTCATTGAACCTTTAGAGAGTCTCAGACTTATGCTTCATCAGATACACGTAACCATATCTGCTGAAGTCATCCGTGAAGGTGACAAAGTACAGAAAACCAGATCTAGCACTAGTGCTCATTGGGCCACATACATCGGAATGTATTAGCTCCAATAGCTCTGAGGCCCTTTCAGCCGTCTTGCTAAAAGGCGCCTTTGTCATCTTATGTGTCATAAGACTGGATGTCAAATGACCCTAGCACTCCACTAGAGTGAAGCCTAGCTATGCGCTTCTCATTTATATGGCCAAGTCGACAATGCCAGATGTAAGTAGGATTAATTTCATTTTGTTTAATCCTTTTAGTATTTATGTTATAGATTGAACTTTCACGTTTTAGATCAAGGATATATAAGCCATTTTCAAGAAATGATGTTCCATAAATAATATTGCCACATTGCATAGAAATTCTACCATGTCCAATATTAAATAAGAAACCAGAAATATCCAACAAAGAAACAGAAATAATATTCCTGCGCATCGCAGGTACAAAATAACAGTTTCTTAGTTCCAAAACAAGTCCATTAGGCATCTCCAAGAAATAATCTCCGATCTCCATGGCCTCAATCCGAGCACCATTTCTGACTCGAAGATCTACTTCTCCAGATCCTAATAATCTCCTATTTCTTAGACCCTGCACATTTGAACAAATGTGAGATCCACATCCAGTGTCCAAGACCCAAGATGTAGAAATAGCCAGATTAATCTCAACAACATAAATACCTGAAGCAGCAGTTTTGCCCTTCAGTTGCTCCCTTAGCTTTGGACATGAGCTCTTCCAGTGCCCCTTCTCATGACACTCATGGCAGACATCGTCAGGAGAAGCAACCCTTGCTTCAGGTTGGGCCACCACCTTTTTGCCCTTAGCCTTGGCCTTTTGGGCCTTAGCCTTGGCCTTAGATTTGGCCTTTCCCTTAGCAATGGGCGTATTGCCCTTATTCACCAGCAATACTTCAGGAGTCTTCTTAAGAGACTGCTCAGCAAGCTTGAGCATGCCATGCAGCTCAACAACCGATTTATCCAACCCTTGCATATGGTAATTCATGATAAACTGGTTGTAAGACTCAGGAAGTGACCCGAGAATAATGTCTGCTGCCAAGTCCTGCGGAACTGGCGAGCCGAGGTGGGCAAGTGTATCAATATACCCCTTCAACTTTAGCACATGAGTGCTAACAAAAGTCCCAGCTGCCATCATAGTAGTGCAAAGTGCCTTAGTTGTCAGGTAACGTTCCTGATGAGCCTGATCTTGGAACATCTTTTTAAGTTGATCCATCATCTCATAAGCATGCTCGTCCATAAACTGCTTTTGAAGATCAGAAGCCGTGGTACCCAGCATGAGGCATGAGACATCTCTGTCATCCCTCACATGCCGATCGTACTGCTCCACCATCGCCGTGGTGATGCCTCGACCTGCAGGAGGGCTAGCTGGTAAAGGAGAATTCAGTACATACTCCTTGGACTCTTGTCTAAGAACTATTTGTAAGTTCCTAGCCCAGTCCAGGAAGTTAGTCCCCGAAAGCTTCTCCTTCTCCAAGAGTGACCTAAGTGAGAGTGAGTTGTTGTTTGTTGCAGCCATTTAAATTGCTTAAGTGAAATGGGATTCTCTACATGGAAGAAATCATTGCTTGAGTTAGAAATAAAGGACTTTTAAGCCAATTCAAATTAATAATCCGATTTTAATTTGTTTGTTGGTGTTGTTAATTGGCTGACTTGACCAAGATCCACAACTTATCAATGACTGGCCGAACTAGGGCTCACTAACCAACCTTTGATTCGTTTGGTAGGACAACCTATCCAATCCTTCCACGAAGGACTCTTGGTTTGATGGGCTTATTGACACTTTACCCATCTGTGCTTAGGGCCCGCTCTGAGCTAATGCTACCCATGTTGAGTCAAACCACCATTCACATGTTAACCATACCAAGTATCCTAACCCTCGACGGCCCACTGAATACTATAATGTACCCGGCTAGGGCATGGCGCACATTGCAGCATCAATGGGAGGAAGAGGTGTGAATGTGGGAAGCACTTTTAAACGACTCAATATTTTAATTTCCGGATTATAATTAAGTGATACGGCTTAGCATGCAAAAACGCGGGTAATAATTTGGTGATCCATACATCCATATTATATGACAAATGCAATAGCATACTTAATTTAAAATAAATGAGATCCTATGGGCCTTTAATTACAACCTAATGAAAAACTAGATGTCCTATCTAATTCTTCATGGGCCGGACTGCAATCCTTCTTGGGCTCCCACCATGGGCTTTCTCCATCTGGGCCTTCCTCCATACTTGATGCAATTACAATAATTTTGTAAAATAAAATCTATTCTAAAATTACATCAAAATAAAAAAATGGCACGCAGGCCATATTTCCCAAAATTAAATTACAACCGATAATAATTTAGGGCCTATAGAACTTAACATCACATTTCAAACAAAGTACCTGTCGTGCACATACATACCAATATGATGCATGATCATGGCATTCCAAATTATAAATATAAATGTTAAGCCGAGTTACTTAGGGTGAAATCGCCAATTTTAACAAATGTGACTAAGGCTCACAAAGCCCAATGGATAACATCCATAAATGCAAAATTAACAATTTTGCTCCCACTTGAATTTGGGTTGTCACAAATTTAAAATTTACCCCTCCCAATTTTAACCGGTGTCACGGTTTATTGGGCCAATTTCACAAAGTCCATATTCAATTTAATATGCAAACAATTAAATTAAATATGCATGCCAACAAAATAAACAATTTAAATACAAATTAATTTTAAAAAAATTTTAATTTAATTTGCATTAGGGTCAGGGATAAAATTACCCGCAAAATCCAAAACCGGACCCCAATCCCGCGCGCGGCGCTGCTGCGCGGCAACCTGCTGCCAGTAGTAGCCCTTTGTGGGCTGCTGCCACGCAGCAGCCAAGCTTCCGCAAGTGGCAGCAGCTGCTGTGTGCCGCAACAGGCAATTTGCCTGCTGCGGCAAGCAGCAGCCCACAATTGGAATCGCAAAATTGCGATTCCAATTGTGAACAATTATTATTATTATTTTTTTTATATAAATCATAAAATTAAAATTTCCAGCCAAAAAAATTTAAACAAAACCCTAAACAATTTTAGATGGAAACTAATTGGGGAAAAATAATAAAAAACCCCAATCCAACAATTCTAGTGTTCATCCAAAAACAAAACCATTTGAATAAAAAACCCTAAAATCACAAACTTGAAACCCATTCTGTCTTCAAGAACGCTTTCAAGGACCAATTACAATCAATCTAAAGGACAAAACCAAGGCTCTGATACCACTGTTGGGATTCGTCATTGGAAAAATAACGTGGCGCAGCGGAAAATACACCGTTTAAAATTTCCTAGAATCCACTTATCGTGTCCAATTACAATTGATTAGAATAAAAACAATTTGAATCAAGAGAGATTAACTCACCGGATTCGTCTCCTCTAGAGACTGCTGCAGAATCGTTTCTTGAAACTGTGATCTCCAATGTCCGGTGCATGACCAACTATTGAGCGGGAACCGGTGATAGCCGAAGACGCGAAGGAATGGAGGATTAATACTGGGATTTTCCGCTATTTGGGGCTGCTATTGGTGGCTGAAACTTCCAGCAATTAATTAGAGTTGAATTAGGTTTTTCCTCCTTAAGTGTGCCCTTATATAGACACCTTGTCAAATTGGGTTTTAATTAGGTTAATTAAACCCAAGCCCACTAGGATTATAATTACATAAATAAACTATAATTAAAAAGTATATACTATGTAATTTAATTCCATTTGGCGAAATTTAATTACCCTTAAATAAAATTAAATCCCACTTAAGTAAATACAATACATGTATTTAATTTTCCTACTTAGGAAAATTATTTAATTACTTGTTTACTTTATGTAATTCAATTAATTGATAAATTAATTAATTACATTATGTAAACTTATTAATTAAATTAAATTCAACCCAATGTCAATTAATTACCTTGACACCGAATGTCAACTAATTAATTAGCGCATTCCTTCCAGTGTACATTACATGTACAATTTCTATAAGTTCCAGCTCAGTTGATCTATGTGCATGATCCTGTGGGTCTGTCTTTATGTTGGCAGTAGGCCCAAGGCCCACAAACTGTAAGTGGGTTCTAGCAAACCATTACAGTCCCTAATTAAGACAGAGATGCAGCAGTCTTTAGAAGACACTCACCCGGTAGTAATCTCATAGTGTCCTTTGCCTAACGATATTGATATGAATAAACAAGAGGCATGGTGTCTGTCATCCTCTTCTGCTGTTTATTATATTTCTTGATCTTGAGTTGACTGATTGTTGTCTCCAAAAGTGACACTAGCAAGTGCACTAGATCTGAATGTAGCACTGTGGTGAGTCCAAGTATCGTTTTCCACAGGGATTGATGTGAACAACCTCAAATATTTCAAGTAAAATAGTAGATCTAATTTCTTTTCAAGTAAATGGATGAGGTGTATGGATGAATTAATTATAACAATAAAAAGAAATAAATAATAGCAAGTTTTAGGTTGCAGAAAGTCAAATCAAGCAAGTTGCGTGAAAACAGATTGAGGTTGTGGGAAATCGATTCAAGCAGGTTGCGTGAAATACAGAATTAGAAAGCACAGGCTCGAGCAATGCAAGATGCAGCATTTTCAGTGGATCTTTTCTTTATTACTTATGAGCAATGTTGAGAACATGGATCTAAGGTATCTTACTTCTTTATTCACCATACTTGGAACCTCCTACATATGGATTCTATGATAATACATTTATTAGGAACATCCTACATAAACTAATTATCATGCATTAAGTTTTAGTAAGCAATTCATCATAGACAAATACCCTTAGCATGCAATCTACCCGGAACATCCGTTAGTGAATTACGCGTGTTTTATGGTCTATCCGCACTTATGATCCGGAACCTCCTTTCTCATAAAATACTAATTAAGAGATGATCAAGCTCTATATAAATTAATTCCACCATAAAACAATCACCTAGACATAATTACTCATAAATAATAACAGGCAGACTACTTACTCATACTGTCCAGCAAGCTCAAGCCTGCTGGAAGGAAGTTACTCACACTTCCTGCTAGGTTGCGTGAATGTAAATGAAAAAGACATAAATTAAATGAAAGGAAAGGAAATTAAATTAACTGAAACATTAATACAGAAATTGGAGCAATGCCCAATCACAAAACTCCCTCAACTCCCAAGCTGCTCAAGGCTTAAATAGCCAATGAGGACCAGCAACTTGGAGCTCAAAAAAAAAAATATTAAAGTATTCTTAGAAATGATGGGTAATTAAATTGGTGGCAGAAAAATAATGCAAGTCACACATTTCAAATGTAATTAATCACATGGTTCCAAAGTTTGTGATTAATCTAATAAATGCTCTCTTTCTTCTCTCTCTTGCTTGTAATTCCCTAGATAGGAGCTGGTGGGTGGCTGCTCACATGTGACTGTCTGCTGTTCTTTAGCCCATTCACGCCCATGCTGCCTGGTTGTTTATATTTTTGTCTTTATATTCCCGCAGTCTCCACCTTGTGCGCCTAGACTGCCTACTTTTGCCCAGAATTGTTCCAGCAACATGGAAGCTGTTTTTAGCTTATTTGCTTATCAAAATAATTCTATTTAATTTGATTTACACCCAATTATTTAGGTATAATTTTAACTTATCAAATACCCCCACACTTGAACATTTGCTTGTCCTCAAGCAATTAACAAAAGAAAAAAATTAAAACACTTGAACACTTGAAAGCAACAAAAGGAAAGAAACACAAAGGAAATAAAGGCAGCAGCTAATAGTCACTTCCATACCTTGAACAACATAATAATCATGAGGAAAATACAAAGCTTAAGGAGATTAGATATTAAGACCACACAAGCAACTTGCTTCAGCTTCAAAAACAAGCTAAGACAAAGGATTAAACTTCATATTTCAATAACTTTGCCAGAATTCTAATCAAACTGCCTCACTGAAGGTTGCCACTCAATCACTCGAATGTGTTTAGATGAAAATATTTTAAAGTTCACTCAGCAGCTTACCCAACAACATAACCATAAGCTTGATTCTTGGTCCCATCGCCACCACTTACATTGAACACTATGCTTAATCAAAAGGACTTTACAAAGGGTTGTAACTTGGTTAAGGTTAAGGTGTGTCAAAAGGATAACATTTAGGTGTAAAGAATTACTAAAGGAACATATAATGAACTATAAAGCAAGCAACCTCAACAATTGCAGCACTACTAAATCAAGCAGTCTAAGTAGGTGCACAAGAATTAATTTTGGTAAGTACTGCACAAAGAATATTTTAAGCTGAGATTATCACAAGAGATGGAAAGAATCGCACAAGGTATTAAGTAATCAACGAGATGTTTCACAAGGAATAAAAGATAAGAATATAACTTGGACACTTTTGAATTTTTTTTTATTATTATTATAATTTTTTTTTATCAAACAAGAGGAGTTTAGGTTGCTTGATAACTTGGACAGCAACCTTAAATAATAGCTTATTTGCATAAAGGACAAAGCAAGCAATCTAAATGATAATAAATGGAGTAAAAAAACGATTAGCTTGCTTGCTTAATGACAGCAGGCTCTAAACATATGAATGAATTTATAGTGAGCTGCTCAAAACACAAAGAGGAAAAGAGACAAATGACTCCATCCTTGGAAACTTTATTGAAAATTTGAAAATTGATATTGCTGGAATTTGACACTACTGGAATGTAACATTAAACGCACAAAAACTATCTCTTGAAGATTCTTGTGATTTTTTGAAACGATGGAACATTAAATGTCTAGAGAGCGTGAAGTTTTAGACAACAAAAGCTTAGAAATACTACAATTGATCAACAACTTGCTCAACTTGAGAAAATTCATTCTTTAGTAAATTCTTGGGTGATTTTCGAAAATATATAGTGAAAGGCTAAGGGGAAACATTTAAATGGGTTTTAAACAACAAACAGGCTTAGGCTCAACGGGGTTTATCTATAATGTGAGAGAACAGTACGTAAAGGTTGGCTTTTTAAGCAAAAAGGGGTAAAACCTAATGCCTTGATAATCTTATGCATGTGAACAACAATGTAGTCTTGACAAGTACTACCAAACCAAGTTCTAGTTACAATTGAAGTGTAAGCCCACTCACAAGAAAATTGAGAAATAAAGATTTATGATTTGAAAATAAAGAACAAGCAGGCTCAAAATTCCTCACATTAAGGGTTAAAAAGATGCAGTTGATCCAACTCAAGCTAAAAAGTTGAAAAATTCATTAAAATCTTAAGTCTTAGAATTCTTAATCTGCCTATACAAGTTATAATTGTAAATCTAACATCATGCTTCCAAACTCTTTGCATTTTACAAGTGATCACAAGTGCACACAAGCTGAAAAGTTTCTTATTAGCTGCCACACAACAATTTCGAAAATACAAAACTCGAAAAATTTTGCAAAGGAATTTTTTTTTATTAAACAACAGAAAACATAATTTTTTAACATAAAATAGATTGCTTAACAAAAAAATTATACTATAGAAACTCAAAACAGACAACTTGAGCAGACAACCTGAGCAGACTGCTCGAAAATAGAAAAACAGATTTTAAGTCTAACTTTGAGGACTTGCGATTTATTCAAGTATGACAATATTTAACAAGCACACACAAATTGAATTTCAGGTTGTGAAAGATAGATCCTCATCCCCATACTTAAAAATTTGCATTGTCCTCAATGCAACTAAACGACAAAGTAAACACAAAGTAATAAGGGAAAGGAAAGATCGTACTTATCACATGGTATCAAAATTGAAATTTCAAGGGCTAATGGTTGTGAAACATACCAGAGAAAGAAAAACAAAAAGGTAAAGTTACTTGTCAGACTGCTTGGAAGGTTGCTGATCCTTCTCATGGTTTTATCACCAGGCTGCGGGGTCTGAAATGCAGAAATCCTTGAGGTTGCTGGCTTTGAGTTATGCTCTAGAGAAGTATTAGAGGTTCCATCCTTATCTACAATTCTTTATTTGGCAAAACATGTACCCATTATCAAACATTTTTGATTTCAAGATTGTAGAATTAAGTATGAAAATCAACATAAAAATGGAAAAATATTAAGAATTAAACTTTGAGATTTTATGTTTCTATCCCCATACTTAAAGTTGATCATGGGTACCTAAAAAGGAAAAAAGAACACACACATTAAAAGTTAAAAACAAAGAAAATAAAATAAAAGAGACAAAACATGCACAAGTTCAGAAAAGTTGGGGTTGCCCAACAAGTGCTTCAATTGGTGTTTGAAGCGGACACCAATGTATTTTTTTTTTCATGGAGTTTCATAGACGAATGATGAATATGGTGGACTAATATAAGGAGCCTTTTGTTTTGTGGCTTCCATATCTCTCCATGATGAAGCTTGCAATTGTTCTTCAATGAAGTATGATTCAATTGGAGTAAGTTGATTGCCAAATTCATCATACACTTGATGTTGCCTGGCTCTTTTTGGAAAAGGTATCTTTGGTTGGTACTTTTGAAGAGGTTGGTCTTTAGAAACCACTTTCTTCTGATTAGGGCCATCTAGTGTTTGAAGAGAAACATGCTGAAATTCAGAAGGGTGCTCTTGCTTTTGAGCAGGTTGCTCGTCTATTTGCTCAGCTCGCTTACCTACATTACAAACATCATCAATAGCAAACTTGTTAGAATTATTAATAACCTTACCACTCTTTTCCATTATGGATCCGCAATCATCCTCTAGGTTAAGCTCGGTGTTGCTTGGAATGATCCCTTCATTCTTTGAAATTACAAACGTGGTTAGTTGTTGGAATTGGGTTTCCAAGTTCTTGATTGAGGTATGAGTGTGCTCCATAAATTTCATCATCATAACTTCCAAGTCAAGTTTCTTGGAAATTTGTAAAGGTTCAGCTTGCTGGAAGTTATGTTGAGATTGCTAGAATGGTAATTGGGGTTGCTAATATTGCTGGAAAGTACTATGAGCTTGCTGAGGTGGATGAGAATAGGTGTGAAGTTGCTGGAATAATGATTGAGGTGAACAATGTTGACAGAAAAGAGATTGAGATTGCTGGCTAGGTTTATGGAATGGTGAATAAGATTGCTGGACTGGAGATTGAGGTTGCGTGAATGAAAATTGAGGTTGCTTAATTTGTTGGTGCTTGAAAATAGGTTGTCCATATGTGTTTTGAGGTTGCTCAAAAGTATTAAACGGCCTCATTTTTTGCTATTTGCTTGGATAACTCCTCAACTTGTTTTGAAAGTTTGTGCACAACCTCAACTCCAGGAAAATTCGTACTCTTCTTCGTATAATCACTCTCCGAATGCCATTTATAACACGTGTTTGCCAACTTATCAATAAGTTTATAAATGGCTTCGGGTTCTATCTCATCTAGGTCACCATTTGCAAGAGATTCAAGTCGAATTTTGTGTTCATCGGTTAGCCCATTATAAAAGATTTGCATTTGCATCCACATAGGCAACCCATGATTTGGCACCCTTCTTAATAGCTCTTTAAATCTCTCCCAAGCTTCTTGGAGTAACTCATCTTCAAGTTGCGTGAACCTAGAGATCTCATTTCTCATTTGAACAACCTTGGAAGGTGGAAAATATTTTGTCAAGAAAGCTCTAGCCATCTCCTCCCATGTTGTAATAGATCTTGGTTGTAAAGAGTTGAACCAAGATTTCGCATTGTCCCTCAATGAGAATGGAAACAACTTCAACCTAATCACATCATTAGAAATAATGTTATTAGTTTTAAAGGTATTACAAATATTAAGAAAATCATAAATATGATCATTGGGGTCCTCATTTTGCAATCCTTTAAATTGAACAATTGTTTGCAAGAATTTAATCATGGAGGCTTTAATTTCAACAAAATTATCTCCTTCATCCGGTATCACTATGCATGACATATGTCCCATTGATGAAGAATTGTAATACTCCTTGAGTTTGTGCCTTGAACGGGCTGCATCTCCCTCCACCATTTTTTTCTTGTTGCTGCTTACCCTGTCTGTTGCTTGTTGGATTGCTTGCTGGAGTAGACTAATAGCTTTTTGCCGTTGTCAGTAGGCTGCTCAGAACAAAACAACTACACAGGGAGCAAACACATTAAAAACTACTGATTTACTTGAAAATTTAAAATTTTTCACTTTCAATCCCCGGCAACGGCGCCAAAAACTTGTTGTCTCCAAAAGTGACACTAGCAAGTGCACTAGATCTGAATGTAGCACTGTGGTGAGTCCAAGTATCATTTTCCACAGGGATTGATGTGAACAACCTCAAATATTTCAAGTAAAATAGTAGATCTAATTTCTTTTCAAGTAAATGGATGAGGTGTATGGATGAATTAATTATAACAATAAAAAGAAATAAATAATAGCAGGTTTTAGGTTGCAGAAAGTCAAATCAAGCAAGTTGCGTGAAAACAGATTGAGGTTGTGGGAAATCGATTCAAGCAGGTTGCGTGAAATACAGAATTCGAAAGCACAGGCTCGAGCAATGCAAGATGCAGTATTTTCAGTGAATCTTTTCTTTATAACTTATGAGCAATGTTGAGAACATGGATCTAAGGTATCTTATGTGACACCCAACTCTAAAATTTTATAACCTTTATACTCGTTCTATCATCTCTCGTACCACCCAACAATATCCTTAATATCCCAATAAATTCTTTGTTAACATCAGTTTATAAATTCTAATATAGAATGTTCTTATATTAATGCATCAATAAAATTAAATATAATCTATCTAATTTACTATACTTATTTGGCTTGGACTTGATAATTATTTATTATCAAGCTTCCTACGTACCCCAAATTTCGATTTGGGAATCAAAGCCACGTAGTTCTCCTAATCTTAAAATAATGTAATTATTCTTCTTCTATAACTTATTCCATTTAACACATCACCCTACTACTATTCACTTATACGGTTAATATTCATACAAAGATACGAGTTACTATTCATAAATACGGTATAATTATGTATACTACTATTCACCAATTGTAAAAAAAATCACCCTAAACATCATATAGTTCTCCAAATACACACATATAAATCTTAAACAAATTTTTTAACAAATAATATAATTAATTTAACTCTAAATAATTCAAAAATTCATATAAAATAATCTACTCAAAATCATCAAAAACTCCAAGAATTAATATTGCTCAAAATAATTCATAGATCAATATAAAAATATTAAACTAACAGATGCTTGCCGGAAAATATTCCGGTCACCGGAAAAATACCCATAATTCGGACGGAGAATACCACTAGATTCACAGCATTGCTAGGAGTCCAAAAATACAAATTTTATTCTCATATCACTTCATATTTAGAATTAATTTACAAAAATACTCTAAACTTTCATTTCTAAATACCCTATCATATTGACATCAAAATAAAATCTTAACCGTATATATTGAAATTCACTTAATTCTAAACACGTACCTGAAATTTCATCGCGATCGGACTGCAAAACAATCAATTATCAAGATTATATATATATATATATAACGTTTGGCCTGGGACTTCCTGCCCTTTTGTTTTTCTTTTCCACGTTTGGCCTGGGACTTTTCGTCCCCTGCCTTTCTTTTTGTTTTTTTCTTTTCCTTTATATATATATATATATATATATATATATAATTAATGTCGTCCAGAGACTTCCCTTTCCACCGCCTTTCTCTTCTCTTTTTTTTTTTTTTTTTATATTATAAAAAAAATATCTTTCTTTAGAATTACTATTTTATCCTTAATATAATATATTTTTTTACTTTCTAAATTCCTCCACACAATTTTTAATTCCTTTCGATTATATCCTTACTGTGCATATAATTTTTATCCCTAAAACTTTCTATTTTTATATTTCCTCAATATTTCACCCCATATATATATTTCACCGCTGAACTCTATTCCATAAAAATCCTCAAATTATAATATCACTTTTTAAATATTAATACTTATTAAATTTTCAGGATGTTACATTTCTCCCCCTCTAAAAAAAAATTTCGTCCTCGAAATTTTCTATTGCTATTCTTTATCACAGATCAAATTCGTATAAACCCAAATATCACGACAACTTCGTGGATAATAATTTTTTAAAAATTTTCTTTTTTAAGAGAAAATAGCATAGATTTTATTTCTTCCAAGAAAATGTATACTTCGTGCCCATTAGGAAAATTATCTAAAAATAATTTATGGTCTATTGTACGGAATTGCACCACTTCATTTGAAATAATTCATCAGGATGTTTGGGGTCCTGCCCCTATTGATTAGTTTCAATCGGATTATAGAGAAAATTTCAAAATTAACTCGTCTTTTTTTTGAAAACGAGGTACTTTTTAACACTTGGCTTACTCGCATACCCTTGAACAAAATGGTATTCCTGAACGTAAATTTTGTCATATAATTCTACTACACTTACTTTACCTGCCCATGCCAAAGTCTCATTTCAATTTTGGAACTATGCTATAAATAATAGTATAAAGTTAATTAATTGTTTGCCCTCTCAATCCATTAAAAAGGAGACCCCCTATTTTCGTTATTTCAAAAACAACCGCTTTATAGTAGTTTTAAAATTTTTAGGTGTGCTATATATCCTCTTTTACATCCCTACAACCGGAATAAATTTAATTTTTGGTCTCAATTGTGTGTTTTTCTTAACAAGTCTAAAGTTCATTCGGGTTTTCTATGTTATTCACCTCAAGAAGCATTTATGTTGCTAAACATGTGTATTTTGATGAAACCAATTTTCCTTTTATTAATTTACCAAATTCTGCTGCTACCTCCAATACTCAGCCTAACTCGACTCAGTTGCTTTGGCACGTGCCACTGCCCGCCGTCGGCCTTCACTTTTATAAGTCTTCAAACCCTTCTCAAATTGTTTCATCCTTAGCCACACCTGTACATACTTCCAATTCCACCTCTTCACCAAATAATTCCACTTCTAATCCAACCACTTCTTCCACTAATTTAATTTCACACAACTCTTCTCATACTAAGCAAATAATTGTGGCAGAAGCTTCTACACCTGCTCCAGCCGCAATAATTTCCCAATCAACCACTAATTCCCTTCCCACTCCCATCTCTCCTATTCCTCTTCAACTTAATTCTTCCTCACAACATCATTCTCATCATTCGGCAACTTCTCGTAACTTTCTCTATATATATTCAAATGACCCGATTCTTGTTTTATTTTACTCCTAACACATAGGTAGATAACATAATTTTTGGACTATCATACAATTTATTATCAAATTTACTTTCCAGTCTTATTTTCGCTTCGTTTTACCTGAACAGCTTCTAGTAATTTCACTATAACTTTATCCGTACAACTTGAATCAAGCTAATTCTTTTTTCTACTTAAACTAGACACATAATGGAAAAACATATCCAAAAATAAGCAATTTTTGAAAGCTAAAATAATACCACGAAAATATAATACCACGAAGTATAGATCTTATATTTCTCTTCTTCTTCTCCACTTCTTTATTTCTCTTCTTCTTTTCCTATTCTATGTTTCCTTTCACAACTCTCTTCTTTAAATCCTCAAACTCATTCAACTCGGTATACAACTCTTAATTTCATTCCATTATTCGATCACTAATTTGAGAATGCATATGGTTTTCTATTTCACTTTTCATAATACTGTTGTCATAAAAATGCTCTTTTGAATATCAAAAATATACCATCATTTTCAATGATATATATGTATATATACTTGGAAAAGAAACTCCTTTTTTTTTTTTTTTTTGAGTTTTCAAAATTATGAATCCATGTGAAACGCCATAAGAAAAGATACTTCCACAAAAATCATCTCGTCATCTTTTCCACATTCGCATAAATCATTTCTCCTCAATTCATTGGCTTTCACAAATTTCCCATGAAACTTCACGTGTTCCACTTCCATTGAAATTTTAAAACCATACATTGTAAATTCAAAATTATTCATGAACATTTCCCATTATGGAAAATTTAAAACATTTCTCAAAAATCTCGTAAATAGAAACATTTTTCTAATGATATCCTTGTCATCTACATATATATATTTGGAACTTACAACACTTGAGTCAGATGTAACAGACCAATGCTTAATCGATGCAATATACATTTTGACTCATAATATGTGATGTAATTTCATGATGCATGTATGTATGCAATGACCACATCTGATCTCAATGTTAAAGTTCCAAAATATTCAAGAGAAAAACTGTAAAACTCTTTTCGAAATTATTTATCATATATGTTATATCAAGAATTTTTTACACACTCAATCACGAATCACATTGATCAACTTCATAGAGCGAAACCACGTAGGGATGACTAACCAGCTCTAGGAAGCAATTGAAGATACTA
Organism: Euphorbia tirucalli; assembly: GCA_039660915.1. NCBI lineage: Eukaryota > Viridiplantae > Streptophyta > Magnoliopsida > Malpighiales > Euphorbiaceae > Euphorbia > Euphorbia tirucalli. The sequence continues at coordinate 68,691,136 of CM077632.1, forward strand.
GCGTGAAATCTTTGCATTTCACATCTTATCACATATGAAATTAGCGCGTGGAAACCATGCATCCACGGCCTATCATATATAACGTATGCGTGGAAACCTTGTGCATCCACGTCTTATCATATATAAAATATTTGTGTGGAAACCATGCATCCACATCTTAGCTTTATTAGCATCATCAGCAAAATACCCGTCATCATGGGCATGATCAAATAATCTCGTAATTGAGTGTGTAATAACAATTGATTTAACATATATTATATTTAAAAATATATATATATATACATATATATAAAATAAAAAACTTAAATTTCTCCTTTTTTTTTTTTTTAAAAAAACCACATATGCATTCTCAACTCTGTATGCATCATTTTATCTTTTTATACTCGATTTCTAATCAACCACAAAATATTCATCTTAATTAAATCTTATGTTCTAAACACAATATTTAATTCACCATTATCAATTATCATACACTCTCTCTCGGTCCGAGAAAATATAACCTAGGCTTTGATACCATTAAATGTGACACCCAACTCTAAAATTTTATAACCTTTATACTCGTTCTATCATCTCTCGTACCACCCAACAATATCCTTAATATCCCAATAAATTCTTTGTTAACATCAGTTTACAAATTCTAATATAGAATGTTCTTATATTAATGCATCAATAAAATTAAATATAATCTATCTAATTTACTATACTTATTTGGCTTGGACTTGATAATTATTTATTATCAAGCTTCCTACGTACCCCAAATTTCGATTTGGGAATCAAAGCCACTTAGTTCTCCTAATCTTAAAATAATGTAATTATTATTCTTCTATAACTTATTCCATTTAACACATCACCCTACTACTATTCACTTATACGGTTAATATTCATATAAAGATACGAGTTACTATTCATAAATACGGTATAATTATGTATACTACTATTCACCAATTGTAAAAAAAATCACCCTAAACATCATATAGTTCTCCAAATACACACATATAAATCTTACTTAAACAAATTTTTTAACAAATAATATAATTAATTTAACTCTAAATACTTCAAAAATTCATATAAAATAATCTACTCAAAATCATCAAAAACTCCAAGAATTAATATTGCTCAAAATAATTCATAGATCAATATAAAAATATTAAACTAACAGATGCTCGCCGGAAAATATTCCGGTCACCGGAAAAATACCCATAATTCGGACGGAGAATACCACTAAATTCACAGCATTGCTAGGAGTCCAAAAATACAAATTTTATTCTCATATCACTTCATATTTAGAATTAATTTACAAAAATACTCTAAACTTTCATTTCTAAATACCCTATCATATTGACATCAAAATAAAATCTTAACCGTATATATTGAAATTCACTTAATTCTAAACACGTACCTGAAATTTCATCGCGATCGGACCGCAAAACAATCAATTATCAAGATTATATATATATATATAACGTTTGGCCTGGGACTTCCTGCCCTTTTGTTTTTCTTTTCCACGTTTGGCCTGGGACTTTTCGTCCCCTGCCTTTCTTTTTGTTTTTTTCTTTTCCTTTATATATATATATATAAAATTAATGTCGTCCAGAGACTTCCCTTTCCACCGCCTTTCTCTTCTTTTTTTTTTTATTTATTTTATATTATAAAAAAAATATCTTTCTTTAGAATTACTATTTTATCCTTAATATAATATGTTTTTTTACTTTCTAAATTCCTCCACACAATTTTTAATTCCTTTCGATTATATCCTTACTGTGCATATAATTTTTATCCCTAAAACTTTCTATTTTTATATTTCCTCAATATTTCACCCCATATATATATTTCACCGCTGAACTCTATTCCATAAAAATCCTCAAATTATAATATCACTTTTTAAATACTAATACTTATTAAATTTTCAGGATGTTACATCTTACTTCTTTATTCACCATACTGGGAACCTCCTACATATGGATTCTATGATAATACATTTATTAGGAACATCCTACATAAACTAATTATCATGCATTAAGTTTTAGTAAGCAATTCATCATAGACAAATACCCTTAGCATGCAATCTACACGGAACATCCGTTAGTGAATTACACGTGTTTTATGGTCTATCCACACTTATGATCCGGAACCTCCTTTCTCATAAAATACTAATTAAGAGACGATCAAGCTCTATATAAATTAATTCCACCATAAAACAATCACCTAGACATAATTACTCATAAATAATAACAGGCAGACTACTTACTCATACTGTCCAGCAAGCTCAAGCCTGCTGGAAGGAAGTTACTCACACTTCCTGCTAGGTTGCGTGAATGTAAATGAAAAAGATATAAATTAAATGAAAGGAAAGGAAATTAAATTAACTGAAACATTAATACAGAAATTGGAGCAATGCCCAATCACAAAACTCCCTCAACTCCCAAGCTGCTCAAGGCTTAATTAGCCAATGAGGACCAGCAACTTGAAGCTCAAAAAAAATGTTAAAGTATTCTTAGAAATGATGGGTAATTAAATTAGTGGCAGAAAAATAATGCAAGGCACACATTTCAAATGTAATTAATCACATAGTTTCAAAGTTTGTGATTAATCTAATAAATGCTCTCTTTCTTCTCTCTCTTGCTTGTAATTCCCTAGATAGGAGCTGGTGGGTGGCTGCTCACATGTGACTGTCTGCTGTTCTTTAGCCCATTCACGCCCATGCTGCCTGGTTGTTTATATTTTTGTCTTTATATTCCTGTAGTCTCCACCTTGTGCGCCTAGACTGCCTGCTTTTGCCTAGAATTGTTCCAGCAACCTGGAAACTGCTCTTTTTAGCTTATTTGCTTATCAAAATAATTCTATTTAATTTGATTTACACCCAATTATTTAGGTATAATTTTCACTTATCACTGATTAATCAAACAAGCAACCTACTTATTTTGGTATGGCCATACACTTATTAGTCCCACTCATCAAGTGGCCAATGATATCATCTCGGTGTTACCCGAGTGGCAATTCCATCACTTCATCATCAATATCAACATGCTCATTGGTCCACCCAATCATACCCGTATTTAGCATCCTTTTACAGACCTGTTAGGCGTATGTCAAAGTGAACCGGATTCCATATTGATATTATAATAAAATCTGGTCTGAGGACAAAAGAAACCTACTCAAGAAAGACCTATGACGCGACAACCATGTGGCTTTCTTGTGCTGATCGATCCAGTCCCATGTCAACGACATGTACCTATATTCATGACTGACTATACACGTACTATGGCTAGTTAAGAACTGCCATAGAGTCATCGAATATACAAGTCTGTGGTTCTATTCATTCCCACGATTAGAACAGACCTGGGATAGGTTTTATGATTATCAATCAATTGATACTCTACTCATATTATATCACAAGATATAAATGAAATAGATTAATTGCCTTTATTAATGTGACACAAATAATGTATTCACACAATGAGTCTTAATGTATAATAAAAAATACAAGAATCCAATGCCTTAAGAACTAGGGCACACCAACCCAACATTACTTACAGCCAGCCCCCACGTCCCCAACCCACTACCCAAACGAACCACCCTCCACCAACCCGCACCGAAACGACCTGCCTCCCACTTCCCCAAACCGTCCCGCCCATCAATGAACCACCCTCCACCAGCCCGCACCCAAACGACCCGCCACCCACTGACCGAACCGACCCGCACCCACCCACCGCTGCACCCACGCCTGCCCCTACCTCACCCAACCCGTCCTCCACTGAACCAAACCGCCACCCACCATCTGCACCCAGCCCTTCAACCGCATCCCTCCTTTCTTCCCCCAATGGCATTCCCCTTGTTGTGGACCTCACTAATTTTTCTACAGCAGTAGCACCCCCTGCTCCGTCACCGTGTGTGCCTCCTTCTACTCGCATGGTCACACGTTCCCAAACCAAGAACTCAAGACCAAGAGCTTTGCACACCCAAACTCAGGAGGCGGATCCTAACACTTATTCTGAAGCTGCTAAACATGAACACTGGAGGACCGCTATGGCAGAAGAATATAATACATTAATTAGGAATGGTACATGGGAATTAGTGGTTGCGCCTCCAAATGCTAATATGATAGGGTGCAAATGGGTTTTCAGAACTAAGCGGAAAGCTGATGGCTCGGTTGACAGATATAAGGCAAGGTTGGTTGCTAAGGGCTATCATCAACGCCCCGGTATGATTTCACCGACACATTCAGCCCTGTTGTCAAGCCTACCATGATTCGGCTTCTCCTTGCCATTGCTATGTCTCTCTCTTGGCAAGTCTTACATCTTGTTGTCTCCAATGCATTTCTTCATGGTGATCTAGAGGAAAAGGTTTTTATGCAGTAACCCACGGGTTTTGTTGACCCAACCCGTCCATCTCATGTATGTGCTCTTCACAAGTCTCTATATGGTCTAAAGCAATCTCCCCGAATGTGGCATAAGCGGCTTACTTTGGCCCTGGTTTAGTTTGGTTTTCGGTGCTCCAAGGCTGATATATCTCTGTATGTTTATCATTCTGGTTCTGCAGTGGTCTTTTGCCTTATCTATGTTGATGACTTATTGTTGCTTAGTGATGATACTGGCTTACTTCAGTCATTGATTACTTTTCTACAAAGTCAGTTTGCTATTAAGAACTTGGGACGGGCTTAGTATTTCTTGGGTCTTGAGTTGTAATGGCAGAATACTATGTTTTATGTGAATCAACAAAAGTATATCAAAGACCTGCTGCTAAAATCAGATATGGCTGGTTGCAAACCGATTAATACTCCTGCATGTGTTTCTATTAAGCTCTCGGCCACTGGGGGTGATGCACTGATAGATGGATCACTATATCGCAGTATTATGGGAGGACTTTAGTACTTGACTGTCACGAGACCAGACATTGCTTTTACAGTTCATAAGGTTGCTCATTATATGCATGCTCCCACTGAAGTCCACTGGCAAGCAGTCAAGCGCATCTTGCGATACCTTCAGGCTACGGCTGCTCATGGTTTGATATTCCGTCAAAGTTCCATATCTCGGCTTCATGGGTTCTCCGATTCTGATTGTGGTGGTGACTCGGATGATCGTCGATCCACCATCGGTTTTGCTATTTTTCTTGGTGCAAACTTGATTTCATAGGTATCTCGGAAATAACGCACAGTTTCTTGCTCTTCCACGGAGGCCGAATATCATGCCTTGGCTACTACTACTTCTGAGCTCTCTTGGATCACCATGCTTCAATCTGATATTGGTTTTTCGTTAGCCAGTTCCCCCACGCTTTGGTGTGACAATTTAAGTGCTACCTACCTCACTGCTAATCCTATTTTTCACTCTCGGACAAAGCACCTGGAGATTGATTTTCACTTTGTACGTGAGCAGGTAGCCTCCAAGTCTCTCTATGTTCGATACCTACCCACGTAGTCCCAGCTTGCTGATCTTCTCACTAAGGCGTTGCCCAAGACACGTTTTCTTTACTTACGTGACAAGTTGAGCATTGGTTCTCCCCCTGCTCAACTTGCGGGGGTGTGATAGGAATATGTTTATATTAGGGTTTTATATTATTGTACAAAGGACACTTCTGTAAATTACTCACATATACTAGGGCATAAATACCCAATGTAAATCAATCTAATGCAAGGGTTTACACCAATCTTTCAATATATAGGCTTATAGCTAACAAAAAGCTAAAAATAAGCAACTACTTGATATGAAATTGACTAAGTAAACTCCTTAGTCTTAGCTAACTAAATAACAAATAAAATCAAAGATACTAAATATCTAATATTTTAAATTAAATCTCCAACACTCCCTCTTAATTCAAAATCTGTAAAATTTATTATTTTTGATGTTGTACTTGCCATCATCCTTCAATTATTGGAGTCACTTGATGATGTACTTCCCATCACCTTTGGAGCACTTCTCTCCCAATACTTCTTCTTGGTGCACATCTCACCAACTAAAACAATATTTCTTCTTCTTCAGCAACTTGTGTCAAATTGACACTTTCTTCCTTCTTCATTCTACAATTGTTTTGAATGTGTCCAGACCTTTTGCACTTGAAACATTGAGGCTTTCCTTTATACCAACAATCATCTTCATGGTGACCAGGCTTATAGCAAATGCCACATTTGGATTGGACTTTTCCTTTTGAAGATGAGGCCCTTGCTATATAAGCTCCATCAACTACTTGTTGAGTTTCTTCTTTTCTCAACATTCTTCTTTGCTCAAGAGCATGCAAGGCATTAATTAATTATGAAAAAGAAATTTGACTCATATCTCTAGAATCTTCTAAAGATGAAATTTTTTCCTCAAATCTTTCAAGCAAACTCACAAGCACCTTCTCTATGATCCTGCTATCTGGTAGCTCTTCTCCCATCAATCTGATTTTATTGATCACAATCATTATCCTGTCAGAAAACTCTTATAGAGTCTCCTTTTCTTCCATCCTCATCATCTCAAAATCCCTTTTGAAATTTAATATTAGCATCCGTCTTGTTCTATCATTGCCATAATAGAATTGTTTCAACGTATCCCAAGCTTCTTTGGCAGTTCGCAACCCATAATTCTTGGGAAGATCGAATCAGTGACACCAGCATGGATTTGAGACAAAGCTCTTGGAGCTTTGGCTTCTTCATCTTCATGAGCTCTAAATTTGATTTAGTGTTGGATTGTTTCCTAGAGGTGGTAATTCCCTATCAGTTTCAACCCATTGCCATAAACCAATCCCTCTCAAGTAGGCTTTCATTTTAATTGCCCAAACATGATAATTCTCTCCATTGAAGATTGGAGGTGAAAGGGATGAGTTATTTGATGCCATTTTTGGTGCCTCTCAAAAAACACTCACAAGTCCCTCAAGAACAAATAAGGCTCTGATACCATTTGAGAGTTTTTTAGAAAGCAAATAATTAAAATAAAAGAGAGAATCTTGAACTCATAACTTTGATAATTTGAGTTAATGATAGAAACAATATGGCTGCCTATATATAGGCTTATAGCCAACAAAAAAGCTAAAAATAAACAACTACTTGATATGAAATTGACTAAGTAAACTCCTTAGTCTTAGCTAACGAAATAACAAATAAAATCAAAGATGCTAAATATCTAATATTTTGAATTAAATCTCCAACAGAAGCAGATTCAATATAATACACTCTCCCTTCACTAGAAAGTGAAGCTCAAATGATCAATTGAAGATACAAGCTAGAGGTAAGTTAATTGTAGCCTTTAACTAATAAATACATATTTTTGCCTCTCCAAAATTGGCTTAATAGAAATTAAGAGAATTACATTTGATGCAAATGATGACAAGCTAAATTAACAGAAACTGAGTGATAAGTTTGACAAATTTGTTAGTAAGGGGCTACAGGTCATCATCCACGTCAAATGTATTTCATGTAGTTTCTTGAGAGATTTATTATTTCAAGAATTAGATTATTCGAAAATGATAATTACAGTGTTATCTAGGGCCTAATTGAAAGACGTAAACTTAAGGGCATTTTATATAAATACATACTTTTTGGCACCATATAACATTTTTACTTTAAAAGGAAAAGTTTGCATAAATACATTAAAAACTTTTCAAAATTTCAAAAATACCTAAAAAAGGTATTTTTGTATTACGTGACTCATCCACAATACATTCTCTACTTTATCCACATTTCTCTCTCATCTTTTTATAATTTTTAATCTAATTTCGCATTTATTTTTCAATCCATTTATTTTTTTTGTCACGCGATTTTAGAAAGTTTTTTTTGTTTTTTGTTTTTATCTTCGAAACAAGATCTATATGTATATACTTTTTCCATTTTTTTTTGCACTAAGATATAACTAATTATACCTTTGTATCTTAAGGTATAACTAAGGTATAATTAAAGTATAATTAAGGTATAGTCAATGTAATAGTATATCTTAAGGTAAAACTAAGGAATAATTAAGGTATAAACACTGTAATAGTGTATCTTAAGGTATAATTAAGATATAACTAATATATAATCAATGTAATAGTGTATATTGAGGTCTAACTAATGTATAATTAATATATAACTAAGGTATAATTAAGGTATAACTAATATATAATTAATGTATAACTAATTTATAATTAATATATAACTAAGGTATAATCCAATAATTTAAAAGACAATAATAATTGGTATTTTTTATGCACTATTATGGTAATTATACCTTAGTTATACCTTAATTATACCTTAAGATACATTATTATAGTGATTATATCTTAAGATACACTATTACAATAATTATACCTTAGTTATAGCTTAGGATAAACTATTACAATGATTATACCTTAATTGTACATTAATTATACCTTAATTATACATTATTACATTGATTATGCCTTAGTTATACCTTAATTATAACTTAATTATACATTATTACATTGATTATACCTCAGTTATACCTTAAAATACCAAGGGTATAATGAGTTATACCTCAGTGGAAAAAAATGTCGGAAAAAATATATACATATGGATCTTGTTTCGAAGAGAAAAAAAAAACAAAAAAAATTTCTAAAGTCCCATGACAAAAAAAATAAACAGATTGAGAGATAAATACGAAATTAAAATAAAATTATGAAAACAAGAGAGAGAAATGTGGACAAAGAAAACTTATGTATTTGAGTAAATTTGAAAAGTTTGAAACGGATAATAGGATAATAGTTATAAATTAAGAAAAGAGGCCATTTAATAATTATGAATAAAAAAAAGGTAGAAAAGTAATTTTATAAAGGTAGAGTCCCAAAACAAAACATAAAATATAGGTATTTTTGATAAATTCCCTAAACTTAATGAAGAAATTAGGCCCATTTTAGGTGTCATAATATGGCTTTTAGCGAATCAAGTGCGAATAATTTGGGAAATTATCAAAATTACCCTCTTTTCAGGATTTATTTTAGTAGCTTACCTTTTCTTATTTACATTATTACGTTTTTTTTTAGATCTATTTCTTCTTTACGCTATTTTCCCCCTTTTCTTTCCAACCAGAAATCAAAGAGCGAATTTCAGTTCTGGGAGCTTCCATTCTTCTTCTTCTCTACTTCTGTTTTTGCTACTACTGATGATCCTTCTCCCATCTAAGTCACCACCAGCGTTCTCCTCACTAGTGCTTGTCGTCAGCTACAATTTCCCGGTGGGAATTCTTCCAAAAGGAGTGATCGATTATGAATTGGATGAAAATACAGGTAAATTTGATATTTTCTTCAAACGTGATTGCAGTTTCAATGTTTTTGGATATCCGTATGGGTTGAAGTATGCATCCACAGTGAAAGGGAAAGGGAAAGGTGTTAGGTTATAACTGAGGTTAGAAGGAAAGGGATTATGCTTTATTTCTTTGTTTGGAAGTGGATCTCGTTGGAGATTTCCTTTTCATGCATTTCAAAATTAATTTTTTTGATTGGATTAATTAGTCCTGAATGTGGGTGTGGTTATCGCTGTGGAGATGGGAGAAAATTATTGAGTCTGTAATATTAATTAGATCAAATCAAGCCCTTTTGTACCTTTTTTTGTAGAATTGGGAAGTGTCTTAATTATGGTAATTGTTTTTTTGGATTAATTAGCTTCATTAATCCAATGGAATTCAGCTTTATTTCTTTGTTGGGACTGCATATGGCTGGGGGTTTCTTGTCCATGATTTTGAAGTGAGTCTTCAATTTTGGTGTGTAGATCAAATGAAACCCTTCTATATCGTCTTTATAGAATTGGGAAATTGTTAATTTTGGGTATTGTTTTGATTGGATTAGTCAGTTTAATTAATGAATAAAATTGTGTTTCTTGTCATAAAGTTTTTCTTGAATGGATTAGCTTCTATTTTCTTGAATGAAATTTCTAGAGCAGACTAGAATATGTTGAAGATAATTGTTGAGGATGCTGGATGTAATACTTGCTATAAACCATAGGTTTTTCTTCTTTCTTAATGTTTCTTTTTCTTCTTCTTTTTAAAATTTAAATCCAGATAGGATTTGTGCTTGAGGAACGCAAGCATTCTTATTGCTTAGCACAATTTTCTTTTTCAGTAGCATAAGACAATTTTGGTGATTTAGAAAAAGAATGTTATAAGAATGTCAATCTCTAAAGCAAAGTTAGCCGATATCAAGTGAAGCAGAAGCTGCATTATCTTGTTTTGATTGGATAGTTAGATGTTGATGATGAAACGACAAAACTTATATGTACTATGACCATATTTTCGCAAATCTAACTTAGGTAGACTGTTCAAAGAAATGCTCAGATGTGGTCAGCCGTGTTCATGATTTTAGTATTTGAGTAGAGTAGCCATAGAATGCTTTAATCACATGAGTATTGATGTTACGTTGAAATTCAAGTAGAGCTCCAATTCTTGTGAAGGGAGGCTATTTGTGATGGCACTTTTTCTAATGTTCTACACACGTTTTTACTTGACTTTTTATGAGATTCCATGAGTAGCTTCATTTCCATTCTAGTTTCTGGTTGTGAATGTTTTGCAAGTGCCTTATACTTTTGCCCTTGGCCTTTTTTTTTCCAAGTTATTTACCCGTGTGTTTGCTTCACTACCAGATGATGTTAAAGCTGATGAGCAACTTTCTAAGAAGATGTCTTTGATTCGACAATTTATTAGACCCGAAAATTTATTATGTATTCATGTATAGCGCCAGCTTTTTTACTATAAGGGGTCTTTTTCCTTTAGCTATTGATGTTGAATATTAATCTTTTGTAAAATCATTGTCAGCTGATGACAAATTGAACTTATTCTTCAATGAAATACACTGTTTATACGCTTCTTATACACTGTTTATACATTGTTTATACACTTATTATTCACTGTTATATATTGTTATACACTTCTTATATACTGTTATACATTGTTTATAAATTGTTTATACATTGTTTATATACTATTTATACACTTCTTATACACTGTTTATATGTTGTTTATACACTTCTTATACATTGTTATAAATTGGTATATACTGTTTATACATTTGTTATACATTGTTATAAACTTCTTATATATTACTATACATTGTTTATACACTATTTATACATTGTTTGTACACTGTTATACACTGTTTATACACTTCTTATACACTGTTTATAAATTGTTTATACATTATACACTGTTTATACATTGTTTATACATTATTTATACATTATTTATACACTGTTATACATTGTTATACACTATTTATACATTTCTTATACACTGTTATACATTGCTTATACACTACTTATACATTGTTTATACATTATACACTTCTTATACAATGTTATATGTTTATACACTTATTATACATTGTTATACACTCTTTATACACTGTTTATACATTGTTTATACACTGTTTATACATTTTTTATACATTGTTTATACACTGTTTATACATTGTTTATACATTATTTATACACTGTTTATACATTTTTTATACATTATACACTGTTTATATATTATTTATACACTTTTATACATTTTTATACACTGTTTATACACTTTTTATACACTGTTATACATTGCTTATACATTGTTTATACACTAGTTATACATTATACACTTTTTATACAATGTTATATGTTTATACATTTATTATACATTGTTATGCACTCTTTTATACACTGTTTATACACTGTTTATACATTGTTTATACACTGTTATACATTGTTTATACATTATTTATACATTGTTTATACATTGTTTATACATTATACATTGTTTATACATTGTTTATACATTATTTATACACTGTTATACACTGTTTATACACTTCTTATACACTGTTATACATTGCTTATACATTGTTTATACACTACTTATACATTGTTATACATTATACACTTTTTATACAATGTTATATGTTTAGACATTTATTATACATTGTTATACACTCTTTATACACTGTTTATACATTGTTTATACATTGTTTATATATTATTTATACACTGTTATACATTGTTTATACATTATTTATACATTGTTTATACATTATACACTGTTTATACATTGTTTATATATTATTTATACACTGTTATACTGTTTATACACTTCTTATACATTGTTATACATTATTATACACTTCTTATATATTATTATACATTATTTATACATCGTTTATACACTTTATACATTGTTTATACACTCTTTATACCTTAGTTATACCTTAATTATACCTTAAGATACACTATTCTAGTGATTATACCTTAGTTATTCCTTATTTATACCCTATTTATACCCTAAGATACATTGTTGTATTGATTATACCTTAATTATACCTTAGTTATACCTTAAGATATACTATTACAGTGATTATACATTAGTTATACCTTAAGATACACTATTACATTGATTATACATTAGTTATACCTTAATTATACATTAAGATACACTATTACAGTGTTTATACCTTAGTTATACCTTAATTATACCTTAGTTATACATTAAGATACACTATTACAGTGATTATACTTTAGTTATACCTTAATTATACCTTAGTTATACCTTAATATACAAAGTCATAATTAGTTATACTTTAGTGAAAAAAATATGTCGGAAAAAATATATACATATGGATTTTGTTTCGAAGATAAAAAAAAATAAAAAAAACTTTCTAAAGTCACATGACAAAAAAATAAACGGATTGAGAGATAAATGCGAAATTAGATTAAAAATTATAAAAAGAGGAGAGAGATACGTGGACAAAGTAGAGAAGGTATTTTGGAGATTTTGATTTGTGTTTTGTTGTTTACTTTGTGAATGAATCACGTAAAAATGATAATTTTTGTTTTAGGTATTTTTGAAATTTTGAAAAGTTTTTAAGGTATTTATGCAAACTTTTTCTTTTGAGGTAAAAATATTATATGGTGCCAAAAGTTATGTATTTATGTAAAATGCCCGAATAATTTTGTATGCAGGCAAGAGGCTTGGGTTATATTGTATGATTCATTAGGTTATGTCCCTTACGATTTTGAATTTAATTTGTGGTAGGTTATCATTCAAACATACATACCAATGTCTGACATTGAAAGAGGAAATCAAAGCCATAGTGACAATAATGTCAATCTCAAATATGGAACACAAGTACTCTTATGGTAAATACCATCCCCCAGCTCATATATTCCTTTTTTAAATTTGTTTTTGATAATAAGAACAATGTGGTGCTTTTGGATTCTCACTATTAATTTTAAGGAAAAACCTCAGAGAAGCCCTTGTGATTTTGTGAATTTACAAGTAGAGCTCAAAATGTGGTGTTTTTGCTTGTGAAAGTAATCATTTGCTTTGTTAATGAGTATGGCAAATCATGCATTAAACTTTACTGAGACTTCGGCTGATATCAAGTCGACATGCCAAGTCAACAAAAGTAAACGTTTCTTACTAATACTATCAAGGGAAAAGCACATAAAAGCCTTGCTGGTTTGCGAATTTACAAGTAGAGATCATAATGTGGTATGAAGAAATTCTTGGTCCCGAAGTACCATATCTTAGTGTAATTGGTGCACTAATTTATCTTGCTGATAATAAGAGGCCCGATAATTCATTTTCAGTTAATTTATTATCGAGATCCAGTTGTTTTGTGAAAGAGATCATGTGCTTTATTGAGGAATTTGACTAATGTGTTTGACTTTACTGAGGCGTTTTGATTGATGTGCCATCAAGTCAATAGGAAAAGTCAATAAAATTCAACATGTTACATTTGTAAAGTCAATGTGCCAAGTGACAAAGACCGACAACATTGGTCAAATTCCTTATTTTGGGGATTTCTTTTTACACCAAAAAATACTACATATCTCTAATCCGCAACCGTGCTAATTAGGCACCCTTTTTTGTTTAACTTTTCTTTAAATTTCAAAATTTCACATTGAAAATTTTCTTAATTGCCTGTTTCCATAATTAAGATAGTTTCAATAAATTTCATTTTCTTGGTTAATTAACTAATTAAACTCAAAACATATGAAAAGAAAAACCAATTGGAATTGTACAAAGCAGCGCTGAGTAATGACTGGAAAAAAGCAGAAAGTATATACAAGAAACCAAGAATGAAATATGGAGTTAGAATCACATCAAGAGGGGAGACTGCTCTTCACAAAATCTAGTTCATGAAATGAATTTGGATGAGATAAGAATTGAAACAAAATTAGCAAACTCTGGAGCAACTGGAAAAGGAAACACAGCATTTCATTGCGTAGTTATATCAGGAAATGTGAAATTGCCAAAGCAAAAATGAAATGTGACGAACTTCATGATCTTGCTATGGCTAGAGGTGTTGGAAATATTGCCAATTAATATGGCAGCTGCAAAGGGGAACGGAGAAATGGTGAGATACTTATATGAATTTACTTATAAACATCACTTGGACGCTCTTAAATGCAGAGATGAAGATGATGATTGCAAAACTTTGTTTCTGAGTTTGATCAAGTCTAATATATACGGTAAACTCATTCTTCTCATACTATCTATGTACATCCTGTTCATATTCTTGGATTTTAATCATCTGTTTAAGTTTTCGAGTTAAATATATGGTTCCTTGTTGTTGACAGGTAAGGTTTAAGAATAAATTTTTTATATTCACTTAATGTAGTGCAGCCCAGAAAATCTCTTCAACTTTTACCTTTTACTTGATTAATTCATTATTTAAAATATTGACGTATGATTTTATTTCTACACGTTGCATTGCAAATGGCAAAGACACTTCTGTCTCCACAAATAGCACCAGAGGAAATGGAAGAGGAAGCATTGCAAGAATTATCCCAAAAGCCTCTAATCCTCCTGGATTTCTACATTGATGCATTCATTCATGTTAGTTCTCTATCTCTGATTGGTTTTTCATTTTGATTCCTTTTAATTCCTAGGTGAAATTTTTTTCGTTTTCTTTTTTTGATTCTACGTTTGATCGGGTTTCTGGATCATGGATCTGCCTCAGCTTCTCCTAGATTCGTTGAGCTTGGTTGTTTATTGCAATGTTTGCATTTTTTTTTTTAAAAAAAAAAGGAAAAAAACTTGAAAAGGCTATGGGTACTTTCTCCCATTTCCCAATCCAATGCCACCATTAAGTCAACACTGTTGGACATCCGAAATTGTTAATTAATGAGACTAAAGAGTGACATACAAGCAGTCAACACTGTTGGACATCCGAAATTGTTAATTAATGAGACGAAAGAGTGACATACAAGTGTAGATTGAGCATTAACACAAGCCAATTTGTTCTGTGTTATATGAGTTCAACCTTACGAGTCAAATAGAATACTTTAAGCACTAATGGAGTTTGAGATACTGGATACAACTAGATTGGTTGATGATCTTAGACCTCAAAAAAAAAAAAAAAAAAAAAAAAAAAGACAAAGAATGTTGATGCAGCGGAAACTCGAACAAAAGATACTAAAGTCCGTTGATCGCGCATGATGCCGGAAATTAGTCTTCTACTAGTTTAATTTCGCAAAATTCACAAAAGCAGGGTAAGGGAAATAATTCTGAAAATTTTATTGAAATCAAAAACTCATTACAATTGAGAAATAAAAGACTATTTATAGGTAAACTACCCTAAATATAATAAAATTCCTAAACAATAAAAACTTCTAAATAGTCTAAACTTCCTAATTAAAAAAATACTAAATAAATTAAAATATAAACAAAATAGGAATCCTTATCAATTTAGGATCCTTACAATAAAATCTATTCCTAATCCTAATTATAAAATAATTGCAATTAAAATAAGGATACAATTTAAAATATATATTTAATTTATTCCCATGACAATCAATTATTTCCAAGTTGAATTGCTGATCATTTTTACAACTTGTGGCCCGCATCATACTCCTCTTAGAAAAAACGCGTCCTCGAGTTTCCTCGTTAGGAATCCAAACTTTAAGTTTGATAGATGGATCCATATTCAAAATATAATTGACCCCAATAAAATCGATATCACCTTTCCAATAAGAATTCTCATATTCGTCTTCATATACATCATCATAAATTGGCTGTAATTTTTCTTCAATACTAATCTTATCACAAGAATCATAATCTACTACTTCAACACAAGCATAATCTTCATTATATGTTGGAGGTAAAGTGAAATCAAAGGATTTACCTTCTCCAAGCTTTGATTCTTGAGAGAAAATTACTTTATTCTCTCTGTCATAGAACTCTTCCAATCCAACAAAAGGATTTCTGAATTCTCCATAATTAGGGTTCCTTCTTTGTCGAGAATTCGCCCCAAGATGAGCCGTAAGCAGCCCATCCATTCGGTCTATCAAACGATCCACAATAGTCTTCAGTCTTTGGTCTGTTAGGGTTTCGAGACGTTGCTCTAATCTCTGCTCCATTCGGTTCATATCTTCCTATTCCGCAACCTCATCGACTCGGCGCTCTCTTCTTGGCAGCATGACGACGACTAAGGTTTAGGAATTCGGCTCTGATACCAACTGATGTAGCAGAAACTCGAACAAAAGATACTAAAGTCCGTTGATCGTGCACGATGCTGAAAATTAGTCTTCTACTAGTTGAATTTTGCAAAATTCACAAAAGCAGGGTAAAGTAATTAATTCTGAATTTTTATTGAACATCAAAACTGTTTACAATTGAGAAATAAAAGCCTATTTATAGGTAAGCTACCCTAAATGTAATAAAATTCCTAAACAATAAAAACTTCTAAATAGTCTAAACTTCCTAATTAAAAAAATACTAAATAAATTAAAATACAAACAAAATAGGAATCCTTATCAATTTAGGATCCTTACAATAAAATGTATTCCTAATCCGAATAATAAAATAATTACAATTAAAATAAAGATATAATCCAAAATATATCTTTAATTTCTTTCCACAACAAGTAGTTGATTTCAAGTTGAATTAGAGATCCTTTTTATTATTTGTGGCCCGCATCAAATGTTTATTTAATATGTGAAATTTATTCCCGGTCTAGTTGCACTTGAGGAAAAGTATTGGATATTCTACCTTGGAGATAAATGTTAATAAAAAGTAATATATGAATAGCGAAGATTGGGTTCTAATACAAACCAGTTGGTTTTGTACAACATGAGTTTTACTCCACATCCATAGTTATGGAGTTAGGACCAGCATTCTCGAGGCCCACAAAGTCTTTTATACCCTTTAATTGATATGCACCCCAAATGGTGAGAAGTAGTAGCCAATTTGATGTCTCCAATATTTGCTTACACATAATTGGATCTCTTCATTAGTCCTTTTTTTTTTTTAATCAGAACAACTAACCATTTTTTATGTACACTTGAATCTCAGGTTCCCCTAGGCAAGCTGTTCTTATTAGGGCTGTACAATGGATGATCCAATAAGTTTTGGGCCATCACCCAACCCAACCCATGAAAACAAGGGATTCATGGGTTGGTTGTAAAAATCAACCCAACCCATCAAATATTCAGTGTTATGGGTTGGGTTAATTATGGGTTGGACCGAATTTTAATTCGAATATTTATATAATTTAATAACTAGTTAAATTTCATGTTTTTTAGTTGACCATGTGTACTAGTACATATATGGTGCATTTTCTTTAATTAAATATTTTTTATGTTTCTCCAATTGCTAAAAATTTATTTTTATTTTTACTTTTCATTATTTATAATTATTATTTCTTGAATTTTAATGTTGTTATATATTATTATTATTATTTGAAATGGTTATTATTATCATTAGCAATAAATAAATGAATATATGAAATTTATATACAACAATTAATGTTTAATTAACCACTACATCAATACATTAATTTAAAAACCAATCAAATATCCATTATTTTACAATTGAAATCAGTACATTGAAGATAATCAATTTTTCCAGCTGCAACGTTTCCAAATTAACCGATCATAATAAAGTTGGAACGTTGCAATTAGTTATAAAAACAAATCAAAACAATACAATCAGCTTATAATAAAAATTAACATTTTGATATGATTATTTATTATTATTACAGCATCTCAATAACCTAAACCAAGTATAAACATATAATTATTGTGCTTTCTGTGTGTCTATAATTAATATAGTAGTTGATTAGATATTAATTTAATTATTTAATTAAATTAATTTGTGTGTCTAGAATTTGTCGTTAGGTAAATTATGTTGAAGAATTTTCCAATAATGAGAATAGTT
Organism: Euphorbia tirucalli; assembly: GCA_039660915.1. Classification (NCBI taxonomy): domain Eukaryota; kingdom Viridiplantae; phylum Streptophyta; class Magnoliopsida; order Malpighiales; family Euphorbiaceae; genus Euphorbia; species Euphorbia tirucalli. Next base: position 68,709,219 of record CM077632.1, read on the forward strand.
TTGTGGTAATCCAACTGTTTATTCTTGGGGATTCTTCTTGTGATCATCTAATTGAAAGACGACAATTGTATCCCTCCAAAAACCAATTTATCTATCGATTCATTACAATACATGTACTATCAAGGGGTTGAAAATACAAAAATAATATTTTAACATTTTTAAATAAAAATTTACGAATATGAAATTGAAAAGTGAAATTTTTAAATGGATAAAATTGAATATCGATGAAAAGTAGTACAAAGAAGTGAAGATTTTCAAAGGAAGAAAACTGAGTTTTACATGTGACGGTTAATTTGAATCCGACCCAACCCAACCCAACCCAATTACTTTTCTTATTTCATCCAACTCAACTCAACCCAACCCAATGAATAACCATTAAGATAAATAATATATGGGTTGGATTGGATTGGGTTGGTTAAATTCATTGGGTTGGGTTGATTTTGTACACCCCTACTTCTTATGTACGAAAATGCGGTTGAGTTGGTGGAACTGCTGTGGGATTCATTAACATTAAATGAAAAAAGAGTTGCTGCATTGATTAACTCTCCCGATCCAAATCCAATAATTGAAGAAGCAAAAAGGGGAAACTTTAAGTTCCTATCCATACTAATTGCCTCATATCCTGATGTCCTATTTACTTATGATGACAAAAAATAAAACATCATTCACCATGCTATTTTGAACCATCATATGGATATCTTCAAATTCATACGTTTAGGTTCTGGTAAAACCATTGTAACTATTTATAGAGATATTGAAGGAAATAATATGTTGCATCTCGCTGCAAAGTTAGCACCACCAAATCGACTCAACTATGTACCCGAAGCTGTTCTCCAACTCCAGCGAGAGCTGTTGTGGTTCGAGGTAAAAATTTGCTATACTTCTGGCACAATAAGCTACCATAAAGTTATTCGCTATAGAGATTATAATCTTAATTATTCTCATTTTGCACTATGCATATACTGCAAAAATACTAGATTTTACAGCCAAAAATTTTGCTGCTCAAAGTATAAAAATTGTTAACATAGCTTTTAGCAGGAATAAAAACAAGTTGTTTTATGTTGCTGCAATAAATTTGTTATTGTATGTTATTTGTAGCAAAAGTTGACATAATTTTGCTCTTATTGATATACATTTGATAACAACTATAGGATATTTGCTGATATATTAGTTTTTTGGCAGCAAAATTTGTTTTGCTGCTAAATCTAATATTTCCTGTAGTGATATTAATTTCTCTAATTCTTGCAACAAAACTTTTAGGAAGTGAAAAAGGTGATGGAGCCACATGAGTTGAACAGAAAAAAAATATTATCTAAGTGATTTCCAGTCGAGAAAATGTTGTTGTTGGTTGAGGTAATTACATGTATCATTCTCTCTTTTTACTCTTAACATATGTTATCTAAGCATGGGTTTTACAAATTTTAGGAAATGAAGAAGGTGATGGATGAAGTTACATTCGAATAAGGTTTGTTTGAGGTATCTCTTAGTGATTATTTTCACTTTTCTTATTATTTAATATATATTTATATATGTATAATTATCTTGACTTTTTTAGATGTTAATTGTCATGACAAAACTATTTTAGAAACTGAAGAAGGTAATGGAGCGAGAAAACAAGGGTTTGTGGAAGAATGAGTTCTCACGGTATGTATCGATCCATGATCATAAAAGAGATAAGATATGTTATGTTTAACTAACTAATATGTATAACATTTATCTCACATGTAAATCTCTTTTGATTTGAAGTGTGTATAACACATGTTGGCTTTGAAGAAACTCTTGGGGTCATCATATTGAGTACTAGTAATTGCATGAGTATGTGTTTCCTTTAAAACCCAAGGTCATCAATGTTGGAGATCGCACATTGAAAATAAATGAAACTAAAGAGTGGAATATAAGTGGTTTAGATTAGGCCTTAACACAGACTAATTAGTTTTCTTTTACATGGAACCCCACATATGTACTCACTTACGTAGTCACATGCAACACTCTTAAGCCCACGATCAATCTCTTCAATCAATGGGTCTAGTCTTTTTTACTAGCTTAAACTCTACTAGGTCTTTAAATATAGACCCATAACCTTATGGCCGTTAAGCCTTTTGTATTCAATCCGATACCATGAAGGGTCGGACAACATAAGTTAGCACAGATATGAGGAGGCTGAACCCACTTAATACATAACCAATTGGTTTGTCTCAAGGTCTAATCTACATCACTTGTATTCAAAGTTTATAATAATCTCTAATTTATTGTTGATATATATTACTGATCTCTAATTTCAGTATTAGTTGTACATGTATATTATCTAATCACTGAAACAATCCAAATTTTAGGAGATGATGAACCGAAGTGATATTGTTCTCCTCTCTAAGGTGATCACATATTCAGTCCTCCCTTTTCGCATTATATATATATATATATATATATATATATATATATTCTGGGTGTTAAATCTTGTAACAAAAATATTTTAGAAACTGAAGAAGGTGATGGAGCAAGAATACGATGATTTGGAACGTTACATCCGACTTTGGGAAATGCTGGACTTGTTTCAGGGGACATATCTCATTTTCGCTTTTTAAAACTAATATACATAATTATTTAGTTTTTAAGTAGTAGATGTTAAGAGATGATGATTGAGAGAATAATACTCTTCCCATTTAAGATTGAGAGGATTTACATGAGTATATATAGAGATACAAAGTAGGGTAAACTACTAAATAGGAGAGAGTCCTATTAGGAGATAATTACAATAATTACAATAAAAATAAAATACATTATTTATTTCCTTAACACCCCCCGGCAAGCCGATGGGTATCCTCAACGCGAAGGCGTGTGCGAAGATGAAGAAACCGAGAGGTACCAAGAGGTTTGGTGAAGATGTCGGCAAGCTGAGTATTGGAGGCCAAGAACTGAATTTTGAGAGTGCCGTTATCAACCAATTCACGAACAAAATTTAAATTAGAATCATTCAAAATTTTGGAAACAACTCTCTTATGTGAGTGTCCTAACCGGGCATGCTATGTGTCAAACGAGACCGTTTCTCCAACAACTGCGTGCTTCAGATTAGGTGGCAGCACATATAGGCCCTGATCACTCGGGCCTCTCAACAATATTTCCTTCGTTACCTGATCCTTAACCAAAAAATAAGAAGGCCAAAATTCAAAATAACAATGATTATCAGTGGCAAATTTTTGAACGGATAGTAAAGATTTGGTTATTTTGGGAACAAAAAGAACATCATTTAATTTAAAAGAGTTAAAGGTAGAAGAACCAGTGTGGGTGATAGGCATACCCTAACCGTTGCCAACTTGGATTTGGTCGGACCCAAAATAAGGCTGCGGATTGTGGGGCTGAGTGTAGTCGGCTGTCATGTGATGTGTAGCACCTGTGTCTGGATACCATGGCCTGGTAGGAGCTGGAACTGGAGCAAGAGGTGGCGGATTGTGGTACTGATTTTGCGGATAAGGAGGAGCCGATCCAGTTGAACCAGAGGGAGCCCAGGCGAGGTTGGCCTGACCGAATGGCTGCTGTGGATAGGAATGAGCTGGAGGCCGAAAGTTTGGGTTGGGGATGACACACCGGCACCGATCAGCTGTATGGTTGTGGAGGCCACAGATTTGGCAGGGACCACGTTGACGACGGCGGCCAGGATTCCGATTTGTGTAAGGAGGCGATGCAGAAGCAGGCGGCCGAAAAGTGGGAGCTGGTGGACGTTGAGCCACAAGTGGTACAGGGGCTTCACTAAAGCTCTTGATTAAGATTTCATGGGAGGTAAGATGACCATAGAGAGTGTAAAAATCTGCTGGTGGATCCATAACACATAGTGTAGCCATGATGGACTGAAATTCCATGCCAAGGGTCTTGAAGATAATGGCATTAAATTGAGCATCATTGAGGGGAGCATTGGCTGCAGCAAGTTCATCTGCGAAGGCTTTGCAACGCTGAAGATAATCAGCAACACCAGTATCAGTTTTGCGGAGTTCTTGAAGTTGCATATGAATTTGTAATTGTCGGTTCTGAGATACAGAGCCATAAGCTTTGGACAAAGCTTCCCATGCCGCATACGCAGAGGTAAGCCCAACAACTATTTTGAAGACATCAGGAGATAGAGATGTGAAGATCCAGGAAAGTAACATCTGGTCTTTGGAGAACCATTCACGATAAACGGGGTTCTCAATGAGTTGATTAGGGTTTGTAGGAGAAGGGATTTGAGGAGGTGGAGGTGGTGTAGAACCATCAATATGTCCCATAAGATCATGACAATGAAGAATGGGTATGAACTGTGTTTTCCAGACAAGATAATTGGTATGGTTGAGTTTGTTGGAAAAGATTTGATTTGTGGAAAGAGGATGAATGGTGGGATTGTTGTTGGTAGCCATCGAAAAAGGAGAAGAGGGATTGTTGTGGGACGGATGAGAAGGGATTAGTGGTGGAGTGTAGGGCGACTGAAAATCAATAGGGTTAGAAGAGGAGAAGGCCGAACTAGGGTTAGGGTTTAGAGAATCTTGATTTTGCATAAAGAGTCCTAGAGAAGCTCTGATACCATGTTAAGAGATGATGATTGAGAGAATAATACTTTTCTCATTTAAGATTGAGAGGATTAACATGAGTATATATAGAGATACAAAGTAGGGTAAACTACTAAATAGGAGAGAGTCCTAATAGGAGATAATTACAATAACTACAATAAAAATAAAATACATTATTTATTTCCTTAACAGTAGAAAGTTACAATAAAAAACCCATATCTCATTTAGCCTTTTTAAATTTGTTTAATATGTATCTTTACTTTGATTTGGACTTAGCTTGTTCTAAGGGTGTTAAAATGAATTGCTGTGTCATATGCGTGTTATGTTGGGCACACTTAGTGACACTTATAAGATCAATACTAATACTACCTACTTATTTTTTATTTTCCTTGTTTATCTTAGAAAAATTAATCGATCAATCTTACTGCTTGAATCAACTCTGGTCACCATAAATCAATTGTAATTTCTGGATCAAGAAATTATATATATATTTTTATTAAATATTAATGTCAAATCTGATATTTTCTTATAGTTGATTAGCTGCAACTCATGTACTATATGATCATATACCATATATGTTGTCCAATAGTTTTGACGGTTACAAATTTACAGGAAATCACTAAGGAGATCGATCAACATTAGTTGAACCAAAGTGATCCAAACCTCGTGTTAACTGTAATTCTCATTTTTTTCACTCACACACATACCACATACGCACACATGCACACGCACACAGTCCCTTTAGATCTTAATTCTTGCAACAAAAATATTTTCGAAAGTGAACAAGGTGATGAGACAACTTCACATGTTGAAAAACTATCTCAGTCACCAGTTTAAGGGAATTATAATTGTATTATAACTCCATTGTATGTATCCTGTTTAGAATAGGACTAGGAGTCCTTATGTAATTGTAATACCCTAATTAGGGTTTCTCTCCTTGTATATATATTCATCTCAATCAATGGAAATACTACGGCTTATTATCCTTTCATGGTATCAGAGCACTAGGGTTTCATGAACCTAGCCGAAACATTCTTTAACCTAGCCGAAATATTTTTTCTTTTCCTCACTCTCTATTTCACCGACGTCATGGCCACCCGTCCTTCTTTGAACTCTTCCTTCAACATCTTTACCGATCAATCTGATTCTACAACCAATGCTCCCCTTTTCTCATCTTCGATTCCCGCCCCTATTCATCCCAATAATCATTTATCCGCCAATAATTTTCTGATTTGGAAGAGTATTGTTACTCCCATGCTCAAGGGGTATGGTCTTATGGGGTACGTTGATGGCAGGATTACGCCTCCGACCCAGTTTAATGAAGAAGGCGAAGAAATGCCTGAATATCTAGCATGAGAACGTAGGGATCAGCAGGTTCTTGCTTGGCTACTCAGTTCCATTGGTGAAACTCTTCTACCGCAGGTCGTTGGCTCGACAATATCCAAAGACATTTGGGATCGTTTGCTGGCCGTATATTATGTTGGAGCCAGACCGCAAATCCGCAATCTTCGCCACCAATTGGCTCATCTTCGTCGCGGTAATGATTCTATCACTACTTATGTTCAATCCGCCAAAAGTATTAGTGATCAATTAGGTGCTTTGGGTTTTCAATTACCTGAAGAGGATTTAGTTGATGCAATTTTTATGGGTTTGGGTGACCCTTTTGATATTTTTATGCGTACTATGTCAACCAAAACTGAGCCCATCAGCTTCTCTAATCTTGTTGGTTTGCTTCTTACTGAGGAACGACAAATTAAATTTAATGGTGCCTCATCGAGAATTCCTCCAACTGCCCAATATGCTGGTCGTGGCTTTGGTTCCACTGGAGGGCGAGGCGGAGGTCGACATTCTGGCCGAGGAAGGGGCCATGGTCGCTTCAGCCAACAGCAACAATTCGGGCAGCCTCACCAACCACATAGGATGTCTACTTCAGCTCCTACTACAGAGGATACAATGTGCTATAATTGTCGAGGTCTTGGTCACAAAGCTGATGTATGTCCCTCTCCCAAACTAAACAGACAACGCACCTCAGCCTCTCCCTCATCTAACGTTGCTGCCACCCACCCTCAACAGTGGGTTGTTGATACCGGGGCCACTCATCATCTAACATCAGATATGGAAAACCTAGCTCTTCACTCTGAATATAATGGGCCTGAGGAAGTTCAGATTGGCAATGGTAAATTCCTTCCTATTTCTCATGTTGGTTCAAATACTTTCTCAGTTGGCAATTTATCTCTCAAATTTTGCAATATTCTTCATGTTCCTTCTGCTAACTGGAATTTGTTATCTGTTTTTGCACTAACCAAATCTAATCCTGTTTCTGTTGAATTCTTTACTAATTATTTTCTTATAAAGGATCTGGCGTTGAAGGAAACTTTGTTCCGCGGCCGGAGTGACGGAGGACTTTACACATTATGCTTAAATTCCAGATTCAATTCTTCTGTTAGTGCAAATTTTGCTAGTTTACATATATGGCATGCCCGCTTGGGGCACCCTTCTTTGTCAATTATTAAACGTACTTTAAATTTAAATAAAATTCAGTTTTCTTCCTCACATGCCTCGTTGTGTAATGCTTGTGCCATAAGCAAAAGTCATAAAATACCCTTTCTAATTGCAGATTCGGTTTCATCTACCCCTCTTGAATTAATTTGTGCTGATGTATGGGGACCTGCTCCTGTAAAATCTTATGATGGTTATTCTTACTATGTGTTGTTCCTTGATCATTATTCCAAATATACATGGTTGTATTTCATGAAGAACAAATCGGAAGTGTATGATATATTTGTTCAATTCCGTACTCTTGTTGAAAAATATTTTGCCAATCCAATTAAGATTTTTCAGTCTAATGGGCGGGAGAGTTTCAAAAATTAATATCATACCTAAGAGACAATGGCATATCTCATCGTGTTTCTTGTCCACATACTCCTGAACAGAATGGTAGGGCTGAGAGGAAACACAGACATGTAGTTGAAATAGGTCTCTCTTTACTTCATCATTCTCACATGCCTCTCTATTATTGGACTTTGAATGTGCTGTGCATAACATTAATCGGTTGCCTACACCTACTATCTTTTATGATAATCCTTTTCATAAACTTTTTGGTGAAAACCCTGATCATACCTTTCTAAAAGTCTTTGGTTGTTTATGCTACCCCTAGCTACGTCCCTATACCAAGCACAAATTAAGACCTCGGTCTCTTCCATGTGTCTTCTTGGGCTACAGTAAAACTCACAAGGGTTATAAATGTCTTGATTCTTGTTCTGGAAAAATTTTTATCTCACGCCATGTCCTTTTTGATGAACTGGTGTTTCCATTCTCTGATGTTCAAGATACTTCCATGACGTCGGTATCAACATCTCGTCACGATCCACTGCCATATATTCCCACACCTATACAAACTGTAACCAAGCCAGCCCCAAAACCGCAATACCAGTTACCCTGAAACCGAACTAGCGATTAGTGAACCAACGCCCAGAAACCGACCTTGAACCCATACCTGAACCAAAATCCGAACCAGAACCCGCACCTGAACCACAAACCGAATCTGAACCAGTCACCGAACATGCCTCTGAACCATAACCCGAACTCACTCCTGAACCAGAACCCGAACCAGACCTTCAGTCCCGATCAGACCCGCTGACTTCTATAGTTCATTGTTCCTCTTCCACTAAACCAGGCGTTCCTCTTGTGGTTGATCTCCAGCAATATTCAACTGGTGCTCTACAATCGTCCCATACAAATTCTGGTCCTGTTGTTACCCGCAGTAAACGAATGGTGAAGCCATGTCAAGTACTCAATCTTTTGGCTTCCACTTCTCCTTCCACAGCAATAGAGCCCTCGAGTTACAGTCAAGCTGTCAAATTGGCTAAATGGCGACAAGTTATGCAAGAAGAATTTGATGCACTCATAGCAAATAAAACATAGGATCTTGTACCAGCCACTAGAAGCCAGAATGTAATTGGTTGCAAATGGGTTATAGGGTTAAACAGAAAGCAGATGGGACCATAGATTGTTACGAAACTCGTTTAGCGGCCAAGGGATTTCATCAACATCCGGGGATTGATTTTCATGACACATATAGCCCAATGGTTAAACCCACTACCATCCAATTGTTGCTATCATTGGCTCTCACTTTTAAATGGATTACTATTCAATTGGATGTTTCTAATGCTTTCTTGCATGGTTCCTTGGATGAAATTGTCTACATGACTCAACCGCCGGGATTTGTCAGCAAGCAATTTCCCCATCATGTCTATCGTCTGAAGAAATCCCTTTATGGCCTCAAACAAGCACCTAGACAATGGCACCGATGTCTTACAACTGCTTTACTGCGATTTGGCTTTCGTGACTCCAAGTCTGATGCTTCCTTATACTTCCTTTCCAGTCCAACGGTAAAAGTCTTCTGTCTTGTCTATGTGGATGACATCTTACTTCTAGGTAACTCTCAATCCTTTATGGATCAAGTTGTCAATTTTCTTTAAAGTCAATTTGCTGTCAAAAACTTGGGTCGTCTCCACTATTTTCTTGGCATTGAGGCTGATTGGTGTTCTAAGGGGCTCTTTCTACATCAGACTAAATATGTGAATGATTTACTTGCTCGAGCTCAGATGTATTCTTGCAGTTCTATTTCTTCTCTTGTCAACACTAGTAAAAAATTGACCCTCAATGGTGGTGAGCTGTTTTCAGATTCAACACTTTTTCGATCCATTGTTGGTGGCCTCCAGTACTTGACATTCACGCGACCTGATATCTCCTTTGCGGTTAATCGGGTCTCACAATACATACACTCACCCACCATTGAGCATTAGAGTGCGGTCAAACGGATTTTGTGGTATCTTCGGGGTACAGTTAGTCATGGTCTCCTTATACGCCCTTGTCACATTGCTCTCAATGAATTTTCATATTCTAATTAGGCTAGTTGTCTTGATGACCGCAAGTCTACCACTGGCTTTATTATATATCTCGGCTGCAATGTGATATCATGGTCTTCGAAGAAACAAAGGGCTATGTCACGTTCTTCAACGGAGGCTGAGTATCATGCGCTTGCATCCGCCACTTCTGAATTGCAGTGGCTTCAAACCTTTCTTTATGAAATCGATTTTTCTCAGTTGCCAGTGCCCTCTCTTTTTTGTGACAACTTAAGTGCTACTTATTTGACCCTCAATCCTATTTATCATAATCGCAACAAGCATCTTGAGGTGGATTTCCATTTTGTCCGTGATCGTGTATGCCAAGGGGTTCTTCACGTATCATTTATTGGTTCTGTTGATCAAATTGCTGGTGTCTTGACTAAAGGCCTATCTAAGTCTCGTTTTCTCTGGTTACGTGACAAGTTGACTGTTCAATCCTTTCCCAGTTCAACTTGAGGGGGAGTGTAATGGAATTATAATTGTATTATAACTCCATTGTATGTATCCTGTTTAGAATAGTGTGAGCGGATGACGTTTTTGACGGAATGCGGACTCCCTCTCGGAAGGGGCGCCCCGATTTCGGGCGAGCCCCTCCATTGCGTGGGGTTTTTAGAATGGAAATTCGCGTTTTGGAAAAACATAGAATTATTTCATAAAAGAACCGAGACCTAAGTCTCAATGAATATTGTAGGAGTCGCCACCCGGCTCAGCTGAACCGGGAAATTTATAATGTAGCTAAACCGGACGAACGGCCGCTACACTATCTAGAGATCTAGGTCCGGACAATCCCTTATTTCGTGTCTAATTAAAATAAATATTGGCCAATGTTCATAATGGTATTTCAAACTCTAAAGTCAATTTTATTGTATTAAATTAAACATACAGCGCGCATACAGGTAAAGTAAAATAGTAAACGATTAAATTATTACAACCCGATCGAATAAAAGATAAAAACTCTCAGCCTCACTTTTACAACCACCTAATATACAAGATTTATCTAAAAATTACAATCGCCTAGGATACATGATTTAATCTATTAAATTACATCCAAAATAAAAATAAAAGAAATTAAAAGCTGCAAAACAGAATGTTAGCACAATTTATGGCACGCTACAAATAGGACTCAAATAGACAGAATTGGAAATATGGAATTTGGGATCATGCATATAGGGGGATAACCGGGTCGGCTCGGCTAGCCGGCCCGATTAGACCTGGAAAACATTTTGAAACGTCCCTGTATTTTGGTTTTGTGAGAAAATCATTTTGAAAACATTTTTGCCGGTTTACATGCATTTTTTATATGTGAGGTGGGTCGGTTTTCGGGAGAATCGGGTCTCCGTCATGGCATTGTTCTAAATGTAATTTTATTGAAAATTGAATCTATGGTCGTGGATGTACACAACAAAATTCATTTTGGTGATTTTCTGGTTTTATGAATTTTTAGGGATTTTTGGAAATTTTTAGGGATTATTGGAAATTTTTAGGGATTATTCTTGAAATTCTGGTTCTAGACTAGCACTATAACTACAGTCGTACGACTATAAATTACAGTCGTGCGACTGTAAGTAAACCAAACTCAGGATTTCGCCAAATTTTGCTTGAAATAAGCTGGAAGAAAATCATCTGGAAACCAAGAACACTCGTACGACTGTATATACAGTCGTACGACTGTTCATCAATCTTAAGAACAGTCGCACGACTGTTCTTGATTTCCAGAAACAGAAACACGAAAAGTTGAACAAAAATGCACAAAAATCACACCAATCACCCAGAATGCTTCAAAAACAGAAGGGATAAAGAGTGGTAACCTTTTTGGTGCACGTCCACCGTAGGATTGACCCTTGGCATCGCTCCAATCCACACAAATTTGCTCTTTTCTCCTTGAGTTGAGTTTGACAGCTTTTGGTTCCAAGATCTCCGAATGTCACAGTTTCTAATGATTTTAAGGTCTGAGATTGATTGAGTTTCAATGTTAAGTTGTTAACCTATGATTTCTAATCGGTTTTAGACATTAACATTCAAGAATTAAAAGAAGAAGAGGAAGAAAAGCTTTTTGGTTTTTGGGTTTATTTTCCTCTTCCTTTCTCTCTATTCTCTTTCTAAATTTTCACCAGAATCCCAAAGCTCTCCTCTCTCTTCTCTTTTCTCTCCTTTTTTCTCTGTCTGATTTCTCCTCTTCCCCTCTTTTTTGCTGGAGCATTTATTGTCCCCTTTCTCTCTCCATTTTTCAGCTTTCCGCCACAGAGGTATGGGCTGGCTCACCTGCCACGATCCTACAGTCATACGACTATAGTTTGATTACAGTCACACGACTGTAGGTAAAGTCATACGACTGTTCTTTTTTTTTTTAGGGAGTAAAATTCCGGCGCTTACAAATAGGACTAGCAGTCCTTATGTAATTGTAATACCCTAATTAGGATTTCTCTCCTTATATATATATTCATCTCAATCAATGGAAATACTACGACTTATTATCCTTTCAACCAGCAATTGTTGAACGTGTATCAGGTGACATACTAATGTTACCTTTTGAATTAATATTATACATCTACATATAATCAATCTAATTGCTCTAACAACAAAAAATTTTAGAAAATCAATGAGGTGATGTATCAGTACGAGTCGAACCCAAGTGATACTGAACTCTTGTTTGAAGTGACCTGTCATTTTCATTGTATATATATGCACATATATATAGTCATTAATTGTAGATGCTAATTCTAGTGAGAAAAATATTTTAGGAAGTGAGGAACGTGATGGTGAAATATTCAGGATTTTTTCCTCCAAGTAATACCCAAATCGAGAGCGTGGCGAGCTTGTTTGAGGTGAGATAGTATTCTCCCTTTTTGACCAATTTATGTAAAGTTTATAGATTGGAGGCAATAAGTATTCCATTGATATTGTAAGTATTTATACATAAGGATGACTAAACCCTAATTACAAGTATTCCGAATATATCACACATGTACACTTAATTACATATATAACATATAACACTATTACTCTTCCTCAAGTTGAGCAGGGGCTAGAAAGATGCTTGACTTGCATCGAAATGGAATGAACCGATCCTTTGGTAAAGCCTTGGTAAGAATATCAGCCACTTGGTCACGAGTGGGCACATAGTGAATGCGTAAGAGGCCCTTCGAGACCCTATCACGGACAAAAAAGAACTCAACCTCCAAGTGTTTACTCGGTTGATGATAGACAGGATTGAGAGTGAGATAGGTTGCTGAGAGATTGTCACACCATAACCGTGGGATGTGAGGAAGCTTAAAACCCACTTCCTGTAACAAGATTTATAGCCAACCAATCTCAGATGCACTAGTGGCCAATGCCCTGTATTCGACTTCAGTGAAGGATCGGGCAACATTTTGTTGTTTCTTGGAGCTCCAGAAGTCCAGGTTGCAACCAAGATAAATGGCATAGCGAGAGGTAGATTTTCTATCATCCAAGCTCCCTACCCAATAGGCATCAGTATACCCTTGAAAAGTGAAATCCGAATTGCAGTGAAGAAACAGCCCAAAGTTGCTAGTTTTCTGTAGATAACGGAATAGGCGTTTGACACCCTACCAGTGTAAGTTTGTAGGAGCATGCATAAACTGAGATAATTTATTCACCGTAAAGGATATATCCAGTCGAGTAAGAGAGAGGCATTGTAAATACCCAAGAGCACCACAGTATGCAGTAGGGTCCGAGTAAGGATCGCCCAATTCCAACAGGAACTTATCTTTAGATCCCATATTAGTCGTAACACCACAACAGCCCTGCATGTACTTGGTTTGACACAAAAAGAGACCATCCTTGCACCAGGTAGCTTCAACACTTAGAAAATAAGATAAGGTACCAAGATTCCAAATAATGAACTGGGACTGAAGCTTGCGAATGAGATGATCAATAATAGACTGATGACTACCCAACACAAGCAAATCATCAACGTAGATAAGGCAAAAAATCCGAACAGACCCTTTGTGGTAAAAATGGAGAGAAGTATCAGATTTCGAACCAGTAAAACCAAGGGAACATAAAACATCTATCAACCGGTGGTGCCACATCCGCGGAGCCAGTTTCAATCCATACAGATACTTGTGAAGCCAACACACATGAGAAGGGAATTCGGGGTTCACAAAGCCAGGAGGTTGTTCCATAAAAACAGTTTCATCTAGATTCCCATGTAAAAATGCATTGCTCACATCAAGTTGGGTGATTGTCCAATTCAAAGAAACAGCAACAGCCAGTAGTAAATGAATGGTTGCAGGCTTGATTCAGGGCTATATGTCTCAAAATAATCAATACCCGGCGTTTGATGAAATCCCTTGGCTACAAGACTGGCTTTACCCGATCAATACTGCCATCCGCCTTTTGTTTCAATTTAAACACCCACCGACACCCAATAATATTCTGATCAGCACTAGGAGGCACAAGAGACCATGTACCATTGGCAGCTAAAGCATTATATTCTGAAGTCATAGCATCTCGCCATTTAGGGATTTTAGATGCCTGAAGAAAGGTGGAGGGCTCCTTGATGTGAAGTAGAGACCTCGGCTTCAGCTTACCTATCATTTGACGGGTAACCATGCACTAGGGAGAAGGCAGAACTAGTGCTGTGACATCAGCGGAGCTGGGCAGTAACGGCGATGGCAGTGAAGAGGAGGCAAGTGCTAGGTGTCCAAAGGTGGATAGATCTACACACAACGGACATCCTAAAGGGACGGTGCGTAGCTGCTGGATGGTAGAGAGGAGGTGGACGGTGGCCCAGGTGGAGGAGAGGTATGTGCTGTGGAGGGAGAAGGACGGGTTGGTGAGGGTACAGAAGGTGGGGCAGGTGAAGAAGGAGCAGCTCTGGGAGACTGTGGCAATTGCTCAGAGAGGCGTTTAGGGGTACAGGTGTGGGAAAAGGGATTTGTAGTGGATAGTGTTCAATTGATCGTGTCTCCAAGGGCAATACATCATTAATCTTTGAAAAGGGGAACACCTGTTCATCAAACAAGACATGGCGTGAGACAAAAAATTTAGAGGAGACATGATCAAAACATTTATACCCTTTATGTAGATGACTATACCCCATGAAGACACACGGACTAGACTTATAATCAAATTTAGTTTTGGCATACGGTTTGACCCATGGATAGCAACAACATCCAAAAATTCGAAGTGCATGATAATTCGGTTGGTCATAGAAGAGAATTTGGTAGGGATTTCGGTTTTGCATTTGGGCCATAGGTGTACGGTTGATAAGGTAGACGGAAGTGTCAAAGGCGTAGGTCTAGTATTTAGGAGGCATGTGGGACCAATGGAGGAGAGCAAGACCATGTTCAAAAATGTGATGGTGTTTGCATTCGGTGGTTCCATTTTGCTCAGGAGTGTAGGGATAGGACATGCGGTGAGAAATACCATGGGTGCAGAAAAAGGGCTGTAGGGCTATAAATTCTCCCCCCCACCCCAATCGGATTGGAAGTTCTTAATCGATTTCTGAAAATAGTTTTCAACAAAGGTCCCAAATTGAATAAATATATCATGCACATCGGATTTTTTTCTTATAAAATAGATCCAAAATATTTGCTAAAATGATCCACAAAGACAACATAATACCGATAGCCATCAACAGAAACTACAGGAGTGAGACCCTACACATCAACACAAATTAATTTAAGGGGTTCCCGCAAAATAGAATTGGATAAAGAAAAAGGCAATTTATGACTTTTACTGGCACAACATGAAGAACACGTGGATTTCCTAGAATCAGAAATTGGAATTTTATTAGAATGAAGTAAATGTTTAATAGTGGACAAAGAAGCATGCCCTAAACGGTCATGCCAAGTACTCAAAGAAGCTACATTAGCACACTTTTTATTCATTGCATCTAAACACAGTGAGTAAAGTCCATTGTTACTCCGGCCTCTGTATCGGATCCTCTCTATTGCCAAATCCTTGATAAGAAAGAAATTAGAGAAAAATTCAACAGAAACAGGGTTAGAGTTCATTAGGACATAAACAGATAATAAAATATTGGAAGAATTAGGAACAAAAAGCATATTATCCAAATTTAACGAGCAATTATTAACGGAAACAATTTAATTACCAACACGAATAATAGGGAGTTTAGAACCATTACCAATTGTGACTGAATCGATCCCTTGATATTCAGAATGGATGTCCAAGTTTCCCATGTCTGAAGTTAAATGATGTGTTGCACCGGAGTCAACAACCCACTGATTTGGTGGAGGTGTGTGGCTGGTTGCAATATGGGATATGGAATGGGGTTTTGTAAGTGAAGTTTGGGTGAAGAGCAATACCGAGCTACATATCCTAGGCCATGGCAATTGTGACACGTAACATGTTGCCGTCCATGAGTGTTGCTGTAAGCATTCCGTCCCTCATAAGTATTCTGACCAGTAAAATTATTTTGTCCTCCATAGCTGTTCGGCCCTCCAAGATTATGCTGTCCAGGGTGGAAATTGTTTCTGCCACCACCACCACGCTGCTATCGACCACCGGACCTACCTCCATCACCTCGCTGCTGGGAATATCGGCCACCACCGCCACTGCTAAGGCTGGAATTAGAAGTGTGAGCCGAATACATGGCGGTCGGTGGAACAGCAGTAGAATTCTTCGAGACCCAAACAGCATTCCTCAGTGAGAAGCATACCCAATATATCATCAAATGTTATTTCTTCCTATTTGGTATCCAAAGTTCTAGCCAATAGACTATACTAATCTCCAAGACCCATTATAATGGCGTCTACCAAGTCTTCCTCATTCATATTGTAATTCAAAGATGCGAGTTGATCATAAATAGACTTTGCACGAAACAAATAGGTAGTAATGTCAGAATTACCACTCTCAATCATTGTCAATTGTTGACGCAAATTCCGAATTTGCGTCCTAGAACCCGAGGAATAAGTGTGGATCAACCGATTCCAAGCAATTGCAACTGTGTCGGAATTGATTATTTGCGGAAGTAAAGAGGTTGATACCCAACCCAAAATCCAGCTCAAGACCTGTTGGTTCTGTTGTTCCTAAACATCAAACAAGGGATTAGGAACTCCGTTTCCTAAGAATCTCTCGGGCACCAGATATTTATCATCAATGTGATGCGCAAGGTGACACCCACGCAGCAGAGTCATCATCAGCCCCTTCCATAAATCAAAATTTTCGGAATCCAATTTATTCGAAATTAATTTGGTGAGATTAGAAAAAGTTGTCGGTTGCATAACCAAAACTGCTGTAGTAAAGGGCGGTCCTCCTCCACTATGAATGACCGGCTTGTTGGATATGCCCTAGTCCCGAGGCATTGGTCCTTGTATTTGTATCATACATTTATTGGATTTATGTATTATACTTATTTATGTTATTAATAATGTCATTAATTCATTTATTATGTTTATCTTGTGCAATATATTAAATGAAGTATCCAATGGACATATCCATATCCATGATGACCAGTGTCATGCACTTGGCAGTAAGACCATGGATAGGGTAAACGATATGACCATGAATAGATCCGTAGTCTGTTCCAGTCATGGGAATGAATGGAACAAGAGACTATCATTAACCTGGTTGTATGGCGGTGTCTTACCGGTCATTGGACATGGGATGTCAACCAAGTTAATGGGTACATGCATAAAGGGCATGGTACTGGATAGATCCACTAAACGTGAAATCCACATGGTATAGTATCACAAGTGATTCTCATGTAGTACTTGTATGGATCCTTTGACCTGACCACATGATGGTGTTGCATGTGAGGTCGCATACTTAGGGGTACGCCTAAAGGGCCTGTAATAGGGTGCCAAGTATGGGTCCTTTCGGGTATGTCACTTAGCATGGCAATGCTATGAATATGCAGAAGGGATTTGTCACTCAGTAGTCCACTGAGAAGATATCACCGGCCTCTTGATGAATGTGACTAATAAGAGTGTGGCCACACCCAAACGAGTTGGAACTTGTTCGTGAGCTTCAGTGCATTCGGGATCGAGTGAATGTCCAGACACAAAAGAAGGTGATCAATCCATGCCTCTGTGTTGGACACCGATATCAATGACATGGGATATACAATTTCAAACTACAGGGTTATGATAACAGTTAGACTGCCATCTCCAGCTTGATTAGGGGCTGCAGTGGCTTGCTAGAGCCCAAACTGCAGTCTGTGGGCCACAGACCCACTGCCAACATAAAGATGGGCCCACAGGATCGTACACATTGAGTGACTGAACACCGACTTAAGGAATCACCTGTATGCTTGGAGTATACACTCTGGAGAGAAAGGTATATATATTGATTATATTATAAAGATCAATTGGATTGATCATAATAATAAAATTAATATATATTTAATTGGTTCTTCATAATTAATTGGATTAATTATGAAATTATTTCCTAGGTGGAAATATTCATATGTATAGGTTTACATATGATTTTATTTTGTGAAGATCTAATTTTAATTTGATGGATTAAATTAATTGGTCGAACTAATTTTAATTTAAATGTATATAATATGTTACTTGGTGTAATGTATTAAATACATGGGTAAATTAAAGTTGGCTTGAAATTAACTTAAACCAGACTAATTAAAATAAGATTGGGCCTGGATTAAGAGAAGGAAGCCCACACAAATGAAAGAGCCAAGTTGGGCCAAAATTCCTTAAGGAATTTCGGCCAACCTAGGGTTTATCGACCCTAGGAATTTCGGCCAAGGAAAAGAACACACAGTGATAGCCGAAATTCTCCCTAGCCTCCTTCTCCAAAGTTCGTGTTTTCTGACGCTAGCACCGGTGGTGTTCGTTAGGCGTTCGTGTACGTGAACGAGGAGGGTTTCTAGTTTGATTCCTGCAGTCTGCATCCATCTCTTGAAAGAGATATTCCTGGTAAGAGATTTATCTCTTTCTATTAAATTTTTGTTTTTCCAATTTCCATCTCAGTTGCTCCTGGGCACGGATTTGAGAAAATCATCGCGTTCTTCCACTTTAATCGGGTGATTTCCGGTGAAAAATCCCAACACGGCTGCACTCCAGGAACAAGAGAGGGATTAGCGGCTGACATGGTGATAATAGCATCGGTATTTGGAGTACTGAAGGGGTTCAAAAAAGTCCAAGGAGCTGAGATTGCGGGCTATGAGAAGGGAAGAGAGGGATTGGGTCCGACGAGGCTGACAACTGGTGGAGGGAGCAGCTGTGAAGCTGGAACGCCGATGGTGGGAATTGGTTCGGTCATGTTGGAATTTAGGGTTAGAGCTCTGATACCATGTAGATTGGAGGCAGTGAGTGTTCCATTGATATTGTAAGTATATATACATAGGGATGACTAAACCCTAATTACAAGTATTCCGAATATATCACACATGTACACTTAATTACATATATAACATATAACACTATTAAAGTTATTATAAATTATTTACTTATTTATAAAGTTTGCTATTCCTATCCGCAAATATGGATAACTGATGGAATGAAAACTTTTGAACCTACAAACAGTTAAACACCATAATTTGGTAGATTATTATTATTATTATTATTATTATTTATTTATTTATTTTTTTTTTTTTTTTTTTTTTTTTTTTTTTTTTTTTTGTCTCTGATTTAGAAACTCACATAACTCTGTCGATTTTCATTCCTTGTTATCTAATGGTTGTAACAAAAACAAATTTGTAGGACATCGAGGAGATAATGTACCAGCGTGAATCCACCCAAAGTGATACCAGAATCTTTAATAAGGTAACATGTATGGCTTAGTGCGTTATTGAACACTTAAATTTGGCACGTTTTGCCATTTTGCACTCTGAGCTTTGGCTTGAACACCGAAAACTTAATTGCTTGTGTTAATTTTTGTAGTTGTTTTTCCTTGGTTAATGACACCTTGACACACTACTATAAATAGCTTAATATAAGTAGAATAAAAAATACATCTTAGCTAATAAACTCGTTTCCTCTGTGTTTTCTCTTTTGCTATCTTTATGAAGTCCTTTCAAGTATTTCACCGCCGGAGTCTACTTTTTTGGAGGTTTTTCTGATTCTAATTTTTGTTATATTTAATTCTTTCTCAAAATCAAAGATGGGTATTTGATCTTTAATGAGTAATTGGGAGTTTTGATAGTGTTAGGATTGCGATCGGGAGTTTTGACAGTAATCTGATAGCTCATGGGGTTTGAAGGGTTGAGGCTGCAAATGGTGATTGATCCCAACAACAATTTGTGCACTTAAGGTGCTCGATAATTTGTCCGTGGGAAGTAAACTTTTCAAGAGTGAATTGTATAGTTCTCAGATGACTCACCTATTGACTAATCTAAATTATTAATTTTGAGCGAATCAAGTTATATGATAGCTTGATTGAGGCTGACAAACTTATATGATAGCCAATTAATTTTTTTAATACGGTTAAAATGATAACTAATTTTATCATGTTATAGGAGATGAATTTGGGCAAGTAATTTCTCCTAGTTTTAAGAGTTTGGAAGAAAGAATTTAGATTTTGTGAAGAAGAAGAAGAAGAAAACAGTGTGGTTATTATGGTGAGAAACATAATTCACAATTTTCTAACGTGTGTAATGTAAGGGAATTATAATTGTAAAGGAATTGTATCTTGGGTATCTCTCCTATTTAGGATAGAACTCTTATTTTACCCTAATTAGGGTTACATCTCTTGTATATTTATACACTTATTATTAATGTACAGATTACGGCTCCTCATTATTTTTCATGGTATCAGAGCTCTAGGGTTTCTTAACCTAGCCGAATTTCTTCTTCCTCTTTCACACTATTACCGCCGAATGAATCATGGCCACCAGCCCTTCTTTGAACTCCTCCTCCAACATCTTTACCGATCAATCCAACAATCCTACAACTAATGCTCCACTTTTTTCATCTACTATTCCCGCCCCTATTCATCCCAACAATCGATTATCTGCCACCAATTTTTTGATTTAGAAAAGTCTTGTTACTCCCATGCTCAAAGGGTATGGTTTAATGGGGTACGTTGATGGTAGGATTACGCTTCCGACCCAGTTTAATGAAATAGGCGAAGAAACGCCTGAATATTCAGCTTGGGAACGCAAGGATCAACAAGTTCTCGCTTGGCTACTTAGTTCTATTGGTGACACCCTTCTACTGCAAGTTGTTGGCTCGGCAACTGCCAAGACTGCATGGGATCGTTTGATGGCAGCGTACTCAGTTGGGGCACGGCTGCAGATCCGGAATCTTCGCCATCAATTGGCTCATCTTAATCTTCGCCATCAATTGGCTCATCTTCGTCGTGGTAACGACTCTATTACTACTTATGTTCAATCCGCTAAAAATATTAGTGATCAATTAGGAGTTTTGGGTTTTCAATTACCTGAGGAGGATTTGGTTGATGCTATTGTTATGGGTTTGGGTGAACCCTATGATATATTCATGCGTACCATGGCTACTAAAACCGAACGAATTACTTTTTCTAATCTTGTGGGTTTACTTCTTACTGAGGAACGATAAATAAAATTCAATGGTACACTATCGGGAATTTCTCCCACTGCACAATATGCTGGTCGCAGTTCAGCTCCAACCTGAGGGCAAGGTGGAGGACGCCACTCTAGCCGAGGAAGAGGTAATGGCCGGTTTGGTCAGCAGCATCAGTTCGGCCCAAACCAGTCCGGCCAGAACCAGTTCGGTCAGTTCCAGCAGCCCCACAGGACACCGGTTTCTCATTTTGTTTCGGCTCCAACTACAGAGGACACTTTGTGCTACAATTGTCGAGGTCTTGGTCACAAAGCCGATGTATGTCCCTCACCCAAACGAAACCGTCATCGTCATTCCACCTCACCATCATCCAATGTTGCCGTCACTCTTCCTCAACCATGGGTTGTTGATACCGGGGCCACTCATCACCTAACATCAGACATGGAAAACCTGGCTCTACACTCCGAATATAATGGACCTGAAGAAGTCCAAATTGGCAATGGTAAATTCCTTCCTATTTCTCATGTTGGTTCAAATACCTTTTCGGTTGGCAATTTATCTCTTCAATTTCGTAATATTCTCCATGTTCCTTCAACCAACCAAAATTTATTATCTGTTTTTGCACTAACAAACTCTAATCCTGTTTCTATTGAATTCTTTGCTGATTATTTTCTTATTAAGGATCTGGAGTCGAAGGCAACTTTGTTCCGAGGCCAGAGTGATGGAGGACTTCACACCCTATGTTTAAATTCCAAATTCAATAATTCTTCTCTTAGTGCAAATTATGCTACTTTAGATACTTAGCATGCCCGATTGGGGCACCCTTCTTTATCTATTGTTAAACGTACTTTGAGTTCCAATAAAATTCAGTTTGTTTCTTCACATGCTTCTTTATGTAATGCTTGTGCCATAAGCAAGAGTCATAAAATGCCCTTTTCTTTATGTGATTCGGTTTCATTTGCTCCTCTTGAAATAATTTCTGCTGATGTATGGGGACCTGCTCCAGTGAAATCTTATGATGGTTATTCATACTATGTGTTGTTCTTTGATCATTATTCCAAGTACACATGGTTATATTTCATGAAAAATAAATCCGATGTCTATGATAACTTTGTTCAATTCCGTACTCTTGTTGAAATTTTTTTGGACAAACCAATTAAGATATTTCAGTCTAATTGGGGGGGGGGAATTCATGAAATTAATACCATATCTTCGAAATAATGGTATATCCCATCATGTTTCTTGTCCACATACACCTTAACAGAATGGGAGAGCTAAGAGAAAACACAAACATGTAGTTGAAACAGGTCTTTCTTTACTTCATCATTCTCATATGCCTATTTGTTATTGGACTGCTGCCTTTGAGTGTGCTGTGTATAACATCAATCGGTTGCCTACACCTACTTTATCTCATGATAATCCTTTTCATAAACTCTTTGGTGAACACCCTGATTATGCCTTTTTGAAAGTCTTTGGTTGTTTATGTTACCCCTGGCTGCGTCCCTATACTAAGCACAAATTAGAACCGAGATCCGTTCCATGTGTCTTCTTAGGCTACAGTAAAATTCATAAAGGTTATAAATGTCTTGATTATCGTACTGGCAAAATTTTTATCCCATGCCATGTCCTCTTTGATAAACAGGTATTTCCATTTTCTGATGTTTAGGACACTTCTACGACGTCGGTATCAACATCTCATTTTGGTACGCTGCCTTTTATTCCCATACTTACCCAACCCATCACCCCACCTGCATCCACTCGCCCAGCCACTCACAGCGACCCACCTGCCATGACCGGACCGCATCCAAAACCGAACCAGCGACCTGACACCGACCCAGAACCAGCAACCGCAAATCTGTCCGAACCCAAACCAAATTGCACCATTCAGCCAGAACTAGAAAATTCCGCCCCTGAACCCGAACCAGAGATTGCATCCAGACCTGACCCCTCGACAGTTGTAGCACATCGTTCTGCTGAAGCACAGGATCGGTCACCAAGTATCCCTGTAGTTGTGGATTTTCAGCAATATTCCACTGATATTTTGCCAACATTAAATACAAATCCTCCTGCTCCTACCATTACTCGCAGCAAAAGGGTAGTAAAGCCACGGCAGGTACTCAATCTTTTGGCTACAGCTTCTCCTTCCACAGTAGTAGAGCCCTTAAGCTACAGTCAAGCTGTAAAATTTCCCGAATGGCGTAAAGCTATGCAAGAAGAGTTTGATGCTCTCTTGGCTAATGACACGTGGGATCTTGTACCAGCTGCTAAAGGTCAAAATGTTATTGGTTGCAAATGGGTTTATAGGGTGAAACAAAAAGCGAATGGAACCATAGATCGCTACAAAGCTCAGTTGGTGGCTAAGGGATTTAATCAACGTCCTGGAATTGACTTTCATGACACATACAGTCCCGTGGTTAAACCCACTACCATTCGATTATTGTTGTCCTTGGCTATTATTTTTAATTGGATTACTATTCAACTTGATATTTCTAATGCCTTCTTACATGGTTCTTTGGATGAAATTGTTTACATGACTCAACCGCCTGGGTTTGCTAGCAAGCAACTTCCTCATCATGTTTGTCGCCTGAAGAAATCCCTCTATGGTCTCAAACAAGCACCTAGACAATGGCACCGTTGTCTTACAGCTGCCTTACTCCGCTTTGGCTTCCGTGACTCCAAGTCTGATACTTCCTTGTATTTTTCTTGCCAATTCCATGGTAAAGGTTTTCTGTCTCGTCTATGTGGATGACATTTTACTTCTGCATAACTCTCAACATTTTATGGATCAAGTTGTAGCTTTTCTTCAAAGTCAATTTGCTGTCAAAAATTTGGGCCATCTTCACTATTTTCTTGGCATTGAAGCTAATTGGTGTTCTAAGGGTCTCTTTCTACATCAGACCAAATGTGTGAATGATTTGCTGGTCTAGGCTCAAATGAGTTCTTGCAGCTCCATTTCTTCTCCTGTCAACACTAGTCAAAAATTGACCCTCAACGGCGGTGAGCCCTTCATAGATTCCACATTGTTTCGGTCTATTGTTGGTGGCCTCCAATATTTGACATTCACAAGACCTGATATCTCCTTTGCATTTAATCAGGTATCTCAGTACATGCACTTACCTACAATTGAGCATTGGAGTGCCGTTAAAAGGATTTTGAGGTATCTTCGGGATACGGTTAGCCATGGTTTGCTTTTGCGCCCTGGTAAAGTTGCTCTCAATAGTTTTTCTGATTCTGATTGGGCTAGCTGTCTTGATGATCGTAAGTCGACCACTGGGTTTGTTATCTTTCTTGGCTGTAACGTCATCTCCTGGTGTTCAAAGAAACAATAGGCTGTGTCACGTTCTTCGATAGAAGCAGAGTATCGTGCACTTGCTTCTGCCACCTCTAAGTTACATTGGCTTCAGACCTTTCTACATGAAATCGGTTTCACAAAGCTTCCGCTACCCTCTCTTTTTTGTGACAACTTAAGTGCTACTTATTTGACCCTCAATCCTGTTTATCATAATCGCAGTAAGCACCTTGAGGTTGATTTTCATTTTGTTCTTGATCATGTACGCCAAGGAGATCTCCATGTATCCTTTATTGGCTCTGTTGATCAAATTGCTGATGTCTTAACTAAAGGACTCTCCATGTCTCGGTTTCTCTGGTTGCGTGACAAGTTGACTATTCAACCTTTTCCCAGTTCAACTTGAGGGGGAGTGTAAGGGAATTATAATTGTAAAGGAATTGTATCTTGGGTATCTCTCTTATTTAGGATAGAACTCTTATTTTACCCTAATTAGGGTTACATCTCTTGTATATATATACACTTATTATTGATGTACAGATTACGGCTCCTCCTTATTTTTCATGTAAAACAATCTCCTAGCCATGTAATTTTTTTAGTCTGCCAACTCACCAAATAAGTATGCTAGAGATTGACATTGACAAGTTTAGGTGTAAGTTGACATGAAACTTTAGGGCTGGTGGCGAATGTCAATATGTTTCAAGTGTAAGTGTTTTTTTTTTTTTTTTTGGTGAGACCACTGGTATCCGGACACCACATTGGATGCCGACTAATCCAGTTTCGGGGTACAGTTTGGTGGATTATGGTATCAAGACCCCTCCCAATGCTGGTACTAGGACTCAAACAGCCGTCCTGTCCCTAGCTCAGCCCACCATCTACCATCTGAGCTACCAAACATTTGTTCAAGTTTAAGTGTTTAATACTGCATTAAGCCTAATATATATCGTTCTCATTTTTCATACATATACATAGAGAGAGATAGTCATTCTAGGTGTTAATTCATGTAACAAAAACATTTTAGACATTGAAGAACTTGATGGAGAACTATAACGAATTGAAAGAGTATCCTCCACGTAGGACCGAATCACTCATGGAAATGTCACAGTTATTTCAGGTAACATATAATTATTATTTTCACTTTTCATGACATTATATTTATGTATATATAATTTGTTGTAACAATAACAAATTTTAGGAAATCGACAAGTTGATGAATCACTACGAGTGGAACCCAACTGATTACGAATTCACGTTTAAGGTGACATATCATTCTCATTTTTCAAATATCATCTCATTTTCCTTTTTGATTTTCAGGTTTTTGATTTTTCTCATTTTGTTGCATATTGTTCTCATTTTTCATACATGTATATTTTCTTTTTTCATACATGTCTTATTCTCATTTTACTTAGTATCACTATTAATATTTCTCTCAAGTATATTTTATGAAATAAAATTTATGTAATATGTTATGTCAAATATCATTTTTTTCCTGTTCTTACCACGAGGAATTGAGCAACTTCCATTAAATATCACGATCAAGCTCAGTTGCAGACCTGCTTCTGGGTTGGGTTGAATTGGGACAGGTTTGAATTGAAATTAACGAGCTTGCACTTAAAAACACTCAGTTCAAAGCCCAGTTTGGTATTAAATAAGGTGGGCTTGGGCCAGGTCGGATTTGGACTTGAAATCAAATCCCAAGTCTAGGCGAACACACCCACCTTAAAAAATTCTTCTCTCATTCTAGATATGCCTCTGGGTCACTGCTACAAAGATGGTATTTTGACCAACACATCCGAATTACTTCAAATTGGAAAAGCATAAATGGCCAAAAATTCTCGTTAATTAATATATACATAAAGTCAAACTATCATATCTTCAAACATTTAAATACATCTATTGTTTATAATGTAAACCTATGTGTATATATATATAAGGAGCTACAAAGCTCTTTCATCAAGCAATACCAATTATGGAAATAATGTTGAGAAAGTCAGAGCCTCTTAGATGGCATGGTAAATTGTAATTTGTTAATAGACTGAAATATTTATTCCTCGCTAGCTTGGCTACTACTTTTTTTTTT
Source organism: Euphorbia tirucalli (assembly GCA_039660915.1). Classification (NCBI taxonomy): domain Eukaryota; kingdom Viridiplantae; phylum Streptophyta; class Magnoliopsida; order Malpighiales; family Euphorbiaceae; genus Euphorbia; species Euphorbia tirucalli. The sequence goes on from CM077632.1 coordinate 68,735,456, forward strand.
TTGAATTTTGTGGAAGGTATAATTATCATTGAAGCAGGAAGCCAAATCCATAACGAAACAAAGTACTCTGCTGGTAAACACCTAGCTTTTTATAAATATTTTACTCGGCTTTTTTTATCTATCAATTTAAACTTTTAGGTTGAATAATTTTATAACATGGTATTAGATACTTTTTATTAGATCAAATGGTTAAAAAGTCAACTCATTGTAATGTATAACTATGTTATACAAACTTTTACAATATATGTGCTGATACTATATGAGTGATCACATATGTGAACTTAAACTTCAACACAAAACTAATTGGTTTATGTTAAGGTCGGATAATAACTTTTATGATGATCTCCAACACTCATTGTATGCGAATGCAGCATAAATCCACTCTATCATATTTTAAAATTTAATCAACAAATGGAGTTGTTAGTATTCAACACCTCGACTTTCAGGACTAGACTAGGAGACATTTAATACTGTAACATGAAAACATTTGACTTAAAAGCTTAATCTTATAGGCAATACCTAATAACTATTTCTGACAACAACTTGACAAATATACAAAGCAGCACTGAGTAATGACTGGAGAAATGCAGAAAGCATATACAAGGAAAAAAAAAAAAAAACCACAAATATGGAGCTATAATCACATCAAGAGGAGAGACCTAGTAATAGTGTATTTTGAATTAGTTAGTAATTACTTTTCTACATATTAAACCTGTTTAATGAATACATAATTTGTAACTATAATATTAGATTGTAGATGTTAGGAGGTTAATGTATTAAATCACGAGACAAATAATTATATATGATAACTACTAGTTTTTGAACATCATCATCGAAATATTATCTTGAGCAAAATTCATGGAACACTTTAGATCAAAACTTTGTGACAATTTGAGGCAGCGGGATATCGAATAATAGAACCCTAAGTTCTATTGATTAGGCATGATGCCGGGAATTAGCATTTTATAGCCTGAATTTCAAAAATCACAATGAATAGGGAATTGAACAATTTTATTCAACTTCAAAACTTACCTTCTAAAGGAAAACATTACAACTTGAATAGCAAACCTTAAATAGAATCCAAAACAGAAAAGAAAACTAAAATAGAAATTACTGAAAAGTTCTGAAAAACATAAAATTGCAATTCTGAAGGCTTAAACGACGGAATTAGGTCGAAAAGTGACGGGCATCACAAGCAAAGCTCGTGTGTTTGAACCGTTGGCCTGTATCTAATAAAAATTAGGGTCCAAAAACGTCAAAACCCACAACCCCGAATTAGCTAAAAATTACCAGTCTAGCACTTTTCCATAAACGACAAAGCTTGTTCCTCTACTATATAACAATTGTTATAGTGTTTGCATCATTTGAGTCTTCGAGTTCCAAATATGAAATGAAAAAAGCTATCGTGGACATTGACAAATAACAGCTACTAATAATCGTCAGGATTTATAATAAATAATAATAAATGAATTCACTCAATTACATGAATTGCAATTCTTTTTTGTTACAATAAGTGGTATCTCCAGAAAAAGGACTTACGAGAAGCCTTACATGAATTAGCATGGACGATGTTCAAGTAGGACAAAAATCAATTAAAACCTTTCCACAAGCTCTCACAGAAAGAAGAGATTTAATTTTTTTCTTTCTTTCCTTGATAAGCAAATAAGGATCTTTTTCAGATTTGAAAAGTAAATAAGACGTATAGGTCGAACGTAAGACGTCAAGAAAGAGACTCGAATGCTGCCAAATAAACAAAATTATTGGCAGAGAAGAAACAAGAGCAATAAGAAGAGTAAACAGAAGAGGGCTATCTTTGAAGATAATAAAAATGGACAGAACAAAGGCTACCATCATTGCCACTATTGATATAAAAAGCGTTACGAGTCCAATAAACAACTTGTTTGGCAACGACCATCGAAAATCGTCTATTGTATATCGAGCAGTAAGAATCGATAAGAAGTCGAGCAATGAAGTTGCAGAAGATATTAACGAGACTGAATCTGCTATTGCAAAAACTTTGAAAAGTGCTTCATTCAAAAAATTTGGAAAGCCACCATTACCATTGCCACCAGGTACAGTGATTGCAGCAGCAAATGCTATGGTGGTTATAAGTGCAGCAACAATAATGCATGAATTTGCAGTATCTCTCATCCATTTCTCCCCTTCTGCCATTAATTCTTTGTGTTCTTTTACAAATACTTCATGTGGAGTCAACTCTTCTGTCAAATTATCATTTTGGTCCAATTCATGTTGTTCTATCATCTTCTTCATTTCCTAAAACATTTTTTTAAAAAAAAAACAAGAATTAACATCTTATTTTACCGACTGATTTCAATCGGTCGTAAGATATCCAAAATGACTGGTTTTATGGTGTTAGGTGTTTGAGATTAAAAAAAAAAAACCAATTAATTTAAACTTTTAAGTTAAATGGTTTCATAACATGGTATTATATGCTTCCAGAATGGAGTTGTCTTGTTCACGCTTCAAGCCCAAAAAGTATACGGGAACATTAGAGGTAATAAAAAAGCTATTGTTTGGCCTTAGCCAGCTTAAGCTTTTGATTGTTTTTGAATTACACGGATCCAACCCTAAGCCAATTGTCCAACCCGATATGTACTCACTCACGCAACTAGGCTCAATAATAATGCTTGCATGCACACATATATTGTTGGGATTCGTCACCGGAAATCAACCAATAAAAGCAGAAATACGCGTCGATTTCCTCGAATCCGGTCCCAGAAGCTTAAGTAGTGGGAATCAAAAACACAAAGCATAAGGAAGAAGGTTTTAAAATCTCACCTTAAAGTCTCTCCAAGAGACAGATGAAGACTGCAGAAACCAAATTAGATTTCCTCCTTCGTCCCGTACACGAACGGCTCTTGGACTGAAACCCGTGCTAGCGGTTCGGAAAATCAATAAGAGAGAGTATATGGGCTATGTTGGACGTCCAAGGTGTGATTAATATGGCAGATTTTTTTCTCTTATATCACCAAAAGAAAGATCAAAAAAATAAAAGAAAGAAAAGTCCAACTTTTCTACCACAAAGTCAAACAATGACTCACCATATTAATCATCATCTTTTGTCCATAAAATGAGTCATTCTTCTTATCCATATGACTCATCTTACATAGCCAAATCCCCCCAGAATTCACGGCCAAACATCTCCAAATGTGGGCTTTCAATATCCAAGCCCAAGCCCATATTTAATTCTTTGGTATTTATTTGATTTCAAATAAAATTTAATTCTACATGTATGTTAATATATTATACCATATAATATGTAACATATATTTAAATTAAACTTTCTTTGACACATCAAATTAACCAATGGATTAAATATGAGATACATAGGATGATATACATGTAAACCTATACATGTACAAAAATTTCCACCTAGGAAATAAATACATAAAATTAATTCTTTGAATTAATTAAGTGATGGCCAAAATAAATATTAATCATATTATATTTTGATCAATCCAATTGAGCTATGTAATATAATTAATAGACCTCTCTCTCTTTGATGTGTATACACCAAGTACACACTTAATCCGACTAGTTAAAGTCCAGACATTCAATGTGTACGACCCGATGGACCCGTCTTTATGTTGGCAGTGAGCTAAGGCCCACAGACTACAGTTGGGCTCTAGCAAGCCACTGTAGCCCCCAATTAAGACGGAGTAAGCAGTCCAACTGAAACTTTAACCCAGTAGTTTAAACTTGTATATCTCATGTCATCGATATCGGAGTCCAACACAGAGGCATGGTTTGATCACCCTCTATTGTGTCCGGACATTAACTTGATCCCGAATGCACTGATATTCACAAACAAGTTCCAACTTGTTTGGGTGCAGCCACACTCTTATCAGCTGCATTCATCAAGAGGCCGGTGATATCTTCTCAGTTGAACACTAAGTGACATTCCCATCTGCATATCCATAGTACTACAATGTTCATTAACATACCCGAACGTACCAGTACTTGCCACCCTTTTACAGGCCCGTTGGGCATACACTAAAGTATGCCACTTCACATCCAGTACCATCATATGGTCAGGTCAAAGGATCCATACAAGTACTACACGAGAATCCGATGTGATGTGATACCATGTGGATTCCCGCTAAGTGGATCGATCTAGTAGCATGCCCTGTTTGCATGTACCCATTAACCTGGTTGACATTCCATGTTCTATGATCGGTAAGACACCGCCATACAACCAAGGTTAATGATAGTCTTGAGTTCCATTCATTCCCATGATTGGAATAGACTATGGATGACTTTATGGCCATATCGTTTTCCCTATCCACGGTCTTACTGCCAAGTGCATGACATTTGACAACATGGATATGGATATGTCCATTGGATACTCTATTTAAAATATTGCACAAGACATATAGTAAAATACTCTATGCCTTTATTCATTAACACAAATTGTATAATACATAACTTACATAAAATGTACAAATGTATGATACAAATGATAGGAATATGTATGGGACATAAATTCTACTTGTATAAGGATTCTAATTCTACTAGATGTAAATATTCAACCTTGTATTCTTTGGGTATATAAACCCAACACTCATTCAATATAAATCACGGTTTGCCTAAATCCTTTATGGTATCAGAGCATCAAAGGCTTAACCGCCAAATTTTCTAAAAACCCTAACCCTAGCCGCCCATCTCTTTCTCTTCTCTTCTCTACCAACTCTACCGATTCTGCCTATTAGCCGCCTCTCTCTTCTACTCACCGGCGGCCATGTCTGAAATTGTTCCCTCTCTCACCGGCGCCGTGCCTCAGTTGCGGTCCGTGACCACTCATATGCCAATAAAGCTGACCAGCTCCAACTTCCTCCTATGGAAGACGCAACTGCTCCCAATGATCAAAGGGAGCGGCCTTGACGGACATCTTGATGGAACGGATCCAACACTGGAAGAATATCTCGAGGACGGCACTCGCAATCCAGCCTTCATTCTTTGGACACGTCATGTTCAACAGGTACTCTGCTGGATTTTAAACTCAATTTCAGAATCATTATTACCTCAATTGGTTGGGGTTACTATGGCTAAGGCAGCTTGGGATAAACTTAATACTTCTTATGCTTCGGGGTCTCGATCCCAAATCTGTGAGTTACGTAATCGTTTGCATTCATTGAAACAAGGGAATGATGATGTTGCTTGTTATTTACAGCATGCTAAGTCTATTTATGATTCGTTGTTAGCCTTGGGCTATCATGTTAGGGAAGATGATTTAATTGAAGCAGTTATTGATGGCTTACATGAAAATTTCTATGCCTTTGTGAGAACCTTTGAGGTTCATATGGATTCTGTGTTGTTTGATGATTTGTATGGGATGTTATTAACTGAGGAAAGGAAAATTAATAGACGAGTTAGTCTTGAAAATTCAGTCCCGTCTGCTCATGTGACGGTGAGGCAGCAGGTCAATGCGCCAGGACGTCATACCAGACAGCATTCTGGTCAATATGCCGCAGGGAGAGGACGCAGCAGCCGCGGCGGAAGGGGCCGTGGATGGCAACAGCACCAATATCAGAATCAATTTCAGAATTTTCAGAATTATGGGTATGGAGGTAGCCGCGGTATAAGCTATCAGAATGGTAATCACACTTTTCATGATGTTACAACCGTGGTATGTCACAACTGTAAGGGGAATGGCCATTATTCCAGACAATGTCCATCACCAAGAATTCAGACCCCCCAAACCCGAAACCCTCAGGCCAACCACACTACCATTGCACCTTCTCCACCACCAAACCAACCGTGGATCATGGATACGGGTGCAACACATCATCTCAGCTCGGATATGGGGAACCTGAATCTTCATTCCGACTACACTGGCCCAGAAGAAGTCATCTTGGGTAATGGTTCTAAACTCCCTATCTCTCATATTGGTCAATCTCTTTTTCATACGTCTGATAAATCTCTTAAATTGACTAATATTCTTCATGTTCCACAGTGTAATACTAATCTTATTTCAGTTTCTGCTCTCACTACTAACAATGATGTTTCTGTGGAATTTTTTAATGATTGTTTTGTCGTGAAGGACCTAAAATCCAGGAAGGTCATTTACCAAGGACAGAATAGAGGAGGTCTCTACACAGTACCAAAAATTTCAGCCCCACCTACTCAAATTCATCTCACCAGTCTCTCTACTTGGCATGCGCGACTCGAACATGCAGCATTGCCCATCATCAGAAAAGTTCTTAGTCAGTATAATTTACCTGTTTCCAATAAAGTCGATTTTGTTTGCCCCAGTTGATCAGTTAGCAAGAGTCACAAACTACCGTTTATTGAGTCATCTTTTCGGGCCACTTGGCCTCTTGAACTCATTTGTTCTGATCTTTGGGGACCATCCCCTGTCCAATCATGCGATAAGTTTTCTCACTATGTACTTTTTATGATCATTACAGTAAATTCCATTGGATTTATTTCTTAAAATATAAGTCAGATGCCCTTACTGCTTTTATTAAATTCCGTTCTTTGGTAGAAAAACAATTTGCATGCCAAATTAAATCTTTCCAATCTGATTGGGGTGGGGAATTTCAATCCATTTCATCATATTTATCACAACACGGTATACAGCATCGAGTTTCCTGTCCATACACCCTAGGATAAAATGGGTGTGCGGAGAGGAAACACCGCCACATAGTTGAAACGGGTTTGTCCTTATTATCTCATGCCAAACTTGACAAAACATTTTGGTCCCATGCATTTGACACCGCTGTAGACCTCATCAATCGTATGCCTACTAAATTACTGAATTTTGTGTCACCCTTTGAGAAACTCATGCATTCCCCCTCTAATTATGATTTTCTTCATGCATTCAGTTGTTTGTGCTACCCTTGGCTTCATCCTTACTCTACATCTAAGCTTGATTTTCGTTCTCGTCCTTGTATTTTTGTTGGCTATAGTCACCTCCATAAAGGTTATTGTTGTTTTGATTTTTCTACTGGGAAAATTTTTGTCTCACGCCATGTGCTCTTTGATGAACATGTGTACCCATATCCAGAGATGGCTCGGCTCTGTGATTCCACACCACATCCCTCATCTACCAATCCAATACTGCAATTTCCAGCACTTCCTAACCCGTCGCTACCACCTTCAGCAACCCGCCTCAACTCAAGCCCAACCAGCCCTCAACCGCTCACCACTTACAACCCGTCACCACCCAGCCCTCACCCAACCAGCACCCCTAACCCGTCACCAACGAACCCTGACCCGACCCACTCACCAAACCCGTCACCACCCAACCCTTACCCAACCAGCACCCCAACCGGTCCCCAAATCGAAACCCATTAATCCAACCCGTCCCCAACCAGCTCACCACCGAACCCACCAACGACCCAACCCTCCTTCTCCCAACCAACACCCCCTCCCTTGGTATTCCCCTAGTTGTGGATCTCATGGATTTTCATCTGCCTCCTGCTATTTCTGATCAGCCTCCTCCGGCTCCTACTCATCGTATGGTCACTCGTTCTCAAACCGGGTCCTCTAAGCTACGGGCCTTCAATGTGACAGTCATTCCAGATGATCCCGTTACTTATACTGAGGCAGTAAAATTTCCTCATTGGTGGGCAGCAATAGCAGACGAATTTAATGCATTAATTGTCAATGGCATTTGGGAATTGGTGCCTCCTCCGCTGAATGCCAACATTATTGGTTGCAAATGGATATTTAAAACAAAGAGGAAAGCTGATGGTTCTGTTGATCGCTCTAAAGCAAGGTTAGTTGCTAAGGGATATCACCAACGTCCAGGCATGCACTTCACTAATACTTTTAGATCCGTTGTGAAGCCTACCACGATCAGACTTCTCCTGGCTATGGCGGTTTCTCTCTTTTGGTAGGTCCTACATTTAGATGTTTCCAATGCCTTTCTCCATGGTGACCTTGAGGAGAAAGTTTTTATGCAGCAACCTGTTGGTTTTGTTGATCCAAGCCGTCCCACCCATGTTTGTGCTCTCCGAAAATCTCTTTATGGTCTAAAACAATCTCCTAGGATATGGCACAAACGCCTCACCACTGCTCTTGTTGGATTCGGTTTTCGATGCTCCAAGGCCGACATCTCTTTATATGTTTTCCAGTCTGGTACGATTACTCTTTTTTGTCTCATTTATGTTGATGATCTACTGTTGCTTGGCAATGATTAGGGGCAACTTTAGATGTTGGTTGCATATCTACAGCTTCAATTTGCCATTAAAAATTTGTGTCGTGTTCAGTATTTTCTTGGTCTTGAAATGCAGTGGGGGAATGATGGTTTACATATCAATCAACAGAAATACATTCGAGATTTGTTACATCGGTCAGAGATGTCTGGCTGCAAGTCGTTGAGCACTCCAGCTTGTGTTTCTACCAAACTTTCGGTTTCCAAGGGTGACCTCCTTTCAGATGGCTCTTTGTATCGTAGTATTGTTGGTGGCCTACAATATTTAACTGTGACTAGACCAGACATTGCCTATGCGGTTCATAAGGTTGCCCAGTTCATGCATGCTCCAACTGATCTTCACTAGCAGGCAGTCAAACGTATCCTGCGTTATCTCCAGGCTACCTCCTCCCATGGCCTTATGTTTCAACCAGGTCCTACCACTCAGTTACATGGTTTTTCGGATTCTGATTGGGGAGGTGACTCTGATGATCGGCACTCCACTACTGGTTTTGCAATTGTACTCGGCGGCAACCTCATCTCTTGGGTCTCCAGAAAACAGCGAGCGGTCTCTCGCTCTTCACTCAAAGCAGAATATCGTGCCTTAGCCACCACCACTTCTGAATTGTCTTGGATCACAATGCTTCTCAAGGATATCGGCTTCCCTCTGCCCACTTCGCCGATTCTATGGTGTGATAATTTGAGTGCTACGTATCTTACGGCTAATCCTATTTTTCATTCCCGGACGAAACATCTGGAGATCGATTTTCATTTGTCCGGGAACGGGTGGCAGCGAAGTCTCTTTTTGTTCGATATCTTCCAACGGAACACCAACTTGCCGATTTACTCACCAAAGCTCTTCCCAAATCTCGGTTTCTCTTCTTGCGTGACAAGTTGAGAGTTGTTCCCCCTGCTCAACTTGGGGGGGTGTGATAGGAATATGTATAGGACACAAATTCTACTTTTATAAGGATTCTAATTCTACTTGTGCAAGGATTCTAATTTACTAGATGTAAATATTCTACCTTGTATTCTTTGGGTATATAAACCCAACACTCATTCAATGTAAGTCACGGTTTTCCTAAATCCTTTAACAAACACAAGGACCAATGCCTTGGGACTAGGGCATATCCAATATATATATATATATAATGAAAAGTGAGAATGAATGAATGATATATGTTACCTTAACCAAGAGCAGCAGTTTTAGCAGCTGTGTATCACATGGAGTATACTCTATTTTCAAATCATTGTTTTGTATCGACTCATGTTGCTTCATCACCATCTCCATTTCCTAAAATAATATTGCTACACGAATTAAGTCATATATATATATGTGTGCGCTTACGTGTGAATATATATATATATATATATATATATATATATATATATATATATATATATATATAAAGTAAGAATCATATATGTGTCACCTCAAACAATAGCATCATTCCCATAAGTTTTGAAGGATTTGTGTTCAACTGATGCTGCTCCATCACCTTCTTGAGTTTCTAACATATTTTTGTTACAAGAATTAACACCTGTGAACACTGAACTTGTGTCGCGTGTATATATAAATCTTTTACTAACATGAGAAGTGAGAATATATATATGTCACCTTAAACAAGAGAACGACAGCATCCGATTCTTTCAACTTATCAAATTCATCTATCACCTTCTCAGTTTTCTGAAATTTCATTTAGATATTAATGTATGAAGTGAAAAATATCAATGTAAAATGTATATATGTGTATTTATGTGTATGTCACCTCAAACAACTCTAGCATGGTCTGAAGTTTGACATCACTTGGACTAGTATTTTGTTGGTCCATCACCTTCTCCATTTCCTAAAATAATAATTTTGAGCAATATTTAAAACGAATATATATATATATAGAGAGAGAGAGAGAGAGAGAGTTTAGAAGAATATATATGCAGCTCCTCCAATTTGTCCACAAACACATAATAATTTGAGGTTTAGAAACAATCCATTAACTCCCTAAACTTACATAAACAAGACTAATTAGCTGCCTAATATTATTTAAAATGCCTGGTTGATCTCCTAAACACATTTAAAATGACTGATCAGCCCTCTAAACTTCATACACGCGCCGAACAATATATTGTTTAAAACTTACTCGTTTTACTGCGTAGAATTTAGGGCATCAGTTGGTCGCATTAACCAAGTTGAGGGAACGAATAGGTTGACATTTCAAATTTGGAAAAATCATTAAATGTTTGCGGACCAATTAGAGAAACCTAGTATGTATTAAGACTATATATCATATAATGAAAAATAAGAAAGATATGTGTCACCTGTAACGACAATTGTACTTTCAAGAGTGCATATGGAGTATACTCGTCTGCCCAATCATGGGTTTGGTCCGACATATGTCCCTCCATCAAGTCCTCCATTGTCTATAAATTGCGATAAGAATTAAGTCTCGTAAAAATTAAATTATATAGGCTAATGCATTCTTTACTACTTAAAGTTAGCATCAATCATCTACTATCACTCCCAATTTAAGGAACATACAGTTTATCCCCTCATCTTGGCTAAAACGATCCAGTTTACCCCCAATAAAGTTCACACGCTTCACTTTTTTGAATTACACTTATCACATAGGATTAAAGGTACGAGTGAGCAAAATGCGGTTCGGTTCAAAACCGAACGAAAATCAAATAGTAAAAATTATAAAAAACAAAACCAAATCAATATACATTCGGTTTGGATTGAATCGAACCGAACCAGTTCGGTTTGGTCGCAAAACCAAAATTTTCAAATTTTAAAAATTTAAATAAATTATCATTATCAAATACAAACAAAACAAACGCATTCAAAATTCATATCTGAAGAGCAAAAGCTTATTAAGGCAGAAGTCAACAGGGAAGCGGGCTTCTCTTGTCTCTGTGACAAGCTTTTCTTCTCATTCTTTCAATGAGTTATTCCTATTATCAGTTGTTTAATTAATCAATTTTCTCTCTTTATTCACCCTATCCCTTTACAACCATTGTTTTCTTCTCCTTTGTGCTCTTTCTTCTGCATGGCTTCTTCTGCAAAAGGAAAAGGTCCAATGAAACAGTACTCTATTGGTTGTCTATCGTCTGAGTTAGAGGGATTTTCGTTGATTGATAATAATGGGGCTGCCGTTTTGATGGTTTCTGATGAAATCTCCCAAGAGAATAAGCTTGATTTGCGGTTCGCAATTGTGGGGTGGTTTACTGGAGAAGGGTTGAATAAGGAAGCCATGAAACAGACGATGGCCTTGGTTTGGCAACCGGGTAGGGGTATGTTCGTAGAGGAGCTGCCGGAGGGTAGATTCATATTTCAATTTGCCCATGAAGCAGATATTAGAAGGGTGTTGGATGGTGGCCCATGGTCATTTAACAACGATGTCCTGTTATTTGCCCCGAGTACGAGAGGGGGAGGATCCTAGAACTATCCCTCTTTCTTCCATTGCTATTTGGATGCAAATTCATAATTTAACTGCTGGATTTCGATCTGAAAGGGTTCTTAAAGGAATTGGTCATTTTGTTGGAGGATTTTTGGAAGCGGATGCCAATAACTTTACTGGCAATTGGCATAGTTATTTGAGAATACGGGTTCTGGCGGATGTTACAAAACCTCTTAAGGACAAATTGCAATTATCAACAGGAGAGGGCAAATCCGGTAATACTGAAGTGCAATTCCGATACGAACGACTGCCGACCTTTTGCCTCAGCTGTGGCTGTATTGGACACGGTGAGCGTTTCTGTCCGTCTGCCTTTGAAGAGATCGACGGTAATGCCAAACGTCGGTACTCGCCGGATATCAGGGCCAGAGCACGCGGCGGAACGATGCAACAAGTTGGTGAACAGTGGCTGCATCATTCTCCGTTCATTTTGGAAGGGCCGAAATTTCAGGAAGTAATTAAGGTAACTGAATCTTTGCCAAATCAAATGGATGTTGATAAGGAATTACGAGCTGATGATGGGATTTCAAATTCAAATAAGGATAAGCCCGTTCTAATTGGAGATTTTGGTGATAAGATTTTGGGTGCTTTTTAATGATCCAGTGGATAATTGTCTTGTTGTTGTGGACCCCAAGCGTAGAAGAGCTGAAGATAAGGTTGCAATGGATTGTGATGGGCCTAAAACAATTAATTTGAATGAAGTCTCCCAAAATCCAAAAAATGTTGTAGCGGTGGGCCTTGCAGGTCAGGCCCACCGAGACCAATGAGTTGTTTAAGTTGGAACTGTCGTGGATTGGGCAATCCAGAGACGGTTCGTATTTTATCGGACCTAGTCCGTGATTGTAAGCCCGATTTTATTTTTTTGCTTGAAACTTTTTCTAAAAGTAATAAAATAAAAGAAATAAGTAGCAGTTTACATTATGAGGATTTTTTTGTAGTGGATTGTGATGGGCATAAAGGTGGGCTTGGGGTTATTTGGAAAAAAAAGGAAATGGCCCAAATTCTAGATCATTCAGAAAGGCATGTTAATCTGTTAATTCAATTTGATGGCGTTGACCCTTATATGATGTCTCGTTTCTATGGGTATGCAAATCAAAATGAAAGGCATCTGTCTTGGTCCTTACTCCGACGAATAGCTTCCAGTTCTTCTCTTCCATGGGTCATTCTTGGCGACTTCAACGAGTTGCTTAGCTCCAGTGAGAAAAAAGGCAGACGGGCTCATCCTCAACGCTTAATTTCTGCTTTTAGGGAGGCTATTGATGATTGTGGGTTAGAGGATTTGGGTTTTTCTGGGCATCCCTTTACATGGGAAAAATGGAGGTGAACACCTAATTAGGTTGAAGAGCGCCTGGATCGGGTTTTGGGTAATCGTGAATGGATCCGCCGTTTTGGCTTGGCCAAGGTAACGCATCTTCCTCAAACAACCTCGGATCATCTTCCGATTTTTCTTGAATTGTTTTGGTACACTCCTAGACCCCATACCCGTCAATTTCGCTTTGAAAATGCTTGGAGTCAGGAGGAGGAGTGCCGTAATATTATTAAGGAGAGTTGGGGAGTTGACAGCTCTGTTCCTATTTAGAGTAAGCTTCATCGTTGTGGGTCCAACTTGGAGAAGTGGAGTAAGGCCATTCGGTTCAATTTGAAACGTGATTTAAAAGCATGTAAAGCACGTTTGAATCAGCTGAAGGGTAGAACGGATGTCACGTCTGTTACTTTACTAACGCAGACCGAATTTGAGTTAAATCGTCTTCTACTCCAGGAGGAACAGTACTGGAAACAGCGTGCTAAAATTTTTTGGCTTCGGGACGGAGATATCAATACTCGGGCGTTTCACAGAGTAACGAATGGAAGACGTAAAACCAACACTATATCCAAGTTAATTGATGATGCAGGTTGTGCTTATACTAATAAGGATGGAATTCAAAATGCTGCCTTTGAGTACTTTTCCAAGCTATTCATTAATGAGGAAGTTCAATTGTTGCCTGTGCTTAATTGTGTTCAAAAGAAGATTTCTGCAGACCATAATTCTTTCTTATTGAAGCCCTTTTCTCCCGAAGATGTCCGTGAGGCTGTATCTTCAATGCATCCGGATAAGTCTGCTGGTATGGATGGATTTAATCCGGGGTTCTTTCAGAGATTTTGGGATATAGTGGGGGTCGATGTGGTTAAAGCTTGTTTGCAGCGGATTCATGACAAGAGTATTCCGGAGGGGATTAATGACACTATGATTGTCCTGATTCCAAAAAAGAAGAACCCTGATCGTATGTCAGACTTCCGTCCTATTGCTCTTTGCAATGTAATTTATAAGGTAATGGCTAAAGTCCTTGCCAATAGACTAAAAACCATTCTTCCGGATATTTTCTCTGAAAACCAGAATGCTTTTGTTGCTGGTAGGCATATCACTGATAGTATTATCATAGCCCATGAGATTTCTCATTATTTGAAGCGACAACGGTTTGCTAAAACGAGCTCTGTGGCTTTTAAACTTGACATTTCTAAGGCGTATGACAAGTTGGAATGGGATTTTGTGGAAGGGATGTTGCGGAAATTGGGTCTCTGTGAGGAATGGATTTCTCTAATTTTAATGTGTATTAAAACTGTGAGGTTCAATATTCAGGTTAACGGGGAGCGTGTTGGCCCTATTGTGCCGCATAGGGGGCTTCGTCAAGGAGACCCGCTCTCTCCTTATCTCTTCATTTTATGTGCTGAAGGTTTTACGGCCTTGATCAGTAGCTTTGTTGCTAGAGGTAGCCTACATGGTTGCAAAATTGCTCGTGGAGCTCCTATTATTTCTCATCTCTTTTTTGCAGATGACGCTTATCTTTTTTTCAGAGCCAATGACGGGGAAGGCCGTACTGTGAAGGATATTCTTCGGCTTTATCGTGAAGCTTCAGGCCAGGGAGTCAATCTCCTTAAATCATCTGTCTCCTTTAGTCGGTGTGTGCCTGAGTATAGGAAGAGGGAGCTTTGTAGCATTTTGGGTGTTTCTGAGTTTCCGGATGATGGTAGCTACCTTGGTATGCCTATTCACGTGGGCAGGAAGAAAAGAGCTATCTTCGCTTATCTGAAGGACAAAGTTTGGAAGAAAATTCAACTTTGGAAAGCTAGACCTTTATCACGAGCGGGCAAAGAAGTTTTGATTAAGACGGTTTTACAAGCTCTTCCCAATTATATAATGAGTCTCTTCTTACTTCCAGTGGGGACTTGTGATGAGATTGAGAAAATCCTTAATGGCTTCTAGTGGAATAATGGTTCAGGGGATGGTGGGGTTAGATGGTTCAATTGGGAAAGACTCTGTGATCAGAAGAAAAATGGAGGTATGAGCTTCAGGAAGCTTTATGACTTTAACCTTGCTATGTTGGCTAAACAAGCTTGGCGAATTTTACAAAATCCAACTTGTCTTATGGTTAAGCTTCTTAAAGCTCGTTATTTCAATAACTCGGACTTTTGGAATGCCAAGTTGGGGGAAAATCCCAGTTACATCTGGTCTAGTATTTGGAAATCGCACGATGTTTTGTATCGTGGTTGTCGTTGGAGGATTGGGGATGGTAGTAAGGTTTCTGTTTCGGGTATGCCTTGGCTTATTAACAAGGAAAAAGCTTATGTCTCTCATCCTATGCCTACTGATGGTCAAGAGCTTCGTGTGGCTGATCTCATTGACGACTCTGGCTCTAACTGGAACACTTAGCACCTTTCGGAAGTGTTCATTGAAGCTGATATTTGTCTTGTGCAGGAGGTTCCTCTTAGTGTTCACAGGTCTCAGGATGTCTGCTATTGGTTTCCTGACAAGAAAGGGATTTATTCGGTTAGAAGCGGGTATGGTATTCTTAGGGACTCTTCTGTTGTTGATAATTTGGCGGATGAGCAGATTGTTTGGAAAAGTCTTTGGAAGCTTCAAGTTCCCCCTAAAGTTAAGAGTTTTCTTTGGAGAGCTCTAAAGGATTGCCTTCCTACTCGTGATGCCTTAAATCGTAAAAGGATTCCAGTGGAAGTTTTTTGTCCCCTATGTAACACCGAAATTGAATCATCGGTCCATGTTTTGGTTTCCTGCAGTTTTGCTTGTAGGGTGTGGAGCCAATCAGGTCTGGGTTTTTCCTCGGGTAATTTTTCTAATCTGAAGGAGTGGTTTCTTAATTTCTTACAGGTGGCCCCCCCTTCCAGCTGGAGTAAAATCGCATCTGTTGCTTGGGGAATTTGGTTTCAGAGAAATGAAGCAGTGTGGCATTCTAAAATTCACAATGTCGCAGCTTGTATTAGAGGCAGTCTTGCGTATCTTCACAATTGGACCAAAGCTAATGATTCTGTTGCAGTTCCCCGCCCGGTTAGCAATCAGTCCCTGTCTTCTTGGGTCAGACCTCCTCTTGGCTGGGTCAAGTGCAATTTAGACGGAGCCATCTTTGGGAACTCAGCGGCCATTAGTGCGATTTTCCGTGACGCTGCTGGTTGTTTTATTGGTGGTTTTGTTCGTCCGGGGTTGACAGCTAGGCGTCCAGATATTGTGGAAGCGCTGGGCATGCGTGAGGTTTTAAGCTGGATTCGTGATAGAAATAGAGATCGTGTTATTGTGGAAACTGACTGTCTGTTGGTTACCACCGCTTTGGCTTCTAAGAGTCCGGATTACTCACCCTTTGGCATCATTATTTCAGATTGTAAAACCATTCTTGATTCTCTTGGTAATATCAAGATAGCCCATATCAAAAGATCTGCGAACTCTGCGGCTCACTGTCTTGCAAGAGCGGCAGGTTCTATATCAGGTTTTCATGTGTGGGGTTTCTCCCCACCTCTTTGTATTCAACCTTCTTTGGTTGCTGATTTGAATTAATATTATTTCTTTTTTTCTTCAAAAAAAAAAAAATAAATTATCATTATTATTATCATTAAAATATTATTAATTATATATAATTATTGTAAAAAATGATATATTATATATATATTATTAAAATCTCATAAATAAAAATATTATAATAATATAAATATATATTATATCAAATAAAATGTTTTTTATACATATATAAATAATTTTTTAAATATTTATAATTTGTTCGGTTTTGTTCGGTTTTTCCTTCAAAAATCAAAACCAAACCGAAAACCAAACTATCACATTTTTAAAAACTAAAACCAAACCAAATTAATCTTGGTTCGGTTCATTTTTTCTAGTCGGTTTGGTTTGATTTTTGAGTTATGATTTGGTTTGCTCACCCCTAATTTAAGGGGTTGAGTCGGTTTAGCCAATATGAAATAAACTAGACATTCCATAAATTGAGGTAAACTAGACGATTGAAACTAATTTTAAAGATCAATTAATACATTAGGCCAATTATATATATATAAAAGAACAATATAATGTCACCTCATACAACTTCCTCGCTGATTTGATATTCGATATTCTCTTCTCCATCTCCCCCTTCAATTTCGAAAATAAAACAAATAATAATAAATAAATAAATAAACACCTACGAAGAATATATAAAACGTGAACGTGAAACGTGGAAAATGAGTATGGAGCATGTATATTACCTTAAATAAGTCATCGGTGTCACTGTGCGTGGAGTCAAATTGATCAATCACTTTCTTCATTTTCTAAAATTCAGTTGTTATAATTATTAGATGTATGATGTGTACGTATAAATTGAAAAGGAGAAAATAAATGTAAATGTGTATATTTATGTCACCTCAAACAGCTTTAGCATTCTTGGGAGTTGGACCTTACTTGGACTACTTTTTCGGTTCACATCATCATGTGGGTCTAAAGCCATTTTCACTTCCTAAAATGTCAAAAATTCCAGTATTCACAGAGAGTAAAATACTTCTTCCAAATGATATCATGCCACATCAGCTATTATATTAATGTGTCCACGATAATATTGGAAAAAAGTATGTTATCTTAAAATGTTAATTAGTACAAGAATTAACACCAAGCAAATAAGTAAAGTGTAAATAATTTATTAGACCTGTGCCTTGTACTTAACATACTAATGAGCTCCACTATTTTATCTTTTGTTTTGTGAACATTTTAGTTCTTACCTCCAAAAACCATTGAAAATAATTATATTTATAGTCCTCTGGTTATTAAAATATAATATAATTAATTTACAACATAAAACTCCTCACAGTTTGACTTTTGATTCGATATATGTTTTTCTGGGCTAGAATTCACCAAATACATCACTTGAAATTTCACATAGGTAAATGCACAAAAAAAAAAAAAAAAAATACAATACTTATAATGTATTTTGGTTAATACGAGAGCTAACTAGTGTATTAGGTAAACGTTCAGAGATTAATAAATTATTTACCCAAAATAGATAGCAAGAAGTAGTAAAAGAATATATCACCTCGAACCAAAGTAACTCCCTTTGGAGTTGAAGTGCAGCTCCGGGTACAATGTTGAGTCTATTTGGTGGAGCTAACTTTGCAGCAAGTTGCAACATATTAATAATCTTTCCTTCAATGTCTCGATATGAAATTACAATGGTTTTAAATAAACTTATATGTATGAGTTGGAAGATATCCACGTGGCGATTCAAAATAGCATGGTGAAAAATGGTATATCCATTATCATCACAAGTAAATAGAATATCAGGATATGAGGCAATTAGTATGGATAGGAACTCATAGTTCCCTTGTTTTGCTGCTTCTAATATTACATTGTCCTTTTCACGTTCAATCAACTCACAAATTTTGTCCTCAGTTGGTGCTATGTGTTCCCACAACAGTCGGATTAGCTCAATTGCATCATTGTATATATGCCTTCTATTCACCGTATGCCTACAAAGAACTGAAGTATAAATGTAAAAAAAGAAAAAAAAAAAAAAGTTGAAAATCAGTTTAAACATTTTATAAAAATAAGACAATATTCTCTTCTTTTTAGCAAATGTTAATGGTGTTAGTTGTGATGAGCAGGGATTAAAGGCAATTTTTTTTCCTTTGTGCTATCACACTTTTACGTTTTTACCCATATCTTTTGGTTTTTATCTGATTGTCTCAAGTGCTATTCAAAAACGCTCCAAAATAGCCCAAAATAAGCAAATTCTATCATATTATCTTGCATGAAAGATCCAATTCCTTCTAGTTCTTCACTCTCGCTAAGTCATGGGACAAATTGGCGGTACCACCCAACCCCATCGTAAACAATTCGTTCTCCTACTGATCCAGACACCCAAATTGAAAATCCTGAATATGCTACTTGGTTCAAAAAGGACCAAATCAACCCTTCTTCTATTGCTTTTCTCTTCCCTATCACATGAGGTTTTCACTACCGTTGTTGGAATCACAAACTCTTTTTAGGCATGGTAGGCTCTCTCACATGCGTATGGCACTGTCTCTAATAATATACAGTTGCAACTTAATGTTTAGTTGCAAGACTTGAAACCTATCGATACTAGCGCTTTTGACTATCTTACACTTGCAAAGGCCTATGCTGATGAACTTGAGGCGGCTGGTGCTCAAGCTCAATTTAATGCGCATATCTTTTGCAATCTTGGTATTGAATACCATGCTATTATTTCTAATCTCTATTTGTAGGATCCACCACCATCGTATTATGTCCTTCATGGTGCTCTCACAACACATGAAATATCAATCAAGAACTTGTCAGCTCAATCAAGCCCTAAAGCTCTCATTGACTAATGTCCTGCAAATCCTACGATTAATACTAACTGAAACCCTACTACTAAACATCAATAGGATCCTTGCCAAATTTGCGGTCTCACTAATCATTCTATTGAGAGATGTCGCAAGAATCCTCGAAGCCGCAATTTTCAGCCTTGGTCTTTTCGGATAATTTTCCTATGCAGTAGCAAAATCTGCATGCTAATCTTACATGAGGAGCCTATGCGCAATATCCATAGCTTGGATCACGCTACTTTGCACTGCCTCCCTTGGCTCCAGTTCCTCCTCTTGTGCACCCATGGTATCTAGACACAAGTGCCACCCATCACATGATTGCTGATTAAAATCATATGCAAACTATAACACTGTACTATATGGTCCTGATACAATAAGAGTGCGTACTTGTCAAGGACGAGGACAAGGTAAGAAAGAACATCTTGGTGCGAGGAGCTAGTGATCGCAGATTGTATATGCTCCCACCTGACTTGAAGCAAGCATTGATTTGGGATGCAGCTTATTTTTAACGGAATACGACAAAACATGCTTATTTTGGGCACTTTTATAGTTTTTTTTAAATAACATATGAGGGCAAAAAAAAAAAAAAAAAAAAAAAATCAATAGAATAGGGGTTAAAAGGGAAAATTGTTGATAGCAAAAGGGACAACAAATTTGTTTAAGCCGTAGAGAAGGAAACGTGGACTTATTATTAATACAGACTCGTTTATGTATAGGAAAGAAAAATCATTTAATTTCGTTTGATCATGTAATTTCTAGCATTTTAGAAATTTTAATTGTATTTTGGAAAATGGTTCGTCTGATTTGATATTTTAGAAATTGTTTTTCCTATTTGGTTTTTTAGTAGATATTTCCTTTTTTTTTTTATGTTGAAACATTATTTTTCGTTTTTAGCATTTTTATAGGCATAGGGCTATTTTTTTTATTAATGTTGAAAATTTTTTATCCTTTCCTTTTTGGTACATACTGATTAACGTCCATCAAGCTCAAAACCAATAAAAATGAATAATTGACCTCATTTCGTACGGTTTATATCCTTTATATTGGTAAGGATGCATCAAAAAAAAAAAAAAAAAAAAAAAAAAAAAAAAAAAAAGAAAAAATCCTGATTGAAACATCAATGCACCGAAACCTTTTAAACAACTATTTTTTTTATTACTTTTCCATCTTTTTGTGCTACGGATTTAAAAAATAATAATAATTTATTTGCACAAAAATTTTATTATGAACCCGATTTAAGTGAACTTTTCTAATAAAAAATTAATAAGGATGACAATGTGGATTATTGTGTCCTAATCGTGTTATGCTATTCAACGTATTCATATATGATATAAAAACAACAAAAATGATATTCGTGTTAAACGAGTTAGATCAGAAGTTGGCACCCCTTACAAACCCATTTAAAAAGAAAAAAATCCAAGATAGAAAACTCACATGAATAGAAGCATCTATAAAAAAAGGTGGGAGGATTTAGAGGCTTTCGAGCCAATAATAGCAATGCTTCCTCCGCCATTGAATCAGTAGCTACGCCCTTAAAAAATAGTTCTTGTGCCAATTTCAATGCAATATCTACCAATTGAAACCAAGGGCAATAAAAATATCATGTCATCAGTATATTGATAAGAATAATTCTCTTATATATTGACATGAACATGACATAAATAAAACATACATCATGATAATCTTTTTTTTTTCCATATTTATAAATTTTGCATTTGTTCTACCGATAAATATTTTTAGTCTATTAAATATATGATCATTCTGTTTTTCTAGCATTAGCCCTAAAGTTGATACTTTTGTCTCCATGGATTACTGTATTTGTTATTTAGTATGTGACATATTACAAAAATAGAAAACTCTAAAATTCAATGATTGGATCTGAATCATACTTCTTATATAGTTGTGTGGTAGCGAAGGATGTGAATGATACATTTAATTTAATCTTACATGTCCACAAAAATTATCACATACCAGTTAATGGATGCTATAACCCACATGACAAAAAAATGTGTCAAATTTGGGACTTGTACTATCAAATTAAACAGAAAAGTCATGTAATTAATGGGTTGAACAAATTGATAGTTTAATTGTGAAATGAAAAAAAAAAAGTTTAAGATTACCATATATATCAGATTTGATCAAAATGAGAAACAAAGCTTTGGCATGTCCATCTGCAACTGTGTGGGAACCAGGAGGAGATCGAAGAAGAGGTAAAGTATATTGATAAAGGAGACTCACCATTTTCCATTTTCGAAATACAGCAGCCAAAAAGATGGGCAAACAATTCCCATTACCTTTGGCTAAAGCAAGCTCACCACGGCCATCTTTCATAATGGCTTTGGCTATTTCCACATTTCCTGATATTGCTGCAAAATGAAGTGCTGTATTTGCTGCTTCATTTGGATTAACTCTATTCATTTGACTTCTTATTTCATCTTCACTCATTTTCGAAACCAGTTTTTCCACAAATTCTTTATGACCAGCTAATGCTGCAACATGAAGTGCTGTTTCCCCTCTTGATGTGATTCTTGCTCCATATCCCATTCCTGTTTTCTTGTATATTCTTTCTGCTCTTTGCCAGTCATTACTTAGTGCTGCTTTGTATAATTTCAAGTTGTTTTTCCTTTCCACTGTTTAGTGATCAAATTAAAAAAAAAAAAAAAATTAATTTGATACCATCGATCTTATTTAATTAGTAGCAAAAAATATAATCTTTCCATTTACCAGCAGTTTGTCTTTCGTTCTCATCGGTATCGTCCCTAGAGCTTGACATTTGATGAGCTGATTCAAATTCACCAATTAACTGCTGCAGTTGATCTGGCTGTTTTTGCTTCACTCCGATCTGGGGATTCATTAAGCATCCTCACAAGTTAATAAACCACAAAGTATAAGAACCCAAATTGTAAATTCAGCTTTAAGTCATCATAACTTACCTTCAGTGAAGTGAGAGGGAAATTAAAAAAAAAAAAAAAAAAAGAACAAAGTTAAGCAGACGAAACAATAAATAAAGCTTGAAGATTCAAATGCAGTTTAGTTTCTTCAGGCAGACAACTTGCTCTTTCCTTATATCTGTAGAAATGTAATTCCTCTTCTCATTATTATTATTATTATTATTATTATTATTATTATTATTATTATTATTATTATTATTATATGGCGTTTAAATAAAATGGCGTTTTTAACTTCAATTCTTCTATTCTAAAATTTTACTTTTTTTCTTCATAATTATAGCTTAATTAATTATAAATTTGTTTTTAAAGTATATAAATAATATAAAATTCCCTATCAAAATAATTAAATTAATAAATTTAGAAAATTATGTAAAAACAAGTGAATGAATATATTATAAACAAACGAATTAATAAAGTTTTGTCCTCTAGTAAGGACATTAATTTCCATACTCATTTCAGATTTTGGAAGACGAGTGGCACTGCACCTGATATTGGAATGGTCAATTACTTTGATTTGATTATTTTATTTTATTTTATTTTATTCTATTTTATTCTATTTTATTTTATTTTATTTTATTTTAATAAAAAAAATATTAACTATTTGCAGTAGGTTAGTAGCTAATTATATAGAAACGAGTGAATGAATATACTATAAATAAACAAATTAATAAGGTTTTGTCCTCTAGTAATTGTGAAAATAGTTAAAAAAATAATTTTGAAAAAACTAATAATGTATGTTTGACCAAAAGGAGCTCTTAGTCTTGGTCATATTATAATACTGATGACAACTTGGACTTAAATTTTCCGGCTGTTTAGTTGTTAATTGCATTCATTATAATAAATGCTTTTTTTAATTAGATTGTTTTATATAATTAATTCAAGTTTTAGTAATGACATTAATTTCAATATTCATTTCAGATTTTTGAAGACGACAGGCACTGCACCTAATACTGGCATGCTCAATTACTTTGCTTTGATTATTTATTCTAGTTTATTTTCATAAAACAAATACTTCCTTCTTTTTTTATTATATGATGTATAACGGTGTTCACTAATATCAATGAAATACTAATTAGGTTACTAAAATGACTAGTTTACCCTTAATATTTCTCTTCCAAAACTCTATTTTTCTTGCAAAAATTCTCTTTTTTCTTAATTATCAAAGCCTAATGTTGTAATTTTTGCATTAAATAATGACCCCCTCACATACTTTAAATAAGGACAAATATGAGAAAACATGGTAAAAAATACATTAGTAATCTAAAGTGTCAAATAAAAAAGAACAAAATGAAAAACTTCAAACATTATGTAATAAAAAATGAAAAACTTAAAACATCACATAATAAAAAACAGGAAAATATTAACCATTTGCAACGGGTTAATAGCTCTAAGAGTCTAAAAGTCCTCGTCTATACAGGTTAACTTTAAGTTATTTGCTGTATGTCAAACTTTTTTGAAAAAAATAAAATAAAATAAAAGCTTTGACTCGAATAGCATCCCAAAAGTCACATTTGCTTTCCAATCTTTTAAAATGATCAAGCTTCTTCCCAAAGAGTAACATATTCGATCAAACAAATTCGATCAAACAAGTAACCTTTTAAAAATATATATATTTTTATATTAATTCAAATTTATTTAATTATATATTTTTAGAAGTTCCATTATTATTTTCTATTTATTTTTAAATTATTGTTTGTATAATTTTATTAATAAAATAATAAGTTGTGTATTTAAATTGCAGAGTAGGCTGGCTTGGCTACCACATCATGTGCATTTGTGCACTTAACTTTCCTTCTTCTCACTCTACTTATTCTAATTTTTTTTAAGATTATTTTTGTCCTTTCTTGCACATGGGCATAAAAGTGTCGCTGGAACCAATCTAACCCAAGAATTATTAAAAAAATAAAATAAAATACTACTCACTTACTATCATTTATAAATAAATACCATTTTTCTTTTCTTTTTATATTGTTACATGAATTAAGTCACTTTGATGGCTTTTACACAAATGTTACTATAGATTTTTATTATTTATAATTATGCATTAATAAACTTGTTTAAGCTCTCTAACCATAAAATTGGTTAGCTTTAATAATTCATTTTCATATAGGGATTTTTTGGATTGTTTTTGCAAGTTTTATGCATTTTTAGTTTATGTTTTAGTGTTTATTTGGTCAATTGTTATCTTTTATTTATTTACTCTTATTTAGTTATATTTTTCTCTTTTAAGTGTTAAATAGGAGATTTTTTATTAAATAAGAATTCTGATCGGGGAAGAATTTTTAGAATCAAAATTTCGGCTGGATTTTCGAGATAGTTGGAGACTGTTTTGGCTTCAGAGTTATTCTGCAAATTTGTGCGCCTGTTTGTTAGCTTTCCAACGGATCTTGAATCATGCTAATCGGAGTTGTATCGAAAGAGTTAGCTTGGGTTTTCTGCAACTGGTCCTTGGTTTGCGGGTCAAATCTGTTGTATTGACTTTTTCTACTGTAATTTGTGTCTTTCTAATCTATTTAGGAGACTTGGGCTAGAGATATTTTGAGGAATTTCTGTTTATTTGAGATTTGATAAATTAGGAGTTTTAATTGGGAATTGTTTGAGTTTCTTGGGAGTTTAGAGTTTCTAGGTTAGTTGTTCCATTTTTTGTTTAGGAGAGTATTTTTCTCCTATTTAAAGAGCTTTTGCTATTCAGTTTAAACATCCCATAACTTAAATCTTTTTCCATGTTCTTCAGAGAATTTTATGCATTTTAGATATTATGAGTAGCTATACCCTCTTTGTCTAGGGTATTGATGTAGTACAATTTTATTGGTTTATGAAATTATTATAGTTTTCTTACTTTATTTATGCAAATCTTATTATCTTGTTAATGCTTGCTTTTGTTTGATCACCAATTGCATGTTTATAGATTGAAATAGTATAAAATACCAAGAGGGCACACTATCGAAATCAGAACTAAGATAATAGAATCATAAGTTTAGATTTAAACGATAGTAATATAATTTGAACTTGTGTGAAGTTTTTGAATGATTCGTACTTAGTGAGTTATCTATAGGCTATTAATCACCATTGAGAGAAAGGGTTATTAACATATATTTAGCATTAATAATATATATTGAGAGTGAATATTATTGACATCAAATCATTTTCCGTTGTATGAGTAGTTAAATTGTTTCAATATACAATTGATTGATTACGCAAAGAGTTGTATGAAGTCAATACCCTGGATGTTTTCTCTCACTGAATTTTCTCTACTTATTTTTATTGCTTTATTTGTCTTTCAATTTAATTATTAGTCTAGTATCAATTAAATCAATTGAATCAATATTCGCTAGTTGTTTAGTTAGTAGTTTTTGTGAATTAGTTGGAAATTAGTAAACAATCCTCGTGGGAACGATCTCTACTTATATTTTATTACTTGATATGATTTTGTGCACTTGCAAATTTGGACATCACAAAGAAAATTAAAAAAGTTAATATATATATATATATATATATATATATATATATATATATATATATATATATATATATATATGAAAATACTGTTAGTTGAGGCAGAGAAAAAAAACTCTAGAAAGGGGAAAACCTATGTAAAAGCCATAAAGTTTTCATTCTCCAATTACATTTGGGCACAAAATAATAATCGGCCAAAAATGTAGAGTCTAATATGCTCTGCATACGATTTATTATCTCTAAACAATAGTGTCACGTCCATAAAATATGTGTGTTGTAACTGACTCCATTAAACAACGTTGTGTCGCTAAGCTGAAATTTTATTAATAGAAAATTTTATTTTAATGTTGTTTGTCATTAATGAGGTTGGAAATATTAAACCTTGATACAAACCATGGAGTTAAAATTCTTTATATAGATTATTTATCCTAGAAAACCATGGGGGCAACCCTCAACCCAAGGTAATATGCGTATAATTTGCATCATGTGAACAGATTTTGCTTTTGACAAATGAAATCTCAAACTGAATTGATGATACTTAATTAATAATAGAATAAAACAAATTACTTTTAACCGCAAAATGTGCAACCGTAAAATAATGTACGATGCAAGGACTTGGTCATGGTCTTTTTATTATACTGTTTTAAATTTGGAATAATCTGTATGCAACATGTGAACGATTTGGATTTTCAAGTGATATTTGATGATGATAATAATAATAATAGTTGAACTCAAACTCTTTGAACTGCTGGTAAAGATTTCTCAACCCAGTTGAAAAATACAAGTATCGAGTTTTATTGAAATTAAATATTATACTTTAAAATAAATGAAAATGGTCAAAAAAAAAAAAACAAAAAATTATGAAAAAACTAATAATGTATGATTGACCAAGAGGAGCACTTAGTCTTGGTCGTGTTATAATACTGATGACAACTTGGACTTTTTCCGGCTGTTTAGTTGTAAATTGCATTCAATATAATAAATGCTTTTTTATATAGATTGTTTTATATAATTAATTCAAGTTTTAGTTGTTTTTTTTTTTTTTTTTTTTTTTTTATAAGTAACGCGGGTTAAAGGAAGAAGGAGAATAAAAAAAAGTTTTTATTAAGAAAGTTATAAAGCAAAAGAGTTTGATATGTCTATGTTTTTATAATTTGGGAGTTTAAATTTTATGTACCATCTGTTTTTTAAATGTTATTAAAACCGGACTGGACAATAAATCGGCAAAGCTACTGGTTCATGGTTGAACTCAACTGAATTTAAAGGAAAATTGCATCAAAATTTTTATTCTTTGGAAAAATATTATGTATATATTATTATTATCAGGTATGTTAGGAATAATTATCATTTTGGCATATACTTAATGTTTTCTTTTATCATTTTTCTAATTAAAATCTATCAAAAAAATAAAAAAAAGAAAAAAGATTTTTCTATTATTCATAACAAACGGGCTGCTTAGGCCTAAAGTCTAACCGAAAACAAATGAAGTAATTAGATTAAAAGGATATGGGTTTTTTCTTTGGTTGCAGAAAAATATGAAGATACAGGTCTAATTTTAGGGTTTACAATTTTTTTTCCAGCAAAAAGGACCAAGTATAAATTAATTGAGAGAAAATCGGGTTGTGATTGGTTCATCGGTTTTTCTCGGTTTATACCGGTCAGATCCGGCCATTCCGATCCGTTTTGATAACATTAAATTTTGTAAGCCCTTCAAATGATATTGATTTAAACAATTATGGCAATCTTTTTTCCTTAGCACTGTTGTAGATGTGTGGGAATGAATCCCACATCGGAAATAAATGAGACTAAAGAGTAGTATATAAGTGGTATAGATTGAACATTAACACAAACCAATTGGTTTTGTGTTATATGGGCTCAACCCCACTGATATGCTCACTCATCCAATTAAGCCCAACACTCTCAAGGCCCATGGAGTCTCTTTATGGTATCAGAGCAAAAAATGTTTCACAGCCGAAAAGATCATGGGCCCGTGTTTAAATGTCCTGGTGGAGTTTGGACTAGTAGTGAAAACTAGACCCGTTGATGATCTTGGACCTCAGAGGATGTAGGCCAAGGAAAGTTTGACAAGTGACAACTGGTCCAGCCCAGTTGCACTTAAGGGAGAGTGTTGTAGATGTGTGGGAATGAATCCCATATTGGAAATAAATGAGATCAAAAAGTAGTATATAAGTGGTTCAGATTGAATCTTAACACAAGCCAATTGGTTTTGTGTTATATGGGCTCAACCCCACTGACATGTTCATTCATCTAGTCAAGCCCAATACTCTCAAGGCCCACAGAGTCTCTTCAAGCGCAGTGTTTAGAACCAATTCTTTAGAAGAAAAGAATTGGATTTAAGTGATGAAACTGAATTGAATTTATATCTCAATTCAATTCTTTTTGGAAAGCTCTTTAACATGAAAGAATTCAATTTCTCAATAATGAATTCAATTAACATGTTTCAAAATATGCTTTCTATTGAAGACATTTCCACTTCTCCCAAATAAAAGCCTAAAGATTTCATTACAGCTTAGTTAAAACATGGTAGAATTTAATTCTTAAAAAAAATAAAAATTCCAAACATAAAATTTGATAAAATAGAAATAAATTGAATTAAATTCCATCTATATTGTGGTTTCAAACACAGTGTAAAGTTTTGACTTCTAGGTGAAGAGAAAGTAAAATAATAATAAAAAAAAAGGTTCAACTTGATATGCTGAGAGAATTGTTCAAGATAATGACTGTGAAAAGAGATAGAAGGGATTACTAATCGAGTAAAATTAGCGGTGAATCAAATCTGATGGTATTGAAAAAAAAGGTTTAATAACGTAGAATAGTTAAAAAAGTTTACTATCATTGTAACAAAAAAATTTGACTATGTAGTGGTGTCTGTGGAAAAATTCAGAAAAGTAAGTACGATGACTAGACTCATGATAGTTATTGGTGATAGGAATATGTGTATATTAGGAATTAATATTATTGTACAAAGGACACTCTTGTCAATTCTTCACATGTACTAGGGTATAAATACCCAATGTAAATCAATCTAAGGAAGGGTTTCACATCATTCTCACATGGTATCAGAGTTTCAAGGCCTCATAGCTGAAAATCCCTAGACCTAGCCGTCCCCCTCAATTGTTCCAGCCGTCTTTCTTGTTCTTCCTTCTTGTTTCAGCCAGCCGTCCTCCTTCTTTTCTTCAAACCCTAATCAGCATTCATGGCAACCATTAGCGCCCCTCTTGATTCGATTGTTTCTGTTGGAGATGTGTCTCTCTCCCTTGCAGCCGCTCCTCCTCTTCCATCGTTGGCCACACAGCTGCCAACTAAGTTAACCAGCTCCAATTTCTTGTTATGGAAGACACAAATTCTTCCAATGATTAAAGGGAGTGGCCTTGACGGACATCTTGATGGGAGCGACCCTTCTCCAATCGAATTTCTTGACAATGGCGCCAAGAATCCAGCCCATACATTATGGCATCGCAGAGATCAACAGGTACTTTGTTGGATTCTTAATTCTATTTCCGAATCAATTTTGCCTCAATTGGTTGGTGTAACTACGGCTAGGGCAGCTTGGGCAAAATTGAATGTTTCTTATGCATCCGGGTCTCGGTCTCAAATATGGGAATTACGTAGTCGTTTACATAGCTTAAGACAAGGGAATGATGAAATTGTTGTGTATTTACAGCGTGCTAAGAGCATTTTTGATTTGTTGTTGGCTTTGGGTAGTAATATTCGTGAAGAAGATTTAGTTGAATCTATTATTGAGGGATTAAATGACAATTATGATGCATTTGTGAGGGCTGTTGAAATAAATATGGAGTCCGTTTTATTCGATGATTTGTATGGAATGCTGTTGATAGAAGAAAGAAAATTAAATCGTAGAGTTAATCGGGAAAATTCAGTCCCGTCCGCACACGTGACGGTGAGGTAGCAAGGTAACGCTGCAGGTGGCTTTTTTGGGCAGAATTCCGGGTTTCATGGCGCCGGTAGGGTGCGTGGATTTGGCCGTGGAGGCCGTGGTCATGGGAGACAGCAGCAGCAGTTTGGTTTCAGTCCGAATAATGGTTTCAGTCAGAATAATCGCAGCAATGTTCATCAAAATGGGAACTCTTTTTCACATGGTAATTTTTCAGCGTCAGTTGGGTTTGATGTTACAATAGTGGTGTGCCATAATTGCAAGGGGAATGGCCATTATGCACGCCAATGTCCTTCACCAAGATTAAATACTCCGCAAAACCGAAATCCCCAAACCAACCATACCACCCTAGCACCTCACTCATCCGCCTCTCAACCTTGGATCATGGACACCGGTGCCACTCATCATCTCACATCTGATATGGGAAACCTGGCACTTCATTCCGATTACACCGGACCGGAGGAAGTTCTTTTGGGTAATGGCTCTAAACTTCAAATTTCTCATACTGGTCAATCTCTTTTTCATACTTCTGATAGGCCTTTGCAACTCTCTAATATTTTGCATGTTCCACAATCTAATTCTAATCTTATATCTGTTTCAGCTCTTACTAATCATAATGATGTTTCTGTGGAATTCTTTAACAGTTGTTTTGTTGTGAAGGACCTGAAATCCAGGAAAATAATCTATCAAGGGCCGAATAGAGGGGGCCTATACACTATTCCAGAAATTTCAGCCTCGTCGCCCCGGATTCATCTCACGTCTCTCTCCACCTGGCATGCCCGCCTTGGACATGCTGCGTTGCCCATTGTCCGCCGTGTTCTTCATCAACATGCCCTTCCAGTATCGAGTAACTTGGAGTCATTTTGTTGTCCTAGTTGTTCTGTTAGCAAGAGTCATAAACTTCCTTTTGTTGAGTCTAGTTTTCAGGCCAAGCGGCCTTTGGAACTTATTTGTTCGGATCTTTAGGGTCCTTCCCCTGTTAAGTCTTTTGATAATTTTTCATACTATATATTATTCTATGATCACTATAGCAAGTTTTGTTGGATTTATTTTCTGAAATATAAGTCTGAAGCTCTTTCTGCATTTATTAAATTTCGGTCTTTGGTGGAAAAACAATTTGAGTGTTCTATTAAATTTTTTCAATCAGATTGGGGTGGGGAATTTCAGCCCATCTCTTCATACTTGTCTCAGCATGGTATACAGCATCGTGTGTCCTGTCCGCACACCCCTGAACAGAATGGGTGTGCGGAGAGGAAACATCGCCACATAGTAGAAACGGGTCTTGCTCTCTTATCACATGCCAAATTGGACAAATCTCTCTGGACCTTTGCCTTTGACACTGCTGTATATTTAATTAATCGCATGCCCACTAAATTGCTCAATTTTCAGTCTCCATTTGAGAAATTGTTGCTGTGTCCACCTGATTATTCTTTTCTTCGTGCATTTGGCTGTCTATGTTATCCATGGCTTCGTCCGTATTCTACTTCTAAACTTGATTTTTGCTCTCGTCCTTGTATCTTTGTTGGTTATAGCCATTTACACAAAGGTTATCATTGTTTGGATGTTTCCTCTGGTAAAACTTTTATCTCACGCCATGTTATTTTTGATGAACAGGTTTTCCCATATTCAGAGAT
This sequence comes from Euphorbia tirucalli, assembly GCA_039660915.1. Lineage (NCBI taxonomy): Eukaryota > Viridiplantae > Streptophyta > Magnoliopsida > Malpighiales > Euphorbiaceae > Euphorbia > Euphorbia tirucalli. Next base: position 68,766,649 of record CM077632.1, read on the forward strand.
GACTCGGCACCATGATTCCTTGGAAACCACCTCCATCACCAATCCAATCCTTCTCCTACCACCTGTGTCCGATGCCCCCGTGTTGTCCCAACCAAGTCCAGCTAGCCACCAGCCCTCCCCCACTTCCAGCCCGCCCACACAACCCCACCCGCTTAACCCAACCGACCCGCCCATCAGTGCCACACTCCCTACCAACCCGCCCCAACCTGACCCGCCTTCCATTACCCAAACCAACCCGCACCAACCTGACCCGTCACACACAACCATACCCACCTCACCCAACCCGTCCTCCACTGAACCGACCCGCCAACCACCAGCCCCACCCAGCCGTTGCAACGACTCCACCCTTTCTTCCCCCAATGGCATTCCTCTTGTTGTGGACCTCACTAATTTTTCTACAGCAGTAGCAAACCCTCCTCAGCCCCCACGTGTGCCTCCTTCAACTCGCATGGTCACACGTTCCCAAACCGGGAACTTAAGACCAAGAGCTTTGCACACCCAAATTTAGGAGGTGGACGCTACAACTTATTCTGAAGCTGCTAAACATGCACACTGGAGGACCGCTATGGCAGATGAATATAATGCCTTAATTAGGAATGGTACATGGGAATTAGTGGTTGCACCTCCAAATGCTAATGTGATAGGGTGCAAATGGGTTTTCAGAACTAAACGGAAAGCTGATGGCTCGGTTGACAGATATAAGGCCAGGTTGGTTGCTAAGGGCTAACATCAACGCCCCGGTATGGATTTCACCGACACATTTAGCCCCGTTGTCAAACCTACCACAATTCGACTTCTCCTTGCCATTACTGTGTCTCTCTCTTGGCAAGTGTTACATCTTGATGTCTCCAATGCCTTTCTTCATGGTGATCTCGAGGAACAGGTTTTTATGCAGCAACCCACAGGTTTTGTTGACCCAACTCGTCCATCTCATGTGTGTGCTCTTCATAAGTCTCTTTATGGTATAAAACAATCTCCCCGAATGTGGCATAAGCGGCTTACTTTGGCATTGATTCAGTTTGGTTTTCGGTGCTCCAAGGCTGATATCTCTCTGTATGTTTATCGTTCTGGTTCTGCAGTGATCTTTTGCCTTATCTATGTTGATGACTTATTGTTGCTTGGTGATGATACTGGCTTACTTCAGTCATTGATTACTTTCTTGCAAAGTCAGTTTGCTATTAAGAATTTGGGACGGGCTCAATATTTTTTGGGTCTTGAGTTGCAATGGGAGAATAAATTATTGTATGTGAATCAACAGAAGTATATCAAAGACTTGTTGCTCAAATCGGATATGGCTAGTTGCAAACCGATTAATACTCCTGCATGTGTTTCTACTAAGCTCTCGGCCACTGAGGGGGATGCACTGATAGATGGATCACTTTATCGCAGTATTGTGGGAGGACTTCAGTACTTAACCGTTACAAGACCAGACATTGCCTTTGCAGTTCATAAGGTTGCTCAGTATATGCATGCTCCCACTGACATCCACTGGCAAGCAGTCAAGCGCATCTTGCGCTATCTTCAGGCTACAGCTACGCATGGTTTGGTATTCCGTCAAAGTTCCATATCTCGGCTTCATGGGTTCTCTGATTCTGATTGGGGTGGTGACTCGGATGATCGTCGATCCACCACAGGTTTTGCTATTTTTCTTGGTGCAAACTTGATTTCATGGGTATCTAGGAAACAGCGCACAGTTTCTCGCTCTTCCACGGAGGCCAAATATCGTGCCTTGGCTACTACCACTTCTGAGCTATCTTGGATCATGATGCTTCTATCTGATATTGGTTTTTCGCTAGCCAGTTCCCCCACGCTTTGGTGTGACAATCTTAGCGCTACCTACCTCACTGCTAATCCCATTTTTCATTCTCGGACAAAGCACCTGGAGATTGATTTTCACTTTGTACGTGAGAGGGTAGCCTCCAAGTCTCTCTATGTTCGTTATCTTCCCACAGAGTCCCAGCTTGCTGACCTTCTCACTAAGGCGTTGCCCAAGCCACGTTTTCTTTCCTTGCGCGACAAGTTGAGCATTGGTTCTCTCCCTGCTCAACTTGCGGGGGTGTGATAGGAATATGTGTATATTAGGAATTAATATTATTGTACAGAGGACACTCTTGTCAATTCCTCATATGTACTAGCCAATGTAAATCAATCTAATGAAGGGTTTCACATCATTCTCACAATTGGTATTTCGAAAATATATTCTCATTTTTATGGTGTTTTTGTAAAAACTTTTACAATTTTAAGTGTTATGTCAATCTAGTTGAGCCCGATTCAACTCATAAATAGGTCTAACAAGGAAAAAAAAATGTTCGATAAAGAATGTAACAAATTTAATTTTGATTTATTAGCTATATAATGTGATTTATGTTGGAAAATTAATTAATATACTTAAAAACTTAAGCTGATAAATAAAACTAAAAGTATAATGACAACAATTTGAATTGAAGACAGACGCATCCATAGACAGCCTCATATCTTCAACAAAAAGAATCGATTACTTGTAAATTGAAGTAATAGTTCCAAAAATTTATTTGCTAATATTAAACCCTTAAAAAAAAAAAAAAACACAGTAATAAGAAAAAGAAAGAGAGATAGCTTAAATAAAATTAATGTTACTAATTAAGACTAATTAAGCTGATCGGTTAAGCCTTCCTCTGCCATTGCTTTGATATCCTGTGCTAAACTTTGGTGATGCTGAAGGTTTGGTATTGGCAATTGGTGTTAAATATTCTTGTTTCTTGTGAGAGGGGCCATCCTCGTTATCCTCTAATAACTCAAAAACATCTCTTATAAGTTTTTGTGCTTCCTCCATACCTTCTTCTAGCTTCTTTATTTTTTGACTCAGCTTCTCCTTAAGCCCATCTTCCTGTAATATACAATTATAATTTGTTATATTTATGATTGACTTGACTGAACGAATTACATATCAGAATGACTAAATTTTATTTTAGGAGTGTTTGACCTAACAGTATGAACGAGTATATATATAGGGTTGAACTTTTGTAACGCAAAACTATTTTACTTGTATTAAGGCTCGATTTACACCATTTTTATGTTACTCTATTTATTTTCATTGTAGAATCTCCAATAGTATATTTGTGTTCATTTATGGGGACTCCTTCATCAGTACTTGGAAGCAGAATAAAGAGTAGTATCTATAAGTTGTGTAGATTGAATATTAACAAAAGTTAATTGGTTTTATGTTACATGAGTCAAATCCCACATATATTCTCACTCATGTAATCAAGCCAAGCCAGCACTCTCAACGTCCACAGAATATGTAAATGGCTTAAGTTTTTGAGTTAAATACAGTTACATGATATGCTACAAGAGCAGAAGAAATCGTGGCGGTTGGGAATCCTGCATCCGTGTTTAAAGACTTAATGGAGTTTGGACTAGTGGAAATATTAGACTTGTCAATGACCTTGGACCTTACAAAGAGATGAGTCAAGAAATATTTGACAAGTGATAACTGGTTCTGGCTTGAAAAACCATATTGAAAACTAAAGATTATCATCTATAAACGTTAGAAAATAAGTCTTAGTCAATCGATTTTACATTACGTTCGTATATGTTAACTTCTGCAATCAAATTCAGCACTATAATAGGCGCACTGTGTATTTTCATTGACAATCAATAAATATATATGTTGGGGAGGGAATCAGATTTATATACCTGGTGCTTGTCTGGTGTTGATCTGTTGCGTTTTTTTGAGTTGTTTGTGTTCGCATTACCATTTGAGGGACTAGACGCCATGGATGAGATCAGTAAGAGAGGTGTCTGACCTTGAGCTGCAGTGCAGGTAGAAGATTTTCATATATATAGCCACCACATGCACTTGAAATTCGATTAATTTAATTAATATATACTCAACTCTATAACATGCGTCGGTGAGGAGTCACTATTCTCCAATATATTCATTGAATATGCCTCGAGATTCGAGTGTACATTATTCACAATAATAAATTAAAATATTTTAAGAGAACAAAATTCAATGGTAAAAAAAATTCATTTAAATTTAATAATATTTTTTTAAAAATAAATATTCAGTTGAATTATTGGTCAAACTTTCGTGTACATAAATAAATGTGTAATAAATCAAATAAATAAATATATAAAAAAATTAACAAAAAGTACTGAAAATATATCGCATCAAACCAAAGAAATCCCCTTTAAGTTGAAGAATCTCTTGTTGAGCCCAACACCCCGTATAGCACTAGAATATATGACAGGTGCGGAGTAAATATATGTCTCTCTAATTATAAGGTTCAAGGTTCGGCTTTCTCTAAAAGTATATGCTACACTCTTAGTAAGAATGAGAATTTTAATATTTATTTGATGTGTGCATTTTATTTTGTTTTATATATTTAGGATGACATCTAGAAAGATATTATTTTTTTATTTTTTTATGAAAGATTATTATTATTATTATTATTATTATAGAATGATAGATATTAATTATAGAATGACCAAGACTTTAGGAATTTTTGTTTTGTCATAGAAAAACCTTATTAAATGATAGATATTATTTTGTCACATGCATTTTTTTTCCTATTTTATGGTAGGTATTAGTTAGTGAAATCTGAGAATTTTAATATTTATGTGACATGTGCATTTTATTTTGTTTTATATATTTAGGATGACATCTAGAAAGATATTATTTTACTATTTTTTTATGAAAGATTATTGTTGTTGTTATTATTATTATTATTATTATTATTATTATTATTATTATAGAATGATGGATATTAATTATTGAATGACATGACTTTAGGAATTTTTATTTTGTCATAAGAAAAATCTTATTAATTGATAGATATTATTTTGTCACATGCATTTTTTCCTATTTTATGGTAGGTATTAGGTAGAAAGTGAAATCTCTTTATCATATTATTTGATTTCCTTCTCATTTTTACGCTACCTCGACAAAATAAATATTAAAACTTTAGAGACTAAGCAAATTAATAAATGTGTTAAAAACTATTAATTCTTGAAATTTTAATTATTAAGCAATTCTTTTTTTTTATTAATAAAATGTCTTGCATTAAACAGTCAAAGTGGCTAAATCAGACTCAATACAAGGAAGGACAAACGAGGGAACATGCTTAACTAGAATAATGAGGTGGGTGTTTTTATAACCCCATTTGGCTAGGCTATGAGCCACAAAATTAGCCTTTCTACCCTCAAAAGAGAAGGAGATCGACTCAAAATACCATGTCAGAGTAAGAATATCCTCTACAACTGAACCCAAATAACCAAACAAGATTGAAGACCCGATACAGGCATCCATTGCCCCACTGCAATCCGATGCAACAATGAGTCTCCTAAAACCTACTTGAAGGGAAAAATCCAACCCAATCCATATACTCAAGAGTTCAGCATGCAAAACAGACAAACACTTACCAATTGGAGCATTTCCGGATAGCAAAACACTGCCTTTGTTATCTCGAACAGAACTAGTAAAGCAATTAGAACATTTCTCATCAGCCGCTACATCCACATTCAGTTAGAAGAGATCAACACCTGGCGGAGACCATACCTTACGCTCGGGCACAACAACATTCAACAAAGTACTACCATTGATAGATCTTGCAGCCATATTTTCTACCAAAGAAATCAACCTCTTCAAATCCAATCTCGTATCACCATGCATAACTCTATTTTGTTCAAACCATAGAGTCCACACAACTAAACAAAAAACGGCTCAATCCTGCACAACCAAAGAGTTGAAAATAGTCCCAAACCAGTCAAGGCATGTTATCCCTCTCACTTTGTATACTTTAAGGATGGAAATTGTTGCTTTCCACAAGCTTTTAGCTATGCAACAGTCCCGAAAAGGATGAAGCAAGAAGTCTTCCCCTTTTCCACAAAGCAAACACTCAACATCGCAGCTGAGCTTCCTTTTCTGCAGCACTGATTTATAAGGGGGAATATTTGAAGCAGCTCCCCACATACAGTGTAACACCTTCGGTTGCACCTGAACATGCCAGAATATTATTAAACAATTTTTGAAATATTATTGAACATCAACTTAAACCTTTTTTTTAATAAATTTACACATGAGAACACAAACAAGGCAAACACACAAATAGGATATCATCCATATAAATAAGGCAAAACACAAACAAGCCAAGATGAACAATAAAGTATAAGGATGTATTAGCCTTAAAACCACTGAAGCCAAAACAAATTAATGCAATAGTGAGACATTTGTGCCATTGACGAGGAGCCTGCTTCAAACCATACAACGATTGGCACAATTGACAAACATAATCGGGGTAATTAGGGTTAACAAATCCGGGTGGTTATTGCATAAAAACTTTCTCATCCAACAAACCATGCAAGAAGGCATTTAAGACATCTAAATGTTACCCAATGCCGAGACACTGCAAGTTAGAGCAATAATCGAAGGGTGCCAGGTTTGACAACTAGGCTAAAAGTGTCATGAAAATCTATTCCAGGGCATTGATGATAACCCTTAGTAACTAATCGGGTTTATACTGATCGACAGACCCATCAGGCTTCCTTTTAATATAAAAAATCCAGCGACAACCCATCAAATTTTGTGTGCTAGTAGGCGGAACCAATTCCCAAGTTCCATTTTTCACTAAGGCCATACATTTCTCGGCCATAGTTGCTCTCCATTCGGGTATTTTTACTGCTCCCACATGACTGGCTGGCTCGGTATGAATAAAAGCAACAGTATGCATTGAGAAGGGTTGTTGTGGTTTCAGATTACCCGTTTGTTAACGAGTGACCATGCGATGCTGTTTTTGACCCGAAAGAGCAGCCACGTTATCATTGATAGGACCAAGAAATGTATCCAAATCAACAACCAAGGATAATCGTTGGTCAGTAGAATCAGATTCGGGAACTGGAGTGTGAGACACAACCCGAGATGGCAAGGTAGAGGATTGGACATCTGCATTAGGCATTAATTGCGGTGGGGATTGTATGATAGCATTTATCCGAGAGGGTCTGGTCATTTCAGAGGGTGAAATCAGTGAGGAAGGTAACGGTTGGCTTAGGAGAACTAGATTTGTATCATTTTATGGAGCTGATGGTGTAGGTGAGTATGTCGGGTTTGTGGGCAGTAAAGATGCAGGTATCATGGGCTGTTATATAATGGGCAGCGACATGGTATCATTGTTGGATGGGTTGTGGGAGTTCACATCCTCTAATTTCAAACTTGGGAACACTTGTTCATCAAATAAAACATAGCGTGAGATATAAACATGACCAGAGGATTGAAACAATTATAGCCTTTATGCAATCTACTATAACCCAAAAAAATACAAGCAATAGAGCAAGGTTCCAATTTGTGTTTAGAGTACAATCAGAGCCAAGGATAACAAAGACAACCAAAGGCACGTAACAATGAATAATCAGGGACTTGACCAAATAATTTATGATATGGAGTATCAAAGTTAATGGTGGAAGGGGGAACACGATTAATAGTATAAATAACAGAGAGAATGCAACAGCCCAAAATTTAATCAGTAAATGACAATGATGCAATAATGCCAAACCACTTTCAACAATGTGACGATGTTTATGTTCTGCACATCCATTTTAGTCAGGGATATATGGACAGGAAACCCTTTGAGTGATGCCATGCTCAGTTAAATATTTAGTGAGAGCTTGAAATTCCCCACCCCAATCAGCTTGAAACATTTCAATTGATGTATTAAAATATTTCTCAACAAGTGTGTGAAAGGCAATAAAGGTAAGTAATACTTCAGACTTCTTTTTGAGAAAATAAATCCAACAAAATTTAGTGAAGTGATAAAAAATACCACATAATAAGAGTATCCATAAAAAGATTGAATTGGTGCAGGACCCCATATATTAGCACAAATTAATTCAAGTAGTGCAGATGCTTGGAAATTGGAATGTGAGAACGGCAATTTATGCATTTTGCTAGTCGAACAACATTACACAATTGAACATTAGAAGAATTAGAATAAGAAATTTTATTATTAGCAAGAGTTTGTTTAACAATTGAGAGAGTATCCTCCACGTAGGACCGAATCACTCATGGAAATGTCACAGTTATTTTAGGTAACATATAATTATTATTTTCACTTTTCATGACATGATATATATGTATATATAATTTGTTGTAACAATAACAAATTTTAGGAAATCGATAAGTTGATGAATCACTACGAGTGGAAGCCAAATAATTACTGATAGAGATATGGTCAAAGATACTAATTAGCAATTATAATAATTGTATATATCAAGCCTTGATTGCCTCCTGTACAGATTACTTTCCTTGTGTACAAAAGTTACGATAATTGTAATTATTCCTATTAATACAATGCCAATCTCAACCAATAAGTCAAGGTGAGATAATTTCTAAGAGCCTCAAGGCTAACACCACTAGATTTTTTCTTTCAAATGGCCAATACAAGCAGTGCTGCTCTTGTCTCCTTTTCACCAAGTATCACACAACAAATGCCAACAAAACTTGATTCAATGAACTATGTCCTATGGAGAACTCTCATCCTCCCACTGATTTCTGGAAGTGATTTGGAACTGTCATGGAACCAATTGACCTAAAAGCTTAAGCTGATAGGTAAGGCCCAATCATAGCTTTTATTATTATCTCTGACACTCCCCCGCACGCGAATGCCCCTTGGGCTTTAAGCGTGTACAACACATGCCCACCTTGCCATGTATTAAATTTTTAATCAACAAATGGAGTTGCCAGGATTCGAACCCTCGACCTCTAGGTCTAAGCTGCTCTAATACCATGTCATGGAACCATTGAACCCAAAAGCTTAAGCTGATAGGTAAGGCCCAATCATAGCTTTTATTATTATCTCTGACAGGAACATCATGTCGATGGTAGCTCATAGGAACCAGCTGAGATTCTAGCCGAGGGAGTGCTAATCCGACACATAAGTCCTGGTCCCGTCAAGATCAATAAGTCTTAACATTAATTTTGACCTCTTATTCAGTTTCAATTTTACCACAGATTGTAGGAGTAAAAATCACGCGTGAAGCATGGATGAAACTTCAGACTACGTATGCTTCAAGGTCAAGAGCCCATACAAGAGACCTGAAGCAACAACTACATCGCTTGAGGAAAGCAGATTCGGAGTCCATTACTAACTATGTGTAGCGTGTCGAAACAATTGCGACAGATTGGCGTCATTACAATCTCCAGTGACCAATACAGATTTGGTCGATGCAACATTGGATGGGTTATAAAGAGGACCCTTTCATGATTTTATTCAAACATATGAAACAACTATGAGCCAAGCTACCTTCTATGATTTGTATGGCATGTTACTTACCAAGGAATGTCAATTAAAAAGGGTAGTCAAATTGGAATCAGACCTTAATGCACCAGCTGTGCACTACACAGCTACCTGTCAACAACATATGACTCATGGAAAAGGCCGAGGTCGGTCTGACCAATACCATTTTCCCTGACAGCCCACACCGTCCCTTCTCCTACCTATCAATCACAAGTTACTACTCAGTTTGCATAGGTAGATTTAACCACTATAGTATGTTTCAATTGCTGCAGAGCCGGTCACTACAAGTCCCAATGCCCATCACCATAATTTGCACAACGAAACAGCCCCTCACTGAGCTCTCATCACACCACTCTCTACCAAAACAGCCAGCCTTGGATCATGGACAGCGGGGCTATGCATCATCTCACTTTGGAACTTGAAAACCTCAACCTGCTCTCCGAATATTCCGGACCCGAGGAGATTCAATTAGGTAATGATTATTCTTTGCCTATCAAACATGTTGGTGAATCTCATATTCCAGCTTCACATACCACTTTAAAATTATATAAGATGTTACACGTGCCTAATTCTCATTCCAATTTGATTTCAATAAGCATACTAACCAAAACTAATGATGTTTCTGTTGAATTCTTTAATGATTTTTTTCTATGGTGAAAGACCTGAATTCCAAAAGAGTGATCCTTCGAGGCCCAAATAAAGATGGGCTCTACCCTATGCCGTAACATCTCCCCTCTATACAGGTCAATTTGGCGTCTCTTTCCACATGGCATGAACGGCATGGCATCCTATGTTTCCAATTATTTCTAGAGTCTTGAAAGAAAATAAATTGAGTTTGCTAATAATGCTAATCAAGTTATTTGTCCCAATTGTGCGGTTAGCAAGAGTCATTGGTTGTCTTTTCCTATTTCTACAACCCAAGTTTTGGGTCCTTTAGACCTAATTTGCTCGAATTTATAGGGACCAGCACCGGTCCAATCTCATGATAATTTTTCATATTATTTACTGCTTTATGATCATTGTAGCAAATATGCATGGATTTATTTCTTGCAATACAAATCTGAAGTCCAAAGCACCTTTGTGAAATTTCAATCTGTGGTTGAGAAATATTTTGGGAGGAAAATTAAAATGTTTCAATCCGATGGGGGTGGGGATTTGTTGCCATGAAATCATATCTTTCTAATAATGGAATCCAACATAAAGTTTGATGCCCTTACACACTCGAACAAAATGGAAATGCAGAAAGAAAACACCAACATATTGTTGAAACCGGATTATCATTGTTAAGCCATGCCAAATTACCCATGTGTTTTTGGTCTAATGCCTTTGAAACAGTAACTTATTTAATTAATCGCATGCCAACCCCTCTTCTCAACTTTTCCACCCCATATCAAAAATTATTCAATGACATGCCTAATTATTTGTTGCTTCATACTTTTGGATGCCTTTGTTATCCTTGGTTATGTCCTTACATGTCTCATAAGCTGCATTTTCGATATCGTCCTTGTGTTTTTCTTAGATATAGTCGAATTCATAAAGGCTATTGTTGCTTTGATCCCTTGTCTCATAAAATTTATGTCTCACGCCATGTTGTTTTCAATGAGCGTTGTTTCCATATCCGGAGTTGCAAGCCCCACTGGTCCATGATCCGCAAATGCCAACCACTAAAGGACCTCTATAGACATTTCCAAGCCCACAAATAATTGATCCATCATATTCTCACCAATCTACCCATCCCCATCACAATCAAGACCTAGCCCAGAACCGTACCAACCGGAATCGGTTTGACCAGATATAGCTTGACCCAAACCTGGTCATTTCCCAAAGTACAAGCCCACATACCCCATCAAACACTAACCCACAACAACCTGCCGACCCACCAAACAGACCCCTCCAGCATCCTCCCCTGGACTTCCACTTGTTGTTGACTTGAACTCTTTTCCCAGTTCCGAACATACTCAACCGGTTTAGTTAATGGTAACCAGAGCACAAACGAGCAAACTCAAACCAAAGGTGCTTAATACGGTGGTTACCACCTCAAAACCTATATGTTACACCAAAGCCTTTAAAAGTCCTCATTGGATGAAAGCCATGGCAGATGAATTCTCAGCCTTAATATCCAATGGTACATGGGAATTGGTTATGACTAGTGTGCACCAAACATTGTTGGTTGTAAATGGGTCTTCAAAACAAAGTTGAAAGCAGATGGGACTATTGAGTGCTATAAAGCGCGCCTTGTTGCCAAAGGATTCCATCAACGGTTGGGTATGGACTTTCACAACACTTATAGTCCAATCATTAAACCCAAAACAATTCGACTCCTATTGTCATTGGCAGTATCTAATGGCTGGTTTGTTTTACACTTGGATGTCTCTAATGCCTTTCTCCATGATGATCTTGATGAACCGGTCTATATGACCCAACCACCGGGTTTTTTTTATCAACACTACCCACACCATATGCAAACTTAAAAAATCATTATATGGCTTGAAGCAACCTCCACGCATATGGCACCGATGGCTTACACAAGCTCTTATGTCATATGGCTTTTATTGCTCCAAAGCTGATATTTCATTGTATATCCTACGCCATGGGAACTTGTTGCTATTTTGTTTGATCTATGTAAATGATATCTTGATTCTCGACCAAGACAAATCTAAAGCTCAACGACTTATTGATTTTTTGCAATCTCAATTTGCAATTAAAAATCTCGGTCAAGTTCAATATTTTTTGGGCATTGAAGTTATTTGGCATTCTCAGGCATGAATCTATCACGACGTAAGTATATTTATGACCTTCTCTCTCAGGCCAAGATGATTGATTGTAAAGCCGTAGCAACACCAGCAAATGCCATTGAAAAACTATCTAAGGATAGCGATCCTACATCCACCGATGCCACTTTATATCGGAGTCTCGTTGGCAGACTCCAATACTTGACTATTACTCGGCCGAATATTGCCTACTCGGTTCACAAGGTAGCACATTCATGCATGCTCCTACTACCTTACATTGGCAAGCACTTAAACGCATATTACAGTACTTGAAAGGCACTGATGCATTTAGCCTATGGTTTTAGCCTCAACCATGCACAACATTAAATGGTTTTTCGGACTCCGATTGGGGTGGAGATGTAGATGATCGAAGGTCCACATCCGGATATGGCATCTTCCTTGGGCAAAATCTAATCCCTTGGACCTCTAAAAAGCAAAAGACTGTCTCAAGGTCATCTACTAAAGCCGAGTACCGGGCCCTAGCCATAACTACATCCAAGTTAGCTTGGATTGAAATTTTTTTAAATGAAATTGGTTTTCCACTAAAACGAGCTCCCACACTGTGGTGTGATAATCTAAATGCCACGTATCTAATGGCCAATCTGGTGTTCCACTCTCGCACCAAACATCTGGAGCTTGATTTTCATTTCGTCCAAGAACAGGTAGCAGCACGTCAAGTGTTTGTCAAATATATATCTACAGATGACTAAGTGGTCGACATACTCACCAAGCCACTCCCTTGGCCCCAGTTCCTAGTCCTTCGTGACAAGTTGGCTGTTTTTCCAAACCCAGCTCAACTTGTGAGGGAGTGATAGAGATATGGTCAAAGATACTAAGTAGCAATTATAATAATTGTATAAATCAAGCCCTGATTGCCTCCTGTACAGATTACTTTCCTTATGTACAAATGTTACAGTAATTGTAATTATTCCTATTAATACAACACCAATCTCAACCAACAAGTCAAGGTGAGATTATTTCTAATTACCATCTCCTTTAATTATGAACTCACATTTAAGGTGACATATCATTCTCATTTTTCAAATATTATCTCATTTTGCTCTTTGATTTTCAGGTGTTTGATTTTTCTCATTTTTCATACATGTAGATACATAGAGAGAGAGAGAGAGAGAGAGAGAGAGAGAGAGAGAGAGAGTTGGTCTTTCAAGGTGTTAATTCGTGTAAAGAAAATATTTTTGATGCTAAAAAATGTGTTGGAGTGCAGTTATTGGACAAAGTATATCAAACACAAGAGAGTGCTGGATTTATTTTAGATGACATACTTATTTATTATTCTCACATTTCTGATTACATATCATTGTATTACCTAATATTACTCTTTTTGGGCATAACAAAAACATTTTAGGAGATGAAAAAGGTAATGGAGCAACACGGATTGAACCAAAATGATAAATTGATAGAGGAGTATACACCACATGATGGTTTTGTGAAAGAACACAAGCAATTAATGGCAGAAGGGGAGCAATGGATGAGAGACACTGCAAATTCATGCGTGATTGTTGCAGTACTTATTACAACTATAGGATTTGCAGCTGCTATTACAATACCAGGAGGCAATGGAGATGATGGCTATCCACATTTTTTGAAAGAGTCACTTTTCAAAGCTTTTGCTATAGCTAATTCAGTCTCATTGATATCTTCTGCCACTTCGCTACTCGACTTCTTATCCATTCTTACAGTTCGATATACTATCAATGATTTTCGAAGGTCGCCGCCTAACAAGTTAGCCATTGGACTTCCAACACTTTTCATATCAGTAGTGGCAATGATGGTAGCCTTTGCTCTATCCATTTTTTATCATTTTCAAAAATAGTCCTTTAGTGTTTTCTATTGTTATTGCTGCAGTTTCTTCTCTACTAATAATTTTGTTTATTTGACAGCATTGGAGTCTCTTTGTTGATGTCTTGGTGAAGAGACTCCGTGGGCCTTGAGAGTGCTATACTTGACTGGATGAGTGAGCATATAATTGAGGTTGAACCCATATAACACAAAACCAATTGGCTTGTGTTAAGGCCTAATCTACACCACTTATATACTACTCTTTGATCTTATATATTTCCGATGTGAGATTCATTCCTCAACATCTCCAACACTCTCCCTCAAGTGCAACTGTGCCTGGACCAGTTGTCACTTATCAAATATTCCTTGGCCTGTCTCCTTTGAGGCCAAGGTTATTAACGGGTCTAGTTTTCACTACTAGCCCAAACTCCACCTGGACTTTGAATATGGGCCTGGGATCTTTTCGGCTGTCAGGCCTTCTTCTGCTCTGATACTATGAAGAGACTCCGTGGGCCTTGAAAGTGCTAGACTTGACTGGATGAGTGAGCATGTAAGTGAGGTTGAGCCCATATAACACAAAACCAATTGGCTTATGTTAAGGCCGAATCTACACCACTTATATACTACTCTTTGATCTTATATATTTCCGATGTGGGATTCATTCCTCAACATTTCCAACAGTTTCAACCCATACATCCTACTTACTTTTGAAATCCAAAAAAGATCCTTTTTTGCTTTTTAAGGACAAAAAACAAAAATAGAGAATCTCTTCTTTTGTAAGAACTTGTGGAATGGTAATAGTATATACAAACTTCTACCTTGCTTGGTTAAAGATGAAATAAAATTTATATAACACGTTTTATATATATATATATATATATATATATATATATATATATATATACTCATATGAAGAGGGATTAAGCAACTTTCATTAAATATCAAAATCAAGCTTAGTTGTAGACTTGTTTCTGGGTCAGGTTGGATTGGAATAGGCTTGAGTTGAGATTAATGAGGTTACACCTAAAAATGCTAGACTCAAGGACCTAGCTTGGTATTAAATAAGGCGGGGATGGTTCAGGTCAGATTCGAATTTGAAAATCAAATCCCAAGTCTATCGGAATAAATCCACCTTAAAAATTCTAGATATGCCTCTGGGCACTCCTACCAAAATGGTATTTTGAGCTTAACATTACGTAGGCCTCTATCTTCTCTACCTTGGTCTCATGTCCTTGATTTCTTCTTTGCACATTGGCAAGCAACATCTTGGTTGGCCTTTTCAGCTCTCTCTTCCCACCTATCCATTATATCTATAAGTCGACTCATCAAGCTAGTTAGCCAACTATTTGTTTATTCACATGTTTGTTGCCTTATTCCATCTTGATATAGTTTAACACAATAAACATAAACACAAGCACAAATCACATTAAATGTATAGTAAATTAAAGTAAATTCACAGTTATTCAAGTGTTTCACTCAAATTATAGCTTTTTTTTCTTAGATATTCTCACCACTTTGTTCTTTTAATGCGTGTCAAAAACACCCAAAATAATAATTTTCCTACTAAAACTACAATTGATTTGTAAATAGTAGTGAGCAGGGTCGAACCCACAGAGATTGATTGGATTATTTCTCCTAAAATTTAACAAGAAAAGTAAAAAGGGGGTTGTTTATAAATTGCAATTAAAATTTAAAAATAACATAAATGAAATAATTTGATGAAAATCCATATGAGGCAGATTCCAGTTAGAAAGCAGATTCAGGTCTTGAGTCAAACCAACCCATCATCTATCGAATGCAAAGGATAATTTCAATGCATTCAAGTAAATTAGCTATGGCTATCAATAAAGCATGAATCACCTAATCTCTTCTTACGGAATAGACAACCAAGAGATGCTTATTAATTATCTCTATTTAATTGAACAGTTCCAAACAAGCTTCGAAATTTAATTCAATCAAAAACATTAACGCATGAAAGAGACACTAAGTCTACTCAATAATCACACAAGCGAGATTATTTAAAACACATCCAATTTCATCCATAACGTGAATTAAAGACTTGTTCATAATTAACCATGTTATTCGCTACCTAGGTTAAGTGAATTATACGATTACGTATTTAATCACCTAACTAGCAAATCAATCACAAATATATAATTAAATTAAGGATTCAATTAAATCGTGCAAAAGTAATACGAATAGAATGAAATCAATTACTCGAATTAAAGTAGAAAGTAAGAACGGTTGATTTCACAGCTGACTTTACAAGACCGAATTCCTCCTAGCTAGAAAAGAAAATTATCTCTCCATGAGAGAAAGAAAAAAAAACTAAAACTAAAACCTAAAAACTCTCCTACCATAAGAAGAAGAAGACTCCCCCTTATAGAAGTTGGAAAGGGAAAAAAAATAAATCCTAAATAGAATAAAACTCTAATTAGGAAAATTAGAGAATATCCCAAATAGAATTAAAAGCTGATACAAACAAAACAAAACTAATTAGGAAGTCTTGTAATCCTATAAAAATTCCTCAAATTCATAGCTCCCCTTAAGCCAGAATCTTGGTTTATGCATAACAACTTTCTAGACACATTTTAAGGATCAACAGCACTCCATATGCCGTGTTGACAGGTTATGACTTCACAGCTTCAACTTCATTGCACTCTAAGCTCCCAAAATCGGCTCTTTAAGCTCATTTTCAACTTCAAAGTTCCTAGCACGAGTAATAATGCAAAATGATGTAAATCTGCCTAAGTTATCCAAAAATATAGCAATTTAAGCTTATAAACCAAGGTAAATTACATGCATAAAATGCACTTTTCATCTTTTTACTGCTATTCTTCTCTTATATTGTTCTTTAAAATATCCAAATTGGACAAGATGCAACTTTAAAATTTGATTGTTCCAAATTGAATGGAAGTCTACAACTTAAGAAGCAAATAGGTAAACAAAGAACAAATCACATAATTAGCAAATTGATGACAAAAGTAATTTTGACGATCTAGAAAGTAAATGGAATAGAAAAAGGCCAATGAGGATGAGCTCAGCGGTAAATGAAGCGATTCTTGTGGCCCCTACCTGGGTTCGAATCCCACTATTGCTGGTGGAGTCTCTATTGGTGGAATGATGTGTAAGTGCTCTTGTAAGTCCTTCTGTGGCAGTGGGGTTTTCCCTTGCTCCTGGAGATACCCTCTCCCCTGAAATTTTTTTTTAAAGAAAATAAAATGCCAAAGAAGCAAAATAGCACCTTAAAAAAAATATTAAATTTTTAGTCAACGTTTTTGTTTGTTATCTTGATCGCTCTTTTCTTTGACATGCTTCACGATTTTGAATTTTCTTAGGAAGAAACTAATTGATTCTTTTCCCTTTTTTTTTTCTTTTTAACAAGCTTAATCATGATAGAGATAGAGATGTGTGATAAATGTAATTTTCAATTTATGTATAATTGTAAGTCGAATCCTTGTAGGGTTAGGATTCCACTCTTGTATATATACACACTTAATGTCAATACAACAATTAGGTTGCCTCAAGTTTACATGGTATCAGAGCTAGAAAAACCTCAAGAAAAACCCTAACCCTAATCCTAATTTTTTCCGTTGACATCTTACCTAGCAATCCACCGCCGTCTTCATCCTCCATGGCCAACCTCAACTCCAGCTCTCCTTCCATCACGCCGCCGCTCACAGCCACGGCAACTCCAGTTAATTCCGGCGTCCCAAACACATCCATTGACTCCACTCTTGTCTCAATGATTCCTCCTACTCAACAACTTGCAGCTACACCACCTTCATCCATAAACTTTTCCAATCCGTCCACCTTCATCACGAGCAAACTCAATGCATCTAACTTTGCTTATGGAACACACAGTTCATAACTATGTTGAGAGGATGCCGGATGTGGCATCCAATTGATGAGAATGATCCTATTCCGTCAGAGTTTTTGAAGATCAAACTCAGAACCTATTGTATGATATTTGGGACCAACAAAACCAACAAATACTTAGTTGGTTATTTGCGTCAATCGAACCAAGTTTACTGCCATAGGTATTGATGCCCCCACCGCCATTGAGGCTTGGAACCACCTCAATAGAGCCTACTCTTCCGGATCTCGATCACAAATCCGTAATTTACGAGCACAACTTCAGACCCTCAGTCGGGAGAAGACTGAATCCATCACCACTTACACGCTACGTGCGAAGAGTATTAAGGATCAATTAGCATCCTTGGGGTATAGAGTTCAAGATGATGATTTTATTGACTCTGTCCTTGCTGGTTTGGGTGAAGAATACCGTCTCTTTAATCTCACCCTTGAAACTAAAATGGAACCCAATGAATTCAAAGATTTACTTGGACTTTTTTTAACCGAAGAAAGGAATATTGCTAGGCTGAATCTGTAGAAACATACAGCAGTGGCCGACCAATTGCCACCAATGGCAATGCTGGTTGCCCCTCAACAGTCCCCCCATCAGCGTGGCCGTGGCCACCGCGGCAGAGGCAAAGGCGGACTGTACAGGGGATGGGGCAGCGGTAGATTTTTGGACCGGGGCAGCAGCTATTCTTCAGACTTTAGGGGATAGCAGCAGCAAAATTTCAGCACCTCTGGGACTGACTCTCGATCCAATTTCAGGCCTTTTGATCCTCAGACAGTCACATGCCATAATTGTAAAGGTATTGGACATTATGCCAGGGATTGTTCCTCTCCCAATTTCAGCCGAGACACCAACCAAACTCGCCCATCATCCAACCTCGCCACCAGCCATGCTCCGCCACAATCATGGGTAGTTGATTCGGGTGCCTCTCATCATATGACCTCAGAATTGGGAAACCTAAATCTTCACTCTGAATATCAAGGACCTGAGGAAGTTACAATTGGTAATGGCTCCAAACTCTCCATCTCTAGAGTCGGTCACTCCTCCTTCAAAATCGGGAATGAAATTTTTCATATTCATAATATTTTGCATGTCCCTCATTCTTCTCAAAATTTGCTATCTGTTTATGCTTTAACTAATGCTAACCCCGTCTCTGTTGAATTCTTTGCTGACCATTTTTTGATTAAGGATTTGGCAACGGGGAGCATTCGGTACAAAGGCTGGAGTGATAATGGGCTATACTCATTGTGTGCAGCAGCAGTAAAATTGGACTCCTCCACGGGTTCTTCTTCTCCTTCAGCAAACTTAGCATCTATTAATACTTGGCATGATCGTCTAGGACATGCTAATTTTCCTCTTGTTAAACAATTATTGCGATGGAATGAAATTTCTGTTTCTGATTCCAAATATTCTTTGTGCAACTCTTGCTCAATTAATAAAAGTCATAAATTGCCATTTGCTTTGTATAAGTCTGAATCCAAAGCTCCCTTAGATTTAATCTATGCTGATGTTTGGGGGCCAGCCCCTACTGTTTCTGTGGATGGTCTCTTACTATGTCTTATTTCTCGATCATTATAGCAAATACTCTTGGATTTATTTCTTGAAACACAAATCTAATGTAGCTCTTATTTTCAAGCAATTTAAAACACTTGTGGAGAAATACTTTACCAATACCATCAAAGCATTTCAATCCGATGGGGGGGTGAATTTATTGCATTACAACCCTTTTTTCGAGAACATGGCATCACACATAAAATTTCTTGTCCTTATACACCCGAACAAAATGGTAGTGCTGAAAGGAAACATAGACACATATTTGAACATGGCCTTGCACTCCTACACCGTGCCCACTTACCTCACAAATTTTGGACTTATGCCTTTGATACCGCCACATACTTAATAAATAGACTCCAAACGGCCTATATAAATTTTTACACTCCCTATCAACGTCTGTTTGGCACACCCCCGGACTATATGAACCTTCGTGTGTTTGGATGCTTATGTTTTCCTTGGTTGCGCCCTTACACTAAGAATAAATTTGAACCTCGTTCCAAAGAGTGCATTTTTCTTGGCTATAGTAAACTCCACAAGGGTTTTAAATGCTTTAATCCTATTTCTTCCCGCTTATTCATCTCACATCATGTCTTATTTGATGAACAGGTGTTCCCTTATTCCAAGCGGTATGATGATGGGCACTCTCCCTCAGCTACTCCAACGAACTCTAGCACACTCACACTTACCTTATTAATACAACCACCCCTTCAAACCGATCCGTCAACCACAACCGTAACCAGTCCAGAAAAATCAGCAGCCCCACCTTCCCTCCAAATCGACCCATCAACCGAACCCACACCACCAACAGCTCATGCCATCAGCCCAGCAAAACCGATGCCCCCTCCACCCCCTGAAACCGAACCCACAGCACCTTCCTTTACCGTGGATCTCACCTCCTATGGACCCTTGTCCAATTTCGATGCAACTGTGGTATCTTCTGTCTTCAGTGATCAAAGTCCTCCAAGGCGTATTGTCCCCAGGTCTCAAACTGGTTCCTTAAAACCCAAGGCACTTGTCAGTTCCACACTACCATTGGAACCTTCCACCTTTCGGCAGGCTTACAAAGCGCAAGAATGGCGTCAAGCCATGACTGAGGAATACAATGCACTCATCAATAATGGCACCTGGGTATTGGTTCCACCAGAAAAAAATCAGAATGTAGTTGGTTGCAAATGGGTCTACCGTTTAAAGACCAAGGCAGATGGCAGTATTGATCGCTACAAAGCACGCCTTGTGGCCAAAGGATTTCATCAAAGACCTGGCATTGACTATTTTGAGACATACAGTCCTGTGATCAAACCTGCCACCATCCGGCTTCTTCTTGCTATTGTTGTTACTTCGAATTGGTTGGTCCATCAACTTTATGTCTCTAATGCCTTTCTTCATGGCTCCTTAGAAGAAGAAGTGTACATGTCTCAACCACCCGGGTATGTTGATCCCTCACGACCTGAGTATGTCTGTAAATTAAAAAAAATCTCTCTATGGTCTCAAGCAAGCTCCTCGAATGTGGCACAAATAGTTGACTGACTCTCTTCGTTCTCTTGGATTTTGGGGCTCCAAATCTGATACAAGCCTATATTTTATCCACAATGGTGATTTATTTGTGGTTTGCCTAATCTATGTTGATGATATTCTTCTCCTGGGGTCCGATTCCTCCTTTATTGGTAACTTAGTCAAGCAGTTACAGCAGCAGTTTGCTATCCAAGATCTGGGTCAGTTGTCTTATTTTCTGGGGATTGAGGCTTCCTGGCAGCCCTCTGGACTCTTCCTATCTCAATCAAAATATATTGCTGATCTATTATCCAGGTGCAACATGCTTGGTAGTAAAGGAATTTCCACTCCAATGTGTCCCAAGGAACGGCTGAAATTAGGCGATGGTGATCCGCATCCTGATCCTACTGAATATAGAGGTGTCCTTGGGAGCCTCCAGTACCTATGTCTCACTCAGCTAGACATTGCATTCGCAGTTAACAAGCTGTCCCAATTCATGCATGCCCCAATGGTCTCTCACGGGCAAGCAGTTAAAAGACTTCTTCGGTATTTAAATCAAACCCGCAGCCATGGTTTGCACCTTCACCGAAACTCCAGCCATGTTTTAAATGGGTTCACTGATGCTGTTTGGGTTGGAAGTCTCAATGACAGGAAATCTACGATAGGATATATTATTTACCTTGGCCGAAATCCCATCTCTTGGAGCTCAAAGAAGCAAAATTTAGTCGCCAGGTCATCCACTAAAGCCGAATATCGTGCATTAGCCACCGGAGCCTCTGAAATTGGTTGGTTACAGATCTTATTACAGGAAATCGGTTTCTCTATACCGCGTTCTCCTCAACTTTGGTGTGACAACATCTCCGCCACATATCTCACGGCCAATCCCATTTTTCACAATCGGAGCAAGCACATTGAGGTAGATTTTTTTCTTACTTCTCACTATTCGATATCTTCCCACTGCTGATCAAGTGGCCGATATTCTCACCAAACCCATGCTCAAGGATTGGTTCTTATTCCTTCGTGACAATTTGAGCCTTTGTTCTCACCCGGCTCAAATTGTGGGAGGGTGATAGAGATAGAGATGTGTGATAAATGTAATTTTCAATTTGTGTATAATTGTAAGTCTAATCCTTGTAGGAATCCTTGTAGGGTTAGGGTTCCACTCTTGTATATATACACACTTAATGTCAATACAACAATTAGGTTGCTTCAAGTTTACAAATCAAACTAAGTTGAATTAAAGGCAACACAACTAAATTTTTTTAAGCAAAGTAGGGAAATTAATTCAATTTGAGCAAGATCCCCAAATAAAATTACGATTTAAAGAAATAAAAAACAAAAACAAATATGGAATCAATAGAAATGTAACTTTAGATAAAACCTAGATCTGTATTATTTTCTCCGAACTCCATCATTGACTTTTTGTGTCAGTCGTTAGTTTTTATTTTATTATTAAGCTCAAAGTGAACTGCCATATTCTATTATATATATTTTTTTTAAAAAAAGTGAAGTGGCATGCGTGCCAATTAAAATAGAAATTAGACAAGTCCTCACGTGGCCTACCTGCCCTAAAAATTGAGTTTTTAGTCACCGAATTCAACTTTCATTTTAAAGATTGACTTCGTATCTACCCGTCTTTAATTATCATTTTATCGATTAGTTTAATAGTTTAATAATTATGAATTGCGAAAAAGTTAAATGCCAATCTTAACAAACCCCAATCAGATATGGAACCGTTGAAACTGAGATTCAAGATACAGCAAGTTTTAATAAAAATTGTTGTATAAATATGAAAAGTTATCACATAAAATATTATGAGATAATAAATAGTTGTTACTGGGCTATTACGTATAAACTCGTTGCTAAAACTTTTTTGCAAATATGACAACAAAAAAGTGTCTTGATTTTTATGACACTAACAAAATTTTTATTTATTACAACTTTTTTGTTGTAGTTAAAAAGAAATATTCCCTCACCAAATTAGAATGTTGTCACATATTATCTTGTGATAAATTCGAAGTAAAAACATGTGACAACTTCGGTTAGTTGTCGCTAAAAAAATTATTTGTTACCATATTTAATGTCAAATAATATAAATTTGTGGCAATATTTTTATTTTAACAATTACATATATGTTACAGTTTTTCTATTATCACAACATATTTAAAATAACAATTTTAACTTGTTGCAATTTAATAATTTGTAACAAGTAACATAAACTTGTGTGACAAAGTTGTTATGCATATAATTGCCACTACTCTATACCATTGACAAAATTAGTTTTGTTACTTAATTTATTTTCTTATTGATACTTGATAAAATTATGTTGTCATAAAATGATTCTAGTTACAAACTTATGTTGTCACATTTTGTAAAACAAACTTTAACGCCTTATTTATTTATTTATTTATTATTTTTTTTGTTGAGAAAATGATTCAGTTAATATTAATATAATTATTATTTAAAAATAAACAATATATAAAATCAAAACTCTTTCATCAATTAATTTTTAATTAGAACAACAATCCATCAAGCACCAGCCATCCGCTTCAGTGGTGTTTAAATATAAGGTATCATTGTCGCGAAATTTACATTTTTCCATTGACGTTGTCTGTGGCGAAATTTATTCAAATGTAAAATAATAATATAAATATTATGTCATTATTTTTTTATGAATATTCTGTTATTATCATAAAATGAATACATAGTGATAGTGATTAAATATCAAATAAATACTAATTCAAAACATGATTAGATCCAGAAGAGATCTACCTACTCAATAAAATAATACACATAGAAAAGAAGACCCTTTATTGTTTGCTTTATAATTATTATATATATATTCCTATTATTTTTAGTTGTTGTAATTACTAAAAAGACAAAAAAAAAAAAAAAAAAAAAAAAATTGGACTAAGAGGACTTGGCCATGTTGGTTTATAATATTTCTCAATAGGGGGAAAGAATTTTAGGTCCTAATCTTTTTTATTTTTATTAATTTTTATGTTTTTGATATTTCATTTTTACATATTATTATCTCAGCTAATTATAACCATTTAATAATATGATATGCATAGTTACAAAAAAGAAGTTTACTATGAGTATTAAAGTCTGATCAAAAAATGTTTGTCCATTTGCATATAAATTTATAATTTGTTTGCTATATTACAAGAAATAAACAAATATTTATATCAACATCATAAAAAAAATTAAATAGTCTATAATTAATATAGTATAAACTAAGGATTAGGATTATCTCTTGTGTAATTGATGAAGTGCAATAATCGAATAGTTAATACTAGGTTCTGTTGATTGCACACGATGCTAGAATTTTTGACATTCTATAGCATTAATTTCAAAAACCATAACTTTTATATTTGAAGAAGATAATAATTAAATAAATACTTTAATAATTAATTAAATATAAATACATTTTTAATTAATTAATTAAAGTATGAAAATGAATACTTTCTACAAGGACATTGGAAGAATTATACAAAAATATAACAAGCTTGGGGAGATAAAGGAATATCTTGCTTCAGGAGGCTAAAAGATTAAGGAATTTATTTACATATCTCCAGAGACCTAAACAATATATAATGGCCACATTCAGAGACCTGTAGAAATCAAGTTCAAATGTTCAGAGTCCTGAATACTGTATAATGGTCATATTCAGAGACCTGAAGAAATCAAGTTCAAATGTTCAAAGTCCTGAACACTGTATAACGGTCATATTCAAAGACCTTAAGAAATCAAGCTCAAACTTTCAAAGACCTGAACACTGTATAACTGCTACATTCAGAGATATGAGAAATCAAATTCAAATTTTCAGAGACCTAAACACTGTAAAACGGAAGCGTTCAGAGACCTAAAGAAAGTTCATTACTAACCTTCAAAGGGTAAACACTGTGCAGTGGCTAGTTTCAGAGACCTGAAAGAAATCAGAACTAAAGCTTCAGAAGGCTGAACACACTATAACGGTTAGTTTTAGAGACCTAAACAGAATTTAAATTCCTCTTCAAACCACTTCTCCAATCCTTATAAATAGAAGACAAATGCAAACATTTTAAATGGAGAAGACAAATTACAAAGTTTACAATACATACGAAGCATTCTTGAGCAGTC
This sequence comes from Euphorbia tirucalli, assembly GCA_039660915.1. Lineage (NCBI taxonomy): Eukaryota > Viridiplantae > Streptophyta > Magnoliopsida > Malpighiales > Euphorbiaceae > Euphorbia > Euphorbia tirucalli. Next base: position 68,791,521 of record CM077632.1, read on the forward strand.
TTTACAACAATCTTCAAAAAGAGCAATCTAGTCTTCATCAAAATAATTCACACTCTTTCAAATACAACATTTTGAGTGAATTACAAATTCACGCTAAGAGATATTAGTGTGAGAGGGAGCTTTGTTGTTAGAGTTCTTTGCAACGAAGTTTGAATAAAAGTTTTGTTGTTGATCTTCGAAAAACAACAAGTTGTAAAAGTTTGGTGTTTTAGGTTGCAAAAAGCATCGGGTGTCTCGATCTAGACAGAAGAAGGATTAATGTCTTAATCCTAGACAGAAGTAGGTTTGATTGTCCCGATCTTGGACAGAAGAAAGATCAAAGTGGTTTGATTCCTACCGTTAAAGGAATTATAGTGGAAAATCTCAAGTGGCTCACTTGGGGACAGGAGTAGGACAGTTAGTCTGAAACTGTATAAATCTCTGTGTCGACCATCTTTCTATCCCTACACTTTTTAAATTACTACTATTTATATTCTTGCATTTATTTTAAGTAGTTATAGCTCTTTGGCTACTTTACTTTATTTATTCAAGAGCAATTAAATTCATAAGTTTTACAAAGGTTTTTATTCCTTATTTTTAAGTAAAACTTGTTGATTAAGCAAAATTGTTTTTGAATAAAAGGTTTCCACAAAAGAATTTTTATTTGGGAAGTTACAGTATTCACCTCCCTTTCTAGTGTACCTTTTAACCTATTTAGGACTAACAAGTTCGATTTTGTCACTGAATCACTATTGTATCTTGAAAGACAGAAGTTTGTTGCGGAATAATCTGCCTTAAGAAAACTGATTATATTCAGGCCTGAATGTTTCCTCCATTCTTTCGTTGGTTATGGTTTATTCTGATTTCTTGTACTCTTATTTATATAAATAAATTACTGCTTTTACTTCTGTTCATTCTTTTCATCTATAAAATATATTGTCGATAACATTAATTAAATAGGCTAAATATGCGGAAAGAAAACCAACATATAATCATAAAAAAATAACATTTATGTGATTTGGCTAATTATGTTTACATCCATGGGAGAGTAGAAGTTGTTGGAGATGTTGAGTAATGAATCCAATATCAGAAATATATAAGATCAAAGAATAGTATATAAGTGGTGTAAATTGGACGTTAACACAAGCCAATTGTTTTTGTGTTATATGACCTCAACTCTATTTATGTGTTCACTCATCTAATTAAGCCCAGCATTCTCAAAACCCACGGAGTCTCTTCAAAAGTATTATTTTAAGAAAGAAGATTGCAAGATTGATAGAAATACTCACCAAACCTCTTTGAATGCCCGCCCAAGAATTCTCTCTAACTAGCTTTTGTTTGTATGACTCAGGAATATTCATACAATATTTTTCCTCTAAATTTTGTTATTTAAGAATTAGAAAGAAAGAGGAAAATAATGAACGTAATAAAAAAAGTACCTAAATAAATACATGTATCGAAGAAGGAGAATTACTTTTCTTCTCTTTATTTTGATGGATATGAAGGGATAAAATAATATTCTTGCCCTTGTATTTAATTAAATTTTGATCTTTCTTTCTTGAATTTCAATTTGGTAAAATTTAGCCCATAAACTAAATTTGGAATGAAATCTAATCTTAATGATCAAATTGTCACGCTTGTATCCACAAATATATATTTCAAAATGAACGAAACATTGACTTTTTTTGTATATTGCAGGCCCACTTAATAACAATTGATTGATGGGTTCGCTTATTAATTTCAAAATCAAAACAAATATTAAAATTAACGGGTTTAATGTTACCAAATTTAGATTTATTGGTCACAATAAAACTTAAAATAAAAATATAGGACCAAATATTATTTTGCCAACGAAGATGAGAATAAAATAAACAATACATCAAATGCTAGATTTAGCAGAAAAATAAAGTTTGCTGCTACAGGGCACATTTAGCAGTAAAAATCTAATAATTGCTGCCAAAAAACACATTTAGCAGTAAAATTATATCAATTTTTTTCTTATAAATATCTACGACCATAATTTTGTAACAGCAATATGCAACAACTAATTTTTTTTGCTGCAAAATGTATTTTTGGGTAGCAACTATTGGATTTTTGCTAGTAACCAATAGTTGCTGTCCAAAAACACATGTAGCAATAAAAAAAATTAGTTGTTGCTACAAATTTGTGACTATACATATTTTCCAATAAAAAAAATTAATATAATTTTGCTGTTAAATATGTTTTTTGGCAACAACTATAAGATTTTTACTGTTAAATGTGCTCTTTGCTCCTAATTTTTTTTGTTACTAAATCTAGTATTTGTTGTAGTGAAAATTTATCCATCCTATATTTAGGTCCCACAAAAATACATCCTCCATAATTGGGAGGATTGGAGAGAATTGAAAACTAATTTTATGAGTATACACACGTATATATAATATTTGTTTACCTTACATATATAATATTTTTCGGGGAATAAAAGTCTAAAATATCACTAAAGTTGAAAAGAGGGTTAAATTTTACTTTAACGTTATGTTTGGTTGAAAGAAAAGAAAAGAAATTCAATATATTTGTGTTAATTTTCACAATTTCGTTAACTAAATACATTAAATATATAAAAAAATTCAACCAAAAGTCTGAATAATGCTAAATACGTTATTCATATCATTTATTAACTAAAAATATTGATATTTTTAAAGACGTAATTACTTATAATTTTTAAATTTTTTAACTTGTTACAAATTTATATTCTTGCGATTTTATTTTGAAACGAACTTAAAATAACATAATTGATATGCTTCATAAAATTGGGGTCTATATCAATTCACTTTATATATTAAGAGTCAACATCTTTATTGTCTCTCGTAAAAAATAAATAAATAAAAAAACAAAAAAACAAAAACAAAAACCAACTTCTTTATTAACGCCAAATTTATAGTGTTGATAATTTGTTTTTTTTTTTTTTTTTTTTTTCTCACCTATGCTTGTGACTATATTATTTCGACATAAAAAATGTTATCGCCAAGGGTATAAAAATTAACGACGTAGTTGTCAGCAATAAAATATTATTGTTATAAAATTGCAAGTGACTAGCTGATTTATTGTTAAAAAGTAACTAATGACAACAACATTTAGCCTAAAATTTAAAATGATAGGTAAGAAAACGATAATGTCTTTTATTATTATATCTAGTCTTATGCTATTTTCAAAACTATTTTTGATATCGGAGTTTTTTTTTTTTTGTCCAACCCCAGCTTGTATCCTTTAATTTGTTTTTATCTGAATTTCAATATAAAGAATTGATGCAGCGCAATAATTGAAATAATACCAAGTTCCGTTGATTGCACATAATACTAGAATTTAGCCCTCTACAACTTGTATTTTGCTAATATAAGGAGATAGGGAAATGAAAATTTTTATTCAATTTCAAAAAACCCCTTTACAAAAGGAAATAAGAGAGCTTGTATAATAAATCCCTAAAACAGAATTCAAAACAGAAAGGGAAATCTAAAACAAAAATTTCTGAACAGTCCCAAAAAGTAAAAAGTGCAACTTTGAAGACCTAAACTATGTAAATTGGCCAAAAAGTGACCTAGATCAAAAGCAAAGCTGTTGGGTTTGGATCGTTAGCCAGTTTCCAATGAAAATAGGATCCATAAATGCTAAAAACCACTACTTAAAACTTGTTAGAAATTACTGTTGTGCTATTTGTCTAAAAACATCAAAGATAACTACATCAAGAATTGTGTTATTTGGTTACCAAAAAAATAAAAATAGTATAGCGAACATATTTAGAGGGAGAGAGAGAGAGAGAGAGAGAGAGAGAGAGAGAGAGAGAGTTATTTTATTCTCATAAAATTATGATTAGATGCAGTGATCGGAATACAATATGTGGAAAGCAAGAAATAAGTTAAAGTCTCATAAATATCATAGACATGGGAGTTGATTTAGCACTCATGATTTAGTACTCATGGGAGTTGTATATATCCATTGTCTGGTAGATGTGTAATACCCTCACCCTTGGTTTTCTTATTTGACGGCTGTTCTGAAGTATTGGTGTCTAAAAGTGAGAGATGATGGTTTAGATTTTCAATATGTTTACTTGCTTGCATGAGATGTTCCTCTAGCTCCTCTATTTCCATCTGCATCGCTGCCTTACGCCAATCCGTCTCAGTTTGCTTCCTTTTAGGTCTATGTGATTCCTGAACCAAACCTCAATTTCACTTAATGCTGAAAATTAAATATGGTAAACAATAATATATATAAAGAGGGAATTGCAGATATACCTGGCTGTAGTCATTTGAGGAATAACATATTGCTGTTCTAAAACCCGTTGAGTTGTTCGTCTTCACGTTCAAAGGAGCGAGACAATTTGGAGTTGCAGCAACATGAGCATATTTCAGCGATAAAGAAGGTGGAAAGACTCTAAGTGAGAGAAGAGAGGCCATTGATGATATTGCTCACAATAACGCAACTTCGATATATATATAGACTTTCGGTATCACATTCTTTTTTCTATTCTTATTATTATAATATTCATCGCCCTCCCTACCCTACCCTACCTACCATTTCTTATCTTTTTTTTTTTTTTTTTAATTATTATAACCCCAACCAAGTTTCATCAAATATCTAATATATTCAAATTTTACCTCTTTGCATTTTGGCTCAGTCGTATTATCACGTTACTCTCTCTTTTTTTTTTTTTTCTATCGAAAGTGATGACACGATATTTGTGAACAATAGTAAACCTACTCGATTGATTTTATAAAGTCCTCAAGCGTAAAATTCTCTTTTCACTTAATACGAGACCTTTTTTTATCTACTCTTCAAATTATGGTTGGATTAGAAAAAAAAAAAAAAGGAAAAAAAGCATTAAAGGGATATCTTCAATAGCAATTTGAATATACAATCATTTTAAGATGTGAAATATCACTTGTCAAACATTCATTCAGAACTTTAAACATGGGTCCAGGATTTTTGTTATGTTATTATTATTTTTTTTTTATCTCATGTGAGGTTTATTCTCCAACATCTCTGACAGCATCAACAAGTCAAAAGTACCCACATCTTACTTTTTGTCCTTGTTGTAATTGGAGTAAATGTATCTCTCTCAGATTCAAGGTTCGAGTCTCTCTGAGAGCATAAGCTACACTCTTAGTAAGAGTGAGAATTTTAATATATATATATATATATATAAGAGTAAATGAGATTGTCCTTATGTAAATAAGAGTAAATGAGATTGTCCTTTTGTACTTGAAAGGAAATAAGGTTCCCTATGATTAATAATTTGGTAGTTTGCTAAAAAACCATGGGGTTGGAAGGTAGCTGGGAACTTATGGCCAAGATGGTTTATTAGTATTTTAAGAAAAGTTCATTTTCTTTCATGCCAAGCTTTCTCCCTTCTCTTCCACTTACAAAATAAAGGTGTTCTTCTTTTTATTCATATATTAAAATAAATTCACTTTCCCTTATCTTTTTTTTATTGAAAATAATCTTACATAATTCATCTTTTTTTTTTTTTTGATAAATAACGCGGGTTAAAGAAAGAAGGAGGCTAAACATCTCAACTAGGCTGGCACATATAGGCCCTCCACTTCATAAAAACCCAAAAAAATTCAATAATGGACCTTGAGGAAAGGTCAAAAAAATTACAAGATCAAGAGTTCAGGGTGAATGATTACATCTGAGGCTGAGAAATTAAGAAATCTAGATCTAAAATGTACAAAAGACCAAGTGTGATAAATACAAGAGTAAAGCATATCTTTGGAATCGTGGCAGTCATTAAAGATCGTCCGGTTTCGCTTTTTCCAAATTTCCTAGCAGATGGACATCCAAAGCGATTGACAAAATAATCTGTGGCGAGCATTCCTGAAGCATCCTGACCATTGAAAGAAAAAATCCGTGGCAGTTCGCAGGATGGCAAAACTCAAACCAATCCAATTTAACAAATCCGACCAAATTCTATAATTGGGCATACAATGAAGCAAAGCATGATCTTGTGTTTCAACCTCCGAACAAAAAGGATAGGAAGCACTCTCGGGAAGTATAATATGGAAAGTCTGAAGAGTAACCGGACAAGGAAGTCTACCATGAACCAGCAGCCACATGAAGAAATGAATTTTGGGGAGAGTTGGGGCACGTTGGAAAGCCAAGAAGGGCACAATGGCTGGCGTCTGATACCTGGCAGTGTGCAGGTGCTGGAGAAAGGAGCTGGGCGTGAATGGTTGCTAACCATTGAAAGCCGAAAACCAGCTGATATGGTCCTCGTCGGAGGAGGCAATCAGCGGTAGCTTTGATATGAGGGACTGCAGCTGATGTTGACCTGAAATACACAGCCGACGCTTCCAAAAGGGGCACCCATGCTTGAAAAAATGTGGGCATAGGCCCAAGACATAGAGACGTGTTTAGTTGCTGCCAAATCAAATAAAATCGGGAAGGGATCCTTCAAGGGAGCGGAATCCAACCAGGGATCAAACCAAAAATTAATACGCTCACCATTATGGAGGTTAAAGCGAACACCCATTAGAAAAGATGACCAAATCAAATTATTCTTCACACAAGCAGCAAAAATTCCTTTCCATAAAGGAGAAGAATAGGCTTCAATACACATATTATTCCAATCAGCCATACCTGTCCTTTGGACACAAAATTTGTACCAAAGCGAGGAAGAATTCGATGACCTGGCCTTCCATAACCACTTAAGGAGAAGGCTGGAATTTTTGAGATGCAATCGTTGAATATTCAGCCAACCAAAACAGTAAGGGAGGCAAATTGTATCCCAGTTAACCTTATTAAACCCTCTGGTCTTTGCATCGCCTTTCCAAAGGAAATTCCGCATATAGCTTTCTAATTTGTGAGAAACTGCCTCAGGCATTTTGAAGAGAGACAAGAGATAAACTGGGATACTACTTAGCACAGATTTGATCAGAGTGAGGCGCACCTCATAAGATAAACAAGTGCCTTTCCACATAGCTAATTTTGACTCAAAACGGGAAATTAGCGGCTCCCAGTCACGGCATCTTAGAGCTTTGAAAGTCAACGGCACACCCAAATACTGAAAAGGGAAGGTAGATACCGAACACCCAACTTTATCTGCGTAATAAGCTATAAAATCCGCATGGACACCCAAACCCATAAGCGAGCTTTTGTTAAAATTAATTCAGAGCCCTGAAATAGCCTCAAAACACAGAAGAATGCAGATGAAAGTGTGAGTTCTTCTTCAAAAGCAGGAATAAAGCAGATGGTATCGTCCACAAATTGGAGAATAGACGGAGGCTGTAGGTCGAAATCCAAAGGAAATCCAAAGAGAAGACCCAAATCCGTGGCCCTCTGATGGGTCCTAGGCATAGTAGTAAAACTAAACCTAGAAACGCACAACTAAGGCAGTGTACCTATTGTTGACAAGTAATAATTCTGGTTGGTCCAAGTATCGATCCCACAGAGAAAAGAATATTCTGCAAACACTAAACTACTCGGGTTCCTTGCGTGTCCTAGGCGGAACCTAATTTTGGGTTTGATTATATTAACATCTAAATTATCCTACTCCTAGTTGATCTATTCCAGCTTACTTTGCACTTGAATTTGGATTGTCAATTGGCGGTTTACCGACCTATGAATGCTAATGGAGATGGCTTTATCAATTAATTACAATAGACGAATTTAACTCAACAATTAACCCTTAATTATGTTATTTCGATAATTCAACCTAGCGTATCTAGATCTTTTAGGTCCTTAGCCGGTTTCCCTTTTTTAGAGGCGGTCTAATTCTAAAGCTCAGAAAATAGGGGCACGTAAGTTCCACAGTGTCGTCAATACTAATGGTTTCCTAGGCGTCAATCTAGGTAATGCCACAAATATAAACTTAATAAATTAAAATCTTATGAGACTAGATTATCATTAAAGGAATTGCATAAAGAAAAGGAATAAAAATTGAAATTAACTTGCAATCAATTGTATTAATCAAGAAAGATGAAACGAATTCAGTGTTTACAACCAAACACAATCAATTTGCGGAATCAAAAACTAACTTAATCAAATTACAAAAGAGAAGAAGAAAAACTTATGCCCTTTTGGTCCGATTAACCGGATTCCGACGGTGTGAAGATGCTTGGGGTGTACCTCTATAAACGAACTTAAGCCGGAACTAAGAACGTTGCAAAAGGGGAAGGTTCTATGTAAAGCTACTACCAATCGATGATTTAAAACTCAAAGAAATCAAATAGTTCAAGCTCAAAACCTCACTACAAGTTTCTGCTCTCACTCTAAAAGTCTGGAAAAAGATCCTCTAAAACTTAGAAAATAACCTATTTGTACGGCTAGGTTAAAACCAGGAAAAAGAAAGGATGAAAGTAGGGCAACAGCAGGATTTCGGGGCTCGGCACGCCGTGCTAGTGGAAATGGCATGCCGTGCTGTGTAAAATCGATAGTGGCACACCGTGCTGCTGGAGGTGGCACGCCGTGCCATGTGGTTTTGGGGTTGGCACGCCACGCTGGTCTGAGTGGCACGTTTTCGTGCCACTCCACTGGATTGCTTCACTTGGCCCGCCGGATTGGCACGCCGTGCCACCTTGATTTTCAGCACTTCGAACTCTTCCTTGCCGCCGATGCACCAACTTCCAATCCGGGTCATAATACCTGTCCAAAACAAGCATAAAGAACATAACCGCACCAACGCCACGGACCATAAAAATGACATATTGTGCAAAATAACAAAAACAACCCTAGAAAACACGAAACAATACTAAAAGTAATAAAAATCTATCCAAAACATAAAAATCACAAAATACTCAAAAACCACACAAACATCCACACAAAAGACTCTAAAAATTATCGTTCAAACCACGAAATTGCCTAAAAGATAAGGTCAAAAATCGACCTTATCAACCACCCCACACTTAAAGTCTTGCTTGTCCTCAAGCAATTCAACTAAAGACAAAGGAGTAAACTTGCTCGCTTTTACTTGCAAATCCAACTAAGGGTTTAACCGTATGAAATTCATGAACTCAAGAAAGTAAAGCATCACCTTCGAAATGACACTAGGTGCACCAGGTTCAAAACCACTCAATACCCGAACCCAACAAAATTTAGCTAGTCAAAGGGCGAGGAACAAACAGAGTTTATACGACCACAAAGCACCTCACAAGTTGTCACTCCAACGCTTAAGTTCAAGGTAAGGCGGATGAGCACACAAAAACAAACAATGGCACACATCACATAGCGAACAAATGGCAATCCCGGTGAAGTCATTGGTCAAGGAGCAAAATCAGAGAACCTGGGGCTTGAAATGTTACGGCGTGGGGTAGGTTTGATAAAAGGGAAATTTTAGGTATACAACTCCTACAAATCAAGTAAAATATACAAATTGACTAAGTACTAAAGACAGGTCATGCAACTTTCAACTCAAAACTAGTCCTAAGAGTGTTTGCTTTACTAGATTTTTTTTTCCTTTTTTAAATTGAATTGACAATAAGAAGGCCTCATCCACACCCAACGGCCAAAACACAACTTAATGGAGAAAAGAAAAGAAGAAAAAAAATGACAAGACATGGGTCAAGGCAATTTGATGATCGCCCTAATCCTTTATTCAACAAATGAACTGAAACATGGAACACAAATACAGACTCAAAGATGCAAACCGGACAAACAAGACATGCGTTCACAAACTCCAAATTTTACGAAAAGAAACCAAACAAACACATTGACTCTATTTGGATTTTTTTTTTGTTTTTTTTTTGTTTTTTTTTTAACACAATTTTTCCATAGGACTAGATGTCAAAGAGTTGAAATGCAAACGGTGATTGACCCCAAAATGAATGAACAACTTAGCCAATTACTTGATTTAGGAGAGGAGGGTAAGAAAGGAAAATCAAAGTGAATGGTAAAAAGTTAGGATTATAGAGTTGGCTTGGTGAAGGTTTTTAAGTCAAAAAGGTTAATTTAGTAGCTTTGGGTGATCTAAGGGATGAATTAGTAGTTAGGGTTAGGGTTATTTAAGTCAAGGGGTTAATCCTAAGGGTCTCCACATATTAAGCTCTCGATGCCAAGTGCAAAACAACACCGGGTTCTATGATCTAGTGTGCCACGATTGTTTTTACCCTCATAAAGAAATAGAACCGATGTGAAATGGTTCTAAAGGCTCAAATTCTCACAAGTGTACTAAGGGTTGTATGCTAGGTCGTGTGACTCAACCAATGTTCCAAGGCGTAATCCTAGTTCAATCATGCAAGTAGAGGTAGAGGGTTAATTCCCTAATGCAACCTAAATGACAAATCTAACCAATGGTTACCATCAAGAATCACAAATCACACACAAACAAGCTAATGACTTGCAAACAACTCCTAGTATCCCTAGCCAATTGCTACCACTCCAAGCACAAAGACTTAGGTTCAAGGGTGGATTAAGCAATGTTATTCAAATGGCAATTGACACATAAACAACCTAAAAACACTATCAAACCAAAAACAACCAAAACCAACTCCATATGCATTGAAAACTAAAGCCTAAATCTAACCAAAAACCAACGCAAAACATCCAATCATGCAAAAATACCAACAAACATTCGAAACAAACAATCAAGCAGTGCAATGTAAAAAGAAGAAAAAGAAAGGGAGAAATCCCTTTACCCACCCCACACCTAGATTGCACTTACTTCTAAAAGTGCAACGGAAGAAGGAGCAAACTAAATGGGATAGGGAAAGGGTTACCTCACATATCGGGGGCTGGTGGCGGCGGGTATGGCCACCCATGGGCTGCACAGAAGCGAGAGGCGAATGCCTCGACGTTGGCGAGCTGAGCCGCTTGCCTATCAAGGCGCGCGTTCATCCGCTGCTCAAGTAGAACCTGATGGACGGTTAAGCCTTCCAATTATTCAATTATGCCATCCAGCCGTCCTTCTATCCACCCCATAAAATCTAAGCCCACTGAAAAATTCTCCTCATCCTCCTCACTATCCTCAGCTTCCTCACTCTCATCCTCCTCATCTACGTCCATAGGAGCCTTTCCCCTACTTGAACCTCCTACACTTGAAGTACCTGTAGCTGTCGCAACATGGGAGCAAGACAAGATTCCCCTCGAAAGCTTCTTGGGAAGGATGCTATCGAGGTTCCTATAACAAGTATTACTATGAAAGAAGCATGCAATACAAGTTACAATATGGCCTAACCCTAGTTCGGACTTAGCTCGGTTGTGGTGGTTGTATAAGGCTTCCATGACAAAGAAGCCCATATGCACTTAATATCACTATGCACATGCCACAGGATTAACAGTTCAAATGCATTAACTCGGTTGCTCTCAGTTTTTCCCGAAAAATTAAAACACACAAACTTGTGAATCAATTGCAAAATAGGGTCATGAATTTGGGAAGTTTTGGCAAACCGAGGTTGGTATACCCCTTGCCCTACCAAGCGCCAAAATTTCTTGGCATCCATATTTTCGGGCCATTTGTAACCATTCCCCTCAATACCTATGCAAGCCCTAAGGCCCTCAATATCCAAAGACCGTTCAGTACCAAAGAGGCGGAATGTCATGCTCCTAAGGCCCATATTCGGGTGTGTTTTAAAGCTCAAGGTGGAGTAGAATTTGAGGTTCAACTCCCTAAAGACTGGTGGATTAGATTTCACAAACTCATACCACCCTAAACTAGTCAATATAGCTTTCACCGCCTCCGACCTATCTTGCACAAATAGAAATTCCTAATCGAAAGTGCGAAAGGGGGTGCTCTCTAAAGGAAATAGGGTTTTGTACTTTTTACCTTCATCATCCGAAATTAAAGGAAAGGGGCATTTGTACTTCCTTGAGAGGCTCGTCAACGGGGCCATCAATTGTTCGGTAGGTAATTCGTCACGTGGCACCGGTTCCGGTGACGGTTCTATGGGCCATCGTGATGAACCGTGTCTCCGATCGGCGACGGTCTTCTTCTTCATCCTACAATTGCTCAACCATAAAAATAAAGTAGAAATCAAAAACAAAAGAACACAAAGCCAAAGGAAACCTACTATCAAAAATACAAACCACTAAAAAGAAAAATAATGCAAAACAATCATCCTATTAAACAGTTAATCAATCAAAACCAAAATGAGAAAAAGAACAAACAATAAAATAAAAAAAATAAAGGGAGAGCAAAGCATAAATTCATACCTGGTTGTAAGGAAAAGGAAGCAAAAGAAAATCCTAGGGCAAAATAGTGGAGGAAAAGGTGAGAGGGAGAAGATGAAGAAGGAAGGGAGAGTAAGAGTGGATAGGGAGAAGGGAAGAAAGGAAGGAAGAAGAAGAATAGAGAGGGAGAAGGGGAGAGGTGGTTCTAGAGAGAGAAAGTGAGAAGGTGAGAGAAAGTGAGAAAGAGGAAGAAGAAGAAGAAGAAGAAGAGTGATGGGCGGTTATAAAGGGGGGGGGGAAGGAGAATAGGCTTTATATAGGCGGCGGATTAGAACTAGGATTTCAAAATTTAAACGCTCGGCACGCCGTGCCAAACAATCAGCACGGCGTGCTGAGTAGGGCAAAAACACTTACCTGAAAACAGCGTGAGGGCACGCCGGCGTGCTGGCTCGGCACATCGTGCTGCCTTGAAATTTGAATATGTGGCACGGTGTGCTCCAGTTTTGACACGGCGTGCTGTTCTCTCTTCCACAACTCACTTTAGAAACAGCGCGACGGCACGTTGGCGTGCCGTATTGGCACGTCTTGCCGCCTTACAGACCTGTGATTGGCACGGCATGCTGAATGTGGCACGGCATGCTCCTTGTTTATGCACAACCCTCTTGCGGAACAGAACGACAGCACGTGGACGTGCTGTGTTGACACATCGTGCCACCTTGAAGACCCCGTAATTGGCACGGTGTGCTGAATCTGGCACGGCGTGCTGTTTACTTATGCACAACCTTCTTCTGGAATAGCAGCCTGGCACGATTTCGTGCCACTCTGGCACGCCACGTGCTAGGCCAATCTCACCCTGGCACGGCGTGCCATCCTGAATTCTGCCAACCTTTACTTCTTTTTTTTTGCACATTTTGATCACGATTTTTGATTAACTTGCTTAAGTACCTAATCCTACACACAAAAACACACAAAAACATATTAACGCAAAAATTAATGTACAAGGGAGGCACACGTACCTCATTGCTATGTTTATAGTCGGAATAGCCCGACTTCTACATCCACGTTTTAGCATTACAAATCACGAAGGAGTACGACTTGCTTCTCCTCCTTCATTCCTCCGCTGACGTAGGGCTTCAACCGATGCCCGTTTACTTGTTGAATTCCCTCCGGGGTTTCAATTTCCACCATCCCGAAGGGGTAAAACTTATGCACGGTAAACGGCCCCATCCATCGACTTCTCAGTTTGCCCGAAAATAGTTTCAATCGGAAGTTATACAAGAGCTCCAACTCCCCTTGGTTGAAACTCTTTTCTATCACATAAGCGTCAATAGGGCAAAAGGAGTCTACAAAATTACAACTTTCAACATCTAATGGATATTTCATTGAGTTATAGACGTTGAAACTTACCTCCTCGTTGTGCAACCTAAGAATAATCTTACCTTCCTGGACATCTATCAGAGTCCTACCGGTTGCAAGAAATGGCCTTCCAAGCAAAAGGGGCACCGCGTTATCTTCCTCCATATCCATTACCACGAAGTCCACGGGGAAGATAAACTTGTCCACCTTTACCAGCACGTCCTCGACCACTCCCTTTGGTTTCGTGAGAGATCTATCCGCCAATTGGAGGGTCATATTGGTTGGCTTTGGGTTTCCCAGTCCGAGTCTCTTGAAAAACGACAGAGGCATCAAATTTATACTTGCACCCAAGTCACATAGGGCATTGGCAATCTCCAAGTTTCCTTTCCAGCATGGGATAGTAAAACTGCCCTTATCTTTGAGCTTGGGTGGAAGTTTGTTAGTGATAATTGACGAACATTCCTCTGTTAAAACCACCACTTCGTCCTCACCTAGCTTTCTTTTCCCTGCAAGAAGTTCTTTAAAGAATTTAGCATAAGAAGGCATCTCTTGAAGAGCCTCAATCAATGGCATATTAAATTCTAACTTCTTAAAAATTTCCAGGAATTTGGAGTATTTCTGCTCCAGTTTATCTTTCTTCTCCCTTTGAGGATAAGGAAGTTTAGGCACATAGGCTCTCACTGGGTCAGGAATTTTCCCTTTTTCATTTGTACTAGGTTCGGGTTCAGAAAGCGAGTCGGGGTTGCTTACCTCACCTGACTCTTCACTTACCTCAGTAGGTTGGGATGGAATATCAGCGTTTTGAACTCGGTCCTCCACTTGCCTACCACTTCGTAGGGTTATAGCTTGAGCTGTCTCCCGTTGATTACCCTTAGGGTTTTGTTCAGTTCTACTCGGATGTGCTCCTTGAGATCTTTCTTGCCTCTCCCTGCTCATTTGAGCCACCTGCTTACCCAAATCCCTACAGTATGCTTCATTATCAGCAAGCCGAGACGAGATGTCTTTTAATAAAGACAAAACCATCTCATCTTGCTTAGACTGTTGAGGTTGCTGCGAGGATTGATCATTAGGAATAAATGGGGCCTTACCTAACCCCTGCTCACGGTGCTCATAATGAAATCCGGAAGGCGAATGGTAAGAGTTAGAATTATTATTATTGAAATTTTGTGGGTAAGAGTTAGAATTATTGTACCTTTGGTTTCCTCCCACAAAACTTACGTTTTCAGACGGTTGGGCGAATGGGTCGCCCAATGCACAATCTTGCCCGGGATGCTCCGCTCCACATGATACACACAACACCGGCTGGTATTGTGGCCCATTTAAATTCAGGCGGGACATCAACAGGTCCAGCTTCTTGTTCACATGGTCCATGGCTGCATCTTGGCGTCCCAAATCTGCAGCTCGAACCTCATTCCTTGTTGGCATGTCCGACTGCCACAAGGTACTCTTTCTAGCCAGCTCCGCAATCAACTCCTCGGCTTGTGTAGCAGTCTTCTTAAAAATGTCCCCACCTGCAGAAGAATCAATAATGGAACGATTAGTTGGTGTCAAACCATGATAAAACGTGCTTACCTGAGTAAATTGCGGCATGTCATGGTGGGGGCAGTTCCGCAATAACCGTTGAAATCTCTGCCATGCTTCATTAAGAGTCTCAGTCCCAAATTGCCGGAATCCCATGATCTCGTTCCTTAGCTAAACCGTCTTTGATGGTGGGAAGTAGTATGCTAAGAACTGTTCTTCCAGTTGGTCCCATGAAGTCATTGATCTGGGCCTCAAGGACTTGTACCATTCCATTGCTCCCCCGCATAATGAGAAGGGAAACAAGTTCAACCGCACAGCATCTTGGGGCACCCCACCGATTCGGACTGTATCGGCCACCATGAGGAACCGGTCTAAGTGATCATTGGGATTGTCACTTATTCCACCACTGAATAGTCCGTTCCCTTGGATCAAATGAATCATACTGGACTTCAACTCGAAGTGATTGGCAGTGATGGCTGGAATAACCACTCCGGATCTGTTCCGGGGCTGATGTGGAGCCATTAGGTCAGTCATGACCATGTTGTCTCTATCACCACCCCTTCTTCTATCAAACTCCTCCCGCTCTCACCGGAGTTGCTCTTGCTCAACTCTTTCCCGGAGTTGTCTCTCCTCATCCTCATGTTGCTGAAGTTCCATTTGGACAATTTGCTCTTGTTGTATTCTACGGTTCCTGCTACACAAACGTTCAATTTCAGAGTTATAAGGTAAAAGCTCAGGATGCTGAGAGCGCATTCGCATAAGCTAGAAAGCACACACACACTGAAAATAAAAAAAAAAACAAAAATAATAAAAATAATTGCAACAAATATCCATAGACAAGAACAATTATTTAACTATATGCACAGAAATGATGCCTAGATCAGCAAATAAACCTTTGGCTCAATGATGCAGAAAAATAAATCTCCCCGGCAACGGCGCCAAAAACTTGATGGGTCCTAGGCGTAGTAGTAAAACTAAACCTAGAAACGCAGAACTACGGCAGTGTACCTATCGTTGACAAGTAATAATTCTGGTTGGTCCAGGTATCGATCCCACAGAGAAAAGAATATTCTGCAAACACTAAACTACTCGGGTTCCTTGCGTGTCCTAGTTGATCTATTCCAACTTACTTTGCACTTGAATTTGGGTTGTCAATTGGCGGTTTACCGACCTATGAATGCTAATGGAGATGGCTTTATCAATTAATTACAATAGACGAATTTAACTCAACAATTAACCCTTAATTATGTTATTTCGATAATTCAACCTAGCGTATCTAGATCTTTTAGGTCCTTAGCCGGTTTCCCTTATTTAGAGGCGGCCTAATTCTAAAGCTCAGAAAATAGGGGCACGTAAGTTCCACAGTGTCGTCAATACTAATGGTTTCCTAGGCGTTAATCTAGGTAATGCCACAAATATGAACTTAATAAATTAAAATCTTATGAGACTAGATTATTATTAAAGGAATTGCATAAAGAAAAGGAATAAAAATTGAAATTAACTTGCAATCAATTGTATTAATCAAGAAAGATGAAACGAATTCAGTGTTTACAACCAAACACAATCAATTTGCAGAATCAAAAACTAACTTAATCAAATTACAAAAGAGAAGAAGAAAAACTTATGCCCTTTTGGTCTGATTAACCGGATTCCGACGGTGTGAAAATGCTTGGGGTGTACCTCTATAAACGAACTCAAGCCGGAACTAAGAACGTCGCAAAAGGGGAAGGTTCTATGTAAAGCTACTACCAATCGATGATTCAAAACTCAAAGAAATCAAATAGTTCAAGCTCAAAACCTCACTACAAGTTTCTGCTCTCACTCTAAAAGTCTGGAAAAAGATCCTCTAAAACTTAGAAAATAACCTATTTATACGGCTAGGTTAAAACCAGGAAAAAGAAAGGATGAAAGTAGGGCAATAGCAGGATTTCGGGGCTCGGCACGCCGTGCTGGTGGAAATGGCACGCCGTGCTGTGCAAAATTGGTAGTGGCACACCCTGCTGCTGGAGGTGGCACGCCGTGCCATGTGGTTTTGGGGTTGGCACGCCACGCTGGTCTGAGTGGCACGTTTTCGTGCCACTCCACTGGATTGCTTCACTTGGCTCGCTGGATTGGCACGCCGTGCCCTAATTGTGGCATGCTGTGCCACCTTGATTTTCAGCACTTCGAACTCTTCCTTGCCGCCGATGCACCAACTTCCAGTCTGGGTCATAATACCTGTCCAAAACAAGCATAAAGAACATAACCGCACCAACGCCACGGACCATAAAAATGATATATTGTGCAAAATTACAAAAATAACCCTAGAAAACACGAAACAATACTAAAAGTAATAAAAATCTATCCAAAACATTAAAATCACAAAATACTCAAAAACCACACAAACATCCACACAAAAGACTCTAAAAATTACCGTTCAAACCACGAAATTGCCTAAAAGATAAGGTCAAAAATCGACCTTATCACCCTCTCTACAAGTTGTTTGAGACCCTCCGCCGCAAGGACAAAGAGAAAGGGGGAGAGAGGATCACCTTGCTTGATGCCTTTCCAAAGATAAATGGGTTTAATAGGGGACCCGTTCACCAGAATTGAGGTGGAAGAATCCAACTGACAGCTAGTCATCCAAGTATTCCATTTATTACTGAAACCCATCCTGACCGAAATCGTATGAAGGTACTCCCGAGAAATACAATCAAAAGCTTTTCGAAAGTCCAACTTTAAGAAAAAGGTAGGTCTCCTACTAACTTTTAAAAAATGAACAACCTCCGAAGCCAAAAAAGAGCAATCATGAATATTACACCCCGTAACAAAAGCAAATTGACAAGCTGAGATTAAGGAAGGCAAGACATTCTGAAGTCTCCGAGATAACAATTTGGAGATGATCTTATAAATGCCATTAATCAGTGAAATTGGTCGATAATTACTCAGCTGGTAAGAACCCGCCACTTTCGGGATGAGAATAGTGCATGACGTCTTCAATGCAGGACGTAGAAAACTCGTTTCATAGAATGAGTCAATAACTTTCAAAATCTCGCCTTTCAAAAAAGGCCAAGCTCTCCTCTGAAGGAAAGGCTAATCAGGCGGTGAGTAAGGATCAAATCCGGGTCCATAGGTGAAACCTTGCTGATGATGTCGTTCTTCATATAGTGAATGTTATTATTCACACATGGTGATAATTACTATGAGAAAATCTTACCTTTAATTCATTTTTAATAAAATATCTGCAAAATGATCCTTTTGACCCATCTTCTGTATAACCACTACCCTTTTGCTTTAATCTTTTCTTAGCCCTCTCATCACCTGATCTATTATAATTCAACACATTTGACTTATGACTATTGCAATTAGCACATTTTCCCTCTGATGAAGAGAATAGATGTGTATTCCTATTATAGTCATATAATCCTTTTAACCAAACAATGTTGTATAACCCTAGTTTATATTGTACACGTTCAACTAATAATATCAAGTATGAATATTTCCTATATCTTCCAACACCAAATTTGGAGACGCTATGGGCTGGTTGTGTTGGAAATGCCCTAGTCCCGAGGCATTGGTCCTTGTATTTGTACTATAAATTTATTAGATTTATGTGTTGTACTCATTTGTGTTATTAATAAAGGCATCAATTCATTTATTATATCTATCTTGTGCAATATATTAAATGAAGTATCCAATGGACATATCTATATCCATGACGACAAGTGTCATGCACTTAGCAGTAAGACCGTGGATAGGGTAAACGATATGACCATAAATAGATCCGTAGTCTGTTCCAGTCATGGGAATGAATGGAACAACAGACTATCATTAACCTGGTTGTATGGCGGTGTCTTACCGGTCATTGGACATGGAATGTCAACCAAGTTAATGGGTACATGCCTGGAAGCATGGTACTGGATAGATCCACTAAACGAGTAATCCACATGGTATGGTATCACAATGGATTCTCGTGTAGTACTTGTATGGATCCTTTGACCTGACCATATGATGGTGTTACATGTGAAGTCGCATACTTAGGGGTACGCCTAAAGGGCCTGTAATAGGGTGCCAAGTATGGGTGCTTTTGGGTATGTCACTGAACATGGTAATACTATGGATATGCAGAAGGGATTTGTCACTCAGTAACCAACTGAGAAGATATCACCGGCCACTTGATGAATGTGACTGATAAGAGTGTGGCCACACCCAAACGAGTTGGAACTTGTTTGTGAGCATCAGTACATTCGGGATCAAGTTAATGTCCGGACACAAAAGAGGGTGATCAATCCATGCCTCTGTGTTGGACACCGATATCAATGACATGGGATGTACAAGTTTAAACTACAGGGTTATGATATCAGTTAGACTGCCATCTCCATTTTAATTGGGGGCTGCAGTGGCTTGCTAGAGCCCAACTGCAGTCTGCGGGCCAAAGGCCCGCTGCCAACATAAAGATGGGCCCACGGGATCGTACACATTGAGCGACTGGACACCGACTTAAAGAATCACAGGTACACTTGGAGTGTACGCACTAGAGAGAGAGAAGTATATATATTAATTATATTATAAGGATCAATTGGATTGATCATTATAATAAAATTAATATTTGGCTTCGCATGATTAATTGGATTAATTATGAAATTATTTCCTAGGTGGAAATATTCATATGTATAGGTTTACATATGAATTTGTTTTGTGAAGACTTAATTTTAATTTGATGGATTAAATTAATTAATCAAACTAATTTTAATTTAAATGTAAATAATATGTTACTTGGAGTAATATATTAAATACATGGGTTAATTAAAATTGGGCTTGATATTGATTTAGACCAGATTAATTAAAATATGTTTGGGCCTGAATTAAAAGGAGGAAGCCCACACAGACATAGAAGCCAGATTGGGCCTAAATTCCAACAAGGGAATTGGAAGCCCTAGGGTTAAAAAACCCTTAGGGAATTCAGCCAAGGATGAAGTGATAGCCTCCCCCCTTTGGCCGAATTCTCTACCACCTCCTCACTCTCTAATCTTTGTGATTTTTGACGCTAGCACGTGCGGTGTTTGTTAGGAGCTCGTGTACGTGAACGAGGAGGAATTCTACTTTGAATTCTGCAGTCATCATCTATCTCTAGAAAGAGATTTTTCTGGTAAGAAATTTAATCCCTTTCTATTTAATTTTAAGTTTTTCAATTTCCACTTCAATTGCTCCTGGGACTGGATTTGAGGAAATCACCGCGCTCTTCCGCTTTTATGGGGTGATTTCCGGTGACAAATCCCAACAGTGGTATCAGAGCGGGCTTTTGATCCGTGGAAATTGATAAATTTGGTTGAATCCCGTTTTTGAAATTGGAGGTTTTTAATTGGGATTCATTGTATGGATTTTATGATTTTTTCCCATATGTTTTATACAATGAAAATTAAATTTGCATATAGGTTTATGTTAGTTTAATTTTATTGTGTATTATTGGAATTCTTGATGAATTGCTTTGGATGATGGATGGATATTTTTTTTTATTTTAATTCTGTTTAAAAAAAAAAAAATCTACCTCCCGGGGTGCGGGGCTGCCGCCGGCGGAATCGCCGCCGGCGGCCGCCGCACGCGGCGGCAGCTGCTGCAGGCAGTAGCAGCGGGCAGGGTCCAGTGTTTTGGATTTTGCGGGTTTTGGGTCCGGGGCCCAGTTTTGAAATTTTAATTGGTTTTAAAAATTCGTGTGTTTAAATTTGTGGAGTTTAAATGCACATGGTTTCTTGGATGATTTAATTTCGTTCATGTGATATTAATTTGAAAATTAATATGGTTAATGGAAATTGGTTCGGGTAATTTTGGCACAATTACTCGGACGGCTAAATTGGACCCATGGTTTCCCAATTCCAGTGGGAGCAGTTGGACTGCCTGGGCTGGAGGCCCAAAGCCCGTTAAGGGTTAGAACCATGGTGGGCCAAAATTGGCGATTTCCCCATAATGGCTTAGACATAATTTAAATGGGCTTAAATCATGCATTATGACATGCTTTTGAATTGTATGTATTGGATGCATATGAATGGTTGAATGAATGTATGATTGGATGTTATTGGGCCTTGTACGAGATGGGTTGTATTTTTCTTTTTGGGTAAATACGGCCTGCGTGTCGTTTTTCTTTTTAATGTAATTTTATTTAAATTAAATATTATAAAATTTGTAAAAGAAGAAGCCCATGGAGTGGTGAGCCCAAATTGGAGGTGCAAGCCCAATTGGAGGTGCAAACCCAGAAGGAGAAGATGAAGGCCCGCCTCATGTCTATTTCTAGTATAGGTTTACTAGAATAATATTAAGATGTAACATAGGCCCATAGCAGTCCATTTTAATTTTATTTAATCATGCTTTATATTCAATTGCATGTATGAATGTATGTTCCAATAGCTCATTCACCCGCTTTATGTATGTAAGCCGTTATAATTGAATCTAATAACCAAACGGAATTACTAAGTCGCTTAAAAGTGCTTCCCTCTGTTGCCCTAGCTGCAGCGGGCCGGGCCCTGTGTTTTGGATTTTATTGGTATTTTGGGTCCGGGGCCCAGTTTTGAAATTTTAATTGGTTTTAAAATTCGTGTGTTTAAATTTATGTAATTTAAATGCGCATGGTTTCTTGGATGAATTTTATTTCGTTCATGTGATATTAGTTTTGGAAATTAATATGGTTAATGGAAATTGGTTTGGGTAATTTTGGCACAATTACTCGTACGGCTAAATTGGACCCATGGTTTCCCAATTCCAGTGGGAGCAGTTGGACTGCCTGGGCTGGAGGCCCAAAGCCCGTTAAGGGTTAGAACCATGGTGGGCCAAAATTGGCGATTTCCTAATAATGGCTTTGATATTATTTAAATGGGCTTAAATCATGCATTATGACATGCTTTTGAATTGTATGTATTGGATGCATATGAATGGTTGAATGAATGTATGATTGGATGCTATTGGGCCTTTTACGAGATGGGTTGTATTTTTCTTTTGGGTAAATACGGCCTGCGTGTCGTTTTCTTTTAATGTAATTTTATTTTATTTAAATTAAATATTATAAAATTTGTAAAAGAAGAAGCCCATGGAGTGGTGAGCCCAAGTGGAGGTGCAAGCCCAAATTGGAGGTGCAAGCCCAGAAGGAGAAGATGGAGGCCCGCCTAATATATGTTTCTAGTATAGGTTTACTAGAATAATATTAGGATGTAATATAGGCCCATAGCAGTCCATTTTAATTTTATTTAATCATTTTTATATTCATTTGCATGTATGAATGTATGTTACAAATAGCTCATTCACCCGCTTTATGTATGTAAGCCGTTATAATTGAATCTAATAACCAAACGGAAATTACTAAGTCGCTTAAAAGTGCTTCCCTCATTCAAAACCGAATCGAAGTGGGAATAGGCCAGTGTAGACCATGCCCTCGCAGGATGCACTGGAGTATTGTCACTTTGTATTGGGTTAGAGTATGGGATACTCTAACACTTGGATGGAGGTTTTGACTTAGCATGGGTAGTAGGATTCTCCTGGCCCTAAGCACAGATGGGTAAGTGCCAACAAGCCCATCAAACCGAGAGTCCCTAGGTTGGGATTGGACGGCGTTCCTACCTAAATAATTAAGGTATAGTTGTACCAAACCCTCGTTTGGCTATATCTTAATGAAATATGGATCTCGGCCCATGAGCCCAACAACTCGGTTAAATTAATAACTTGATTCATTATTAATTTTATATGGGAACAACAAAGTAAAGCCCTTTATTAACACTCTAAATGTTTTTCTGTGTAGAAACACCCAAATGGCAAACACAAATACCTTATCACTGCGATCAATTCTTGTAAAGGACAAGCATTCCGGTCCTAACTTTTTAGACTGGTCTAGGAACTTGAGGATAGTTCTAAGACAAGAGTCAAAAGAGTATGTGCTGGAAAGGCCTGTGCCGGCTACGCCTCAGGGACGTAATCCAACGGCTGCACAGCTGGCGGAATACGAGGCGCACGTCAAGGACAACCGGGATGTGACGTGCCTTATGTTGGCTTGCATGGTCCCCGAACTGCAAAAACAGTTTATGGACCATCAAGCCTATGCTATGATAACAACTCTTAATGAGATGTTTCAAGAGCAAGCTCGTCAGGAAAGGTACCTGACCAATAAGGCATTCCACTCTTGTAAGATGGGGGCCGGGACATCTGTGAGTGCACACGTGCTCAAGATGAAGGGCTATTTGGATACTTTGGCCCGTCTTGGATCGCCTATTTCTCAAGAGTTGGCGGTGGACACAATCCTCACGTCCTTGCCGGATTCTTATGATCAGTTCATCCTTAACTACAACATGCAAGGGATGAACAGCACTGTCAGTGAGCTGCATGGGATGCTTAAGCTTACTGAGCAGCCGATCAAAAAGACTCCGCCGGTGCTGCTGGTTAACAAGGGGAACGCTCCTCTTGCTAAGGGTAAGGCCAAGGAAAAGGCCAAGGCTAAGGCCAAGAAAGCCAAAGCCAAGAAGGCCAAGGCCCAACCCAAGGCCCAGCAGAAGGCAGGTCCTGAGGACGTCTGTTTCGGGTGCAGACAGGCGGGCCATTGGAAGAGATCATGTCTCAAGCTTATGGGAGAGCAGAGAAGGGGCCAAGGTGCGTCCTCTTCAGGTATTTATGTTATAGATATTAACCTTACTGTTTCAACATCCTGGGTATTGGATACTGGATGTGGTTCTCACATTTGTTGCAATGTGCAGGGACTTAAGAACAGAAGGTTGCTGGGGTCGGGTGAGGTGGACTTGCGGGTCGGGAATGGAGCAAGGGTTGCTGCCATAGAGATCGGCGAATACCACCTAATGATGCCCAGCGGATTGGTTTTAATTTTAGGACATTGTTACTTTGTACCTGCTATGTGCAGGAATATTATCTCTGTATCAATGTTGGATATTTCTGGATTTGAATTTTCTATTATAAATGGTCAAATTTCTATATCCAGAGAGGGGTTATTTTATGGAGATGCTCTATTAAATAATGGCCTGTATGTCCTGGACTTAAATGAAACCAATCACATCTATAACATAAACACGAAAAGGGTTAAGCCTAACGAACTTAATCCAGTCTACCTATGGCATTGTCGCCTTGACCATATAAACGAGAAGCGCATAGCTAGGCTTCACAAAGCTGGAGTCCTAGGGTCATTTGACTTGGAGTCAATTGATACATGCGAATCATGTTTAAAAGGCAAGATGACAAAGGCGCCTTTTAGCAAAAAGGCTGAAAGGGCCACTGGCTTGTTGGACCTAATACATTCAGATGTATGTGGACCTATGAGCGCAGCAACCAGAGGTGGGCATCTGTACTTCGTCACGTTCACGGATGATTTCAGCAGATATGGCTATGTCTATCTGATGAAACACAAGTCCGAGACCCTTGATAGGTTCAAGGAATTTAGGAACGAGGTACAGAATCAGCTAGGCAGGAATATCAAAGCCCTTCGGTCGGACCGAGGCGGTGAGTACATGAGCCTAGAGTTTGATTCATACTTGAGAGAGCATGGAATAGTTCCATAGCTCACTCCTCCTGGAACACCACAATGGAATGGGGTGTCCGAACGGAGGAATAGGACCTTGTTGGACATGGTCCGCTCAATGATGAGTCAAGCATCTCTCCCAATTAGCTTCTGGGGACACGCCCTCGAGACAGCAGCTCTCATCTTAAACAATACTCCGACTAAGGCTGTGGAAAAGACCCCATATCAGATATGGACGGGCAAGGAGCCAAATGTGTCTTTCCTAAGGATTTGGGGATGCGAAGCACATGTCAAGAAATTGACTAGTGGCAAGCTGGAGCCCAAAACCGATAAATGCCTGTTTGTGGGCTACCCTAGGGAAACCAAAGGGTATTACTTCTACAACCCCGCCGAGAACAAGGTGTTCGTGGCAAGGAAGGGGGTCTTTCTGGAAAAGGAGTTCCTTTCCAAGAAAGATAGTGGGAGCAACGTTGAACTCAGGGAAGTTCAAGGTCCACAAGCTCCTGAAGAGGATAGCTCGGAGGCCCAGGTGGAGCTTCCACAAGTGGAGGCACCGACCCAGGCCACACAAGAACCTAGAAGGTCTGGTAGGGATCGTCGGGAACCGGAGAGGTATGGTTTCCTCATCACCGATGATCAAACTCTTCTCATCTGGGATGAAGAAGAACCTAAAACCTACCAAGAGGCTATGGCTAGCCCACAGTCTGCAAATTGGTGTAAAGCCATGGAGGCAGAAATGCAATCTATGTACGATAACCAAGTTTGGAACTTGGTTGATCCACCTCCGGGTGCTAAGGTAATAGGTTGCAAGTGGTGCTATAAGCTAAAAGCTGATAATACCTTCAAGGGGCGTCTGGTTGCGAAAGGTTTCAGACAAGTCCATGGAATAGACTATGATGAAACTTTCTCACCAGTAGCCATGCTCAAATCCATCAGGATACTGCTGCATGGTATGACTATGAGGTATGGCAGATGGATGTCAAAACCGTTTTCCTTAATGGGAAGCTACTCGAGGATGTGTACATGACACAACCTGAGGGTTTTGTCGATCCTAAGTATCCGGGAAGGGTATGCAAACTTCAAAGGTCCATTTATGGACTGAAGCAAGCATCCCGAAGTTGGAATCTGAGATTCAATGAGGCTATAAAGGAATATGGCTTCATACAGAATCTAGATGAGCCTTGTGTGTATAAGAGGACTAGTGGGAGCATTGTCACATTTTTGGTACTTTATGTAGACGACATCCTACTCATTGGAAGCGACATACCTACACTGCAAGGGGTAAAGCAGTGGCTGAGTAAGTGCTTCGCAATGAAGGACTTAGGCGAAGCTAAGATGATCCTAGGGATCAGGATCTATAGGGATAGATCAAATCGGCTTCTGGGCCTATGTCAGGCTTCGTACATTGACAAAGTTCTGAAAAGATTCAGCATGGACTGGGCCAAGAAAGGTTTCTTGCCAATGGGCCATGGGCTGAAACTTAGTAAGAAGAACTGTCCTAAAACAAGGGAGGACAGGGAGAACATGAAATTGGTTCCATATGCCTCGGCTATTGGATCAATTATGTACTCTATGTTGTGTACGAGACCTGATGTTGCCTTTGCACTGAGTATGACGAGCCGATACCAGCAGGATCCCAGGGAGGATCACTGGAAAGCTGTCAAGGCAATCCTCAAGTACCTTAACCGGACTAAGGATAGCTTCTTGGTGTATGGTGGTCAGGAAGTGCTGTCAGTTACTGGGTATACTGATGCAAGCTTCCAGACAGACCAAGATGAGTACCAATCGCAGTCAGGGTATGTATTCTTGCTGAATGGTGGTGCTGTAAGCTGGAGGAGCTCAAAGCAACCAACCATAGCGGACTCTACAACAGAAGCTGAGTACATCGCTGCGTGTGATGCAGCTAAGGAAGCTGTGTGGATG
Organism: Euphorbia tirucalli; assembly: GCA_039660915.1. Taxonomy (NCBI): domain Eukaryota; kingdom Viridiplantae; phylum Streptophyta; class Magnoliopsida; order Malpighiales; family Euphorbiaceae; genus Euphorbia; species Euphorbia tirucalli. The sequence continues at coordinate 68,817,856 of CM077632.1, forward strand.
AAGAAGTTTATCACTGAGTTGGGAGTAGTGCCAACTATCCAAGACCCAGTCAATATCTTCTGTGACAACAATGGGGCCGTCGCACAAGCTAAGGAGCCCCGGTCACACAAGAACACAAAGCACGTGCTCAGAAAGTTTCACCTCATACGAGAAATCGCGGAGAGAGGTAACATTGCATTGCACAGAGTGGACACCGAGGATAATGTCGCAGATCCATTGACCAAGGTGCTGGCCCAGCCCAAGCACGAGGGTCATACTAGATCTATAGGGATTAGGCCCATGCCTAGTTGGAACTAGTGCAAGTGGGAGATTGTTGGAAATGCCCTAGTCCCGAGGCATTGGTCCTTGTATTTGTACTATACATTTATTGGATTTATGTGTTGTAATCATTTGTGTCATTAATAAAGGCATCAATTCATTTATTATATTTATCTTGTGCAGTATAGTAAATGAAGTATCCATTGGACATATCTATATCCATGACGACTAGTGTCATGCACTTAGCAGTAAGACCATGGATAGGGTTAACGATATGACCATAAATAGATCCGTAGTCTGTTCCAGTCATGGGAATGAATGGAACAACAGACTATCATTAACCTGGTTGTATGACGGTGTCTTACCGGTCATTGGACATGGAATGTCAACCGAGTTAATGGGTACATGCCTGGGAGCATGGTACTGGATAGATCCACTAAACGAGTAATCCACATGGTATGGTATCACAATGGATTCTCGTGTAGTACTTGTATGGATCCTTTAACCTGACCATATGATGGTGTTACATGTGAAGTCGCATACTTAGGGGTACGCCTAAAGGGCCTGTAATAGGGTGCCAAGTATGGGTGCTTTCGGGTATGTCACTGAACATGGTAATACTATGGATATGCAGAAGGGATTTGTCACTCAGTAACCAACTGAGAAGATATCACCGGCCACTTGATGAATGTGACTGATAAGAGTGTGGCCACACCCAAACAAGTTGGAACTTGTTTGTGAGCATCAGTACATTCGGGATCAAGTTAATGTCCAGACACGAAAGAGGGTGATCAATCCATGCCTCTGTGTTGGACACCGATATCAATGACATGGGATGTACAAGTTTAAACTACAGGGTTACGATATCAGTTAGACTACCATCTCCATCTTAATTGGGGGCTGCAGTGGCTTGCTAGAGCCCAACTGCAGTCTGCGGGCCAAAGGCCCGCTGCCAACATAAAGATGGGCCCACAGGATCGTACACATAGAACGATAGAATGCAGACTTAAGGAATCACTTGTATACTTGGAGTATACACAGTGGAGGGAGAAGCATGTATATATTAATTATATTATAAGGATCAATTGGATTGGTCATAATAATAAAATTAATATATTCTATTGGCTCTTCATAATTAATTGGATTAATTATGAAATTATTTCCTAGGTGGAAATATTCATATGTATGGGTTTACATATGATTTTATTTTGTGTAGAGTTAATTTTAATTTGATGGATTAAATTAATTGTCAAACTAATTTTAATTTAGATGTAAATAATATATTACTTGGAGTAATATATTAAATACATGGGTATATTAAAATTGGGCTTAAAATTAATTTAAACAGATAATTAAAATTAGACTAGGCCTAAATTAAAACATGAAGCCGGCACAGAATAGAGAGGAGCCAAGATGGGCCTGAATTCCCCTAAGGGAATTCGGCCAACCCTAGGTATAAATACCTAGGGTTAGAAATTTCGGCCAAGCGAAGCTAAGAGCCTCCTAGCCGAAATTTCCATAGCTCTCCCCTTCCATTGTTCTGTTTTTCCGACGCTAGCACGGGTTGCATTCGCCAAGCGTTCGTGTACGTGAGAGTGGAGGAATTCTATTTTGAATTCTGCAGTCATCATCCATCTCTAGAAAGAGATTTTTCTGGTAAGAAATTTAATCCCTTTCTATTTAATTTTAAGTTTTTCAATTTCCACTTCAATTGCTCCTGGGACTGGATTTGAGGAAATCACCGCGTTCTTCCGCTTTTATCGGGTGATTTCCGGTGACAAATCCCAACACTGGCCTCGTTCTATACATATTTTATTCCCACTTTAGCAACATTATGGCCCCAATCACAGATTGTATAAAGCAGAATGGGAAGTTTGAGTGGTCTAAGCAGGAAAAAAGGCGTTCCAGTCAATTAAGGAACATTTAGTTTCAGCTCCAATTCTGATTTTAGTAGACTTTCGACAACCCTTTGAATTGCATTTAGATGCTTCGAAGTTGGGTATAGGGGTTGTATTGAGCCAGAACAACAAACCGATGGCGTATTTTAGTGAGAAGTTGTTTGGAGCCAAGCTGCGTTACAGTACTTATGATGTAGAATTTTATACGATGGTTCAGGCAGTTAAGTATTGGTGCCACTATCTGTTTTAGAGGGAGTTCGTTTTATTTACTGACCATGAACCGCTGTGACACTTGCACAGTCAAGATAAAGTTTCTACTAGACATTCTCGATGGGTTGCTTATCTCCAACAGTTTACTTTTATGGTCAAGAATAAATCTGGAGCATCCAATCATGTAGCCGATGCTTTGAGTAGGTGCAAGGGTTTGTTAGTGGGTCTTTCAATTGAGGTACCTGGTTTTGCCTCTTTCTCTGATTTATATGAGATTGACCCCCACTTTGCTACTGTTGTGCAAAAAGTTCAAGCAAGTGAGCCAATAGATTTTCATTAGCAAGATAGGTTTCTATTTAATGGGAACTAGCTTTGTATTCCTGATTGTAGCCTGTGTTTAAAAATTATCCAAGAGTCATATGGCGAGGGACGTGTAGGGCATGATAGAACCTTACAGTTGGTCCAGGCCAACTACTTTTGGCCTACAATGTGGAAAGAGGCTGATAAGTTTGTACACCGATGCAGGATTTGCCAAGTTTCTAAAGGGACCACCACTAATGCAGATTATATATGCCTTTGCCAATTCCATCACAACTGTGGTAGGAGATCAGTAGGGATTTTGCGTTGGGGTTGCCGCATACTCAGTGGGGTAACGACTCCTTTTTTGTAGTAGTTGACAGATTTTCAAAAATGGTGCATTTTCATTCCTTGCAAAAAGACAATTGATGCTGTAAATGTTGCTCAGCTTTTCTTTCGAGAAGTATACAAGTTCCGTGGTTTGCCTCAGTCGATTGTTTCTGACATAGATACCAGATTTCTCAATTATTTTTGGCGCAGTTTGTGGAGACTAGTGAATACCCACCTTAATTACAGTAGTGCCTACCACCCCAAGACTGATGGCCAAACAGAAGTGGTCAATCGTTCTTTGGGAAATTTATTGAGGTGTTTAGTTGGAGAGCATGTGAAGAGCTGGGATCAAAAGTTGTATCAGGCTGAGTTTGCACATAACCGTGCCATCAATCAGAGTACTGGATTCAGCCTTTTTGCAGTTGTGTATTTTGTAGTTCCCAGGGGTCCTCTTAATCTTATACCCTTACCTGACAAGACTCGAGTGCACTGGAAAGCAGATAATTTTATAGCTGAGTTGCAATAAGTTCATAAAACTGTCCATGCTAACCTAGAACGGCCTGCTTCCAAGTATAAACAAGCTGTTGATAAGAAGTGCCACCATGTAGAGTTTGATGTTGGTGACTATGTATTGGCTGTTCTCACTAAGGAACGGTTCTCTATGGGTGACTACAATAAGTTGTCTGCTAAGAAGATTGGTCCTGTTGAAATCATTGAGAAAATCAATCCGAATGCTTACCGCTTGAAGCTGCCCAGCCATATCCACACTGCTGATGTCTTCAATGTCAAACATCTGATTCCTTATACTGGTGATTCTTCTGATGATGACAATTCAAGGGCGAATTATTTTAAGCGAGGGGAGAATGATGCAATAGAAGAAAAGGCCTTGATGTATTTGGAGAAGTGGCAGAACCGTAATTAGTTTCAAGTTTGGGTTGTTTGTTTTTTGCGATTTCAAACCCTAATTTCATTGGAATCGGGCCAATGATCAAAACTCATAACTTTATCGTGTAGTCCGTCGTTTAGGGCTTCAAAATTGCGATTTACTGTTTTCAGGGCTTTTCGGGAAGTTTTGTTTTTGTTTTTTTTTTCTTTTTTCCTATTTTATATTGCTTTCCTCTTTTGATTAGGACTCTGTTTAGGGTTTGCCTATAAATAGGTTTTGCTATTTCAGTTGTAAGCAGCTTACTTTAATAATAATATTTCGGATTTATTCCAAATTCCTACTTTTGTGAATTTTGCGAAATTCTAACTGTAGTAGGCTAATTTCCCACATCGTATGCGATTAACAGATCTTAATTGTTTTGTTCGAAATCTTCGCTGCATCATATGGTTTGCATAGTCATGTGAACAGATTTTGCTATTGACAAAACGAAATATTAAACTGAATTGATGATACTTAATCAACAATAGAATAAAACAAATTACTTCTAACATAAAAAATGTGCAACCATAAAATAATATACGATGCAAGGACTTGGTCATGGTTGTTTTATTATACTGTTTAAATTTGGAATAATCTATATGCAACATGTCAACCATTTGGATTTTCAAGTCATATTTGATTCAGATAATAATAATAATAATAATAATAATAATAATAGTTGAACTCAAACTCTTAGAACTGCTGGTAAAAATTTCTCACCCCAATTGAAAAATACAAGGATCGAGTTTTTATTGAAATTAAATATTACACTTTAAAATAAATGAAAATAGTTAAAAAAAATTATGAAAAAACTAATATGTATGATTGAGCAAGAGGAGCACTTAGTCTTGGTCGTATTATAATACTGATGGACAATTTGGACTTATAGAGTTGGCTGGCTTGGCAGTTGTGCAGTTGTGCAGTAATACCACATCATGTGCAGTTGTGCACTTAACTTTCCTTCTTCTCATTCTACATTATTCTAATTCTATAAAAACGAGATGAATTTATTATAAATAAACAAATTAATAAAGTTTTGTCCTCTAGTAATTGTGAAAATAGTTAAAAGAAATAATTATGAAAAAACTAATAATGCTTGATTGACCAAGAGGAGCACTTAGTCTTGGTCGTATTATAATACTGATGGACAACTTGGACTTAAATTTTCCGGCTGTTTAGTTGTTAATTGCATTCATTATAATAAATGCTTTTTTAATTAGATTGTTTTATATAATTAATTCAAGTTTGAGTTAAATCAAAAAAAGTTTTTATTAAGAAAGTTATAAGGCAAAAGAGTTTGATATGTTTATGTTTTTATAATTTGGGGGTTTAAATTTTATGGAATATCTGTTTTTTAAATGTTATTAAGACCGGACTGGATAATGAATCAGTAAAGCTATTGCTTCATGGTTGAACTCAACCAAATTTAATGGAAAATTATAACAAAATTTTTATTCTTTAGAAAAATATTATTTATATATTATTATTAGAATGTATGTTAGGAATAATTATCATTTTGGCATATAATTAATGTTTTCTTTTATCATTTCTCTAATTAAAATCTATCAAAATAAAAACAAAACATAAAAATATAAAATAAAAAAGATTTTTCTATTATTCATAACAAATGGGCTGCTTAAACCTAAAGTCTAACCAAAAACAAATGAAGTAATTAGATTAAAAGGATATCGGTTTTTTCTTTGGTTGTAGAAAAATCGTATGAACTGTGAAGATGCAGATCTCATTTTAGGGTTTACAACTTTTTTTCAGCAAAAAGGACCAAGTATAAATTAGTTGAGAGAAAATCGGGTTCTGATCGGTTCGCCGGGTTTTCTCGGTTTGAACCGGTCAGATCCGGCTAGTCTGATCCGTTTTGATAACATTAAATTTCGTAAGCCCTTCAACTAATATTGATTTAAACAATTGTGGGAATTTTTTTTCCAAACATGAAATTTGATAAAATAGAAATAAATTGAATTAAATTCCATGTAAATTGTGGTTTCAAACACAGTGTAAAGTTTTGACTTCTAGGTGAAGAGAAAGTAAAATAATAATAATAATAAAAAATAAAAAAAAGGTTGAACTTGATATGCTGAGAGAAAAGTTCAAGATAATGACTGTGAAAGAGATAAAATTACTAATTGAGTAAAATTAGCAATGAATCAAATGTGATAGTATCCAAAAAAAAAAGTTTAAGAACGTAGAATAGTTAAAAAAGTTTACTACCTTTGTAACAAAAAATTTGACTATGTAGTGGTGTTTATGTAAAAATTTAGAAAAGTAAGTACAGTGACTTGGTATTTCGAAAATATATTCTCATTTTGATGGTGTGTTTGTAAAAACTTTTACGATTTTAAGTGTCATTCAATCTGGTTGAGTCTGATCCAACTTATGAATAGGTCTAACAAGGGAAAAAAAAAAAAAAAAACACATGTTCCATAAAGAATGTAACAAATTAAATTTTAATTTATTAGCTATATGATGTGATCTATGTCGAAAAATTAATTAATTTACTTAAAAACTTAAGCTGATAAATAAAACTAAAAGTATAACGATAACAATTTGAATTGAAGACAAACACATCCATAGCCAGCCTCATGGCTTCAACAAAAAGAATCGATTACTTGTAAATTGAAGTAATATTTCAAAACAACATATAATACCAAACATTTATTTGCTAACATTAAACCCTTAAAAAAAAAAATGAAAGAGATTAATAAGAAAAAGAAAGAGAGATAGCTTAAATAAAATTAATGTTACTAATTAAGTCTAATTAAGCTGATCGGTTACACCTTCCTCTGCTGGTGCTTTGATATCCTGTGCTAAACTTTGGTGATGCTGAAGGTTTGGTATTGGCAATTGGTGTTGAATATTCTTGTTTCTTGCGAGGTGGGCCATCCTCGTTATCCCCTAATAACTCAAAAACATCTCTTATATGTTTTTGTGCTTCCTCCATACATTCTTCTAGCTCCTTTATTTTTTTGACTCAGCTTCTCCTTAAGCCCATCCTCCTGTGATATAGAATTATAATTTGTCATATTTATGATTGACTTGACTGAACCAATTACACATCATAATAACTAAATTTTATTTTAGGAGTGTTTGACCTAACAGTATGAACGAGCATATATGTAGGGTTGAGTTTTTGTAACTCAAAACCAAGTTACTTGTATTAAGGCTCGATTTGCACCATTTGTATTCATTGTAGAATCTCCAATAGCATATCTGTGTTCATTTATAGGGACTCCTTCATCGGTACATGGTAGCAAAATAAAGAGTAGTATCTATAAGTTGTGTAGATTGAATATTAACAAAAGTTAATTGGTTTTGTATTACATGAGTCAAATCCCATATATATTCTCACTCATGTAATCAAGTCAAGCCAGCACTCTCAAGGTCCACGGAATATCTTAATGGCTTAAGTTTTTGAGTTAAATACAGTTACATGATATGCTACCAGAGCAGAAGAAATTGTGGCGGTTGGGAATCCTGCATCCTTGTTTAAAGGCCTAATGGAGTTTGGACTAGTAGAAAGATTAGACTTGTCAAAGGATCTTGGACCTTATGAGGAAATGAGTCAAGAAATATTTGATAAGTAACAACTGGTCCTGGCTTGAGAAACCATATTGAAAACTAAAGAGTATCATCTATAAACGTTACAAAATGAGCCTTAACAAAAAGTCAATTGATTTTACATTATATTCTTCTATGTTTACTTATGCAGTCAAATTCAGTACTATAATAGTCACGCTGTGTATTTTCATTAACAATCAATAAATAAATATGTTGGGGAGGGAATCAGATTTATATACCTCGTGCTTGTCTGTTGTTGATCTGTTGCGTTTTTTTGAGTTGTCAGTGTTCGCATTACCGTTTTTGGAACTAGACGCCATGGATGATATCAGTAAGAGAGGTGTCTGGCCTTGAGCTGAGATTTTCATATATATAGCCACCACATGCACTTGAAATTCGATTAATTTAATTAATGCATACTCAACTCTATAACATGCGTCGGTGAAGAGTCACTATTCACCAATATATATATATATATATATATATATATATATATATATATATATATATATTACTTTTTAAGTATGACAACAAAATACACTAATTATATTTTATATTTGCTTCACTTACATCAAAATATATTACATAATTACATTTAGTATATAACCACTGTACAATTTCTCCTCTCGAATTTTATATATATATATATGACATGTGCATTTTATTTTGTTTTATATATTTAGGATGACATCTAGAAAGATATTATTTTATTATTTTTTTATGAAAGATTATTATTATTATTATTATTATTATTATTATTATTATTATTATTATAGAATGATAGATATTAATTATTGAATGACCAAGACTTAATGACCACGACTTCAGGAATTTTTATTTTGTCATAGTAAAAATCTTATTAATTGATAGATATTACTTTGTCACATGCTTTTTTTCCTAGTTTATGGTAGGTATTAGGTAGAGAGTGAAATCTCTTTATCTTATTATTTGATTTCCTTCGCATTTTTACGCTACCTCGACAAAATAAATATTAAAACTTTAGAGACTATGCAAATTAATAAATGTGGTAAAAACTATTAATTCTTGAAATTTTAATTATTAAACAATTCTTTGAAATATTATCAAACATCGACTTTTTTTTTTTTTTTAAATAAATTTACGCATGTAAACACAAACAAGGCAAAACACAAAGAGGGCATCATCCACATAAATAAGGCAAAACACAAACAAGCCAGGACGAAGAATAAAGTATAAGGATGTATTGCCCTTAGAACTACTAAAGCCAAAATGAATTAATGATGCAGTGAGACATGTGTGCCATTGACAAGGAGCCTGCTTCAAACCATACAACAATTGGCACAACTGACAAACATATTCGGGGTAATTAGGGTCAACAAATCCGGGTGGTTGTTGTATAAAAACTTTCTCATCCAACAAACCATGCAAGAAGGCATTTGACACATCTAAATATTTGATAACCCAATGCCGAGACACTTCAAGCGAGAGCAATAACCAAATGGTGCCAGGTTTGACAACTGGGCTAAAAGTGCCACGAAAATCTATTCTAGGGCATTGATGATAACCCTTAGTAACCAATCGGGTTTACATTGATTGACAACCCATCAGGCTTCCTTTTAATATGAAAAATCAAGCGACAACCCACCAAATTCTATGTCCTAGTAGACGGAACCAATTCCCAAGTTCCATTTTTCACTAAGGCCATATATTCCTCGTCCATAGCTGTTCTCCATTCGGGTATTTTCAGTGCTCCCACATAATTGGCTGGCTCGGTATGAATAACAGCAACAATATGCATTGAGAAGGGTTGTTGTGGTTTAAGATTACCCATTTGTTGAAGAGTGACGATACGATGCTGTTTTTGACCCGAAAGAGCAGCCATGTTATCATTGATAGGACCCAGAAGGTCGAATGTATCCAAATCAACAACCAAGGACAATCCTCGTCAGCAGAAGCAGATTCGGGAACCGGAGTGTGGGACATAACCCGAGATGGCGAGGCAGAGGATTGGACATCTGCATTAGGCATTAATTACAGTGGGGATTGGGTGGTAGCGTTTAGCCGAGAGGGTGTGGTCGGTTTAGAGGGTGAAATCAGTGAGGAAGGTAACAGCGGGCTTAGGAGAACTAGATTTGTATCATTTGTAGAGCTGATGGTGTAGGTGAGGATGTCGGGTTTGTGGGCAGTAAAGATGCAGGTATCATGGACTGTTGTATCATGGGCAGTGACATGGTATCATTGTTGGATGGGTTCTGGGAGCTCACATCATCTAATTTCAAACCTGGGAACACTTGTTCATCAAATAAAACATGACGTGAGATATAAATATGACAAGTAAGAGATTGAAACATTGATAGCCTTTATGCAATTTGCCATAACCCAAAAAAATACAAGCAATAGAGTAAGGTTCCAATTTGTGTTTAGAATACGTTCGGAGCCAAGTATAACAAAGATAACCAAAGGCACGTAACAATGAATAATCGAGGACTTAGCCAAATAATTTATGATATGGAGTATCAAAGTTAATGGTGGAAGTGGGAACACGATTAATAGTATAAACAGCATAAGAGAATGTAGCAGTCCAAAATTTAATCGGTAAATGACAATGATGCAATAATACCGAACCACTTTCAACAATGTGACGATGTTTACATTCTACACATCCATTTTATTCAGGGGTCTATGGATAGGAAACCCTTTGAGTGATGCCATTCTCGGTTAAATATTTAGTGAGAGCTTGAAATTCCCCACCCCAATCAGCTTGAAACATTTTAATTGATGTATCAAAATATTTCTCTACAAGTGTGCAAAAGGCAATGAAGGTAGGTAATACTTCATACTTCTTTTTGAGAAAATAAATCTAGCAAAATTTAGTGAAGTGATAAAAAAAAAAATACCACATAATAAGAGTATCCATCAACATATTGAATTGGTGCAGGGCCCCATACATTGGAACAAATTAATTCAAGTGGTGCAGATGCTTGGAAATTGGAACGTGAGAATGGCAATTTATGCATTTTGCTAGTCGAACAAGCATGACACAATTGAACATTAGAAGAATTAGAATAAGAAATTTTATTATTAGCAAGAGTTCGTTTAAAAATTGATAAGGAAGGATGTCCCAAACGGGCATGCCAAAGATCCAAAGAAGCTAAATTAGCCTTCGGAGAAACCGTGTTATTGGACTTTAAGCATAACGAATATAATCTATCATCACTCTGGCCTTGGTATAAGATCTTCCTTATTTCCAAATCCCTAATGAGGAACTTTTGAGCAAAAAATTCAACAGAAACTGGGTTGCCTTTAGTTAACGCATAAATAGCTAATAAATTTTGACTGGAATTTGGTACATGCAATATATAGCAAAAAGAAAGAACTTGATCCCCTAAATGAAATTGAGAACAACCAATGTGAGAGATAGAATTTTCATACCATTACCAAGTTGAACGGCCTTGAGTCTTAGGTATTCAGAATGAAGAGCAAGGTTCGCCAAGTTTGACGTTAAATGATGTGTAGCTCCAGTGTCAACCACCCATGATTGAGAGTTGGTGTCAGTTGTGGCAAGGTTGGACATAGGGTGGTTAGGTTTAGGGCTAGGGCATTGACGGGCTAGGTGTCCAAGTGCTCTGCAATTATAGGAAGTGGTTCCCGAGGTGTCTATATCGACAGACTGAGTTTGAGGTTGATTCGAGATGAACTATTGTCTGGTTCCAGTGTACTACTGACCGGACTGAAATTGTGAACCATGAAATGGTTGAGCTGGATTCTGACCTCCATAGCCTTTGTCCCTTCCGCAGCCACTTCCATGCTGGTTGCTGCTACAACGATAATGAGTAGTGAGCTAGACAATGATTTGTTTGGTGGTTTCAGTAGCATCATTATCAGTTTTCATAAGCCGTTCTTCGTTAGAAGCATACCATAGAGTTTATCAAGACTAATAGCTTCATTTTTTGTTTGAATCAAGTGAGCGAAAATGTGATATTTCTTTCCCAAACCAAGGACAATACAGTCTACAAGATCTTCATCTGGGACAATATGTCCGAGAGCTGCAAATTGATCCGCTAGGCCTTTGGCCTTTTGGATATATTTAGTAATTGGGTCATTGTTGCTTTAAGATCGTTTAATTGGCGTCCTAAACTTTTGATTTGGAGGCGAGACCTGCTTTAAAAGCATTCACTAGTGATTATAACCACTGCTACAAGCCAAAAAAACCGCCGTTATAGACAATTTTTCTTGTAGTGATTGTACCCTTCAACCTTTATAGTATCTTCCGATTTCAACTCAGGCAAAAAAAAAAAATCCAATTTCAGCTATAAAAAACAACATGACCAAATATCTTAAAAAAAAAAAAAAAAAGAAGAAGATAAAATTTAAATTGCAAAGTGAAAACTTAAATTCAATCTCAGGCACAATACACTCTCAAGGCCATTAATAACATAAAATATCTTCATATTTTATCTAGTAATTTGTGCTAATTTGAATTAATTTCATGATTGAAACAACTTAAAATGGTAATAATTATGGCTAATTTCATGTTTGACCATGTTCTTATCAGTTTTTGACAATTCTTTGACAAAATTCCTGATTTAGTGCTAAAAGCTGCCTCCAGTATGTTGACTTTTTGTTCGGATTAGGTATGAAAATTACGTCTCTAAATATTGTTATGCTTGGCCAATCAACATTGAAGAAGAAAAATTACTCTAAAGATGAAGAAAACAAAAATAAAATAAAGATAAGCAAAAGGCAATGGAAGGAGGCACAAATTAACCAAACCACGTAATTTTTTTTTTTTAGTTACTTATGTACTTTATTTTTCAATTATTGAATTAATTATAACATAAGATGATTATAATTTTCAAAGAATAATGAAAAAGGAAAAAAAAAAAAAAACACTAAACAGAAGTCTTTCACAGCATTTAATTTTCCATTTAGCCCAAATCAATTTAATAACTTTTTAATTAATTCAAAATTTTTTAAATATAGTTTCATTGATGTCTTGTATTGTTTAATCTTCAAATTCTTTTATTTTTATAATACAATGGTTGGACCTTAGATAAATTCTTGACTTCAAATCAACTTCTAATTTAATTAAAATTTTTAAACGTCACAGAAATGTTGCAAAAATTTATTATCACTACACTTTAATGTTTTTATTTTTTTTCTTTTTCCTTTTTTCTTGTTTGAGGAACACTACACTTTAGTTAGTTGCTCATTAATTATCTTCTAACTCAAATTTTGTAGACTGTGATCATACTTTTTGACGAACTTAACAATTGTCTCTTGATTATTCGTATAGTTAAGGGCCAAATTTGATATTATCGCCAATTATTTTTAGTAGTATTTTTATTATTTTATTTTATCCTTGAATTTATATATTCTACATTTGTACTTAGCTTTCGGCGCCATACCACGAAATTTAAATGTATATATACATTGGACACAAAATAATAATATGGTGTCTGTCAAACAAATATAAATATTATGTTATTTTTTTTATAAATATTGCGTCATTATTATTAAATGACTACATATTGATAGTCATCAAATATCAAATATATATTAATTCAAAATTTGAATAGATCCAAAAGAGAAAAGTTTAGAAAAACATAATTCTTATTATTGTAAAAAAAAAAAATAATAATAATTCTTATTAATTGGAAAGTCATAATTCTTATAATAAAGGGTTAATATTCACAATTATAATAAAGGGTTATATATTTGTGGATACAAGCGTGACAATTTGATAATTAAGACTAGATTATATCCCAAATTTAGTTTATGGAGTAAATTTCATCCTCATATCTAATCATCGAATCTTAAGGTGTAAATTTAATTATAAACAATTAAAGGTTCAATTTGTAAGTTCATACATAATTATAAGACTCTTAATTAACTATTTAACCAAAAAGAAACTTATGCAAGTAAAACTCAAAAATAATTTTTATATTAGGGCTAGAGAATGGTCATCAATTTAATGCCTAAAAACAACTAAGTTGAGTGAAGAGTCTCTATGAGCCTTAAAAGTGTGGGATTTGATTGCATATCTAAACACAAATATAAGGTAAAATTCATATAACACAAAACTAATTTACTTATATTAAAGTCTAATCTAAACCATTTATATGTGATTCTTTAGTCTCATATATTTTCAATTAAGGAATATCAATATTACTTTTATTGAATTGAACCCTTATATTTGAAAGACTTGTGTGAACCCTTACGTTGTATTGATTTCCAAAGGGTATTTATACCCAAATAATACAATATATACAGCACTCCCTATACAATATGAATTTGTATTCTATACATAGTCCTATCACACCCCCGCAAGTTGAGCAGGGGGAACAACTCTCAACTTGTCCTGCAATAATAGAAAACGAGCCTTGGGAAGCGCCTTGGTAAGCAAATCAGCAAGTTGACGTTCCATGGGCAGATAATGAACAGAAAGACTTGGCTGCCACCCGTTCTCGGACAAAATGAAAATCAATCTCAGGATGTTTTGTCCAGGAATGAAAAATAGGATTCGTCATCAGGTAGGTAGCACTTAAGCTATCACACCAAAGCACAGGAGGCTGAGATAGGGGAAACCCGATGTCCGTGAGTAGCAGCGTGAGCCAGGAGAGTTCCGAAGTCGTGGTGGCCAAGGCACGGTACTCGGCCTCGGTGGAGGAGCGGGAGATCGTTCTCTGCTTCCGAGAAGGAAATCAAGTTGGCACCCATGAAAATTGCAAAACCAGTGGTAGAACGTCGATCATCATAGTCACCACCCCAGTCGGAATCAGAAAAGCCTTGTAGATGTGTAAGAGGACTAGACCGAAATACTAAGCCATGAGAAGATGATGCCTGGAGGTAGCGCAATATGTGCTTGACGGCCTACCAGTGCAGATTAGTGGGAGCATGCATGTATTGAGCAACTTTATGGACGGAATAAGTAATGTCGGGCCCGGTGACAGTCAAATACTGAAGGCCGCCAACAATACTATGGTACAAGGAACCATCAGCTAGCAACTCACCCCCAAAAGCTGAAAGTTTTGCAGAAACACAGGCCGGAGTGCTCAACGGCTTACAACCAAACATGTTAGACTTGTCTAACAGATCCCGAATATACTTCTGTTGATTGACACACAAACCAATGGGTTGCTACATAAATACTTTCTCCTCAAGATCACCATGGAGAAAAGTATTAGAGACGTCTAAATGTAACACTTGCCAAAAGGATGAAATAGCTAAAGCCAACAGCAGCCAAATTGTAGTAGGCTTCACAATAGGGTTGAGGGTCGAGAGGACCCGGTTTGAGAACGGGTGACCATGCGGCGTGGGGCTTGTACCGGATTGGGCCAGATGTTATCATCAGGGGCCTGAGAAAAGGCCGTGAAATCCACTACAAGGGGAATACCAGGTTGAGTGGGACTATTGGTGGGGACGAGGTGCGGTGGGGGCTCGGCGGCTGCTGGGAGAGATGGGGTTGGTTGTGGAACAGGGGGTGAGGTTGTAGCGAAGGGTGGAGGCAGAGGCAGGAGATGTGTTGGGGCCAGACTATGCGTCGTGGGCGGGCTGGGGCAGTGTGTCGGGGGCGAGTTGGGGATGGGGGCAGGTAATAGGCGTTGTAGGGGTTGTAGTAGGGGTGTTTGGTGGTGGGTTGGTGTGGACAGGTTGGAGAGAGCAGGGATATGTAGCACAGGGTTGGTAGTAGAAGGCGAGGTAGTGAAATCACAGATCCGAGTCATCTCTAGATATGGGTACACCTGTTCATCAAACATGACATGGCGTGAGACAAAAATTTTGCTAGCAGATAAATCAAAACAGCGATAGCCTTTGTGTAAATGGCTATAACCGACAAAAATACACGGACAAGAATGATAATCAAGTTTACATGTAGAGTATGGACGAAGCCCAGGATAACACAAACAACCAAAAGCACGAAGAAAATTATAATCAGGCGAGGAATGCAGTAATTTCTCAAAGGGAGACACAAAGTCAAGTAATTTAATGGGAATACGGTTTATGAGGTAGACAGCAGTATCAAAGGCATGAGTCCAGAATGATTTGTCTAATTTTGCATGTGCCAGTAAAGACAAACCTGTTTCAACAATGTGGCGGTGTTTCTACTCCGCACATCCATTCTGTTCAGGAATGTACGGACAGGAAACCCGATGCTGTATACCATGTTATGACCAGTAGGATGAAATTGACTGAAATTTCCCACCCCAACCAGATTGAAAAGACTTAATTGTGCATTCAAATTGTTTTTCCACCAAAGATCGAAATTTAATGAAAGCAGTAAGAGCATCAGATTTATACTTTAAGAAATAAATCCAACTGAATTTAATATAATGATCATAGAAAAGCACATAATAAGAAAAATTATCATATGATTGCACAAGGGATGGACCCCAAAGATCCGAACAAATAAGTTCTAAAGGTCGATTGGCCTGAAAAGATGACTTAACAAAAGGAAGTTTGTGACTTTTGCTAACAGCACAACTTGAGCAACAAAAAGGCTCTAATTTATTTGAAATTGATAAGTTATTTTGACTAAGGACTTTTCTGATGACAAATAAAGCTGCATGTCCAAGCCTCGCATGCCACGTGGAGAGAGAAGTGAGATGAACCCGAGCAGGTGGGGCTGAAATTTTCGGCACAGTATAGAGGCCCCCTCTATTCGGCCCTTGATAAATGACTTTGCCGGATTTCAGGTCCTTCAGAACAAAACAATCGTTAAAGAATTCCATAGAAACATCATTATGATTAGTAAGAGCAGAAATAGATATAAGATTAGAATTGGACTATGAAACATGAAGAACATTGGATAATTTGAGAGATTTATCAGAAGTACGAAATAAAAACTGACCAATATGAGAGATAGGAAGTTTAGAACCATTACCCAAAATTACTTCTTCCGGTCCAGTGTAGTCGGAGTGAAGAGCCAGGTTCCCCATATCCGAGGTGAGATGGTGTGTTGCACCCGTATCCATGATCCACGGTTGAGTAGGAGGTGGATGAGGAGCAACTGTAGTGTGGTTGGCTTGAGGGTTTTGGTTTTGGGGAGGATGAAGTCTCGGTGATGGACATTGTTTGGCATAATGGCCACTCCCCTTACAATTGTGACATACCACGGTGGCAACATCATACCCCGCAGAAGTGGTGACATTTCCATTAAAAAATTGATTTCCATTCTAATAGCCAGTGCCATGGCTACCACCATAACCATATGACAGAAACTGCTGCTATCGTCCACGGCCTTTGCCGCCACAGCTGTTACCACGTCCTCTGCCGGTGGTATACTGACCGACATTCTATTCGGTATAACTTCCTAGCGCATTTTTTTTCTTTGGTTAATAACATCCCATATAAATCATCAAACAAGACAGATTCCATATGAACCTTAAAAGTTCTCACAAAAGCATCAAAATTCTCATGTAACCCATCAACAACAGCCTCAATCAAATAATCTTCTCTAACATGATATCCCAAAGCTACCAATGAATCATAAATAGATTTAGCACATTGTAAATAACTAGCAACATCATTCCCTTGTTTAAGAGTATGCAAACGGTTACGCAATTCACAGATTTGGGATCGAGACCCCAAAGCATATGAAACATTAAGTTTATCCCAAGCAGCCCTAGCAGTGGTAACGCCCACCAATTGAGGCAATAAAGATTCTGAAATTGAATTTAAAATCCAGCAAAGTACCTACTGATCGTGTCTCCTCCAAAGGATGAAAGCTGGATTCTGCACGTCGCCATCAAGAAATTCCTCTGATGCAGGATCCGAGCCATCGAGGTGCCTGTCGAGACGACTCCCCTTAATCATCGGGAGCAGCTGAGTCTTCCAAAGGAGGAAATTACAGCTGGTCAGTTTTGTTGGCATTTGAGTTGCCAGGGTCGGCAACGGAGGAGTGGTGGTGGCTGTAAGGGTTTGAACAACGTCAGACATGGTGGCCGAATAGAAAGAGAAAATCGGTAGAAAAAGGAAGATGGCTAGGGTTAGGGTTCCAAAGGAGAATCGACTGTTAGGCCCTTGTTTGCTCTGATATCATGAAAGACTTGTGTGAACCCTTATGTTGTATTGATTTCCAAAGGGTATTTATACCCAAATAATACAAGTGTAAAATATATACAGCACTCCCTATACAATATGAATTTGTATTCTATACATAGTCCTATCAATATTCAATAATTAAATCCACATCTACAATAGCAACAATATGAGGTGGCTCATGGAACCAGACCCCAACATTTGTCAAAGAATATGATACACATGTTGTCGTATCTGCAACAATATTAGCAAACTGCTTAACAAAACTGAAATGTCTAATATAGTCTCCATCGTTAAATCCCTACAATCCATTAATAGAAAACCCAATGTCGTGCGATTATTGCCTAAGCCATGATGATTCATCACATCAACTATAATTTTCGCATCCAATTCAATTATCATACGATGATGATCCAGATTTTTTAGCTAGCTCAATGCTTCTCTACAGTAATATTATTTTAATCCATTAATAATATTAGTAATAGTAATAATAATTTGTTCCATTTTGATAGTCCACTTTGTTATTTTGATTAGTCTTAAATTATAGAGAACTTTTGATCTATCAAAATAAATTAGGTTATGTTTTTCCTTCAATGCCTTTATTTATTTTGCATAGAAATCAACTAAATACACCAAATTAATTTAAAATTGTAAATATTCTTTTAATTTCAATACTAATTTCGTTGAAATGGGCATTAGTAAATAATCTATTTCTACTGGTAAGTTAAATAAGGATAAAATAGAAATATTACAAGTAAAAATTGTCTTTCAAACAACGTGAAGAGTGAAAATATAAGGTATCATTGTGGCGAAATTTACATTGGACGAAAAATAATAATATGGTGTCTGCCAAACAAATATAAATATTATGTCATTATTTTTATCAATATTCTGTTATTATCATAAAATGACTACATAGTGATAGTCATTAAATATCAAATATATATTAATTCAAAACATGGTTAGATCCAGAAGAGATAAAATAATACATAAAAAAATAATAATAAAAGATGGACCAAAAGGATTTGGTCATGTTGGTTTTATACTTTTATAATATTTATGAATGAGATATAGGGAAACCAGAAAAGTATTTTAGGTCTCTAATCTTTTCGTCTTTTTTTATTAATTTATAAATACTTTTCGTATTCATTGAGTTGTTAGAAGAACTTCCACCAGAGGCCAATATTGATGAGAGAAAGATAAATAGATGTTCTCATTTCTCAATGTGTCATATTAATTAGTAAAATAGTATAAATGTAGCCTTTCTGGCCCCCATTATATAATTATTCAAATGTTACAAGTCAACTCATTTTATTCAATCAATCAACCTCTAATAGAAATAGATTGAGAGGGATATGAAAACCCCAAATAATGTTTAAAAAAATAAAACTCATTTTATGCAATCTGAAATTAAAATTTCACCACTAATCTTTTCGCTTTTTATTAATTTATATGTTTTTAATATCTCAATTTCACATATTATTATCTCAGCTATAATTATAACCATTTAATAACATGATATGCATAGTTAAAAACAAGAAGTTTACTATAACTATTAAAGTCTGTTCAAAAAATGTTAGTCCATTTGCATATAAATTTATAATTTGTTTGCTATATTACATAAACAAGAAAAATATATTTATATCAACATCATGAATAAAAAATCTATAATTAATATAGTATAGTCTAAGGATTAGGATTTTCTCCTGAGTAATTGATCAATAATCAAACAGTTAATACTAAGTTATGTTGATTGCGCACGATGCTAGAATTTAGCGTTCTATACCCTGGATTTTGAAAACCACAGAAAATAGCGAATTGAATAATTTCATTAAACTTCAAAAAATGTCTTCCAAAAGACAACATTACAACTTAAATAGTAAAATTCTAAAACTGAATCCACATAGAAAAAAGAAATGCTACAAGAAAATTCCTAAAAAGTCCCTAAAAATAGAAAAACGCAAATTTGATGGTTTAAACAATGAAATTTGGTCGAAAAGCGATGTAGATTGCAAGCAAATTAAATCCTCCTGCAGCCTATAACTTTTTTGCATTCTATTTTCTAAGAACAAAATTTTCCAAAATTCTATTCTCTCTATTTTTTAGAAATCTATAGGCTACTAGACCTAGGTTTTTGTGTCTGGTGATATTTCTTGCAGACGGTTGAGTTTGATTTTGTCACTGAATCATTGTTGTATCCTGAAAGACAGAAGTTCTTCGCGGACTAATTTATCTTAAGAAAATTGATTCTATTCTAGCCTTAGTGTTTCCTCCATTCTTTCTCTGGTTACGGTTTATTATGATTTCCTGTACTCTTATTTTATATAAATAAATTACTGCTTTTACTTTTGTTCGTTCTTTTCATTTATAAATATATATTGCTGCTAACATTAATTAAATAGGCTTAATATGAGGAAAGAAAATCAACATATAATCACAAAAAAATAACATTTATTTGATTCGGCTAATTATGTCTACGTCCATGGGAGAGTAGAAGTTGTTGGAGATGTTGAGGAATGAATGGCACATCGGAAATATATAAGATCAAAAAGTAGTATATAAGTGGTGTAGATTGGGCCTTAACACAAGCCAATTGGTTTTGTGTTACATGGACTCAACTCCACTTATGTATTCACTCATCCAATCAAGCCCAACATTCTCAAGACCCATGAAGTCTCTTCGAAAGTATTATTTTGAGAAAGAAGATTGCAAGATTGATAAAAATACTCACCAAACCTCTTTGAATGCCTGCCCTAGAATTCTCTCTAATAAGCTTTTGTCTCTAAGATTCACGAATATTCATACAATATTTTTCCTCTAAATTTTGTTATTTAAGAATTAGGAAGAAAGAGGAAAATAATGAACGTAATAAAAAAGTGCCAAAATAAATACATGGAAGAAGGAGAATTACTTTTCTTTTATTTTGATGGATATGAAGGGATAAAATAGTATTCTTGCCCTTGTATTTAATTAAATTTTGATGTTTCTTTCTTGAATTTCAATTTGGCAAAATTTAGTCCGTAAACTAAATTTGGGATGAAATCTAAGTCCTAACGATCAAATTGTCACGCTTGGACCACAAATATATATTTCAAAATGTACGAAACATTGATTTATTTTTTTCTTTTATATTGCAGCCCCACTTAATAACAATTGATTGATCTGTTAGCTTATTAATTTCAAAATCAAAACAAAAATTAAAATTAATGGGTTTAATGTTACCAGATTTAGATTTATTGGCCAAAATAAAATTTAAAATAAATATATAGGACCAAATATTATTTTTCCAAAAACCAAAAACAAAAACAAAAACCAAAAACAAAAACAAAAACAAAAACCAACTTATTTATTAACGCCAAATTTATATTGTTGATAAGTTGTTTTTTTTTTTTTTTCTCAACTATGCTTATGACTATATTATTTCGACATAAAAAATGTTATCGCCAAGGGTATAAAAATTAACGACGTAGTTGTCAGCAATAAAATATTATTGTTATAAAATTGCAAGTGACTAGCTGATTTATTGTTAAAAAGTAACTAATGACAACAACATTTAGCCTAAAATTTAAAATGATAGGTAACAAAACAATAATGTCTTTTATTATTATATCTAGTCTTATGCTATTTTCAAAACTAATTTTCGATATCGGAGTTTTTTTTTTTTTTTTTTTTTTTTTGTCCAACCTCAGCTTGTATCCTTCAATTTGTTTTTATCTGAATTTCAATATAAAGAATTGATGCAGCGCAATAATTGAAATAATACCAAGTTCCGTTGATTGCACATAATACTAGAATTTAGCCCTCTACAACTTGTTTTTTGCTAATATAAGGAGATAGGGAAATGAAAATTTTTATTCAATTTCAAAAACCCCTTTACAAAAGGAAATAAGAGAGCTTGCATAATAAATCCCTAAAACAGAATTCAAAACAGAAAAGGAAATCTAAAACAAAAATTCCTGAACAGTCCCAAAAAGTAAAAAGTGCAACTTTGAAGACCTAAACTATGTAAATTGGCCAAAAAGTGACCTAGATCAAAAGCAAAGCTGTTGGGTTTGGATCGTTAGCGAGTTTCCAATGAAAATAGGATCCATAAATGCTAAAAACCACTACTTAAAACTTGTTAGAAATTACTGTTGTGCTATTAGTCTAAAAACATCAAAGATAACTACATCAAGAATTGTGTTATTTGGTTACCAAAAAAATAAAAATAGTATAGAGAACACATTTAGAGGGAGAGAGAGAGAGAGAGAGAGAGAGAGTTATTTTATTCTCATAAAATTATGATTAGATGCAGTGATCGGAATACAATATGTGGAAAGCAAGAAATAAGTTAAAGTCTCATAAATATCATAGACATGGGAGTTGATTTAGCACTCATGATTTAGTACTCATGGGAGTTGTATATATCCATTGTCTGGTAGATGTGTAATACGCTCACCCTTGGTTTTCTTACTTGCGGGCTGTTCTGAAGTATTGGTGTCTAAAAGTGAGAGATGATGGTTTAGATTTTCAATATGTTTACTTGCTTGCATGAGATGTTCCTCTAGCTCCTCTATTTCCATCTGCATCTCTGCCTTACGCCAATCCGTCTCAGTTTGCTTCCTTTTAGGTCTATGTGATTCCTGAACCAAACCTCAATTTCACTTAATGCTGAAAATTAAATATGGTAAACAATAATATATATAAAGAGGGAATTACAGATATACCTGGCTGTAGTCATTTGAGGAATAATATATTGCTGTTCTAAAACCCGTTGAGTTGTTCGTCTTCACCTTCAAAGGAGCGAGACAATTTGGAGTTGCAGCAACACCATATTTCAGCGATAAAGAAGGTGGAAAGACTCTAAGTGAGAGAAGAGAGGCCATTGATGATATTGCTCACAATAATGCAACTTCTATATATATATATATATATATATAGACTTTCGGTATCACATTCTTTTTTCTATTCTTATGATTATAATATTCATCGCCCTACCTACCCTACCCTACCTACCATTTCTTATCTTTTTTTTTAAAAAAATTATTATAACCCCTGCCAAGTTTCATCAAATATCTTATATATTCAAATTTTACCTCTTTGCATTTTGGCTCAGGGCCAGTTTGATAGGGCTGTCAGGGAAAGGGCTGTCAGGGAAAGAACTGTTAGGGAAAGTGCTGTTTAGGAAAGCTGATAAGTGTTTGGTAATATTTTTTTATAGAAATAGCTTTATTCTTAAAAGCAGTTTGTTTGGTGTTTGGTAAAACTATTTATAAAAGTGTTGTTGATGTATAAAATGACATAAAAGGCCATATATGATATAAATTAATTTTTACTTAATTTAATTAAATAAATAATATTAGAAATTAATAATTTCTTTCGCACACATTGAATAAAAAAAATTAATTAATTTATTTGTTTGTATATTATTAGGTATTAATAATTTTTTTATTAATTTCCATATCACATACATATTATACAAAAACAACGACATATTTATTTTAATTGAAAGATAATAATATAAAGTAACAATTTTTATACAAATCATCCATACATATATAATAAGTTAATCAAAAAATTGATCAACACACGATTGTGAAGTGTTTATTAAACTGTTTATAAAAGTTTTGTTAATGTATAATATGACATAAAAGGACATATATGATATAAATTAATTTTAATTTAATTTAATTTATTAAACAATAGTAGAAAAAAACAATTTTTTTATACATCATATAAATAAAATAAAATTTAATTTAATTTAATTTATACACTATTAGATATTAATAATTATTGTATTAATATTTGCATTTGGTGAGTATTGAACTCATGTGATAACATAGAGATAACATAAGGAGAGATATAGTTCTTATTTGCAATTTACTTTTCTTTTTTCCCTTTTTTTAAAGATCGTTATCAAATACACATTTACAAAGTCCCATCAACACAACAAATTCATATTTAACTTACAACAAATCCAAAAGCTCCTAATTAATGACCTGCGGAAAGACCAAAGTACATGCAAATGGGCGAATTGATCCTAAAAATAGACAGCAACGCTGATGGTATTGTTCAAATCCCATCACCACAAATTAAACATGATGCTACTGCTCCTGCATAATCTTCTGCATCCTTCCTATTTATCCTCTCCCACGTGAACAATATCACTGTCCCAACAAACATGTCTATGGCAAAATATGCTCCAATATAAAATGGAACAGCCATAGCCATTGGGTAGTTTTGCTTCTAGCAACGACCATATCCAGCTCTTGCTTGCTAACAGTAATACCAAGAGTTTGATCAATTAAAGCAAGTCAGACATCAATTACTTTCATCACAAGTTACATGTGTTCCTACTGGTAATATCATACATAAATTAATGGCTTTGCAATGAGCCATCATGTCTGTGGTTGGAGTGCGGAGAATATATTTTTCATTCTGGTTCATGATGAATTGATGATCCATGTTCAGCTTTACTCCGATTTCTGCATAATGAACATACAATAAGCTGTTGTATTCACAATTTGTGAATGATGATGTTGATTGTTCATAAGTTGGTATCTAATTCTGTGAACCACTAGTCATTGTATCAACTACTTGAGCAGTGTACAACATGCATTTGCCAGGATCTCAAAGAGCTTCCACGCCCGATGTTACAGTTTCTGAGCCATCAAAGCCTACAAAATAAAGAATCATCATATAAACAGAACTGTATACAGATATAAGATGCTGATGTTAGAACAAAGCAGAAAAAGATAAATATAAACCACCAAATGAAAAAAAAAAAAGAAAGAAATTCCAACACATACGTCAATTCCTTTAATAATATATAAAATCACAAAATAGTTTTCCTAAACCATATGATGTCAAGGCATGTAAATGACTATAGAGAAGCATCACATTGTACTTTAAATATGATGATGGGCAGACCATTCACTTGCCTAACATGAGGTAACGCAGTATATTTCCAGGTAGGGAAGTCTAGATTTGTCTTAATTCAAATAACAAGTTCATGAAATAATATGCTTCAACTTTCAGAAAAACTGGATCTGGAGTGTGGTCTATTATTTCCCAAGTCTCTAAATAAGGTATTTGAAGAAAAATGGACAATAACAGTTTTTTTTTTGCAAAACACATAATTGACAGATGTCCAAAATAATCTGCAAACGAACAACATCCAAGTGCATGGAAACAATAAAGGGAAGTCCACAGGACACAACAAACAAAACTGCCAATGAAAGAAGCATTATTTATATAGAATTTACAGCCTAGCAAACAGTCTAAAGGCAGTGGTTAGGGGAAGGAAAAATAGGCTCAAATGCTTCAGACTATTAATTAAAGGGAGATGCACCAGAATAAGAAATATGTTCCAGAAAGGACAAACCGACACCACTACTCACCCAAAGGAGAGGTCCAGCAGTAGAAAATCAATGCTGATACCCACTTAAAAAACTATAATAAGAGGTGCTGCTGAAACCTCAGTAAATTAACAGTTTACAGAAACATAATGGAAAATAATCTAGAATGCATCGAGATCAATGCCAAGCAGGTCTTGTCAATTGCAGAACAAATTCTTCTTGTGGCAGGCATCAACGGTCATCTCAGACCTTTTGCCATTAATCATATAGGAATGTATGTCAAAGGTCAAGATAATTGGAACATAAATCCGACTAAACAATGAACCACTTATCTCCAACCATTATGTTTTTGGATACAATCACAAGTTATTAAATGGGAAGTTCAAAAGGCAAGAACAAAAAACATATTTCAACAGTTCAAACAACTGCGGGTAAATGGCTTATGATTAGTTACAAGCACAGGTTCTAAACATACAAGCCACAGATGACTAGTGTCAACATTATAAGCAACCATAATAAGAGAAACTTTTACTGTTTTTAAACGGAATCCAACCAGAATTAGCATATGTTAGCTCAATCTGTTGTATGAATAGTAGCCTTTCTATAATAGTTCAGCAATTTATCACCTGTTTTGGCCAATACGATATATACACATAATATTATCAAGATAGATCTGGAAAGGAAACTGAACAAAAAAATGTATACAAAGAAACATGGCTAACTTGAAATAAGACAAGACATTAACAAGTAGAAAAAGTTGTACAATAGTACATCACACCACCTAGCAGTAGTTAAAATTTTAAGACTAATCCCCTTCTTTTGTTCATTTCTTGCTGCTAAAAGCTATTTTAGACCACATCAATATGATCAACAAATTAAGCAGTGGATGATTTACTTATCCTAGCACTAGTGATCATAACGGGCTATGATAGTTTAAGATATTTCATCTTCAAGAAACAAATAAGAATAAGTTGGTCTAAGCATGGAAAGTAGTCACTAGCCAATGCCATTGTTAGCTGTTACTAATTCAACAAATTATATACACTGCAAGTAATAGAGTTGCTTAATTTAATAAGAATGTGTTAACAATTGTTGTTTTGAGATAAAAATAACTAATTAGAGATCTTATTCTGGACTCTGTTTACTATTTAGTAGTGCAAATTTTTTGCATAGCTATATGGAACATCAGAACTTCATTTGTTTGATAAAAGATCCATCCATTAGCTCAAACTCAAACATTATATTGAAGCACTAAATTCAATTGACATGGTTCAAAACTTTTCTCATATTATTGGAAACTAGAGTTTCTGAAATCCGACTGATTGGAGACTGAAGTGCTCACTTCATAAATCATAAAAATGCTAGCTTAAACATGCCAATACGCTATTTCGCATTCAGAGACTCCAAATATTAATTCTATTAATTCTTGATGACAAGAAGGGTGTAAAATATCATTCCCCAATAGTCCGTCCTGAAGTAACAGATACTAACCTCAAGAAATGTACACTTAAAAGCTGTTTCCAATCTGCATCATATGGTGACCTGATGAAGTATATCTTTCAAAATTCAACTTGTTGGTGCTTAGAATTCTCACGTCTTACATCTGAAAATGGTTAGCCGAAATATGTCAATGGGAAAATCATTCTTTTTGCACTACAATGGTAATTTATTATATTGAAAAATTTTATATCATTCATTGTAGAAAGCAGTTGTGAAGTAAAAGAGGTAAACAATCCTAGTAAAAGCAGTGGAAATTGCAGGAGATAGAGATAGAACATAGCTGGTTCATAGTTTAGCACAAACGACAGTACTGATTAGACAGAAGGTACTAAAGACTTATACAAAAGCAAATTACCAAACAGAAATCTCAGCCAAGAACAGTAGTACTTGTAACACCAAAATCACCTTGTAAACACTAAGGTCTTAAATGCATCAGAGCAATTAGATCAAATCAGCTGCAAACTATGTAATATGCAATAAGAGCAATTATCAACACAAAGAGCACTTAAGACTAATGTTGTATGAAATATTGCAGAAAACATGTATAAGAGCAATTACTCAAAACACCGCTTAAACACCAAATAATTGACATTCAGAATCACCAAATTCTACTCTAGAACGAAATATTTGTAAAATAAAATGAAATTGCAGTGTGTCTAGTGGTCCTTACAGGTCCAATAACCCTATCACGGAAGAAAACATAAGCACAGCAATTCCGTAATTGATTATACAGAAAATTATTTCTTAAAGGGGCTACTAATGTAAATTCTATGGCCATTAAAATCACCATCACAATACTCCTTCTACTGACCGCACATAAAACAGAACTCAAAAATAGGAAATTGGAAATCACACTATAAAGAGAGAAGGAGAGAGAATGGCTTGATCTAGCTAAGAAGTCTACTATCAAGAACCCAAATAGAAAAAATAAAAAATCACAATACTATCGTAGAAATTCCTCTGCTAACAAATAAAATTAAATTAGAGTTAAACCCTCTCATCGGTAATAGCAGCGGCGGTGGCAGCTGTGAGCGGACGACGCGTTTTCGACGGGACGCGGGACTCCCTTTCGGAATGGGGCGCCACGATCTCGGGCGGATCCCTCCCTCGCGTGGGGTTTTTATAAATGGAAATCCGCGTTTTGGAAAAAATAAATAGAATTAATAAATAAAAGAACCAAGACCTAAGTCTCGATGAATATTGTAGAGTCGCCACCCTGCTCAGCTCAACCGGGAAATTCTTATGTAGCTGAACCGGACGAACGGTCGTTACACTATCCAGAGATTCGGGTCCGGACAAGTCCCTTATTTCGTGTCTAATTAAAATAAATATTGCCAATGTTCTCAAATGATATTTCAAAATCTAAAGTCCATTTTATTGAATATAAAAAGCATACAGCGCGCATACAAAATATTTAATACAAAAATAAAGAAAAGAAATAAATATTAATTGGCTTACAACCAAATCGAATAGAAAAATAAAAACACTCGCCTCACTTATACAATCGCCTATATACACGATGATCTAGAAAAATACAACCGCCTAGGATACACGATTAATTCTATTAAAATACAAGTAAAATTAAAAATAAAAATAAATATAAATAAAAGCTGCAAAACAAAGGTTAGCACAATTTATACGGCACGCCACAATTAGGACTCAAATAGACAGAATTGGGAAATCAAGAATCGGGGGCATGCATTTAGGGGGGTAACCGGGTTGGCTCGGCTAGCCGGCCCGGTTAGACCTGGAAAATATTTTGAAACGTCCCTGTATTTTTGGTTTTGTGGGAAAATCATTTTGAAAACAATTTTTTTTTTTTTTCCGGTTTACATGCATTTTTATATATTAAGTGGGTCGGTTTTCAGGAGAACTGGGTCTCCATCGTTGAATTGATCTAAATGCAAATTTACCAGAAAATTGAATCTATGGTCGTGATGCACACAACAAAATTCATTTTGATGATTTTTGGGGTTTTCTAATTTTTTTGGGATTTTTTGGGATTTTTTGGGAATTTTTTGGGATTTTTTGGGGATTTTTGGGGATTTTTTATGAAATTTTTGGGTTTTAAAGGTAAAATTCTGATTCTGAAAACTATAGGGGTACAACTGTAAATTACAGTCGTGGAAACTCAACTACAGTCGTACGACTGTAGATGCTGAAAATGCAAGATTTCATCAAAATTTCATTTAAAATAAGCTGAAAATAAAACCACCTAGAAATCAACTACAGTCGTACGACTGTAACTACAGTCGTACGACTGTTCATCAATTCAAGAACAGTCGTACGACTGTTCTTGATTTCCAGGAGCAGAAACGCAGAAAAAAGAGATAAAAATGCACAAAAATCACAATTAACACCCAGAAAGCAAGCAAAATTGAAGAGAAACGGGACGCCTACCCTTTAGAAGTCCTTCCAAGTCGAAATTGACCCCTGGCATCGCTCCAATCCACAAGAATTTGCTCTTTTCCTCTTGAATTGAAGTTGGGGTCTCTATGTCCGAAAATCCAAATTGCAAAGGATTCTGATCGTTTTAGTCCGAAATTTCAATTTGTTTGTGAAGCTAACTCATTAACCTATGGATTTCTATCAAGTTTTAATCTTAATTTCGAGAATTAAAGAAAATAGAAAAGGAAAAAGATGAGTCTTTGTGGTTTTTTCCTTTCTTCCTTTTCCTTCTCTCTTTTCTCCTTCTCTCTCTAAATTTTTTACCAGAAATCCAATCTCCCCTCTCTCTCTTTTGTTTTCTCCTTTTTCTACTCTGATTTTCCCCCTTTTCTCTCCAAAATCCGGGCATTAATTGCCCAAAATCTCTCCTCCTCTTTCTTATGTCATGGGTATGGTGTTCTGCACCTGCCACGATAATACAGTCGTACGACTGTAATTTTTAAATTACAGTCGTACGACTGTAATTACAGTCGTACCACTGTAGAAATTTTTTTTTTTCGAAATTTTTTTTTTTCGAATTTTTTTTCGATTTTTTTTTCGATTTTTTTTTTGTAAGAAAATCCCGGCGCTTACAGCTGCCCCTCGCGTGATCAAATTCGACACCTAGATTCAGGTTTATAATATCTGAGATGATGAATTTGAGAGCGCGAATCAAAGCGCCGCGAACACTGGAATGAACCCTCTGATGAGATAAGCCGATACCGGGTCTATGTTACCCGAGGCGAGACTGGGGAAAGAAATAAGCCGATACTGGGTCTAGGTTACCCGAGGCAAAGTTGATGCGGATAGGCCGATGCCGGGTCTAGGTTACCCGAGGCGACGCTGGAGATGAGATTAGCCGATACCGGGTCTATGTTACCCGAGGCGAAATTGATGAAGAAATTGGCCGATACCGGGTCTAGGTTACCCGAGGCGAACTTTACTGGGGAAATAGATGAAGCTGATCTGGGCCGATGCCGAGTTTACATTACTCGAGGTGAATCTGCTAGGGGACTTGGATGATGGAGTGGATCTGGGCTGATACCGAGCTTACATTACTCGAGGCGGACTCACTGGAGAAAGTTGAGATAATGGAGCGGACCTGGGCCGATACCGAGTTTACATTACTCGAGGCGGATCTGCTGACTTGCTGAGGATATTAAGCTGGGGATGAATTCCTGCACTTAAAATGGCAAGTCTTCATTCCTTGATCGAGAGATTTTTAAACAAAAATTTTTGCCCCTTCGATCAAGAATGAAGACTAGTCGGGGATAAGTAATTGATATATGCAATGTATGGATGCACGATGATGTATATGTACATGTATGTATTTTCTGTTATTGGACTTTTCTGTCCTCCGCTGGGGAGATATGTTGTGCCCCTGGTTGATTTTGCTTTTCTTGGGGCATTGTTTGGTGATTATCGACGGAGTGAGGTGACTGCTGGGGAAATGATCGTAGTATTCCTTGTAGAGATTCCGCTGGGGAAGAGTGTGACAGCTTGACTGGGGAAACAATTGTGGTGTTCTTTGTATAGACTACACTGAGGAGTAACATGGCGACTTTGCGGGGAAGTAATTGATGGTGTTCTTTATGTAGACTCCGCTGGGGAATATTATGGGAAACCCTGCTGGGGAGTGATGTGACGAATTCTGCGGGGAATACTGAGGATGTTCTGTTTTTCCTGCTCCGTGGGAAGTTATGATTTTTTTTTTTTTAAGTGCTCTAATTTTTGCCTGGGTAGCCCAAATCAGGTTTTCAGCCCAGCGAGCCGCTCTAACTTTTGCCTAAGGCGCCTTTTCGATTTTCACCTTAGCGAGCATTTTTTATATGCCCTAACTTTTGTCTAAACTGCCCGATATGGGTTTTCAGCTTAGCGGGCCGCTCTAATTTTTTGCCTGAGGTGCCTTTTCGGTTTTCACCTCAGCGAGCTTCTTCTTTTTTTTTTTCAGATTTGACTAAAATGGTGTTGTTTGCTCGTTTGGGAAGATGAACTGGACTTTAGAGGACGATAAAAGATTTTGAATTGCACATATTTAATACATTTTCATTTGTCAAATAATGCGATGATATTGATCAGTTGAATGCAAAGTGCTTTCTTTGAATGCGTGTTTATGCAAGACAACTTTGTTTGTGCATTTGTCATAACCATGCAAATATATTTAAACAAACACTTCACTTTATTGATCAATTCAAAATGAGTACATTTGAAACAAGTTGATTCCTAAATGGTACAGATTCCACACTAAGCCAGAATCCGTCACCAGTCGTCCTTTTCAGATTTTCCGACTGATTATTTTCTCTTATGTCTTAACTTTTGCCTAGACTGCTCTTTTCGAGTTTTCAGCCTAGCAGACCTCTCTTCCTTTTTTTTTTTTTTATACATGATAAAGCTTTAGCCTATCTTGGTTGATCGGGTTGGTGAACTCGTTTCCATCCATGTCCATGATGCTGACAGCGCCTTTTGATAACACCTTCTTCACCACATAGGGTCCTTCCCAGTTAGGTCTGAACTTGCCCCTAACATCAACATTTGAAGGCCTTAGTTGCTTTAGAACCAAATCTCCTGCTTTCAATTGCCGCTTGGAGCATTTCACATTTCGATTATAGGCTCTAGCCATTCTGCGCTGATACATCTGCAGGTGATCCAGTGCCTTTAGTCGCCTTTCATCTAGTGCAGCCAGCTGCTCATATCTAGCTTGAACCCATTCAGTCTCTGGTAATTGAGCTTCCAGGGCAACTCTGAGTGACTTGAGTTCGATTTCCACCGGCAACACCGCTTCCATTCCATATACCAAGGCATAAGGAGTTTCTCCTGTCGGCGTTCTGACACTGGTTCTGTAACCCCAAAGAGCATAAGGCAGTTTATCGGCCCAATCCCTGTAAGTGGCTACCATCTTTGATAAGATCTTCTTTATTGCCTTGTTAGCTGCTTCTATTGCACCATTAGCCTATGGTCTATATGGAGAGGACTTATGATGTTCAATACCATGTTCTGCAAGTAGCTCAGCCATTGCCCCTTGAAACTGTACTCCATTGTCTGTTATTATGTGATGAGGAATCCCATACCGAGTGAAGATATTTTTCTGGATGAACTTGACCATGTGCTTGGCTGTAACATTAGTGAAGGATTCCGCTTCGACCCATTTGGAGAAATAATCAACTGCCACAACTATGAATCTATGCCTATTAGATGCAGCTGGATGAACTTCACCAATCATGTCTATCCCCCATGCTGAAAACGGCCAAGGAAACGCTAGATTCTGAAGTTCAAGTGGAGGAAGATGACTAATGTCTGCATAGATTTGACACTCATAACATCTCTTCACCTTTCTTATGCAGTCTGCTTGCATTGTCATCTAGAAGTACCCTTGTCTCATGATCTTCTTGGCCATGGCAAGCCCGTTCATATGTGGCCCACAGGATCCTGCATGTACCTGCTGCATCACATCTTCTGCTTCTTGTTCTGTTAGACACCTTAAAAGAACTCCATGTGCTGTTCTTTTATACAACTTGTCCTCGAAGATTCTGAATTGACTAGCCAGTTTTCTCAGTGTCAACTTATCAGCAGCACTGGCCTCATCTGGGTACCTTCACTCCTTAACATACAGGTAAATGTCAAAGAACCATGGCTTTTCTTCGGCTGATAATTCCATTACTTCATGCACTTCGAAGCAAGGATGCCTGGAAGTGGCTACAACTAGTGGTTGAGCTTGTGTCTCTTCCGGATTTTCCCACATGGAGGACAAAGTAGCTAATGCATCAGCCATCTTATTCTCATCCCTGGGGACATGTCTGAATTCAAACTGGCCGAATAAACCCTTTCTGAACTATAGCAGCTCCAAATAAGGCCGTAAGGCTTCTTCTTTTAGTTCCCACTCACCCTGAGCTTGCCTGATCACTAGAAGTGAATCACCGACAATTAAGACATCATTTGCTCCTAAGGTTAATAAAGTTTCCATTCCAAACAAGCATGCTTCATATTCCGCCCCATTATTGGTTACGGGAAAGATCAGCCTTTTGGATAAAGGAATGACCTCACCATCCGGTGTTGCTATAAGTACCCCGATCCCAGCGCCTTTTCTATTCACTGCCCCATCGAAACACATGACCCACCTTTTCACTTCCACCATGGCTAACTGCTCATCAGGGAATTCCAGGTTCTCTGTGTAATCTGATTCTAGGGGCTGGTTTGCCAGAAACTCTGCCACGGCTCGCCCTTTAATGGTTTTCTTCGTGATGTACTCAATGTCAAATTCAGACAAAAGTAACAACCACCTGGACAACTTCCCAACCAATGCTGGTGCTTCATAGAGGTACTTCATTGGATCCACCTTAGCCACGGCTTGTATCTTGTAGGATTGGAAATAGTGGCGTAGCTTCTTGGTTAACCAAATCATCGCCACACATGTCTTTTCCACCAGTGTGTACTTGGTTTCATACTCCAACAGCTTTTTGCTTAGGTAGTAGATGGGATACTCCTTCTTGCCATCTTGTTCCTGTGCTAGCATTGCCCCTATAGAGGATTCTTCAACTGCCAAGTACAAAATCAGGGGCTTCCCTGGAATTGGAGGACTCAACACTGGTGGCTTTACCAGGTAGGCCTTGATCTTCTCGAAGGCCAGCTGACACTTGTCATCCCACACAACCGGCTGATCTTTCTTTAATAGCTTGAAGATTGGCTCACAAGTGGAAGTTAGCTTGGCTATGAAGCGGCTGACATACTGCAAGGAACCCAGGAATGATCTGACCTCCTTTTCAGTCTTTGGAGCTGGCATATCTTGGATGGCTTTGATTTTATCTGGGTCCATTTCTATCCCCCTCTGGCTAACTACATGGCTAACAGCTTCCCTGATGTGACCCCGAATATGCACTTCTTGGGATTAAGCCGCAAGTTGTATTCTCTAATGCGTGTTAGAAATCTATCCAGGATAACAGGGTGTTCCTCCTGGGTGGTTGATTTAACAAGCATATCATCGACATACACTTCGACTTCTTTATGGATCATATCATGCAACAGAGTTGTGACAGCCCTCTGATAAGTGGCACCGGCGTTCTTTAATCCAAAAGGCATCACTCTATAGCAGAAAGTACCCCATTCGGTGATGAATGACGTCTTCACCTTGTCAATTACATCCATCAGGATCTGGTTGTACCCTGAAAAGCCATCCATGAAGGAGTACATTGCCGCTTTTGCTGTGCTATCAACTAGGACGTCAATATGTGGCAGTGGAAAGTTATCTTTTGGGCATGCTTTATTCAAGTCCCTGTAGTCAATGCATACTCTGACCCTTCCATCCTTTTTAGGCACGGGGACAATGTTGGCTAGCCATTCCGTATACTCCACCACTTCGAGAAACCTGGCATCTATCTGTTTGGCCACTTCTTCCTTCACCAGTGTAGCCATTCCGGCCTTAGTCTTCTCAACTTCTGCTTTACCGGTCTGAACTTGGGGTCCGTTGGGATTTTGTGCACTGCTATTTCTGTATCTACACCCGGCATGTCTTCATACAACCAGGCGAAAGCTTTAACATGTTTTTGGAGTATTCTTATTAATTCTCTTTCTTCCTCGGATTTAAGCTCGTGTGAAATGAGTACCATTTTAGGGTTTTCATCTGTACTTATATTGATCTCATGCAATGCAGTGTCATGTATGCTAAATATGCTTGATGGTGATTTAAATGCATGCACAGAATTATCAGGATAAACATCACACAAGTAAGCAAATTGGGATTTCATTGCATTGAACTTATCATAGAGTACATCAGTTACATTGAAAATGGAAGAAATAGATACAACAAAATCATTTTCATCCTCCACAGGCGGAGGGCCTTGTTCTTCATCAGCTTCCATCTTCCCTTCCAGAGCATCATCTGGGACTGCAGCTTTCTCGGCCACCTGTGCCTTAGCTTTTTCCATAATCTTGGCGATTTCAGCAACCACAGAGTCTAAATTCACTTTGGCCATCAGTTCTTCGCCAAATCCTTCCTTGGATTTCCCAAAAGCTTTGGTTAATGCAGCAGTCAAAGCTCCCGAGATCACTTCTGTAGCTTTGGCACAGATCTTCTTTTCATCTTCTTCCTCGGCCACCTCTATGGTTTCTGCTGTCACCTCAGGTGATTCTCCTTTCAAAATTTCAGATTCAGCAATAGCTTCCTCCATCATTATAGGGGCTACTGGCTCTTCCTGGCTTTTCTCAAAATCCATAACATCTGCAAAAATCTCAAAGCCAGGGTGCTCGACATTTCCAACCAGCACCGGTTCAGCTTGGCCCTTATAAAGGCTTTCTCCCGCCTTCAGAAATGGCTTCATCATGGCCCTGCCATTCTTACCCTTTTTCAGGTTCTTATGCTCGGATGACCCTTCTACATAACCAAGGCCGTACTGCTTTGACTTTCCCGAGTCGATCTTGAATTCTGGCACACCTTGCAAATTAATCCCGAGTCCCATTCCCGGGACAAAGTTCAGCTTGTACAAATATCGGGATAGCCACTCTGGCATGTAGTTCTCATAAAGGACCATAGGGGCATCTGTGGTTTCCTCCTCCTTAATGACAGCAATTTGGAATCCACCAAAAGGAACCACTCCTTCATCCACTGCAGCTACCATCGACTGGGCGTCTGCCTCAACAGTCACAATTCTGTCATTCATAGAGAATTTAATCTTCTGATGCAATGTGGAAGGAACACCTCCCAGAGGATGGAACCAGGGCCTTCCAAGCAATAAGGAGAAAGTGACCGGGATATCGATCACTGTGAAAATAACCATGGACTTGATGGGCCCAACTTCCACTTCTGTTTCAAAGGTCCCTATCACTGTTCTTTTAGAATCATCATACGCCCGAATGACTGTCGAGGACCTCTTCAACACTTCTTCATTCATGCCTAAAAACGGTAGCATTTTCAATGGGCAGATATTCAGAGCTGAGCCGTCATCCACCATAACACACGGCATCACCTTATCCATGATATAGGCTCTAATGTAAAGGGCCTTATTGTGGGCCTTTCCTTCTGCTGGTAGGTCTTTCTCAGAGAAAACAATATTAGGAGCTCCAGCATGGACTTTGTCTAGCAAGCAGCACATAGCCTCTGGTGAAGCTATAGGGGAGACTTCAATTTCTGATAGCTTTTTCACTAAAGCCTCCCTATGCTCTTTGGAGGTCATAAGCAGATGCCACAAACTAGCTTGTGCAGGGGTCTTCTTCAGTTGGGAAATTACCAAGTCTTCTTTCTCGACTCTTTCCGGTGCCGAAGTACTGCCCAACCCATTCATCGGTGCTTTATCTTTCGTCTGATCTGCCGGCTGATATACCCTTCCACTTCGGGTCACGTGCTGCACTTCTGAAATCTTCAGCTTCTCAACAGCTGGGAGTTTAACAGCCTCTCTTCTGTCAAATTCTTCGTACTCATCTTCGGAGTCAAGATCATCCAGATTTATGGGCTTGATCTCCTTACATCTCTCCTTCCCTTCACACTCGGGTTCCACTTCGGGTTCCCCTACCGCTACTGCCTGAATCGTAGGGTTTGCTTGCAGAACTTGGGCAAATATAAAGTTAGCCGGCAACCCCGATTGGACCATGTTAACCTGCTTCTCGAATACCGGCAGTGGGTTGGTTTTAGTGCTGGGTTTGGCTGGCTGTTGCAGTTTTCCCTCGTCAATGAGCTTCTGGATGGCATCCCTTAGCTTGTAGCAGTTGTTGGTTCGGTGGCCTGTCACCACATGATAAGTGCAGAAGTTATCTTTGTCAGCTTCTGATGGCTTCTCAAATGGCCTTAAGGATTGCAACAGGCCGCCATTCCTACACTTGGCAAATATTTTTGCTAAAGTAAGAGTCCAAGGCGATATGCCTTGTCCTCCAGGACCCCTATTCTGATTGCCTTGCTGCTGATTCACAGTAGCCACTTCAACCTGCTTCACCTCTGATGATTGCCCCTGTTTGCCACTAGAACCTGAACCAGAACCACTGCCAGACCCAGCTGCTGTGGTTGATCTATACCCTGAACCATACCCTGTACTTCTTCCCCCTTTCTGACCAGCTGGCTTCTCCTCTTCATCCCTTTCTATCTTCATGGCCATGCTATAGACCTCACTAAGCTCCTTGAAGGGATGGAATTTCATGTTGTTCTTGAAAATATCCTTGCTGCCATCAATGAGCTTCTGTATAAGCTCATCTTCATCAGGGTGGTTCTTTAGGAGGATCATCTTGTTCATCCACCTCTGGTAGTATTCATCAAAGGGCTCGTTGAATTTCTGCTTCACCCTCTCCAAATCATACAGCTTCACCTGGATCTTGGTGTTGAAGCTGTAGTATTTGATGAAGGCAGCAGATAAAATTTCCCAATCAGATTGCTCCTCCTCTGACAGTGAGTTATACCATCCCAAAGCACCTCCCTCCAGTGTGGTAGGGAAAAGATTAATCAATTGTTGCTTTGTAGCGCCTGCTATTAGCATAACCCAGGCATATAAATTCACATGGGCCTCCGGTGAGCCCATTCCTTTGTAAGTGGGGACTTTCGGCACTTGGAAGCCAATAGGAAATGTCTCGATGCCCCTACTGATCATGGCATCAACGTTCACCCCCTTCTTGGATTCAGCACTGATCCCGACCCCCTTCTTCAACTGGGCCATGACCTCGTCTAGTTCAGAGCACTTGGCTTTCATCCTCTGTTCCATAGCTGCCTCTATCTCCTGCAGCTTTTCAAGACTAGCCGAAGCATCACCACCATGTTGGGATGACTCAGCTTCTTTTTCCTTCCCGGCTCCACTACCACCGGTCTCACCAGCTTCTCTAACGACTGCCCTCATCTCTTCCTTTAACATGTCGCGGAAATCCTGCGACCTGAAGAAATCTCTCAAAACATCAGCCATGCTCGGTGTCTGTTCTGCCATATTCACTCCTTCCCCAGGCTCAGAATCACTATCACTCTCGACTACCCTCTGTCTCCTAGCCGCCCTTGAAGCTTGGGATCTTGTCCAAGGTCGCTCCAGTGTATTCTGCTTGGGGGTAGACAGGAGGTATTAGGGTCGTGAATGAATGACGTGATATGACATGAAAATTAAGACATTGAACATGCTTGAGATGCATGGAGTGGAATTATGTATGGAATGATGATATGAATATATTTTTTTTTATATTTTTTTTTATATTTTTTTTTATTATTTTATTTTCTTTTTCGAGGCATTCCAAGAACACCCAATGTTTATGCAAAAACATCACGTGTGAGCCATCACACGGACAGAACTTCGGCGCCTTTGGGGTACCTAATGAATTCGTGAAATGGTCGCGTGTGTACCGGTACACGGACGTAGTTTTGACGCTTTATAGGTCTATGAGATGATATGAAATGGTCGAATGGGCCGGGCCCATAGACAAGGTCTTGATGCTTTTGAGCATATGATATGGAATGATGTTATGAGAAAGTCACATGTAACAGGAACACGGATAAGGATTCGGCATTCGAGGAACGCCTTTCATGATTTGGTGATGTTATGGGCCTATATGTATACTAATATAGGCCTATATGGGTTGGATGTGGACCACAGTGTTATATGATGTCTATGATAGATGGGTGTGATGTCATGAAATGCATCGTGTAAATTATTACACGAAAATGGGCCTAAGGCCGTAGTGGCTTTTATTAAATGAAATG
This sequence comes from Euphorbia tirucalli, assembly GCA_039660915.1. Lineage (NCBI taxonomy): Eukaryota > Viridiplantae > Streptophyta > Magnoliopsida > Malpighiales > Euphorbiaceae > Euphorbia > Euphorbia tirucalli. The sequence goes on from CM077632.1 coordinate 68,856,280, forward strand.
ATATTGGTGGAATGGCCGAATGCAATCCGGTGCATTGGCAAAACACGGGTAATTTTGGGTACCCGATATGTTATGAAATGGGATGGGATGGTCATGATAGGCGTCCTTGAAATGCCCATTAATTTAATTTAAGTGAAATGTAGTGAATGAACATGTGACACAATATGTAAATGGCTGCATAAAAACGTGGGTTAGGATGCATGACATACATAATGATGTTATGTATGCTATGTCAAAAATAAAATGCTAATCACACAAGTTTAATGTTATGGCTGAAAAAGAAATCGTTAGTATGGATGACAAGCGAATGAATTAATGTTTTACACACAAAATAAAATGCAAAATGGCTGCATAAAAAAATGTGGGTTAGTATCACACAAAGATGTTTGTGTATGGTATGTCATGTGTATGGAAAATGGTGATTATGGTATGTTATGCATGCGTCGGCGATGTGTCACGAAATGGTGAAGAACACATAGCAAGCAAAACGAATTCTTCCAACCTTATTCCTCCAACGTGGTCGGTCTTGAAAATTTCTAACCAAGTCCTAGGCGGGGTTCACTTCAATCACCAACCGGGGGTGATGAAGGCGCGATTTTATTATTATTCACACAATTATTTTGGGTATCCTAAGGGAATCCAACTAGAGCTGCCTATATGGGTTCGGTCAAAGTCGGGATAAAATCAAGGCTCTCATAGCAAGATATACTCCTCACTTCTCCCCACTCAAGGGTCCTAGCGAAGGGGTTCGTAGGAGGCTATGAGTGGTGTTTCGTATTCGTGCCCCTAAGACCAGGAGGAACTTAGGCGACACTTCAACAATCCACCGAGCTATAAAAGGATACCTAATCTAATGCAAAAAATGGCTATCTAAAAATGCAAATAAAATACCAAAAGAGAATCATCCACGTTATTTTAATTAGACACTTTTCAGGGCTTGTCAATATTCTTTTAAGTTTTTAAGAAAACTTTTTGAAGAAGTCCCGAGCAGAGTCGCCACTGTGAGCGAACGACGCGTTTTCGACGGGACGCGGGACTCCCTTTCGGAATGGGGCGCCACGATCTCGGGCGGATCCCTCCCTCGCGTGGGGTTTTTATAAATGGAAATCCGCGTTTTGGAAAAAATAAATAGAATTAATAAATAAAAGAACCGAGACCTAAGTCTCGATGAATATTGTAGAGTCGCCACCCGGCTCAGCTCAACCGGGAAATTCTTATGTAGCTGAACCGGACGAACGGTCGCTACAATATCCAGAGATTCGGGTCCGGACAAGTCCCTTATTTCGTGTCTAATTAAAATAAATATTGCCAATGTTCTCAAATGATATTTCAAAATCTAAAGTCCATTTTATTGAATATAAAAAGCATACAGCGCGCATACAAAATATTTAATACAAAAATAAAGAAAAGAAATAAATATTAATTGGCTTACAACCAAATCGAATAGAAAAATAAAAACACTCGCCTCACTTATACAATCGCCTATATACACGATGATCTAGAAAAATACAACCGCCTAGGATACACGATTAATTCTATTAAAATACAAGTAAAATTAAAAATAAAAATAAATATAAATAAAAGCTGCAAAACAAAGGTTAGCACAATTTATACGGCACGCCACAATTAGGACTCAAATAGACAGAATTGGGAAATCAAGAATCGGGGGCATGCATTTAGGGGGGTAACCGGGTTGGCTCGGCTAGCCGGCCCGGTTAGACCTGGAAAATATTTTGAAACGTCCCTGTATTTTTGGTTTTGTGGGAAAATCATTTTGAAAACAATTTTTTTTTTCCGGTTTACATGCATTTTTATATATTAAGTGGGTCGGTTTTCAGGAGAACTGGGTCTCCATCGTTGAATTGATCTAAATGCAAATTTACCAGAAAATTGAATCTATGGTCGTGATGCACACAACAAAATTCATTTTGATGATTTTTGGGGTTTTCTAATTTTTTTGGGATTTTTTGGGATTTTTTGGGAATTTTTTGGGAATTTTTGGGGATTTTTTATGAAATTTTTGGGTTTTAAAGGTAAAATTCTGATTCTGAAAACTACAGGGGTACGACTGTAAATTACAGTCGTGGAAACTCAACTACAGTTGTACGACTGTAACTACAGTCGTACGACTGTAGATGCTGAAAATGCAAGATTTCATCAAAATTTCATTTAAAATAAGCTGAAAATAAAACCACCTGGAAATCAACTACAGTCGTACGACTGTTCATCAATTCAAGAACAGTCGTACGACTGTTCTTGATTTCCAGGAGCAGAAACGCAGAAAAAAGAGATAAAAATGCACAAAAATCACAATTAACACCCAGAAAGCAAGCAAAATTGAAGAGAAACGGGACGCCTACCCTTTAGAAGTCCTTCCAAGTCGAAATTGACCCCTGGCGTCGCTCCAATCCACAAGAATTTGCTCTTTTCCTCTTGAATTCAAGTTGGGGTCTCTATGTCCGAAAATCCAAATTGCAAAGGATTCTGATCGTTTTAGTCCGAAATTTCAATTTGTTTGTGAAGCTAACTCATTGACCTATGGATTTCTATCAAGTTTTAATCTTAATTTCGAGAATTAAAAAAATAGAAAAGGAAAAAGATGAGTCTTTGTGGTTTTTTTCTTTCTTCCTTTTCCTTCTCTCTTTTCTCCTTCTCTCTCTAAATTTTTTACCAGAAATCCAATCTCCCCTCTCTCTCTTTTTTTTTTCTCCTTTTTCTACTATGATTTTCCCCCTTTTCTCTCCAAAATCCGGGCATTAATTGCCCAAAATCTCTCCTCCTCTTTCTTATGTCATGGGTATGGTGTTCTGCACCTGCCACGATAATACAGTCGTACCACTGTAGAAATTTTTTTTTTTTTTTTTTTGAAATTTTTTTTTTTTCGAATTTTTTTTTCGATTTTTTTTTTTCGATTTTTTTTTTTTTTGTAAGAAAATCCCGGCGCTTACAGCAGCAACAAGCGACAAGGCAAGAAGAGGGGCAGCAACGGCAGCGAAGAAGGACCGAGAACAAAGAAATGAGGAGAGGGAGAGAGAAGAAGGGTAGCAGCAATAGAGAAGCAGGGTAGAGAAGGAAGAGAGGAGAAAGGAGGAGAGGGATGTAGCTTTCCGTGTTATTGGCTTTTGGCCAAAGCTCCAATTTGAGGCTTTCAGAGAAAGCTGATAATCAGCTTTCCGTCTTAAGAGCTTTCCCCAAATCTGGGTTTTACCAAACACCAATAAATGCAGCTTTTCTAGCTTTCCTCCTTTTAAAGCCGCTTTCCCGTTTGGGAAAGTCCTCCCAAACGGGCTCTCAGTCATATTATGATGTTACTTTATTATTATTTTTTTTTCCTATCAAAAGTGTTGACGCGATATTTGTGAACAATAGTAAACCTACTCGATTGATTTTATAAAGTCCTCAAGCATAAGATTCTCTTTTCACTTTCTACGAGACCTTTTTTTTATCTACTCTTCAAATTATGGTTGGATTAGAAAAAAAAGACATTAAAGGGATTTCTTCAGTAGAAATTGAAAATACAATCATTTTAAGATATGAAATATCACTTGTCAAACATTCAGTCAGAACTTTAAACATGGGTCATTCTCATGTGAGGTTATTATCTACTCATGGGTCATTCTTAAGATATGAAATTATGGTTGGATTTTTGTTGTATTTTTTTTTTTTTAATCTCATGTGAGGTTCATTCTCCAACATCTCTAACAGCGTCAACAAGTCAAAAGTACCCACATCTTACTTTTTGTCCTTGTTGTAATTGGAGTAAATGTATCTCTCTCCAATTAGAAGATTCAAGGTTCGAGTCTCTCTGAGAGCATAGGCTACACTCTTAGTAAGAGTGAGAATTTTAATATACATATATATATATATATATATATATATATATATATATATATATATATATATATATATATATATGACATGTGCATTTTATTTTGTTTTATATATTTAGGATGTCATTTACAAAGATATTATTTTATTTTTTTTTATGAAAGATTATTATTATTATTATTATTATTATTAATTATTGAATGACCAAGACTGTAGGAATTTTTATTTTGACATAGTAAAAATCTTATTAATTGATAGTAGGGGTTAGCATACCAAACCGAACTAAATCGAATAGAAAACCAAAAAAAAAAAAAAAATTATAAAAACCAAAACCAAACCAATATATATTCGGTTTGGGTTGAACCGAACTAAATTAATTCGGTTTGGTTTTGATTCAATTCGATTCCAAACCAAAATTTTCAAATTTTAAAATTTAAATAAATTATCATTATTATTATTAAATTATTATTAATTATATACAAATTATTGTAAAAAAATGTCTATATTACATATGTATTATTAAAATCTCATAAATATAAGTTATATAATAATATAAATATATATTATATCAAATAAAATGTATTTTATATATATATATAAATAATTTTTAAATATTTATAATTAGTTCAGTTCGGTTTGGTTTTTGTTTGGTTTTTTATCAAAATCAAAATCAAAACCAAACCAATTAATTTGTATTAAGACCGAAACTACATGCCAATGAAAAAAAAAGGGGGCATTGTTGAGGCAAAGTACGGTAGCTATATGTGTTGTACATGTCATAAAAAATGGGGCATTGTTGCTCCAATTTTCATTTATAAAAAAAAAAATATATATATTATTATTATTACAATCTTTTTATGACCAACAAATTCTTTTTTTACATGTTATGTATAAGATCTCATCATATGATTAGTTAACATTACATTACGCAAAAGTACTTTACATGTTAAGCTTACAGTAATATATTTTTGAAAATCCTAATTACAAATTCGAACTACAAATAAAACTCCTTCAGCATATACTATTTCAGAATTTGAATTTAACATCCTTTCAACTTATATTAAAAAAACAAAATTTTGCTACCAACAAGCTCTTCTTACAGTAATATACAGAAGTTGAAAAAAACTCATTTACTAGCAATTATATCAAATTTTTATTACAAACACATGAAGTAAATTTTTTGTTGTTGCCTAAAATTATTTTTAACAACAAAATTTTTTAGTGTCAAATTTTAGATTTCTCATAATGTTTGGAGATATATAATATGATTTATTTGTTTGATTACTCTTGTGAATTTACAAAAAGTTGATACTAGTTTAGTAATTTATAAAGCTTATTGTGTTACAACTTTGATCGTTTGAAAGTATTCACTTTTGCAAATTAACAAATAATTAATTTGCACCATATATGGTTGAAAATTGACAATTCCTCAACTTAATTCTCTCCAATTCACACCTTGCTGGTACACAATTTACAATTTATAGGTCCCATATTTTTTGTTGTATGTTCAACAATGTCAACTTTTGGTAAATATAATAATAATGAAAGAAAAAATTTTGAAACCCCACATTAAGGAACTCTACTCTGTTTATTCAATTATTGCATGTTATCGAAATTCGTGGAGAAATTGACACATGCCTTTATATATAATTTCAAATATCTTATTTTTATTATTTGCCCATGAATTTGTTAGAAATAGCAAAATCGATACCTAACCCTCTAACAAACTGAAACTTGGTCCTCCTTTTTGCAATTAAATTTGCATCCAAATTAATATTGAAATTCGGTCTTACTTTTTTTTTTTTTTAATGTTTGGGGGATCCAATTCACCTAATAGTTTTGGTCATAAGGACAATATATTACGAGCCAAAAAAAAAATAGAGGAGGATAGTAATTATTACAAATTAATTAAAATAAAATGGATGCCCTCTTGCTAGGTCGGTTTTAATTCAATCATTTGTTATAAAACAAAAAATAGGAGGACCACTAGTGTAAATAAGAGTAAATGAGATTGTCCTTTTGTACTTGAAAGGAAATAAGGTTCCCTATGATTAATAATTTGGTAGTTTGCTAAAAAACCATGGGGTTGGAAGGTAGCTGGGAACTTATGGCCAAGATGGTTTATTATTATTTTAAGAAAAGTTCATTTTCTTTCATGCCAAGCTTTCTCCCTTCTCTTCCACTTACAAAATAAAGGTGTTCTTCTTTTTATTCATATATTAAAATAAATTCACTTTCCCTTATCTTTTTTTTATTGAAAATAATCTTACATAATTCATCTTTTTTTTTTTTTTTTGATAAATAATGCGGGTTAAAGAAAGAAAGAGGCTAAACATCCCAACTAAGTTGGCACATATAGGCCCTCCACTTCATAAAAACCCCAAAAAATTCAATAATGGACCTTGAGGAAAGGTCAAAAAAATTACAAGACCAAGAGTTCAGGGTGAATGATTACATCTGAGGCTGAGAAATTAAGAAATCTAGATCTAAAATGTACAAAAGACCAAGTGTGACAAATACAAGAGTAAAGCATATCTTTGGAATCGTGGCAGTCATTAAAGATCGTCCGGTTTCGCTTTTTCCAAATTTCCCAGCAGATGGACATCCAAAGCGATTGACAAAATAATCTGTGGCGAGCATTCCTGAAGCACCCTGACCATTGAAAGAAAAAATCCGTGGCAGTCCGCAGGATGGCAAAACTCAAACCAATCCAATTTAACAAATCTGACCAAATTCTATAATTGGGCATACAATGAAGCAAAGCATGATCTTGTGTTTCAACCTCCGAACAAAAAGGACAAAAAGCACTCTTGGGAAGTATAATATGGAAAGTCTAAAGAGTAACCAGACAAGGAAGTCTACCATGAACCAACAGCCACATGAAGAAATGAATTTTGGGGAGAGTTGGGGCACGTTGGAAAGCCAAGAAGGCCACAATGGCTAGCGTCTGATACCTGGCAGCGTGCAGGTGCTGGAGAAAGGAGCTGGGCGTGAATGGTTGCTAGCCATTGAAAGCCGAAAACCAGCTGATATGGTCCTCGTCGGAGGAGGCAATCGGTGGTAGCTTTGATATGAGGGACTGCAGCTGATGTTGACCTGAAATACGAAGCCGACGCTTCCAAAAGGGGCGTCCCATGCTTGAAAAAATGTGGGCATAGGCCCAAGACACAGAGACGTGTTTAGTTGCAGCCAAATCAAATAAAATCGGGAAGGGATCCTTCAAGGGAGCGGAATCCAACCAGGGATCAAACCAAAAATTAATACGCTCACCATTATGGAGGTTAAAGCGAACACCCATTAGAAAAGATGACCAAATCAAATTATTCTTCACACAAGCAGCAAAAATTCCTTTCCATAAAGGAGAAGAATAGGCTTCAATACACATATTATTCCAATCAGCCATACCTGCCCTTTGGACACAAAATTTGTACCAAAGAGAGGAAGAATTCGATGACCGGGCCTTCCATAACCACTTAAGGAGAAGGCTGGAATTTTTGAGATGCAATCGTTGAATATTCAGCCCACCAAAACGGTAAGGAAGGCAAATTGTATCCCAGCTAACCTTATTAAACCCTCTGGTCTTTGCATCGCCTTTCCAAAGGAAATTCCTCATATAGCTTTCTAATTTGTGAGAAACTGCCTCAGGCATTTTGAAGAGAGACAAGAGATAAACTGGGATACTACTTAACACAGATTTGATCAGAGTGAGGCGCCTCTCATAAGATAAACACGTGCCTTTCCACATAGCTAATTTTGACTCAAAACGGGAAATTAGAGGCTCCCAGTCATGGCATCTTAGAGCTTTGAAAGTCAACGGCACACCCAAATATTGAAAAGGGAAGGTAGATACCAAACACCCAACTTATCTGCGTAATAAGCTATAAAATCTGCATGGACACCCAAACCCATAAGCGAGCTTTTGTTAAAATTAACTCGGAGCCCTGAAATAGCCTCAAAACACAAAAGAATGCAGATGAAAGTGTGAGTTCTTCTTCAAAAGCAGGAATAAAGCAGATGGTATAGTCCACAAATTGGAGAATAGACGGAGGCTGTAGGTCGAAATCCAAAGGAAATCCAAAGAGAAGACCCAAATCCGTGGCCCTCTCTACAAGTTGTTTGAGACCCTCCGCCGCAAGAACAAAGAGAAAGGGGGAGAGAGGATCACCTTGCTTGACGCCTTTCTAAAGATAAATGGGTTTAATAGGGGGCCCGTTCACCAGAATTGAGGTGGAAGAATCCAACCGACAGCTAGTCATCCAAGTATTCCATTTATTACTGAAACCCATCCTGACCGAAATCGCATGAAGGTACTCCTGAGAAATACAATCAAAAGCTTTCCAAAAGTCCAACTTTAAGACAAAGGTAGGTCTTCTGCAAACTTTTAAAAAATGAACAACCTCCGAAGCCAAAAAAGAGCAATCATGAATATTACACCCCTTAACAAAAGCAAATTGACAAGCTGAGATTAAGGAAGGCAAGACATTCTGAAGTCTCCGAGATAACAATTTGGAGATGATCTTATAAATGCCATTAATCAGTGAAATTGGTCGATAATTACTCAGCTGGCAAGAACCCACCACTTTCGAGATGAGAATAGTGCATGACGTCTTCAATGCAGGATGTAGAAAACCCGTTTCATAGAATGAGTCAATAACTTTCAAAATCTCGCCTTTCAAAAAAGGCCAAGCTCTCCTCTGAAGGAAAGGCTAATCAGGCGGTGAGTAGGGATCAAATCCGGGTCCATAGGTGAAACCTTGCTGATGATGTCGTTCTTCATATAGTGAATGTTATTATTCACACATGGTGATAATTACTATGAGAAAATCTTACCTTTAATTCATTTTTAATAAAATATCTGCAAAATGATCCTTTTGACCCATCTTCTATATAACCACTACCCTTTTGCTTTAATCTTTTCTTAGCCCTCTCATCACTTGATCTATTATAATTCAACACATTTGACTCATGACTATTGCAATTAGCACATTTAGCCTCTGATGAAGAGAATAGATGTGTATTCCTATTATAGTCATATAATCCTTTTAACCAAACAATGTTGTATAACCCTAGTTTATATTGTACACGTTCAACTAATAATATCAAGTATGAATATTTCCTATATCTTCCAACACCAAATTTGGAGACGCTATGGGCTGGTTGACCCTTTTAATTCCTTAGGCAAAGCCAATTGTGACAACTATTGACATCGACAACCATATAAAAAGTATCACTAATTTGAAAAATTGATGTCACTTAATTTCTTAATATTTACAAACATGAAAAAATTTCGGCAAAAAAAAAATCCTACTTAATTATATAAAAGTATAATTTATTATTTTAGAAAGGTTAAATTCGTAAAAGCTAAATAATTATAAAAAAGAGCTTTTCGCGAAAAGCTGCTTTTTCTTATAAAACAACTAAAAGTTGTTGTTTGAAAAATCCAACCAAACACTCAATTTTCTGCTTTTCGAGATGAAAAGCTAAAAGCTGCTCTGAAAAGCATAACAAACACGCCTTAAACCTTATGTTGTTGTTCTTTTGCAAATGGCTTTTCTTATTTGAATACTATAGCATATCAGACACAGGAGCCAGAAACCTTACTATATACCACAACTGATCAATATTAAATTAAAACAACGACTATGACCAACTACTCCATTTCTTATTATTATTATTATTATTATTATTATTATTATTATTATTATTTTACTTTCACTCTTCAAATTGCTTAAAAATTTTAGTTAAGATAATTAAAAGACAATTTTTACTTATAATATTTCTATTTTATCCTTATTTAACTTATCAGTAGAAATAGAGTATTAACTGATGTTGGAGATGTTGAGGAATGAATCCCACATCGGAAATATATAAGATCAAAGAGTAGTATATAAGTTGTGTAGATTGGACCTTAACACAAGCTAATTGGTTTTGTGTTATATGGGCTCAACCTCACTTATATGCTCACTCATCCAGTCAAACCCAACATTCTCAAGGCCCATGGAGTCTCTTCATGGTATCAGAGTAGACGAAGGCCTGACAGCCGAAAAGATCCTTGGCCTATGTTTAAAGTCATGGTGGAGTTTGGGCTAGTAGTGAAAACTAGACCTGTTAATGACCTTGGTCCTCAGAGTAGATACGCCAAGGAAAGTTTGACAAGTGTCAATTGGTCCAGGCCCAGTTGCACTTGAAGGAGAGTGTTGGAGATGTTGGGGAATGAATCCCAGATCAGAAATAAATGAGACCAGGGAGTAGTAAATAAGTGGTGTAGATTGAACCTTAACACAAGCCAATTGGTTTTGTGTTACATGGGCTCAACCCTACTTATGTGCTCACTCATCCAGTTAAGCCCAGCACTCTCAAGGCCCATGGAGTCTCTCTCTTTTTTCTTTCTCTTTTGGCCGAGCAAATTTGCTTCTCTCTTCCCTCCGCCGGAGAGTTTCTCTCCTCGCCATTTTCATGCTTTGTTAAGAACTGAAGTAGACAGTTCATATTTCAACATAAGAGGAGAAACAAATGGATGGGACTAAAGAGATGGGACTTAGAAATGTGAGCTCAACATTTTCAATCCCTGAAATGGATGATTTCGATCTCTCTCGCCTCCTTGACACCAAGGTTGAATATAGAGAGGCAGAGATCATTTGATGAGAGATCATTGAGTGAGCTCTCCATTGGACTTTCTAAAGGAGGCCTTGATAACTTTGAGACCACATATTCACCTGGAGGAAGGTCAGGTTTGGACACACCTACCTCATCAGCTCGCAACTCCTTCGAGCCCCACCGTATAGTGGCTGATGCTTGGGAAGCATTAAGGCAGTCTAGGGTGTACTTTAGAGGACAACTGGTTGGTACTATAGCTGCATATGACCATCCCTCAGAGGAGGTTTTGAACTATGATCAGGTTTTTGTATGGGATTTTGTACCTAGTGCTCTTGCTTTTCTGATGAATGGTAACCTGACATAGTTAAGAACTTCCTATTGAAAACACTATATCTTCGAGGGTGGGAAAAGAGAATAGATAGATTCAAGCTCAGGGAAGGGGTAATGCCAGCAAGTTTCAAAGTACTTCATGATCCTGAGAGGAAAACATACACTCTTATTGTAGATTTTGGAGAGAGTGCAGTTGGACGAGTGGCTCCTGTTGACTCTGGATTCTGGTGCATCATTATGCTTCGTGCATATACCAAATCAACCAGGGATTTATCTTTGGCAGAGACTCCAGAGTTTCAAAAGGGGATAAGACTTATATTAAGCCTATGCTTGTCAGAGGGATTTAATACATTTCCAATGTTCCTTTGTGCTGATGGATGCTCCATGATTGATTGTAGAATGGGAATTCATGGTTATCCTATTGAAATTCAATCTCTCTTCTTTATGTCATTGAGATGTGCTTTGTCAATGTTGAAACATGATACGGAAGGAAAACAATTTGTTGAGAGAATTGTTAAACGTTTGCATGTCGTGAGCTTTCACATGAGGAGTTACTTTTGGTTGGACTTTCAACAACTAAATGACATGGCATCAGAGCCGCTTAGATCTAGAGGTCAAGGGTTCGAATCCTGGCAGCTCTATTTGTTGATTAAAAATTCAACACATGGCAAAGTGGGCCTGTTTTGTACACGCTTCAATCTTAAGGGGTATTCGCGTACGGGGTAGTGTCAGAGGTAGTAATAAAAGCTATGATTTGGCCTTACCTATTAGCTTAAACTTTTAGGTCAAATGGTTCTATGACAACTAATGCCAATTTTCAATAAAATTAGTATTGAGATTGAAAGAATATTTATAATTTTAAATTAATTTGGTGTATTTAGTTTTTTTTTTAATAAGTAACACGGGTTGAAGTGAAGGGGTGGCTAAACATCCCCACTAGGTTGGCATCTTTAGGCCCACCACAACACAGCAACCTGGAAAAATGCATTAAAAGAACCTTGAGGAAAGGTTGAAAAATTACAAGAGTAAGAAGTCTGGATTTACAGTAACATCAGAAGGAGAAAAAGTAAGAGAGCTTGACCTAAGTTTAACAAAAGACCAAGATTGATAAATACAATTATAGAGAATGTCTTTTGAAACATGACAGTCATTCAAGATCGCCTTATTGCATTTCTTCCAAATTTCCCAGCAAATTGGCATCCAAAGGGATAGGCGAAAGAACCTATGGCGTGCACTTCTAAAGCAACCAGACCATTGATGGAAAAAAATCAGTCACACTACAAGGAATGGTAAAGCTGATTCTGATCCAAGCAAGTAACGCTGACTAAATTTTATGATTAGTCAGCAATGACCAAAGCATGATCTTGCGTCTTAAGCTTAGGACAGAAAGGACATGTTACAACATCCGAAGGCAGAATATAAAAATTGTGGAGAGTTGCCCAACATGGAACCTGCCGTGAACCAGCAACCACATGAAGAATTTAACTTTTGGGGTAGTTGAGGCGCGACGGATTACCAAGAACGGGATTGCTACAGGCAGCTGATCCTGGGCAGCAAACAACTTTTGAATGAATGGGCTAGGCATATAAGAGTCCAGGCCGTTAGACAATGAAACCCAAGAGAAGTGGTCCTCTTCAGATGAGACAATAGGCAAAAGCATTGCTAGGAGGGACTGTTGTTACTGCAGGCCAAAAATACACAACCTGCACATCCAAAAAGGGTGACCTGATTGGGAAAAAATCTGCTCATACACTTAAGACCCGATGCATATTTGTTCACAGCCAACACAAACAAAAGAGGGAAAACATCCTTCAAGGGGATGGAACCCAACCAAGAGTCGAACCAGAAATTTATATGTCGACTGTTCTTAAGACCAAAACGCACTCCCTTGATGAAAATGGACCAAATTCTATCATTCTTGACACAAGCATCAATAATCCCTTTCCATAAAGAGAAGAAGGGGCAAAGAAATTCAAGTTATTCCCCCTAAACAAAAAGACTAGACCAAAGCAAAGAAGGGTCCGACGTTCTAGCTTTCCACATCCACTTGAGAAAAAGGCTGGCATGCTTCATGTATAATTTCTGAATATTAAGACCACCCAGACGGTAAGGGAGGTAAATAGTATCCCAAGTTACTTTATTGAAACCCTTCTCTGTCGCACTCCCTTTCCAGAGGAAGTTTCTTATGTACCGCTCCAATTTATTTGAAATAGCCCTAGGCATTTTAAAAAGGGACATGAGATAGACTGGGATACTACTCAAATAGATTTGATCAGAATGCATAAGATAAGCAGGAACCTTTCCACAAGGATAACTTTATTTCAAAACATTGAATCAAAGGCTCTGAATGTCGACTCCTCAAAGACTTGTAGGTTAAAGGAATACCCAAATATTGGAGGGGAAAGGAAGAAACCTTACACCCAATCCTGGCTGCACAATGAGACGTAAAATCATCATTAACTCCTAATCCAACAAGAGTACTTTTGTTGAAGTTTATACGGAGTCTAGAAATGGCTTCAAAGCACCAAAGGAGACGGATAAAAGTAGTAATTTCCTCTTTAATAGCCAGGAGGAAACAGATTGTGTCATTTGCGAATTGGAGAATAGATAGGGGCTGTAGATTAGTATCAGAGTGAAAACCCGAAAGAATTCTCAAATCCATAGCCTTATCAATTAACTGCTAAGACAAAGAGAAAGGGGGGAGAGGATCTCCTTGTTTAACACCTTTTTGGAGATAAATTGGTTTAATAGGGGAACCATTCACAAGGATTGAGGTCGACGAATCAGCCCTACAATTATCCATCCATTTATTCCACGTATCACTGAATACCATTCTAACCGAAACAGCATGAAGGTATCTCCACGAAATGCAGTTAAAAGCTTTCCGAAAATCAAGCTTGAGGATAAAGGTTGGGCGATGACTAACTCTTAATTGATGCACAATCTCTGAAGCTAGGAAAGAACAATCATGAATCTTTTAACCCTTGACAAAAGCAAATTGACAATCATAGATTAAGAAAGGTAGAACTTTCTGTAGTCTCTAAGATAACATTTTGGAAATGATCTTGTATATCCCATTAATCAGTGAAATAGGGCGAAAATTACCCAATTCGTAAGAGCCAGCCACTTTTGGAATAAGCACAGTAAAGAACGTTTTCAGGGCAGAAGGGAGAACCCCAGTCTCATAGAAAGAGTTGACCACTTTTAGAACCTCATCCTTTACAAATTTCCAGGCTCTCCCATACAAAAAGAAGTTGAAGCCGTTGGGACCCGGGGCTTTATTTTCACCACAGGACTTGATAGCATCCCAGATATCTTCTTCTCAGAAAGGAGCAATTAAGTCACGATTCCCTTCTACAGAAACACTTGAAAACTTCAGTGAGTCCAGATTAAAAGGAATAGAAGAATCCTCCTAAAATAGAGATTTGAAATAGTTGTAAATGTGATCTTTGATAAGGTCCTGGTCTAAAACGGTTTCATGCCCCCCAAATCAATGCCAAGGATCCTGTTGGTCTTAAACCTCACAGAAGCAGAACGGTGGAAGAAGGTTGTATTATTATCCCTAAGTAAAGACCTTTTAATTCTGGATTGCTGATGACGAATAGATTCCCAATGTCTTCTTTTTTCACTAAGCTTTGCCCTTAAATCGGCTAAGGACAACCGTTGGTCCTCAGAAAGAGGGCAAGGGACATCATCCGAAGTAAAATTCAGAAGCTGCTGCTCCAAAGCGGAAAGATCAGCCTCAACGTTCCCAAAAACAGTCTTATTCCACTCTTTCAATTTTCCCCGGAGAAGCTTTAATTTGAGGGAAAGGGGGCTGTTAGGTGCATCAATGCAAATGGACTCCCATTCTTGTTTAACAAAAGGAGAAAAAGCTTAATTATCCCACCAGCAGTTGAGAGAGCGGAACGGTTTAGGGCCTCCATTTGGCTTATAGGCAGAGTGGAAGATAATCGGAAGGTGATCCGAAAGAGAAGAGTCAACTGTGGAAGATGAGAGAAAGGGCCAACAGCTAACCACTTCAGAGCTGACTAAAATTCGATCAATCCGCGAGAATGAAAGGGCATTATGTGAAGTGTACTTCCTTCCATTCAAGGGAATATCATGGAGTTCACAAAGATTCACAAACCCTTGGAAATTTCTGATAGAGGTAGAGAGACAGCCATTAAACCTTTCAGACAGACATAAAACCTCTTTAAAATCACCGCAAACCAACACCCTTGGATCAGAGCAAATAATGGGCTGTAAATCGTTCCAAAAAATGGCTCTGTCATCAGAATTGTTTGGAGCATAGAGAAAAGCATGAACAGATCAATTCCTGATTAATGCAGTGGACTATACCCCATCTGTTAGACGAAGCACTGAGTGAGCAAGAGATGAGGGCTGAATTCCAAGAAATAATAATACCACCCGAAGATCGCTAGGCCGGAATAACCACAAAACCAAAGTCACTATGGCCCTAATAGTTTTGCATATGAAAATCACTGACCGTTTCAACTTTAGATTCGATCAAACCAAACAAGTGAAGTTTCTGACTACCAATTAAAGACCTCATGAATTTCTGCTTCACAGAATTAAGGAAACCCCCTCTACAATTCCAAACAGAGAAAGAAAAGGACATAAAAACCAACAAGAAACCTGGAGAAAGCAAAACGTACCACTAATTGGTTGAGATTAATCTTTTGATTTTGTCCTTAACAATATTTCTGTCATGCTCGTTGAAAATACCAAGTGATCTCCCAATCTTCCAAATGGGATCAACCTCCATATTAGTAGCATTTGTAGGGGACGAGTTCAAAGCATCCACTGATTTCCAATTTCTAGAGTTAGTGTTGGCGATATCGATGCTACGATCATAACTAGAGGGAATTGAAATCGGAGAGCCAACTGTCCCATCTGGAAGAACCACTCTACCCAACTTCTTTGATTCCGGGCCAAGGGTACACGTATGTCGAGTATCTTGTTGAATAGCAGGAGAATTTGCATCATTTTTGGATAGATAACGGGACAACAGTATCAGCTGAAACCGAAAGACTGATATCGTCATGTTTCGAGTCACTATGTCGGACAGACCTAATGCCGAGCAGAAAGATTCACCAAAATTGCAACAGACTTCATGTTCAATAACATCCAGCTCGAAAGCCTTTCCGTTAATGTCAATAATAAACAAATCTGAGAAGTTTTTACGATCAGTGGATACCAAACATTGGACAACATCAAGACATCTATCCGAGACAAAATCATTGCTGAAACCGATAAACCTTCCAAATTTTGAAGATAAGGACACTAGAAAATCAGCATGACAGTATTTCAAAGGTAGGCCTTTGAAAGAAACACTCGTCAAACGATGGGAGGGAATAAAATCCGGATCAATGTATTTAGTTGATTTCTATGCAAAAATAAATAAGAATAAGGGTATAGAAAGAAAAACATGACCTAATTTATTTTGATAGATCAAAAGTTGTCAACAATTTGTGACTAATCAAAATAACAAAGTGGACTATCAAAATGGAACAAAGTATTATTACTATTACTAATATTATTAATGGATTAAAATAATATTACTGTAGAGAAGTATTGAGCTGGCTAAAAAATCTGGATTATCATCGTATGATAATTGAATTGGATGCAAAAATTATTGTTGATGTGATGAATCATCATGGCTTAGGCAATAATCGCACGACATTGGGTTTTCTATTAATGGATTGTAGGGGTTTAATGATGGAGACTATATTACACATTTTAGTTTTGTTAAGCGGGTTGCTAATATGGTTGCAGATAAAATAACACGTGTATCGTATTCTTTGACAAATGTTGGGATTTGGTTCCATTGTCAAAGATAATAATAAAAGGGGATAATTAGTTTTGTAGCATATTATTACGTAATTATTTTCTAAATGACCCAAATTTGATTGTAAAATTTAAAATAACCAAAATATCTAAATAATATCTTTAATGGTGTGGATAAGAGAATGCTAAATAGGATAATACATTTTAATTTTTGGAAAATGATAATATGAAAAAACAATAAACAAACTTAATTTAAATATTCATAATATTAATATCCGGTTAATATCTTTTATAGGATCCTATTACAACTGAAATGCTTTTGAAAATACTAAAACGAAATTATCATAAAATGATAATTATCACATTTTGTAGAAAATTTAATAGAAAAAACTAAAAAGAAATTATCATAATTAATGTTATATTATCTTTTTTTTTTTTGATAAGAATGTTATATTATCTTAATAATAGTATTTAGTAAATAGAATCCTATTAGAACTAAAATACATTTGAAATAGTTTCATTTCACCTTTTTTCTCCATGGAAGCCAATTTATCATCATTTTTAACTGGAAAAAAAATCCAACATACGCCATTGATAAATCAAACAAAAGAATTGAAAATTTCTACAACAGAAATAAAATACTAGGTAAGAACATCTTTTGAATCAAAATTAATATCTTTAACACTATACCTCGTAAATAATTATATGAATATAGAGATTTTACTTATATGTATTCCATATATGTAATCAATATACCATTAATTGATACTATGTCAATATACTAAGAATTATACCAATATACCATAAATATATCGTACAAGTTTATATCAATATACTGTAATGTTATACAACAATATACCAATATTACATAATACATGTTGTACAAGTTTATATCAACAAGACTATACTAATATATTATAAATATATGTTGTATAAGTGTATATCAACGTACTGCAAGGTTATACAAGTATATGTTAATATACCATAAATATATATTATATATATCAATATACTACAACATATACAAACATTGAATGCAAGTAGTATATTCTAAGTATATTAGAGCATGTATAATATACTCATCCATAGAAAAAGAAATACCAGGTACAAGTTAAAAGAATAAAATGGAGACATACTTGATAATTTGATTGATGAGTATTGGAAGTTCTAATTTCTTGATGAATGCCTAATTATGTGTAGAAGAAAAGGAAAAAAAAAAAGCATGTGAAAGTAGAGAAAGAGATTAGTGGATTGGTTAATAGATTTGCAAAAATATATATAGCTAGAATAAATTTTTTAAAAAAATCATTCTACAAATTTTCAAACTTAAAAGATAATGCTTAACTGATATGCTTTGTACGGAACCAAAAAAAAAAAAAAAAAAAAGGAAGCAATGATTCATTAAGATGTTTAAAGATAATAAATATTTTAATTAAAAAGAAAAAGATAAATAGTAACTAAATAGTATTAAAATAATAATAATAATAATAATAATAATAATAATAATAATAAATTTTTTAAAATAACGATAACTATGATATTGTAGTAAATAAAAAATAAGTTTTCTAGGATCTAAAACAAAAAATAATGGGATGCTAAAATAAAGAATAGTACAAATTTATAGACAAATGGGATAATTTCCCCTAATAAAACATATTATTGGACCTTACCTATCAGCTTAAGCTTTTAGGTCAATTGGTTCCATGACATGGTATCAGAGCCGCTTAGACCTAAAGGTCAAGGGTTCGAATCCTGGTAGCTCTATTTGTTGATTAAAATTCAACACAAGGCAAGGTGGGTCTGTGTTGTACACGCTTCAAGCCCAAGGGGCATTCGTGTGCGGGAGAGTTTCAGAGATAATAACAAAAGCTATTATTATTGGGACTTACGTATCAGGTTAAGCTTTTAGGTCAATTAGTTCCATGACTTACCTATCAGCTTAAACTTTTAGGTCAATTGGTTCCATGACATCCATGAGCCGCCTCATGTTGTTGCTATTGTAGATGCGGATTTAATTATTGAATATAAGGGTTCAATTCAATAAAAGTAATATTGATATTCTGTAATTGAAAATATATGAGACTAAAGAGTCACATATAAAAGTAATAAAAGTAATATTGATATTCCTTAATTGAAAATATATGAGACTAAAAAGTCACATATAAATGGTGTAAATTAGACTTTAATAAAAATAAATTGGTTTTGTGTTATATAAATTTTACCTTACATATGTGTTCACATATGCAATTAAATCCCACACTTTTAAGACTCATGGAAACTTTTCACTCAACTTAGTTGTTTTTAGGCAACAAATTGAAGACCATTCTCTAGTCCTGATATAAAAACCATTTTTGAGTTTTATTTGCATAAGGCTTTTTTTTTTTTTTTTTTTTATAATTAAGAGTCATTTTATTATAATAACAGAATATTGATAAAAATAATGACATAATATTTATATTTGTTTGACAGACACAACAAATTATTATTTTACGTCCAACGTAAATTTCACCACAATGATACCTTATATTTGTGACGAACCACGAAACGCCACTGAAGCATGCTATAAATTAGTGGGGACTTTTGATTGTCTCCACTAATGTTAGACGAGAATTACGTTTGCGCCACAAATGCCGTAATTGAAGGTTTCTAAATTCTATTAATTAAAAAAATTTAACTTATTCTACAGGGTACGAAAATGTTTGTTAGAGGAGAAAAGAATTCACATGGGTTTTCTTTCATTATTGACTTCGTATTTTCCATTTTGATTGAATTATAAATTACAGCCATATGTGATATGAGACAAATATGTAATTAATAGTCAATGATGTGGTACAGGACAAAGACTTATACAGTGTAATTGTTGGAATATAGACACTTATCTACAATTTCATATATTAGAATTTATATAAACTAAGTTTCAGACCATGATTAAAGCATTTATATTTTGAACTCGTAAAATCCTTTTTATAATAAATGTATATATTATAACAAATTATAATAAAGAGTCAAATGGCAAGTCATTAGTTTTAATTTTATGAACTTATTTACTAAACTTCCCTTTTAATTAGGACCTTGTAATTAAAAACCCAGACAAAACAATTGCCTTGGTTTATAATTTTTTATATTACTTTCTCAGTTCATAAATATATGAAGATTTAGGATTTTCACCAAGACCAATAAAATATTAACTATTCTATTAAAATGATTTATTTATTTCTATTAAAATTCTCTTACTTATTAAAAACGTTATATATTTATGACCGAACGGATTATAAATTAGAGGAGAATTTTGTTTTCGCCACAAATGCCATAATTGAAGGTTTCTATTAATTTACAAAATTTAACTTATCTACAAGGTACGGAAATGTTAATCCCATGACTTTCCAATTAATAAGAATTATGTTTTTTTAAACTTATCTCTTTTGGATCTATTCAAATTTTGAATTAATAAACATTTGATATTTAATGACTATCAATATGTAGTCATTTAGTAATAATGACGCAATATTTATAAAAATAATGACATAATATTTATATTTGTTTGACAGACACCATATTATTATTTTGTGTCCAATATATATCTTAAATTTCGTTGTGTGCCGCCGAAAGCTAAGTACAAATGTTCAAGTTCGTCAAAATAAAATTCTATAGCTACATTTGTGTTGTATTGCATAGGACAACATTTCCTTCTAAAATGTTGCTACAACTAGTAAAGGATTAAAAAAAAAAAAGAGGGTAAGATATGCAAATAGTAACTATAAATAAATATTTAAAAATTCCGTACAATCTATTCAAAAAATAGTCATTTGCCAAGATAATTGAATCACTGTAGCACTTAAAAATACCAATAGAAAAATGGTTCCAAAACGGAATAAGTATTTGATGACCACCTGCAGTAACCGAAAAGTCGGAAGCCATAATTGATAATAATGATGAAAAAACTAAAATCTAAGCTCAAAGTGAACAGCCATATTCTATTATATATATATATATATATAAAGTGAAGTGGCATACGTGCCAATTAAAACAGAACGTAGACAAGTCCTCACATGACCTACTGGCCCTAAAATTGCTTAATTAATTACCCAATTCAACTTTCATTTTAAAGATTGACTTCATATCTACCAGTCTTTAATTATCATTTTATCGGTTAGTTTAATAGTTTAATAATTATGAATTGCGAAAAAGTTAATTGCCAATCTTACCAGACCCCAATCAGATATGGAACGGGTGAAACTGAGATTCAAGATACAACAAGTTTTAATAAAAATTATCGTACAAACGTGAAAAGTTATCACATCAAATATTTTGAGATAATAAATAGTTGTTACTGGGCTATTACATATAAGCTCATTGCTAAAAGTTTTTTAAAAATGTGACAACAAAAACGAGTCTTGATTTCTATGACACTAACAAAATTTTTATTTATTACAACTTTTTTGTTGTAGTTAAAAAGAAATATTCCCTCACCGAATTAGAATGTTATCACATGTTATCTTGTGATTAATTTGAAGTAAAAACACGTGACAATTTTGGTTAGTTGTCACTAAAAAAATTATTTGTTGTCATATTTATTGTCACGTAATATAAATTTGTGACAATATTTTTATTGTAACAATAACATATATGTTACAGTTTTTCTTTTATAATAATTTATGTAGAATAACAATTTTAACTTGATGCAATTTAATAATTTGTAACAAGTTTTACTTGTTACCATAAACTTGTCTGACAAAGTTGTTATGCATAAATCGTCACTAATCTATATCAGTGACAATATTAGTTTTGTTACTTAATTTATTTTCTTATTGATACTTGATAAAATTATGTTGTCATAAAATGATTCTAGTTACAAACTTATGTTGTCACATTTTGTAAAACAAACTTCACTGCCTAGTTTTTTTTTTTTTTTTTGTCATTTTTTTTTTTGAGAAAATTATTCATTTAATATTAGTTTAATTATTATTTAAAAATAAAAAATATATAAACAATATATAAAATCAAAACTCTTTCATCAATTAATTTTTAATTAGTACAACAATCTATCAAGCACCAGCCATCCCCTTCAGTGGCGTTTCGTGGTTCGCTACAAATAGAAGGGATCATTGTCGCGAAATTTATGCTAATATTTGTGGGGAGTTTGAATTCGAATGAAAAATAATAATATGGTGTTTGTCATATTATGTCATTATTATTTTTATCAATATTCTGTTATTATCATAAAATGACTACATAGTGATAATCATTTAAATATTAAATAAATACTAATTCAACAGAAGAGATCTACCTGCTCAATAAAATAATACATATATATAAAGAAGACCCTTCATTGTTTGCTGTATAATTATTATACATCTATCCCTATTATTTTTAGTTGTTGTAACTACTAAAAAGACAAAAAAAATTGGACTAAGAGGACTTGGCCATGTTGGTTTATAATATTTCTAAATAGGGGGAAAGAATTTTAGGTCCTAATCTTTTTTTTTTTATTAATTTATATGTTTTTGATATTTCAATTTTACATATTATTATCTCAACTAATTATAACCATTTAATAACACGATATGCATAGTCACAAAAAAAAAAAAAAAAAATTTACTATGAATATTAAAGTCTGTTCAAAAAATGTTAGTCCATTTGCATATAAATTTATAATTTGTTTGATATATTACAAGAAATAAACAAATATTTACATCAACATCATAAAAAAAAATCTATAATTAATAGAGTGTAAACTAAGTATTAGGATTATCTCCTGGGTAATTGATGAAGCGCAATAATCGAACAGTTAAAACTAAGTTCTGTTGATTGTGCATGATGCTGAAATTTAGCGTTTATAGTATGAATTTCAAAAACCACAAAAAATAGGGAGTAGAATAATTTCATTAAACTTCAAAAAAGTCTTCCAAAAGACAACATTACAACTTAAATAGTAAAATTCTAAAATAGAATCCATACAGAAAAAGGAAAAGCTACAATAAAATTTCTAAAATGTCCCTAAAAATAGAAAAACACAAATTTGAAGGCCTAAACGATAAAATTTGGTCGAAAAGCAACATAGATCATGAGCAAATTAAATCCTCCTGCTGCCTATAACTTTTTTGCATTCTGTTTTCTAAGAACAAATTTTTCCAAATTTCTATTCTCTCTGTTTTTCCGAAAACTATAGGCTGTTGGAGCTAGGTTTTTGTGTCTGGTGATATTTCTTGCACGCGGTGGAGTTCTATTGAACCTTGTTTTGATGAAAACAACTTTTATATTCGTAGAAAATAATAATTAAATAAATACTTTAATAATTAATTAAAGATAAATGCATTTTTAATTAATTAATTAAAATATGAAGATGAAGACTTTCTATAAGGGCATTGGAAGAATTATACAAAAATATAACAAGCTTGGGAGATAAAGGAACATCTTGCTTCAAGAGGCTGAAAGATTAAGGAATTTATTTACATATCTTCAGAGGCCTAAACAATATATAATGGCCACATTCAGAGACTTGAAGAAATCAAGTTCAAATGTTTAGAGTCCTGAACACTGTATAACGTTCATATTCAGAGATCTGAAGAAATCAAGTTCAAATGTTCAGAGTCCTGAACACTGTATAACAATTATATTCAGAGACCTAAAGAAATCAAGCACAAACCTTCAAAGACCTAAACACTATATAACGGCTACATTCAGAGACCTGAAGAAATCAAATTCAAATTTTTTGAGATCTGAACACTGTATAACGGAAACATTCAGAGAACTGAAGAAAGTTCATTACTAACCTTCAAAGGGCTAAACACTGTGCAACAGCTAGTTTCAGAGACCTGAAGGAAATCAGAACTAAAGCTTTAGAAGGCTGAACACACTATAACGGCTAGTTTTAGAGACCTGAACAGAATTTGAATTTCCTCTTCAAATCACTACTCCAATGCCTATAAATTGAAGACAAATGTAAACATTTCAAAGAGGGAAAACAAATTACAAAATTTACAATACATACAAAGCATTCTTGAGTAGTCTTTCCAACAATCTTCAAAGAGAGCAATCTAGTCTTCATCAAAGCAATTCACGCTCTTTTAAATACAACATTTTGAGTCAATTGTAAATTTACACTAAGAGATATTAGTGTGAGAGGGGAGCTTTTTTGTTAGAGTTCTTTGTAAAAAAGTTTGTATAAAAGTTTTGTTGTTGATCTTTGAAAAATAACAAGTTGTAAAAGTTTGGTGTTTTAGCTTGCAAAAAGCACCAGGTGTCTCGATCTAAGTAGAAGAAGGATCACCATCTTAATCCTAGACAGAAGTAGGATTGATTGTCCCGATCTTGGACAAAAGAAAGATCAAAGTGGTTTGATTCCTACCGTTAAAGGAATTATAGTGGAAAATCTCAAGTGGCTCACTTGGGGATAGGAGTAAGACAATTGGTCTGAACCTGTATAAATCTCTGTGTCGACAATCTTTTCATCCCTACACTTTTTAAATTACTGCTATTTATATTCTTGCATTTATTTTAAGCAGTTATAGCTCTTTGGCTACTTTACTTTATTTATTCAAGAGCAACTAAATCACAAGTTTTACAAACCTTTTTATTCCGTATTTTTAAGTAAAACTTGTTTATTGAGCAAAATTGTTTTTGAATAAAAAGTTTCCACAAAAGAATTTTTATTTGGGAAGTTACACTATTCACCCCCCTCTAGTGTACCTTTTAGCCTATTTAGGACTAACAATTGGTATCAGAGCTTGACTCTTGCACAAAAGGATTAACATCCTTAGAATGATCCAAGTATGGCTAGTACATCTGGGAACCAAAATATTTTTATGGCTGAAGGGCATTCTATTCATAAGCCACCTTTATTTTATGGAGATAATTATAATTTTTGGAAGAATAGAATGAAAATATTTCTACAGTCAACTGATATTCAGATTTGGAAAATCATTAAGGATGAAACAATCGTTCCTTCTAAAATAGTTGACAATATAAATATTCCAAAGGAGGAAAATGAATATGATATTGCTGATTGGAATAAATTAACTTTAAATTCCAAAGCTTTTAATTTGTTATAGTGCTCCTTAGATATTAATGAATATAATCATATTTTAGGATGCACAACAGCTGAGGAAATATGGGATAAGCTTGAAGTAACTCATGAAGGAACCAAGCAAGTAAATGATGGAAAAATCAATATTTATGTTACTAAATATGAGTTATTCAAGGTGGATCCCAAGGAATCTATTTCAAAGATCAAAACAAGATTCACATTAATCGTGAATAAATTAAAGAATCTTGGCAAGCATTATACTGATGAAGAGCTAATCAGAAAGTTTATCAGAACAATGCCAACCTCATGGGATTCTAAGCTCACTGCAATAGAGGAATAAAAAGATTTATCTTCATATTCCTATGATGAATTTATGGGATCATTACTGACCTATGAAATGAAGATCAAATACACCACGGATCGTGAGCAATCGGAAAAGAAGAAATCCATTGCACTTAAAGCTACAAAAGCACCCGTTGATGAATCTGAAAATGAATCAGAAGATGATGATAACGATGATGAACTAGGTATAGAAGAAGAAGCACTTCTTGGTAGAAAATTTCAAAAATTCTTGAAGAAAAAGAACAAAGATAAGAAGATGCCTAAGAAGAATTTCAACAGCAGCAGTTACACAAAGACAAAGCAAGAAACATCAAAAGTTACTTGCTTCAATTTCAAGAAACCGAGAGACTACAAAATTGACTGCCCAAAGTCCAAACCAGAATTCAATAAAAGGGATAAGAAAGCCATGTTAACTATATGGAACGACAGCGATGATTCGGAAGATGAAGACACGAAAAACAATGCTCAAATTTGCTTTATGGCAGATAATCAAGAAGGGTCTTCATCAAAATACAAAGAAGTAGAAGATGAGGTAATACTAACATCCTTATCTAATAAAGAAATCACTCAAGCATAGTTTAAATTACATAATACTTTGCAAGAAACTATAAAAAGTTATGAATGTAGAAATTCTGAAGTTGAAAAAGAAAAACTTGAACTTCAGAACAAAGTAAAGTTTCTTGAAAATACTAATCTTACTTTGGTAAGCAAAGTATAATGTCTTGAAGATAAGTGTGGAAAATTAAATGACACATTCAATAAATTCACACTTGGAGAAAATATGCTTAATATGATGTTAGATGCACAAAAAAATCCAAATGACAAAACAGGAATTAGTTTTAATCAGAATAGTAGTATAATACATACCCAAACACCTCAAAATCTAAGTTCCTTTTGCAAATCCACATCTTCTACCAAATTGCAAAATCTCCCATCTACAAAATTTGTTCAGTCATCTGAACCAAAAATAAAGCAAAAGGTTAGTCATATACAGCCTTCTGACCAAACAAAAAGTGTTCAGAGACATGTTCCAAAAACAAGTCAAAAGTTTCAGCTTTTTGAACAGAGAAAGAAAATTATACAGCCTTCTGAGAAAACAAAAAGTGTTCAGAGATATGTTCAGCTCTCTGAACAAAAAAAGAAAAATTTTCAGCCTTTTGTACCACAACATTTACACCATAAAAAGGCTTCCAAACCCATATATCATCAATATCTCCATTCAAACCAAAGACATGGTTGCAACCCAAAATTCATTCATCAGAAAACAAACCATAATCACAAGAACCCTCTCAAATCACAATACCCATATTATAAAAAGAAAAGGAAAATTACATGCTTTTACTATAATCATAAGGGTCATAAAATTCAAGAATGTTATATTCAAAGAGGTCTATACTAAATTGCTTAATTTGTCTTATAGGTATGCTTGAAGAACAGCCTTGGAAAACAAAGTTGGTATATTGATAGCGGATGTTCAAGGCATATGACTGGTGATAATACCTACTTCACCACTCTAAGACAAGTCAAAGGAGGTATTGTGAAATTTGGTGATAAAAAGGAGGAACAGATTATTAGTCGACTGATTAAAGTTCAATCTTTTAAGGGTTAGTCAACTTTATGACTAGTATCGGAAAGTAATCTTTGAGTCAAAGAAGTGTGAAATTATCGAAGAAAAGAGTGGTAAGACATTACTTACTATTCCAAGAATTGGAAACAGTTATCTATTAAATTCAGATAGTTATACACATGAACAATGCTTAATTTCATAATAAGAAGAGAGTTGGTTATGGCATCATAGATTAGGGCATGCTAGTATGCATTTAATTTCAAAACTTTCAAAAAGAGATTTAGTAAAAGGTTTACCAAAAATCAATTTTAACAAAACCCATATTTGTAATGCATGTCAAAGAGGTAAACAAATCAAAAGTTCTTGTAAGACCAAAAATGATGTTTCCACCTCTAGACCTTTAAAATTATTGCATTTAGACTTACTTGATCCAATACAGTCAACCAGTCTGGGAGGAATGAAATATGCTTTTGTCATAGTAGATGGTTTTACTAGATATACATGAACATTGTTTTTAAGTCAAAAAAATGAAGCCTTTGAAAATTTTTCAAACCTTTGTAAAAGGCTTCAAAATTTGACACAAACTTCTAGTATTTCCATTAGAAGTGATCATGGAAAAGAATTTGAAAATCATCTTTTTGAAAATTTTTGCAATAAGCATGGTATTTTCCATAATTTCTTAGCACTAAGGACGCCTGAACAAAATGGTGTTGTAGAAAGGAAAATAGAACTCTCGAAGAGATGACTAAAACCATACTAAATAAAAACAATTTACCAAAATATTTTTGGACAAAAGCGATGAATACAGCTTGCTATATTCTAAATAGAGCTTAATAAGACCCATTTTAAAGAAAACACCATATGAGCTGTAGAACAATAGGAAACCCAATATTAGCTATTTCCACTCATTTGGTTGTAAATGTTTCATTCTTAACAAAAAAGAATATCTTGGCAAATTTGATTCAAAATCCGATGAAGGAATTTTCCTAGGATATGGATTATATAGCAAAAGCATATAGAGTCTTCAATAAAAGAACTCTTACCATAGAAGAGTCAATGCATTTTATATTTAAAGAAACTAACTCTCTCCCAGGCGATAATAAGTCTGAGGAAAATCTTGAGTTGCTTGATCCACAGGATGAAAACACTACTGACAATAATCTGCATAAAAATGATGAAGTTAATAATCAAGAAGAGCATGATTTGCAACAATTACAAACATAAGAAAATCAACATCATGATCTCCCTAAAGAATTTTGATATCATAAATATCATCCAAAAAATGATATTATTGATAATCCTTCCGAGGGAGTAATGACAAGAAATCGATTAAAAAATTACTTTGATCATAGTGCATTCATTTCAGAAATAGAACCAAAGAATTTCAAAGAAGTTGAAAATGAAGAAATCTGGATGAATGCAATGCAAGAAGAATTGGACCAGTTTAAAAGAAACAACGTATGGGAGTTAGTTCCTAAACCTAAGAATCAAACTGTGATAGGAACAAAATGGGTATTCAGGAATAAGCTTGATGAATCTGGTAAAGTAGTCAGAAATAAAGCCTGATTAGTTGCACAAGGGTATAATCAGCAAGAAGGCATTGATTATGACGAGATATTCACCCCAGTAGCAAGATTAGAAGCCATAAGAATGCTATGTGCATTTGCATGTCACAAGAATTTCAAGCTTTATTAAATGGATGTAAAAAGTACATTCTTAAATGGTTATATTAATGAAGAGGTATACGTAAAACAACCTCCGGGGTTCGAAGACTGTCATCATCCTGAATATGTCTACAAGCTAACCAAAGCTCTTTATGGTCTAAAACAAGCTCCAAGAGCATGGTATGAAGGGTTAAGTTCCTTTTTGCTCATAAAAGATTTTACCCGAGAAATGAGTAAAGAATTCGAAATGTCTATGATAGGTGAACTAAACTTCTTCCTAGGATTACAAATTAAGCAAGAAAAGAAGGGAACCTTTATTTGTCAATCCAAGTATACAAAGGAACTCATTAAGAAATATGAAATGGAAAATTCTAACTAATGAAAACACCAATGAGCACAACTATCTCACTGAACAAGGATGAAAAAGGTAAAAGTGTAGACACCAAGAAGTACCAAGGTATGATTGGTTCTTTACTTTACTTAACAGCTAGTAGACCTGATATACAATTCAGTGTATGTTTATGTGCAAGATTTCAAGCTAACCCCAAAGAGTCACATTTAAGTGCTGTGAAAAGAATATTCAAATACTTAAATGGAACTCTAGATGTTGGTATCTGGTATCCAAAATGCAGGGACTTTGATTTAATAGGATACAGTGATGCAGACTATGCTGGATGCATATTAGAAAGAAAAAGTACATCTAGTACTTGTCAATTTTTAGGTCAAGCATTAGTCTCTTGGTCAAGAAAAAAGCAAACATTAGTGGCTACTTCAAGAACTGAAGCTGAATATGTATCTGTAAGCCATTGTGTGGCACAAATACTTTGGATGAAACAGCAATTAGAAGACTATGGATTAAAGTATGATCACATCCCTGTATGATGTGATAATACGAGTGCAATTAACCTAACTAAGAATCCTATTCAGCATTCAAAGACCAAACACATCGATATCAAGCATCATTTTGTGAGGGACCATGTGCAAAAAGGGGTAATATTAGAGTTTGTTCTCACTGAAGAACAAATCGCTGATATTTTCACAAAACCCTTAAATGATCAAAGATTCAATAAACTTCGAAGGGAGATTGACATGTCTATCTTTAGTGAAAACTAATTCTGCTCTTTTTCAGAATATTTTCATCTAGGTTTAATCAAATATTTTAATTAGTCTTTTACTAATTAAAATTCTCCAAGAGCAATTAGTCATATACTAATTATTCCACCATTTTATTTTTGTTCAAATTAATTAGTCTTCTACTAATTAAATAAGGATAAAAATAATTTTCCATAATCGAAATTCATTGTGCAATTTCTGCTAAGCCCATTATCATTCAAGGCCATTTTTTTTAAAAGGCATATACCTGATACCTCACCTACGTCTTTAGGGCCGCAACTCTTAAAAGTCCAATATAACCATAAAACTATTTTTATAATTGGGCCATATTTCTCCTGAAACTAGTCCTTCTTTGACAAGGCCCATCTCTTGTTACGCAAATATTGGACCAAAAAGACTTGAGGAAACCAAGTGTTGATCATCAATAAACACAAGGAAAACAGCAAAAACGGTGTTGGTTTCACTTTCAAAATAAAACTGTCAGAATTGAATAGATGAAGAAGGAGAATTAAAAGACTAGTATCAGTACTTCAAAAATTTTCCTCACCATATCAAATCTTCTCTGCCAAAACCTCTACTTCTCAAAGATCATCCTCCTAAAGCTAATCATAATTAGCTGAAATCAATGAAAAAGCAAGGAGTTAAAAGGGTTTGAGCTTCACGAATTGAAGATATAGCAGAAACTTCAAAAAGAAGAATCAGAAAGCCTATGGAAGAAGAACAAAATGCTAACCTGGAATCTTCAAAAAGAAGAGGCACTGAAAATGAAGAGCAAAGACTAGCCCCTAAACGAATAAAGAAGAGAAAAAGAAATGCCAGATCCTCAAATGCTGCTCGGCCTTCCATGGTATTCATACCTGAAAGAGGTATTTTAGTTTATTCTGATGGCTTCTCTAGGTCTAGAGTTGCTTGTAGGAGAATAGATTGGAATTACCTAGGAAGTAAGGAATTACCATTTCTGGAATGGTTTAGCTTTCAAAAATGGGAAGAGTATGTGCATACAAATGAACCCATTTTTCCTTCTTTGGTAATAGAGTTTTATGGAACTCTGACTGACTTAGGGAATAGTCATTATGAGGTTACTCTCAGGGGACAGACTTATAAAGTCAATGAAAAGATCTTTCCCAAGGTGTTCAATTTGCCACGAACAGGGGCAAAAATAACCAAACACCCCTCATTTGATTATTACAATTATGAGGAATTTGTGAGGAACCTGCAAATCACCAAATTCCTACCTCCAAGCTTGATTTGGGGTATCTAGATGGGACCTTAAGAACCCTACAACAACTAAACTCTACCTTCTTTGCTCCACAATCCTCAAGTTTAGCTATTATGGATACCTCTGATGTATGCTTTACATGACATATCATTAATAGGAAGCAAATAAACCTGCCCCGAATTATGATACGTCATATGACAAAGCCTAAGAGGATCAAGCCCTGTCCCTTATGGAATGATGTTAACCAAGTTCTTCAAATACCACAACATTCCTACTGATGATCTCACCTCCATCACCATTGGACCAAAATCTGTTCTTAACAAATTCTCCATAGAAAGCACCATTAGAATGAATGAACATAAAAAGCAGATTCCCACCATTCCCATGGACTATAATAGTTCTGGTCCTCATGCAGAACATGTGAGAAAGAATGACAATGAAGACCTTCAGTTTGCTGGCACAAATCAGAATAATGAAATTGCACAGGAAAGTTGTGCAAGAAAGGAATCAAGTCAGATGGAGAAAAGCAAAGACATGGAACAAAACTTCCAACAAGGAACTGTCTGTGCAAGTGTAAATGGAAAGGAGCCAAGTATAATGAAGATAGACAGCTCGGGAAGAGAAAACACTGAAGCTAATAGTCTATCTGAAATCTTTGGTAGGAACATGCATCCTCCAGAAATAATAGATGTCTTCTTTGTAGCCATGCTAGATGATTTTCATCTTGCTGATGACTTTAGTAGGATGAACTCAAGAGCTTTTAAAGCTGAGACTAATAATACGGATAGTCACTTTTCTAAAACTAGCTCTCCTACTATAGATCCTGCCCTTTATGACCCATTTGAAGAGCTTTGTACTTCCTTTCAACCAAGCTTTATAAACGCAGAAGATGAGACACTTCTTCCTATTATACCTTTATCCTCTCCAACTATGGCCTCCTCTAGTTCAAATCCTTCCACTCAACCAACATTGAGCCTTCTAAAGACCCTTACTAGAAATTTTTATTTAGACAAGCTCATAGAAGGAATTCTAAACTCACCCTTCTATAAGACATTCAATTGCTACTCCTTCCAGCATATCCACCCAGACTTCATTCGAATGGCTTAACAGTACTCCTCTCACACCTTTACTTCAAAACTTCTGACCATTGAACCTCCAACTCCCTTTCCACCTGTTATCAACATTCCTATAGAACCAATCCACTCCTTTATTCTAACAGACTTTCCCCACATCCACTTCACTACCCCTCAGGAACACATCAAAACCATAGCCTCTACCTTGGAATCCTCCCTTAAGGTTATAGCAGAGGTACTCAAAATAGCCCAGAGCATGATGAATAATGAAACTTTTTAACAGGTACCTAGCAGCATGCAGAATGTTCAGCTTCATATCATAGAACTTCAATCCAGGCTGGTAAAAATAGTGTAGTATCAAGAAGAGACCCTGACTAGAGTCACTAGAGAAGTCAAAGAACTTTCTGGCAAAATTGACTCCATGCATCACATGATCTCTCACCTTTTAAGTGATTCCACTAAAGCCTCAGCACCATCTACCTCTGGAAAGCCATAACCATCTCAGGTTTGCTCAAAGTGCAGAGAGACTCCTTATGAAGAAGCTAAGATGTGCAGCTTCTCCTCAAGCTTATCTGGCTCTCTAAACTTTCTATTTTTGTTTAACCTATCTTTACTTACTTGTACTTTTTACTTTTCCTTAAGTACTTTTATCCTGCTACAAGTATTTTATTATATTTTGGTCTTTATAACCAAACTATGGGAATGAATGCTTGTCAGGCTCTATTTCAGTCATATTTCTCTTATTCTCCTCTTATTATAGTCTTTATCTGCTATCTCTTTTTGTTGATTTATATCTTGATATTTTTATTTTGCTCTGATATGATAAACTTGCTGATTTATGCTATGAGTTAAGTGCTTATATGTTCTAATATTCTATGTTTTGCTCTGATCTGATCTGATCTGATAGACCTGCTGATTTATGCTATGAGTTAAGTGCTGATATTCTATATCCTGTTAAATATGGTATAAGTGTTGATCTGATCTAGTATAAAATGTTGTTAAAGTTATGATGATATTTGTATGTTGTGTTGGTTTACTGGTTTATTGAAAGATAATTACTGATATTACTGATCTGTGTTTTGCTATACTGCTATACTAGTATATTGGCTTATCTCTTGCTTAATTTACCACCTATAGGTTAGGACAAGTGTTTATTGGTCTGGTAGATGCTAGTGTATTGTTGATCTAACTAGTAGTATCTACTGGTTGCACAAGCTGCTCAAATATTACTGAAGCTCTTTTCTCTAAATATGGAAATGCAGTTGAATGGTAAATGCTTAATGAATATGCCTAACTAATCTGTGAATGCTTTAAGTACTGATTCTTTGTATTTTAAAGCAGAAGGGTCATATAAGCATAAGTCATAAGTTAACATCAATTGGGTGAATGGACTAGTATAAGTTTTTGATATGACTCTTTTAGCATATATGCATCTGAGTATTATATGTTAATATGTTAGCTAAAAACCTTGGTTGAGTTAAGATATGTATGCTGCTGATAATGTGTGTTTTAAAATCTCCATAGCATTACCTGATTATGTAGCTCTTGTTCAAATAGTTACTAAATAAATATGTTGATGGCTTTATTAAGATACACTTCTTCCCTCTATTATATCTTTGATATATGAGGCAAAAGTCAAGGGGTAAAATTAAAATGGAATACCATATGCATACACAAAGGCCATTAACCAAAAATGATAAATTTATTCTTCGACAAATAACTTCAATTTTATACCAAGGCTTTCATAAATAAAAATTCCCTTAAGAAAGAACATGGACTTTTATTTAAAGATTTGGGCTTTTATATGTTTAATTGGGCTGAGCTAGTATTTCTATTAAAGCCTTATCTATAATTAGTTATTAAAAGAATTTTTCAAACTTGGGAAGGTTTTGAAAATATTCAAAAAACTAATTCCAAAGTATATTTAGATGAAGCACTCAAAAATCTTATTCTTTTTGCTGATAAAATTTTCTTAAAATAGAATTTCCCAAAAAATTCTTTTAAGAAAGTGCATCAGGAGATCATGACTTCAGGGGAAGCTTATTTCGTGCTAAATAAAACAATCCAAAAATTTAATTTTTATCTCTTCAAAAATTCACAAGATATAATAAGGTTGTCATCATCAAAAAGGGGGAGATTGTTGAACCTTGTTTTGATGAAAACAACTTTTATATTTGAAGAATATAATAATTAAATAAAAACTTTAATAATTAATTAAAGATAAATAATTTTTAATTAATTAATTAAAGTATGAAGATGAAGACTTTCTACAAGGACATTAGAAGAATTATACAAAAATATAACAAGTTTGGGGAGATAAAGGAACATCTTGCTTCAGGAGGCTGAAAGATTAAGGAATTTATTTACATATCTTCAAAGACTTAAACAATATATAATGGCCACGTTCAGAGACATGAAGAAATCAAGTTGAAATGTTTAGAGTCCTGAACACTGTATAACGGTCATATTCAGAGACCTAAAGAAATCAAGTTCAAACATTCAGAGTCCTGAACACTGTATAACGGTCATATTTAGAGCCCTAAAGAAATCAAGCTCAAACCTTCAGAGACTTGAACACTGTATAACAGCTACATTCAGAGACTTGAAGAAATCAAATTCAAATTTTCAGAGACCTGAACATTGTATAATGGAATCATTTAGAGACCTGAAGAAAGTTTATTACTAACCTTCAAAGAGATAAACACTGTGTAACGGCTAGTTTCAGAGACCTGTAGGAAATCAGAACTAAAGCTTCAAAAGGCTGAACACACTATAACGGCTAGTTTCAGAGACATGAACAGAATTTGAATTCCTTTTCAAACCACTTCTCCAATGCCTATAAATAAAAGAAAAATGCAAACATTTCAAATGGGGAAGACAAATTACAAAGTTTACAATACATACAAAGCATTCTTGAGTATTCTTTTCAACAATCTTCAAAGAGAGCAATCTAGTCTTCATCAAAGCAATTCACACTCTTTCAAATACAACATTTTGAGTGAATTGTAAATTCACACTAAGATATATTAGTGTG
The DNA here is from genome assembly GCA_039660915.1 of Euphorbia tirucalli. Classification (NCBI taxonomy): domain Eukaryota; kingdom Viridiplantae; phylum Streptophyta; class Magnoliopsida; order Malpighiales; family Euphorbiaceae; genus Euphorbia; species Euphorbia tirucalli. The sequence goes on from CM077632.1 coordinate 68,890,863, forward strand.
AGGGGGAGCTTTGTTGTTAGAGTTCTTTGCAACAAAGTTTGTATAAAAGTTTTGTTGTTGATCTTTGAAAAACAACAAGTTGCAAAAGTTTGGTGTTTTAGTTTGCAAAAAGCATCGGGTGACTCGATCCAGACAGAAGAAGGATCACCGTCTTAATCCTAGACAGAAGTAGGATTGATTGTCCTGATCTTGGACAGAAGAAAGATCAAAGTGATTTGATTCCTAAGGTTAAAGAAATTGTAGTAGAAAATCTCAAGTGACTCACTTAGGTACAGGAGTAGGACAGTTGGTACGAACCTGTATACATCTCTATGTCAACAATCTTTCTATCCCTACACTTTTTAAATTACTGCTATTTATATTCTTGCATTTATTTTAAGCAGTTATAGCTCTTTGGCTACTTTACTTTATTTATTCAAGAGCAATTAAATTCACAAGTTTCACAAACCTTTTTATTCTGTATTTTCAAGTAAAACTTGTTTATTGAGTAAAATTGTTTTTGAATAAAGGTTTCCACAAAAGATTTTTTATTTGGAAAGTTACACTATTCACTCCCGCTCTAGTGTACCTTTTTGCCCATTTGGGACTAACAAGTTCGATTTTGTCACTGAATCACTGTTGTATCCTGAGGACAGAAGTTCATTGCGGACTAATCTGCCTTAAGAAAACTGATTCTGTTTAGGTCTCAATGTTTCCTCCATTCTTTCTCTGGTTACGGTTTATTCTGATTTCATGTACTCTTATTTATATAAATAAATACTGCTTTTACTTTTGTTCGTTCTTTTCATTTATAAAACATATTGTCGCTAACATTAATTAAATAGGCTTAATATGCGGAAAGAAAACCAACATATAATCACAAAAAATAACATTTATGTGATTTGGCCAATATGTCTACGTCCATGGGAGAGTAGAAGTTGTTGGAGATGTTGAGGAATGAATCCAATATCAGAAATATATAAGATCAAAGAATAGTATATAAATGGTGTAAATTTGGCGTTAACAAAAGCCAATTATTTTTGTGTTACATGGGTTCAACCCTACTTATGTGCTCACTCATCTAAGCAAACCCAGCATCTTAAAACCCACGGAGTCTCTTCAAAAGTATTATTTTGAGAAAGAAGATTGCAAGATTGATAGAAATATTCACCAAACCTCTTTGAATTCCCGCCCAAGAATTCTCTCTAACAAGCTTTGTCTCTATGACTCACAAATATTCATACAATATTTTTCCTCTAAATTTTGTTATTTAAGAATTAGGAAGAAAGAGGAAAGTAATGAAGGTAATAAAAAAGTGCCTAAATAAATACATGTATGGAAGAAGGAGAATTACTTTTCTTCTGTTTGTTTTGATGGATATGAAGGGATAGAATAATATTCTTGCCCTTGTATTTAATTAAATTTTGATGTTTCTTTCTTGAATTTCAATTTGGTAAAATTTAGTCCATAAACTAAATTTGGGATGAAATCTAATCATAATGATCAAATTGTCACGCTTGTATCCACAAATATATATTTCAAAATGAACGAAACATTGATTGATGTGGTCGCTTATTAATTTCAAAATCAAAACAAATATTAAAATTAATAGGTTTAATGTTACCAAATTTAGATTTATTGGCCTCAATAAAATTTAAAATAAATATATAGGACCAAATATTATTTTGCCAACAAAGATGAGAATAAAATAAGCTACAATAAATGCTAGATTTGTCAGCAAAATAAAGTTTGCTGCTACAGAGCACATTTAGCAGCAAAAATCGAATAATTACTGCCAAAAAATAGATTTAACAGTAAAATTATATCAAATTTTTTTCTTGTAAATATCTACGGCCACAATTTTATAACAGCAACATGCAACAACTAATTTTTTTGCTGCAAAATATATTTTTGGGCAGCAACTATTGGATTTCTGCTGGTAACCAATAATTGCTGCTCAAAAACACATTTAGCAATAAAAAAAATTAGTTGTTGCTACAAATTTGTGATGATACATATTTGCAACAAAAAAATTGACATAATTTTGCTGTTAAATATGTTTTTTGGCAGCAGCTATAAGATTTTTGTTGTTAAATGTGCTCTTTGCTGCTAATTTTTTTGTTACTAACTCTAGTATTTGTTATAGTGAAAGTTTATCTTCCCTGTATCTAGGTCCCACAAAAATACATCCTCAATAATTGGGAGGATTGGAGAGAATTGAAAACTAATTTTATGAGTATACACATATATATAATATTTGTTTACCTTACATATATAATATTTTTAGGGAATAAAAGTCTAAAATATCACTAAAGTTGAAAAGAGGGTTAAATTTTACTTTTACGGTATGTTTGGTTGAAAGAAAAGAAAAGAAATTCAATATTTTTTTAGACACATATACCTACATATTTGTATTAATTTTCACAATTTCGTTAACTTCAAGTGCTGTGACACCAAATCAGGGGGGTTTTGTTAATCTGTTGCAAACACAAGAGAAGCTTGCTTTAATTGCTGCAGTTGAGGAGAATGTGAATGTGATTTCTGAAGCTAAAAGGAAACGAGGTGAGGATACCAGTGCTGGACAGTTGCAGGCAATGGATACTTCTGAAAATTATTCTGAGATATCGGCGGGACCTGGACACCAGGCTTGCCGGAAGCTATGAGTTGCCTAAGCTGGAACTGCCAAGGCTTGGGTAACCTCGAGACAGTTCATGAGCTCAAGGAGCTCAAATCTACCCACAATCCTTCCATCATATTTTTGATGGAAACCATGGTCATGCAAGGAGTAGTGGAGGATGTAAAGCGTCAGCTAGGTTGGCAAGATAGTTTTTCTATCGATAGTATGCAAGGGGGGTGGTGGAATTGCCCTTTTATGGAATGGGAGGATGAAAATTCAGCTTTTGAAGTACAGTAGGAATTTTATTGATGTGATTGTCACCCTCAATAATGAAGAGCCGTGGCGGTTAACAGGTTTTTATGGCTACCCGGAGTGTGTTGGAAGGCAGCAATCATGGCAATGTATAAAAGACTTGTCCCGCATATCTGATTTACCGTGGTGTATTTTGGGTGACTTTAACAATATGCTTGCTTCGTATGACAAAAAAGGGGGACGGGCTCAACCGAGCAGGCTTATCCAAGGCTTTCAAGACACAGTAGATTTTTGTAGACTTAACGAAGTCCTAATGCATGGTTACCCGTTCACTTGGTTTCGTCAAAGGAATGGAAGAGTTGAGTTGGAGGAGAAGTTAGACCGTGCTTTGGCTTGCAAGGATTGGTCTGAAAGATTTCCAAATGCAGTGGTTTCTAATGTGTTTGCAACCCAATCTGACCATAGTGTCTTAATACTGGAATTTTTCTCACGTCAACCGATCTCAATTACTCCATTTTCGGTATGAAAATAGTTGGTTCGAAGAGAAGAGCTGTCAGGTGTGTGGCAGAGAAATAGGGGCTGTTCGATGAACCAGAAATTGATGGAATGTGGTTATGAATTGCAGGTTTGGGGGAGGAATTTTAGGGGCCAATTTAAAGGAAAGGCAGCAAGGTTGCGTCAGCAAATTGAACGGAGAAGAGGTTCTGTTGATGGAACCGTAATTCAGCAGCTTGGTTCTGAGTTGGATTCAGTTCGGTTAGCTCAGGAGCGTTATTGGAAGCAGAGGGCGAAAAGCAAATGGCTACATGAAGGTGATACAAATTCAAAATTTTTCCATATGGCAGCCACGTACAGGAGGAGGAAGAATGAGTTTAATGGCCTGAAAGATGAGCAGGGGGTCAGACATTATTAGAATAATGGGCTGGATAGACTTCTTCAAGACCATTTTCAGACGTTATTTCAATCTCAAGGCTGCTCAGAGTTGAATATTATTCAGCTGGTTTTGTCAAAGTTAGATGAGGAGCAGGTTACGTGTTTGACAACTGAGTACACGGCTAAAGAAATCAAAGCGGCTGTTTTTTCCATGCACCCCGACAAAGCTCCAGGACCCGATGGTCTAAATCCGGGCTTCTATCAACAATATTGTTCCACTATTGGTGTCGAGGTAACCAATTTCTGTATTAATTGTTTGAAAACGGGATGCATGCCTGCTGAATTAAATAAAACTAATATTGTGCTTATACCAAAAAAGCCAATTCCGGAAGCTGTCACCGATTTACGGCCAATTGCTTTATGTAATGTTATTTTTTAAATCATGACAAAGGCTATTGCTAGTCGGTTGAAAATGGTGCTTAATTCAATTGTATCTGAAATGCAAAGTTCTTTTGTGCCAAAACGGTCTATAACGGATAATATTATGATAGCTTTTGAGGTCGGGCATTCTATGCGGTTGAGGAAAAAAGGTAAAAAAGGGGTGGCGGCGTTAAAGGTTGATATGTCTAAAGCATATGATAGAGTAGAATGGAGATTTCTTCAGTTGATGATGCAACACATGGGTTTTCCTGATAAATTTGTGGAATTAGTTATGCAGTGTGTTTGCTCGGTTGAATATCATATTTCTAATAGGAATGCTAGTTTCCAGTCTTTTAAGCCAACCTGAGGTTTGAGGCAAGGAGACCCTCTATCGCCGTACTTATTCATCCTATGTGCAGAAGGGTTGTCCGCTTTATTTAGACAGGCTGAGGTGTTGGGGGTGTTCAAAGGATGTTGAATTTGCACGGGAGCTCCTACAATTTCACATTTGTTTTTCGCTGATGATAGTTATTTTTTCTTTCAGGCAGATGTGAGGGAGAGTTTAGTTATGAAAGATATCTTTGCCAAATATGAAAGGGCTTCGGGGCAACGAATCAATTATACAAAGTCCAAAATTATGTTTAGCTCTAACGTGGGGGCTGATTGTCGTGCAGAAATTCAGCAGTGTCTCAATGTTGAAATGGTGGATGTGCATGATAAATACTTGGGGCTGCCGACCTCTATTGGAAGAAATAAAACGGCTGCATTTCAGTATGTTGTTGATCGTTTGAAGAAGAAAATTCGAAGCTGGAATGGTAGGAAAGTATCTCAAAGCGGTAAGGAGATTTTGATCAAAGCTGTTGCCCAAGCATTGCCTTCATATATTATGTCCGTTTTCCTTCTACCAAAGAGCATCTGTAGACAGGTGGAGGTTTTGCTTAATGGTTACTGGTGGGGGAGAGGAATTAAATGGAAAGCATGGGAACCAATGTGTGTTCGTCGGGAGTGGGGTGGTTTAAATTTCCAACGCTTTCGGGAATTTAATATTGCTTTTTTGGGGAAGCAAGCATGGAAATTTATTATGGAGCCGTCTTCTTTGGTGGCAAGATTGTTTAAAGCTCGCTATTTCCCAGAAACAAGTTTATGTTCAGCTTCAAGTGGGAGAAACCCAAGTTTCATTTGGTCTAGTATTCGGGGGGCTCAGGATTTGATTCGGGAGGGGCTGTTCTATCGTGTTGGTAATGGCAAGTCTATAAAAATTTGGGGGGATAGGTGGCTGCCTTCGGAGACTAGTTTTCCAAACATGAATTCGTGCTTTCCGGGTTTGGAGGATTGATGTGTTGATTCCCTCTTGAATGATGCCGGGTTTTGGGACATGGACATTTTATCCGACATGTTTTCACCGGTGGATCGTCAGTTAATTTTGACAATCCCCCTTTCATTGCGTGATGAGGATGATAAGGTGTGTTGGAGGTGGGATAAAAGAGGATCTTATAGTGTGAAATCAGCTTATTACAAGCTCATGAAGGTATACCCGAGACCAGAGGAGGATATAAGGTCGGCTCCATGGAATAATCTATGGCAATTGCGATGTCCCCCGAAAGTGAAGAATTTCCTTTGGCGTACAGCCTGGAATATTTTACCAACACGAGCAAATCTCCGTACACGTCGGGTAGATGTAGATTTGATGTGCCCTTGGTGTCAGGAGGAGGTGGAAACGGAAGCTCACATCTTGCTAAAATGTCGAATTTCGTCTCAGACGTGGCAGGCTTCTCGTTTTTGCACTTCGGTCTGGGCTACTGATGGTATTTGGGATTGGTGGCACAGGTTGTTGTCCAGGTGCAGCAGTGAAGAGGCTTGCCGTGGTGCTGTGGATGCTTGGTTCGTGTGGTTCAGCTGGAATCAGACCGTTTGGAATCAGAAAAATGCCCAACCAGCCGTAATTGTGAGTGAAGCAGAGGGATTTCTGCATCAGTAGCAGGCTGCTCAGGCCAAAGCACAGCCGGTGTTGGAGGCTCAGCGGCGATCAGCATTGTCTCGGGTCTGGAAGCCACCGGTTTTGGGTGTGAAATGCAATTTTGACGCTGCTGTCGACTCTCATGGGAATAAAATTGGGTTGGGGTGTGTTATTAGAGATGCAAGGGGTTCTTTCATAGCTTCTCGCCATTCATCAATGGTTGGTGCTTTCTCCCCGTCGGTTGCGGAGGCTATTTCCTGTCGTGAAGCTCTAAGCTGGATAAAAGACTGTGGGTTTGAAGTTGTTGAAATGGAGGGTGATGCTCAGATCTTGATCCATGCCTTAAGGAACTCGGGTGTTGATGACTGATCTTATTTTGGTTTAATTGTTGTAGATTGTAGAATGTTAGCAAAGTCAATTTCTTCAGTTTGTTTTTCTTTTGTTCATCGTGAGGCAAACCAAGTTGCTCATCAGTTGGCTCAGCTTGGTTTGCACACTGTTCACCCGGTTTCTTTAGACTATATCCCCTAATTGATTGTTCATGTCTTCAATGCCGATTTGGCAAATTAATATAATTCTCATAGTTTCACTGAAAAAGAAAATACATTAAATATATAAAAAAAAATTCAACCAAAAGTCTGAATAATGCTAAATACGTTATTCATATCATTTATTAACTAAAAATATTGATAATTTTAAAGGCGTAATTACTCATAATTTTTAAATTTTTTAACTTGTTACAAATTTATATTCTTGCGATTTTATTTTGAAACGAACTTAAAAAAACATTACAAAATTGGGGTCAACTTAAATATCAATTCACTTTATATATTAAGAGTCAACTTCTTTATCGTCTCTCGTAAAAAATAAATAAATAAACAAAAACAAAAACAAAAACCAAATTTTTTTCTTTTTAACGCCAAATTTATATTGTTTAACCTTATCTTTAGTTTTTTTTTTTTTTTTTTTTTTTTTTTTTTTTCAACTTTCTTTTACTTTTATGCGGCTTGACAAAAGAAGCACACACCACTACGGACTATGCTTATGACCAAGGTTATGAAAACCGGACCGGACTGGCCGGTTCGACCGGTTTTACCGCGAGCTGGCCATGGGTCCGGTTAGTTTAATTGAAATCAACGGTTTACTAGAAAACCGGAATTGACCGGTTTGAACCGTGGAAAACCGGCGAACCGGTCAAAAACCGGTTTTCTTAACCAATGCTAAATAAAATTCAGAAAATGTCATAAGTGGGATTTGAACTCATGGCCTCTCAAGATGAATCCAGTGCCTTAAACCACTCAACCATCCTGAGTTTATTGATAGGCTTTACTTAAATTTGTAATATATCAATTAAATAAAAAGGTATCATAAAGAAAGTATTTTCATGAAATTATTTGCTTATATCACGAAATAATAAAGTCAAAATGACAATTTTCATCCTTAATCTTGAAAAACGTACATAAATTGAATTTGAATTTATGATTTTGTATTGTACAATAAAACTGAAGTGACTACATTAGTTCATTATGTTTTATTGAATCATACCATTTTATTAGTTAATTTTTGATTCCAAATCCAGTGCATTGCTTGCTTCATTTAGTAGTAGTACTTTTGATTTCTTTAGTATTTTCTTGCTATTGCTAGTCTCTGTTTTTGCCTTTGCTTTTACTAGTTTATTTTTATTATTTAAGACTTGTATTTGCTTAAGTTTTAAGATATTTTATGAAGTTATTTTAAAATATTAAACATTTGAAACTTGTGTTTGATGAATTTATAAGTTTATTTATTATTTAAATAATATTTTTTCTAAAGAAATCAATAATCCGGTATAACCACCGGTAAAATCCAGTTGAACCGGTTGAACCACGTACCAGTAGCTTCACCGGTTTGATGTCCGGTACGGTTATGATAACATTGCTTATAACTATATTATTTCGACATAAAAAATTTTATCGCCAAGGGTATAAAAATTAACGACTTAATTGTCAGCAATAAAATATTATTGTTATAAAATTGCAAGTGACTAACTGATTTATTGTTAAAAAGTAATTAATGACAACAACATTTAGCCTAAAATTTAAAATGATAGGTAAGAAAACAATAATGTCATTTATTATTATATCTAGTCTTATGCTATTTTCAAAACTAATTTTGATACCAGAGTTTTTTTTTTTCTTTTTTTTTCCAACCCCAGCTTGTATCCTTTAATTTGTTTTTATCTGACTTTCAATATAAAGAATTGATGTAGCGCAATAATTGAAATAATAAATAATGCTAGAATTTAACCTTCTACAGTTTGTATTTTGCTAATATTAGGAGACAGGGAATTGAAAATTTTTATTCAATTTCAAAAAACCCCTTTACAAAAGGAAATAAGACAGCTTATATAGTAAATCCCTAAAACAGAAAAAGACACCTAAAACGAAAACTTCTGAACGGTCCCAAAAAGCAAAAAAGTGCAACTTTGAAGACCTAAACTATGGAAATTGCCAAAAAGTGACGGAGATCAAAAGCAAAGCTATTGGGTTTGGATCGTTAGCCAGTTTCCAATGAAAATAGGTTCCATAAATACCAAAATCCACTACTTAAAACTTGTTAGAAATTAATGTTGTGCTATTTGTCCAAAAACATCGAAGATAACTACAAAAAAATAAAAATAGTATAGCGAACATATTTAGAGGGAGAGAGAGAGAGAGAGAGAGAGAGAGAGAGAGAGAGAGAAAGTTATTTTATTCTCATAAAATTATGATTAGACGCAGTGATCGGTAATATGTTCAGGCCGTAATTGTATTCATTGATGTCAAGAATATATATATACAGTAGGGCAACCACTCTAGGGTTGGTGTAATTACAATATAGCTCCTGTACTAATTACAATAAATACAATTGACTACATATAATTATACAACATAATTATAATCTCTTACAACCCCCCTCAAGTTGAACTGGGAAGGAACGAACAGTCAACTTGTCTTTGAGCCAAAGAAAGCGCTGCTTGGAGAGCCCTTTTGTCAACACATCGGTAATCTGATCACGAGAACAAAGAAAGCGAACTCGAAGGCTACCTTTATGAACAAAATCCCGAATGAAATGAAAGTCCACCTCAAGATGTTTACTCCGGTTGTGATAAACTGGATTCAAAGTAAGATAGGTAGCACTCAAGTTGTCACAGAATAAATTCGGTGTAGGGATTTTAGAAAACCCAAGTTCACACAGAAAAATCCTCAGCCATTGTAATTCAGAAGAAGCTGAAGCAAGAGCTCTATACTCAGCTTCAGTGGATGAGCGAGAGACAGCCCGTTGCTTCCTGGAAGACCATGAAATTAGATTGCATCCCAAATAAATGGCAAATCCAGTAGTAGACTTCCTGTCATCAAGACAGCTCGCCCAATCGGCATCAGAAAAGCCATTTAATAACACCTGACATGGACGTAGAACCAAACCATGACTTGTAGTTCCTCGTAGGTACCGAAGTATTCGCTTAACTGCACTCCAATGTTTAGTTGTAGGCGAATGCATATATTGAGATATTCGATTAACAGCAAATGCAACATCCGGCCTAGTAAATGTAAGATATTGCAATCCTCCTACAACTGAACGAAATAAAGTAGGATCTGAAAAAGGCTCACCACACTTGAGGGTCAATTTCTGACCTGTATTGACAGGTGTAGCAATGGAAGAACACGTGTGCATCTGAGCCCGAGTAAGCAGATCATTAACATACTTTGTTTGATGCAAAAAGAGACCTTGAGAGATCCATTCTGCTTCAATTCCCAAAAAGTAGTGGAGCTGCCCAAGATTCTTAACTGCAAACTGCTTTTGAAGAAAATCAACAACTTGATCAATCAATTGAGAATTATCCCCCATCAACAGTATATCATCCACATAAATAAGACAGAATACTTTAACAGCAGTAGTATTAAAGAAATAAAGAGAACAATCAGATTTGCAAGCTTTTAATCCAAACCGAACAAGGGCAGTAGTGAGGCATCTATGCCACTGTCGCGGAGCTTGTTTAAGTCCATATAAGGACTTTTTGAGCCTGCAAACATGATCAGGAAACTTTTTATCAACGAAGCCTGAGGGTTGTTGCATGTAGACTGCCTCCTCTAATGTTCCATGCAAAAATGCATTGGAAACATCAAGTTGAATGACCCTCCATTTGAAAGTGACAGCCAATGCAAGAAGTAGACGAACTGTTGTAGGCTTCACAACAGGACTGAAAGTATCATGAAAATCCAGGCCAGGCCTCTGATGGAACCCCTTTGCAACAAGACGAGCTTTATATCGCTCAATAGACCCATCCGGTTTTTGCTTGACTCTGAAGACCCACTTGCAACCAATCACATTTTGCTCCTTAGAACGAGGAACAAGATCCCAAGTGCCATTAGATAAGGGAGCATTGAATTCAGCTCCCATAGCCTTACGCCATTAAGGTATTTTAATGGCCTGCGTATAACATGAAGGTTCAAAAGCAGTGGATGGAGAAGCAGTTGCAACGAGATCAAGAATGACTCTCGGCTTAACCACTCGATTACTCCTGGTTACAACTGGCTGAGTAATAGTAGTGGGCTGAATAATCAATGGTAAACCAGGAGAGGATCGAGGGACTGAATGTGGAGCAGAACTAGAAACCGAACTCTGATCCCCAGAGACCGAATCTGTCTCGGCCATTGGAGAAGCCTGCAAGTGAGTTGATGCTGATTTGGTGTCACTAGATGCAGGAGTTTGAGGTTCGGTATTGGTTTGAGTGGTAGGACTCCCAGGTAGTGTGGTTCGATTTGGTGAGATTGGATGACTTGGTGTTTTCGGTAAGGGTTCAACTGGAAGCTGGAGGATGGGTGGATTGTAAATGTCGGAAGATAGCCGGGAAGTTGATACTGGCGTCTTCTCATCACTGATGCCTTGAAATGGAAAAACCTGTTCATCAAAAAGTACATGGCGTGAGTGAAAGATTTTACCAGTACAAGAATCAAAGCATTTATACCCTTTGTGAACTTTACTGTAACCAAGAAAAATGCACGGAATGGAACGAGACTCAAGTTTGTGCTTAGTATAGGGACGCAGCCACGGATAACAACGACAACCAAAAATTTTTAAGGAACTATAGTCAGGAGTAATGCCAAAAAGCTTGTGATACGGATTATCATATGCAATTGTAGCCGTAGGCAGGCTATTAATATTATACACAGCACAATCAAAAGCAGCAGTCCAAAAACAAACAGGCATATGACTATGATGAAGCAAAGATAAACCCGTTTCTACCACATGTCGATGTTTCCTTTCAGCCCTACCATTTTGTTCTGGTGTGTAAGGACAAGAAACTCGATGACCTATACCATGCTCTCGAAAATAGGAAGTTAAGGACTGAAACTCACCACCCCAATCAGATTGAAAGGTTTTAATAGACTTCCCAAAATATTTCTCAACCAAGGTACGGAATTGCACAAAAATATCATATACATCTGATTTTCGGCGCATGAAATAAATCCATGTGTATTTAGAGTAATGGTCAAAAAATAGAACATAATATGAATAGCCATCAAAAGATTGAATAGGAGCTGGTCCCCATACATCAGCACAAATCAATTCAAGTGGTTCAGTAGAAACAGAAATAGAATCACGAAAAGGTAATTTATGGCTTTTACTCAAGACACAAGCAGAACATAATGAAGTATGAGAAGAAGAATTAAACTTTATTTCATTAGAATTCAAAGTACGTTTAACAATGTTCAAACTAGGATGCCCCAAACAGGCATGCCAAACATCCAAACTGACAAAACTAGTATTAATAAGAAACTGACTAGAAGAATTTAAGCATAAACTATAAAGCCCGTTGTCACTCTGGCAGCAGAACAAAACTGCCTTCGACTCCAGATCCTTGATAACAAAATGATCAGAGAAAAATTCAACCGAAACAGGATTAGAATTCGTTAGTGCATAAATAGAGAGCAAATTGCGATTGGCAGAGGGAACATGTAAAATATCACGAAAACGAAGAAACGAGTGACCAACACGAAAAGAATTAGACCCAATGTGAGAGATAGGCATAAACGTACCATTACCGATTTGGACCTCATCCGGTCCATGATATTCAGAATGAATGGCCAAGTTTTCCATATCAGACGTTAAATGGTGAGTGGCTCCAGTATCAACAACCCATGGTTGGTTAGGATGAGTGGTGGCGGCATAGTGAGATGATGGGGAAGTGGTGCGGTTTTGGTTACGGTGAAATTTTGGTGACGGACATTCATTTGATTTGTGACCGGCACCCCTGCAATTGTAACAAGTAACACCAGAAATATTATCAACATTAGCATTAGGGTTAAAACCCCTAAACACATGATTCTGCCCATGAAAACCAAAAGCATTATTCTGCCCATGAAAGCCAAACTGCTGCTGCCCAGAATTTGTCCCGGCCTGCTACCCATGAAAACCATAATTCTACCCATAATTCGAGCTAGCCTGCTGTCCATGATAACCAAGAGGTGGACCAGCCCCAAAACGACCTCCTCGGCCTCTACCAGAACCACGATTGCCCCTTCCGCCAAGATCCCATAACTCCTTTGCATTCGTTGCACCAGCAAATTGAGGTAACAGATTCTCGGATATTGAGTTAAGAAGCCAGAGGAGAACCTGTTGGTCCTTTCTTTCCCAAGCGGAGTATGCCGGTGAGTCATCACCATTCTCCAGATGTCGCGGTGTTGGGGCTGAAATTCTTCCATCCACGTACCCCATTAATCCATTACCTTTCAGCAGCGGTATGATCGTCGTTTTCCAGACCAAAAAATTGGTCGAATTGAGCCTGTGTTGAATCGGAACGGAAGAATAAATAGGGGCTGGTATAGTTTCAGTTGTGGCTGCGGTTGTAGAGCTCATGGTTAGTGAAAAAAATAGGGGAATCGATTGAAGGTGATATAGACGATGAAATAGCAGGTTAAGTGGAAGAGATTTCAGTATCAATTTCAGTATCAGATTGAGATTGAGATGTGGTAGAAGACGATGGACATCAAAAACCCTAAAGCACTTGCTCTGATACCATAATATGTTCAGGCCGTAATTGTATTCATTGATGTCAAGAATATATATATACAGCAGGGCAACCATTCTAGGGTTGGTGTAATTACAATATAGCTCCTGTACTAATTATAATAAATACAATTGACTACATATAATTATACAACATAATTATAATCTCTTACAATCGGAATACAATATGTGGAAAGCAAGAAATAAGTTAAAAAGCAAGTCTCATAAATGTCATAGACATGGGAGTTGATTAGTACTCATGATTTTAATATCCTGTATCATTGACTTTCTGTTTCTTATTTGCATTGTCCTGTTCATTGGTGTCTAAAAGTGAGAGATGATGGCTTAGATTTTCAATATGTTCCTTTAGCTTCTCTATTTCCTTCTGCATCTTTGCCTTAGGCCCTTCCGTCTCATTTCGCTTCCTTTTAGCTCCATGTGATTCCTGAACCAAACCTCAATTTCACTTAATGCTGAATATTAAATATGGTAAAAAATAATATATATAAAGAGGGAATTACAGATATACCTGGCTGTAGTCATTTGAGGAATAATATATTGCTGTTCTAAAACCCGTTGAGTAGTTCGTGTTAGTTGCATATTATAGAAAACAGAATTGAAAATAAAACGAAGAACAAACGAAAGATTTAAAATACTTTTCAACCTTAACGGAAGGAAGAAAACAGTAGAGCCGAGGCCTATAAAAACAGTTTCCTTAAGACAATTTTGCAGTTATACTTTTATTCAAAAATAAAACTGTCACAGAATTTGAATAAGCTAAAAAAAAAAAATCTGGAGAAAAACTGTCACAGAATTTGAATAAGCTAAAAAAAAAAAAAATCTGGAGAAAATTCTGTTGGGCCGGAGCAAAAACTAGGCAGGCCCGTTTCGGTCCGGCATTCGCAACGCCCACGTCGTGCGGGTGTGCATTGGGCCTTTGAAGGCTCGGGGCTAGGATTTGCCCCCCCCCCCCCCCCCCCCCCCCCTGCGCGCGCAAGAGAGAGCCTTTTGGCTTATACAAGTTAACACCTTACAAAAGTGTGTTTCAATATAAACACCTTTTCCACTTCATATTTTTTTCATGTGGGAAAAGTTAACATAAGCCAAATTTTTCTCCAAATATTCCATTCCATTAGGCTAACTTTGAGCAACAATTTCTCATTCACTACTTGTCCGTTTTGGGTAAATTATATACCATTGGAAAGCTCACGTTACGTACTATACAATGACACTAATCATTTAATTAAATACACTTCCTTTCCATAATATAATTTGGCCCAAAGTTGACAAATAATTACTAATATATAATCCAATATATTTATCAAATTTCCAACAGTTCGTCTTCACTTTCAAAGGAGCGAGACAATTTGGAGTTGCGGCAGCACCATATTTCAGTAATAAAGAAGGCGGAAAGACTCTAAGTGAGAGAAGAGAGGCCATTGATGATATTGCTCACAATAATGCAACTTCGATATATATATATATATATATATATATATATATATATATATATATATATATATATATATAGACTTTCGGTATCACATTCTTATTTCTATTCTTATTATTATAATATTCATCGCCCTCCCTACCCTACCCTACCTACCATTTCTTATCTTTTTTCTTTTTAAATTATTATAACCCCTACCAAGTTTCATCAAATATCTTATATATTCAAATTTTAACTCTTTGCATTTTGGCTCAGTCATATTATGATGTTACTTTATTATTATTATTATTATTTTCTATCAAAAGTGTTGACGCGATATTTGTGAACAATAGTAAACCTACGAGACCTTTTTTTTATCTACTCTTCAAATTATGGTTGGATTAGAAAAAAAAAAAAAGGCATTAAAGGGATATCTTCAATAGAAATTGAATATACAATCACCTGTCAAACATTCAGTCAGAACTTTAAACATGGGTCATTCTCATGTGAGGTTATTATCTACTCATGGGTCATTCTTAAGATATGAAATTATGGTTGGATTTTTGTTATATTATTATTTTGTTTTATCTCATGTGAGGTTCATTCTCCAACATCTCGAACAGCGTCAACAAATCAAAAGTACCAACATCTTACTTTTCGTCCTTGTTGTAATTGGAGTAAGTGTATCTCTCTCTAATTAGAAGGTTCAAGGTTCGGGTCTTTCTGAGAGCATAGGCTACACTCTTAGTAAAAGTGAGAATTTTAATATATATATGACATGTGCATTTTATTTTGTTTTATATATTTAGGATGACATTTACAAAGATATTATTTTATTATTTTTTTATGAAAGATTATTATTATTATTATTATTACTATTATTATTATTATTATTATTATTATTATTATTATTATTTTAGAATGATAGATATTAATTATTGAATGACCAAGACTTTAGGAATTTTTATTTTGTCATAGATCGAACCGAAAATCAAAAAATAAAAATTATAAGAACCAAAACCAAATCAATATACATTCGGTTTGGGTTGAATCGAACCAAACCAGTTCGGTTCGGTTCCAAACCAAAATTTCTAAGTTTTAAGATTTAAATAAATTATCATTATTATTATAATTAAATTATTATTAATTATAGATAAATTATTGAAAAAAATGTCTATATTACATATATATTTATTATTAAAATCTCATTAATATAAATTATATAATAATATAAATATATATTATATCAAATAAAATATATTTTATACATATATAAATAAATTTTAAATATTTATAATTAGTTCGATTTGGTTCGGTTTTTGTTCGTTTTTTCATCAAAAACCAAAACCAAACCAATTAAATTTTGTATTAAGACCGAAACTACATGTCAGTAAAAAAAAAAAAGGACCAAAACTACTTTTTTTTAGTGGACCAACAAATTATTACAATCTTTTTATGACCAACAAATTTTTTTTTACATGTTATGTATAAGATCTCATCATATGATTAGTTAACATTACAGTACGCAAAAGTACTTTACATGTTAAGCTTACAGTAATATATTTTTGAAAATCCTAATTACAAATTCGAACTACAAATAAAACTCCTTCAGCATATACTATTTCAGAATTTCAATTTAACATCCTTTCAACTTATATTAAAAAAACAAAATTTTGCTGCCAACAAGCTCTTCTTACAGCAATATACAGAAGTTGTTGAAAAAAACTCATTTGCTAGCAATTATATCAAATTTTTATTGCAAACACATACAACTACAACTTTACAACAACATGAAGTAAATTTTTTGTTGTTGCCTAAAATTATTTTTAGCAACAAAATTTTTTAGTGTCAAATTTTAGATTTCTCATAATGTTTGGAGATATATAATATGATTTATTTGTTTGATTACTCTTGTGAATTTACAAAAAGTTGATACTAGTTTAGCAATTTATAAAGCTTATTGTGTTACAACTTTGATCGTTTGAAAGTATTCACTTTTGGAAATTAACAAATAATTAATTTGCACCATATATGGTTGAATATTTACAATTCCTCAACTTAATTCTCTCCAATTCACACCTTGCTGGTACACAATTTACAATTTATAGGTCCCATATTTTTTGTTGTATGTTCAACAATGTCAACTTTTGGTAAATATAATAATAATGAAAGAAAAAATTTTGAAACCCCACATTAAGGAACTGTACTCTGTTTATTCAATTATTGCATCTTATCGAAATTCGTGGAGAAATTGACACATTCCTTTATATATAATTTCAAATATCTTATTTTTATTATTTGCCAATGAATTTGTTGAGATTGATCAAGCTGAAACTCATCTGCCACATCTTGTGATACAAAAGGAGGGTGCACTCTAATAAAGGTGAGGTTGGCATCATAAAATCAAGGCACAAAGCAGGAGATAGGCGGGAAGATTTTGGCGGCAAAACAGTTAAAAGTTTGTTAGGGATTCAATATAAAATGTAAAAAGCAGAGATTGTTTTAGTCTCTTTCGATTAATAAGATCAATTTCTTCTTCTTCTTCTTCTTTCATTTTCTCTTCAATAATAACCAGAATATTTCTGGTTTTTAGCATGGTATCAGAGCACTGAGATTGAAGATCTTGGGCATATTTTCATGGTGAGAAGAAGGAGAGCTCCTCAGATTGTAATTAATGCGGATTTACCAGTTTTTGAAGATCAGAACGAAGAAAATAGCAATAATCGAAGAAATATGGAGTCTGAAGATGAGATTCAAAACGATCGAAGAACAGATCGGTGGAATATGGATTTTGGAGATGAACACTGGCCAGATCGAAGAACAGGATATGGAGAGAACAGGAACAATGGCTCTGGATCTGATAATCCAGGTCTCATCCTTATCAGTTCTGTGCTGAAAGGGAGTTCAAACTTCTTAACTTGGAAACATGCAATGCTGAGAGCAATAACAGCAAAGAAAAAGTTGAAGTTCATCAACAGAGATGAAATACCTCCTCGAAGAAATTCACCGGAATATGATAAATGGAAAGAAACTGATTGTCTGGTAATTTCTTGGATACTTAATTGCATTTCTCGAGATTTAGCAGATGCTTTTGAGTTTACAAGTTCTGCTAGGTCTTTATGGATAGAGTTAGAAGATAGATTTGGGGACAGCAATGGTCCAACTCTGTTCAAGCTTAAAAGAGAAATTAGTATATTGACACAAGGAAACAATTCTGTTACAACTTATTTCATTCAGCTTAAGAAGTTATGGGATGAGTTTTTCTTACTTAGGCCAATTCCTGAGTGTCAATGCAGGGCCGCAAATGATTGTGTGTGCAATGCTTTCAGAAGGTTCATTGATCTGCAGGAAGAAGACAAGTTATTACAGTTTTTAACAGGGCTTAATGAGGGATATGAGCATGTGATTAATCAAATATTGCTTATGGAACCTATGCCTAGTATTGATCGCGCATATTCAATAATTTCCAAAATTGAGAAATAGAGAGAGGTTTTTTTAGAACAAAATGTTGAGATGGCAAATTTTACTTCATCCAGAAACAATAATAAGGGAGGATTCAAGCAATTAAATGGTTCTGGCCGTGGAGGTGGATATAAAGGCAGGAAGAATGTTAAGAAGGAAGATTTGGTGTGTAGTCATTATGATGGAGTAGGACATTACAAACAATCCTGCTTTCAACTCATTGGCTATCTAGACTGGTGGCAAGGCCCAAAAATAACCTCAGGAAATACACACAATCAGGGTTATACAGGAGGTCGAGATAAGCATAAACCAAGAGCAAATGCTGCTCAAGAAGCCAAAGATAATCCACTTGATGAGTATACAGATTCAGAAGAGGAGACCTTATTAGAGATTAATACTAAACAGATGCTACATGAAGTTTACAGGATGCCAGAATCATCTACAAACTTCTCTGCCTTTCTGGTAATGTTGTTTCTTATTGTTTCAACATTCAAAATCAAGTTGATGTGTGGATAATTGATAGTGGTGCTACATCACATATGACTCCAAATTTCTCCTTGTTTGACTCTTTTGAACCAACAGTCACTAAGGAGTCTGTTTTATTACCTGATGGAAATGCTCAATTCATCAAACATGTAGGAACTGTTAAATTGGCATCTGAAGTATTGTTACAAGGAGTGTTACATGTGCCTCAATTCAGATTTAATTTACTGTCCGTGGGACAGTTATTGCAGACTTCTAATCTTGAGGTGCTCTTTGCTGCTAAATATTGTTGTTTACAGGACCGCTCCACACATAAACTTGTGGTAGTAGGATGGTACAAGGATGGACTTTACCAGCTAAATAAGGCTTCTTTTACTGATGATTGTTTGAAGCAGGTTCAAAGTTTGGCTTTACAATCAAGTAATATAGTTTCATCACCTGTAGTAAATAATGGAAATGCATGGCACCAAAGATTGGGGCATGCCTCTCCTGATGTATTAAAGCACATTTCAATTCTTAAACAGACTGCATTTGATTTTTGTGATATTTGTCCCCTTGCCAAGCAGCATAGGCATGCTTTTCCTAAAAGCTCAATTTCTACAACTGCCATTTTTCAGTTATTGCATCTTGATGTTTGGGGGCCTTATAAAAAGGTTTCACTTACTGGTGCAAGGTACTTTCTAACTCTTGTTGGTGATTATTCAAGGGTCACATGGGTGATTTTGTTGCAGCACAAATCACAGGTTTATAATGCCTTAGTTAATTTTTTCAACTATGTTCAAACTCAATTTCAAACCACAATCAGGGTCATTCGAACAGATAATGGTGGTGAGTTTATAAATCATAAGTGTAAAGTGTTGTGTCAGCATTTTGATAAGTGTATTTTATATACTTATTTTGCCTTTGTTTTTGTGCTTTAATTGAGTTGATTTTATTTATTTAAGGCATAATTTATTTCCTTTTTATGTATTTTCCTTGTTAGGACCCCTAAGAAGAGAATGGAGCTAAAAGTGCATGATAAAGGAGCAAAATTGACTTAAAATAGCCCAGGAGCAGTCCTAAGGCGTGACCATGCCCTGGGAGGTGCTGATTTTGGAGTTTTAAAGCTGATTTGGTGATTTGGGCCTGCGTTCATGATGGGCCAAGGAAAAGCTGCGGGTTTGGTCTTATTGAGGAGAGAAGTAGAAGTCTTTTGGCTAAGAAATCTTGATAGCTAATGGACTCCTTGTCAAAGGAGGAATGTTTTTTTTTTTTTTTTTTGGTAATTCCCTTAAAAGAAGGAAGGGATTTTTACTCTTATTATAATTCTTCTTCCCTTTTTGTTTTAAGAGGGGAGAGTTAGAAAAGGATTATTATTCATTATTCAACAGTAGTTTTTTAGGTTTTTGGAGTTTAGTTTTTAGAGTTTAGTTTTCAAATTTTATTCTTATTTTCTCTCTTGGAAGAACGGATTGGAAGACCGTGTTCTTGGGAGCTATGGTTTGGAGGAGCATTCATCTTTTCATCTCAACGATTTGTACATCAACCACTTTGATTCTAGTTTTCTCTAAACCTTTCTCTTTACCATGTTTTCTTTAATCCATTTTTGTGTTATTAGTTTAGTGATGAACTAATTCCACCATAGCTAAGGCTATGGTGAATCTTAGCAATTGTTCCATGTAATTATTTTATGTTTAATGCAATTTTCATTCGTATTATTTTCCAATATTGTGTTGTGTATGTTTAATGCTTTGGATGCGTGACCATCAATTCCAATGTTCATAGTTAATCTATAATTGACCAAAGGACTAGATTAACGGAATCATACAACACGACTTTTGCATGACCATTGCTCTAGTGGCTCACTAGTTAGTGCTAGGATTTCTTAGACTTAATGCTTTCTTGCTTGACGCTTAAAACTGAGAGATTTAAGTGTTTAGGTTAAGAATTAGAATTAATAACCCTAACCGGTATTGATTATTTTTGGAAATCGCCATTTTGGAATTTAACCGAATTAGTTGCATAGTATAAAATATTGCTGGAATTAATGCTAAGTGAAACCGGACGCCTTAGTTAGCTTCCTCATCAAATTTCTCTTATACAATTTTATTACATTCTTAATTTTAATTTAATTGCTTTTAGCAGTAATTTTAATTCACAACCCAAAATCAAAGATACATTATTCTCTCCGCCTAGATTAATAGAAATCCAACTATATTTACAGTTAGCATAACTAGTCCTCGTGGGATCGATACTCTACTTTATATTACTTAAGCGACGAAGTGCACTTGCTTCTATTAGTGTGTGTGTTTATCACACATCACATTTGGGCATTCTTCATCAAAGAACCTATGCTTATACACCCCAGCAGAATGGTGTTCTAGAGAGAAAGCATCACCATCTTTTGGATGTTACAAGATCATTACTTTTCCAAGCTTCTTTGTCTTCTGCATTTTGGGGAGAAGCCTTGATGACGGCAACCAGTATTATTAATGTTCTTCCTTCACAGGTTCTTTAATGGCAAAAACCTTATTTCAGGTTATATCAGAAATTACCAGCATATGACCAATTCAAGGTATTTGGTTGTCAATGCTTTTATACTGATGTACATCCTTACAAGGATAAGTTAGCTCCTCGTGCACATAGAGCTATGTTTCTTGGTATTTCTTTTGGGCAGAAGGGTTTTAAAGTGTATAATCTAGAAACTAAAAAGATAGTTGTGGCCAGGGATGTTATCTTTCAGGAAACAATTTTTCCTTATGCTGTTCCATCCTCACAAGATACAGGGATGTTGAATGCTGTTCCTTCCTCCCAAGATACAGGGATGATAAATCTTCCTCTTATCAATTCTTCTACTTCTACTGCTAATGACACTCTGATTCCTTGTGACTTACAACCACAAACTGATAATGTATTTCGCAGGTCCACCAAAGTTACCAAACCACCAACTTGGTTAAGAGATTTTGTATCTCTTTCTTACTCTGCATTTCCAGTTTTTCTCCTGATCATACTGCCTTCTTGTGCAACATTGCTCAAATTAAGGAGCCTAAAAACTATCTTGAAGCAAGCCAACAAAAAGAATGAGTCCTAGCTATGTAGCAAGAACTTAATGCCCTGGAGAACAATGGCACCTGGGTCATCACTGATTTACCTAAAGGGAAGAAAGCTCTTGCCTCCAAGTGGGTTTATCGCATCAAATACAAGCCATTTGGTGAAGTGGATCGTTTCAAGGCAAGACTTGTGGCCAAAGGTTACAATCAGACCTTTGGAATTGACTACCATGAGTCCTTCAGTCCTGTAGCAAAGGTAGTCACAGTTTGCACAGTGTTGGCTTTGGAGTGGCAAGAGACTGGCCAGTGCAGCAAATTGACATCAACAATGCTTATCTCCATGGTTATCTGGATGAGGATATTTATTTGCTGCCACCACAGGGGTAGACAAAATGTCAAGGCAATCAAGTCTATCATCTCAAAAAGTCCTTGTATGGACTAAAGCAGGCGGGCAGACAGTGGCACAAGGAGATTTCAGCCAAATTGCTTGAGTATGGTTTTCAGCGTTCTTCTCATGATCATTGTTTGTTTACACATACTACAGCAGGTGGCAACGAGGTAATCCTTGTTCTCTATGTTGATGATATACTTCTCCCCAGTCAACACATGGCAGATATCTCTGTAGTGAAAGAATATTTGCATGCCTTATTCACAATTAAAGACATGGGTGATGTAAAGTATTTCTTGGGTGTTGAGCATGCTAGATCCAAAGAAGGAGCTGTTCTGTCTCAACAGAAATACAAAGCAGATTTGCTTGCAGATGCAGGGGTTACAAATGCAATTGCAGCATCAAGCCCTGCAGCACACGGTATCACTCTTACTGCACTAGGTATGCCTTTTGAAAATGTGGAGCTTTATAGAAGAATTATGGGCAAACTGTTGTATTTGGTTTTTACTAGACCAGACATTGCACATGTCAGTCAACAACTGAGCCAATATATGCAGTCTCCTTGTAAGCATCATTTTCAGGCAGCCTTACAAGTTCTTAAGTATTTGAAAGGCACACAGACATATGGTTTGTTTTATCCTCAACAATAGGAGTCAGCATTGCAACTCATTGCATATTGTGACTCAGATTGGGGCACCTGTAAAGTCACCAGAAAATCCTTAATAGGATATTGTGTTTTCTTAGGATCTTCTCTTATTTCCTGGAAAACCAAAAAGCAATCTGTGGTGAGCAGAAGTTCTGCAGAAGCAGAATATAGGAGCATGGGACAAACTGTTTGTGAACTAAAATGGCTTTCATATATTCTTTCTGATTTGGGAGTTCAAATTCATCTCCCAATTCCAATGCATTGTGACAATGAATCTGCTATTGCAATTGCAAAAAATCCTGTGTGCCATAATAAAACTAAACATCTGGAAATTGATTGCCACATTGTAAGGAATTCTGTCGAGGATGGTTTTATTTGTACACCTTTTGTTCCAACTGGATCCCAACTTGCAGATTTCTTCACAAAGTCTTTATCTTATGCCAAAATGCTACCAGCTTTGGCAAGAATGGGTTTGGTTCAGATTACAAGTTCAGCTAGCAGAAATGTTTCAGCTTGTGGGGGGAGTGTTGAGATTGATCAAGCTGAAACTCATCTGCCACATCTTGTGATACAAAAGGAGGGTGCACACTAATAAAGGTGACGTTGGCATCATAAAATCAAGGCACAAAGCAGGAGAAAGGCGGGAAGATTTTGGCGGCAAAACAGTTAAAAGTTTGTCATTAATAAGATCAATTTCTTCTTCTTCTTCTTCTTTCATTTTCTCTTCAATAATAACCAAAATATTTCTGGTTTTTAGCAGAATTTGTTAGAAATAGCAAAATCGACACCTAAACCTCTAACAAACTGAAACTTGGTCCTCCTTTTTGCAATTAAATTTGCATCCAAATTAATATTGAAATTCGGTGTTACTTTTTTTTTTCTTTTTTTTTTTTTTTAATGTTTGGGGGATCCAATTCACCTAATAGTTTTGGTCATAAGGACAATATATATACGAGCCAAAAAAATAAAAAATAGAGGAGGTTATTAATTATTACAAATTAATTAAAATAAAATGGATACCATCTTGCTAGGTCGGTTTTAATACAATCATATATATATATATATTTTTAAAGGAGGACTATTAGTGTAAATAAGAGTAAATGAGATTGTCCTTTTGTAATGGAAAGGAAACAAGGTGCCCTATGAATAATAATTTGCTAATTTGCTAAAAACCATGGGGAAGGTAGCTGGGAACTTATGGCCAAGATGGTTTATTATTATTTTAAGAAAAGTTCATCTTCTTTCATGCCAAGGTTTCTCCCTTCTCTTCCACTTACAAAATAAAGGTCTTCTTTTTATTCATATATTCAAATAAATTCACTTTCCCTTATCTTTTTTTTTTTTTTTTTATTGAAAATAATCTCAAATAACTCATCTTTTAAAATGTAGTGAATGTTATTATTCACACATGGTGATAATTACTATGAGAAAATCTTACCTTTAATTCATTTTTAATAAAATATCTGCAAAATGATCCTTTTGATCCATCTTCGATATAACAACTACTCTTTTGCTTTAATCTTTTCTTAGCCCTCTCATCACCTGATCTGTTATAATTCAACACATTTGACTCATGACTATTGCAATTAGCACATTTAGCCTCCGATGAAGAGAATAGATGTGTATTCCTATTATAGTCATATAATCCTTGTAACCAAACAACGTTGTATAACCCTAGTTTATATTGTACACGTTCAACTAATAATATCAAGTATGAATATTTCCTATATCTTCCGACACTATCTTCCGACACCAAATTTGGAGACGCTATGGGCTGGTTGACCCTTTTAAGTCCTTAGGTACGCCAATTGTGACAACTATTGACATCGACAATCATATAAAAAGTGTCGCTAATTTGAAAAATTGATGTCACTTAATTTCTTAATATTTATAAACATGAAAAAAATTTCGGCAAAAAAAAAAAAAATCCTACTTAATTATATAAAAGTATAATTTATTGTCTTAGAAATGTTAAATTTGTAAAAGCTAAATAATTATAAAAAAATGAGCTTTTCGCGAAAAGCAATTTTTTCTTATAAAACAACTAAAAGCTGTTGTTTAAAAAATCCAACCAAACACTCAATTTTCTGCTTTTTAAGATGAAACGCTAGAAGCTGCTTTGAAAAGCAGAAACAAACACACCCTAAACCTTTTGTTGTTGTTCTTCTACAAATGGCTTTTGTTATTTGAATACTATAGCATATCAGACACAGGGCTAGAAACCTTACTATATACCACAATTGAACAATATTAAATTAAAACAACGACTATGACCAACTACTCCATTTCTTCTTCTTCTTCTTCTTCTTATTATTATTATTATTATTATTATTATTATTATTATTATTATTATTATTATTATTATTATTATTATTATACTTTCACTCTTCAAACTTTTTAAAAATTTTAGTTAAGATAATTAAAAGACAGTTTTTACTTATAATATTTATTTTTTTTCCTTATTTAACTTATCGGTAGAAATAGGGTATTAACTAATGCCAATTTTCAATAAAATTAGTATTGAGATTGAAAAAAATATTCATAATTTTCAATTATTTTGGTGTATTTAGTTGATTTCTATGCAAAAATAAATAAGGGTATAGAAAGAAAAACATAACCTAATTTATTTTGATAGATCAAAAGTTGTCAACAATTTGTGACTAATGAAAATAACAAAGTGGACTATCAAAACGGAACAAAGTATTATTACTATTACTAATATTATTAATGGATTAAAATAATATTACTATAGAGAAGCATTGAGCTGGCTAAAAAAATCTGGATTATCATCGTATGATAATTGAATTGGATGCAAAAATTATAGTTGATGTGATGAATCATCGTGGCTTAGCAATAATCGCATGGCATTGGGTTTTCGATTAATGGATTGAAGGGGTTTAACGATGGAGACTATATTACACATTTCAGTTTTGTTAAGCGGTTTGTTAATATGGTTTCAAATACAATAACACGTGTATCGTATTCTTTGACAAATGTTGGGGTTTGGTTCCATGAGCCGTCTCATGTTGTTGCTATTGTAGATGCGGATTTAATTATTGAATATAAGGGTTCAATTCAATAAAAGCAATATTGATATTCCTTAATTAAAATATATGAGACTAAAGAGTCGTATATAAATGGTGTAGATTAGGCTTTAATACAAGTATATTGGTTTTGTGTTATATGAATCTTACCTCACATGCAATCAAATCCCACACTGTTAAGGCTCATGGAGACTCTTCACCCAACTTAGTTGTTTTTTAGGCAATAAATTGAAGACCATTCTCTAGTCCTGATATAAAAACTATTATTTTACGTCCAATGTAAATTTCACCACAATGATACCTTATATTTGTGACGAACCACGAAATGCCACTGAAGCATGCTATAAATTAGTGGGGACTTTTGATTGTCGCCACTAATGTATTGTATATTAGACGAGAATTACGTTTTCGCCACAAATGCCATAATTGAAGGTTTCTATTAATTAACAAAATTTAACTTATCTACAAGGTGCGAAAATGTTTGTTAGAGGAGACAAGAATTCACATGGGTTTTCTTTCATTATTGATTACAGCCACATGTGACATGAGACAAACATGTAATTAATAGTCAATGATGTGGTACAGGACAAAAACTCATACCGTGTAATTGTTGGAATATAGACACTTATGTGCAATTTCATGCATTAGAATTTATATAAACTAAGTTTCGGACCATGATTAAAACATTTATATTTTGAACTCGTAAAATCCTTTTTATAATAAATGTGATATATTATAACAAAATTATAATAAAGAGTTAAATGGCAAGTCATTAGTTTTAATTTTATGAACTAAGTTGCTAAAAGTTTTTTACAAATGTGACAGCAAAAACGTGTCTTGATTTTTATGACCGAATTAAAATGTTGTCACATGTTATCTTGTGATTAATTTGAAGTAAAAACATTTGACAACTTTGGTTAGTTGTCGCTAAAAAAATTATTTGTTACCATATTTATTGTCAAATAATATAAATTTGTGACAATATTTCTATTGTAACAATTGCATATATGTTACAGTTTTTCTATTATCACAATATATTTGGAATAACAATTTTAACTTGTTGCAATTTAATAATTCGTAACAAGTTTTACTTCTTACCATAAACTTGTATGACAAAGTTGTTATGCATATAATTGCCACTAATCAATATCAGTGACAATATTAGTTTATTAATTTTTTTTCTTATTGATACTTGATAAAATTATGTTGTCATAAAATGATTCTAGTTACAAACTTATGTTGTCATATTTTGTAAAGGAAACTTCAACGCCTTTTTTTATAATTTTTTTTTTTTTTTGTTGAGAAAATTATTCATTTAATAGTAGTTTAATTATTATTTAAAAATAAAAAATAAATAAACAATATATAAAATCAAAACTCTTTCATCAATTAATTTTTAAATAGTACAACAATCCATCAAGCACCGGCCATCCCCTTCAGTGGCGTTTCGTGGTTCGCCACAAATAGAAGGGATTTATGCTAATATCTGTGGGGAGTTTGAATTCAAATGTAAAATAATAATATGGTGTCTGTCAAACAAATATAAATATTATGTCATTATTTTTTATCAATATTCTGTTATTATCATAAAATGACTACATATAGTCATTAAATATCAAATAAATACTAATTCAAAACTTGATTAGATCCAGAAGAGATCTACCTACTCAATAAAATAATACACATATATAAAAGAAGACTCTTCATTGTTTACTGTATAATTATTATATATATATCCCTATCATTTTTAGTTGTTGTAATTACTAAAAAAACAAAAAAAGGAAAAAAAAAAGGAAAAAAGAAAAAAATTGGACTAAGAGGACTTGGCCATGTTGGTTTTATAATATTTCTCAATAGGGGAAAATAATTTTAGGTCCTAATCTTTTTGTTTTTTATTAAGTTGTATATTTTAATATTTCAATCGGACATATTGATATTTCAGCTAATTAATCATTTAACAATATGTTATGCATAGTTATAACAAAGAAGTTTACTATGAATATTAGAGTCTGCTCAAAAAATGTTAGTCATTTGCATATCAATTTATAATTTGTCTGCTATATTACAAGAAATAAAAATATATTTATATCAACATCATAAAAAAAATTAAATAATCTATAATTAATATAGCATAAACTAAGGATTAGGATTATCTCTTGCATATTTGATAAAGTGCAATAATCGAATAGTTGATACAAAGTTTTGTTGATTGTGCACGATGCTAGAATTTGACATTCTATAGCATTAATTTCGAAAACCACAGGATAAAAAGAATTAGATAATTTCGTTAAATTTCAAAAAATGTCATCTAAAAGACAACATTACAACTTATGTAGTAAAACCCTAAAAATAGAATCCAAACAGAAAAAGGAAAGCTACAAAAAAATTCCTAAAAACATAAAAACACAAATTTGAGAGCCTAAACGATAAAATTTGGTCCAAAAGCGACGTAGATCACAAGCAAATCTAGGGTCCAAAAACTGCTACTCTGAACTCGTCCATATTTACTGTCATGCTACTTCTCCATAAACAACATGGCTTCTATTGTACTACATCAGTAATCCTTCTCTTTATAGATTTCATTTTAATGAGAAAGTTTTCAATTCCTTTTCTAAATAAAAACACCAACCTAAATATTATTCTCTACATATCTTAATAATCTTCACATTATCTAGAATTCTAATCAACATAAAACTTCTCTCTACCTTGACTTAAAAATTCTAGAGCTTAAAAGAAGTTTTCCTCATCTCTAACAATACATATTCTCCTTTGACAAGAATGGCACACTTCATGTATTGTCGCTAATTTAATTTCTCAATATCAAACTTATGGACTAAACTATAAAACCTACATTCTACTAAATAATCAACGTACCAAACCAAGTCTCTAATGTTACTCGTTAGGAATTGGAACAGATTAGGTACTAATTGTTGGAAAATTGGCATTTGACAAGTAATTATTTATAAACTTTAGGCTTAATTATATTTTGGTTAGATTTCTGTTCAAATAACATGAATTGTGTTATCGTATTCTACGCAACGAGATCTTTCCAAAGGTATATGATGTAAAAGAGAAGGCTTTGGCCTTTTTGTGCAAGTTTTATGGTGACAAGTGAAAATATGCTGATTTCAGTGATTTTTGGGCTTAAACTTATGGGAAACGGGCCAACGAGCAAAACCCACGGCCTTTGGTCATGATGTCCATCGCTTTTCAGCCAAAAAACGACGTTTAGGCCTTCAAGTTAGCATTTTTCTGTTTTTTAGGAATTTTCGGGAAATTTTCGGGTGTTTCTTTTTTTGTTTTGCTTTTCTTTCCTTGTCTGTTTTGGATTGTGTTGTTTATTTTTTCGCCTATATAAAGGCCTGGTTGTAATTTAATTAGCAGATCTGATTTTGAATGAAAATTTCCCTTATTCCTTTATACTTTGAATTTGCCAAATTCTAGTATTTAGAAGGTCTTATTCCCAGAATCGTGCGCGATCAACTGGTCTAAGATAATCTGTTCGTAATCCACGGCATCAATATATAATAAGCCTAAAACAGATTAAGGACGAATGAAAAGTTGATGCTCAAAATAAGCTTAAAAAATAAATTTGTAAGGAAAAATGGAATGAAATTCTCAAATCTCACATCCTTTGCTTATGGGAAAGTTGAGTGACTTATAAGGAATTACATTTCCTTAGGTTTGTAAGAGTTTCTAGCCAAGAGACTCTATTTTGTGCACACTGGGGGTGCAAATCCAAGCCATGAACCTGCAGAGGCCCAATGTGCATCCGCACAGTGTGGGTAACATGAATGCTGGATCCAAATGAGCCACCACGGGCTTGCCTTATTTTGTTCCGGCCTATATTTTTTTTTTTGCTTTAAAAAGATTTCTTAACCTTTGGAATTCTTAACTGAAATCATGTTGTATTTTACTGGTTAATTACAATTTAATTCTAATGAATAAGTTTGATTTCTCATTAAGGAGTTTTATACTCCAATAATCCAATTAAATTTTCATGCAACCTTTAACTCTTTGTATTTTGTTTTCTGAGAACAACTTTTTCTAGAATTCTATTATCTCTGTTCTTCTGAAATTTATAGGCTGCTGGATCTAGGTTCTGGTGTCTGGTGATATTTCCTACATTCATTTGAGTTTAACTTTGTCACTGTTGTGTCCTGGGAGACAAAAGTTCATCATAGATAAATCTGTCTTAAGAAAACTGATTCTATTCTGGCCTCATTGTTCCCTCCGATCCTTCTCCGGTGAAGATTTAGTCTGATTTCTTGTACTTTTATTTATATAAATAAATTATTATTTTTGCTTCTGTTAGTTCTTTTCATTTATAAATATATAGTGTTGATAACATTAATTAAATAGGCTTAGTATGCGGAAAGAAAATGAACATATAATCACGAAAAATAACAATTATGTGATTTGGCCAATTATGCTTACGTCCATGGGAAAGGAGAAGTATTATTTTGGGAAAGGAGATTACAAGATTGATAGAAATACATGCCAAACCTCTTTGAATGCCCGCCGAAGAATTCTCTCGAACAAGCTTTTTTTCTCTGAGACTCCCAAGTATTCATACAACATCATCTCACATCTTATAACACTTCTCTAATGCCTTTACATAGGCTACTACCAAACATGAATCCAAATTAATTCGGAATTACAATTAAAGGAAAATTTAACCTAAATCAATTATCAAATAGTTGATAATAAAAGCAATTCCGGTTTAGAATAACCCCTTTGATTCTGAATGATATCACCTGAGTGTTAATTATTTTAATGGAAAAATTTACTTTTGAGGCCAAATCTTTGTTTAAGTTTCCTATTTAACTTTGAATGACTTTTTGAGTGTTTTGAAACTTGTCCGTGTTCGACTCTTGTCAGAAATAATAATAAAAAGCTATAATTAGGCCTTACTTATCAGCTTAAACTTTTGGGTCAATTGGTTCCATGATAGGGTATCCAGGGTCTTGGACCTAAAGGTCGAGGGTTTGAATCTTGGTAGCTTCATTTGTTGATCAAAATTCAACACATAGCAGGGTGAGTCTGTGTTGTAAATGCTTCAAGCTCGAAGGGCATTCGCGTGCGAGAGAGTCTTAGAGATAATAATAATAACTATATTTGACCTTACTTGTCAGCTTAAACTTTTGGGAAAAATGGTTCTATGACATGGAATCAGAACCTCTTAGACCTAGAGGTCGAAGGTTCAAATCCTAACTACTCCATTTGTTGATTAAAATTCAACACATGGTAGAGTGCGCCTGTGTTGTTCATGCTTCAAGCCTAAAGGGCATTCACGTGTAAGGGAGTGTCAGAGATAATAATAAAAAGCTATAATTGGGATTACCTATCAGCTTAAGCTTTTGGGTCAATTGGCTTTATGACAACTCTAACTCTTCATTAATGTTTTTTAGTATTGTAACTTAATCTTTTTTATGTCTCTAAATTAGAATTTTGAGTCATTCTCAATAATCTCCATGTTAACTCCAAATTCCTCAAACTTTCACCCTTTCTCTCTCCTCTAGCCTCTTAAGGTTAACCAGTCGACTTCACAAGGGTCTTCTCAGCATGCAAGAAAAGCAAAAAGACCACTCTTTCTAACTACTATCAAAACAAAAAAAAAACCTATAGTACCTTTAGATATTTTCTCTACTTATTTGTAAGAGTGTTTAAAGAAAACTAATAAAAAACGCAATTGAGAAACTATACAACAAAAGAGTAGATGGACAAACAAATAGCACAAGAAACAACGAGTGATATCAAAAATCCTAACATTAACAATTTTCAGGTTGGCCCAATCTATAGAATCAAACTGACACTCAAAGAAGAAATCACACTTTATGCAATAAAAAATAATTTTCGATTAAATTCTAAGAGATCCTATATAAAAAGTTACTTCCTATAATGCATCGATGATAGATGTACTTGAAAATTCAATGTATCAAGCAAAAAAAAAAAAAAAAAAAAAGATCTGAAATAAAAAAAGTACATTATAGAGTACACATGCAACATTCACAATGACAATTTCTAATATGGACTGGGTCCATGTGATTTGCACTGTTGCATGTGTAACACATCAGCAACTATGATGACATTTCAAGCATCTAAGGCTACAGACTACAGTGGACTCGGTGCACAATGGAAAGTCTCACTATTGACAACATACACAATGACATAAGACAAGCAATTAAAGAAGTCATATAAAAAATGATCAAGCACAATGACTCAAAAAATATATGCACATCATCAAATATACTGCATGACATGAAAGAAAAGATAAGAGTAGACATCATGACCTGAAAGAAAAGATAAGACTAGACATCAATTACTATAAGGGCAAGAGTTTCAAAGAAGAAGCACCGGATGTCATCATAGCCAGACCATCTAAATCATACAACTTGCTCCTAAGCTACCTTTACATGCTAAAAAAAAATCCAAGAATAATAATCAACCACGAAACACAAAGGGGCATGTTCTTATGCCTCTTCATCACACCGCCAACTTCAATACAAGAATGACACCACTACAAGCCAGTTGAATTTGTTGATGCCACATTCCTCCAATCATGTTACACACTGATAACAACCTACACAAAGGATGCTTTAGGTAAAATTCCAACCATTACCACAAAGAAAAATAAAAAATGTGCACAAATTATGCATCAGAAATGTATCAACTATGTATCATCATATATCAGTATAGAATCAACAAAAGTATAACAACAAGAAAACACATATTAAACTTGCAAAAAATTAAAGAGATGACTTCCGTACTAGCATTTCCAGTAACAGATTCATAAAATGATGAATGTTGAGAATAGTTCGTCAAGTAGTCCAAGTAAGCAGACACAAAAAGACTAGAAATGACAATATAGTTAGACATATATGAGAGCATAAAAAAGCATCCATTAAAGTGTTTTCAGATTTACAGCAGTGTGTGCCTATAACCTACGAGTGAATTTCAAATCAATTACATAAAGAACATCCAAGACATAAAGAAATACTACAACCTAGCATCAACAACATGTATACTACAAGAGTTTGACAAAAACATGTCACAACTGGAGAAGATAAATAAAAATGGAGCAGGGTACTCAACAAACAACCAACACAATACACTGACATGCGTGTTCTTGTTCGACCGTTATGTATGGCCTCCTCCTATTGGTTTGGCGTGGGTATCTCCTGATCCCTTTTTCGCTTGCTTAAGGGCCAGGCTTATTCCGTACTCGTCCTTACCCTGCTGATCAAGGTTCATGAGCCTGTCCTTACACATGTAGGGTTGAGACTGATTCATCCTAAGCATTTGCCTTTTCCTCGCATGTGTACCAAATTAGTCACATGACATTTATGTGACCCATTTGGTGCCAACACCTGATTTTTCGGTTGGATGCTGGGTGGAAATATAAACTCCATGAACCGTGTGGAAATGGAAATGAGCCGTATGATCCACATGGTCATGTAGATTATTTCCTAAATTATTTAGTTCTTTTGTGTTTTCTTCATTTTTTAACGATGTTTGTGACTGTTCTCCAATGTCTATAAGCTAACAAAAAATACCTAACAACAATAATAAAAACAAACAGTAAATAAATAATAGTAACAACTGAACCAAATACTAATTTTTTTAGTAAAATACACATATAACATTTCTGGTTCTTTTTTTCAAAGGAGCTTTTCAGAGGCAAATAGCTATTGTTTCAAAAAGTTCCATATTTTTTTAAAAAAATTCAAATCTTAGACACAAATAGATATTTCATAATAGAATTTTTTATTATCATTTACTAGTGACAAAAACATAAAATTAACCACAATTAGAAAGATTAAGGTTGTGAAGGGGGTGTAGAAGGCTTATCATAACGTTGGGGAGTCAAGCCTCCACATCCAATTCCTCTCCGACGAGTTGGAAAAATGCTGAACAAAAAAGTACTCAAAATTCCAGCCCCCAACGGCAAATTCATAAACAATTGTTTCTCATTTGGTCCGGCTCTTTGAAAGAAACAATTTTGTACATCAGAGCTACTAATTGCAAACACCAAGAACACAATTAAAGATCCAACTGCATGCACAAAATCCATCAAATCTATTTTAAAAGTAGCCTTAAGATTATCATTCAGTTCCTCTTCTCCTCTTCCGTCGCTGCTATCAAAATCGTTGAATATGTATATGCCTTTTCTCGTTGCTATTCCGTAGTACAGCTTGTCATCTTTACCGACGAAACAGTCGGTAAAAGAGGAGAAAAAGCAAGCTAATGAACAAACAATTATTAAGGCTAAAGTGAGGTATTTGTTAGCAACCAGACATTCGCCGTTCTTGGAGAAGGATGGGATAAGTGCTTCGAATGCCAGAACTGTACCTGTTGGCAATAGATTTGCTAGATTTGCTGCTGCAGTTGCTATGCTCTTGTTGCCTTTTGAAGCCATTGTTATTAAATTAAAACAAAGAGCTGGAGCTTAATTTGGTTTTAATTGTTTTAGATGCATATTGATGCCTTTGGTTTTGTTTTTATTTATAGGAGAAAGTATAGTGAGGTTGTGAGAATTTGGCATCATATGATGCATCCGTGTTACTTGATCCATACCCGTTTCAATGTGCACGAAATGAAAATTGTAATTATTAGGTTGACAAATCCAATGTTCTAAGAACCAGATCGCACTTGCCGGTTTGACCGATTCAACTGTGAATCGGCCATGAATTTGATCGGTTCGATTAAAAATTCTGATTTTTGAAAATAATAATAATTAATTATAATATATTATTAAGTAATTTTTTTAAACAAATTATACCCTATTTTATTACAAGATATTATTAAAAATATAAGTCATTTTAAACTTGTGCACCAATATTAAGAAACCATTAATAAGTTATTAATGAGTAAAAATTCTCTATTTCTCACTCCTTAATATATGTTCCATTTCTTCTATATCTCCTTTTAGCTAATAAATTCTTATTATTCTCTTTAATTATATCTTGGATACTGTGTTTATAGAAGAATTAATTGCCAAGAGAGAATAAGAGTGTATATATATATATATATATATATATATATATATATATATAAAGAGAATTAGTACTTGACAATAATTAATAATGAGTAAAACAACTTGTATTTGTGAGTTTTTTTCAGAGCCTAAAAGACTTATATTTGTGACTAGAAGGAGTAATATTATTTAAAAATAAATATTCAGTTAAATCATTGATCCACTAGTTGAACCAAAGAACCAGTAGCTTCACCGGTTCACTCTCTGATCCAATTATGATAACCTTGGACAAAACTATATTAACAACTTTGATAGTTTAGACTTTTACACATTATATCTCTTGCTCCCCTCCAATTTTTTTTTTTAAATATGTCATTTAAAAATTGGCACTTCAACGAAATATATTATTAAAATATTTTAATTATAGTGCTATTTTACTAAAATATTCCTATAAATATTTTTTGGAATATCATTTTATTAATTTTATTATAACTAATATTATATGAGGGAACATATTTAAAAAATAAATATTAAATATTCTCGTAGTTTGACGACTATTTAGAAAAACAAATTTAACACCATTTAAAAAAAAAGAAGGAATTATTATAATTGCAGACAATGAGACATTGACTAACGGGGTTAGTTATTATTAACATAATATATTTTATTACTACATTTATTATTAATATAATTTGTGGCTCAGTTTATATCTTGGTGTGGAAGAGAGATTTTCAAGACCTCTCTTTATAGACATCTCAAATATATAAAATTTACATTTTAAATCGTAATTAGAAATTATGTCACTGTTAAATACAAATTAAATAAATCATGTTCCTTTGATCAAGTTAGGCATTTGTAATTTAACTGTTATATTAACTAGAGTGGATTCAACAAGAGCGGCAATAATTTCTCGACAGCCCGATGAGTCAATTTGAAAGATTATAAATTAAAAAAAATATATATATTTTTTACTTTTTATGCCTATATTTTTTTTTCCCAACACTAGTCTTTTAACTTAACACATAGATTAAGGAAGTATTTTTCGGTGGAAGGAACAGCAAAAATCCCCCAACAAAACATAAATACACAAATTCTACAGTCTGATATTTACACAAAAATATTGTATATTGAAAACAGAAAATCCTAAACGCTTGCTAGAGGTTATATTGAGTGGCTTTAGGGTATCGATCTCTTCTTAAAATGGCTTATTTACAATTGATTATTGCTTGTTCTTAATATATTTTAATTTTGCAATTTTCACGTGCCAATTTTGGTTAGTTATGCAACTATCCATTTTCTTATTTAACTTATCAATTTGACACATTAGCATTTTTGGTGTCAAATATTGTAAAAGACGAGAAATTATTTATCTCGCTCTCTCTCCCTTCAATTAATCCCACGCCCCAACTTTTCTTAAAATGTATATACATATATCATTTTTTCATCAAATTTTTGAACCATATGTCAAAATATCACAATAAATTGTGTATATCTTCTCTCTAAAAAAAATTGTGTAGATATTTATCCATCATTGGTTAAAATGCCTAAATTAATTGTCCAACAAAAACATATAAAATTGATACAAAATTAATTATAGATATTTTATAATTATTAATTATTATTGTTTCTTTCATATTCCCTTTATTCCACAATAGGTGTCACTTAAAGTTTAGGGAAATTGTCATATTTACGTTCTTTTAAGATTGATTTCAAAACATACATTTTCTTATTTTCAAAATACGTTTTTTTTTCCTAACTAATTTTCTAATTCCTAATTCATTTGTTTATTACGCTTTTTTTTCCATGTATCCTATCCAACCTTGTCTGCCACTATCTCTTTCCTTTTATCTCACTCTCATTGATGAAAAATCCATAACTATTTGATGGCTATCTTTGCTTCTTTTTTCTAGCGAGATGTATCAGCGAGACCTTTATTCAGTTGGTTTGATCATCCAACGCTTATTACAGACGCAGTTGAAAATGGATGGTCGAGATTTGTGTTTATAGGTTTTATGTCGTCGTTGTCAACGCAATCGTCACTATTAGGATATTGCACCATCAACGATTACGAAAGAGAAGTAGAGACAGAGATAAGCTGGGAAGTTTTTCAAAGATCAGGTGATTATGTGCAAACGATTAGGCTTAATTCTGGATTTAAATTTTTCTATATAGTTCTCTGGAATTAGTTGGCCATTGATTAGAAAATTGTATCCCTTTCACATTAATTTTGAGAAATCATTGGATTCTTTTTTTTTTTACTTGTGATTTGTGTTGTGGTGCAACACTTGTATTGTGTTTTTTTTGAAAGATATAAATTGCAATGCACATCACGTCAATAGAATTATGACAACTCACAATTCAACAAATAGAAAATTATCAATGTGTAAATAATTAATAATATTACTTGATTATTTAAATAAACTCGCAACCAAAATATAACCCCAATCTCTTATTTATATATCCTATACCCTAAAATATCTCGTGACAAAATTTTATGGATTTGGCAAATAAAAGATGTCGTGTGGTGCCATAGATAATAATAAAAATTATAATCAAATCTGATCTATTAGCTTAAAGTTTTGAGTTAAATAGTTCCATTACATGATATATGAACCTTTTAGACTTAGAGATCGAGGGATCAAATTCTAACAGGTCCATTTGTTGATTAAATTCACAAATGGTAGATTGGGAATGTGTTGTATGCGCTCTAAGTCCATAGAGTATTCGTGTGGGGGGGAGTGCCAAAAATAATAATAAAAGTTATAATTGGGAGTCTTATGTTAAAGATAATAATAAAAACTATAATTGGACTTTATCTATTAGCTTAAGCTTTTAGGTCAAATGGCTCTAACTTCAATTTTTCTTCCATCCTCAATCCGTTTTAGGCGTATTATATACCATTGGAAATATATTGTTGACTAGAATATGATGACACAATTCACATTATTTGAACTGCAATCTACCCACAATATAATTAAGCCTAAAGTTGACAAATAATCACTTGTCAAGTGCCAATTTTCCAACAATTGATACCTTATCTTTTCCAATTCCTAACAAGTAATATTAGAGACTTGGTTTGATACGTTGATTATGTTGGTAGAACCGAGGTTTTATTTATAAGAATAATGGTCTTTTCGACAGGAACAATAGTTTAGTCTACACATTTAATATTGAGAAATTAAATCAGTGACAATACATGAAGTGTATCTGTGAGCAGACGACCTTTTTATGGGACGGAACGCGGTGAAGCGAACCGGGGAAAAGAAAATTTGAAAAGTGAGTGTTGGGGTTTGGAAAAAGGGATTTTGATTATCTTATAAAAATTATTGATTTTATTT
This sequence comes from Euphorbia tirucalli, assembly GCA_039660915.1. Classification (NCBI taxonomy): domain Eukaryota; kingdom Viridiplantae; phylum Streptophyta; class Magnoliopsida; order Malpighiales; family Euphorbiaceae; genus Euphorbia; species Euphorbia tirucalli. The sequence goes on from CM077632.1 coordinate 68,928,786, forward strand.
TGGAAATCCTTTTTATAGAAAACCTTTTCCCTTTTTATACTTAAAGACCTCGAAACTTAAATTTCAAGATCGGTGACAGAGTCGCCACCCAGATCAGCTCATCCGGGAAATTCCGGTACAGCTCCCTACCGAGGGTAGACTACCGTATCTAATTCAGAGATTTTGGATCTGGGCAACTTACCTATTCAACCTCTAGCTTGCATTCATTTTATAGTTTATACTACCATATTTTATTCGCTTTATTATCTTGTTCTATCCAATTCGGTTTTGTATTTAACCCATGCTCATACGAAATAAATGGAATAAATTGCATAATAAATAAATAAATTATACATCCAGATTGTTCAAAAGAATAAAAATAAAGGCCGCTTATACAACCAAATCGAATAAAAAGGAAAACTCTCAACCTCACATTACAACCACCTAATTTTACATGAAGATCTAAAAATTACAAGTACCTAGAATACAAGGTAATCTATAAATTACATAAGAAATGAAAATTAAAAGCTGCAAAACAAATTGTTAGCACAATTTAATTATAAACACAGATAGAACTCAAATAAAATAGAATGAGATTTTAAGGAATTCGGGGACATGCAATTAGAGGGATAGTAGGGTGAACTCGGCTAGTTCACCCGACTAGACCTAGAAAATAATTTTGAAACATCCCTGTATTTTTATTTTGTGAGAAAACACATTTTGAAAACATTTTCTTTTTCTGGTTTACTTTCATTTAGCATATGAGGTGGGTCGGTTTTCGGGAGATTTGGATCTCCGTCGTTGTCCTGTTCTAAATGCAACAATTCCAAAAATTAAATCTAAGGTCGTGAATGTACACAACAAAATTTATTTTTGATGATTTTCTGATTTTCCTGAATTTTCTGCCTCTGTGCAAGAATTACAGTTGAGCAGCTGTGATTACAGCCCAGCAACTGTAATCCGTTCAATTGCAAAAAATTGCCAAAATTATTTGAATGAAAAAGAGATAGTGAGGGAATTTAAGAATAGTCGTAAAAATGTAGCTATGGTCGTACAACTGTAATTATAGTCGTGCGACTATTCATAGCCAAAAGAACAGTCGTGTGACTGTTCTTATTACCCAGAAACAGTAGCCTAAAAATATGGATTTTTATGCACGAAAATGAACCAAAACACCCAGAAAGCAAAGCAAAACAAATGTTTTAAGTGTAGTTACCCTTGTAGCACAGAACCACCATCGATTTGCCCTGAGAAATGCCTTGGATTGGCTTCAAATGACTCTTCTTTCCTTATGTGTTAATGTTCCAAAAGTGGTCCAAAAATCTTCAAGTGTCACGGATTAGAGTGAGTCCAGGGTCTGGGATTGATCATATCAAGTTTTAACATGTGATTTCTATCTGGTTTTAAATTTACAACGCAGAATTAAAAGAAAAAGAGGAGAAAAAGATGGTGCTTTTTGGTTGATTTTTTTCCTTTTTCTCTCTTTTTTCCTTCTCTTCTTTTCAATCTCCCCCTTTTGTCTAAGAAAGATGTCCCTCCCCTTTTCTTGCTGGCTAAAATGGGCATTTAATGCCCCTCAAGTCACTTTCTCTTTCTTTGTCTCGTGGTATGGGCTGCTGCACCTGCTACGAACCTACAGTCGTACGACTGTAATTTGGATTACAGTCGTACGACTGTAAAGAAAATCGTACGAATGTAAATACAGTCGTGTGACTCAGGACTCTCTCTGTTTTTTTTTTTTTTACTGAAAAATTCCGGTGCTTACAGTATCATTCTTGTGAAAGGAGAATATGTATTGTTAGAGATAAGGAATAATTCTTTGAAGCTCTAGAATTTTTAAGTCAAGGTAGAGAGAAGTTTTTCTTGAATAGAATTCTAGACAATGTGAAGATTGTTAATCTATGTTGAGAATCCTATTTAGATTGGTATTTTTATTTAGAAAATAAATTGAAAACATTCTCATTAAAATAAAATCTACTAAGAGAAGGATTACTGTTGTAGTAAAAAAGCTAGCCTTGTTGTTTATGGAGAAGTGGCATGATAGTAAATACTAACAAGTTCGGAGTGGCGGTTTTTGGCATTTTCAAACCCTCTCGTGATTTACATTGCTTTTCGACCAAATTTCATCGTTTAGGCCTCCAAATTTGCGTTTTTCTATTTTTAGGGACTTTTTAGAAATTTTGTTGTAGCTTTCCTTTTTCTGTTAGGATTCGGTTTTAGGGTTTTACTATTTAAGTTGAAATGTTGTTTTTTGGAAGACATTTTTTGAAGTTTAACAAAATTATCTAGTTCCCTATTTTCTATGATTTTCGAAATTCAAACTATAGAAATCTAAATTTCGGAATCATGCGTGATCAACAGAACTTAGTATTAACTGTTTGACTATTGCATTGCATCAATTACCCAAAAGATAATCCTAATCCTTAGTTTATACTATATTTATTATAAATTTTTTTTTTAATGATGTTGATGTGAATATATTTTTATTTCTTGCAATATAGCAAACAAACTATAAATTTATATGCAAATGGACTTACATTTTTTTAACATACTTTAATATTTATTGTAAACTTCTTGTTTAGAACTATGCATATCATAGTATTAAATGGTTATAATTAGCTGAAATATTAATATGTAAAATTGAAATATTAAAAATATATAAATTAATAAAAATCAAAACGACTAGTGGTGAAATTTTAACTTCAGCCTGCATAAAATGAGTTTTTATTTTTAAAAATTACTTGGGGTTTTAAATCCCTTCAAATCTATCTGTAATACCCCAAATTAATTGTGCTATAATTACCCAATTAAATCATTGTATGCATATATGTTCATATATGTTTAAGAGAGTTAATGATAACTATAAAACTTTGGAAATAATTGAAATTTAGCTTGCAAGAAGGGACTAAGTGGAAATTTTTTTTTCTTCTTTATTTTTTTCCTTTCGCTGGTCGAAGAACCCAACACCTCCTTCTCTTCTTCTTCATTTTTTTTCTTACCTTTTCCACCTTTAAACTTCAACCATCAAATTCTCCCTCATTTCTTGCCCTTTTTCGTAATCTTTATACCGAAACGAAGCTCTCAACATGTACTACAAGTTTATGTAAATTTAAGGAGGAGAAATTGAGTTTTTTGAGAGATATTAGAGGCTGAAATTCTGTGTTGTTTGTTGTCCCCGTTGATTCGCTATCTTTTACTTATAATTTCGCAAATCTGACGTTGGAAACTAGGGTAAGCAAAATGCGGTTCGGTTCAAAAATCGAACCAAAAACCAAACAATAAAAATTATAAAAACCAAAACCAAACCAATATAAATTTGGTTTGGATTGAAGCAAACCAGTTCAGTTTGGTTTCGGGTTCGGTTCCAAACCTAAATTATCATTATTATTATCATATAAATTATTATTAATTATATATAACTTATTGAATATTTATAATTAGTTCGGTTAGGTTTTTGTTTAGTTTTTCCATCAAAAGACAAAACCAAACCGAAAACCAAACTATCACATTTTTAAAAACCAAAACCAAACCAAACTAACCTTGGTTCGGTTTGGTTTGGTTTGGTTTGTTTTTTCAACTTGGTTCGGTTCGGTTTTTGAGTTGCGGTTTGGTTTTGTTGAACCCCTACTAGAAGCGGACTCAGGAGGCCGGAAAGCCTTTATATAAATTAGAACATACGAGAGCGTTTCTCTGGTGATCGGATCATCGTCAGTAAATTTCTAATTTCTTCGATCTTTTGAGTTTTCAGTAGAATTAGGATAATCCAATTGTATATTTACACTTCCGAGATTATAAGCAAAGTGACGGTGTAAATTGTTTCTACATTGGACAAACTTGAATTTTCCGAGTGACGAATTTTGGCAACGGGAACAAATTCCGACGAGGTACATAATATGCTTGAAATTAATACTAGAATATTTTAAATGTTATTTTGAGAAATATTAATTCTTAGACTTTGATCAATTTCTCAAAAATTTAGATTCTATAAAATATGAAAGTATGCTAATTAGTTAATTAAAAGGAAATAGTTGTATGCTAATTAGTTAATTAAAAGGAAATAGTTGTTCAATTTTAACTTGTGGAGGATATGATTATGTTAATGGAGCGATTTAATTAAAGATTGTTGATAGAAGGAGAATATTTGATTTAATAAGAATTGAATTAAATGTTAGCATATATATTGATGAAAGTCTATAGAGTCCGACTTGGATTGTTTATGTGGATTATAGAAGTGTATTTTTATGCAGGTTTGACCCTAATTATAATTAAGGGAATATCCGTTTTATTGGAGAAACTTTGCCGAAATTTCTTGAAATTTCAAGTAACTAGATTAATTATCTTTTCCTTATTTCCATTCTTCGTTCGAATTTAAAGTTCTAAATTCTCTTATGTAGACATTTAACCGGTAGCTGGAGCAGCAGCACCAAAAAATTAGGATTCGTCAACTTGGAGAAATTTGTTAGTTAATTATATGCCTTGCATTTTTAATTTAGCATTTGTATTCATGGCATGTTTTCAAAGTGTATTTCTATTATGAGACTACTATGATTATTTTGAGAAGAGTATTGCCTATATTTATATTTATATTTATATATGTTTTCAATTGTGGTTTAAATATGCGTTATGGACATGCTTCCTGGTGTGCGACATCAGGATCTTGTGCACACAAGTATTATCGGATTAATGGGATATGAATATGATGGTGACATGGACTATGGATAAGCTCGGTTGAGTTATTCTCAGTTTATACGATATGATGGAATTGGAACTAAGTGAGGCTGGGTATGGGTTTGGTTGAGTTATTCTCGGTCCTTCAGCCAACAGGGTGCATGTTCGGTTGAGTTATTCTCGGTTCGCCCAGTCATTGGATTAAAGAGAGCCTGATGGCTATGTAGATTATTGATATGTTGGGTATTGAGGTTTAAGGTTAATAACATATGAAAACCACTTATTGATCTATTGATTTATTATTTGTTTTCCAGAAATCATGTGTGTGAATGCATATATATATATATATATAGTATTGTGTGACTGAATGAATGTTAAATTACTTATACATTGCATATAATTAATTCACTAAGGGAGGTCTGACTCTCTAAATTTTTCATATATATATATATATATATATATATATATATATATATATATATATAAACACCGTTATCCTTATTACGTAAGTTTATTATTAATCATATTTAATGTATTAAACTCTAGACTGCAGTACCAGCTTGACGACTATATATCAAGTTGTGTATGTGAAATGGATTAATGTGACAAGTATGATAAATTTAATTATTGTATAAATGTATATTTAATTTTAATTATGGTTTTAAAGCTTGCTACGGGTTTCAGTGGCTATATACTTACCCGTTCTCTAGCATCGGTCATGATCTGAGGGATGGATCGTGACACTATCTCTACTAGAGGTGGTGGTCGCATAAAATGAGTTTACTCGTAACGTTTGAATAATTATATTTTGGAGGGCAGCAAGGCTACATTTTACTATTTTACTAATTAATATGACACATTGAGAAATGAGGACATCTATCTCTCCTTCTCTCATCAATATTGGCCTCTGGTGGAAGTTCTTCTAACAACTCAATGAATACGAAAGTATTTATAAATTAATAAAAAAAGATGAAAAGATTAGAGACCTAAAATACTTTTCTGGTTTTCCTATAAAATATAAAACCAACATGACCAAATCCTTTTAGTCCATTTTTTTTATTTCACATATATATTTTAATGGGTAATTGTGAATATTGACTTTTTTTCTCTCTATAATTATTATCATCCAAATCCAGTGCCATATGTAAGGTTTGGATGAATTATATATTCATGAGAGTATAAGTTACATATATATACTAGGGTTAGACTACACAAGAAGAGTCCTTATAGGACTATACAAGGAGAGACTAAATAGGAATACAATAGGAGACTAAATAGGAATACAATTGCAATTACTCATATACTCTATCACTCCCCTTCAAGTTGAACGGGGCGAGAAGCCAAGTTCAACTTGCCACACATGTAACGGAACCGATTTTTACTTAAAGGCTTGGTGAGACCATCCGCAAGTTGATCTTGTGAAGTGACAAACTAAACTTGGAGTTGTTGCCTGGACACTTGATCACGAACAAAAAAGAAATCCACTTCTAAGTGCTTACTACGCGAATGAAAAATAGGATTACCAGTGAGATAAGTAGCACTCAAGTTATCACACCACACCCTTGGAGGTATTGGAATCCGAAAACCAACTTCATAGAGAAGAATACGAATCCACTGAATTTCAAAAGAGACAGCGGCTAATGAACGGTATTCAGCTTTAGTGGAGGATCTAGCAACCGCCTTCTGCTTGCGAGAACACCAGGAGACCGAATTTGAGCCGAGATAAACAATAAATCCGGAGGTTGACTTTCGCAAGTCCAAACATCCGGCCCAATCAACATCAAAATAACCTTGTAAGAGTAAAGAAGAAGAGGCACGAAGAAGAATACCCGAAGTCGCGGTACCACGCAAGTACCATAGGATGCGTTTTACGGCTGCCCAGTGAGCTGAGGTAGGAGAGTGTAAAAATTGAGACACTTTGTTGACTGCAAAGGAGATGTCTGGATGGGTTAAAGCCAAATACTGAAGGGAGCCAACAATACTTCGATATTGGCTAGGGTCAAGCAACGGTTCTCCAAGCTTAAGATGTAATTTTTTTGAAGTGGAGACAGGTGTGGAGTTCGAACTACACGTGTGCATGGAAGCCCGACGTAAAAGATTACTTGGTTTGTGTAAGTAAAAGACCGGATGACAACCAATGTGCCTCAATTCCAAGAAAATATTTCAGAGGGCCGAGATTTCTGATTGCAAACCGGGATTGTAACATGGAAATAATGCGGTTCAAGAACAGTTAATTATTTCCAGTGAAAACCAAATCATCCACATAGATTAAACAAAATAATCGAACCTGTCCTGTAGTATAGAAATATAAGGAGGTATCCAACTTTGACCCTTGAAACCCAATTTTGCACAACTCATCAGTCAAGCACTTATGCCACATACGGGGAGCCTGCTTCAACCCATATAGAGATTTTCAAAGTAGACAGACATGTCCAGGGGAAGTCAGATTCACAAAGCCAGGGGGTTGGGCCATAAAAACTTTTTCCTCCAAATTACCATTCAAAAGGCATTAGAGACTTCCATATGTATGATAGACCAATGAAGAGACAGAGCAATGGAGAGAATAACCCGAATAGTAGTTGGTTTGACCACAGGACTATAAGTATCAGCATAATCAAGGCCAGGCCGTTAAGTGTAACCTTTAGCAACAAGACGAGCTTTATATCTCTCCACAGAGCCATCCGGATGTCTTTTAATTTTAAAAACCCATCTGCATCCAACCAAATTCTGCCCAGCACTAGGTGGAACAAGTTGCCAAGTACCATTCCGAATAAGAGCATTATATTCTTCTTCCATGGCCCGACGCCAATGAGGAATTTTGTCGGCCTGAGTAAAGCAAGTTGGCTCAATTTCAGTATCATGAACAATGCTGGAAAATTTTCTTGGCCTTGGAGGAAGAGATCCAGTCCAAAGTCGGGTCATTATCCGTCTTGGAGGAGATTGCGGAGAAGGTGCAGTAGATGAAACAACTGGTAAATGACCATAACCTGTAAAATCAACAGCAAAAGACGAACTTGGCGTAATGCTTGAAGGGGGAGGTGAGGTCGAAGGAGGAGGCAGGCTGATTTCTGGGTGCGGCGTCTGGTTTGGCGGGTGGTGTTGGGTGCTGGTTGGGGTCAGGTCTCGCGGTTGGGGTCTGGTCGGTGAGGGCGGGTGGTGCGACTGGGTCGTTGGGTCGGTTTAGGGGCTAGGTGGGGTCATGGCAGTCGGTTGGGGATGAGATGGTGCGCACGGGTTGGGGGAGCTATTTACGGGAAGCTGGGATGGTAGGTAAGAGGGATAGCAAATAAGAGGACCGGGTTCAGGAAGTGGGTTTACTGATACCGGGGCAACTCATCAGAAATTTTAGCAAAGGGAAACACCTATTCATCAAAAAGAACATGACGTGAGATATAAGGACGACCCGAAGGAATATGATAACATTGATAACCTTTATGAATTTTACTATAACCAAAGAAAACACAACGAAGAGAATGAGACTCTAATTTATGCTTAGTGTATGGATGCAACCAAGGATAACATAAGCAGCCAAAGATTTTAAGAGAAAAATAATCAACATCTGCAGCAAACAAACCATGAAAGGTACTCTGAAAATTCAAATGTTTCATAGGCAAACGATTAATGATATGTACAGCACATTCAAAAGCTTTAGTCCAATATTTCAAGGGTACTTTGGCGTAAGTGAGGAGAGCTAAACCAGTTTCAACTATATGTCGATGTTTTCATTCCGCACACCCATTTTGTTCAGGGGTATACGGACAAGAGACCCGTTGTGTAATCCCATTCTCACGCAAGAAATTGGTTAAGGCTCGAAACTCACCACCCTAATCAGATTGGAACATTTTAATTTTGGTGTCAAAATAATTTTCAACAAGAGTCTTAAAAGACTTAAAAATGGACAGCACGACTTGTGTTTCATTGGATAAAACCATGTATATTTGCTGTAATGATCATAAAATAAAACATAAATGGCATAGCCATCATAGGAAGTAATAGGGGCAGGACCCCAAAACATCAGAACAAAGAAGTTGCAGAGGTTGAGTGGCATTAAATGTGGATAAAATAAATGGCTGATTATGAACCTTACTTGAACAACAAGCATGACACAAAGAATTATTGGAAACAGAACTAGCTGAAATTTTATTAGATTGTAAAACTTTAGAAACAATAGGATTGGCAGCATGGCCTAGGCGTGCATGCCAAGTAGACAAAGAAACAAAATTAGCTTGAATGGAAATTGGCGATGTAAGACACATGGAGTAAAGCCCTTGATTACTCTGGCCGCGATACAGAACCCGCTTCGTTGCCAAATCCTTGATGACAAAATAATTGGCAAAAAATTCAACAGAAACTGGGTTAGAGTTAGTTAAAGAATAAACAGATAATACATTTTGATTAGTACGAAGGACATAAAGAATATGACAAAATCGAAGCAACATATTATCAAAATAAAAACTCGAACTACCAATGCGAGAGATATTGAGTTTAGACCCATTACCAAGTTGGACTTCTTCTGGACCCTGATATTCAGAATGAATAGCAAGATTATCAAGATCATTAGTAAGATGATGAGTTGCTCCCAAATGAACAATCCAGGATTTATGAGAGGTGGGGGCTGGTTCGGTTGTGGTCATATAGGAGCTAGGAGAAGAATTATCAGTGCTGCGTTTTTGTTTTCGGGAGGGACAAACATTAGCCAAGTGTCCACTGCCACGACAATTGTAACAAATTCGGTCGGTACGAGGCTGATCACCATGAGAACTTGCAGAAAAAGAAGGATTATACCTTTGTTGAGGAGAGGAACGGCCTCCTCATCCTCGGCTGGCACCTCGGCCACGTCCCCTACCACGTCCAAACGTGGACTGCTGCTGCTGCCCATGGACCGAAAAGTGGGCTGTTGGTGAAATTCCATCACCACGAGACTGTTGTTTGGCACGTTTTAAATAACACTCTTCAGACAGAAGCATTCCATAAACATCATCAAAACTAACCGGCTCCAATTTGGTTTCAAGAGTGCGAATAAAAAGATGATAATCATCAGTCAAACCAGCAAGTAGGAAATCAATTAAATCTTCTTCCAGAACAGAATATCCCAACGCCGCTAATTGATCACCAACAGACTTAACCTTTTGAACATAGGTTGCAATATCATCCGTACCTTGTGAGAGAGAGTGCAATTGTCCACGAAGATTGTGAATTTGAGCCTTGGAACTAGAGGCATATGCGGCTGTCAATTTATTCCATGCATCGCGAGCGGTGTTGGAGCCAACAATTTGAGGCATAATTGAAGGCGACACAGATGAAACGATCCAACTAAGGACCTGTTGATCACGTTGCTCCCACGCCAAGTAAACTAGATTATCTGAGCTATTGGATAAATGTTTCGATGGCGGTGGAGAAGTACCAAGAATGTGATGAGAAAGACCACAACCACGAAGCATTGGAAGAATCTGAAGTTTCCACAGGAGATAATTGCTCGGAGTTAATTTTTGGGAAATCTGAACAGCAGGGGCGGGATTAAATGTCACAGGGGGAATTGTTTGGGGCACAAAGTCCGTTTGGGGTACATAACCCATTGGTGGCACAAAGCCCATTTGATGGCCGGCTGTGTGAAGAATGGACTCGGAATTGTGGAGGAGAGCATGAGTGAGAGGTGTGGACATGATAGAGATGCCGAAGATCGGTCTGGTAGGAGCCACGGAGGCAAAGATTGGTGCGGCCACAGAGGCAGAAGAAGACGCAGCCACAGAGGCAGAGGTATCGGACAATGTTGAAGAGGAAGAAGCCATGCTGGTCAAAGGAAGAAAATTAGGGTTTGGGGTTATTGTTTTTCGAAAAAGGAGGGTGGCTCTGATACCATATAAGGTTTGAATGAATTATATATTCATGAGAGTATAAGTTACATATATATACTAGGGTTAGACTATACATGAAGAGTCCTTATAGGACTATACAAGGAGAGACTAAATAGGAATACAATAGGAGACTAAATAGGAATACAATTGTAATTACTCTTATACTCTATCACCCATATGTGATAACCCAAAAATAAGTAGAAACATGGCACTTTTTCATATTTAATTTACATTCATTTTAAATAAATGTCAGCTAGTATGCCATTTTCACTAATCTGGAAAAGACTTCAACGTGCGAAACTCACACTACAAGATATCAATAAAGATGGCTAGTTGATTTAGTAATTACAACATGTGCAACTAACTAAAAATAGGAATATATAATAATTATATAGTAAACGATGAAGGGTCTTCTTTTATGTTTTATTGTCACAAATTTATACTATGTGACAATAAATATAGTAACAAATAATTTTTTTAGTGACAACTAACCAAAGTTGTCACATGTTTTTACTTCAAATTAACCACACAAGATAATATGTCACAACATTCTAATTCGGCGACGGAATATTTCTTTATAATTACAACAAAAAAGTTGTAACAAATAAAAATTTTGTTAGTGTCATAAAAATTAAGACACATTTTTATTTGTAAAAAAACTTTTAGCAACAAGTTTATATGCAATAACCCTATAACAACTATTTATTATCTCATAATATTTTATGTGATAACTTTTTATGTTTATACTACAATTTTAATGAAAACTTGCCGTATGTTGAATCTCAATCTCGCCCGTTCCATATCTGATTGGAGTCTGTTAATATTGGCATTCAACTTCTTCCCAATTCATAATTATTAAACTATTAAACTAACCGATAAAATGATAATTAAAGACTGGTAGATATGAAGTCAATCTTTAAAATGAAAGTTGAATTGGGTAATTAATTATGCAATTTTTAGGGCCAAGTCGGCCATGTAAGGATTTGTCTACGTATGCTACTTCACTTTTTTTAATACAAAAGATAGGTTTAAAAAAAAACGTGTTATTTCTTGTCTCCATCTGAGATTCGTTTCTCTCGTATTAAGATTTTCTCTATTATGAGATCTTATATACTTAGACTGCATACATAAAAACTATATTACATATATTTAGCTTTTTTAATTACTATATTATATTTAAAATCCTTAAATTTAAAAAATTATAATAAAAATATCCAAATTTTCGTATAATATAAATATAAATAACATAAATAAATTATTATTTTAATATATCTATTAAATTCGGTTCGATTCCGGTTTAATTCAAAATCCATGAATCTATCTCTTCACCGGTTCGATGACCGGTCCAGGTCTAAAAACTATGATAAATACTAACAAGTTCGGAGTAGCAGTTTTTGATTCGGACCCTAGATTTGCTCGTGATGTATGTTATTTTTCGGCCAAATTTCATTGTTTACTGTAATGGAACCATTTAACCCAAAAGTTTAAGTTGATAGCTAAGGTGTAATAATGACTTCTATTATTATCTATAACAGTCTTCCGCACGCGAATGCCCGTTGGGCTTGAAGTTATACAACACAGGCACACCCTGCCATGTGTTGAATTTAATAAACAAATGGAGCTGCCATGATTCGAACCCTCGACCTCTAGGTCCAAGTGGCTCTGATATCATGTCATGGAACCATTTAATCCAAAAACTTAAGCTTATAGGTAAGGCCAATAATAACTTTTATTATTATCTCTAACATTTAGGCCTTCAAATTTGCGTTTTTTTTTTTGGACTTTTTAGGAATTTTGTTGTAGCTTTCCTTTTTTTGTTAGGATTTTGTTTGAGGGTTTTACTATTTAAGTTGTAATGTTGTCTTTTGGAAGACACTTTTTGAAGTTTAAAGAAATTATCCAATTCTCTTTTCCTATGATTTTGGAAATTCAAGCTATAGAAGACTAAGTTTCGGCATAGTGTGCGATCAACGGAATTTAATATTAACTGATTATCCAAGAAATAATCCTATTCGTTAGTTTATACTATATCAATTATAGATTTTTTTTTAATGATGTTGATATGAATATATGTTTTTTTTTTTTTTTTTTTGTGGGGACTTATGATTGTCGCCACTCATGTATTTTATATTAGACGAGAAATACAAGGTGCGAAAATGTTTGTTAGAGGAGACAAGAATTCACATGGGTTTTCTTTCATTATTGATTTCATATTTTCCATTTTGATTGAATTATAAATTACAGCCACATGTGATATGAGACAAATATGTAATTAATAGTCAATGGTGTGGTACAAGGCAAAGATTTGTACAGTGTAATTGTTGGGATATAGACACTTATCAGTGGTATAAAGGCAATTAGGGTTTTGTGAAATTCTCCTCAATTGTGATGGAGAGATAACTTCATATATATACTAGGGTTACAAGATACATAATTACATGAGGAGTCCTTAGACAATTAGGATTTACAAATATATACAAATCCTTAGACAATTAGGACTTACAAATATATAAAAATATACTCTATCACTCCCCAGCAAGTTGGGCAGGGGTGGAAACCATGGCCAACTTGTCTCTCAACTGCTGAAAACGAGTGCGTGGAAGGGGCTTGGTCAGAATATCCGCAATTTAATCAGCGGTGGAGATATAGCGAACAAAGAGTTTCTTGGACGCGACTCGTTCCCAAACAAAGTGAAAATCAAGCTCTAGATGCTTTGTCCGATTATGGAAAATTGGATTAACTGTAAGATATGTGGCGCTCAGATTGTCACACCATAGGGTTGGCGCACACTGCAAAGGGAAGCCAATCTCAACAAGTAACATGCCAAGCTAGGATAATTCAGAAGTAGTCATGGCAAGAGCCCTGTACTCTACTTCAGTAGAGGAGCGAGAGATGGTACGCTGCTTACGGGAGGCCCAGGAGATCAGATTATTACCATGAAAGATGCCAAAACCAGAGGTAGACCTGCGATCATCAGGATCCCCAGCCCAATCAGAGTCAGAAAAAGCATTCAAGTGAACACAAGGATGAGGCTGAAAACGTAACCCATAGGCTGCAGTAGCCTTCAAATAGCGCAGGATGCGCTTAAGAGCCTACCAATGTAAAGTAGTGGGTGCTTGCATAAATTGAGCCACCTTGTGAAACGCAAAGGTGATATCCGATCTAGTGATAGTCAAGTATTGTAATCCGCCAACCAGACTCCTGTAGTGAGTAACATCATCAAAAACCGAACCCCCAGACTTAGAGAGTTTTTCTGCGGAGCTGGCGGGAGTAGTCATGGCTTTGGAGTCCAACACATGAGCCTTAGTTAACAAGTCATGCATATGCTTTTTCTGAGACAAATACAGAGACGTATCATGGTGATGAAGTTCAACACCCAAAAAATACCGAGCAGGCCCCAAATTTTTAATGGCAAATTGGGACTGCAAAAACCGAATTACACTAGCAATAGCAACGACATCATTCCCCAACACCAATAAATCATCAGCATAAATGAGGCAGAACAACACAGTGGAACCTCGTCGCAGATAATACAGAGAAATATCAGCCTTGGAACACAGAAAACCATAAGCAATTAATGATTGAGTGAGTCTCCGATGCCACATTCAAGGAGACTGTTTTAAATCATTGAGAGATTTCCAAAGATGACACATAAAATCAGGTCAAGACTGATCAACAAATCCAGGTGGCTGACTCATAAATATCGGTTCATCCAAATCACCATGCAAGAATGCATTAGAAACATCCAAATGTGTGATAGACCAAGAAAATGAAACCGTAAGAGATAACAAAAGCCGAATTATAGTTGGCTTAATAACTGGACTAAAAGTATCGGTAAAGTCCATACCAGGGTGTTGATGAAAAGCTTTAGCCACTAATCGTGCTTTATGACGTTCAAGAGTGCCATCCGGATTGACTTTCGTCTTAAAAACCCACTTGCAACCGATAATATTTGGTGCTGACGAGGCAGGAACTAACTCCCAGGTTCCATTAGAAATAAGGGCAGAATACTCATCTGCCATGGCTTGTCTCCAATGAGGATGTTTCGCAGCCTCTGTATAGCATGTAGGGACCAGTTCAAGGAGAGACGTAGTGAAGATCTATGGAGGAGGCAATTTCCCGGTCTGCCTCCTAGTGAGCATGTGGAAGGGAGGTGGAGCTTGAGGAACCCGTGGAGATGGAGCTGCTGGTCGAGAAACACTATACGGATCAGGTGCAAATTCCTGTAAATCAACAACCAAAGAGAGCCCAGGTGGGGACGCCAGATCCGGGTTAGGCGGGGAGGGCAGTGACTGGGGAGGTGACGAAGGTGGTGCTAGTGGGTGGGCAGGAGGTGCAGAAACCAAAACATCTGGGGTAGGTGAGGCAGTGTGAGTAGTGGACTTTTGTGGGGGAATTAGCGGTAGGGACGGCTGTAGAGGAAGAGGCGTCATTTGGGGGGTAGGCAGGGATACCGGTGGTGATGATGAATCAGGGACAGCCGAGTTACATAGCTCCGGATAAGGAAACACCTGTTCATCAAAAAGTACATAACGTGAGACAAAAAATTTCTTAGATAGCGGATCAAAGCAACGATACCCCTTTGAGATTTTACTATACCCCAGAAAGACACATTTACGAGACCGAAAATTTAATTTGTGAGATGAAAAAGGCTGTAACCAGGGGTAACACAAGCAACCAAAAATACACAGAAATTGATAATCAGGATGCGATTTAAACAGAGTGAAGTATGGTGTAGCAAATTGAAGTGTTGGTGTGGGCATAAGATTAATGAGATAAATAGCAGTGTCAAAAGTATTAGACCAAAAACATTCAGGTAACTTGGCACGATTAAGCAGTGAGAGCCCTGTTTCAACCACATGACGATGCTTCTGTTCCACTACCCCATTTTGTTCCAGGGTATACGGACAAGAAGTTCGGTGTTGGATACCATGATCACTTAAATAATTTTGCATAGCAACAAATTCCCCACCACCATCAGATTGAAACACCTTAATGGGACATCCAAAGTATTTTTCCACAACAAAACAAAACTTAATAAAAATAGACAACACCTCAGATTTATAGCGCAAAAAATATATTCAATAATACTTGCTATAGTGATCATAGAATAATAAATAATATGAAAAACCATCATGAGATTGAACAGGAGCAGGGCCCCATAAATCAGAACAAATTAAATCCAAAGGTCCAGAAACAACAGACTCAGAAATAGGAAAGGGAAGTTTATGACTCTTGCTAACCGCACAACTAGAACAAACAGTGCGATTACTATTATTCAGACACCGAATATTGTGATTATTCAAAACACGACTAACAACTGGAAAAGCAAGATGACCAAGCCTCTCATGCCAGGTGGACAAGGAGGTGAGGTGAGAGCGAACTGGAGATGGAGGAGCAGACGGAAATGCATAAAGTCCATTCCTATTCGGCCCACGAAGAATCACCTGTTTGGAACTCAGGTACTTCACAACAAAAAAAATGTCAAAAAATTCAATAGATACATCATTGGAATTAGTAAGTGCACTAATAGAAATTAAATTGGTATTAGAAGTAGGCACATGCAAAACAAGAGACAATTGTAATGAATTATTGATAGTAGGAATAGAGGAAGAACCAACATGTTGGATGGGTAATTGAGAATCATTACCTAAGTGAACTTCTTCAGGTCCAGTGCATTCTGAATGGAGATTGAGATGTCCCAAATCTGAAGCTAAGTGATGTTTCGCTCCACTGTCCATGATCCAGGAAGAGTCTGACGAGTTTAGAGTGGTGTGGTTGGATATGGGGGCTGCTTGAGGGCTCTGGTTGTTAAATTTGGGGCAAGGGCACTGCCTCGCATAGTGTCCCTTGCCACAACAGTTATGACATACAACGGAAGACACATCAATTGGTGCTGCTTGTGTAAACTGACCTTGCTGCTACCGAGAATAATTCTAACCCACAAAGGGCTACTGCCCATAGCCGGACTGCTGCTACCGACGGGACTGGAACTGGTGCTGGTTCTGCTACTGTTGCTGGGACCGTCCGCGGCCCCTACCTCGTCCACCGCTGGATGTCGGCTGCTTTGCCGTAAAGTGTGCCGTCGGCACATTTAAATCCTCCACCAAGGATTTTTCCCTCTTCAAGTGTCTCTCTTTAGTTAATAAAACTCCAAATAAATCAGTAAAAGAAATAGAACACGCATCATATGTGCGACAAAGGTCTCGAAACGGACCACGGAGACCATCTAGGACTACATCAACTAAGTACTCTTCCGACACCGGACACTGTAATGAGGCCAAACATTCCAAAATTAATTTGGCCCGCTGCATATATTCCAAAACAGATTCAGAGTTCAACTTCACCAAGGAATGTAATTGTTGCTTCAAATCTCTCACTTGAGCCCTAGAACCGGATGCATAGGCGCTCTCGAGTTTTAGCCAGGCTTCTTTAGCCATCTTGACCCCAATTATTTGAGGTAGAATGGATGGTGAAATAGAATTTAAAATCCAAGACAAAACTTGTTGGTCCTGTCGATGCCATAGCTGATAGTCAGGATTATCTTCATTATTGGGCAACCTTTCGGCTGGAATAGGTGCCGTTCCGTCAACATGATTCAATAAACCGCAGTCAACAAGCATAGGAGTAATAAGAGTTTTCCACAAGACATAATTACTCGAAACAAGTTTCAAGGGCAATTGATGAGAAAAAGTAGGAGTGGCTGCCGTCGGTGGGGTTGCGCTGGAAACAATGGTGGAGAGGGTGGAATCGGTAGACATGGCTACGGTGAGGGTTGGCTGCTATGGTGGTCGGCGATGAGCCTTAGTGCTCTGATACCAAATATAAAGGCAATTAGGGTTTTGTGAAATTCTCCTCAATTGTGATGGAGAGATAACTTCATATATATACTAGGGTTACAAGATACATAATTACATTAGGAGTCCTTAGACAATTAGGACTTACAAATATATACAAATCCTTGACAATTAGGACTTACAAACATATAAAAATATATACTCTATCAAGTGGCAGATACCAGGCATCGGAGTGGCAGGTACCAGGTATCGGCAAAGATGGGCAAAAATTCTTCAGAAAAGATTCTTGTCGGCGAGTAGATTTTCTGACATGTAAACAGAAAATAAAATTATCAAAAATTAATTCAATTCAATAATAACACAATCAAATTAATCCGAACAATAACTTCAATATTTATACACATGACATACTAACAATTAATTTTTTTTATAGCTGATGGAAACGGCGAATTACTAGTAGCATCAGAACTTTTGATAGGTTTCAAATAGTTCTAATTGAAGATTGTCAGGAATTGAAGAATTACTCTCAATTCTAGTAACAAATTTCTCCACATTTCTTATTCCTAATATAGTAACACAATCAAATTATTAAATATAAACATAAACAATTTTAATCTGAATTCCAAATAATAAGATTGAATGTATAAATAAAATAATACAAGTTTCAATAATTTGAATTGACACTCCTTAATAATATGTATATTATTTTACTTTTTGTTATCTACAATTTCATGTATTTATGAATAATGAATTTATATAAACCAAGTTTACAATTTCGGACCATGATAAAATATTAAAATATTTATATTTTGAACTCGTAAAACCCTCTGTATAAGAAATGTAATATATTATAACAAAATTATAATAAAGGGTGAAATGGCAAGTCATTGGTTTTAATAATAGAGAGTGAAATCCAATTTGCATATGGTATCAGAACAATACTCCTTGCCTGTTGGTTTTTGGTCCACCCATGACATTTTGGAATGGCAGGGACCAAACTATAATTTGTGATAAATTACAGGGACCAAATATGTAATTTGGTTAAACCATATAAATAGATGGAAGTTGGGTATCTCCTCTATATATAGGGTAGTTTTCTCTGATTCATTTACGTGGAGAAATTCAGAGAAAGTTGTAGAGATTCTGAATGAATCGGGAAAACCGCTCCTAGAGAGAAAATACGAAGAAAACATATTTTCTTTCGATCGTTGGAAAAATTCACAGATAATACCCGTACTCTGTGTATTCATACAGACATAGGAAAGGCAACCAGAATGATCCAGTTTGTGTTGTTGTTTATTTCAATCCGTAAACAATCTTCCACTGCATATAAACTGTAAATCCGTTTATTTATATTGTTTACGTAATCTGTATATCAGTTGTGCGGTTTAATTGGGTTTTCATTGGTATCAGAGCGAAACGGTTCAAATATTGATGTGTTCAAGTCTTTATTTTTGGTTATCCATGAATCGAATATGTTTTTGTTCGTTTTATATGGATTTGTGTTGATTTCCATGTCAAAATGATACCGTATTTAATCCAACAGTGTAAATGTGTCAAAATTTTTGTTGGATTTTTGAAAATCTGAGCATGTTATATGCTCTACTTTGCATGTTTTGACTTTGTTTTAGGGGCTTAAATGGATATATTTTGGCAAATTCTATGGGCTTTCTACTGTTGTGCGGGTTTTTATATTTGCAAGTGCTTAATTAGAGATTTGGGCTTTAGTGGTTGTTTTGGATGAGATTTTTGCAAAAACTGGAGCAGAAGCGCATTTTTTTGATTCTAGCCTTGCCCAATGCTAAATTTCTTCCATCAAAGGGCAGTTCAGGAACTTTTCTAATTTCGAGCTTGTTGTTGTGGAAGCATCGAAACTGGAAGAATTTGAGCAGATTAAGGCCCTAGTTTAGGGAATTTTGATGTGGGGATTGAAGAGGCTATTTTGAGAACATCTTTTATTTTTTTTAGGGTTTGAGAGATATAAAAAGAGGGAACGGAATTACAAGAGGGGGAGAGTTTTTTTCGGGGGATTTTAGAAACAAGTTTTACTCTTCTTCCTTAGGAGTTTTATCAATATCAATGTGTAGCTAATCTTCTTCTTTCATCTAAGGGATTCAAGGCTTGGATTTTTGGATTGTGAGATTGTTCTAAACCTTATCTTTCAATTAATTGATCCATTTCTTATTCTTGCTTTAAGGGATAATTATCTTTTTGTTATTTTGTGATTTATAATCTCCTGGCTAGTTGTTTAAATTGCAATTTAATCAATTGTTATCAATGAATGGGATTCGTAATCATTCGATTCGTTATATTTAGAACATTAAAAAGAATAAGGATTTGAATTTAAATCAATATCGCTAAGAATTGGTTGGTTTGGACTTGTCTTTTCTAGACCTTAATGCTTTCTGGAAACTAAACCCTAACCGCTAAGCAAAGGCTGTTTACCGAATAGAAAATTGCTTGAGTCATACTAGGTGGTTTCATATTACGAAAAGTTGATCTGATGCACTAAGCTAAGGGTTACAACTAGTCTGGAATTAATTAATTAATTCATCTTTTCTCAATCGATGATCAATCTTGCAAAGTCCAATTCGAAGAAATTCCTTAGGTGAAATCTCACATAATTTGATTTCCTCGTTTTCATATCAAGCTACCACTCTTCGTAAAGAAATCAGTGGGATCAAGCAAAAGGATGGAGAGTCACTTTATGACTATTAGGAACATTTCAAACGCTTATGTGAGAGCTGTCCACAACACGGGATGACTGAATAGTCCCTTGTGCAATATTGTTATCCAGGAATGTTGGCTATGGAGAGGAAGATGATTGATGCATCTAGTGGAAGATGTTTGACAAACAAGACACATGCTGCTGCTTGGGAATTAATTCAGAATGTAGCTGAGAATTCTAGACAGTTCGAAAGTCCTTCTGAACCTACTCAGAGGGTACATGAAGTGAACACTAATTCTTTGGAAGACAAAATCAACTCTTTGACTACTATTGTGTGAATTTTGGTGACTAGAGGAGGAACCCAGGCTATAGTTTGTGGCATTTGTGCATTCACGGGTCACACAACTAATTCATGTCCTACTCTTGGGGTAGGATCAGAACAAGCAAATGCTGCTATGGGTTTTTTACATCAGAATCAGAGGCGATATGACCCATTTTCTCACACCTATAACCCGGGATGGCATGACCATCCTAACTTCAGTTATGAAAATAGCCCTCAACAATAATCCCAACCTCAATTTCAAACAAGAAGTCAACAACCTTCTACTTCAACTCAGAAGCCTGGAATGTCTCTTGATGAAATTGTTCATTCATTAGCAACCAATATGCAACAACATCAGCAAGAAAAAGGTGAGTATTCAAAACTTAGAGAAACAGATTAATCAAATAGCAACTTCAATAAGTGCTTTGGAGTCTAAGGGTAAATTGCCCTCACAAATGATTGATAATCCTCACCAAAATGCAAGTGCAATAACCCTTAGGAGTGGAAAAACACTTCTGGGAGCTATTAAGAAGAAGGTAAGGACAACAGAGAAGGAATTGGAGGTTTGAGTGAGAGAAGAAGCTGAAAATATGGAGGAAAGCAAGGAAGAGGGGGTCACTCAAGGATAAGGACGTGAAACAAGCCTCTCCTATAGTTATTCCACCACCTTTGACACGTGTCATCACCTGATTGGCTTAACTGATGACGTGGCACCCTGACATGGCAACTGCCCTGCCATATGTCATCACCTTATTGGTCCACTATGATGACGTGGTAGATGACATGTCATGGTGATGTGGCACATTCATAACCATCTTGCCACGTGTCATCATGCGATTGGTCCACGAGTCTGACATATGGCATTTGACCTTTTTCAAAAACAGTTGACTTGGCATACGTGTCACCATGTGATTGTTCTGATTTTTCAACCGTCAGAAAATTTGTCCAATCATGCTGTGACATGTGGCCCCTGATCCAGAATTCTCTCAACCGTTGCACGGCCAATTCCAGCCGTAGTGGTGGCGTGTGAGGTCCACGTGCAGCCTTCTGGGCCTCCGTTGGCAGTGAAAGTTAAGATTCCGACTCGATTTTTCATGAGTGTGATCAGATTTTTAAAATTTCGACAAAAAAATTTTGACACTTTGTACTGTTGGATCAAATACGGTATCATTTTGACACAGATATCAATGCAAATCCATATCAAAATGAACAAAAACGAATCCAAATGAACAAAAAAACATATTCTTTTACATGGAACATCAGAGATTAAGATTTTCGAAATCATTTTGACATGGATATCAATATATATCCATATCAAAATGAACAAATATGTATTTAAACGAATAAATACGTATTCAAAGGAACAAAACTTATTCTTATTCACGGAATTTCAGAAATCAAAATTTGAACACATCAATTATTCACGGAATACCATAAAACTAGATTTGAACAGATCAATCATAAACCTTTCGGCTCCGATACCAATGAAGTCAGAATTCCTTAATGATTATACAACAAATGTATAGATTACCATAAACAGAATAAATAAACGGACTTACAGTTTATATGCAGCGGAAAATTGTTTACGGTTGAAAACCAATTAGGGCAACATGAATTGTATTGATCATTAAGAGTGTTTATATACAAGAGGGAACCCTAACCCTACAAGGACTGTAATACATCTTTATACAATTGTAAAAATACAATAATGGTCCTCTCTCTATCACCCTCCTTCAATTTGAGCCGGATTAGAACAGAGGCTCAAATTGCTTCGCAAAGCAAGAAACCGATCCTTGAGAAGAGGCTTTGTGAGGATGTCCGCGACTTGATCCGACGTAGGAATGTAGCACACAACGAGCTGCCGTTTGGACACTTTATCTCGAACAAAAAAGAAGTCAACTTCAATGTGTTTGCTCCGTTGGTGAAAAATGGGATTCGCCGTCAGGTAAGTTGCCGAAATATTATCACACTAGAGCCTTGGAGCACAAGGAAGGGAAAAGCCGAGTTCATGGAGTAAAATCTGGAGCCAATAGATTTCAGATGTTCCGGTTGCTAAAGCCCTATATTCAGCCTCAGTGGATGATCGAGCAACCGATTGTTGTTTCTATGAACTCCAGGAAATCAGATTACGGCCCAAATAAATCACATACCCAGTGGTGGACTTACGATCGTCTAGGCTATCGACCCAATCTGCATTAGTAAATCCTTGCAAGATAGGACGAGAATCTCTGTGAAGAAAAATCCCATGACTCTGTGTCTGAGTGAGATACCGAAGAAGCCATTTAACAGCCTGCCAATGAGCAACAGTGGGAGCATGCATAAATTGGGAGAGCTTGTTGACTGCGAAAGCAATGTTCGGGTGAGTGAGGCATAAGTACTGAAGACTGCCTAGGATGTCGTAGTACTCAGACGGATCAGGGAATGGATCACTGTCTCCCAGCATCAATTTCTCCTTTGGACAGATCAGAGTGGAAATGCCCTTGGAAAGAAGATCAGTAATATATTTGGATTGACAAAGGAATAAATCGGAGGGCTGCCAAGAGGCCTCAATACCCAAAAAATTTGATAAACGTATAAGGTCTCGTATAGCAAACTGATTTTTCAGTTTGTGAACTAACTGTTGAATGAAGACGGAATCAGACCCCATGAGCAGAATATCATCAACATAAATCAAGCAAACCACAAAAAGAGCACCGGAGTGAATAAAGAACAGACTAGTGTCGGACTTGGAACCTATAAAACCAAGGGTGCATAGGGTGTCTGTGAGACGTTTGTGCCACATTCTGGGAGCCTGCTTGAGACCACAAAGAGATTTCTGTAATTTGCAAACATACTCAGGTTTGTAGGGATTAATAAAACCAGAAGGTTGAGACATGAAAACATCTTCATTAAGAGTGCCATGTAAAAAGGCATTGGAAACATCTAGTTGAATAACAGTCCAGTTGGACGAGACAGCAATAGACAATAGAAGCCGAATGGTGGCTGGCTTGATGACAGGACTGTAAGTTTCAAAATAATCCACACTAGGTCGTTGATGAAACCCTTTGGCAACTGGCCAAGCCTTGTACCGGTCAATACTGCCATCCGCTTTGGTTTTTAGTCTGTACACCCATTTGCAACCAACTACATTTTGTTCCTTGGTAGGTGCGATAAGAATCCAAGTGCCATTGTTGAGTAAGGCATTATATTCTTTAGACATGGATTGTTGCCATTCTGGTACTTTATATACGTGTCGAAATGTGGCAGGTTCCTAAGGGAGAGAGCCAATGAGTGCCTTGGGGTCCTTGTGTTTAAGAGCACCTGTTTGAGACCTAGTAACCATGTGCCGTTGTGGTGGAAGGGCACCGATGATGGAAGTGCCAAATGTTAGAGGAGCATCAGGATTGGACGCCGAACCAGAGGACAAGGAGCCATAGGAGGAGAGGTTAACAATAAGTGACGGAACCTGTACTGCGGGTTCGGTGGGCTTAGGCGACAAGTCAATTAGGGTGGTGGAGGTCGTTGGTTCGTTAGGCTAGGCATATTCGGCTGGAGGCGAGTGCGGTTGGGTGGCCGGTTCGATAGGAGTAGGTCGGACCAGGGTCGGGACTGGTTGGGGCGTTTGGGTTACAGGTACGCTGGGAGCAGGTTGGGCCAGGGGCTGTAGTGGTGGGTTCGGTTTTGGTGGTGATGGTATTAGGACAGTAATGGTTAGTGTGGCGGGGTCTGTAGGAGTTGCTGTTTGTGGGTGCCCATCATCACATAGTTTCAAGTAACGGAAGACTTGTTCATCAAACAAAACATGGCGTGAGATAAATATACGAGATGTGATAGGATCAAAGCATATAAAACCCTTATGGAGTCTACTATAACCAAGAAAAACGCATTCTTTAGACCATGGTTCAAGTTTATTTTTGGTGTAGGGGCGCAACCAGGGGAAGCATGAGCAGCCGAAAACTCTGAGGTTTTGGTAGTCAGGGGGGTCACCAAATAATTTTTGATAGGCCGTATAAAAATTAATTAATGCTGTTTGAATTCGGTTAATTAAAGAGGTGGCAGTTTCAAAGGCAAAGGTCCAAAATTTAGGAGGTAGGTTGGCTCGGTGTAGAAGGGCTAGGCCATGTTCAACAATGTGTCGGTGTTTTCGTTCAGCATGGCCATTTTGTTCAGGTGTGTAGGGACAGGAAAGTCTATGAGTAATGCCATGTTCCCGAAGAAAAGGTTGTAATGCTATAAATTCAACCCCCCCCCCCCCAAATAGATTGAAAGGTCTTAATGGATGCATTAAAGTATTTCTCCACAAGGATTTTAAATTGCACGAATACAGACAAAACCTCAGACTTATGTTTCAAGAAGTATATCCAAGTGTATTTGCTATAGTGATCTAAAAAGAACACATAATAAGAATAACCATCCGCAGAGACAGCGGGTGCTGGCCCCCAAACATCCGTACAAATTAAATCCAAGGGTGCTGTAGATTCAGATTTGGACAAAGCAAAAGGTATGCGATGAATTTTATTGATGGCATGAGAATTGCAAACAGAATGTTTAGAATTGGAAAAAGCAATTTTATTCAAACGTAACAACTGTTTAACACATGGAAAATTGGCATGTCCTAGGCGATCATGGCATGTATTTATTAAAGCTAAATTAGCTGAACGAGATATAGAACTCGAAGAAATAATAGGACCCGATGCTGTAGCATATAGAGAGTATAACCCGTTATCACTCTGGCCTCTGAATCAAACTCTCCCCGTGGCCAAATCCTTAATAAGAAAATGATCATCAAAAAATTCCACAGAGACAGGATTAGTGTTAGTTAAAGCATAAACTGACAATAAATTATGTGAGGATTTGGGAACATGCAAAATATCATGAAATTGAAAAATTTCACTACCAATTTGGAAGGAGGAATGACCAACACGAGAGATAGATAGTTTAGAACCATTACCGACAGTAACTTCATCAGGGCCTTGGTATTCAGAGTGGAGGTTGAGGTTTCCCAATTTCGATATCATATGATGAGAGGCACCCAAATCGATGACCCATGGTTGAGAGGGGGCGGTGCTGGCAGCATAGTTGGAGGAAGGATGGTTTGGGTTGGTTTCACGGGTTAGTTTTGGTGATGAGCAGTCCCTGGCGTAGTGTCCAATCCCTCTACAATTGTGATAAGTGACAGCTTGCGGATCAAAGGTACGAAAATTCTGTCTAGAATCAGAATTGGAGCTACTATAATTTTGTTGTTGGAAACCCCGAAAATCAGTAGAAAAATGGCCATCACGGCCTCTTTGTTGGCCACCCCTGCCTCAGCCACGTTGCTGGCCGTGTCCCCGATGATGTTGCTGCCCGTGACGGGTTGCAACCATGGCTGTAGGTGGAACTTGATCGGCAACAGTGGTGAGTTTTTATTGGTTCAGGTGGGCTATGTTTCTTTCCTCCATTAGCAGGAGACCCAACAAATCTTCAAACTCAATAGGTTCCATTTTGGTTTCGAGAGTTAAATTAAATAGGCGGTAGTCTTTGCCTAATCCGGTAAGAATGGAATCAATAAAATCGTCTTCTTGCACCCGATAACCTAAGGATGCTAATTGGTCTTTTACACTTTTGGCTCTAAGTGTATATGTTGTAATCGTTTCATTCTTTTCCCTTGTGAGACTCTGAAGTTGTGCACGAAGATTCCTGATTTGTGATCGAGAACCCGAGGAATAGGCTCGATTGAGTCGACTCCAAGCCTCGACCACTGTTGGTGCATCAATAACTTGGGGTAACAAACTTGTTCTATTGAGGCAAACAACTAGCTTAGCACTTGCTGATTTTGTTGTTCCCATAAATCATAGATCGGATTTCGAATCTGCCCTTTAAGAAATTCTGGCGGAATGGATTGATTTTCATCCACATGATGCCACATCCTGCAGCCACGTAACATGGTGATAAACTGTGACTTCCACAACACAAAATTGGTCGAACTGAGCTTGTTGGTGATGAAGGTGGCGGGATTGGGATAGCTGATTGGTACGGCGGTGGTGAGTGTGGTGGAAGGAGAAATCGGTGATGATTGGATTGTGGAGATGATGGTGGAATCAATGGCCATTGATGGGGGCTGCGTTGACACTAAGGTAGAGCCTGTCGTTGCCATGAGTGGAGCGGACGGTGGTGGGATAGGTAGCGGCAGTGGTGGGGCGGAGATGGTGGAACTTTCGGTGGTAGACATATCTTAGTGTTAGGGTTTTGGTTATGGCTCTGATACCATGAAAACCAATTAGGGCAATGTGAATTGTATTGATCATTAAGAGTGTTTATATACAAGAGGGAACCCTAACCCTACAAGGACTGTAATACATCTTTATACAATTGTAAAAATACAATAATGGTCCTCTCTCTATCAACGGTAAGATTCTAACCGGATCGTTCTGGTTACCTTTCCTATGAGTGTATGAATACACTGAGTACGGGTTATCTCCGTGAATTCTTCCAACGAACGAAGAAGTATATCATGTTTTCTCTCTAGGGACGTTTTATATCATGTTTTCTTTCTAGGGACGTTTTCCCCGGAACAAGAAAAAGAATCTCTATGATTCTCCGATCCCATGGAAATAGAGAAACTTCTTCTCTATTCATAGTGGAAATCCCAACCTCCATCTATATATAGGGTCGGACCAAATTACACATTTGGTCCCTATAATTTACACATAATTACAGTTTAATCCCTATCATTCTAAAATGTCATGGGTGGACCTAAAACCAACACTAATTAATATGACACATTGAGAAATGATGACATCTACCTATCTTTCTCTCATCAGTATTGGACTCTGGTGGAAGTTCTTCTAACAAGTGAATGAATACGAAAAGTACTTATAAATTAATGAAAAAAGACGAACGAAAAGAGTAGAGACCTTTTATTTATGTCATTCATAAATATTATAAAAGTATAAAACCAACATGACCAAATCCTTTTAGTCCATTTTTTTTTAATTACACATATATATTTTAATGGGTAATTGTGAATATTGACTTTTTTTCTCTCTATAATTATTATCATCCAAATCCAGTGCCATATGTGATGACCCAAAAATAAGTAGTAACATGGCACTTTTTCATAATTAATTTACATTCATTTTAAATAAATGTTAGCTAGTATGCCATTTTCACTAATCTGGAAAAGACTTCAACGTGCGAAACTCACTACAAGAAATTAATAAAGATGGCTAATTGATTTAGTAATTACAACATGTGCAACACACTAAAAATAGGAATATATAATAATTATATAGTAAACGACGAAGGGTCTTCTTTTATGTATTATTATTGAGTAGGTAGATCTCTTCTGGATCTAATCATGTTTTGAATTAGTATTTATTTGATATTTAATGACTATCACTATGTATTCATTTTATGATAACAACAGAATATTGATAAAAAAATAATGACATAATATTTATATTATTATTTTACATTTGAATAAATTTCGCCACAAACAACGTCAATGGAAAAATGTAAATTTCGCGACAATGATACCTTATATTTAAACACCACTGAAGGGGATGGCTGGTGCTTGATGGATTGTTGTACTAATTAAAAATCAATTGATGAAAGAGTTTTGATTTTATATATTGTTTATTTATTTTTTATTTTTAAATAATAATTAAACTAATATTAAATGAATAATTTTCTCAATAATATATATATATATATATAGGCGTTAAAGTTTGTTTTACAAAATGTGACAACATAAGTTTGTAACTAGAATCATGTATCAATAAGAAAATAAATTAAGTAACAAAACTAATATCGTCACTGATATAGATTAGTAGCAATTATATGCATAACAACTTTGTCACACAAGTTTATGGTAACAAGTAAACTTGTTACAAATTATTAAATTGCAACAAGTTAAAATTGTTATTCTAAATACCTTGTGATCATAGAAAAACTATAACATATATATAATTGTTACAATAAAAATATTGTCACAAATTTATATTATGTGACCGTAAATATGATAACAAATAATTTTTTTAGTGACAACGAACCAAAGTTGTCACATGTTTTTACTTCAAATTAATCACAAGATAATATGTGACAACATTCTAATTCGGCGGGGGAATATTTCTTTTTAATTACAACAAAAAAGTTGTAATAAATAAAAATTTTGTTAGCGTCATAAAAATTAAGACACATTTTTACTTGTAAAAAACTTTTAGCAACGAGTTTATATGTAATAATCCTATAACAACTATTTATTATCTCATAATATTTTATGTGATAACTTTTTATGTTTATATGATAATTTTAATTAAAACTTGCTGTATCTTGAATCTCAATCTCGCCCATTCCATATATAATCGAGGTCTGTTCAGATTGGCATTCAACTTCTTCGCAATTTATAATTATTAAACTATTAAACTAACCGATAAAATAATAATTAAAGACGGGAAGATATGGAGTCAATCTTTAAAATGAAAGTTTAATTGGGTAATTAATTATGCAATTTTTAGGGCCAAGTCGGCCATGTAAGGATTTGTCTACGTGCTATTTTAATTGGCACGTATGCCACTTTATTTATTTATTTTTTTTAAAAATATATAATAGAATATGGCAGTTCACTTTGAGCTTAATAATAAAACAAAAACTAACTACTAAAACAAAAGGTCAATGGTGGAATTCGGAGAAAATAATACAGATCTAGGTACTACAAAAGGTAGGTTTAAAAAAAAATGTGTTATTTCTAGTCTCCATCGGAGATTCGTTTCTCTCGTATTAAGATTTTGTCTATTGTGAGATCTTATATACTTGGATTACATACATAAAAACTATATTATATATATTTAGCTTTTTTAATTACTATATTATATTTAGAATCCTTAAATTTAAAGAATTATAATAAAAATGTCCAAATTTTCATATAATATAAATATAAATAACATAAATATATTATTATTTTAATATATTTATTAAATTAGGTTCGATTATAGTTTAATTCAAAATCCATGAATCTATATTTTCACCGGTTCGATGACTGGTCCGGGTTTGAAAACTATGATAAACACTAACAAGTTCAGAGTAAATGTCTTCCCAATTCTCCAATATTCCCATTTGGATCAAAATGTTTTCAAATTCTTTAGGTTAAGTACTAAATATTTCTATTTCTATAGATCATTTATCAATCGTACCAAATTAATAGATTAAGTATTAAATAGAGATTGTTAGGTCAGACTCTATACATATTCTTTCTCCTTATATCATATATAAAAAAAGACATGTTGACTGATACTGTGAGACACTAATTATTTTTGTTTTTCACGCGAATGCCCCTTGGGCTTGAAGTGTATACAACAGAGGCACACCCTGCCATGTGTTGAATTTTAATAAACAAATGGAGCTGTCATGATTCGAACTCTCGACCTTTAGCTCCAAGTGGCTCTGATGCCATGTCATAGAACCATTTAATCCAAAAACTTAAGCTTATAGGTAAGGCCAATAATAGCTTTTATTATTATCTCTAACATTTAGGCCTTCAAATTTGCGTTTTTATTTTTGTGGGGACTTTTTAGGAATTTTCTTGTAGCTTTCTTTTCTTTGTTAGGATTTTGTTTGACTATTTAAGTTGTAATATTGTCGGCCTACATTCTAAATGCTGGGATTCGTCATGGGAAACCGACCGACAAAAGTGCGGAAACACGCGTCGATTTCCTCGAATCCGGGTCCCGGGAGCTTAAGTAGTGAAAATCAAAAATAAAACACAAAGGAGGAGTATAAATGTCTTACCAAGATATCTCGTAAGAGATAGAAGAAGACTGCAGAAATCAAGTATAGATTTCCTCCACCGATGCGTACACGAACGGCTCTCGGACTGAAACCCGTGCTAGCGACTCGGAAAATTCAAGAAGAGAGGGAGAGAGCAATTTTGGGCAGCCAAGAGGACTTGTGAGATAGAAGAAGACTGCAGAAATCAAGTATAGATTTCCTCCACCGATGCGTACACGAACGGCTCTCGGACTGAAACCCGTGCTAGCGACTCGGAAAATTCAAGAAGAGAGGGAGAGAGCAATTTTGGGCAGCCAAGAGGACTTGTTAGAGTCAATTGGTAGAATCAACTTTTCCCTTATATATCTTACCAAAGAAGAAGGCAAAATATCCAAGTAAGCAAAGTCCCACTTTGCTTACCAAAAAGTCAACCATGACTCACCAATTCACTCATCACATTTTGTCTCAAAATGAGTCATCTTCCTTGCCACAAGACATGAAGAATTCGGCCAAGAGGTGATCAAAAGGAGATGGGATATTTTCTCATTTGTCTTTAATCATAATGACCAAGACCATCCAAGTTAGTAAAGTCCAACTTTGCTAACCAAAAGTCCACCATGACTCACCCATTTGATCATTACCTTTTGTCCAACAATGACTCACTCTTCTCATCTTAAATACTCATCATTCTTGCCTTAAAATCCACCATGAATTTCGGCCAAGACATTATGAATAAGTGGACTTACCATTTCAAGCCCTAGCCCACTTTAATTCTTTGGTTTTTATTTGATTTCAAATAATATTTTAATTCAACATGTATGTAAGTATATTATACCATATAATATGTTACATACATCTAAATTAAAATTAATTTGACACATCAAATTCATCAAGGAATTAAATTAGACACATATAAGTTGAGATACATGTAAACCTATACATGTATAAATATTTCCACCTAGGAAATAATCTCATAAATTAATTCATTGAATTAATTAAGAGAATACCAAAATAAATATTCTTTTGATCAATCTAATTGATCTATAATATAATTAATAAATCTCTCTATCTTCAAATGTGTATACTCCAAGTACACACTTAATCCGACTAGTTAAAGTCCAGACGTTCAATGTGTATGATCCAATGGGCTCGTCTTTATGTTGGCAGTGGGCCAAGGCCCACAGACTATAGGCGGGCTCTAGCAAGCCACTGCAACCCCCAATTAAGACGGAGATAGCAGTCAAACTGTCACCGTAACCCTGTAGTTGAACTTGTATGTCCCATGTCACTGATATCGGTGTCCAACACAGAGGCATGGTTGATCACCCTCTATATGTGTCCGGACATTACTTGATCCCGAATGAAGTGATGCTCACAAACAAGATCTAATCTTGTTTGGGTGTGGCCACACTCTTATTAGTAACATTCATCAAGAGGCCGGTGATATCATCTCAGTAAAGTACTGAGTGGCATTCCCTTCTGCATAGCCATAGTACTGCCATGCTCACTGACACACCCGAACATACCCATACTTGGCACCCTTTTACAGGCCCGTTAGGCGTACGCCAAAGTGTGCCACTTCACATGCAGCACCATCATATGGTCTAGTCAAAGGACTTATGCAAGTACTACGCGAGAATCATTTGTGATACTATACCATGTAGATCCCCGGTAAGTGGATCAATCCAGTACCATGCCCCTTTTTGCATGTACCTATTAACCTGGTTGACATTCCATGTTCTATGACCTGTAAGACACCGCCATACAACCAGGCTAATGATAGTCTTTAGTTCCATTCATTCCCATGATTGGAACAGACTACGGATGACTTTATGGCCATATCGTTTTCCCTATCCATAGTCTTACTGCCTAGTGCATGACACTTGACAACATGGATATGAATATGTCCATTGGATACTCCATTTAAAATATAGCACAAGATATATAGTAAATAGATTAATGCCTTTATTTCCTGACACAAATTGTATAATACATAAAGTTCACATTAATGTACAAATGTATGATACAAAGACAAGGACTAATGCCTCGGGACTAGGGCATATCCAACACTAAAAGCCTATAAGATCATTGCCTCCAAGTTGAGCCCTTTATCCTTTTCTCCTAAAGTCAATTTTTGTCTCTTCCTGCCTTATATTCTCCACCTTTTTCCATCATCGTCTCCCTCCATCCAATTAGCATTTCCAACATGGCCAACGTTCTCATGGAGATTGATGACACAGCAGATCAAATGGCGTAAGTGACTGTTGAATCCGATGAAGAGATAGAAGATATCATCATCCCTCCCACAACCATCAATGCACAGAAGCTGGATTTGAGATGGGCACTTGTAGGTTGATTCCTAACTGAAAAATTTATTGTTCTTGAAGAAATGGGCCAAGTAAATTCAACCAACTGGCGTGCTGGTATGAAGATGTCCATTTCAGAAATCCAACCACAAAGGTTCCTATTCCAATTCTCACATGAAGCAGACATACGTAGGGTAATAATGGGCGGCCCTTGGGCCTATGATAACCATCTACTTGTTTTCCACGGTTTAAAAGAAGGGGATGATCCTAGAGAGGTGATTCTTAATCGAGTAATGATGTGGGTACAAGTTCATGACCTACCGCCGGGCATGATGTCGGAAGGAGTTGGAGAATTGATAGTAAACAAAATGGGCACCTTTGTTGAATCTGACCCTAACAATTACAGTGGACCTTGGCCCCCAGTCATGCGCATCAGAGTAAGCATAGATGTTACAAAACTATTACGGAAGCACTTTGAAGTTGGTATTAGCGGGCGCTGCATCAAAATCGAAAGTGGTGTTTAAATATGAGAGATTACCCACCTTCTGCTTCATTTGTTGTCTCATTGGGCATGGGGAAAGGTTTTGTGAAAAACTCTATGAAGTGGAGTCCGGAAACGTGGCCAGAAACTTTGGCCCTGAACTGAGAGCACAATCTCGGCGTTCTCAACAGCTTGGAAATGGTAACCAATGGCTATTGTCATCACCGATCCTGGTACCGTCGGCGAGCAGTACCTCACTAGCTGAGATGAGATCCGAAAATCAAGGAATTAGGGATTGTTATCCCACTAATTCAGTAACCGAAATGGAAAGGGATTTGAGCACCGGTAAATTAGGGGATAAGAATTTTGAAAAAAAGGAAGGGATGGAGAACACGCCAATTATATTAAAAGATAGTGGAGATGACATGGTTGTGTTCACTGATCCAAAAAGAAAGAGAACAAGTATGGCCCTTGAAGCCCACTCTGGCCCATTAACGGAGGATTCATGCCCCACTACTACTGCTGATCCAATCTCAAAAAACGAAATGATGGCGGGTGCTGCGGTGCAGGCCCTCCGAGCCCAATGAGTACCATAAGCTGGAATTGCCGTGGACTGGTCAATCCATGCGCAATTCTTACTCTTACGGACATGGTCCGGGAATGCAGGCCACTTTTCATTTTTCTTATTGAAACTTTTTGTGATGAAGTGATTGTTAATAAAATAACCGAGAATTTAGGTTTTGAGGGATGTTTTGTTGTCTCAAGTATTGGTCATAGTGGTGGGCTTGCTTTTCTTTACAAATCTGAAGGCACGGCCCAACTGGTTTCTAAAGCCCAACATTACATTGATGTCCAGATTAGTCTTGAAGGGAAAATGCCTTATAGATTGACAGGGTACTATGGTCATGCCAACAGAAATCTTAGAAGACACTCTTGGTCCCTTCTTCTCACTCTTGCAACGAGGTCACAATTGCCATGGTGTATCATTGGTGACTTCAATGATCTTCTCTCGCCCACTGAGAAAAGAGGAAGAGTTGACCATCCTGCTGTGAGCGGACGACCTTTTTTGGAACGCGCGGTGAAGCGGGAACCAGGGATTTTGATGTGTAAGAGTTGATGTTTTGGTTTTGAAAGTAGGTTTTAATCTTTCTTAGAAAAAACCTTTCATTTTATTGGAAAAGTCTTTTTTGTTGAAAACTTAATTTTTGACGAATTTTAGAAAACATGCTTTTAGAAAATTCCCAATTTAACTTAAAGACCTCGAAACACGAATTTCGAGATTAGATACAGAGTCGCCACCCGGATCAGCTCATCCGGGAAATTCTGGTACAGCTGCCTACCAAGTGTAGACACAGTACCTAATCCAGAGATTCGAGGTTCGGGCAACATACCTACTAATCCTCACTTATTTTTAATTATCATTTCGTAATATGACATTTCATTCACTTCCATTTTATCTTCCTTTAATCATTAACCAATGCTCATGCAAATGACATAAATATAAATACTGAAATAAAGTGTGGAAAAATAAAAGTGCGGAAAAGTAAACCAGAGGCCAAATTATACAACCCAAGAAAAAGAAAACTCTCATCCTCGCCTTTTACAACCGCCTATTATACACGATAATCTAAAAAATACAAGCGCCTAGATACACGGGATAATCTATAAAATACATTCAAAACTAAAAATAAAGCAAAAATAAAAGCTGCATCCAAATATGGTTAGCACAGATAAACAAATCACACCAAGGATTCATATAGGACAGAATAGGGGTATTTTAGGAAACAGGATCATGCAAAGGGGGTAACCGAGTCGACCCGACCGGTCGGCCCGGTTAGACCTGGAAAACGGTTTTTTAAACGCCCTGTAGGTTTTATGGATGAAAAATCAATTTTAAAAGCCGTTTGGCTCATTTACATGCATTTTTCCAACTTTAGCGTGCCGGATATTCCGGGACCCGGGGTCCCGTTAGTGTGTGGGCCTAAATCAAACATCCATCTAGTCCAAAAGTATGCAAACATGCTAAAATTCATTTTTGAATAAGAAAAGGATGCAAAATTACAAGTTTGGGGCCCAAAAGGATAAAACTATAATTCTGCCTCCATCACAGCCGCGCCCCTGTAGCTTACAGCCGGGCAGCTGTAATGCTCCAGGATCGATTCCAGTGTACTTTTTTACGTTTTCGAAGATTGTTTTGCAAAGTTTGATGATTTTGGGCGATCTGGGATTTCTGGAAAAACTTTAAAACCAATAGAAATGACCCAAAATGGATCGAATCAAATCCGGAAATCCCTAATCGTCCAAAATCACCAAATTTTACCACATCCATCCATAAAAAATGAAGAACATGGAATCTAAGCATGCAGGGATGTGATTGGACCGATAACAAATATGAAAACATATTTAATTGAAATATGGGAGTGTTATCAATCGATTTGGGGTGATTGGAGCTTCTGCCCCTGTAGGTTACAGCCAAGCGGCTGTAATCAGAAGATTACAGCCGCGCCCCTATAGGTCACAGCCGCGCCCCTATAGGTCACAGCCGCGCGGCTGTAGGTTACAGCCGGGTGGCTGTAATCATGAGTGGCGGCTGTAACCGGAAAAACTCCCAAAAAACGTAAAAAAAATTCAAAACATAGCACTACAGCCACACCCCTATAGGTCACAGCCGCGCGGCTATAGGTTACAGCAGAGTGGCTGTGATCATGAGTGGGGCAGCTGCAGCCGGAAAAAATCCCAAAAACCGTAAAAAACTCACAACATGTAATCAAATCACAACCAGAATGAACAAAATTGATTTCTAAGGCCTCTCAGAAGATTACCTTGTCTGTGTTCCAGTGCTTGGACCACAAAAAAAAAAAGATTTGGATGCCAGAAACGTCTTGCAGTCATGAACAACCCGAGCAAAGCGCGCTTTTCGAAGCCCGAACGGAACCACGAAGAAGATTTGAGGATTGGTTGTTATGTGTTCTTTTAAGATTATCTTTGTTTTCTTTACTTTATTTTAGGTCTAACTCCTTTTTTCAATTGTGTTAAGAACCCTAGAAAAATCTAAGTGATGGTGTTTTTTTTCTCTCCACAATCCCTTTCTCTTTTTTCTTTTTTAGTTTTCTGCCTTCCTTAACCCTAATCCCGGATTAGGATGTTTAAATACCTCCCTTTTTGGTATTAAATTGGAATTAATTACTGATTTCGGTAAAAAAGGAAAACTGACGCTTATAGCCGTGCGGCTGTAGGTTATAGCCGAGCGGCTTTAGCAACCAAAATACCTATTTTGCTTAAAAACCGAATTAAATGTTGATTTTGACCAAAAAAGGAAATATGATGATTACAACCTACAGCCGCACGGCTGTGGTTTACAGCCGAGCTATTGTAATGTCTAGAAAAGGCCATTTTCACTTATTTTTCGTTCTTTTCCTTGGTTCTCTTAAAATACTCACTCGAATCCTTCGGAGTTCTGTATTAGGACTTGTCACACACCTTCGGGTTATCCGGGACATTTCTGACATTATCTCGGTCGGTTCGAATCCGTTTCACCTTTATCCGTGAAAAAGGTAATAATAGCTTTCATCATCGAGGTCGGGAAAAAACCCGTGCTCACACCTGCTCATCTGCTGGAGGGTTTTCGGAATGCTGTCATCGGTTGTGGGTTGCGGCATCTTCGTTGGAAGCCCGTTCACCTGGGAGAGAGGAAGGGGTACTCCGGCTTGGGTTGAAGAGCGATTAGACAGAGGCTTGGCAACGGAGGACTGGATCATGCATTACCCGGAATCAAGAGTGCTCCACCTTCCCCAAACGTCATCGGATCACTTGCCTTTGTTCCTGGAACTTAGAAAATTGGTCCTAATGAAAAGTAAGTATGTGTTCAGATTTGAAAACGGTTGGATCGGGGAGGAAGGATGTGCAGGAGTTGTTGCTAAAAGCTGGGAAATGTCAAATGGGCTTGATTTGCAGGAGAAGCTTAATCGGTGTGGAAAAGAACTCCATACCTGGGGTAAAGACTTGACTGGACGATTGAGGGCAAGGATCAGGGAACATAAGCAAATTATAGATCAAATGCAAGGCATGAGAAGTAATTTGGCCGTTAGCTCTTTAGACAAAGCAGAGAAAGAACTGCAACACCTTCTGAAGTGTGAGGAATTGTTTTGGCAGCAGCGGGCTAAGATTTTTTGGCTCCAATCAGGTGATACCAATACAAGAGCCTTTCACTTAAGTGCTAATGCCAGAAGAAAGAAAAATGAAATTACCTTGCTTCAAGATGATCTTAGGAACATGCATGATAGAGGGAAGGGATTAGAGAATTTGGTTTCAAGTTACTTCCAGGATCTCTATGCCAGACATGAAGGCAAAGTAGGGGAGGTCATCAATTGCTTCAACCCCAGAGTTTCGGAGGAGCACAATCTTCTGCTAACTGCTCCTTACCAAGCAGCTGAGGTTAAGGTAGCTACCTTTTCAATGCACAACGACAAAGCACCAGGTGAAGATGGGTTGAATTCGGGGTTTTACAAGAAGTTTTTGGAATGTGGTTGGTGCAGATGTTACAAAAGCTTGCATTGAATGGCTTGAGAAAGGGAAACTTCCCCCCAACTTGAACAATACAAATGTGGTGCTTTTACCAAAGAAGAACAAACCTCTCACAATGAGAGACTTACGCCCAATTTCTCTGTGCAATGTTATATACAAGATTGCAGCGAAAATGGTTGCTAATAGACTAAAGCTTGTTTTGCCTCATATCATCTCGGAGAATCAAAGCGGCTTTGTAGTGGGGCGGCTTATTACAGATAATGTGATCATGGCAAGTGAGATAGTGCATTTTTTGAAGGGTAAAAGGAAAGGGGCTAATGGTGTCGCTGCCTTGAAACTGGACATAGCTAAAGCTTATGACAAACTTGGTTGGGAGTACCTTAAAGCAGCTCTGCTTGCCTTGGGGTTCTGTCGAAAGTGGGTAGACTTAATCATGGAGTTGGTGTGCTCGGTCAAATGCACAATTTGCTTAGGTGATACTACTATTAGACCTATTATCCCCCTTCGAGGCTTGAGATAAGGTGATCCACTATCCCCTTATCTTTTCATCATTGCTGCTGAAGGCCTAACCAGTCTCATTAGGAAGGCAGAACTGGCGGGCCTCTTCCATGGGTGTAGGATTTCCAGAGGTGCTCCTGTAATCTCTCACCTTTTATTTGCTGATGATGCTCTTTTGTTTTTCCGAGCAAATATTGTTGAATGCAGGCTAGTCAAGTCAATCCTTGAGAAGTACAAGCGTGCATCCGGTCAAGCAGTAAACTTCATGAAGTCTTCAGTACTGTTTAGTGCAAACATTAATCAAGCTCGTAGAGAGGATTTATGCACAACTCTGGAAGTTCAAGAGCAAACTGAGGATTGCCTGTATCTGGGTATGCCACTCTTATTGTCTCAGGGGAAGAAAAAAGCGTTTGGCTATATCAAGGAGAGAATTCACAAGAGAATAGCGACCTGGTGTAGTAGAAAGCTCTCTAGAGCAGGT
Source organism: Euphorbia tirucalli (assembly GCA_039660915.1). Taxonomy (NCBI): domain Eukaryota; kingdom Viridiplantae; phylum Streptophyta; class Magnoliopsida; order Malpighiales; family Euphorbiaceae; genus Euphorbia; species Euphorbia tirucalli. The sequence continues at coordinate 68,967,091 of CM077632.1, forward strand.
AAAGAAATCTTATTGAAAACAGTGGCGCAAGCTTTACCTTCTTATGTAATGAGTTTGTACTTATTGACTGATGAGATATGTGATGAAATCCACCGTCTTTTGAATGGGTTTTGGTGGAGTAGGGGAACGGGAAGAGGTGGGGTTCGTTGGATGAGATGGGAGAAACTCGGTGTAAGAAAGGAACTGGGGGGCATTGGCTTTCATGACCTTAAACACTTTAATATGGCCCTCGTTGCTAAACAGGGATGGAGAATAGTTACATCTCCAGATTGTTTAATGGCGAGATTGTTGAAGGCTAAATACTTTAGGAATGTGGATTTTTTTGAGGCTGTAATTAGTGGCAATCCTAGTAAGATTTGGAGAAGTATATGGATAGTTAGGAGTTTATTGGAAAAAGGGGCGAGACTTCGGGTTGGAGATGGGCGGAGCATCGATGTGTGGAACTCCCCTTGGTTACCATCGAAGGAATCAGGATATGTGGAGTCTAAGGCGCCTCAAGGTTTGGAGAACATGAAGGTGCAAGAACTAATGAATACAGAAGGTAAGTCATTGGATGCTGACAAGATAAATTCCCTATTCAGTCAGAGAGATCAGCAGCTAATCCTTGCAATTCCACTTAGTGTGCGCAGGCCTCTTGATGGGTGGTTCTGGTTGGATGATAAACTTGGCAATTATTCAGTAAAATCTGGATATAGATTACTTCATGCTAATTTGGAAGGAGAGAGGGTTCAGCATGGTGATGTTACAATTTGGAAGAAGCTTTGGAAGATAAAAGCTCCTCCAAAAATGTTACATATGGTGTGGAGAGCCCTGACTAATTGTCTTCCAACCAAAGGCCGTTTGGAGCAAAAGCATGTGGTTGCTGACGGCATCTATCCTTTGTGCTCCCAAGAGCAGGAAACTACTATACATGCCTTAGTTACATGTCCCAAGGCCAAAGATATATGGTAGAGCTCTACTCTGGTGTGGCCTCTTGGAATGTCAAATAACTTCCAAGAGTGGCTGAATTCTTTCCTCAATAGCGTGCACCCGGAGAGATGGAAGGATATTGTAGCAGTGTGTTGGGCAATCGGGAAGCAGCGTAATTCTTTAGTCTGGGAAGGAAAGGAACTGCCTCCTAACCGTGTTGTAAGGGAAGCTCTAAATCTCTTGGCGGTGTGGAAGGAGGCACAGAAGACCTCCATATTCCAAGATAATCAGGTTTCCTCTATCAGTACATGGTCCAAGCCACCTTTTGATTGGTTGAAAATCAATGTTGATGGGGCGCTTTTTGTGGAAGAAGCAGTGTATAGTATGGTGAGAAGAAACTCATATGGGCATTTTGTAGGAGCACAGTTGGTTAAAATCAGGGGATTTTTGGATCCGGCGGAAGTGGAGGTGATGGCTATATGAGAAGCACTTTCCTGGCTTAAAGACAGAGGCAGATCCTACTGTATCGTGGAGACTGATAGCACTGTTGCTGTTTCAGCAATTTATGGGTCAAGTCCTTTGTTATCTAATTTTGGTAATATTGTTGCTGATTGTAAGACTTTGTTAGCTTCTCTCAATCATGTCAGAGTAGCAGCTATTAGACGATCTGCGAATTGTGTTGCCCATGACCTTGCACGGGTAGCCAGTTCCCACTCAGGTCGATTTACTTGGGGTTTGTCCCCGCCTTCTTGTATTGTTGCAAGTTTGGAGAAAGATCTAATGGAATAATTTCTCTTTTGCCGTTAAAAAAAAAAAAAGTTGTAATATTGTCTTTTGGAAGACACTTTTTGAAGTTTAAAGAAATTATCCAATTCTCTATTTCCTATGATTTTCAAAATTTAGGCTATAGAAGACCAAGTTTCGGCATAGTATGTGATCAATGGAACTTAGTATTACTGTTTGATTATTGCACTGCATCAATTACCCAAGAAATAATCCTATTCCTTAGTTTATACTATATTAATTATAGATTTTTTTTTAATGATGTTGATATGAATATATGTTTATTTCTTGTAATATAGCAAACAAATTATTAATTTATATGCAAATGGACTAACATTTTTTGAACAGAATTTAATATTTATAGTAAACTTCTCTTTTATAACTATACATATCATATTATTATAATTAGCTGAGATAATTATATGTGAAATTGAGATATTAAAAACATATAAATTAATAAAAATAGAAAAGATTAGTGGTGAAATTTTAATTTCAGCTTGCATAAAATGAGTTTTATTTTTTTAAACATTATTTGGGGTTTTCATATCACTCTCAATCTATTTCTACTAGAGGTTGATTGATTGAATAAAATGAGTTGACTTGTAACATTTGAATAATTATATATTGGAGGCCAGAAAGGCAACATTTATACTATTTTACTAATTAATATGACACATTGAGAAATGAGAACATCTGCCTATCGTTCTCTCATCAATATTGGCCTCTGGTGGAAGTTCTTCTAACAACTCAATGATTACGAAAAGTATTTATAAATTAATAAAAAAAAAAGGACGAAAAGATTAGAGACCTAAAATACTTTTCTGGTTTTCCTATATCTCATTCATAAATATTATAAAAGTATAAAACCAACATGACCAAATCCTTTTGTATGATATCAAAAGAATATTGATAAAAAAATAATGACATAATATTTATATTTGTTTGGCCGACACCATATTATTATTTTACGTCCAATGTAAATTTCACCACAATGATACCTTATACTTGTAACGAACCACGAAATGCCACTGAAGCATGCTATAAATTAGTGGGGACTTTTGATTGTCGCCACTAATGTATTTTATATTAGACGAGAATTACGTTTTCGCCACAAATGCCATAATTGAAGGTTTCTATTGGTTAACAAAATTTGACTTTTTTACAAGGTACGAAAATGTTTGTTAGAGGAGACAAGAATTCACATGGGTTTTCTTTCATTATTGATTTCGTATTTTCCATTTTGATTGAATTATAAATTACAGCCACATGTGATATGAGACAAATATGTAATTAATAGCCAATGGTGTGGTACAAGGCAAAGATTTGTACAGTGTAATTGTTGGGATATAGACACTTGTCAGTGGCAGGTACCAGGTATCGGAGTGGCAGGTACCAGGTATCGGCAAAGATGGGCGAAAATTCTTCAGAAAAAATTCTGATCGGGGAATAGATTTTCTGATATGTACATAGAAAATAAAAGTATCAGAAATTAATTCAATTCAATAACAACACAATCAAATTAATCCGAACAATAACTTCAATATTTATACACATAACATACTAATAATTAATTTTTTTTTATAGTTGATGGAAACGACGAATTACTTGTAGCATCAGAACTTTTGGTAGGTTTTAAATAGTTCTAGTTGAAGATTATCAGGAATTGAAGAATTACTCTCAATTTTAATAACAAATTTCTCCATATTTCTTACTCCTAATATAGTAACACAATCAAATTATTAAATATAAACTTAAACAATTTTAATCTAAATTCCGAATAATAATATTGAATTTATAAATAAAATAATACAAGTTTCAATAATTTGAATTGACACTCCTTAATAATATGTAAATTACTTTACTTTTTGTTATCTACAACTTCATGTATTTATGAATAATGAATTTATATAAACCAAGTTTACAATTTCGGACCATGATAAAATATTAAAATATTTATATTTTGAACTCGTAAAATCCTCTTTATAAGAAATGTGATATATTATAACAATTATAATAAAGGGTTAAATGGCAAGTCATTGGTCTTTTGTTTCAGAATCAATCTTGCTGCAAATAGTTAGTGCCTCAACAGCTCGAGAAGCCTGGTGATGCAATTGAAGAAAAGGCCTTGATGTATTTAGAGTAGTGGCAGAATGTATATTAGTTTACTTTTTGTTATCTACAATTTCATGTATTTATGAATAATGAATTTATATAAACCAAGTTTTACAATTTCGGACCATGATAAAATATTAAAATATTTATATTTTGCACTCGTAAAATCATCTTTATAAGAAATGTGATAATAATAACGGGTTAAATGGCAAGTCATTGGTCTTTTGTTTCAGAATCAATCTTGCTGCAAATAGTTTGTGCCTCAACGGCTCGAGAAGCCTGGTGATGCAATTGAAGAAAATGCCTTGATGTATTTAGAGTAGTGGCAGAACCGTAATTAGTTTCAAGTTTGAGTTATCGGTTTTTCGTGATTTTGGACCCTAATTTTATTGGAATTGGGCCAACAGTCAAAACTCACAACAAAGGTCCATCACTTTTTGGCAAAAAAACGTCGTTTAGGGCTTCAAAAATGTGTGATTTACTGTTTTTGGGGCCTTTTTGAGTAGTTTGTTTGAATTTTTCTTTTTTCCTGTTTTGATTTATTTTCTTTATTCGATTAGGACTCTGTTTAGGGTTTTGTTTTGTATTCCTTATTCTATTAGGACTCTGTTTAAGGTTTTCCTATAAATAGGCTTTGTTATTTCAGTTGTAAACAGCTTATTTTGATAATAAAATTTCAGATTTAATTCCTAGTTCCTACTTTTGTGAATTTTTGTGAAAATTCTAACTGTAGAAGGCTAATGTACGGCATCATGCGCGATCAACGGATCGTAGTAGTTTTGTTCAAAATTTCTGCTGCATCACTTGGACTAAGTTACAGTCTACATACGCTTCTGGATCTAGCGCACAGATCCATGATTTGAAGCTATAATTACATGGCTTGCGAAGGGAGAATGACAATATCCCATATATATATGCAACGGGCAAAAAAAATCTTTGATTAGTTGGTGGCACTACAACATCCAATTCATGAGAATGATCTTGTAGATGCCATAGTTGATTATTTGGGACCAGCTTATCGTCCATTTGTTTGAGCTTTGGAGGCTCGGTTAGACCCGGTCTCTTTTGATGATCTTTTTGGTTTGTTACTTAGTGAAGAACGTCAACAAGCTAGGGAAAATTCCATTAATTTCTCTACTCCAACACTGCACTATACATCTAGGACACCCTCTACCTCTCTAGGGCATGGCCGTGGCCGTATTAGCTGTACACAGAGGCAACCTTTGCCTTGTTGGAGATGTTGGGGAATCCCATATCGGAAATAAATGAGAATGAATAGTGTCATATATGTGAAGCAGATTGGGCCTTAAGCCAATTGGTTTTGTGTTACATAGGCTCAACCCCACTTATATGCTCACTCATCCAGTCAAGTCCAACACTCTCAAGGCCCACGGAGTCTCTTCATGGTATCAGAGCATAATAAGGCCTGACATCTGAAAAGATCTTAGGCAGGTGTTTGAAGTCCTGTGGTGTTTAGGCTAATGGAGAAAACTAGACCCGTTGATAACCTTGGGCCTTAAAGAGAGAGGCCAAGGAATGTTTAACAAGTAACAACTGATCCAGGCCTAGTTGTACTTGAGGGGGAGTGTTGGAGATGTTGGGGAATCCCACATCGGAAATAAATGAGAATGAAGAGTGGTATATATGTGAAGCAGATTGGGCCTTAACACAAGCCAATTGGTTTTGTGTTACATGGCCTCAACCCCACTTATATGCTCACTCATCCAGTCAAGCCCAACACTTTCAAGGCCCATGGAGTCTCTTCACGCCTAATTCTAGCGGCACTCCTGTTTTTACTTCGAATAATCCAAATGTTGTTTGCCATAATTGCAAAGGAAGTGGTCACGTCGTTAAGGTTTGTCCTCCCCTAAAAAAATTTGGTCGCACACACCAATCTCCTATATAACACCATACATCAGCTTCAACCTCTTCTCAACCTCGGATCATGAACACAAGAGCCTCCCATCACCGCACATTAGATTCAGGGAATCTGTACCTTCACTTTGAGTATTCGGGTCCTGATGAAGTTATCCTAGGTAATGGTTCTCGACTCCCTAATACTCATATTGGTAATTCTCATGTTCATAAATCTTGTTATCCATTTCGTCTTTATCATATTTTAAATGTTCCCATTTTTAATGCTAATTTACTCTTTGTCCATTCATTCACAACTAATAATAATGTTTCTATTGAGTATTTTAATGATTTTTTATGATCAAGGACAAGAAAACATAGAAGGAACTATATCGTGGTCGAAGTAACAATGGACTGTATTCAATGCCCCTCACAATTATACCACCTATTCGAAGTCACCATTCATCTGTCCCACAGTGGCATGAGGGTCTCGGTCACCCGGCTTTTTCAATTGTTCAAAAAGTGTTATCTTTGTATAATCTTTATGTGTCCAATAAATATGTTTTTTTGTTTGTGGTAGTTGTGCTATAAGTAAGAGTCATAAATTAGCATTTGTTCGATCTGATTTTCAAGCAAGAGTCTTTTAGATCTTGTTTGTTCATATTTATGGGGTCCTACATCCATTACTTCTTTTGATAATATTTCTTATTACTTTTTATTGTATGATCACTTTAGCAAGTATTGTTGGATTTTCTTTTTGAAATATAAATCTGATGTCCTTAATACAGTTATTAAATTCTATTCACTAGTTAAAAAACATTTCGCCGTCCAATTAAAATGTTTCAATCGGATTGGGGAAGAGAGTTTCAAGCTTTACATACTTACTTGTCTGATCATGGGATTTCTCATTGAGTTTCAAATCCATACATGCCTGAACAAAATGGTTGTGCTGAACGTAAACATTAACACATAGTTGAAACTAGACTTGCCCTTCTTAATCATGCTCAACTTCATACAAAATATTGGACAAGTGCTTTTGATACTGCAGTGTATTTAATTAATTGCTTACCAACACCAAGCCTTATCACAAATTGTTTGGTGATATGCCTGCTTATTCACTTTTACGTATTTTCATATGTTTATGTTTTCTTGGTTACATCCATATGCTTCTCACAAATTTAGTGATCGTTCAAGTAAATGTGTTTTTCTTGGATACATTCGTGTTCACAAAGGTTATAAATGTTTAGAGCCACTTTCCAACAAAATATTTGTCTCACATCATGTTGTCTATAATGAATAGGTTTTCCCATATCTAATGTTGGTGGCATCTCATGACTCTTCTCCGTCAAACTCACCCATAATGTCCCTTCCTTATGTTACATTTCTTACAGCCCCATACCCTTTAGCTTCCATGGTTCCACCAACTAATATCTCCATACCAACAAGTCCATCCCCATCCATACAATTTCCTACTGCACCTCTAATTACTCTTTATGCACCACCAAATAGCCAAACCTCACTTGGACTCTCCTTAGTGGTTGACATGCAGAAGTATGGGAATTTCCTTGCTACAAATGTCCCTCAAGAGCACCTCTTGCCATTTAAAACTCATAAGATGATTACTAGAGCTCAAACTGAGAAACTCAAGCCTACAATGTTGCTCACTTAATTGGATGATGCAGATCCTGAAAGTACTCGAGGTTTGATATGTTGTAATGTCCAAAATTCAAAATTTTGAATTTTAGCAAACTCTTGCTAACTGATTCATCTCATGAATTAAACCTCTAAGGATCTTCTATTTAATTTATTACCATCTAATAAGACCCCAAAAATAGGGACTAAAAATCTACCTCTTGTATTCTATATGCATTTTGACGCAGTACCCCAAATGTTGCACCTCTAGTCTGTCCATACAAGGTCCTTTGCTCTGACTAGGCCTTTTGTTCTTGTACTTTAAGTGAAAAATATGAATAAACTATTGTTCATCCATTTCTTATAGTCAATCTCTCTTACATGTGCTTCATAAGCATACATAAAGAGACATACTCATTTGTTCTTAAACCTCTACTTATTTATTTTAATATAATTTGTTTAATAATTAAATTATAAAAAATAATAATATATTATAATATCATAATTTAATATAATAATAATTATATAAAATTTTAATTAATTACTATTATATCCTTAAAAAAATCTCACAGGGGCAAGCTTAATGCATCTCTAAATTCCAATTGTCAACACTTGATTTATGTAATAAATATGCGTAGCGACCAAACTTGAGCAAGAAAAACTTTGATTAAATTTCAAAACATGCTAGAGTCTTTGTTCATAACAAAATTAATCCCATAATTTATTATTTAATTGAATTCACAATTCAACTAATTAATAAATCATTTACAACATAGAGCATTGGACTCCTAATGTGCATGACTTTCTAGGTTCACATCAAATTGACATTAAGGAATAAAACTCTTTTGTAAAAAGTAATATGTCATATCTCATAGCGTATATTACTTTTAATCCTTAAAGATTAGGGTTAACACCTAGCACAACATACCCTGACACTCCATTAGAAATAAATAAACACAAGATCTATTAAACAAACCATGATCATAATAATTGCACACTTAAGTCCTATTCATTACAAGATCTTGATGTTGACTAGGTTCATGGTTTGTCAAAACCATAATTGTCAAGATGCTATGTCTTTACCTTCCATAATTCTTTGATAAATCTCATATACCTGGCCAGGATTTAATTTATCAAGGAATAATTAAATAAAAGTTATAAGATCTTATTCCTATTCTTGTAGGATAATGAAATCCTATCTTGGCCGATATTTTGCCACACTACATAACAAAATAAGGCCATAACATGCCAAATTACCAAATATCACTAAAATTGTAAAAATCAATAATAAACCTTAATTTCTTTAGAAGACTTTCTAATCAGTCTTATTTTTATTTATATAAGCTTTTCGTCAGTTTAGGATATGTTAGGATTTTATTTAATTGTGTTAATTCTATGTAGGATGTTCTTTAATTTTCCTTATTAGGGTTGTATTCTATTTAGGATTTTATTTCTTTCTCCTTTCAAAATTATATAAGGGAAGTCTCTTTCTTCTTAGAGATAGTTTCAGATTGAGTTTTAGTTTTGTTTTCTTTCTCTCATGGATAGATAATTTGCTCTTCTAATTAAGGAATTCTCAGTCTTGGAACTTCAAATGTGAGATTATTTTGATCTTAATCTATTTCAATCATTTTCAAGTATTTATTTAGTTTTTGTTTTTATTTGAATTTAATACATAATCATATATGTAATTCATTTGATATGTTAATTTAGATATTCAAATCCGTAATTGTTTGAACTATCTAATGCTAGTAGCAAACAACATAGTTAATTTTGGACAAGTTTTTGATTTCTTGTTGTGAACTTAAATAATCTTCTTAAATAACCTCGCTTGTGCGATTGTTGAGTTGAATTGACCTCTCTAGTTTGTTAATGTAATCAAAATGAGTTAAATTCCAAAGCTTGCTTGGAATTATTTATTTGATTAGGGATAATAAATGAGCTTCTGTTGATTATTTATTCGACAAGGAGAGATAGGTTATTAGATCTTATCAATAACTATAACCAATTTGCTTAATAAGATTTAAAACTATCTTTTGTGATTAATGAGCAATTGTTGTTTAATTCCAAGACTTGAATATCTCCTTAACTGGAAATCTTTCTCCTTTTATTTTCTTAAATTTTAATCTTTTTTTATTTATTTTTATAGTTCAACTACATTCTTCATAAAACCACTCATAATATTTTCTCTTATTTTATTTTAAAAAAATAACTAACCAATCTCTGTGGTTTCAACGCTGCTCACTGCTATCTACAAATCAAATGTAGTTTGAGTAGGAATTTATTTTTGGTGTTCTTGACATACATTACTTCTAACCATGAACATTTAAAGTATATTATTACCAAGAAAAAATCTCTCTCATATTCTCAACTCTTGAGAATAGATTTTCTTTAATAATAAAATTAAGACAACTATTGGCGGATGGCAATGTTAGTTAAGTACAATGCTTTAATCGCCAATTGTACATAGGAATTGGTAATGCTTAAATCAGGCAAAAATGTCATTGGATGCAAATGGGTTTTCAAAACCAAATGAAAGCCCGATGGTTTCATTGAGTGATGTAAGGCTCGTTTGGCAATAAAAGGCTATCATCAATGTCCTGGTATGGATTTTGCTGACATATTTAGTCCTGTTTTTAAAACAACAATAATTTGCCTCATGCTCTCTCTAGCGGTCACTTATTCTTGGACATTTACATATCTAGATGTTTCAAATGCATGCCTCCATGATAATTTAAAGGAACGTGTTTATATAAAACAATCTATGGGATTTGTTGACCCTCTTCATCAAACTAGGTATGTGCTTTGAAGAAGTCAATTTATGGGCTCAAACAATCACCTAGAATACGGCATAAACGACTGACTGAAGCTTTATTACAATGTGGGCTTTCATTGTTCTAAAGCGGACACTTCCCTATATATTTATCGTCATGAGGTTGTTTTTTTCTTTTGTCTCATTTATGTGGATGATATCTTAGTAATGGGCAATTCCTCTCCCTCATTTCAATAATTGATTTGTTTTTTACAATCTCATTTTGCCATTAAAAATCTCAAAACTGTTGCTTATTTTCTAGGGATTAAGACATTATGGAAGGATAGGGAATTATTTTTGTCCCAACGAAAGTATGCTCGTGATCTTCTAAAACAGGCCCAGATGGAAGGCTGTAAATCTAGTGCTATGCCTGCTTATACTTCGACTAAACTGAGTCTCGTGGATGGTGAATGATGTGGTCATTTTATTTTTATAAAATCTAGACTTTTTAACTTATAATTTTATGAATTTGTAGGATTTAATGTAATATTGCTTGTAAATTTCATTTTCTATGAACAGGTTGCATTTAGTAGGAATAAGCTGTGAATAGCTGATTTTGGAAGGAAATTTGGAGCTAAATGGACTTTGGAGCTAGGAGCTTGCTTTGGAGTGCAATTGGACCTAATCTTAGTCCGTTTTGTAGTTGAGAAGATATTTTATGGTCTTTTTGTATTATTTAAATACTTTTGGGCAGTTTTATAACTGTGTCTACTATACTATTTGTCTTTTAGCACATTTGTGCAGAATATTCTCTAGGGCTACCTTTTTGTTTTTGGAGGGTATAAAACCCTCTCTTTTTTTGAGTAGCAGGAGGAGTTTTGGAGGTGATGTTTTAAGGGGTCTTTTTAAAACCCTATTTTCTCTGGTTTTGAGTGATTCATCACTCTCTTTATATATATAATTACTAGATTATTCATTTTATGAATTTTATGGGTTGTTTAGAAAAAGCTGTTCAGAATTTCATGATGTTTTTGTGTGACTTGTCAATTCACACAGGATGGACATGTTAGGCTTTCCTTTTAGGTAACTACTTCTCCTCCAAAAATGGTTTTTTCTTATGCATATGGGCTATTAAAATTTTGTGCTTATTTAATGAGTTTTGGCCAAACTGTATAAATGCTTATTTTATGACTTTGAGAAAAGCAGAAATGAGTAGATTTAATTCTTAACACGTTGAATGCATGTGATAGAGATATTCATGTTGAAAGGTATTTTATTATGCAAAAATAGTGTTTGATAAAAGGTCTCATAGGGTTAAATGCATTTTTACTTGCTAAGATTACATAAAGATATGATATAGAGATAGAACGAAGTTATTTTGTATGAGATTTGCCTAAACCCGAAATGTTTCTAAAAACCATTTTTGGAAAGAAAGTTGTCTGATTCATTGCTAGAAACTGTTTGCCTATCCTGTGTTCTTTTCATTCTGAGTTTTCTAAAACTGTTTAGCTAATTGTTCTGAGTCAAAATTATATTTATTTAGTTATTTTAATTAAGTTTATGTTTTGTTTTAATGTAGATCCAGCTTATTAAACATCAAATCTACAAATATTGAAAGAAACTTGATATTAGACCCTGGAGTTAACATAACTGTGTGCTTTTGCTCCATCAATCCTTGTGGGACGATCTTGATATATTTGTCACTTTATTACTTAGTTGGTAGTACACTTGCTAGTATGATAAACCCATAACAAGATTTTAGCATGGAGCAATGCTAAAAGTGGTTAAGAAATCTTGGAGAAATCCTTGATAAATCTTCTATAGAAACCAACATGTCTAAGGAAACTTATCACTTCCTTAACTAAAGTTGGAGTGGATAATTTCTCAATCACCTTAACTTTAGCATGGTCTACCTCCATTCCCTTGGCTAACATTTTAAGCCCTAGCACAATACCTTCAGTTACCATAAAATAGCATTTCTCCCAATTAAGAACCAAACTTGTTTCCTTGCAACAAATGAGCACAGCTTTTAAGTTGTTCAAACAGCTTTTAAACAACTTTCCATATACTGAAAAATCATCCATGAAGATCTCCACACATTTCTCGATCATGTTATTAAAGATTGACATCATACACCACTGAAATGTTGCTAGAGCGTTGCGCAGTCCAAAAGGCATCCTTCTATAGGCAAATGTGCCACAAGGAAAAGTACATATCGTCTTCTCTTGATCTAATGGGTTAATGAGTATTTGGTTGTACCCCGAATAATCACCTAAGAAATAATAGAATGAAAATCCGACCAGCTTGTCCAACATTTGATTAATAAATGGCAGCGGGAAGTGATCCTTCCTTGTGGCATCATTAAGGTTCCTATAATCGATACACACACACACACACCATCCTATAACTGTTCGAGTGGAAATCAACTCTTTTTGTTCATTCTTCACAATTGCCATTCCTCCCTTCTTACACACAACTTGGATAGGGCTGGTCCATATGCTATCTGAAATAAGGTAAATGATACCCATATCAAGCAACTTGATAACCTCAGCCTTAACCACTTCTTTTATTTAAGGGTTCAACCTTCTTTGTGGTTGAACATTTGGTTTATAATGTTCCTCCATGAAAATTTGATGCTCACACAGCCCTGGATTAATTCCCTTGATGTCTGATATTTTCCAAGCTAGTGCTTCCTTATTTCTCCTCAACATTGTTAAAAGTTGCTCTTTTTGGTCATGGGTGAGTTTGGAAGAAACAATGACTAGAAGATTGTTTGGTAGGTCTAAGTAGGCATATTCTAAGTGTGAAGGAAATGGTTTCAGGTCGAGTTTGGGTGGCTTAATGATAGAAGGTTTCATAGGAGGTTTTAGTAAACTGTTCAGAGGCTCAAATTGACCTGTTTATGCCCAGAAATCACTGCATATGTTGACTGCTCCTCTATCACTTCCTCCTTAAGTTGTGCCTTTTCCATCACCATTTCATTTTACTTTTCTTCTTATATTTCTGAGGTGATTTCATTATAAAATTCATGAAAAGTGAATCAAGGAAATTCAGTAAAAGCATGAAGAAAATAACAAGTATCATCACTACGAGGAGGATTTTTCATGATCTCATGCTTTTTTAAAAACAATTTGTTCATCATTTACTTTTAAAATAAGTTTCCCACTATGCACATCAATGAGAGCTGTACCCGTGGCCAAAAATGGTCTCCCTAAAATGATAGGTGCATTGATATCCTCATCCATATCCATTACCATGAAATCAATGGGTAATATAAATTTGTCTACTTTTACTAGAACGTCCTCCATAATCCCTCTAGGGTATCTTACGGATCTATCCGCTAGTTGAATCGATACCCTAGTAGGTTGTGGATCACCCAACCCAAGCTATTTGTATATAGAATATGGCATTACATTAATGCTAGCCCCCTAAATCACACAAAACATTATCAATATCCAAATTGCCAATAGAACAAGGTATGGAGAAACTCCCTGGATCCTTAAGCTTTTGGGGAACTGGCTTTTTTCTTTGTAAAATAGAGGAACAATCTCTATTACGTTGAACCATCGCCAAACTCTCCAATTTCTTCTTGTTAGATAGCATCTCCTTGAGAAATTTTGCATATAGAGGCATTTGAGCAAGTGCTTCTGCAAAAAGAATGTTGATATGGAATTTCTTGAAAACCTCTAAAAATTTCCCAAACTATTTGTCAGTGTTTTATTGTTTTAATCTTCCAGGATAAGGTATTGGAGGCTGGTACACTAGAATAGGCTGATTAGCTTGTACAATGTCCGAATCATCCTTTTGAACAACTTCTGGCTTAGCCTGAATAGGTTCTGATTCCTTTTCTTTAGCCTTAACATCTATTGTAGCCTATTTTCTCATGGGTTTTTGAACTTTAGAAAGCTCTTTTCCACTCCTTAATGTGATAGCTTGCACTTCCTCCTTAGGATTAGTCTCAGTTTTGCTTGGTAAAGCCCCTTTATTCATTGGTGCCACCATATTTGAAAGTTGATGCATTTAAGTCTCCAAATTCTTGATGGAATTCTGAGTTTGGTGCATGAATTGAGTGAGCAAATCTTCCATGGCTGGCTTTTTATCTTCCCTTCTTTGAATAGGTTGTTCAAAATTCTGAACAGGATGTGTAAAATTCTGAACATGTTGTGGCTATTGTTGTTAGAAGGTATGGTGTGCTAGCCTTGCTTGTTGTTGTGACCAAAAGAAGTTTGGGTGGTTTCTCCATCCAGGATTGAAGGTGTTGGAAAAAGGATTCCCCTGTTGCCTTTGATGATTTCCATTGAAGTCACATTGCTCTTGAGAAAAATTTCCTTGACAATCAATGTTCCTATGAGCTCCTCCACAAAATGAACAACTTAATGGCAAACTATGCATGGCAGAGACATTATTGTTTCCCATCATTTTGATTTGTTGTGTCAATTCAGCAACCTGTGCAAAAAGTTGAGACACAACTTCATTTGCCTATACTTTCTTCATCTTTAGAATGCCATTTGTAACTTTGTGCTACCAATTTCTCGATGAGTTCATACATAGCATCAGCTCCCATAGTATCCAATTCTCTATTTGCCATAGTGTCCATTTGAATCTTGACTGTGTTGTCAACCCATTATAGAAGGTTTGAACTTGCATCCATCTTGGAATTCCATGGTTGGGAACCTTCCTTAAAAGCTCTTTGAACCGCTCCCATTCTTTAGAGAGTGACTCATCTTGCCATTGACGAAATTGGGAAACTTCATTTCTTAATTGATCAATTTTTATGGAGTAAAGTAATTGGTCAAGAATGCTAGCTCTATTTTGATCCCATGATGTGATTGAACTCGGTTGCAAGTTCTTAAACCAAGTCTTTGCCTTATCCCTTAAGGAGAAGGGAAATAGCTTTAATCTAATCACCTCATCAGAAACTCCTCTCTTAGTCCTAAATGTATTGCACATATTCATAAAATCTTGAGTATGGCAATTAGGATCCTCATTTGGTAAAACACTATATTGGACCGCGGCTTGCAACATTTGAATCATTGAAGTTATGATCTCAAAGATATTGTTGCCCTCATCTAGAATGACAATGCATGATGAAGGACCTCCATTTGCAGGTCTTGCACATGGCTCCATCTATGGCCTAGCTTGGCCGTCCTTGTTCATTTCTTCAAGCTGGTCGGGGCTCGTCCTGAATTTCAACAAACTGTTCAGGATGTTCAGCAACTTCAGCAACTTGTGTTAAAACTCGAGCGGCTGCCTTGGCTAATGTTTATGCTTTTTGTCTTTGTCTAACATATCTAGCTACTCCACTTCTCCTACGACAAGTTCTCTCCACCTCTAGATCAATTTACAACGGAGGTGGGCCTGCTCTACACATAAACTAAGAACAAACAACCAAAACACTATCTGCACAACTAGCAAACAGATTAAACCCTTAAAGAATAACAAAAACTATATCAATCATCCACACATCAATCCCCAACAACGGCGGCAAAAACTTGTTAATGGTTTATCATACTAGCAAGTGTACTAGCAACTAAGTAATAAAGTGATATAAAATATCAAGATCATCCCACAAGGATTGATGGAGCAAAAGTGAACCTCTTTTGGATGCTACTTCATATCATTGTATTGTTGGAGGGTTGCAATACCTCACAATTACTCGTCCGGACATTGCTTATGTTTTCAATAAAGTTTCTCAATATATGCATAATCCCACATCAACATATTGGCAAGCCGTCAAACACATTTTGTGTTACTTGCACTCTACAATTGATTATGGTCTTACTCTTTGCAAATCTAGTAGTTTCCAACTTTAAGGATATAGTGATGCTCAGTGGGGTGGCGACCAAGATGATAGACGATCTACTATTGGTTTTGTAGCTTTTCTCAGTTCCAAAACAAAAGACTGTTTCTTGTTCATCTACTGAAGCTGAATACCTAGCATTAGCAACCACGGCTTCTAAAATGACTTGGCTTGAGATACTTCTAACTGAAATTGAATTTCCAATTTGTGTTCCACTAACCACTGTATGAATTCATCATTTACACTACTTTTGTAGATAAACAAAACTTGAACAGGCACTAAAACTTGTTGAACTTGTAAGCGCACGTCATGGAAAACACAGCAAAATTATAGCTTATGGGCTCTATTTATAATAAAGATGATTCTAATACTCATAAAGCTCTATTATCTCATATAGCTTATAATTGAGTCTATAAAATTAACTAACATGTTTGTTGTGCCAACATATATGATTTTTGCATCAAATGTCAACCTTTTGCATGATGGACTTGCTACTCTTAACTCTTTAAAACACAAGAAAGACCAACTAATGCTAATGTATGATATTTCATCCACAACGATAAAGTTGTAAGAAAAATATTATTCAAATTGCAAATTTAAAGGAAGATAAAATGGGTAATGCCTTTTTGGCCGACTAATTTTTCCTATAGGTAAAGGCTTAATGTTTATGGTAATAATTTATTGTTGGTTCAATGTGTACAATTAAAAAATAGGAAATAAGAAAAACGACTTGCGGTGAATAAATGCCCTTACCCTGCGCCTGCGTCTAGGGTTTATTCGAGCTTACCCAGTTTTAGGGTTTCTAATTAACTTTTTGACTCTTCTCACACGGCAATGGACTCCTCACCTGTCAACGACTTGGTTACCGATTGTCTTAACCTTTCTTTGGCTGAGGAGGACGAAACTCAGGTGGTGGTGCCAGAGGTTGAGGAATCAAGAAATTACGATCTGCGTTGGAGCTATGTCGGCAGATTTGTTATGAATAGGGAAATCAACATCGAAGGTATGAAAGTCACCATGTCAAAATTATGGAAGCCAGGGAGTGGGATGTCAATTGTGGTGTTGGAGGAAGGGAGATTTTTAATCCAGTTTAATCATATTTTCGACGTCAATACTGTACTGAATGGCGGACCTTGGTCCTTTGACAATAAACTATTATTGCTTAGAAGGGTATCGACTATGGAGGAGCTGAATACTATGGAATTGAATAAAGTTGCATTTTGGGTACAATTGCATCACTTACCCGTAGGCTTTCGGACTGAACGAGTGGTGCGATTGGGAGGCCAACACATAGGTTCGGTTTTGTGTATGGATCCAAGGGATTATATGGACTATTACCTAGGATATCTTCGGGTTCAGGTCTCCTTGGATGTTCGAGTTCCATTAAAGAGGTGTATGAAGATGGGCAAGTCGAACTCTGTTTGGTTTTGGGTTAACTTTAAATATGAACGGTTTCTGCACTTCTGTTTCTACTGTGGTATGATCGGCCATAATGAGAGAGATTGTGCTGCTTTTAGATCTTTCAATAACCCAGACCTCCCAAAGAGTTATGGTCCTTTTCTAAGGGCTATTCCGCGATGACTACATGCAAACAGATCTTCGTGGCTTAATGATTCACCAAAATTATGCCCTAAGGATGGGAGCGAAGCCAGTAACTCATCTTGTTTTATCAACCTACTGCAAGCTCAGGAACAAATGGCCAGACAATTAAACACAGAACAGGATGTTAGTGTGCTTATGGATCCTAAATGGAAGACGGTGGCACAGGTGGAGTGAGAGAAGGAATTGGAAAGGAAGACAGGACATTCTCCAATGGAAGTTTTGTTACCAGAAATTAAGATATTGGTGGGACCTATTGACCAGGCCTGCTGGAAGCCATGAATTGCTTAAGCTGGAACTGCCAAGCCTAGATAACCTCGTGACAGTTCATAAGCTCAAGGAGCTTATTTATACCCATAACCTTCCATTATATTTTTAATGGAATCAATGATTTGTAAGAATGCGGTGGCGGTTGTGCAAGGCCAGATTGGTTTTCCGAATTGTTTTGTTGTTGATAGTATTAATGGGGAAGGGGGTTTTGTATTATTGTGGACAGCTGATGTTCAGGTGGATATACATAAGTTTGGACGTAATTTTATTGATGCCGTAGTTTCTCTAGTTAATTCGGACCATTGGCGTCTGACTGGTTTTTACGGTTCCCCCAAAGTACTCACAGACAACTATCGTAGCCCTGTATGAAAGATCTGTATAGAATTTATCAACTTCCTTGGTGCATATTGGGTGATTTTAATGATATGCTGTATAATAATGAGAAGAGAGGAGGGGCAAGGCACTCTAGTAGATTTCTAAATGGTTTCCATGCTACCTTGGAATACTGTGGTCTAAGGAAAGTTTTCATGTCGGGGGTACCCTTTCACATGGTTTAGAAGAAGGCGAGGACAGGATTTGATAGAGGAGAAGCTAGATAGGGTGTTAGCAATGCAGGCCTGGCATGACCGATTCCCTCAAGCTTTTGGAATTGAAGCCGTATACAAGGGGTGGGAGCGTCAGTTTTCCATTATGAAAATGGGTGGGGATCTGAACAAGATTGCCATAATTTAGTGGCTAGCAGATGGCATCAGTTGGGCCAAAGTTCATGTACAGCCAAATTACAGCAATGTGCTGCAGATTTACAGATTTGGGGACAGAAATTCAAGCTGCAATTTTCGGGTAAAACACGTTAGCTAAAGAACCAAATTGAATGTTACCGTAGACAGGGGGATATGGACACAGCAATGAGGTGAGTGCGGAGCTAGAGCAGGCTCGGTTAACTCAGGAGATGTACTGGAAACAATGGGCTAAACAGCGATGACTATGCGAGGGGGACCAAAACTCTCATTTTTTCCATTCCTCGGCTTCCGATCATCATCATCAAAATGATTTCTCTAGACTTCACAATGATCAGGGTGAGTGGTGTTATTGGAATGATGGGCTTGATCAAATTGTTCAGACTCATTTTCAGAATTTGTTCACTTCGAAAGGTTGCGAAGGTTTTCATATGGTGAACTGGATTGAGTCCAGACTTTCCGACGAGCAATCCAGGCTGTTGGAAGTGTCGTTTACTAGGGAGGAAGTTAAATTGGCAGTGTTCTCTATGCATCCCGATAAGGCTCTGGGACCAGATGGTTTGACTCCAGGTTTTTATCAGTAACACTGGACAATTATTGGTGATGATATTACTCAATTTTGTTACAATGTCTACAAAGTGGTCAGATTCCAGAACACTTGAACATGACACACATTATCCTCTTACCGAAGAAGAAAGTTCCTGAGATGGTTTCCGACCTTCGGCCTATAGCCCTCTGCAATGGAATCTTTAAAGTGCTGACAAACGTGATTGCTAACAGGCTAAAATCGGTGTTGGATTCGGTTGTATCTGAGATGCAAAGCGCTTTTGTTCCGAAATGCTCAATTACGAACAATATTATGATCACTTACGAATTGGGCCATGCACTGAAGCTAGGGAAAGGGGGTCGGGTTGGATATGCAGCCCTTAAAGTAGACATGTCAAAAGCTTACGACAGAATTGAGTGGCCTTTTTCGGGAGGTGTTGTATCGGATGGGTTTCCCGGAACACTTTATTAATCTAATTATGCAATGTGTGACGATAGTTGAATACCATATACACAAAATAGGAATGCGACCTTTCAACCTTTCAGTCCCTCTAGAGGTCTACGGTAGGGCGATCCGTTATCGCCATATCTATTTATTTTGTGTGCAGAAGGGTTAACAGCTCTGTTTCGGAAAGTAGAAAGAGATTGCACCATTCATGGCTATGTAGCGTGCAGGGAAGCCCCGGCCATATCACACCTCCTATTCGCTGACGACGGGTTCTTCTTCGTTGCGGCGGAGTTACGGGAATGTGAGGAGATTAAGAGAATTTTTCTTTTGTATGAGAAAGCTTCGGGGCAAAAAATTAATTACCTGAAATCCAAGATCATGTTCAGTAAATTTGTTCCCATTGAGCATTGAGAAGCTATTGAGCATAGCCTCAGGGTAACCGTAGTCGACCAATATGAGAAGTAACTTGGATTATCGTCGGCGGTGGGACGAAATAGGGGAGCTGCCTTCAGATATATGGTTGATCAGCTTAAGCAGAAACTTAGAGGTTGGGGTGTAAAAAAGTTGTCGCAAAGTGGGAAAGAAATTCTTATTAAAGCCGTAGCGCAGTCGCTACCATCTTATATTATGCAAGTGTTTGCCTTACCTAGACATATTTGCAATGAAATGGAAAAGATGCTGAACAGATACTGGTGGGGTAGAGGAATCAAATGGAAAAATTGGGATGCCCTTTGTGTTAGGCTTGCTTAGGGGGTCTAAACTTTAGGAGGTTCCATAAATTTAACATGGCTTTCCTCGGCAAGCAAGCTTGGAAATTTATCACCCAACCATCTGCACTGGTCTCTCGACTTTATAGAGCTAAATATTTTCCAAATGTACATTTTTGCGAGGCTACCACAAGCTGCAATCCGAGTTTTATTTGGTCTAGTATTCGGTCCCCCTAAGCTTTTATCAAAGCAGGTTTGTTTCACAGGATTAGCAACGGGCGTGGTACTAAAGTTTGGGGGGATAGATGGATTCATTCAGAGACGGGCTATCCAAGTTCAAGTTCGATGATTTCGGGGCCGGAGGACTGTACTGTGGACCGTCTCCGATCAGTTTCGGGTAGCTGGGATGTTGATCTTTTGCATGATTTATTCACTCAGGAGGATTGCCTGCTTATTATGGCTATACCTCTTTCTTTTTGTGAGCTTGAAGATAGGATTTGTTGGCGGTGGGACAAAAAAGGCATGTACAGTGTCATATCGGCTTACTATAAGTTAGCTGAATCTGGTTCTGTTCCAGATGAGGTAATTTGTTTGGCACCTTGGATGAAATTATGGAAACTCAACTGTCCACAGAAGGTCAAAGTATTCTTGTGGCATGCCATCTGGAATTGCTTACCAACAACTCAGAATCTCCACTTTCGTCATGTGGAGATAGCCAACAGATGCCCAGTCTATAAGGAATTGACGGAATCAGAGTTGCATGCTTTGGTTACCTGTCGTGTTGCTCGGCAGGTGTGGGAAGAATCCTCGATTGCAGCAGAGATTAGGCGAGTGTAGGCGAATGATTTTTGGCTATGGTGGTAGAAGCTTGTAACCAGGTACAGCAGTGAAGTGGCGGGCGTTGCTGTCGGTATTTTATGGTATGTGTGGTTTTGGCGAAATGAAGTTGTGTAGGCTGAGAAGTCATTGCATCCACAAAAGATGGCGCGGTATGCCCAATCCATAATCCGTGACTAGCGTACAACACAGGAGCAGCATGCACCAGTCCGGCCACTGGCGTCCTATGCGACCCATTGGCAGCCCCCTGTACTCGGCCTGAAGCTCAATTTCGATGCGGCAATTGATGGTGACACAGAGAGGGTTGGTCTGGGATGTATACTTCAGGATAGACATGGTAACTTTGTCGCTTCTCGGATTAACTCTCTGCAATTTTTGCTGGATCCTGCTCTTGCGGAGGCAATTTCCTGTCGAGAGGCACTCAGTTGGATAAAGGAAAGAGGCATAGAATGTGTAGAAGTGGAAGGGGATGCTCAAACTCTTATTCTAGCTCTGAATGCCAAAGGTGTGGTTGATTACTCTAGTTTGGGGTTGATTATCGACGATTGCTTGGATATGGTAAGCTCTATACCTCTTTGCTCTTTCCATTTTGTGAAGAGGGAAGCCAATAAAATATCTCATCACTTAGCTCGTCTTGGTTTATCATCTAATGCTTGTGTAATTTCAGACTCTATCCCTTCCTCTCTTGTATGCCTATTGGCTAATGATATCAATTATTAATGCAAAGTTCTTCATTCCAAAAAAAAAAAAAAAAAGGAAGTTTAATCAAAAAAAAAAAAAAAAAAAATCTTATTGCGATGGTAAATACCCATATAAATAGAAAAAATTTCTTATAATTGTGATGCTTTAGAATTACATTCATATATCGTTCCCAAAGATCCAAAAATTCGATTGCCTTGTGGCCAGCATCATTCATTAGGCTTATCCATCTTGCCTATTCCTCAGTTTTGTTCTTACCAATCAAAATGAAATTAACAATTCCTTTTAAAAATATGTATTTAATAAAGAATACTATTAAAGTTGACTCCCCTTTTCCAAAATCTGGTGCAGAGTTAGTCTTCTTCTGAAATCTCTCTCTCTCTCTCTCTCTCTATATATATATATATAAGAAAAGACTAAAACTGTAAACGTTGTCTCCAGAAATCTGCTCAACTTGATTCTTCCAAGCTTTATCATAAATCCTATCTTTCCGAGCTTTAATCTGCTACCTGTTGATCAATCCAAATCTTGTTTTTCCATCCCAGTTTAATAGAGGTCAGTTTTTTCATATGATTTTATATTTTGGGCACAAGCATATTTTTTTTCTGTCAAATCTCGTAATTCTTGTAGTTTGGGAATTTTCATATATAGCGAATTTTTAGTAAGCTCATTAAATGAATTTTAATCCTATAGAATGCTTTAGTTTCTTTTCGTAAAAGAATTTATTTCGTCATAGTAAATGATATTTCTTTTTTCATAATTTTGAAATAATAGAGTTACTGATACAATGAACTCACACTGAGAGTGGAGAAGTTTTTCATGAGATAATTTTATATAGAAGTTTCTTACTAACCAATTCGTGTTCGAAGTTACTTCTATTACATCATGTATTCGTTGTCCAAACAACTGAAATTTAATTTAAAAAATGAAATTGTCAAAATTTGAATTTCAGATCTCTCATCCAAGGAAAGCTCATCAAGCTTTGCTGTTATCATGTCAAATCCTGATATTGAAGAAGGCAACGAAAGCCAGACAAACAATAGGAGTGACACTCGTCAATGGAACAACTTCACTGGTAATTACAATTACCCAACTTGTTAATACTTTTCTTTAGAGAAAATTATATATATATATATATATATATTACTCCATTCGGTCAACAAAAGATACACTACAATACAAGAAACAGGGGTCTCTAGAGGCGGTTTATTTACCCACCAAAGGTTGTTTAAACCGCCTCTAAAGTTAATAGGGACATTTTGGGCAAGAGAGAGAACATTAATGTGGAAAATAGAGTTTTGAAAAGAATTTAAGAAGGGTAAATTAGTCTTGATAAAAAAAAAAGGGTAAATTAGGCATGCACATAATCTATTTAATTTATTTTCTTGACAATTTACCTTAAATGTCAAACATATTAGTAATATCATGAATACATACTTTGAGTATTTAAGTGGCATAGCCCTTACACTTAATGTAATTAATTTGATTGGGTTAATATCCAATGGTGAAATTCCAGAATTCAAATTTCAAGAAGTTCGATTCACTATATATGGCAATAAATGGGGAGATGGTTTTAGTTTAGGTTAAAGAATTTCATATTCTCTGATGAAAATTGTGATAAGTGAGGCGAATTTAGATTTCTGGTGAATAGTACCCAATAGTGATGTATTAGTGTATGACGAACATTAATGCTACATACAAATTCATTGACATTGCAAAAATCGACTAGATTGAACTAGATTTTTATAAATAAATTTGTAAAGGAGAAAGTAATTTATTGAATATTGTAAAGCATAGTCTAGCTAGAGCAGAATGAAAGTGTAACTATAATAATATTAAATACAATTAAAGTTGTTCAGAGCATTCAGAAATTAAAGTATATATTATTGGCAAATGAAATATTGGATGATTAGATGCTGTAATGATCTTATAGATTAATAGCAAGTTGAAGCCGAATAAATAGATTATTTATTAGATAAATAATTTAATATGGTCTTATTAGAATATTGATTAATAAATATACAATCTATGTGAAAGTTCAATGATATAACTGAAATGAACTAAATATAGAAATATAATTTGAGGATAATATGGTGAATATATAGATTTAAATTTAGTAAGGGCTAGGAATTGGGACATTACATATATAGTCCTTGGATTGCATTTATGAATTAAGTTTGACATTTTATTAGAGCATGGATTCCACGTTAAGAATAAATGAGATTAATCAACCAATTGGTTTTCGCGGTACACATATGTGGTTAATAAGGCCGAATGTTTGTTTTGTCACATAATTAAAGTTAGCCATGTGAATTTGTGTTGGTAATTTTGTTCTAAACTCAACAGATAAGAATGAATTGAAACTGTACAAAGCAGCGCTGAGTAATGACTGGGAAAAAGCAAAAAGATTATACAGGAAGGCAAGAATGGAATATGGAGTTAGAATCACATCAAGAGGGGAGACGGCTCTTCACATCGCAGCTTTAGCAGGCCATGTCGATTTTGTTGAAAATTTGGTGAAGGAAATGAAAGACACAGATATAAAAATCGAAATGAAATCACAGGGAAGAGGAAATACAGCCTTTCATTGTGCAGCTATATCAGGAAATGTGAAAATTGCCAAAGCTATAATGAAAGATGATCTTGCAATGGCTATGGCTACAGGAATCAATAATCGTTTGCCAATCCAAATGGCAGCTTCAAAGGGGAATAAGGAAATGGTTAGGTACCTTTATGGAAAAACAAGCAAAACTCTTCTTGATCCTACTTTCGCAGAGAATTGCATAGATTTGCTTATCACTCTCATTCACTCTAATATATATGGTAAACTAAAACCTTTCCTTATCTTACTATACATATTTCATCAACAAATTTCAATAATTAAAGGGATGACCCTGTGGCTACTTGGGGATTTGACACCAAAACAACAAATTATGCTGTCAGAAAAGCTAATATATATGTCAGATTAGGATCATATATGATCTTCTCCAAATTCTTGCAACATGAAAGAATATATCCTGATAAATCTGTACTGACTTCAAAATTTGCATGTATCATTTTATTTCTAGATGTGGCATTAGAATTAGCAAAAGATCTCACAACAGAACGGAGAAAAACTGAGAAAATTGAAGAGAAAGCACTAAAAGCAGTGGCACAAAAACTTCCAAGTTGTCCTGGATTTTTCGGCGGACTCATCTGTCCTCGTTTGTTCTCTATCCTTGAGGATTTGTTAATCTATTAATTTTCTTTTTTAAATATATTTTTTTTCTTGTCGAACATAAGGTATTATCAAATCTTACTCATCATATTAAGCTTAATTTGCACGTAAATGATTTTGATGTATAATTGAATCTCAGTTTTCAGTAAGGACGCGAAGGATAAAAGACTTCAGTACAAAAGTGCAATTGAGCTAGTCCAAGTGCTGTGGGATTCAGTAACAGCAGATAAAGAAAGAGTTTCTGCTCTGATTGACTCTCGGGATGAGAACCTAGTATTAGAAGCAGCAAAACAAGGGAATTTTGAGTTCCTATCCATATTGATTGCCTCATATCCTCATGTCCTGTTTACTTATGATCACAATAGCTATACCATTTTCCACCATGCTATTTTGAACCGTCATGTCGATATCTTCAAACTCATAAATATATGTTCAGTCAAAACCATTGTTACTTCCTTCAAAGACAAAAAAGGAAATAATATGTTGCATCTCGCTGGAAAGTTACCGCCACCAAATAGACTCAAGAATGTACCTGGAGCTGCTCTCCAACTCCAACTAGAGCTATTATGGTTTGAGGTGATACTTCATAATTTATAATTTATAGTTACTACAACAAATATTACATCTGATACCAAAAGAAAATAAAAATTGCATTCTATCATACCTTTTGGTATCAATTAAAAATGTTGTTTCATCATGCTGCTATGAGGTTGTCAGTCTACATGCTATATTAGTTTTTTTAGCAGCAAAATTTGTGTTACTGAAAAATCTAACTTTTCATGTTAATTCTGTAACCAAACTTTTAGGAAGTAAAGAAGGTATTGGAGCCACATGAGGTGACACAAAAAAATAGTTCGATTAATGAGGTGATTATTCTTACTTTCCACATTATTTATCCATGTATACGTATCTTATCTAATGACTGTAACAATGAAATTTTAGAAAATGGAGGAGATGTTGGATCAAAATAAGGAATTCAATTAGGGGTGTTAGTCAACGCGCATGACATATTTGTTAAGAATTGTTGATTGAGAAAATAATACTTTTTCCTATTGAAGATTGAGAAGGATTACATGAGTATATATAGAGATACAAAGTAGAATAACTACTAAATAGGAGAGAATCCTAGTCTGAGATAATTACAATAATTACAATAAAATAAAATACATTTATTTCCTTAACACCCCCCGTCAAGCCGATGGGTATCCTCAACGCGAAGACGAGTGCGAAGATGGAGAAACTGAGAGGTACCAAGAGGCTTGGTGATGCAGCGGAATAAACAATCGAGTTCCGTTGATCGCGCACGATGCCGGAAACGATTCTTCTAACCCTAGAATTTACCGAAAATTCAAAGAGATAGGAAAAAAGGGAATAAAATTCGTATTCATCAAAACTGCCAAATTCCTGTCTTACAAGCCTTTAAATAATGTCTAAGACCTAGGGTTAAAATTTCGGAAATAACAGAATAATGGAAACACTTTTACAAATTTGCAATTAGGTCCCTAAAAATATAAAAACGCAAAATTGAAGGACTAAACAGCATTATTTCACCAAAATCCGGTGGTGCCCACCACAAATGTCGTGGGTCCTGTTCACCGGCCCAATTCCCTTAAAAATCCACTAATTTTGGGTCCAAATCAGACACTTGCAAAATTTCACCGCTTCGTTATTTTTTTCCGTTTTCGACTTTCTCCAAATAGGTTAGCGCCAATTCCTCTACGCCATCATTCTCCCCGGGTTGGACAGAATTCGCCCTCGAATTTTCATCCTCAGAAGAATCACTGACATACGGCAGAAGGTGCTTCACATTGAAAACATCATGTGTACGAATCGAACTCGGCAACTTCAAGCGGTAGGCATTGGAATTAATTTTTGCAATGATCTCAACAGGCCCAATCTTCCGAGCGGACAGCTTGTTATAGTCGCCAACAGAAAAGCGATCCTTGGTCAGCACAGCCCAAACAAAGTCGCCCACTTCAAACTCCACATGTCGCCTTTTTTTGTCTGCAGCCTTCTTATACTGGGCAGCCGAGGCCCGCAAATTGTTGCGCACTGCTTCATGGACTTCCTGCAAACTACCAACAAAATCCTCCGCCTTGCCATGGAGCTTATTCTGAGAAGGCAAAGGCAACAAGTCCAGTGGCCCTTTAGGAATGACCGAGTAGACTATGGCAAAGGGACTGAACCCCGTGCTCCGGTTCACTGCATGATTGTGAGCAAACTCCGCTAGACACAGCTTCAAATCCCAACTCTTCACATGTTCACCAACCAAGCAGCGTAACAGATTGCCTAGGGAACGGTTCACCACTTCCGTTTGCCCATCCGTTTGAGGATGATATGCACTGCTAAAGTTCAGCTGTGTGTTCACCATCTTCCACAAACTCCGCCAAAAGTGACTCAGAAACCGCGTATCCTGATCCGAAATAATGGACTCGGGCAGCCCATGCAACTTATACACCTCTCGAAAGAACAACTGCGCCACTCTAACTACATCCGTAGTCTTTTTACACGGAATAAAATGCACCATCTTCGAGAACCTGTCCACCACCACAAAAATGGAGTCGTTACCACGCTGAGTACGCGGCAAGCCCAATACAAAATCCATACTGATATCCACCCATGGCTGTGACGGTATTGGTAATGGCATATATAATCCGGCATTTGTGGCTGTGCCCTTCGAAATCTGACAAACCCGGCAACGCTGCACAAATTTCTCCACTTCTTTGCGCATGGAAGGCCAAAAATAGTTAGACTGCACCAACTGCAATGTTCTGTCCCGACCGACATGACCTTCATTATGCATCTCCTGGATAATCTGGAGCCTCAAGCTGCAATCAGGAATACACAACCTGTTGCTTTTGAACAGAAACCCATTCTGCAGATGGAAATCTGTCCGTTCTCCTGCTTCAACTTTGTTTAAGACAGCAGCAAAGTACGGGTCAGACTCAAACAATTCAGAAAAATTTTCAAACCCCGGTACCTGGACTGTCATGCGAGCCAGCAAAGTCTTCCTCCTGCTCAACGCATCAGCCACCTTATTTGCCACCCCCGACTTGTGCTTGACTACAAATGTGAACTGCTGCAAATAGGCAACCCAACTAGCATGTCTTGCGGAGACTTTATCCTGACTGTGCAGATGTTTGAGCGCCTCATGATCAGTGTACAAGACGAATTCCCGCTGAAACAGATAATGCCTCCAATGTTTTACAGCCTGCACGACTGCATAGAACTCTACATCATAAGTGCTGTAATTCAGTTTGGCTCCGAACAGCTTTTCACTGAAATATGCTATTGGTTTTCCGCCTTGACTTAGCACTGCTCCAATCCCCAATTTCGAAGCATCAGAATGCAGCTCAAATGGTTGTTGGAAATCCGGCAAAACCAGTATAGGGGCGGTAGTCAGTCGATGCTTAATCAATTCAAATGCTTCCTCAGCTGCCTCCGTCCATTCGAACTTCCCTGCCTGCTTCATACAGTCTGTGATAGGTGCCATGATCGTGCTAAAATGGGGAATGAAACGCCTATAAAAAGATGCCAACCCATGGAAGCTACAAACTTCAGTGATTGTACTGGGTCTAGGCCACTGCTGAACAGCCCGCACTTTCGCCTCATCAACCTGCAATCCCATGTCCGATACCACATATCCCAGAAACAGCACACTACTAGACAGGAAAATACACTTTTTCGCAGCAGCAAACAAACGCTCTTTTCTCAACACCTCAAGCACAGCCCTCAAATGGCCCAAATGCTCAGTCTCATTAGCACTATAAATTAATATATCATCAAAATATACCACAACGAACTTACCGATGAAAGGCCTCAACACTTGGTTCATGACTCTCATAAAGGTGCTAGGAGCATTTGAAAGCCCAAAGGGCATAACTAACCATTCATAAAGCCCTTCTCTCGTCTTGAACGCAGTTTTCCACTCATCTCCCGGACGAATCCGTATGTGGTAGTAACCACTCTTCAAATCTAGCTTGCTGAACACAGTGGCACCACTTAATTGGTCAAGTAAATCATCCAGCCTAGGGATAGGAAATCGATACCTGACTGTAATTTTGTTGATGGCACGGCTGTCAACACACATTCGCCACGTTCCATCTTTTTTTGGAATCAGTAATGCAGGTACAGCACAGGGACTGAGACTCTCCCGAATATAACCCTTGGCCACTAACTCCTCAACCTGCCTCCTTAACTCTTCATGTTCAACCGGACTCATTCGGTAATGGGGTCGATTCGGAAGAACTGCTCCAGGCTCCAAGTCAATCTGATGTTGAATATCTCGCAAAGGTGGCAACCCATCAGGTAAGTCTTCGGGAAACAGATCTGCAAACTCTTGCAACAGGGGCTGTACCGCCTCAGGAACCTGATGTTCCTCTGCCATTGTTTTTCCCACCAAGGCAAAGACAACATCCGAATCCTGCAACTCTTCATCAAGCTGTGCCAACGTCAATAAACTTCCAGCCTCTTTACTGGTCTCTTTCCAAGGAACCAGCACGATCTTCACCCCCTCAAACACGAAACTGTAGGTGTTCCTTTTCCCATCATGGTGAACTTCTCTATCATACTGCCATGGACGTCCCAACAACAAGTGACACGCGTCCATCTCCACAACATCACACCAGACTTCATCCTTATACTTACTACCTATTGAAAAAGGAACCAGCACCCTCTGCGAAACTGTCAATTCACCTCCTTGTTTCAGCCAAGACAGTTTATAAGGTTTAGGGTGTTTTTCAGTCGAAAGCCCTAACTTTTTCACAGCTTCAGCAGCCATGATATTCTCACAACAACCAGAATCAATGATAAACTTACACACTTTACCTTTGATGGTGCAAGTAGACTGGAAAATGTTTTGCCTCAGCCAGTTTTCCTTGACGACTCGAGGGGCCAAACACGATCTCCTCACCACCAGTGCAGGGCCTATATCTCCTCCCACAATCTCTTCTTCGAATTCCTCTTCTTCAAAAATTGGCTCGTCTTCATCTTCATCATCATGATCCTCTTCTTCAGCCACATCAGCAAACATGGCTCGCTTTCCGGCCTTCTTACATTCAGACTGACGATGTCCAACCTCGCCACACGCAAAACACTTCATACCACTACTCTGTCCTACCCTTCTGTTGTTATTGTTGGCCATTACAGGTGTAGGTTTTGGTGTAATTGCTGTCGTTGACCCTGAAGGTCGGGGTAATGCCACTGAGGTACGGGGCAACCCGCTACTGCCGAAACCCGTGGGACGCATTCTCCTCTCCATCCGAACTGCCCTTTGATGCGCCTCTGAAACAGTCAGGGGGTCAAAATCGTTGACTGATTTCCGGAGCTGCTCCCTTAGGCCTCCAATATATCGCGACACCAACTGCTCCTCTGTTTCTTGAATATCATTCCTGGCTATTAATTGGTAGAAATCAGTGGTATACTCCTCGACTGTTCGGCTCCCTTGTCTCAGGTTTTGTAACCGTTGATACATCAAACGCTGGTAGTTATAGGGTAAGAAATTCGCCCTCATATGTTTCTTCAACTTCTCCCATGTTGTAACCTTAGATTTTCCCATCCGTTGCCTGGTCAGCTTCAACTGTTGCCACCAAGCCATCGCCCTCCCCCGTAACCTGGTCGCAACCAGCGGGACTCTTCTGTTCTCAGGTACGCCCTTAAACTCTAAAACTTCCTCAACAGTCGCAAGCCAATCTAGGAATTCCTCCGGTTGAAGGGTACCTTGGAATTCAGGAATTTCAGTCCGCAACCCACTCTCCCAACGTCGATCTTCGCCTGCCGCGCGACGCCTGATAGGGGCCTCTTCGCTATCTGAATCCTCTTCCTCGTCCTCTTCATCCCTCCCGAACGGGTTTTCCAGATTTTCTCGTCTTCTATGGGGCCGATTAACCCTAACTTGGGCCGCAACCAGCTCTCCCATCCTCTCAGTCAAAAGATCGACAGCTGCTTGGATTTGCTGTCCGATCGTTTGATTGAGGCGTTGCTCAATCCGTCGTTCCAGATCCTCCTCCCCTGCGATGTCACCGACTCGTCTCTCTCTTCCGCGAGGCATGATGACGCAAGGTTAGGCTCTGATACCAACTGATGCAGCGGAATAAACAATCGAGTTCCGTTGATCGCGCACGATGCCGGAAACGATTCTTCTAACCCTAGAATTTACCGAAAATTCAAAGAGATAGGAAAAAAGGGAATAAAATTCGTATTCATCAAAACTGCCAAATTCCTATCTTACAAGCCTTTAAATAATGTCTAAGACCTAGGGTTAAAATTTCGGAAATAACAGAATAATGGAAAAACTTTTACAAATTTGCAATTAGGTCCCTAAAAATATAAAAACGCAAAATTGAAGGACTAAACAGCATTATTTCACCAAAATCCGGTGGTGCCCACCACACAGGTCGTGGGTCCTGTTCACCGGCCCAATTTCCTTAAAAATCCACTAATTTTGGGTCCAAATCAGACACTTGCAAAATTTCACCGCTTCGTTGATTTTTTTCCGTTTTCGACTTTCTCCAAATAGGTTAGCGCCAATTCCTCTACGCCATCACTTGGTGAAGATGTCGGCAAGTTGAGTATTGGAGGCCAAGAACTGAATTTTGAGAGTGCCATTATCAACCAATTCACGAACAAAATGATAATCAATTTCAATGTGTTTGGTGCGAGCATGCAAAACAGGGTTCTTACTGAGATAGATAGTCCTTAACAATATTCACTTGTTAACTATATTGAATTGTTGACTTTTGCTAACATAAATAGTACTGTTAGTCAAATTCCTTCTTTTACTAACAATAGAAAGTACAAAGAAAAAAAAAAAAAAAAAAAAAACCACATTCCTTCATTTGCAAATGCCTGAAACTTACATGGGTTTTCTTCTTACTTTCTCTTATATTAATCTTATTGCCTTTCTGAGGAGAGTTCTATTGTGGTTCTGAATGAGGAGTACATTAGAATTTTTTGCTTTCTAGGTGTTAATTTATTAGAAAAATATGTTAGGAAATGGAGCGACGTGAATCGAACCAAATCCATAATTTGGAGGAAGGGCATACTCCTCGCGAAGTATTTGAGAAAGAACACGGGGACCTATTGAAAGAAGGGGAGCAATGGATGAGAGATACTGCCAATTCATGCTTTGTTGTTGCTGCACTTATTACAACCATAGCCTTTGCTGCTGCTATTACCGTACCCGGAGGTAATGGAGGTGATGGCTATCCACAATTTTCTAGCAAGTTAAATTTCAAAGTATTTGCCGTGGCTGATTCAGTCTCATTAATATTTTCTGCCACTTCATTACTCAGCTTCTTATCCATTCTTACTTCTCGATACACAATGGGTGACTTTCTTTGGTCATTGCCAAATAAGTTAGTTATTGGACTTTTTACACTTTTTATATCAATTGCGGCAATGATGGTAGCCTTTGTTCTATCCATTTTTATCATTTTCAGAGCAAGTCATGGCCTGTTGCCAATCCTTGTTGCTGCAACTTCTTTTGTGCCCATAATTTTGTTTACTTGCCTGCATTGGCGTCTCTTTGTTGATGTCATTTATTCAACCTACGCTTCCTGCTTACGTTTCAAATCCAGAATGGACCCCTATTTGCTTCTCAAGGAAAAAAAGAGGAAAAGAAAATCTCGCTTCTCCCTTTGATGATGTATTTGTAGTATTATATTATTTTGTATCACTAAACTCAGTATTTCCATTGATTTCTTTTTATTTGATTATCAATGCCTTCGAGGACTGTTGTTATCATATTTATGGATATGAAATAAGAGTCTTGCACTATTAACAAAATGGATTTGGAGGTTCAATTCGAGAAATTATAGAATATGCCCGGCATACCACGTCATCTGTGTACCAAACCAAAAAAATCATGACATGTCATATATTTGAGTATCCAGGGTTGATAAATTAGCTTCTAGGGTTTATATTTTGGGCTTATGATTTTTATTTTAGGGTTTAAAATTTTATTTAAATAATCAACTATTAAATAAATAAATAATTAATTACAACATGTTTTTTTTCTATTGGTCGAAGAGTAATTCGTCATAATTTTATTGGCTTGGCATACAGATGACGTGGTATGCCAGACGTATTGTATAACTTCCCTTTCAATTCCAATCTTGTCAAACATAATACATAAATACAAGTTTTTTTTTTTTTTTTCCCAAGATATTCTACCGGTCCACCACCTCACCAATGGACTGGACCAATGACATAATTACACGTATTTAACAAAGTAAAACCTCAGCAAAATAGGCAACCATTTCTTAATTTCACACAAAAGAAAGACCATTCACCGAACATCCTATATTCTTTGACATTTACAAGAGCTAAAAGTCAACTCTTCAAAGAGAAAGGAGTCTATAAATAAATACCAGTTTTACAAATTAATGATTTCAATCATTGTATTAATGAAGATCATAAGTTTCATTAAAAAAAAATTGAAATTTCAAGATTAATTCAGAAGATCGACATACATTCTTTGTGATACCTAACTCCAAAATATTTTAACCTTTATACTCCTCGTAACATCTCTCGAACCACCAAATAATTTCCTTAATATCCAAAAAGATTCATTGTTGACATAAATCTTCAAATCCTAATATAGAATAATCTTATATTAATGCATCAGTAAAATTAAATATAATCTATCTAATTTAATATGCTTATTTGGCTTTGACTTGATAATTATTTATTATCAAGCTTCCTACGTACTCCATATTCCGATTTGGGAATCAAAACCACGTAGTTCTCCTAATCTTAAAATAACTTATTTATCATTTCAATGTAACTTATTCTACCTGATATACTCATTTATCTTTATTCACATATATATATATATATATATATATATATAAAAACCTACCTGAAATACTCATTTTAAATACAATATTAGAAATTCAAATTTACATATAAAATTTCGAGATGTTACATTCTTCTTCTTCTTTTTCTTGACATTGTATGATGTATAATTTAGCAAAAGTCTCGGCACAAGAGCTTAAAATTAAGTATAATCAGATACAATATAATATAATAAATACCTGTTAATCAAGTACAAAAAAACCTTAGTTTGTACATAGTATAAAGACCAAACCTTAATATAAGCTAAGAACTCTTTTATGTAATGTTTTGTCTGATATCTAATATAATCTCCATGGGATTTTTTCTTATGCTTTTAAATGTAATTTCGAATCGTTAAGCAAAATCCGTTCACATGGTTTTTTTTTTTTTCCTAATTATTATTATTTTTTTTATAATCACATGGTTGTTTGAATTAAAATTAAGCAATTGCTGAACAATATATTATAAAACGACTATGACTAAGTCCACTTCCTCATCTCCTATTATAGTCTGACACATATGAACTTAATGTTTTGCTCAAATTCAACTCTCTTTCGGTTTATATACGGTTTAAGTGTTTGGCGCATGTAATGTGGCATGAAAATCAAAATATAATTTTACTTTTATTAATTTTTATGTTGCACGATATGAGATTTTTTTTTTTTTTTTTTTTTTTAACATGGTTCACTATGTCAAAAATTTCTTGTCGATAACATATGAAAAAAATATTTTTAGTCTATACTTGAACTAAATTTTAAGTTTCAGTTCTAAACTTTTATTTCATAAAATTAATCTTCACAGATTAAGTTTAATTAAAATCTATCATTTAATGAATACCATTACATTTGAGCCTTATTCTTTTTTAATTGGAACTTTAATTTATACTCATAAATTTAAACTTGTCTTCTATTTTCTCCAGAATAAATTTGAACCAATTAATTCATGGAATCTATTTGGATACTTAAGACGAATTAATTTAATTCGAATATGTAACTAAATTATTTTTTTGGGCTAGAAAATTATTAACTGAATATTTTATTAACTTAATTAATTATGAAAAAAAAAAAAAAAAAACTGAAGTTACTAAATATATTATATTTAGGAAAGGAGGTGGAGCATTCTTTGGAAGTTACAAAACGTGGCCAAGGTGTAGAGAATAAGTTGGAAAAATTGGAGAAAATTTTGAATACTTGTAGCACTATGCCACTGATCCATGTATTAATGTGTAAAGTTAATAAAATCATGTCATTTAATAATATTAAGGCTTAGATTTTTATTTAAATAATTAATTACTTAACTACATATTGTTAATTTTTATTAGTTGAAATATATTTTTTCATAGTTTTATTTAAATTTTGATTTTTTATATATAATTATCAAGACGATCACATTCTTGAAAAGTTAAAAATATATAGGGGTGTTTATTGGTGGTTGATTTAGTTGAATAAATACACCGAATTGACTAGACTAAAAACTGAATAGACATAACAAAACATTGTAAATTGAATCGAAGTAAAAGAAATAATGGAACTGAATTATTTAGTTCAGTTCAATAGTCCGAACTTATTTGTTTGCAATATGTTTACGGCCAATAACTTATTAATTTTATAAACTAATAACTATTAGCCACATTTAATATATCTAAAAGTTAATGGATTACGTACTATAATTTAGAGACAAAAAATTTATCCTAAATTTTCTAATAAGTTAAAATAGGTAAAACTGAATTTAAAATACGATATAAAATCCAAATGAGTATCTAAATATTTAATGAGGAAAGCTGAAAATAGTGAAAAAAAAAAAAAAGCATATGAAATCAAATAGGTTAGGAGAAATATATAATATTTTATATTGTTGTTTTTTCCATCAATTCCAAGTCGATTGAAAGGCCGAAAATGCGATTAAAATCTAAAACCGAACCAAAAATCAAATATTATTGGTTTGATTGGTTATTTTATTCGGCTCAGTTATAATTTGAACCCCCTAGAAATATCTTCTAAATTTATTAATGTATGGCGTGTGACGTTATCTTTAATAGATGTATTTTAACCAAAACTCAAAATTGAGGAACCAATTCTCATCAACTTAAAATATGAGGGCAGAAAGTTAAAATTTGATAATGTATAGGGACCACAGTCTTTCATTTTGGCAAATATTAACTGCCAGCGTCATCAGATGCATATGATAATAATAATAATTTTAATTAGAAAAAACCATGTTATTCTCTATTAATATTACATTTTCTACCAATGGGTGCCAAATATTTCTATGGATGCCAACCGTTGGGTTCAGCTTATTGCTTCAGCGTGGGGGGTCTGGTATGCTAGGAATGGAAAGCTTTGGAGAAGCGAAGCAGTGGATCTCAACCGCATAAAATTTGTAGCAGCTTTAACGGTGCAGGAATGGCGTAATGCTCAGCTGGTGTCTGGTGGTGTTTCTTCGGCGGTGGGACTAGATGGTTTGCAGCATCCGTTGCAGGGGTGGCAGCGTCCTCCGGCGGGCAAGCTAAAATGTAACGTTGATGCAAGTTTTTCGACCAGCTGTAGAGATGTTGGGGGTGGTTTAATCCTTCGTGACTCAAGGGATCATATGATTGCAGCTCGGTGTTTCCGGTCAGGAGGGGCATCTTCGGCATCGGAGGCAGAGGCGATGACCTGTCGTGAAGCCTTGTCATGGTTGAAAGGTTTAGGCTATTCATCAGTTCTTGTTGAGTTGGATGCACAGGCCATTGTCCAATACTTCAATTCTAGGAGTCAATTATGTAATTCTTTGGGTTTTATTATTGATGATTGTCTTAAATTGGCTCAAGAGATGGGTGGGATATGTTTTCAATATGTTTGTCGGTCTGCGAATGTGGTTGCCCATAGTTTAGCTAAGGCAGCTTATTCAGTGACAATTGGGAAATGGTTTTCAGAACCGCCTCCCTTTATTGTTTCTGTAATACAGAATGAGTTAATTTAATGAAATTGCATTTTCAAAAAAAAAAAAAAATTACATTTTCTACCTAGCAATAACGTCATAGGCAAACGACTCTCATCAATGGCGTCCGCCTCCACTGCCGCCGCCACCTCCACCGCCACGATCACTAAGACGACTATGGAGACAACCGCCGCTGCCGTCTCCTCCGCCTCCACCACCACCGCCCCTCCTGCCACAGCAGCTACGGGCTCCACAACAACTAAAACCACGATCACGACCACCACCACCACCCCCACCCCCACCCCCACCACGACCACGACCATGACTACCTATTGGAATCTGAGAAAAGACTCCCTTAAGTGCTTATCTACTACATGAGTGACGTTCTACGTACGTTTTGTGCGGAAGGCTGCTTGTGAGTTGGCGAGGAAGTTTATGGTGCTTGTTTCAATACCTCCACCGCCATGATCACTAAGACGACTATGGAGACAACAGCCGCCACCACCGCTGCCTCCTCCGCCTCCACCACCACCGCCTCTCCTGCCACAGCAGCTACGGGCTCCACAACGACTAAAACCACGATCACGACCACCACCACCACCCCCACCCCCACCACGACCACGACCATGACTACCAATTGGAATCTGAGAAAAGACTCCGTTAAGTGCTTATCTACTACATGAGTGACGTTGTACGTACGTTTTGTGCGAAAGGCTGCTTGTGAGTTGGCGAGGAAGTTTGCGGTGCTTGTTTCAATAATGTGTTATTCATATGTACTATTATATGTTTCCCATTTGTTTCTCTCAGATTGGAATTCATTTGTTTTCCATGTGTTGAGGATCACTCTGAATTCCAATTAAATACAAGTGTTATTTAAAGTCATGAATTTTTCATTGGGCATGCATTCAAGGGAGTAGATAAATGTTCTATCAATCTTGTAACATTGTTTTTCGAAACAAACACTTCTCCTCTTCCTTACAGGTAGGAATAATTTGCCATTTCAAACTTATTTAATTTACCTGATCTATTCCAATTTCTAACAAGTGATATCGAAGCTTTTCATTTGGTCTTGATTAAACCAAAATAGGGACAATATGATTTGGTAAGTTTGATATTGAGAAATTTAATAGATCAATAAGTTTGGTGTATGAAAACTAAAGATGTGGGTCATTCTAGAAGAAGAATAGAGTTTGAAGAAAGTCTTGTTTGTATTTTATTTTCACCTTGCTTACAAACTGAATACAGAAGGTAGAATATATAATAATGGAGCTGCTAACAAAATCCATAAAACTAGCTACAGAGATAAAAGATAAAGATACAAAGAGATTGAGTTTAATCAAATGAACTACCATATATGTAGGAAGGTGAGACTCCTAAGAATCTTGAACACTAATATATCCCTTGACTTGATATTGATTTCATATTTGAATGAGTACAACCTTCCTTATCCCTCCACAAAACATGGAACAATGTATAACTCCTATGGCTCATTCAACCGAATCAGGTTTGCTAATACCCTCCTGCAAACTGAGCCGGGGCTGGAGGCACAGTTTGGGAAGAAATTGAGCTAAGGAGGATTTTGGAACAGATTTGGTGAAGAGATCAGCAACCTGGTGAGTCGAAGGAATATATTTGGTGACAAGAAACCCAAGAGCAACACGTTCACGTACATAATGGTAATCCAATTCGATATGTTTGCTTCGACCATGAAAGACCGGATTAACAGTTAAGTAGAGAGCACTGATGTTGTCACAATACAGAGTTGGAGATGATGAACCAAAAACACGAAGATCTGTGAGAAGATAAGAGAGCCAAGTAAGTTCAGCAACAGTATCAGCCATGGCGCAATATTCGACTTCAGTGCTAGACCGGGAAATAGTATGTTGCTTTTTAGCACACCATGAGATGATATTGGACCCAAGGAAGGTACAATAGCCAGTAGTGGAGCAACGGGTAGTAGGACAAGCAGCCCAGTTGGCATCAAAATAAGCTGATAAATTAAGTGAGGTATTAGAGGTGAGGTGTAGACTAGTAGAGAGAGTGCCTTTGAGATATTGAAGAATGCAACAAACTAATTTGAAGTGAGCAGCACTAGGGGCATGCATGAAATGTGAGACATAGTTAACACTGTAGGAAAGATCAAGACGCATGAGCATGAGATACTGAAGTGCGCCAAAAATGCCACGATAAGAGCTAGGATCCTCAAGAGGCAGTTCAGATTCAGGAAGTTTAAGTTTGATATCCAATGGAGTCGACATTGGTTTGCAATCCAACATGTCAGCCCTTTCAAGAATAGTGAGTGCATAATGTGAATGATACAGATGAAGACCACTAGACGTGGGTGAAATCTCAATACCAAGAAAATGATGAATAGCGCCAAGATCCTTCATTGAGAATTCCCTGCTCAAGGTGTGAATAAAGGAAGTAACCAGAATGGTGGAAGAACCTGTAAACAGCATGTCATCTACATACAAAAGTAAAACAAGAACACCTTGATCGGAGTGACGAATAAAAAGAGAGGGGTCAGCAACAAAAGAAACCACAAGAAAGAAGAAAAGTACTGAGTCTATCAAACCAGACACGAGGAGCCTGTTTTAGACTATATAAAGCACGTTGAAGCTTACAAACATGATTAGGAAACTGAGTATCTGCCATACCTGGAGGTTGTGCAATGTATATATCTTCAGTTATATGACCATGCAAGAATGCATTTTTGACGTCCAATTGACAAACATGCCAATGCTTCACAAGAGCAAATGTCAAAATTAAACGAATTGTACCTGGACGAATGACAGGGGAGAAGGTTTCAGTGTAATCAAGTCCATTGATCTAGTGATAGCCCTTAGTAACAAGGCGGGCATTGAGTCGATCTAATGTGCCATCCGATTTGAGTTTAACCTTGAAGACCTATTTTGAGTCGATAACATGCATATCAAGAGTGCGAGGAACAAGTCTCCAAGTTTGATTATGATGGAGAGTAGCGAGTTCATCAAGCATGGTAGTTTTCCAACCGAGATGGGACAAGGTGGAGCGGACTGACTGAGGTTCACGAGGTATTGTTGGAGTGGAAATAACACTCAATGCATATTTAGGATTAGGCTTGACAACACCAACTCTAAAACGGGTAGTCATGGGATGATGAACAGGGGCTGATTGTGATAGTGTATCAACTCTAGAACAGGTAGTCATGGGATGATGAACAGGGGCTAATTGTGAGTGTGTATCAGGTTCAGTAGCAAAGGACCCTATGTCAGGTGTAGTAGACATAACCGGTGTTGATGGGAAGGTGCTAGGTAAAGAATTGGTAGTGTTTGGTGAGGGAATAGGAGAATTAGGACGGTCAGGTGAAGCAAGTGGTGGAGTAGCATCATGTACTACAGGAGGCACAGGAGTTGGCAGTGGAATTTGAGACGGAGGAAGCGAGGGAGACGGTGATGCAGAGGAACCTGTTACAAAAGTAGAAGAAGACAACCAAGAGTTAAAAATGTTATCCACATGAGAAACTGGGAGTAGAGGTAGAAGATTTAAATGGAAAAATGGTTCCATCAAAGATAACATGACGTGAAATTATAAATTTTCGAGTTGACAGATGGAAGCACTTGTAACCTTTGTGTTTTTCACTGTAGCCTACAAAAACACATAAAATAGTTTTAGGATCAAACTTAGCATTTTTTGTATCCCATGTGTACAGGAATCACCTAGAGCCAAACACACAAAGAGATGTATAATCTGGATGCTTTCCATGTAACATGAAATATGGTGTATCAAAATGATCAGCAGGAGATGGTAACCATTGAGAAGAAAAACAACAGTAGTGAAAGCCTCTAACCATAGATATAGAGGAGCATGACTGTGAAACAACATGGTGATACCTAATTCTCTTAAAATACGATGGCGACGCTCAACCATACATGTTTGTTCTGGGGTATAAGGACATGAAATTTGATGAACAATTCCCATGGAAAGAAAATGAGATGATAGAGAATTGACAAATTCACCCCCACCATCATAATGGAAGATTTTTATCTTCTTATTGAATTGGTGTTCAACATACTGTTCAAAAGCTAAAAAGGCAACAAAAAAATCAGATTTATTATGTAGGGGAATGATCCAAGTACACTTAGTGAAATCATCGACCAAACAAGCATAAAAATGAAATTTTCCAATAGATAAAACTGGGGCAGGACCCCCAAAGATCACAATGTATCTTATCAAAAGCATTAGAGCTGGAATTTTCAGATAAACTGAAAGGAAGTTCACTTAACTTTTCTAATTGACAACTATTACATAAGGATTCAACTTTGGAAGAGCCGATAACATCAATGAGTCCTTTATTCTTTAACAATGGAATTGTAGAAAATTGGGGATGGCCCAAACACTGATGCCATATATCTGCATTGCCTGATATGCATCTGTAAGAAAAATATGCTTTCGGCTCATTGGGTAAGACAAATAAATTATCCTTTCGTGTACCGGTGAAGAGTGGATGACCTGTGTACCATGCCTTTATACAAAAATCAACATCAGAAAATTCACAATTGATAGGAAATTGAGAAGTGAGTTGACTTATAGAAAGTAAATTTTTCTTAAGATTGGGCACTAAAGAACATCATGAAGAGGTAACACATGGTTTTTTTTGTTATAGAAGAATTTCCAATACCTGTTATTGGTAAGGGAGATCCCTCTCCAATAATGATAGAATCATTTCCGTTATATAGATGAACATGAGTTAACATACCTGGTTGTCCAATCATATGGTTAGAAGCACCAGTGTCCGAGGTCCAGTATGTGTTAACGACCGAGTTGTCCAGTGTAAGTGCTGCAAGTGCTTGTGGAAGCATATGATTCTGATTTGTCTTCTTCGGTAACCACCAGCAAATTTTGGCAATATGACCACTTTTGTCACAAATCTGACAGCTAGCATCCCGACACAAGAGCTGCTCTTCAGCAGTCATTCTTCGTTGTCCAGGCGGTGGTGGTCTGTGGGACTGATTGGTAGCTCTTGAACCATCTTTAGGCTGACCACGAGATTGCTATGCTTGAAATCCACGACCAGTAGAGGTGAAAGAGCTAGTGTGGTCTCGGGTCATAAGAGGTCAATGTTGCTTTTGTCGTTGTCCGTAGAAGGCTAAGTGTGGAGTAAGAGGAGAGAAGGGGCTTCAGACTGTCCTGAGAACCAGTTTCGACGATAATCCAGATTCTATAATTGCGAGATCAATTCTGAATAGGTTGGTCTTGGAGGTTTTAGCATTGTTATGGTGAAGGTTTCATATTGTGGGCCAAGGCTTGCAAGAAGATAAAAAACTTTTTCTTGATCAGGGATGAGTTTGCCAATTGCAGCAAGATTGTCACACAAAGATTTAAAGGTTCATATATGGTCTGAAATGGTTTTGGTCTTGGAGGTTTCAGCATTGTTATGGTGAAGGTTTCATATTGTGGGCCAAGGCTTGCAAGAAGATAAAAAACTTTTTCTTGATTAGGGATGAGTTTGCCAATGGCAACAAGATTGTCACACAAAGATTTAAAGGTTCATATATGGTCTGAAATGGTTTTGGTCTCATCTTTACTCAGATAAGTGAGTTGTTTCCGAAGGGTGAACTCACGTTCTTGAAAGTTTTGGGCATATGCTTCTTTGAGCGCTTCCCAAACTGCAGAAGCTGTTTCTAATTTGATAACAAGTCCAAGAGATTCTTCAGAGAGAATGCCAATTATCCACCCTCTAAGGAGCCGATCAGACTTTTGCCAGGCAATAAATTCTTATGTTAATGTTGGTGAGATATCTGCTGTGTCTGAGGTTTCTGAGTTTGATGAGGCATATTTGGGTGGAATAGGAATTGCATTAGTAAGATGATGAATCAGATCTTGGCCTTCTGCTATGCCTAATACTTGCTCCCTCCATCATGGATAGTTTGATGGAGTGAGCCTTAGGGTAACAAAGTTTACAACATTGAGAGATAATGATGTCATGATGAGGGAAGAAAAAAAAAGGGAATCGTTCCTGCTCTGATACCAAGAAGAAGAACAGAGTTTGAAGAAAGTCTTGTTTGTATTTTATTTTCACCTTTACAAACTGAATACATAAGGCAGAATATATAATAATAGAGCTGCTAACAAAATCCATAAAACTAGCTACAGCGATAAAAGATAAAGATACCATGAGATTGAGTTTAATCAAATGAACTACCATATATGTAGGAAGGTGAGAATCCTAAGAATCTTGAATACTAACATATCCCTTGACTTGATATTGATTTGATATTTGAATGAGCACAACCTTCCTTATCCTTCCATAAAACGTGGAACACCTTATAACTCCTATGGCTCATTCAACCGAATTAGGTTTGCTAATAATTCTCATTCAGAATTGATGAGCGAAGGCATTGATGATAAGTAGAAAGCTTCAATGACAGCAAAGTGGTGGGAAGAATAAGAAATTAAGGCGCTTTCAACTTTATTTCTTTGTTCGACGAATGAAGTGTTGAGTCGCAAAGCAAACCGCACTGCGGGTGTTTAGCTAAAGATCGCACTGGTACCAACGGTGATGTTAAGAGACACTCACACTCCTAGTTTTGTATGATGTTGACTTCTGTGCTATCTAGGAATTAGGAGGTTTATTATTACTCTTTAAATTAAGTTTAGGCTGATGACTATAAGTGTTATTATCAACATTGATTGATTCTACACAATGTATCAAACGAGTGTGAACAGTATTATAATTATTTTCTTCACATATTTGGTAGTACAAAAATAACTGATCAAATCACTAATAATTTTGGCATGGCTGTGATTTGCAATCTGTCAAAAAAAATCTAAGTTATAGTGTAAAATACCCAATTGGTTTGTGTTAAAGCCCAATGTACGCCACTTGATAAAATAGTACTTTTTTATTATAAAATAAAATTATAAGAATAAACTATGAAAATGGTCTAAGAAGCCATTTGGTTCAAATTTCATAACCGGAATGAATTGAAATGCAATAGAATCAGAATCAGAATGATTATTAGTGTCTTTTATTTGATTTAATATGGAATCATAATCAAATTTATGTCAAATTGTTTGGTTTCATTTTAAGTGTTCACTATAAGAAATCAAGCATTTTGTGACAACAAAAGATATCACGTTATCGTAAAAAGTTGTCACATAAATATTTATGTGACAATAAACAGTTGTCACGGAGGTTGTCACCTAAAACTCCGTTGCTAAAAGTTTTTTAAAACTGTGACGATAAAAAGTTGTCACAAAAATTATAATTTTTAATGACAAGAAATTTATTGTCACATTATTTTCATTTCTTACAACTTTTCTTGTAATGAAAAAGAAAAAAACTCGTCGCAGATAAAGCATGTTGTCATGTAATATCTCGAGATTTCAGCTAAAAACACATGACAACTTTAGTTTGTTGTCACAAAAAAATTTATCTGTGACAACAGATTGCTGTCACATAATAATATTTGTGACAATAATTTTATTATAACAATTTCATATCAGTTACAAGTTTTTTGTTCATATCAGTTACAAGTTTTTTGTTATCACCATATACTTATAGTTATAACTCAAATTGTCATAGTTAAATATCTGTTACAACTTTTGATTATTACTAAAAAGTATGTGTGACAATGTTCATTGTCACATATGCAGATTTGTGACAGTTATAATTGGAACTTGTTACGGTTATATATTTATTACAACTTTTGATTGTCACCAAAAAGTTTATGTGACAATATTCATTGTCACATATGTACATTTGTGACAATATAATTCGAACTTGTTATGGTTAAATATTAATTACAACTTTTCATTATCACCAAAAACTT
This sequence comes from Euphorbia tirucalli, assembly GCA_039660915.1. NCBI lineage: Eukaryota > Viridiplantae > Streptophyta > Magnoliopsida > Malpighiales > Euphorbiaceae > Euphorbia > Euphorbia tirucalli. Next base: position 69,011,561 of record CM077632.1, read on the forward strand.
TGTGTGACATCATTCATTATCACATGTGCTGATTTGTGACAAAGTATCCATTGTAACTAATGAGTATCAATCACAACTTTTTTGTTGTCACTCTATTTATGGAGTTACAATTCTAACTTGTCACAATTAAAAATCTATTACAACTTCTAATTTATACTAAAATTTTTTTGTAACAATATTATTGTCACATATACAAATTTGTAACAGAACATTATCGTAACTAATATATATTAGTGTCGAGACAATTTTTATAATTTTTAAGAATTAGTAATGATTTTTATATATTAAATTTTACAAACAAATAAACTAAAAATAAATAATAAGAAAAAGATATATTCTATTAATATTAGGCATGGCAATTCGTGTCATCAGGTCGTGTTCGGGTCGGGTCAACTTTCGGGTTCGTGTCGAAAATCCCAAACACGAACACGACCTGAAAATTTTTTGGGTCAAAAATACAAACCCAAACATGACCTGCTAAAAAACACAGGTAACACAACACGACACGAGAACTTTAAATAGGTTAATTAAAACACAACCCAGCCTGCTAACCCGACCCAACCTGTGACCCCAAAACAAAGCAAATCACACTTGAAACCTAATACAACAGATTCAATCATTAACCCTAAGCTTGATAAACTTCAATGCAGCAAATTCAAAGTAAACATAAACCATAAATTTTACAATCCAGTGAACTAAAACTTAAACAATCAGTTTTACAATCCATTAAACTAAAACATAGTACATTACAATCCATTAATCCACTTGGACAGAACTAAAATCAAATGCATGCTCTTCCTTGTCCAAATTCATAATATCTTCAATCCATTCTTCTTTGTTCAAGTCTGAAAAGCAAACATAAAATTGTAATTTAATACAATTAGTTAGAATAAAAATCGCAGTTTAAGTTACTCAAAGAATTGTCAACTCAAGATACTTATCCACACCAAAAAATTTCAATCTCTAGCAATTATTATGTTGTAAATAACCATATGTAGACACATCTAGCTTATAACATGAAGAATCTAGTTTAAAACAAAAAGGATGTGAAACATACCAGTGATGCGAACCAATGTTTCTCTTCCTGACAAATCAGTGACATCCTGTCATAGGCAGGGAAAACACAATTGCCTAAGCCATAAGACATTTAAAAAGACTCATCGTTTTTACAAGTAAACCAGAATACTTACAATGAATGTGTCATTAAAAGAACCAAAAATGTGGGCAACCCCAAAAACATATTCTCCATCCCTTACAGAAGGTCCAAGGGTGACATTCTCTTCCTTAGGCTCTCTTGTCCTCCTCTTCGACTAGAAATCTCAAAGACAATATGTATCAGAATTGAAAAGGGGGGACAAAAATTCATAGCATTATCGCAACTCAACCTTGTAAAATCATTATAACTAGTGAATGCATCAAGCCATCAAGTAAAGATAGAAAAACAGCCACCAGAAAATAGACATTCGATAGGAAATAAGATTTCCTCTATCCAACACATACCAACACCAGAATAAGAAGTACAAACCCTTGCTCATAATTTGCTAGATCAAATTGAAGGCAAATTGAAGCCGAAAATCCAACACATATATCCAGTAAACAGAAAGTTACCTTGCTCACCAAATATATACAGTAAACAGAACACACAAAATATACACAAAATATACAGTAGTAGAAAGTTACAACACAAATATCAAACAAATAGAATATTTGAACAAAAGGAAGGGGAAGAACAAGAACTTACCCCTTTGAAGTAGAATCTTTCGATGACGAAGGAGAGAAGAACAACCAGTAGATCGGCGAGAAGAACAAGCAGGAGAGGCGTGAAAGATCAGGAGATCGGCGGAGATCAAGATCGACAGAGATCTGGATCAGCAGAGCTCGAGACGGGAAAGAAAAAGCATGGGAGGAGAAGAGAGGCAAGAGAGGAGAGGCGTGAGTGATGAACGATCCGACGAGATCGACCGGCGTGTGGAAAGAAACAGGCGGCAACGGCAAGAATGAACAAGCAGAGAGGAGGAGAAGAAGAGGGGTAAGGAAAAGGAAGAAAGGAGCGGCTAGATTGGCTTAGGCAGAAGACGCATGACTCCACTACTAATTAACTCCCACCAATTTGTTTTATCAATTTTACATACGTAATATAACAAAAATTAAAATTAAATATATTAACCTTTTTCTTCTAAAATATATAAAATATAATCCTATATATATATATATATAATAATAATCTAATAAAGTATCACCATTAAAAGTGTTATACAGTTAATATTAAATAACCAACTATGTTTTTGTAATTGTTTTCTTAAATTATATAACTATTTGAAAAATAGTACTTCTAAAATAAGGAAATTTCAAAAGATTTTTTTTTTTTTGAAAATGAAGAATATACGCATAACTTTAAACATATTATGAATGAGCTAATAAAAAATGAGCCTCAACATAAAATATGCCACTTATTGGCCTTAAAAATATGCCAAAATTCATAAAATTACACATCAAATAACCTCAGCTTATCAAAAACAGAGTTGTAACCCTAAAACAGTAATATACTAATAAAAAAATAATCTTAAAAAAGATGTTTCTGTAATATCAAAAACTAATCTTCAAAAATAAATCGAAGAAAGTCCTTAAGCATGCAGATTCTCATAAATCCAAGACAAATTTAGTGCTGAAAAGATAAAGCCAACTTAATAAAAAGATATCTTTGAAATTTGTTTCTCGCTATAATGGGCTTACGCCCTTGATGCAATCAGGAGTGTCCTCTGGCAACATAGACGGAGAAAATTGTGGAATAACCATAAGATTTAATGACTTTAACCTCTCTTGAAAATATTTATTAAATATATTTACCTTTTTCTTCTAAAATATATAAGATATAATCCACAATATATATATATATATATATATATATATATATATATATATAAAATAATCTAATAAAGTATCACCATTAAAAGTATTATATAGTTAATATTAATTAACCAACTATGTTTTTGTAATTGTTTTCTTAAATTATATAATTATTTGAAAAATAGTACTTCCAAAATAAGAAAATTTCGAAAGAAAATTTTTTTTTTTTAAATAAAGAATATACGTATAACTTTAAATATATTATGAATGAACTAATAACAAATGAGCCTCAACATAAAATATTCCAGTTATTGGCCTAAAATATATGCCAAAATTCATAAAATTACACATCAAATAACCTTAACATATCAAAAACAGAGTTGTAACCCGAAAACAATAATGTACTATCAAAAAACTAATCTTAAAAAAGTTGATTCTGTAATATCAAAAACTAATCTTAAAAAATAAATTGAAGAAAATCCTTAAGCATGCAGATTCTCAAAAATCCAAGACAAATTTAGTGCTGGAAAGATAAAGCCAACTTAATAAAAAGAAATAGTTTTCTAATCTTTGAAATTTGTTTCCCGCTATAATTGGCTTATGCCCTTGATGCAATCAGGAGTGTCCTCTGGCAACATAGACGGAGAAAATTGTGGAATAACCATCAGATTTAATGACTTTAACCTCTCTTGAAAATATTTATTAAATATATTTACCTTTTTCTTCTAAAATATATAAGATATAATCCACAATATATATATATATATATATATATATATATATATATATATATATATATATATATATATATATATGTATATATATCTAATAAAGTATCACCATTAAAAGTATTATTACCGAAAGCACTAAATTATGTAGTTAATTAAGCTAGTAATATTTATGTATATGTATCTGCATTTGAAGCAAATGAAAAGGTGACTATGAAAGCAATAGCGGAAGCTGATGAACTACGAATTGGCCAAATTTCTCAGCATCAACATTACGAGCCAAAATTACAGCAACAAAAATTAAGACCAAAACCCAAACAAGATCACACAGCATCAAAGTCTGAAGCCATTAATAGCAATTGAAAGAGCTTACATCCATATAGAAAATAATTAATATCTCTGACCTTCTTCCAATCCATTTTAAGATGCCGGATGAGAACTGGCTGAACCACTTTCTTCGTAGGAAGTGACTTCCAAGTAGGTTCAAACAGCAATCCCTGGTAAAAGGGGAGGTTTGCAATTCATGGATTTTTTCGTTGAAGTGATATCTATCTATGCCTATATTGGAAATCAGTCTAGATAGGTAGGGAAATTCACCGCTAACTGCAATATATTGTTGGGAAGGGATTGGATTCACACCAATTAATTGGTGTGTGCCATCCATATTACATCAATTTCTGTTGTTTTGGACAGGAGATGAAGTGGAAGTGGTTTAGGCAGATGATAAACCATTTCAAGTTCAATCAGATGCTGTAGATGCTAGATTCTACAAAGATGATGTTGGTCCAGTACAGTTCACAGGAAGAAACAAGTTTGGATAAGAAATTTTCTATGTTCCAGGGAAAGGATGACGAGAAAGAGAAAGAGATAGTCTGTGAAAGAGCCTTAGTAGTGCCTGAAGTTAGGCCACGAGGTTTGCTCCAATCATTGAATAAGTTTGATTATTAGTTCTTCAAAGGAGGAAATAGCAGCATCTGCTTGCATTAGATTGCAAGTTCAGCAAGTGCTAAACGAGTTGGTTGCAGAAGAGATCACAGAAAGTGCTGAAGTTGGTGAAAACCCAAATAAACAAATCTGACGACATTGATTTCAACAAAAAAAATCATACTTGAAACCTAATTATTGGAAGTTGAATCTTATTGAATGAGTTCAAAGAAAAGCTTCCGCTTCAATCTCCAGCAATCAAAAAGTTGAAGAAACAATTGCTGCAAATTACAATAAGAAGTTAATTTTAATTTGATTGTTGAACAACAACAAGATGATAGCCATGGAAAAAAAATTCACATACCCGTTTCAAGTATGTCAAGCAACGATAATGATATCCATGACCTGTGAAACAAACCGATTCCATTATAACTTAGATTAACCAATTCCTTTAGAAAATCAAGCCAGGTTATCAATTGGGGTTTTCAAAAGAAGCAAGGGTAAAAGAAGTTGAAGAAACATGACGTTAAAAGAATGGGCAGAGAACATAACAAAGTTTTTTTTAACAATAAACCAAATATAGAATTACTAACTCTTGAAAAGCACCCATGAAAAAACAATACTTTAAGAGAGCTGAAGAAAAATTTACATACAAACCTTTCAAATTCTAAGAAGATGAATTTTTCTTAAACGATCCTATTAAGATTTAAGCGAATAACACTAAAACTTTGGCAAAGCTCTTTGGATGACTATCAGCTGGAATATTTGGAAGAGAAGAAATAGGAAGATTTTTGAGAATGTGTTCCCTGCTGAGGACATTTTGTTTGATAGTATTTATCTGTCTTGGTTCAATGTAAAGATTAGAACTAGAGGTTTTCCCTTTTCAGTTTCTGATGTCATTGTAAACCCAGCATACCTTCTTTTGTAATTCTGACCTATTCTCAAGGTCTTTATTTATATATATTTTTTCTTTCGGGTTTGGCCTTGTGGGATTCTAAAGGTGCCAACCTAGTTGGGATGTTTAGCTTCTTCTTGGTCTAATCCGAGTTTCTTTTCAAAAAAAAAAAAAAGATTTAAGCGAATAGAGATAATTGAATTTTAGTATAACACTAAAACTCTTAGAATAGAATAGGAAAATTGTGGGGTGGGAAAAAAAAAAGAGGGAAAACTAAATAAGAACTTAATAAAAGAGGGAAAAATGGTAAACTAACATGAAAAAAAAAATTATATCATTAAATTATTTGTTTGGTATAATTTATAGTCTTATTAAAATTAAAAACACCAAGATAGAGTTCGTTTGAATCATTTATACCTTCTTCCAACCTTTTTTTTTTTTGGCTTGATTATTTTGTTGTACATATTAAAAAACGCTAATAATGTTGGTTATAATAGTTAATTGTGTGACATCTTTAGAAAATATCGTAAAATTCTCTTATTTTTAGTTACAATAGCTAATTGTCATAAAAGAATTTTAGTTTCAAATCAAAATACCATCACAAAATTAATAAAGAGTATGTGACAACTTCTTTCAATTGTCACACTATTAATATTTATGACAATTGTAATTATATTGTCACATAAATCAAATATTTTGTTACAATTATTAATTGTAACAAAAATATTTTAGTTACAAATAAAATCTATCGTCACAAATTAATAATTATTTTGCAACAATTTTTTTTTTTAACTTGTCACACATTTAATTTTTGTGACAATTATAAATGTGTTGTAACATAATTTACATTTTTTGTTACAATTATAACCGGTACATTAGAAGTTTAGTTACAACTCGAAAATCATTGTCACAAAATCAATTATTTACTTGTGATAATTTTCAAAAAATTGTCATAAATTTCATTTTTGTGATAATTTAAAATTTATTGTAACGGATAATGGGCTTTTTGTTACAACAACTTTTGTGATGATAAAATTATTGTCACCTATACTATGATTTGTTGTAGTGGTTATTTTCAACATTAATTGATTCTTTGATAATAGCTCTGTCACGATTGTAGTACACATGGTATCAAACGAATGTGAACAGTATTCTAGGCTGTGACTATAATTATTTTCTTGACATATTGGAGAGTACAAGAATAATTGATCAAATCACTAAAAATTTTGCCACGGCTGTGATTTACAATCTGTAAAAAATAATCTAAGTTTGCAGTGTAAAATACCATTCACGCATCCTTGACTAAATGTGGTGTAAAATATCCATGAAACTGTTAGTAATTAATGCGAAATTGATTAGAAAAAAAAAAAAAAAAAAGAATTCAAGAGTGTTATATGGTAAAATGATTGTTCAAAAACATCATGTATAAAATAATAAAAAATAAATAAAATAACTAAAGTTGAGAGACTCTTAAATGTATATGATAAAACAACTCTTAAAGAGCGCTTATACATAAAATATTGAAATTAAACAGTAAACTTTAAGAGATATCAAAATGGGCTATCATGTCATAATCGTGAAGAAATTATAGAATATGTGATTTATGTATTTCATATAATTATATATGATAAAGAAAAGCCATAAAAATAATATTTGTATCAAATGAATTGCATTAAACATGCTTTGTCTATAAATCATATTGTCATGACCCACTTTGACAGGACTTCAGCTCTAGAGATCCGAGAATGAACTAAATATCAGCAATAGAAAACAAATTAGTTGAAAGTCAACAGCTAACAAAGTAATTAAATGTATATCAATTAATACTTATAAATAATTCACAAGTATATATATATATATATATATATATATTCATTAATGAATACCATAAAAAGGTAAACGGATAGCAATTAAAACTATATTATAATTAAAGTGGACTTAAGGAAACAAATCATAGCATCTTAATTATATTTATTTTGTGGATAATTCACTGCGTTTGTAAACTCCTAAACCAATAAGTACACATTAACCTGAGAAGTGAATGATTGTTGTGAACCCTTGAGTATTATTGATTCTCAATGGGTATTTATACCCTAATAATACACGTGTGAAATATACACAATACTCCCCGTACAATATACAAGAATACAATATATATAGTCCTATCACACCCCTGCAAGTTGAGTAGAGGAGGAAACAATGCTCAACTTGTCCCGCAACAATAGAAATCTTTCCTTTGGGAGAGCCTTAGTAAGGAGGTCGGTAAGCTGACATTCTGTGGGCACAAAACAGACATAAAGCGACTTGGCTGCCACCCGTTCCTGAACAAATGAAAATCGATCTCAAGATGTTTTGTCCGGTATTGAAAGATAGGGTTCGCTGTCAGATAGGCGGCACTTAAGTTGTCACACCAAAGCGTAAGAGAGTGAGGCAAGGGAAATCCAATGTCTATGAGAAGCATAGCAATCCAAGATAACTCAGACTTGGTGGTGGCTAAGGCACGGTACTCAGCCTCAGTCGAGGATCTGAAAACGGTGTGCTGCTTCCGAGAAACCCAAGAGACTAAATTATTACCCAAAAAGATTGCAAAACTAGTAGTGGATCGCCGATCGTCGGAGTTGCCACCCCAATCCGAGTTATAGAACCCCTGTAATTGAGAGACAGGACCTGGCCGAAACACCAAACCATGGGAAGGAGAATCCTGAAGGTAGCGCAATATATGCTTCTGCTTGCCGGTGCAAATCTATTGGTCATGCATGAACTGGGCGACCTTATGTACGTCATAAGCAATGTCAGGTATGGTGATAGTTAAATACTAAAGGCCCCCAACAATACTGCAATACAAGGACCCATCTGCCTATAACTCACCCTCAGAGACTAAAAGTTTGATGGAGACACAGGCAGGAGTACTTAATGGCTTACAGCTAAACATATTGGACCTTACAAGCAAATCCCTAATGTACTTTTGCTGATTGACATAGAAGGCTTTATCGGACCACTGCATTTCAAGACCCAGAAAGTACTGAACACGGCCCAAGTTCTTAATTGCAAACTGACTCTATAGATGGGCAACCAAGTATTGAAGTTGACGCGAATCATTTCCAAGTAATAGAAGGTCATCAATATAAATAAGACAAAAGATGACAGCAGCACCAGAACAGAACATATTAAGGAGATATCAGCTTTAGAACAGTGAAAACCAAAACCAACTAGTGTAGTCGTTAGACATTTGTGCCACATACGAGGGGATTGCTTAAGACCATACAGAGATCTAAAAAGTGCACACATATGTGAGGGGCGAGTAGGATCAACAAAACCTGTAGGTTGCTGTATAAACTGTAACCATCCCGAAATTTTATATGTAAATTTTGATTTCTAATATTAAATAAATAGATTAAATAGAAAGTTCCGGGTTGAAAACTATATACATAGTAAGGATATAATCGAAAGGAATCAAAAGTTATGTCGAGGAATTTAGAAATTTAAAAATATATTACTTAAGGGTAAATTAGTAATTTTATAGGAAAGACATTTTATAAAAAAAATTATTAAAGTAAAGAAAGAAAGAAGAGCAGAAGAAAAGGGTGGCGAAAACGCTAGACTTCTCTACCCATTTCTCATTTCCTTCTTTTTCTCCTTTCTCAAGCTCAATTCTTCCCCATACGACCTCCATTTTTCTAGTTTTTGGTACCGAATTGAAGCTAATGACATGTACTATAGATAGATGTAAGTTCCAAGGTGCAAAATTAAGTGTTTGAAAAGGGTATTAAGGAAAAGAAATTCGTAACTATGGCTGTCACCCCGTTTCTACATGTTCCAGCCTTAGTTTTGAAAATCTGACTTCAAAAATGAACTTAGAATGCCAAAGAACCTTTAGGTAAGGTAAAATTCGAAGCTTCCAAGGTAGCTTTACCGGCTGTCGGAGCTTTACCAGAGAAAATACGATTTTCTCCAATCCGTTGACTTCCCGGTTGTTTTAATGCGATCCAAAGTTACTTTTGAGCTCCTGGAATTATAAGGGTCGTGATGATGTACTCGGTTTGTCCATGGGTCAACATTTAAAATTCCGACCACCGCGCATGGCGGCACCAGCATAATAGATTGTATTATATTATATTGTATATAATTGTCAAATTATAATTTGTATAGGACTCTTCTTGTAATTTCCCTTTGTAAAGCACCTATATATATACAAGTTATTCTCTCCCCACAATTAAGGAGAGTTTTCACAAAACCTAAATTCTATCTTGGTATCAGAGCAAAACTTGGCTTAACCGCCCAAACCCTAGCCGCCCTTACCTTCCTTCTTCTTCTCTTCTTCTTTCGGCAGTCATGGCCTCCATCGGTTCCGCTTATAGCTCCACCGTAGCTGACTCCACCGGCTCCACCCTAGGTGCCGCCGCAACACCTATCTTCTCCCATCAGCTGCCGTTAAAATTGGACTCGAATAATTATGTTCTATAGCGAACCCTAATCATGCCAATGCTTGCGGGGTGCGGCTTGATCAACCATGTCGATGGGACGGCAGCCACTCCAGCAGAGAGACTTGCCAATAATGATATCAATCCCGTTTTTCAACTTTGGTTTCAGAAAGATCAACAGGTATTAAGTTGGATCCTTAATTCTCTCTCTCCTTCAATTCTTCCACAAATTATTAGTGTTAAAACGGCTCGTGAAGCCTGGTTAAAATTGGAGAATGCATATGCGTCGGGGTCTAGGGCGCAAGTTAGAGATTTGAAACAACAGTTACATTCATTGGTTAAATCCAATACAGAGTCAATTTCAGAATATATGCAACGTGCTAAGTTAATTGTGGATCGCTTAGCGGCTTTACAATATGTTGTGTCTGAGGAAGATTTGGTAGATGCCGTGTTGGATGATCTTAGAGGACCGTTTAGAGATGTGTGTCGAACTTTTGGTTCACATTCAATTGCATTTGATGATTTGTTTGGACTTTTGTTGACGGAGGAACGTCATTTAAAGGAAGAAAAAATGCTGACGGAAGAGTTGAATACTCCGGGAGCCCATTATACGGCAAGACAGCCTAGTACCGGCGGTTCAGGTGGCAGAGGCAGGGACCATGGACGCCACCAGCAGGGACAGAATGGCCAAAACGGCCAAGGTTTTCAACGGCATCAGCAGCAGCCATTTTCTGGACATCAGCAGCAGCAATTTTTTGGTCAAAATCAATTTTATGGGCCCAATTTTACACGGCCACAGCAGGGACAGCAAAGCCAATTTGCTCCAGTCGATGTGGCAACCGGTACTTGTCATAATTGCAGAGGAATGGGTCATTATGCACGCCAATGCCCCTCTCTAAAATATAATTCATCACGGACCAGCAACCCGCCCACTTCCAACCACACTACCATTAGCCAAACAGAGCCACAGTGGATCATGGATAGCGGAGCTACACACCACCTTACTTCGGATTTCGGACAACTTAACCTGCATTCCGAATACTCTGGGCCCAAAGAAGTTCATCTAGGTAATGGTTCCCGTCTCCCTATTGCTCATATTGGGTCTTCTTTGCTGTCCACTTCAGTTACTCTTTTAAAATTATCTCAAGTTTTACATGTTCCTGAGTCCAAGTCCAATTTAATTTCTATTAGTGCTCTAACCCGTGCTAATGATGTTTCTGTTGAGTTTTTTTTATTCTTTCTTTGTTGTGAAGGACCTGAATTCCAAACAGGCGATACTTTGAGGCCAGAATAAAAATGGTCTATATGCTATTGCTCCCGGTGCTCCACCCCTGGTCCGGTCGCACCTCACTTCTTTGGCCACCTGGCATGCGCGTCTTGGACACCCTGCTGTTCCTGTCACTCGTCATGTTCTTCGAACTAATAATATTAATTTTTTGTCTAGTCGTGATCGCAATATTTATTCTAGTTGTGCGGTCAGTAAGAGTCATAAATTACCATTTCCTGTTTCTGATACTGTTGTTGATGGACCGTTGGATTTAATTTTTTCTGATTTATGGGGTCCTGCCCCGATTGAATCTGATGACGGTTTTCTTTATTATGTTCTATTCTATGATCATTTTAGTAAGTATTGTTGGATTTATTTTCTGTTGTATAAATCTGAAGTGCTCAGTACGTTTGTTAAATTTCGTTCTGTTGTTGAAAAGTTTTTTGGTCGCCCCATCAAAATTTTTCAATCTGATGGCGGGGGAGAATTTGTTGCTATGAAATCATACTTAGCTGAGCATGGTATCCAACATCGTATGTCCTACCCGTATGCCCCTGAACAAAATGGGGCAGCGAAACGGAAACACCGTCATGTTGTCGAAACGGGTCTCTCTTTGTAAAATGGTACTCAATTGCCTATGAATTTTTGGACATATGCCTTTGATACAGCTGTGTATTTAATAAATCGTATGCCATCACATGTGCTGAATATGTCTTCTCCGTATTACATTTTATTTTGCCATCATCCTGATTATTCTATGCTTCGTGTGTTTGGTTGTCTATGCTATCCATGGCTGCGTCCGTATTCCTCAAATAAACTTCATTGTCATTCTCGTAAATGCATCTTTTTGGGATACAGTAAAATTCATAAAGGCTATCGATGTTTTGATCCTGTCTCCAAAAAATTTTTCTTCTCATGTCATGTTATTTTTGATGAGCAGGTGTTCCCATTTTCGGACCTGTGCAGCTCCGTTCTCCATGATCCGCCTCCCTCAAACACATGCCTATCGTCCTGCCAAATTTTTCCAGTCACCTCATCTCGGCCCCACCAGACACCTACAGCCCCCACCGAACCCCAATCTTCACACCGATCAGCCCCAACTTCCGCCAGCCGTCGCTTGCCGGCCATCCAACCACCAACCAACGAACCAACCCATGACCCTTCCACCCCAACCTCTCCAACCCGAGACCACCCTCTCCTACCCGAGATAATTCACCCGGCATTCCTCTCATTGTTGACTTAAGGGGGGCTGCGAATAATGCTCCCACCTCCTCTGCTGCACTTTCTCCCACTCCTGAGGCTCCGGTGTCACCTCTAATTTTCTGAATGGTTACTCGGCAACAAACAGGGAAATTGCCTCCACCTCCAAAGATGTTTAATACCTCTGTGTTACCAGCTGACCCCACATGCTTCACTGAGGCGTCTAAAAGTGTGCATTGGCGCCAAGCAATGGCTGAGGAATTTTCTGCCTTGGTTTCAAATGGGACTTGGGAATTGGTTTCGGCTTCTAGTGCTCACAATGTTATTAGTTGTAAATGGGTGTTCAAAACCAAACTCAAGGCGGATGGCTCTATTGAAAGGTATGAGGCTCGATTAGTTGCCAAAGGGTTTCATCAGCGCCCGGGTATGGATTCTCATGATACATTTAGCCCAGTAGTGAAGCCAACCACTATTCGGCTCCTTCTCTCTCTTGCAGTGTCGTTTTCATGGTCCATCACTCATTTGGATGTCTCGAATGCCTTTTTACATGGGGATCTAGATGAACCTGTGTATATGACTCAGCCTCCTGGTTTCACAGATAAGTCTTTTCCTACTCATGTTTGTAGACTTCGTAAATCTTTATATGGGCTCAAGCAGTCGCCCAGGATGTGGCACATACGCCTTACACATGCACTTACGGCCTATGGTTTCACTTGCTCTCGGGCTGGTGTATCTTTGTATTTTCTGCGGAAGGGTTCCTATGTTTTGTTCTGTTTAGTATATGTTGATGATCTCCTGGTTTTGGGCAATGATCCTGGTCAGTCGGCTTCTTTGATCTCTTATCTCCAGTCACAGTTTGCTATCAAGAATTTAGGGTCTGCTAAATATTTTTTGGGGATTGAGATGACTTGGCATGCCAGCTCTCTATTCTTGGTCCAACAAAAATATGTTCTGGATGTGTTGTCTAAGGCCAACATGCTAGCTTCCAAACCAGTTGACACCCCTGCTAGTTCAACGGATCGACTTCGGACTTCAGGTACTCCTTCACCTGATGTTACGGCATATCGGGGTTTAGTTGGCAGTTTGTAATATTTAACCATCACTCGTCCTGATATTGCCTTTGCTGTCCACAATGTTGCCCAGTACATGCATGCTCCTACTCAGTCTCACTGGCAAGCTCTGAAGCGGATTCTCAGGTATCTTAAGGCCACGGCTTCTTATGGGTTACAGTTTCAACCTCAACCGCATATTCAACTTAATGCTTTTTCTGATTCTGACTGGGCAGGGGATGTTGATGATAGGCGGTCGACTTCTGGCTTTGGTGTTTATCATGGTACAAATTTGATTTCTTGGGCATCACGTAAGCAACGTACCGTTTCCCGCTCCTTGACGGAGGCTGAGTACCGTGCCTTGGCCACCACTATGTCTGAGTTGTCATGGTTAGGTATGCTTCTTGTGGAAATTGGGTTCCCTCTTGTTCAGGCGCCTACCCTATGGTGTGATAATCTTAGTGCTACGTACCTCAAGGCCAATCCAATTTTTCACAACCGCACTAAGCATTTGGAACTTGATTTCCATTTTGTTCGTGAAAGGGTTGCCTCCAAGCAGCTGTTAGTTCGGTATATCTCCACCGATGATCAAATTGCAGACATCTTCACCAAGCCTCTACCCCGATGCCGGTTTCAAGTATTGAGAGACAAGTTGGCTGCGGTTTCCACCCCAGCTCAACTTGCGGGGGAGTAATAGAGTGTATTATATTATATTGTATATAATTGTCAAATTATAATTTGTATTGGACTCTTCTTGTAATTTCCCTTTGTAAAGCACCTATATATATACAAGTTATTCTCTCCCCACAATTAAGGAGAGTTTTCACAAAACCTAAATTCTATCTCAGCAGCGGTTTCCGGCGAGGTACAGAACAGTGGTGGAAAATTTTGAATTCAAGTTCAGAAAATTTTAAATATTATTTAGAACGACTTTCATTCTTGGTATTTTTGATGATTTTGAGTAGATTATTTTCTATATATTGTTGATGCATTCTTTTGTTAATTAATTGTGTTATTATTATTGGTTAATTAGTTTAATCAATACTTGCATGTGGATAAACATGAAAAATTGGAAGCATAATGCAATCAATCCCCTCAATTCTTGAAGAGTATTGAATTCTAGGATTTCAAAATTTATATACATGTATGAGGAGATTTTGTACTGAATTGATGTAAATTGATATTTGGAGATGTTTAGGAGTTTCATTGATATCTTTTCTATCCAATTTGACTTGATGTCATGTTGGATTTTCTTGGTGAATAGTTGGCTTTAATTTACCTAATTTTGCTCTTTCTTGACTTGGTGAATTTTTATGGGAGAAATGATAATTGCTTTGAGATCAATTTGATACAATGAGAATATTTTAATTCATAATTAATTTGCATTAGAAATAATTAGAGAGATTAAGTTTACCATGCAATGTGTGGGCATGTGTTTAGTTCCTTTTGTTAGTTCTGTAATATGTTTGGTAGAGTGATACGCCATGGAAGTCTTGTAATGTCTTAAAGAAACACTAGAGTGCAATAAGAAATTAGGTTATTTAATATTAGGAGAACTACGTGGCTTTGATTCCCAAATCGGAATTTGGGGTACGTAGGAAGCTTGATAATAACTGATTATCAAGTCCAAGCCAAATAAGTATATTAAATTAGATAATTTATATTTAATTTTACTGATGCATTAGTATAAGATTATTCTATATTAGGATTTGAAGATTTATGACAATGAGGAATTTATTTGAGTATTAAGGTTATTGTTGGGTGGTTCGAGAGATATTAGGAGGAATACAAAGGTTAAAATATTTTGGAGTTGGGTGTCACATTTAATGGTATCAGAGCTTAGGTTATATTTCCAAGGACCGAGAGAGAGTGTATGGTAGTTGATAATGATGAATTAAATATTACGTTTAGAACATAAGGTTTAATTAAGATGAATATGTTGTGGTTGATTAGAAATTGAGTAAAAAAAGATAAAATGATACATACAGACTTGAGAATGCATATGTGTTTTAATAAAAAAAATTAAGTTTTCTATTATATATATATTTTTAAATATAATATATGTTGGATCACTTGTTATTATACACTCAATTACGAGACTACTTGATCATGCCCATGATGACGAGTACTTTGCTGATGATGCTAATAAAGCTAGATGTGGATGCATGGTTTCCACACAGATATTTTATATATGATAAGATGTGGATGTACAAGGTTTCCACGCATATTTTGTATATGATAGGCCGTGGAAGCATGGTTTCCACGAGCTTCTTGCAGCTGTGATAAGACGTGAAATGCAAAGATATCACGCTAGTATCTTCAGTTACTTCCTAGAGCTGGTTAGTCATCGCTACGTGGTTTCGCTCTATGAAGTTGATCAATGTGATTCGTGATTGAGTGTATGATGATTATTGATATAACATATATAATAGATAATTTTGAAAAAGAGTTTTACAGTATTTCTCTTGAATATTTTGGAGAGATCAGATGATGTTGTCATTGCATACATACATGCATCATGAAATTACATCACATATTATGAGTCACAATGTATATTTAATTATGCATTGGTCTGTTACATCTGACTCAAGTGTTGTAAGTTCCAAATATATAGATGGAGATGACAAGGATATCATTAGAAACAAGTTTTTATTTACGAGATTTTTGAGAAATGTTTTAAATTTTCCATAATGGGAAATGTTCATGAATAATTTTGAATTTATAATATATGGTTTTAAAATTTCAAAGGAAGTGGAACACATGAAGTTTCATGGGCAATTTGTGAAAACCAGTGAATTGAGGAAAAATGATTTATGCGAATGTGGAAAAGATGACGAGGTGATTTTTGTGGAAGCATATTTTCTTATGGTGTTCCACATTGATTCATAATTTTGATAACTTGATATACCAAAGAAAAAAAAAGGATTTTCTTTTCCAAGTATATAGGCATATATATCATTGAAAATGATGGTATATTTTTTATATTCAAAAGAGTATTTTTATGACAACAGTATTATGGAAAGTGAAATAGAAAATCATATGCATTCTCAAATAAGTGATCGAATAATAGATGTGAAACTAAGAGTTGTAAACCAAGTTGAATGAGTTTGAGGATTTAAAGAAGACAGTTATGAAAGGAAACATAGAAGAGGAAAAGAAGAAGAGGAAAAGAAGAAGAGAAATAAAGAAGTAGAAAAGAAGAAGAGAAATGTAAGATCTATACTTTGTGGTATTATTTTTGTGGTCTTAGAGGTAGAATCGGTAAAATTTATAAGAGAGTAAATTGTGTATCTAGGTCTTAGGAACATTTGAACAAAATTTCGTAATTTTTAGGGAAGTATAGTGAAAGCTAGAATTTTTGAAAGAGGATGTACTCAAAAATGGATGATCAAAGAGACAGGGTCAGATTCAAAGTTATGCCATAAATATTCTAGTGCCCAGAAATTGTTTATTTTTGGATATATTGTTCCCTTATGTGTCTAGTTTAAGTAGAATGAAGAATTAGCTTGATCCAAGTTGTATGGATAAAGTTATAGTGAAATTACTAGGAGATGTTCAGCTAAAACAAGGCAGCAACAGGGCTGGAAAGTAAATGTGATAATAAATTGTAAGATAGTCCGAAAAATTTTGTGATTTTATTATGTCAAGTGCCTGTGTGTTAGGAGTAACATGAAACAAGAATCAGGTTATTTGAATATATATGGCGAAAGTTATGAATTTCTAAGTGTTGTAAGGTCATAAAAACCTGTATATATAAGTAATTGTGATTTGATTTATGTGATATGTGCTGATGATGATTGTGACATGTTATATTGATATGTTTGTGTTTATATGAAATTTAAGTGGATTTATGTGTTGAGATGGAACCATATGTATATAAGTATATGTTGACTATATGGTAATTGCATGGTGTACAAAAGTGAAATGTTGTTCAACCGATTATATGTACTACATGAAGTTTGAAAGTTGTTAGTGTTGTTCTTACTTAGAGTATTGTAGCCGAAAATCTTGAATTTTATAATTAAGGCATATTACGTGTATTAGATATATGGTTTGGAGAATCAAATTTTAATTTAAGTTACTTCAAGAGGATAATAACAAGAAAAGACTAGCAACAGGTTCTTAAGCTTTCTCACTTGAGTTTCATTATTTGGAATTTCAATGTTGTGACATAAAAGATTAATAATTTGAGATATGATATCTATTTGAGTATATACAAAGTTTTAATCTGTGGTAGAGAACAGTAATACGAACAGTAATAAGAAATTTCGAGGACGAAATTTTTTTTAGGGGAGGAGAAGTGTAATATCCTGAAATTTTATATGTAAATTTTGATTTCTAATATTAAATAAATAGATTAAATAGAAAGTTCTGGGTTGAAAACTATATACATAGTAAGGATATAATCGAAAGGAATCAAAAGTTATGTGGAGGAATTTAGAAATTTAAAAATATATTACTTAAGGGTAAATTAGTAATTTTATAGGAAAGATATTTTATAAAAAAAAATTATTAAAGTAAAGAAAGAAAGAAGAGCAGAAGAAAAGGGAGGCGAAACCGCTAGACTTCTCTGCCCATTTCTCATTTCCTTCTTTTTCTCCTTTCTCAAGCTCAATTTTTCCCCATACGACCTCCGTTTTTCGAGTTTTTGGTACCGAATTGAAGCTAATGACATGTACTATAGATAGATGTAAGTTCCAAGGTGCAAAATTAAGTGTTTGGAAGGGGTATTAAGGAAAAGAATTTCGTAACTATGGCTGTCACCCCCGTTTCTACATGTTTTAGCCTTAGTTTTGAAAATCTAACTTCAAAAATGAACTCAGAACGCCAAAGAACCTTTGGGTAAGGTGAAATTCGAAGCTTCCAAGGTAGCTTGACCGGCGGTCGGAGCTTTGCTGGAGAAAATATGATTTTATCCAATCCGTTGACTTCCCAGCTGTTTTAATGCGATCCAAAGTTACTTTTGAGCTCCTGGAATTACAAGGGTCGTGATGATGTACTCGGTTTGTCCGTAGGTCAACATTTAAAATTTCGGCCACCGCGCATGGCGGCACCAGCGGCGGTTTCCGGTGAGGTACAGAACAGTGGTGGAAAATTTTGAATTCAAGTTCAGAAAATTTTAAATATTATTTAGAACAACTTTCATTCTTGGCATTTTTGATGATTTTAAGTAGATTATTTTCTATATATTGTTGATGCATTCTTTTGTTAATTAATTGTGTTATTATTATTGGTTAATTAGTTTAATCAATACTTGCCTGTGGATAAATATGAAAAATTGGAAGCATAATGCAATCAATCCCCTCAATTCTTGAAGATTATTGAATTCTAGGATTTCAAAATTTATATACATGTATGTGGAGATTTTGTACTTAATTGATGTAAATAGATATTTGGAGATGTTTAGGAGTTTCATTGATATCTTTTCTATCCAATTTGACTTGATGTCGTGTTGGATTTCCTTGATGAATAGTTGGTTTTAATTTACCTAATTTTGCTCTTTCTTTTTTTTTTTTTTTTTTTTTTTGATAATTAACGCGGACTGAAGGAAGGAGAAGGCTAGACATCCCAACTAGGTTAGCACCTCTAGCACAACCACTTCACAACAACCCGAAGAAATATCATTAATGGACCTTCAGGAAAGGACAAAATTACATGAGGAGAAGTTGTGGGTGAATGATTACATCCGAAGCAGTAAAATTGAGACGCCTAGTCTTAAAACAAATAAAACACCAAGTGAGATAAATACAAGAAAAAAGCAAGTCTCTGGAGTCGTTGCAATCAGTGAAGAGGGCACGGTTACGACGCTTGCAAATTTCCCAACAAATGGACATCCAAAGCGATTGACAAAATAACCTGTGGCGAGCATTTTTAAAACACCCAGACCATTGGAAGAAGAAATCCATAGCCGTCCGAGGGAGAACAAAACTAAGTCCCATCCAGTTGAATAAATCACACCAAACCTTATAGTTGGAAGGGCAGAAAATGAGAGCATGATCTTGAGTTTCAGCTTCTGAACAAAAGGGGCAAGTAATCTCAAGAATAATGTTGAAGGATGCAAGAGTCGACCGACAAGGCAGCCGCCCATGAGCCAACAACCACATAAAAAATTGAACTTTAGGAATGACGGGAGCATGACGGAATGACAGGAAGGCGGGTGAAACTGAAGGCCGCTAACTGATGGCGAGATGGTGCTGAGTAAATGATCCAGGCGTGAAACATTGGTGGCCGTTTGGGGCTGGTAACCAGGTGATAATGTCTGCACCAGTAGAAGTGAGGGGGGGCAGATTCGTGATCAAGGATTGCAGTTGTAGCTGGCCAGTAAGACGAAGCCGACGCTTCCAAAAAGGCCGCCCCATACATGAGAAAATTTGAGAATAAGCCGAGGACACCGAAATATGTTTATTGGTTGACAAGGCGAAGAGAGAAGGAAAAGAATCCTTCAGAGGGGTGGGATTCAGCCAAGGATCATACCAGAAATTAATACTCTCACCATTCCGGAGATAGAAGCGAAGACCCGAAATGAAGGAGGAAAAGATAGGAGTCTTCTTGATACAAGCAGCAAAAATACCTTTTCATAAAGGTGAAGAAGAAGCATCAATATACAGGTTATTCCAATCCTCCATATTTGTTCGTTGGACACAAAAATGGAACCAAAGAGAGGAGTGATCCGAAGTTCGTGCCTTCCATAACCACTTCAAGAGGAGGCTGGAATTTTTGAGATTAACGCGTTGAGTATTCAGACCACCAGTGTGATAAGGGAGGCAGATGTTGTCCCAGCTAACCTTGTTAAAACCTTGGGAATTCGCATCACCTTTCCAAAGAAAGTTTCGCATATAACTCTCCAATTTATTAGCGACACCCTCGGGCATTTTGAACAAAAGAAAAACCGGAACGGTACATAGAACTGATTTGATCAAAGTGAGGCGCCCCGCATACGAAAGACAAGAGCCATTCCACATGGCAAGCTTTGATTCAAAGCGAGAGATAAGGGGGTTCCAATCCCGACAATGTAAGCTTTTGTAAGTCAAAGGCACTCCCAAATATTGAAAAGGAAAGGAAGACACGGAACACCCAAATTTGTTCGCACAGTGAGCTGTAAAATCAAAATGGACGCCTAATCCCACAAGAGAACTCTTCTGAAAATTTATTCGTAGACCGGAAATAGTCTCGAAACACCGAAGAATGCGAATGAAGATAGTGAGTTCTTCCTCAACAGCTGGAAGAAAACAAATGGTATCATCCACAAATTGTAGAATTGGAGGAGGCTGAAAATTCAACGACTCAAACCCCTTGAGAATACCCAAATCCGTAGCTTTCCTCACAAGTTGTGCGAGACCCTCCGCTGCCAAAACGAAGAGAAAAGGCGAAAGTGGGTCGCCCTGCTTGACCCCTTTGTGAAGATAGATAGGCTTGATCGGAGAGCCGTTAATCAAGATGGAAGTAGAAGAATCCACACGACACCCATTCATCCAACAATTCCATTTATCAGAAAAACCCATCCGAACAGAAACCGCATGAAGATAATCCCAAGATATGCTATCAAAAGCCTTTCGGAAATCCAATTTGAGAACAAAGGTAGGACGCTTGCTGGATTTCAGAAAGTGAACAATCTCCGAAGCCAAGAAGGAGCAATCATGAATGTTTCGGCTTTTAACAAATGCAAATTGCAAGCTGAAATTAAAGAAGGCAAGATTGCCTGAAGCCTCCTTGATAATAATTTAGAGATGATTTTATAAATGCCGTTTATGAGAGCAATTGGCCGAAAATCCCTAAGAGTGCAAGAACCCGCTACTTTCGGGATAAGGACGGTGAAGGAAGTTTTCAAAGCAGGAGGGAGATAGCCAGTAGAGTGGAACGTGCCTATCACCTTCAAAATCTCATCCTTGAGAAAAGACCAAGCTCTTCTATAAAAATAGAAATTAAAACCATCCGAACCCGGTGCTTTATTTTCACCACATGACTTAACGGCCTCCCAAATTTCCTCAACATTGAAAGGAGCCGTGAGGGCGTCATTGTCCCCCACCGAGACGCAATTGAAAACCAAGATTATCCAGAACAAAAGGAACAGCCGTATCTTCCTGAAAGAGGGATTTATAGAAAGAGTGATTTATAGAAAGAGTACACTTGATCGCTAATCTGTCCCTGATCCGTAATAAAACGCTGCCCCACATTGATCCCCATGATTCTGTTGGATTTGAAACGAGCCGAGGCTGTATGATGGAAGAAAGACGTGTTATTATCCCCTGACAAAGACCATTTGATTCTGGATTGCTGGTATCTTATAGATTCCCACTACTTCCTCTTGTCGAAAACTTGGGTTCGGAGATTGGCCAAAGAAAGCTGCTGGTCATCAGTCAAGGGGCGGACAGCAGAGTCTAAAGTTAGAAGGAGGAGCTGTTGCTCTAAAGATGAGATTTCAGACTCTACATTGCCAAAGGTAGGCCGGTTCCAAGCAGAAATTTTACCACGGAGCAGCTTCAATTTCAGATGAAGAGGAGAATCAGGCGAAGAGAGACAAATGGAATCCCATTCACGCTGGACAAAAGGGCTGAAATCGGCATGTTCCCACCAGCAATTCAGGGAACAGAATGGCTTCGGACCTCCGGAAGGTGTGGCCACAGAATTAAAGACTAGAGGAAGGTGATCCGACAAAGAGCAATCTATTGTTGAGTTAGAGAGAAAAGGCCAGCAGCTGACAATACCCGAACTAACCAAAATACGATCAATCCGAGAATAAGTGAGGGCATTATGCCAAGTATAACGGTGGCCATGAAGAGGAATATCATGCAGTTCACAAGTATTAACAAAATCCTGAAAATCCCAAACTGAAGTAGTAAGATGACCATTGAGACGGTCCGAAGGGTGTAAAACCTCATTAAAGTCCCCACAAACCATGAGCATAAGGAAAGGACGAATTACACTATTGATCTCCCTCCAAAAAAGCTGTCTATCAGTTGCTGAATTAAGGGCATACAGAAACAGCACATGAAACGTCACAACTGAGAAATCAAAATCATTATGACCCCAATACTTCTTTATATCAGTAGCATTAACCACCTCCACCTTTGTTTCAATTAAACCGAAAAAATGAAGATTTTGACGTCTTATAAGAGACCTCATAAAACGCTGCTTGGCTGGGTTAAGAAAACCACCACGACAATTCCAAATCGAAAACGACAAATCCATAAATCCAAAGTGAAAAAACCTCAGAGGAAGACAGCAATAAGCTACTGAGCAATAATGAGATTCCCCAATTTATCCTTAACAACCATGCTATCAAAGTCATTAAAAATACTGAGTGACTTACCTAACTTCCAAGTCTCGTCCACCTCACTAACTCCGACGCCATCAGCCCCTAAACCAGTGGCAAATTTCCAGTTCCTCTTATTGGTATTAGCAATGTCAATGCTATTATCACAGCTGTTCGGAAGAGAGATAGGAGAGCCGATAATTAGAGAGATTAAGTTTACCATGCAATGTGTGGGCATGTGTTTAGTTGCTTTTGTTAGTTCTGTAATATGTTTGGTAGAGTGATATGCCATGGAAGTCTTGTAATGTATTAAAGAAACACTAGAGTGGAATAAGGAATTAGGTTATTTACTATTAGGAGAACTACGTGGCTTTGATTCCCAAATTGGAATTTGGGGTACGTAAGAAGCTTGATAATAACTAATTATCAAGTCCAAGCCAAATAAGTATATTAAATTAGATAATTTATATTTAATTAAACTGATGCATTAGTATAAGATTATTCTATATAGGATTTGAAGATTTATGACAATGAGGAATTTACTTGAATATTAAGGTTATTGTTGGGTGTTTCGAGAGATATTAGGAGGAATAGAAAGGTTAAAATATTTTGGAGTTGGGTGTCACATAAACACTTTCTCCTCAAGGTCACCATGGAGAAAGCATTATAGACATCCAGATGTAGAACTTGCCACGACAAGGACACTGTTAAGGCAAGCAAAAGCTGAATGGTGGTAGGCTTCACAACTGAACTAAAGGTGTCTGTAAAATCCATCCTGGGGCATTGGTCGTAGCCATTTGTAACCAGCCTCACTTTGTAGCGATCAACCAATCTATCAGCCTTGCGCTTGGTTTTAAAGACCCATTTACACCCAATGATGTTAGCATTTGGCGATGGAGGCTTCAATTCCTACGTGCCATTGACAATTAAGGCATTGAATTCGTTGGCCATGGTAACCTGCCAATGATAGGACTTGGCAGCCTCGGTATATGTGATTGAAACCATCTCTGTAACTTTGTTATGCAATGCTTGTGGTCGAAATGACCTAGTTTAAGAACGAGTCACCATGCAATGTGGAACAGGGGCAGGGTGTTGCCGTGCAATAGCTTTAGTTACCGGAGGCAATTCCATGAAGTCCACAACAAGGGAGAGGCCGGGTGATTTATCTTTACTGGCCGGTGATGTGGGTGGTATGGTGGGGGTGGGGGATGGGGATATGGAGTTAGGCATTGGTTCAGTTGGGACGGGTAACGACAGGGGCAGGTTGTACGGTGGGGGACTGGCTGTCGGTGCATTTGGTGAGGGTGAAGGTCATCTATACCGAGAATGCGGCAAGGGTGGACAGTAGGAATCATAGGCTGGTTGGTTGTGAATAACAGGAAATTGTAGTACAGGGTTTGTATTGGGGGATTGAACATTAGAATCACGGATCTGAGTCATCTCCTGATATGGGAAAAACCTATTCATCAAAAACAACATGGCGTGAGACAAAGACTTTGCCAGAAGACAGATCTAAGCAACGATAACATTTGTGTAAGTGGCTATATCCAACAAAAATGCAAGAACGAGAGCGATAATCAAGTTTAGAAGCAGAGTAGGGACGAAGCCAAGGGTAACACAAACAACCAAATGCACGGATAAAATTATAACTAGGGGAGGCATTCAGCAATTTTTCAAATGGGGATTGAAAATCAAGCAGTTTAGTAGGCATCTTGTTAATTAAATAGACAACAGTATCAAAGGCATGAGTCCAAAGAGATTTGTCAATATTAGCATGTGCCATTAATGATAACCCGGTTTCTACAATATGATGGTGTTTTTGTTCCGCATAGCCATTTTATTCAGGGCTGCACAGACAAGAAACCCGGTGCTGAATACCATGCTGTGACAAATAAGATGAAATAGATTGAAATTCTCCACCCCAATCAGATTGAAAAGATTGAATTCAAATTGTTTTTTCACTAAAAAATGAAACTTGATAAAGGCAGAAAGAGCAACCGATTTATATTTCAAGAAGTAGATCCAAGAAAATTTGCTATAATGATCATAAAACAGCACATAATAAGAAAAATTATTATAAGATTTCACTGGAGATGGACCCCAAAGGTCTGAACAAATAAGTTCCAAAAGCCGTTTGGCCTCGAAAGTTGGACTCAATAAATGAAAGTTTGTGACTTTTTGTAATACCCTGAAAATTCAATAAGTATTAATATTTAAAAAGATTTCATTGTTCATTGAATCTGAGCTCACAATTTCATCTCATGTCGATTTTTTTTGGTTCCTGATATTCAAGAGATTTTGTTTTCTAGCTTCGCAATGTAACTCTGTCTTTGCTTGATGAGATTTTCACTCTACAGCAATGACGAAAGAAAAGGTTCATCATAATTATTATTGTGATGCTTCTTTTGTGGCTTTTTATGGTTATGGGTCATGACATCTACAAGATACAGTTTTTTTAGGAGTAGTACTTATTCATAGAGCAATTTTATTTTATCTCTTACACTTGATGTTTCATCCATTCTTATTCTGTTTTATATATTACCCATGATTCAGTTTCACTACCCACCATTCTTGTGTTATTACGTTGTTGAGAACTACATATACATCAATTGTTCAGCTATGCTTTCACCTTCATTTGTATAGGTTTTATGCTTAAGTGAGTTTATGCATCATCTTTTTATGCTATTGAAACTTGTTTGGCTATGGCAGTTTGATGCAGGATAGTAAAAATTATTGCGATCACATTTTCATTTAGTCTCTCATCTTTCAAATGATAGTTTTTTTTTTCATTGGTTAACTTGGAGCTTTCCTTAATGAAGAATGTGGAGGAAAAGAAGGTCATTGTAGGCTACACTCAGAAACATGGTTGCAAAAAGGATGTGCTAGCTTCTGAACTTTTATAGTAATTTGGTTTTGAATCTTTATAGGGCAATTCATGAGTTAATTTTCGTTTTGTCGACAATTGT
Source organism: Euphorbia tirucalli (assembly GCA_039660915.1). Lineage (NCBI taxonomy): Eukaryota > Viridiplantae > Streptophyta > Magnoliopsida > Malpighiales > Euphorbiaceae > Euphorbia > Euphorbia tirucalli. The sequence goes on from CM077632.1 coordinate 69,037,111, forward strand.
TGTAGTGAATATTACTCACCTCATAACTAGGGAGTGAATGTCGGTTCTGAATAATTGCACAACACCTAAAGTATGAGAACAACTATATCTTTGTTTTTATCCCATTCATTGCATTAATTCTCTTATGTCACTGCTTCTTTGGCATTGTTTGCAATGACCATTATAACTATTTATGCATGGGTCAGATTTCAACTTATGAGTTACGGGATTGATAATTGGTACTTTATTGAAATGCAAAATTGGAAAGACTGAGCTAATACATTACAAAATTCAATTTGGATAGGATAGACTAATGATTCTTTTTAATTAGGTGTAAAGTTTTGGGTGTATCAACTATATCCTGTTTTGATTATGTGATTCAGCTAATTTGGGCTTTTATTTCAAATGTGTTGAAAATGCTCATATGTAAGCCTTTGTTCATCATTTCTTAAATCTTACTATTTGCTCTGTTAGTCTAAGTGAGGTTAAAGAGATTCAATGGTAATGAGAGTTGAAGTATTCTCTTGCTACTGCATTCCTAACTAATTGGTTTACAATGTAAAGGTGTTGCGTTTGCCACTACCTCCTCTCTATACCATTCTCATTATATTTCATTATTAGCTTAAATGATTTTGTCTCCATATGTAATTGTCTGATAACACAAGGTCTAAGTTATTATTTACAATGTGGTTTATGCAGTCAACTGATAGTGTTTGAGTTCATCTCCATTTTTCATGATTTTGTTAAAGGACTTTTATTACATTTTTAGGAATAGAGAGCATAAAGTGATGCAGTCCCTACTATGCTCATGGATAAATTAAGATTGATATCAGAGCACTTTTTATGTTGTGAACCCATCTTTTAACCTGAGCGAACACTGGTTTCATATTCTTTCATTTTGCTTACTAGTTTGGTGATGCTAGGAGTAAAGGAAAAGTGCAGCAATAAAGTACTTGTGAGATTCGAGCTATGATCACTATTTTACTTGAGATTAGGTAAGTGCAATCTGTTTTTATCCTCTTTACTTAGTCTGGAAATTTACCCCTTGCAAATTTGTAATGGTAATGTGATATTTTGAGGTGTTAAAAATTATAGAATTTAGAATTCAATGTGTGTTAATCGGTACAGCCATTTCTTTATGGAAAGGAATGGTCCTGCAACATTAGGACGTCTTTTTTTTTTATGTGATCATAAGATGTTTGGCTTGATGCTTACTAGATACAGAGATCAAGAGGCTTGGTAAGAGAACTGTTTTATGGGGTTTCTAAGGCTTGGTAAGAGACCTGTGATTATAAGTTGATCTATATAGCTTCTTTTTATAATAAACTGGTCGGTTTTCAGCAATTCAAGGCTGGTTACACAGTCTGTGACGCTTGTTTCAAATCGAAAAGTTTCTTGAGTATCTCAGAAAAAAAAAACAGAGCATGAGCTGGGTTTTTTTTAAGAGGCTCTATTTTCTTTTGAAGGGGGAATACAATTAGTAGCAGAGCACAAAATGCAGTGAAATGACTAATTTATTGTCATTTTCCTTATTCATGTGTACTTGGATTCACCATTGTTTTTTTCAGTAGATTACTTTATATGAATTATTAAAGTGTTTGGAGTTATATTAATTATATTATTTGTTGGAAAATTAGTTTAAGTGAGATTTATATGTGAGGAAAAATATGAAAATTTCTAGAAATGCATTTTGGAAGAATATGTGATGTTCAGGGTGATTTTTGAAAATTTGGTAAATAGTGGTATACCGTATTTGTGAATAGTAACTCGTATGAATAGTGGCCGTATAAGTGAATAGTTATAGGGTGATGTATTATACGGAATAAGTTATATAAGAATGATAATTGAGTTATTTTAAGATTAGGAGAACTACATGGCTTTGATTCTCAAATCCGAATTTGGGGTACGTAGGAAGCTTGATAATAAATAATTATCAAGTCCAAGCCAAATAAGTATATTAAATTATATAGATTATATTTAATTTTACCGATGCATTATAGATTATATTTAATTTTACTGATGCATTAATATAAGATTATTCTATATTAGAATTTGAAGATTGATGTCAACGAGGAATTTATTTGGATATTAAGGATATTGTTAGGTGGAGTATAAAGGTTAAAATATTTTAGAGTTGGGTGTCACACTTTTACTAACAGCACAACTTAGAACAACAAAATGACTCTACTTTATTTGATACTTGAAGATTATTCTGACTAATAATTTTTCTGACCTGGTAAAGCCGCATGCCCTAATCTTTCAAGCCACGTCGAGAGGGAGGTAACATGGACCCGAGCAGGAGGAGCAGAAAGTTTCGGCATAGTATAAAGACCCCCTTTATTTGGATCTTGGTAGATGACTTTCTTGGATTCCAAGTCCTTCACAACAAAGCAATCATTAAAGAATCTCACAAAAAAATCATTATGATTAGTAAGTGCAGAAACATATATGAGATTAGATTTAGAATGTGGAACAAGAAGAACATTTGACAATTTGAGAGACCTGTTAGAAGTATGAAATAAAGATTTACCAGTGTGAGAAATTTGGAGTTTAGAACCATTACCCAAAATTACTTCCTCTGGCCCTATATAATAGGAATGGAGTGCTAGGTTCCCCATATCAGATGTGAGATGGTGAGTAGCTTCTGTATCTATGATCCACGGTTGATGAGAGGATGGTTGACGGGCGATGGTAGTATGGTTGGCTTGGGGGGTTCGGTTTTGTGGGGGGTTAAATCGTGGTGAGGGACATTGGCAAGCATAGTAGCCATTACCCTTATAGTTGTGACACACAATTATAGTGATATCATACCCTACAAAAGCAGTAGCATTCCTTTGTGAATAATTATTTCCTTGGTGATAGCTATTGCTGCGGCTGCCATGAACAAAACCTTGTGTCTGCTGGCATCCACGGCCATTACCGTGCCCTCCGCTGGTAGTAGACAGTTTGGAATTCTAACCGAAATAATTCCCTGGCACATTGACTTACTGCCTCACCATCAAATGAGTGGACAAGACTGAGTTTTACCGACTAACACGTCGATTTATCTTCCTATCTTCAATTAACAACATTCCATACAAATCATCAAACATAACGATCTCCATATGAACTTCAAACGTTCTCACAAACACATCAAAGTTTTCATGTAATCCCTCAATTACAGCTTCTATCAAATCATCTTCTCTGGTATTATAACCCAAAGCTAACAACGAATCAAAAATTGACTTTGCACGTTGTAAATAAATAGCTATCTCATCATTCCTTTGTTTCAAGTTCTGCAAAAGACTACGAAATTCACGAATTTGAGATCGAGACCCAGACGCATAGGAAGTATTTAATTTATCCCAGGCAGCCCTAGCAGAGGTTACACCTATGAATTTAGGCAAGAGAAGCTCTGAATTTGAGTTTAAAATCCAACATAGTACATGTGGATCACGTCTATTCCAGATCGTGTAAGCTAGATTCTTAATGCCGTTGTCAAGAAATTTTGCCAGAGCTGGTTCAGTGCTATCCAGGTGCCCATCGAGTCCACTGCCTTTAATCATAGGTACAGCTGCGTCTTCCATAATAAGAAGTTAGAATTGGTAAGTTTGGCCGGCATTTAAGTGGCTAGAGTAGGAAGAGGAGAAGAGGCCGGAACTGTCAAGGAAGCTTCTGTGGGAGCTGTGACAACATCAGTTTCGGCGCCTGCTATATGAGTTGGGAAAATTACTCTTTGATCTTATATATTTTCGATGTGGGATTCATTCATCAACATCTCCAACATATTAGATAAGAATTTCGTTTTCGCCACAAATTCCCTTATTGAAGGTTTCTATTAATTAACAAAATTTAACTTATCTACAAGGTACGGAAATGTTAATGCCATGACTTTCCAATTAATAAGAACTAGCCTAATGCCCGTGTGATAGGTTGTCAACCCGTCAAAGTTTTATTTAATATCTCCGGTTCCTTATACTGGGTAGTATAGCAAGAATGGGGTCGAACCACAGGGATTAATGCAGGTATATTTATTTGCAAAAAGAAAGAAAATAGATTGGATTGAAAATTGTTTTATAACAAAAATTAAATGATGTGATTTGTGAATTTATAGAATGTAAATTAAAACAGAATAAATCATAGAAAGAACAACTAGCCGAGATACTTTTCAGTTTAATTCCGTAATTCAATCACAGACACCAAAAATCCAATTCAATTATCCAAATAGACAGAGTTATAGTTAAAGGTGAAACACACTCAATAACCAATCTTTTCTTAATTTATCGATAGTTCCAGGAAACGCTTGAATAAACTACTTCCTAACCAATAGACAATCTCCAAGAAACCTCTAACGAGAATAAACCTATGGTAGCATTAATCACAAAAAGACCTCTATCTTAGTTAATGAAATTAGAAACACCACAAATCATAAAGACTAAACTATTTAATTCCATTAACTTTACACAAAGCTAACTTGCCATTATGATAGAGCAACAATCACGGATATATTATTCTATTCGGCAATATGCAGTACAATCAATCAATTAACTGGCCAAATTAATTTGATTACTTGCCACTATGATAGAACAACAATCACAGATATATTATTCTATTAGGCGTAGTACAATCAATCAATTAACTGGCCAAATTAATTTGATTAAATCAACAGCAATATAACAAATTATAACTACAGGAATAGAATAAATATTCGGATAATAGAATACGGTTAAAACATAAGTCTCATGAACTAAAAGGAATTAAACATCCAAGTACCTCAACTAGAAGAAAGTTTAGCTACTCATAACTAAACAAAATCCACCAAAAATCTTTAAGGAAAATCGTGCAGCCTTCTCCTCTTGATAACTTCAGAAAAACGTTGATAAAAGAACTCTCTCAAAACCTCCTCCTTTCTTTCTTTTATAGTCTCCCCTTCTTTAAACCTAATTAGGAGTCTGAAATTGGCCCTTTTAAGCAAAATATCTGCTGTAAATTTTAAGTGCTAGCAATGGGCATTCCAAAGAGAAATCTGGCCCACAGGGGGGAAAGTGCCCAAAGAAGAAGAGAAAGTCAACAAAGGAGGGTTGACCCGCAAGACCCGAACAAGCTGTAGAAAACCTTAGCTAACTTCTTCGATACAGCTCTGATTGGAGCGATTCAAGATGATATGGAAAGCTAACGGACAGACACACAATCTTGCAGAATAAATTTGGAGATAAAACAGCCTCCAACTCTTCCAAAAATCCAGCTGAAGTTCAATCTCCAACAAATCCTCTTTTAGCTGTCTTCCTAAATAGCCAAAATCTACTTTTAAACACCTAAAGGTGATGAACAACATTAAATAAGAATAAATAAAATAAAACAAACAAACTAACTAAGAAAATAATAAAACTAATACTAAAATGCAAAAATAACTAAGAAAATAAGTTAAAATGGACCTAAATATGCCTATGTGAATATGAGTTATCAAATTCCCCCACACTTGGATCTTTGCTTGTCCTCAAGCAAACTAGGACTCATGGAAAATTTCTCCTGAATTGACTATGGATGAACCCTAGTAAATCCTTAACCGTTCATTCAAGGAAGTTAAATCACCAAGATTCCATAGGAAGTTTCAAAACTCCACAGGCCGATGAGCTTAATCAAAAGAACCAGAAAATCAAACAAGTCGACATAAACAAAACATTTAACCCAACTTCACAAGAGTTAGTCAATTGAAAAACCAGCGCAACTTATTTAATTAACTAACTTTAGGCAAGCGAATCATCCAACTTAGAAGGGCATCTAGAGATTTTAAGCTTTTATTCACATTTAAAGCACTTCAAACCAAGGTAGTTATCAAATTAAGCACAGGGTCAACATCCCAATTTTAAGAGTATTGAAAAGGCCTCTAATGAGGGGTAACTCTCCCCATAAGTTATGCTCCATACACAAAGTCATTATTTTTAACTTTGCTTAAGGTGAGGTGGGCCTATCCCCCAACTCAAAACCCATGGGTGTTGGAATGATATTTATTTAACGGTCTCTTATGAGAAGTTTGCTCTCCCTCCTAAGTCACTCTCCATACACAAGGAATGATATTTTGTCATACCTTGCTTAAAGTGAATTGGTCCCATCTCCCAATTCAAGACTCAAGGGTAATCGAGACAATTGAATTCTAAAATTACATTCTCAGCACAATTCAACCAACATCATCAATTATAAGCTAGACCCTATGTGAACTAAATAAGCGTGACGAAGTGGGCTGGGGGTTTTTAGAAAACCGCAGAAAATTAGTTTGTTTTGAGTGTGAGATTTTTGGAAAACGGGTTTTGGTTATCTTGTTTTAGGGAAAACTATTGATTTAATTTGTAAATTCCTTCGTAGAAAATATTTTCCCATTTTATAACTTAAAGACCTCGAAACCTCAATCTCGAGATTAGTGACAGAGTCGCCACCCGGGCAAGCTCATCTGGGAAATTCCGGTACAGCTCCCTACCGAGCACAGACTACTGTACCTAATCCAGAGATTCAGGGTTCAGGCAACTTACCTACTTAACCTCAAGCTTGTATTCGTTCATTATTTATAAAACCATATTTATTCAATTTATTATCTTTCTCTAACCTAATTTGTTTATTTTATTAGCCCGATGCTAAAGCAAAAATGCATAAAATAAATTGCATGAAATTAAACCATTCACATAAATATACAAAAGAATAATAGAGGCCGCTTATACAACCAAATTGAATAAAATATAAAAACTCTCGTCCTCACTTTACAAACGCCTAAATACAAGAGGGTCTAAAAATACAACCGCCTAAATACACGTATTAATCTATTAAATATAGTAAAAATAAAAAAAAATGTTGCAAAACAGATTGGTTAGCATAGTTTATATTACAAACACAAATAGGACTCAAAACAAGACAGAATGGGGATTTCAGGATAAGGGAGCATGCATTTAGGGGGTGACCGGGTCGATCCGACCGGTCGGACCGGTTAGACCTAGAAAACGGTTTTGAAACGCCTTGTGGATTTTTGTGCTGGAAAATCAATTTTTGGAAAATATTTAGCTCCGTTTTATGCAAATTTCCCTTTTTGTGGGTCGGTTATCTCGGAACTCGGGGTTCCGTTCATGTGGGTTCCTAAATGCATATCCCATCTAGGGCCCAAAATATAATAAACACATAAAAAACATTTGTAAAAATATTATTCTACTTGTTTTCAATATTTTCTAGGGATTTTGTGGGATTCGGGGGTTCGCAAATGCTGGACTATGGATCTGATTCGAATAAAACTACCCTGAAACTCAGAAAATAAATCCCGGGAAATACTGAAAACCCCGATATCCAAGTATGCAATAATCAAAAAATCAAAATACAAATATATACAGATGATTCTGGGCCGAAAATGATCCTAATAGAAAAAATCAAAGTGGAAAACGGGTTGTTTCGGCCGTTTGGGACAGATTAGGGTTCTGTCCCTGAGGAACAGAGTCGGCCGACTCTGGGTCAGAGCCGACCGACTCTGGGTCAGAGCCGACCGACTCTGGGTCAGAGCTGGCCAGCTCTGTTCTTCAGAAGCACAGTCGGCCGGTTGTGATGGGCAGCACCAATTCTGGATTTTTGTAAAAACTACAGAAATGCACAGAAAATCAACACAGACAAGTTTTAGGGCCTCTCAGAGTTTACCTGGATTGTTGTTTGAACCCTTGGAGTGTCAGGAAATGAATTGAAAGCTCGAGAGTGTGCACCAGAACTCAATCGGTCGAATCCTTCAATGACCCAAAATGATCCAAAACCAAACCGAAATGATCCCGAATCAAAGAGTGGAGGCTGTTGGTTATGTTGTTAATGCTTAAGAATTGGTTCAAGGTTAAATGAGGATGTTTATGGGAGTGTTTTTGGCTCTCTCTCGGTCTTTCCTCTTTTCCTCTCTTCTGGTTTCTTTTTTTTTTCTTCCTCCCTTGAGAATCAAAAGTCCCCTCTTCTCTCATTTTCTTTTCTTTTTATCTACCTCTCCCTCTCCCTTTTCCATCCATCAATCAGTCCACCGAAAATCTCTGAAAATCTGCCAAAATCCTCACCTACCAAGACAAGTTGATATGCTTTGCAGAGCAACTATTCTTGACCACTAGAGCCGGCTGGCTCTAGTTGATACTAGAGTCGTACAGCTCTAGTTAGAGCCGGCCAGCTCTGGTTCAACAAACCAGAGCTACCCGGTTCAACCAAGAGTTAGGGCAGAATTTTGAAAAGTCAGACGTGCAGACCAAACCCTAGAAATGATTCGAGAGACATTTTCAGGGCTTCAAATCATGGATAGCTTGGGTTTCAAGAAATTTGAGATTCTCCAGGTAGCATTCTGATCACTTTCAAGTCCCCGCTCGAGCCCGTCCGGTCCACAAGTAACTAAGGAATTCTCATCACCAAGGCCAGGAAAAACCCATGCTCATAGGCTGCCCCTTGCACGGTCAAAGTTGGATCATCGTGGGCTGTACAGCATAGATCGAGTTTGGTCTTGCGACTGGTAGTGCGGTGAGAAAGGAGAAGAAAATGTACCTGGTGTTCCTTGCTGAAGGTGCTGGCCGTGATTCCAAGTTGGCTCACCACGGTGAAGTGTGTCCGTGGTGTTGGCTCACTGTGGTGGAGCATGCCCGTGATGATGGCTCACTGTGGTGGAGCGTGCCCGTAATGGTGTTGGCTCACTGTGGTGGAGCATACCCGTAATGGTGCCTCACTGTGGTGGAGCACGCCCGTGATGATGTTCAATTCTTTTTCGTCTAGTGAAGCATTGAATATTTGCGGTGAAAAGGCTAAATGAAACATACTGTCTCTCCTATGTGAAGAAAAAGGCAGTATGAACTTGGAGTTCTTCTCCGTGTGGTGGAGTTCCCGTGAAATTGATATTGAATTGTGTATTTATTTCTTGATCGATAATTTTGGAAACAAAAATTTTTGCCCCCTCGATCAAGAATAAATACAATTGAATTTGCTATGCCCCCAGATACCTGTTAAAGGCAAGAGATTCTTCAATAGGCATTTCTTTCCATGTCCATGTGACTACAAGGTTGAAACAAGAGAGGCATTGTCCCTTTTATATAGCAAAGAAGCAGCCCAAGGTAGGTTGAATTGACTTGCCCCCAGATCTCTGTTAAAGGCAAGAAGCTCTTTCAATAGGCATTTCTTTCCTGCCTCTGTGATGATAGGATTGAAATGAGTGTTCTTCCTCTCTTATGTGGTGAAAAGGTTGAATGAGTTGTTCTGTTATTCTACCCCCAGATACCTGTTAAAGGTGAGAGATTCTTCAACAGACATTTCTTCCCTGTCTATGTGACGACAAGGTCGAAATAAGAGATGATGTACTGTCCCTTCTATGTAGCGAAGAGATAGCATGAGGTTGGTCGAATTGACTTGCCCCCAGATCCTTGTTAAGGTAATAGATTCTTTAATAGGTATTTCTTTCCTGCCTCTGTGATGGCAAGATTGAAATGGATGTTCTCCCTCTGCCAGGTGAGGAAAAGGTTGAACGAGCTGTTCTGTTGTTCTGCCCCCAGATACCTGTTAAAGGCGAGAAGTTCTTCAACAGACATTTCTTCCCTGTCCATGTGACAACAAGGTCGAAATAAGAGATTATGTACTATCCCTTCTATGTAGCGAAGAGGCAGCACAAGGTTGGTTGAATTGACTTGCCCCTAGATCCCTGTTAAAGGCAAGAAAAATACCGCTCTCGAGGTAATATTGGCGTGAGCGAAAAACTCTGAAAATTATAGAAATTTTTCATACCTAAGGTTTGGAGTCGTAGAGTTCTGATTTGCATGTTATGACTCTGGGTTAAGCTTTTTTGAATTGGGAAGGATCTCTTCTCCTGATGACCCCTTCAATCAAAAACAAATATGGTTGAGTTGGTTTGATGCGTGAATGCGTGCATGATTCATATGCACATGCATGTGCCATGATGCTTCTTATAATACGTTTGGTATCTGCACTATGCTAGGGAGATGAATTTGTGACTCCTGATGGCCTCGTGTGGGGACTGTGTTCGTCGGATGACTTTACTGAGGATTTTGATTCAGTGAGGATCGTTTTGGCTGAAAACTTATCTGGGGAGTATTCTGATCCATTTGATCTCACTAGGGGATCTGTTGGAGCTTCTGATTCAGTGGGGATTGTTTTAGCTGGGAACCCTACTAGGGATTTTGTTGGAGACTCTGTGACGGACCTTGCTGGGGATCACTCCGCCGAGAATGATTATAATGGGGATGGTACAACTGAGCCGGTAGTTGCCATTTGTAGTGACAATTTCATTGATGCCACCGTGGGTTTGGATGCAATGACCTACTGATAGGTGTTTACATGCAATGGCACGGTATATGCAATATGAACATCTAAGCAGAAAATCAAACATGCCTAGTATCATTATGATGACATCAGAATGAATGTGATAGGAAAATCAAAAGTGACACTGCCTCTGTATGTCACTCTCTTCTTGTTACCGACACGTCCTTTCAATTTTCCATGTCAGAGATTCTCTCACTGAAGATCGTTGTCGGTTTTTTTTTATGCTTAATAAATATACACACTAATAGAAGCAAGTGCACTTCGTCGCTCAAGTAATATAAAGTAAGTAAAGTATCGATCCCACAAGGACTAGTTATGCTAACCCTAAATATAGTCGGATTTCTATTGATCTAGGCGAAGAGAATAATGTATCTTTGATTTTGGGTTGTGAATTAAAATTACTGCTAAAAGCAATTAAATTAAAATTAAGAATGTAATAAAATTGTATAAGAGAAATTTGATGAGGAAGCTAACTAAGGCGTCCGGTTTCACTTAGCATTAATTCCAGCAATATTTTATAATATGCAACTAATTCGATTAAATTCCAAAATGGTGATTTCCATAAATAATCAATACCGGTTAAGGCTATTAATCCTAATTCTTAACCTAAACACTTAAACCTCTCAGTTCTAAGCGTCAAGCCAGAAAGCATTAAGTCTAAGAAATCCTAGCAGTAACTAGTGAGCCACTAGAGCAATGATCATGCAAAAGTTGTGTTGTATGATTCCGTTAATCTAGTCCTTTGGTCAATTATAGATTAACTATGAATATTGGAATTGATGGTCCTGCATTCAAAGCATTAAACATACACAACACAATATTGGAAAATAATACGAATGAAAATTGCATTAAACATAAAATAATTACATGAAACAATTGCTAAGATCCACCATAGCCTTAGCTATGGTGGAATTAGTTCATCACTAAACTAATAACACAAAAATGGATTAAATAAAACATGGTAAAGAGAAAGGTTTAGAGAAAACTAGAATCAAAGTGGTTGATGTACGAATCATTGAGATGAAAAGATGAATGCTCCTCCAAACCCTAGCTCCCAAGAACACGGTCTTCCAATCCGTTCTTCCAAGAGAGAAAGTAAGAATAAAATCTAAAAAACTAAACTCTAAAAACTTAAAACTAAAAAAAAAAAAAAACTAAAAACTGAATAATGAATCCTCTCCTTTTCTAACTCTCCCCTCCTAAAACAAAAAGGGAAAAAGAGTTCTCCTAAGAGTCAAAAACCCTTCCTTCTTTTAAGGGAATTACCAAAAAAAGAAAACATTCCTCCTTTGACAAGGAGTCCATTAGCTATCAAGACTTCTCAGCCAAAAGACTTCTACCTCTCTCCTTAATGAGACTAATCCCGCAGCTTTTCCTTGGCCCATCATGAACGCATGCCTAAATCACCAAATCAGCTTTAAAACTCCAAAATCAGCACCTCCCAAGGTATGATCATGCCTTAGGACTGCTCCTGGGCTGTTTTAAGTCAATTTTGCTCCTTTATCATGCAATTTTAGCTCCATTCTCTTCTTAGGGGTCCTAACAAGGAAAATACATAAAAAGGAAGTAAAATATGCCTTAAATAAATAAAATCAACTCAATTAAAGCACAAAAACAAAGGTGAAATAGGTATATAAAATACACTTATCAACTTCCCCACACTTAAACTTTGCTTATCCTCAAGTAAACAAAACATCTCCAACTCCCGAAAATAATTAAGGAAAATTATAGATCAAACAACCGATTTTCAAAACATCACAAACCATAACCTCACTTTCATCCACAAGTCAAGCATACTCAATTAATAAGGCTATCACAAAAGAATTTGGCATTTAACCCCAATCTTATGCACACAAAGCAACTCAATTAACTATCAGAATATGATTTGATCACTAAAATAGTAAACTTCTAATTCACTTCCCAATCAATCACATAAATAAAGATCAATAGGACTTTAGAATTCACACAATTTTCTTGGGGGGAAATATCATGATACATTGATCGATTCCATTTAATTAACTTTATAATTTTCGACCTTACTTGAGATGTTACTTAGCCTTTCCGAACAGATAACAAAGATGGAGCAAACACAATGCACCCAACTTACTCAACTAAGCAAATTCAATCAAGGGGCTACTAGCACTATTCATAACTCCACCTCGCAAGCGAAGCCAGCGGAATAAATTTCTAATCTCTATTCTTGACTTTTTGTCAATTTTCATTAAGCACAAATAATTAATTTCCATTACCCCAAGATTAATTCAAAATAAAGCACACAATTTGCCTATTTCATCTCTTTACATATGCTCAATCAAAAAGAAGCTTCCTAGAAAGTCTATGTCTAAAAGTGATACATCTCAACTCGAAAGTCTACATCATTACAAAGGTGCCAATCAAATGGGGCCTCATGTTGCATTTAATGTAAACTTCCCTATTAACAAGCATACTTGACCTAGAAAGATGTAAAATGAGAGTTTGTGTTTGTTTTTTTTATTTTTTTATTTTTTTGAAAAACAAAAACATTGCTTTGAGGAGTTGGAGCATTAAGTTGCAAGTGACAAACATAGGACCATAGTGAATGAACTTGAAGCAGCTCAAAAGGATGGAATGAAAGCATAAAGAAGAAATCTATTTACAACTCAATATGCACAATTTCCCTTCCCCACACTTAAAATTTACATTGTCCCCGATGTAAATCAACCAATCAATAACCAGAAACGAAAAAGAATTAGAACGAGAGAACTCCCCTGGTTATTGAAAGCCGAAGTCTAAGTGCTAATGAGGGGAAGGTGGAAAAGGAGGATCACGTCCTTGGATACAAAAAAGTTCAGCAATATTGGCTTCAATTCATGTGTTTTGGCGCACCACCTGCTGTAAAAGACTAAATACACCCTGCAAATCAACAGAATCAAAAACAAAAGGTACAACAGGAGGCTCCGAGCTAGTGGATACCTTGTTGCCCTTCTGCAGGGTGCGACCTCTAAATGAGCAAGCCCTGTTCCCTATCCACCAAACCAGGAAATTTGCAACTCCTACTTCCACAATATGCATACTCTTAAGGCAAGCAATATCTAAGGTTGCAACAGAATAAGCAATATGCAAGTTATTATTGGACAAGTCAATGATCTTTTCATTTTCAGCAATACGGGTTATAAGAGACCCTAAAATCAAAGGTCTACCAAAAGAAATAACCTGTTGAAATTGACCAATTATCCAAAATCCCAAATTTATTTTAACTTTATGAACCATGCACCACAAGAAAAATAACTCAGCCTTATTACAAGTACTAGATCCTTCTTTCCGACCAGAAAAGACAAAAGCCAAAAGTCATTGGATATACTGGAGGACAGGTGTTTTTAACTCCTTGGATTTGGATTTCCTAGGGTTAAAAGTCGCATGATCAATAGAAAGATCCTTCCAAGCATCAAACATAGGCCACCTATCCAAAAAATCAAAAGCCGAGGATCTATACTCATCGGAGGTAGAGGAAACCTGATCTATAAAACCACAGGACACATTGAATTCTGTAATGGATTGCTTAAAATCCCTACCCCTTAACCGATACTCAACTAGCTTGGGTGTGTCAATTGTAAAGTGGTCAAGTTTATTGAATTTGAAAGTGGAATAAAATTCCCGAACTAACTCAACATAACCAGGACATCTCAAATCGAAGAAAGATTGCCACCCAATGTTATCAATCAAACCATGAAATTCATCCACAAAATTAAATTCAATCAGCACATTCTCATCAATGCATTTACAAGCAACTATTTCTCTATCCTTAATGGGAATAAAGACCTTTTTAGCCCCTGTGCTATCATCAGTTTGCCCCTTTGACCCCTGTGCTATTGAACTTTCCTTTTTGCTCCCTATGGTATGCAAAAACGTTCCAAATTGACACCTAGAAAGCATATTCCATCAGATTCTGTTAACAATTTTATCAATGGAATCTGACAGAATATGCTTTCTAGGTGTCAATTTGGAACGTTTTTGCATACCACATGGGGCAAAAGGGAAAGTTCAATAGCACAGGGGTCAAAGGGGGAAACTGATGATAGCACAGGGGCTAAAAAGGTCTTTTTTCCATCCTTAATGTCTTTATAAACTAATGATTTAGCCCTAGAAAAAGTCAAATTACCATGTAAATGTTTGTCAGGGATAGTGAGTTTCATACCTTTGGGTACTCGAGAACGAACTTGAGTTACCTGTGATGAAGAGTGCTGTGGTGGTGGAGGGGACGAAGCATTTGGCTCTTCTGCCTCAGAAGGGATCTCTTTTGGCTCAGGTGGTTCGATAATGGCTGACCTCTTGTGTCGCTTGGGCTGTGGGGGAGGTTGAACACAGACTGTGGGTTTCCTCTTTGTGGTATGTGTATTAGACTTTGGTTGGGTGGTTGCAGGACTTGCTGGAACCGGAGTTGGTGCTGGGGCCTGCGTGACAATCAGACACTCGTTGGAGGAGGAGGATGGCCGGTGCGGTGGAATCGGTGGCGGCGGACGGCAGAGAACATCAGCCAGGATCTACTGAAGGCGGTGGTCTGGGGAAGGTGGAAAAGGGGCGGACAGCGGAGACGGCCGTTGATCATCCTACGACAGAGGTGGGGGCGGTTGGTGATCAGCGGAACGCTGCTTCGCCGGAGGGTTTCACCCAGATAGAGTGCGTTTGCGATCCATCAACGGACAGTGGAGTAAAGGAGGCGGCAGATGGCGGAGGTTGCGGACGGCGGAGGGGTGTTGGTTGAAAGAAAAAGTAAAAAGTAAGAAAAGGAAAAGAAAAGGGTAGGTGGGGAAAGGGAAAGGGGCACATGGGTTTAATTGATCTTAAAAAAATAATTTTTTTTTTATGACGGGAAGAAGGAGATGGGAAACAGAAGAGTGGCATGGTCAAGGCATGGCCACGCCTTGGTCATGCTATGTGTTTGTTTCCCACCGAAAAAAAGTATTTTAATTTTTTTTTTTAAGAAAGGGGGTAGAGAAACAGAAGTAAGGCGTGGCCAAGGCATGGCCACGCCTTGGTCATGCTATGCCACTGTTTCCCACCGAAAAAAACATTTTAATTTTTTTTTTTTGAAAAAAAATAATAATAGAAACAGAAGTACACACAGACTAAGGTACGGTCATTGTGAGCGGAAGACGGGTTTTCGACGGGACGCGAGACTCCCTTTCGGAATGTTCGCCACGATCTCGGGCAGGACCCTCCCTCGCGTGGGGTTTTTATGATGGAAAATCAGTTTTGAAAATAAATGGAATTAATTCATAAAAGAACCGAGACCTAAGTCTCGATGAATATTGTAGAGTCGCCACCCGGCTCAGCTCACCCGGGAAATTCTTAAGGTAGCTGAACTGGACGAACGGTCACTACACTATCCAGAGATTCAGGTCCGGACAAGTCCCTTATTTCGTGTCTAATTAAAATAAATGTTGGTCAATGTTCAAAGATGGTATTTCAAATTCTAAAGTCAATTTTATTGAAATAAATAGACATACAGCGTGCATACAGGTTAAAGTAGAATAGTAAATAATTAAATTATTACAACCCGATCAAATAAAAAGATAAAAACTCTCAAACTCACCTTACAAGCGCCTAATATACATGAGAATCTAGAAAAATACAACCGCCTAGGATACACGATTTAATCTATTAAATTACATCCAAAATGAAAAATAAAAGAAATTAAAACCTGCAAAACAGAGGGTTAGCACAGAATCCGGCAGTACACAAATAGGACTCAAGTATGACATAATAGGAAATCAAGAATTGGGGGTATGCATTTAGGGGATAACCGGGTTGGCTCGGCTAGCAGGCCCGGTTAGACCTGGAAAATATTTTGAAACGTCCCTGTATTTTGGTTTTTGTGGGAAAATCATTTTGAAAACAATTTTACCGGTTTACATGCATTTTTTACATGTCAGGTGGGTCAGTTTTCGGGAGAACTGGGTCTCCGTCATGGCATTGTTCTAAATGCAATTTTACTGAAAATTGAATCTATGGTCATGAATGCACACAACAAAATTTATTTTGATGATTTTTGGGGTTTTCTGAATTTTTAGGGATTTTTAGGAATTTTTAGGATTAAAAACGGGAATTCTGATTCTGGAAACCACATTACAGTCATGCGACTGTAACTACAGTCGTACGACTATAAATTACAGTCGTGCAGCTGTAAGTGGCCCAGAGTCAAAATTTCGCCAAAACTTTATTTGAAGAAAACTGGGAAGAAAATCACCTGGAAATCAAGAACACTCGTACGACTATATATACAGTCGTACGACTGTTCATCAAACTCAAGAACAGTCGCACGACTGTTCTTGATTTCCAGAACAGAAACGTAGAAAAATGGATAGAAATGCAGAAAAAGCACACCAATCACCCAAAAAGCTTGTAAAAGAGAGGGCAAAAGGAATGTTTACCTCTTTGGCGTGCGTCCACCATAGGATTGACCCCTGGCGTCACTCCAATCCACTAAAATCCGGACTTTTCTCCTTGAGTTAGGGTTTAAGAGTATTTGGATTCAAAATCTCCAAATGCAAGGGTTTCTTGAGGATCAGTTCTTTCTTTCTTTGTTTCTCTTTGTAAGCGCCGGAATTTTACTTCCCAAAAAAAAAGAGAAAAAAAGAGCATAGTCGTACGACTGTAAGTAAACTACAGTTGTACGACTATAGATCGCGACAGGTGAGCCAACCCATACCTCAAAAGGTGAAAAAAACAGAAGAAAGAAAAGAAAAAGGAACAGACGGACAGAAAAAAAAGGGGAAAAAAACGGAGGAGAAAAGAAAAAGAAAAGAAAGAGGAGAGAAAAAAGAGAAAGAAGAGAAAATCAAAAGAAAAGGAGGAACTCATCATCAGAATCCCTCAGCATTTGGAAATCTCTGGACCCAAATCTCTAACCTAAACTCAAGGAGAAAAGTCAGGATTTTAGTGGATCAGAGCAACGCCAGGGGTCAATCCTCTGGTGGACGCACGCCAAAGAGGTAAACACTCCTTTTCCCCTATTTTTTACAAGCTTTCTGGGTGATTGGTGTGCTTTTTTTTGCATTTCTATACATTTTTCTGTGTTTCTATTCTGGAAATCAAGAACAGTCGCATGACTGTTTTTGAGTTTGATGAACAGTCATATGACTGTAGTTACAGTCGTACGAGTGTTCTTGATTTCCAGCGTTTTCTTCCTAGTTTTCTTCCAATAAAGTTGTGGCAAAATTTTGATTTCGGGCCACTTACAGTCGTACGACTGTAGTTACAGTCGCACGACTGTAACTTGGTTTCCAGAACCAGAATTCCCGTTTTTAATCCCAAAAATTTTCAAAAATCCCAAAAAATTTAGAAAACCCCAAAAATCATTAAAATGAATTTTGTTGTGTGCATTCACGACCCTAGATTCAATTTTCAGTAAAATTGCATTTAGAACAATTCAACGATGGAGACCCAGTTCTCCCAAAACCGACCCACCTCACTGTATAAAAATGCATGTAAACCGGAAAAATTGTTTTCAAAACGATTTTCCTTCAAAACCGAAAATACAGGGACGTTTCAAAACGTTTTCCAGGTCTAACCGGGCCGGCTAGCCGAGCCAACCCTGTTATCCCCTAAATGCATGCCCCCAGCTCTTGATTTCCCAATTCTATCTATTTGAGTCCTAATTGTGGCGTGCCGTATAAATTGTGCTAACTCTCTGTTTTGCAGGTTTTAATTTCTTTTATTTTTATTTTGGATGTAATTTAATTGATTAATACGTGTATCCCAGGCGATTGTATTTTTCTAGATAAATCGTGTATTCTAGGTGCTTGTAAAAGTGAGTTCGAGAGTTTTTATTTTTTATTCGATCGGGTTGTAATAATTTAATTATTCACTATTTCACTTTAACCTGTATGTGCGCTGCATGTTTATTTATTTAAATGAAATTGACTTTAGAATTTGAAATACCATCTTTGAACATTGACCAACATTTATTTTAATTAGACACAAAATAAGGGACTTGTCCGGACCCGAATCTCTGGATAGTGTGCCGACCGTTCGTCCAGTTCAGCTGTATTATAAATTTCCCGGTTGAGCTGAGCCGGCTGGCGACTCTACAATATTCATCGAGACTTAGGTCTTGGTTCTTTTAAGGATTAATTCCATTT
Source organism: Euphorbia tirucalli (assembly GCA_039660915.1). Lineage (NCBI taxonomy): Eukaryota > Viridiplantae > Streptophyta > Magnoliopsida > Malpighiales > Euphorbiaceae > Euphorbia > Euphorbia tirucalli. The sequence goes on from CM077632.1 coordinate 69,055,503, forward strand.
ATTTTCCAAAAACGAATTTCCATTATAAAAACCCCACGCGAGGGAGGGGCCCACCCGAGATCGTGGCGCCCCTTCCGAAAGGGAGTCTAACATCCCGTCGAAAATGCGTCGTCCGCTCACAGTGGCGACTCTGCTGCGGATTTCTTAAAAAGTTTTCTTAAAAACTTAAAAGAATTTGACAAGCCCTGAAAAGTGTCTAATTAAAATAAGGTGGATGATTCTCGATTGATATTTCATTTTGCATCCTTAGCTAGACATACTTGCATTAGATTTAGTATCCATTTTTAGCCCGGTGGATTGTTGAAGTGTCGCCTTTGTTCCTCATGGTCTTAGGGGCACGGGTGCGAAACACCACTCATAGCCTTGTACGAACCCCTTCGTTCGGACCCTTGAGTGGGGAGAAGTGAGGAGTATATTTTGCTATGGGAACCTTGTTTATAAAGACTTGGACCAAACTCATATAGGCAGCCCTAGTTGGATTCCCTAAGGATACCAGAATAATTGTGTGAATAATATAATAAATCTCGCCTTCATGACCCCCGGTTGGTGATCGAAGTGACCCCCGCCTAGGACTCGGTTAGAATTTTTGAGACCGACAACGCTTGGAGAAATAAGGTTGGAAGAATTTGCTTCGTGTGCTACATGTTACATGCCTTTCGACATTTCACTCCATACCATAATTCATATTTACCATGCATATGACATTTTGCATACATAAAGCATTTTTTGTGTGATATTAACCCACATTTTTTTATGCAGCCACTTGCATTTTATCTCCGTGTGCAATCATTAAATCATCCGTTTGCCATTCATGCTAACCATTTCTTTTTCAGCCATAACATTATATTTGTGTGATTAGCATTTTTCACATAGCATACATGACATCATTATGTATGTCATACATCCTAACCACGTTTTTGTGTAGTCATTTGCATTTTGTATGTCATAAGCATTCACGACATATCACCTAAATTAAATTAAGGGCATTCTAAGGATGCCCACCACGATCAAATCATTCCATCATATATCGGGTATCCTAAAATACCCATGTTTTGCCAATGCACCGGATTGCATTCGGCCATTTCACCAAATCATTTCATTCCATAGAGACCACAATGGTCCTAGGTATATTTTCATGTGACAATCCACACGATGCATTTCATGACATCATATCCATTCACCATCAACATCATATAATATTGTGATCCACATCGGACCATTTCATGACATTACTATATCATTCAAGGCACTCCCCGAGTGCCGGATTGGTATGCATGTAGGGGCATTTCATAACATCCCAAATCATGCAAGGTATTCACCGAACGCCAAACTTCTGACTGTGTCTCCTGTGGCACATGACTCTCTTACAAAATCATTTCATTTCATATGCTCAAAAGCATCAGAACTCTGTCCATGGGCCGGTTCCATGCGACCATTTCATATCATCTCATAGACCTACAAAGCGTCAAACTTCGTCCGTGTGTCAGTACACACGTGACCATTTCACGAAATTCATTAGGTGCCTCAAAAGCACCAAACTCTCATCCGTGTGGCGGTCCACACGTGGCATTTTTGCATAGCATTAGGTGTTCTTGGGATGTCCAAAAATAAAAATAAAAACAAGGGATCATCCTCATTATCTCACGTTGTACATCTCATTCATCCATCAAACATTCAAGCACTCCACAACGTTCAAGCACTCCACAAGCACCAAGTACTTTACCGCATGCACTGAGTCACTTAAGTGTTCCAAAAACGCTAGAAACCACACCAAGCCCCTTAGATCTTCCATAATCATTAGAAATCCTATCCTTGTGTCCCACACACCCAAATACCAAATCTTTTCCCGTGCAAGACAAGCTCTGAATGTACCGCTTTAAACACCATCCTTCCTCCCCGTGTAAGACTAAGTTCTACATGTACCGCTTTAACTCTATCCTTCCTCCCTGTGTAAGACTAAGTTCTACACGTGTCGTTCCAAATCTCCCCGTGTAAGACTAAGTTCTACACGTACTGCTTTAACTCTATCCTTCCTCCCCGTGTAAGACTAAGTTCTACACGTACTGCTTTAACTCTATCCTTCCTCCCCGTGTAAGACTAAGTTCTACACGTACCGCTTTAAACTCTATCTTTCCTCCCCGTGTAAGACTAAGTTCTACACGTACCGCTTTAAACACTATCTTTCCTCCCCGTGTAAGACTAAGTTCTACACGTATCGCTTTAAACTCTATCTTTCCTCCCCGTGTAAGACTAAGTTCTACACGTATCGTTCTAAATCTTCTCGTGCAAGATAAGCTCTGCACGTACCACTGTAAACTCTACCCTTCCTCCCCGTGTAAGACTAAGTTCTACACGTATCATTCTAAATCTTCCCGTGTAAGGCTAAGTTCTACACGTACCGCTTTAAACTCTATCCTTCCGCCCCGTGTAAGACTAAGTTCTACTTGTGTCATTCCAAATCTTCCCGTGCAAGACAAGCTCTGCACGTACCGCTTTAAACACTACATCTCTTCCCCGTGTAAGATCCACTCTACACGTATCGCTTCAAATATTAAATCTCGTCCCGTGTAAGATACGCTCTACACGTAAGCGCTTCGCAAGTATCACCTTGCTTTGATCCGTGGACACCCTGTGTGTCATTTTATCCATGTGGTGTATATTTATACGCCACGCTCTCCTTCAACATATAGCTTCATCAGCAACATTCACTGCATTTTGCACTTTTCCATTCTTGGCTTTGTGTCCACTTGACTAGCTTAGGATTGCATTGCATAACATGACATGGCATCACATGACATCATCATTCATACATGCATGCATCACATCACGCACTCATGCCCACATCATCTCTTAACTTGGTATCCTCTGTGCGCATGCCCCAGTCAGTGCTAACAAATGTTCTTGTCAGGGGAGAAAGGGAAGGAGTCTCGAGAATGGCTGGCCCAGTGAACTTCAACATCGTAACAGATGTCCTAGATGATTATGTTGCCTCATCATGATTCCAAAAGGTGGTCAGGGAAGAGGCAGTGGCAATGTTGAAGGAAATGCTGGGAGGTGATCTGGACAAGATTGAAAAGCCGACGATAAGGTGCTCAGAACTGGAGGCACGTGTGATTGAGCTTGAGGGAGTAATAAGGGGGCTGAATGGTGAAGTAGAATCAATGGCCCCCCTCAAAGCCAACACTGACCTTGTTCCGCGACCAACCAGGAGCTCACTCCCCAGGAGTGACGGAAAGGGCATATCCCCATGGCCTATCTCACTGAGCCGATTATTTGCCAAATGTAGAAAAGAGGGGCTACTGCAGAGCGTTGCGCCGTATGTGGAGCCGGCACCAGATCAAAAGAATAACTTCTGCACCTATCATGTAGTGACAGGTCACCGAACCAATGGCTGCTATGTTTTAAGAAAGGAGATCCAGAAGTTAGTTAATGAAAGAAGATTAAAGGTGCCATCCGCTACTAATGAGCAACTGGGGACAACCAGGGAGACTGGTATGGAAATTCCTCAAACCTCCCGGGGAGAGGAATATGACGAGGAGCTCCAAAGCCTGATCTGATAAGAGTGGGGCAGTGACCGGATAAGGAATAGTCGGGTGCTGTGAGATCAATACCTTTAGAGGCTCCTTTCCGTAGGGAGCTCATTTTTTTGTAAAGTGTATTGAACTCATTTTGAATGCAATGCATCTTGTTATTTTCTTACTTAAGTAGTGATTACATGTATATGGTGCTAAGCATGCATTTGATCATCTGAAACGACATGTCCATCACGCATAATATTAAGATGCATGACATCACTCTGAGTCTTACAGGGAATTTACAAGTGAACCTGACTTCGGTTAACCCCCTTTCTTAAAAAAAAAAAAGAAGTCTGCCAAGCAAGCAATGGGACGGCACCATTTCATTCGAATCAACTGCCAACTTAGATCAGTGATCCCTACAAACCATGATCCAAAATATTGTTGGTCTTGCCCTAAAAGTTTCAACTTGGACAGCCCACAATACACTCAAATCATTCCAAACCAGGGACCATTGCCAAGTTTCAGAGCCGAGCCCCAAAATAAAGCTTTGAGCCTAATTCACGCCTGAAAAAGCATCTCGCACCAAAAACCCAAACTCATCAAAAGCACCAAGCCCTAAAAAATCCAAATAACCTTCGCCAACCACCATGTAGTAGAACTCAGAAGCAGACACTGGTTTTAGTGTGTATATAGTCTTATTTGTGTGGCATTCATGTGCATATGACATTACACATGCATTGTTCATCCAAAATACATATCAAACACGCATGACATACATGGATCTGAATGCAGCAGGAAAATCAACAGATGACTGTGGTTTGGATTTAGCTTCTTCAAAAAAAAAAGAAAAAAAGAAACGAGCACCGATAAAAGACCTCAGCTCTCTCTTACAGTCAAATTTCTGCTCCTGGTCTAAAGTTGCACTCTCTTCAATCATAGAGTCAAGCTCTATCGATTGCTTGATGAATCTGGGGGCGGCCCACCTATTGCATGAAATGCCGCGGTCAATGGGTTGAGACAATGGAGATAAGTACGTTTTTACCTGTTCTGAAAAGTTAACTTCGTACGGTGACAGAGAAGATTGGTGTCCTTACCCAAAGCAGTTCCCTTTTCATTCTCCTCTCTATCTTCTCCATTTGCTTTCAACACCTTTGTCTTCCCTTTATTGTCTTTCCTTCACTTTCATCTTCTATCTTTCATCTTCTCTCTGGAACTTGAACCGATTCTGTGATCCCATATTTCCTACCTTCAATGGCTTCCAACAAGGAGTTGAACCCCAATGCTGCTCCATATCGCATTTTTCTACATCATCTCATCACCAGAAGGGCGACAGCGTAGAAAGAGGATTTGGATATGAGTCTGCTTTAAATGAGTTCAACAATGCTGAAAAAAGAGGGAAAATGAAATATATAGCTCGGAGATTCCAGAGTAAGAAGAAAATAGTTTCTGCAGGTGAAAAGGAACAACAGTGGTTGCCCAAGGAATTGACTATTGAAGAGACCAAACTGAATAAAAAGAGATTAAAGCTAATCTTGGTGGAAAAACAAGCCTGATGATCAGAAATCTACCAAATCAGTTTCAAGGACATAATCTGCTGCAAATTCTGGACAAGCATTGTCTGGAGGAAAACAAGAATAAGTCCAAATGGAAGTCTGCTTATGATTTCCTCTATTTGCCTATGGATTTCAAGACTAGAGGAAATTTTGGTTGTGCATTTGTGAACTTCACCAACAGTGTTGGGGCAACTTGGCTTTACAAAGCTTTCAACAATCATGAAGGGGACGATACCATCAATAGGAAAGCTTACAAAGTCTGTTGTGCTCATATTCAAAGGGAAAGTTGCATTTGCCAACCATTTCAAGAATTCAGTCTTCGGGAACCGTGCCTGAATTGGAATCTGGGGTGAATTGGAAACATGAATGCGGCATCAAACCGCAAGAGAATCCAATGGTTAATTGAATTCATCTCAGGTTGTCCGTCCACAATAGCAACTCTATCCAGTGATCGGGCTAAAAAAAAAATTCTATCCAATGTGTAAAATCGAAAGGGCATATTGGTGATTTGAAGGGGCATCAATTAAAACCAGAGCCACATTTTGGATTTTCCTAATGCATCCGTATTCATTATGCCATGAGTGTTTTGTATTCAATCTTGGTGTTCAATATGCATGTGTTGTGTTATTGCATGTCAATGTTCACTTACGGGCTACATCGCGCAGCGAACCCTGTCTGTAGAAGTGTGTTACTCCCCAAACACAAACCCATAATACTCCCCAAACACAAACCCATAATACCCCCCAAATATAAACCCATAACATCAGGGGCAAGTAAAAGACCGAACCACTGGGTATCATCGACAGTAGTATCTTCGCGAGTTGCAATGAACATATCAAGATATATCTTTCCCATCCTAAGACAAATCGTTGCGAAAGGGATCAACGCAGACAAAATGCCCATCACAGAATCTTTCTCAAAAAAAAAAAAAACCTTGTTGACATGGAAAACCAAAAGGACGTGTCGGCAATGGGGGAGGGGTGATATACAAAGTCAAAGTCAATGTCACATTCCCTATTATACTCATTCTGATGTCACAATTGCAATATTGTATATGTTTGGATTTCCGATCAGATGTTCATCTTGCATACACCATGCCACTACATATAAACATCCATCAGTAGGACATTGCATCCAAGCCTATGACAATACCGTAGGAACTCCTATTATGCGGTACGAAAATGCAAAGTCTCACTCTCATCTTCTTACTCGACCAAACGGACCATCCGTCGGTGCGGCCTATTACCCCGATCCACTGAGCCTGAGAACGCTTCAAAATATGCAGAGGGTAAAGTGGAAAGTCACTCAAGATAGCCAACTCCTCCAACACCTAGATCAGTGTAATAGCTAATCGGCTAGAAGACACGCCGGAACAATTGGACTAGGTCACCTGGGTTACCATCGGGGCCAGTCACAAGCTGTGAATTCCGTCTCCGGACCCGCTCGGATACCAATAACAAAGCATACACCACATGTTGCATGCATACATATATTTGGCACCATACATGCATCTGTACATACATGCATACGTTTAAAGTAAACACGCATAATTCATATGCATATGCATCGCAACCCATCCAAGTGCAGGTACCTGCTGCCATCACCAGGTCTCTCCGAACCAAGATCGCTCTCAAAGCAGAGACGGCAAAATGTCGGGGCAGAACAATCAAGTCTCCAAGAGGCAGAACATTCAAGCCGTATTTATCCCTGATCGAAGGGGCAAAAATTTTTGTTTCCAAAATCATCGATCAAGGGATAAATACTCATCCTCCAGCCAACATCAAAATTATCATCCTTAAACCTATCTCCTCATTTCATTCAAGCTAGATTTCGAACCTTTGAACTCCATTACGTTCAAGCATGGTTACAAATCCTTGAACCCATTTCTTCATTCAAGCTAGATTTTCAAACCCTTGAACTCCATTGCATTCAAGCATGGTTAAAAATCCTTGAATCCATTTCTTCATTCAAAACAGATTTCAAACCCTTGAACTGCATTACGTTAAAGCATGGTTGCAGATCCTTGAACCCCTTTCTTTAGTCAAGCTAGATTTCAAACCCTTGAACTCCATTACGTTCAAGCATGGTTGCAGATCCTTGAACTCATTTCTTCATTCAAGCCAGATTTCAAACCCATGAACTCCATTACATTCAAGCATGGTTACAAATCCTTGAACCCCTTTTCTTCATTCAAGCCAGATTTCAAACCCTTGAACTCCATTGCGTTCAAGCATAGTTACAAATCCTTGAACCCCTTTTCTTCATTCAAGTCAGATTTCAAACCCTTGAACTCCATTGCGTTCAAGCATGGTTACAAATCCTTGAACCCCTTTCTTCAGTCAAGCTAGATTTCAAACCCTTGAACTCCATTGCGTTCAAGCATGGTTACAAATCCTTGAACCCTTTTTCTTTATTCAAGCCAGATTTCAAACCCTTGAACTCTGTTGTGTTCAAGCAGGGTTACAAATCCTTAAACCCCTTTCTTCAGCCAAGCTAGATTTCAAACCCTTGAACTCCAGTACGTTCAAGCATGGTTACAAATCCTTGAACCATCTTTTTCATTCAAGCTAGATTTCAAACCCTTGAACTCCAGCACGTTCAAGCATGGTTACAAATCCTTGAACCCCTTTTCTTCAGTCAAGCTAGATTTCAAACCCTTGAACTCCAGTACGTTCATGCATGGTCGTAAATCCTTGAACCCCTCATTTCATTCAAGCCAGATCTTGAACCCTTGACCTCCATTACGTTCAAGCATGGTTTCAGATCCTTGAACCTCTTATTGTTTCAAGTCCACCCAATTCCAATAAGATTCCAATCCACATTCCACCTTCCTTCGCCTCGGGTAATATAGACCCGATATTGGCCAATCCATATTCCATCTTCCTTCGCCTCGGGTAACATAAACCCGATATCGTCCAATCCATAATCCACCTTCCCTTGCCTCGGGTAACATAGACCCGATATCGGCTTAACCGCATTTCACTCTTCCTTTGCCTCGGGTAACATAGACCCGATATCAGCCAATCCATATTCCACCTTCCTTTGCCTCGGGTAACATAGACCCGATATCGGCTTAACCGTAATTCCACCTTCCTTTGCCTCGGGTAACATAGACCTGATATCGGCTTATTTCTTCCTCAGCTTTGCCTCGGGTAACCTAGACCCGATATCAGCTTATTTCCACCCCAGCATCGCCTCGGGTAACCTAGACCCGATATCAGCTTATTTCCTCCCCAGTATTGCCTCGGGTAACCTAGACCCGATATCGGCTTATTTCCTTCCCAGTATCGCCTCGGGTAACCTAGACCCGATATCGGCTCATTTCAACGGCTGGTTCTTTCCTGTGTCTGCGGTGCTTTGAGTCACGTTTCTCAAATTCACATCATCTATCCCAGACTAAGATCGGGCGGTGATTTCGATCACGCGAGGGGCAGCTGTAAGCGCCGGAATTTTACTTCCAAAAAAAAAGAGAAAAAAATGGTACAGTCGTGCGACTATCACTACAGTCATACGACTGTAAGTAAACTACAGTCGTACGACTGTAGATCGCGACAGGTGAGCCAACCCATACCTCAAAAGCTGAAAAAAACAGAAGAAAGAAAAGAAAAAGGAATAGACGGACAGAAAAAAAGGGGGAAAAAAATGGAAGAGAAAAGAAAAAAAAAAGAAAGAATAGAGAAAAAAGAGAAAGAAGAGAAAATCAAAAGAAAAAGGAGGAACTCATCATCAGAATCCCTCAGCATTTGGAAATCTCTAGACCTAAATCTCTAACCCTAACTCAAGGAGAAAAGTCCGTATTTTAGTGGATTGGAGCGACGCCAGGGGTCAATCCTACGGTGGACGCACGCCAAAGAGGTAAACTCTCCTTTTCCCCTCTCTTTTACAAGCTTTCTGGGTGATTGGTGTGCTTTTTCTGCATTTCTATACATTTTTCTGCGTTTCTGTTCTGGAAATCAAGAACAGTCGCACGACTGTTTTTGAGTTTGATGAACAGTCGTACGACTGTAGTTACAGTCGTATGAGTGTTCTTGATTTCCAGTGTTTTCTTCCCAGTTTTCTTCCAATAAAGTTGTGGCGAAATTTTGATTCCGGGCCACTTACAGTCGTACGACTGTAGTTACAGTCGCACGACTGTAGTTACAGTCGCACGACTGTAACGTGGTTTCCAGAACCAGAATTCTCGTTTTTAATCCTAAAAATTTCCAAAAATCCCAAAAAATTTAGAAAACCCCAAAAATCATCAAAATGAATTTTGTTGTGTGCATTCACGACCCTAGATTCAATTTTCAGTAAAATTGCATTTAGAACAATTTAACAACGGAGACCCAGTTCTCCCGAAAACCGACCCACCTCACATGTATAAAAATGCATGTAAACTGGAAAAATTGTTTTCAAAATGATTTTCCTTCAAAACCGAAAATACAGGGACGTTTCAAAACGTTTTCTATGTCTAACTGGGCCGGCTAGCCGAGCCAACCCGGTTATCCCCTAAATGCATGCCCCCAGCTCTTGATTTCCCAATTCTGTCTATTTGAGTCCTAATTGTGGCATGCCGTATAAATTATGCTAACCCTCTGTTTTGCAGGTTTTAATTTCTTTTATTTTTGTTTTGGATGTAATTTAATAGATTAATACGTGTATCCTATGCGATTGTATTTTTCTAGATAAATCGTGTATTCTAGGCGCTTGTAAAAGTGAGTTCGAGAGTTTTTATTTTTTATTCGATTGGGTTTTAATAATTTAATTATTCACTATTTCACTTTAACCTGTATGTGCGCTGCATGTTTATTTATTTCAATAAAATTGACTTTAGAATTTGAAATACCATCTTTGAACATTGACCAACATTTATTTTAATTCGACACGAAATAAGGGACTTGTCCGGACCCGAATCTCTGCATAGTGTAGCGACCGTTCGTCTGGTTTAGCTGCATTATAAATTTCCTGGTTGAGCTGAGCAGGGTGGCGACTCTACAATATTCATCGAGACTTAGGTCTCGGTCCTTTTAAGGATTAATTCCATTTATTTTCCAAAAATGAATTTCCATTATAAAAACCCGACACGAGGGAGGGGCCCACCCGAGATAGTGGCGCCCCTTCCGAAAGGGAGTCTCGCGTCCCGTCAAAAACGCGTCGTCCGCTCACGCTCTTCCTTTTCTTTCTCCCTCTTTTCTTTTCCCTTCCTTTTCCTTTTCTTTTTTTGTCTTTTTTTCCTTTTTCTCCCTTTTATTTCTCTGTCTGTCTCCTCCTTTTTTTTTCCTATGTTTCGCGCCTCCTCTTTTTCTTTCTGTTTTTTTCAGTTTTTGAGGTATGGGTTGGCTCACCTGCCGTGATCTATAGTCGTATGACTGTAGTGAAAGTCGTATGACTATACTCTTTTTTTTTAGGAAGAAAAATTCTGGCGCTTACAGCTGCCCCTCGCGTGATCAAATTCACCATCCGATCTTATTCTGGGATAAATGATGTGAATTTGAGAAACGAGACCCAAAGCAACGCAGACACAGGAAATAAAACATGCAACTGAGTTGCTGAAGCTTCACTGCTGTGTTGATGTATTGAGTTGATTGGATGGAATAAGCCGATATCGGGTCTATGTTACCCTAGGCAAAGCTGAGGAAGAAATAAGCCGATATCGGGTTTAGGTTACCTAAGGCAAAGCTGAGGAAGAAATAAGTCGATATCGGGTTTAGGTTACCCGAGGCAAAGCTGAGGAAGAAATAAGCCGATATCGGGTCTAGGTTACCCAAGGCAAAGCTGAGGAGGAAATAAGCCGATATCGGGTCTAGGTTACCCGAGGCAAAGCTGAGGAAGAAATAAGTCGATATCGGGTCTAGGTTACCCGAGGCAAAGTTGAGGAAGAAATAAGCCGATATCGGGTCAAGGTTACCCGAGGCAAAGGAAGGTGGGATGCGGATAAGCCGATATCGGGTCTATGTTACCCGAGGCAAAGGAAGGTCAATTATGGATTGGCCGATATCGGGGTCTAGGTTACCCGAGGCGATGCTGGATGAAATTAGCCGATACCGGGTCTAGGTTACCCGAGGCAAAGCTGAGGAGGAAATAAGCCGATATCGGGTCTAGGTTACTCGAGGCAAAGCTGAGGAAGAAATGAGCCGATATCGGGTCTAGGTTACCCGAGGCAAAGTCGAGGAAGAAATAAGCCGATATCAGGTCTAGGTTACCCGAGGCAAAGGAAGGTGAATTATGGATTGGCCGATACCGGGTCTAGGTTACCCAAGGCTATGCTGGATGAAATTAGCCGATACTGGGTCTAGGTTACCCAAGGCAAAGCTGAGGAGGACATAAGCCGATATCGGGTCTAGGTTACCCGAGGCAAAGTTGAGGAAGAAATAAGCCGATATCGGGTCTAGGTTACCCGAGGTAAAGTTAAGGAAGAAATAAGCCGATATCGGGTCTAGGTTACCCGAGGCAAAGGAAGGTGGAATGCGGTTAAAATGATATCGGGTCTATGTTACCCGAGGCAAAGGAAGGTGAATTATGGATTGGCCGATACCGAGCCTAGGCTACCCGAGGCAAGAGGAAGAGAAAATAAGCCAATATCAGGTCTATGTTACTCGAGGCAAAGGAAGGTGGAATTTGGACGATTTGAAATCTTACTGGAATTGGATGGACTTGGAATAATAAGAGGTTCAAGGATCTGAAACCATGCTTGAACATAATGGAGTTCAAGGATTTAAGATCTAGCTTGAGTGAATAAAGGGGTTCAAGGATTTATAACCATGCTTGAACGTAATGGAGTTCAAGGGTTTGAAATCTGGCTTGAATGAAGATAGTGGTTCAAGGATTTGTTGCCATGCTTGAACATACTGGAGTTCAAAGGCTTGAAATCTGGCTTGAATGAAGAAGGTGGTTCAAGGATTTGCAATCATGCTTGAACGTAATGGAGTTCAAGGGTTTGAAATCTGGCTTGAATGAAGATAGCTCTAGGGATGATAATTTTGATGTTGGCTTGAGGATGAGTATTTATCCCTTGATCGATAATTTTGGAAACAAAAATTTTTGCCCCTTCGATCAAGGATAAATACGGCTTGATTGTTCTGCCCCTTGGAGACTTGATACGTCGAGATTTGGGTTTGCGCTAACGCTTAAGGCCCAATAGATGCCCCGGCATTGTACCATCTCTGCTTTGAGAGTGAACCTGGTGATGGTAGCAGGTACCTGCACTTGGATCAGTTGTGATGCATATGCATATGAATTGTGCGTGTTTGCTTTAAACGTATGCGTGTATGTACGGATGCATGTATAGTTCTAAATGTATGTATGCATCCAACATGTGGCTTATGCTTTGTTCTTGGTATCCGTGCGAGCCCGGAGATGGAATTCACGACTTGTGATTGGCCCCGATGGTAACCCAGGTGACCTAGTCCGATTGTTCCGACGTGTTTTCTGACCAACTGACTACTACGCTGATCTAGGTATTAGAGGGGTTGACCATCTTGGGTGACTTTCCACTTTACCCTCTGCATATTCTAAAGCATTGTTAGGCTTAGCGGATCAGAGTAATAGGCTGCGTCGACGGATGGTCTGTTTGGTTGAGCAAGGAGATGGGAGTGAGACTTTGCATTTCCGTACCGCATAACAGGAGTATCTGCGATATTGTCATGGGCTTGGATGCAATGTCCTACTGATGGATGTTTATATGTCATGGCACGGTGTATGCAAGATGAACATCTGATCGAAAATCTAAACCTGCACAATATTGCAATGGTGACATCAGAATGAGTATAATAGGGATTGTGACATTGACTCTGACTTTATATATCATCCCTCTCCTGTTGCCGACACGTCCTTTCGGTTTTCCGTGTCAACATATTTGTTTTTTTTTTTTTTTTGAGAAAGATTCTGTGATGGGCATGTTGTCTGCATTGATCCCTCTCACGACGGTTTGTCTCAGGATGGGAAAGATATATCTTGATATGTTCATTGCGACCCGCGAAGATACTGCTGTCGATGATTCCCAATGGTTCGGTTTTTTACTTGCCCCTGATATTATAGGTTTGTGTTCGGGGAGTATTATGGGTTTGTGTTTGGGGAGTAAAGCACTTCTACAGATAGGGTTCGCTGCGCGATGTAGCCCGTAAGTGAACATTGATATGCAATAACACAACAAATGCATTTTGAGCACCAAAGTTGAATACAAAACATTTATGACATAATGAATGCGGATGCATTAGGAAAATCTAAAATGTGGCTCTGGTTTTAATTGATGCCTCTTCAAATTACCAATATGCCCTTTCAGTTTTACACATTGGAGTTTTTTTTTAAGGAATGAATGCCCGATCGCTGGATAGAGCTACCATTGTGGATGGAGAACCTGAGATGAATTCAATTAACCACTGGATTCTCCTACGGGCTGATGCAGTATTCATGTTTCCAATTCAGTTCAGGCACGGTTCCCGAAGACTGAATACTTGAGATGGTTGGTAAATGCAACTTTCCCTTTTGAATACGAGCACAGTAGACTTTGTAAGCTTTCCTATTGATGGTATCAGCCCCTTCATGATTGTTGAAAGCTCTGTAAAATCAAGTTGCTCCAACACTGTTGGTGAAGTTCATAAATACATAACCAAAATTTCCTCCAGTCTTGAAATCCATAGGCAAATAGAGGAAATCATAATCAGACTTCCCTTTGGACTTATTCTTGTTTTCCTCTAGACAATGCTTGTCCAGAATTTGCAGTAGATTAAGTCTTGGAAACTGATTTGGTAGATTTCTGATCATCAGGCTTGTTTTTCCGCCAAGATTAATTTCAATCTCTTTTTTATTCAGCTTGGTCTCTCCAATAGTCAATTTCTTAGGCAACCACTATTGTTCCTTTTCACCTACAGAAACTATTTTCTTCTTACTCTGGAATCTCCGAGCTATATATTTCATTTTCCCCCTTTTTTTTAGCGTTGTTGAACTCATTTGAAGCAGACTCATATCCAAACCCTCTTTCTGCTCTGTCGCCTTTCTGGTGATGAGATGATGCAGAAAAATGCGATATGGAGTAGCATTGGGGTTCAACTTCTTGTTAGAAGCCATTGAAGGTAGGAAATATGGAATCACAGAATCGGTTTAAGTTACAGAGAAAAGATGGAAGATAGAAGATGAAAGTGAAGGAAAGACAATAAAGGGAAGACAAATGTGTTGAAGGCAAAGGGAGAATATAGAGAGGAGAATGAAAAAGGAACTGCTTTGGGTAAAGACACCGATCTTCTCTATCACCGCACGAAGTTAACTTTTCAGAACAGGCAAAAACATACTTATCTCCATTGTCCCAACTCACTTACCCCAACATTTCATGTAATAGGTGGGCCGCCCCTAGATTCATCAAGCACTCAATAGAGTTTGACTCTATGATTAAAGAGAGCATAAATTTAGGCCAGGAGCAGAATTCCCACTGTAAGGGAGAGCTGAGGTCTTCCATCGGTGCTTTTTTTTTTTGAAGAAGAAGTTAAATCCAAACCACAGCCACCTATTGATTTTCCTGGTGAATTCAGATCCATGTATGTCATGCGTGTTTGATATGTCTTTTTGGATGAACAATGCATGTGTAATGTCATATGCACATGAATGCCACACAAACAAGACTATACATGCATTAAAACTAATGTCTGCTTTAGAGTTTTACAGCATAGTGGCTGGCGAAGGTCATTTGGATTTTTTTAGGGCTTGGTGCTTTTGATGAGTTTGGTTTTTTTTTTATGTGAGATGCTTTTTCGAGCATGAATTAAGCTCAAACCCTCATCTTGGGGATCGGCTCTGAAATTTAGCAATAGTCCCTGGTTTGGCATGATTTGGGTGTATTGTGGGCTGTCCAAGTTGAAACTTTTAGGGCAAGACCAACAGCGTTTAGGATCATGGTTTGTAGGGATCACTGATCTAGGTTGGCAATTGATTCAAAGGAAATGGTGCCATCCCATTACTTGTTTGGCAAACTTCTTTTCTCCCTCTTTTTTTTTTTTTTTTTTTTTTTGAAGAAAAGGGCTTTAACGAAGTCAGGTTCACTTGTAAATTCCCTGTAAGACTTAAATTGATGTCATGCATCTTAATATTATACATGATGGACATGTCGTTTCAGATGATCAAATGCATGCTTAATGCCATATACATGTAATCACCATATAAGTAAGAAAAATAAGAAGATGCATTGCATTCAAAATGAGTTCAATACACTTTACAAACAAAATGAGTTCCCTATGGGAAGGAGCCTCTAAAGGTATTGATCTCACAGCGCCCGACTATTCCTTATCCAGTCACTGCCCCAGCTTCAATGTCACTGCCTCGCTCTCATCAGATCAAGCTTTGGAGCTCTTCATCATATTCATCTCCCCGGGAGGTTTGAGGAATTTCCTTACGAGTCTCCCTACTAGCCCCCAGTCGCTCATTAGTAGCGGATGGCACCTTTAACCTTCCCTCGTCAACCAACTTCTGGATCTCCTTCCTTAAAACATAGCAGACATTGGTTCGGTGACCTGTCACTACATGATAGGTGCAGAAGCTGTTCTTTTGATCCGTTGCCGGCTCCACATACGACTTGATGCTCTGCAGTAACCCCTCTTTTCTACATTTGGAAAATAATCGGCTCAGTGAGAAAGGCCACGAGGATATGCTCTTTCCATCACCCTTGGGGAGTGGACTCCTGATTGGTCACGGAACAAGGTCAGTGTTGGCTTTGAGGGAGGCCTTCAATTCTGCTTCACCAGTCAGCCCTTTTATTACTTCCTCAAGCTCAATCACACGTGCCTCCAATTCAGAGCACCTTGTTGTCAGCTTTTCCACCTTGTCCAGATCACCTCCTATCATTTCCTTCAACATTACTGCTGCCTTTTCCCTGACCGCCTTTCGGAATCGCGATGAGGCAACATAATCATCTAGGACATCTATTACGGTGTTGAATTTCACCGGGCTAGCCATTCTCGAGACTCCTTCCCTTTCTGTCCATATAAAAACACCTGTTAGCATTGACTGGGACATACACACAGAGGATACCAATTCAAGGGATGATGTGGGCATGAGTGCGATATGTGATGCAAGCATGCATGAACGATGATTTCATGTGATGCCATGTCATGTTATGCAATCTAAGCTAGTCAAGTGCACACAAAGCTAGGGATGGAAACATGTAAAATGCAATGAATGTTGTTGATGAAGCTA
Source organism: Euphorbia tirucalli (assembly GCA_039660915.1). Taxonomy (NCBI): domain Eukaryota; kingdom Viridiplantae; phylum Streptophyta; class Magnoliopsida; order Malpighiales; family Euphorbiaceae; genus Euphorbia; species Euphorbia tirucalli. The sequence goes on from CM077632.1 coordinate 69,071,734, forward strand.
TATGCTAAAGTATAGCGTGGCATATAAGTATACACCACATGGATAAAATGACACACAGGGTGTCCACGGATCAAAGTAAGGTGATACTTGAGAAGAGCTTATATGTATAGGGCGGATCCTATACAAGAGGAGAGTTAATATTTGAAGCGGTACGTGTAGAGCGGATCTCACACGGGGAAGAGATGTAGAGTTTAATGCAGTACGTGCAGAGCTTGTCTTGCACGAGAAGATTTGGAGTGATATGTGTAGAGCTTAGTCTTACACAGGGAGGAAGTGTGCAAGCTTGTCTTGCACAGAAAGATGTTTTGGACTTGTCTTGCACGGGAAGATTTGGAGTGGTATATGTAGAGCTTAGTCTTACACGGGGAAGAAGCGTGCAGATCTTGTCTTACACGGAAAGATTTTTTGGAGCGATACATGTAGAGCTTGTCTTACATGGGAAGGAAGGGTAGAGTTTGATGCAGTACGTGCAGAGCTTGTCTTGTACGAGAAGATATGGAGCAGTACGTGTAGAGCTTAGTCATACACGGGGAAGATGGATAGAGTTTGATGCAGTACGTGTAGAGCTTATCTTGCACGGGGAGATTTGGAGTGATATGTGTAGAGCTTAGTCTTACACGGGGAGAATCATAAGTGGCCCGGAGTCAAAATTTCGCCAAAACTTTATTTGAAGAAAACTGGGAAGAAAATCACTTGGAAATCAAGAACACTCGTACAACTATATATACAGTCATACGACTGTTCATCAAACTCAAGAACAGTCGACGAATGTTCTTGATTTCCAGAACAGAAACGCAGAAAAATGGATAGAAATGCAGAAAAAGCACACCAATCACCCAGAAAGCTTGTAAAAGAGAGGGGGAAAGGAATCACCCAGAAAGCTTGTAAAAGAGAGGGGGAAAGGAGTGTTTACCTCTTTGGCATGCGTCCACCGTAGGATTGACCCCTGGCGTCACTCCAATCCACTAAAATCAGGACTTTTCTCCTTGAGTTAGGGTTTGAGAGTTTTTGGATTCAAAATCTCCAAATGTAAGCGTTTCTTAAGGATCAGTTCTTTCTTTCTTTGTTTCTCTTTGTAAGCGCCGGAATTTTACTTCCAAAAAAAAAGAGAAAAAAAGAGTACAGTCGTGCGACTATCACTACAGTCGTATGACTGTAGATCGCGGTAGGTGAGCCAACCCATACCTCAAAAGCTGAAAAAACAGAAGAAAGAAAAGAAAAAGGAACAGACGGACAGAAAAAAAAAGGGAGAAAAAAAACGGAGGAGAAAAGAAAAAGAAAAGAAAGAAGAGAGAAAAAAAGAGAAAGAAGAGAAAATCAAAAGAAAAAGGTAGAACCCATCATCAGAATCCCTCAGCATTTGGAAATCTCTGGACCCAAATCTCTAACCCAAACTCAAGGAGAAAAGTCCGAATTTTAGTAGATTGGAGCAACGCCAGGGGTCAATCCTACAGTGGACGCACGCCAAAGAGGTAAACACTCCTTTTCCCCTCTTTTTTACAAGCTTTCTGGTGATTGGTGTGCTTTTTCTGCATTTCTATACATTTTTCTACGTTTCTATTGTGGAAATCAAGAACAATCGCACGACTGTTTTTGAGTTTGATGAACAGTCGTATGACTGTAGTTACAGTCGTACGAGTGTTCTTGATTTCCAGCGTTTTCTTCCCAGTTTTCTTCCAATAAAGTTGTGGCGAAATTTTGATTCCAGGCCACTTACAGTCGTACGACTGTAGTTACAGTCGCACGACTGTAACGTGGTTTCCAAAACCAGAATTCCCATTTTTAATCCCAAAAGTTTCCAAAAATCCCAAAAAATTTAGAAAACCCCAAAAATCATCAAAATGAATTTTGTTGTGTGCATTCACGACCCTAGATTCAATTTTCAGTAAAATTACATTTAGAACAATTCAACGACGGAGACCCAGTTCTCCCGAAACCGACCCACCTCACATGTATAAAAATGAATGCAAACCGGGAAAATTGTTTTCAAAATGATTTTCCTTCAAAACCGAAAATACAGGGACGTTTCAAAATGATTTCCAGGTCTAACCGGGCTGCCTAGCTGAGCCAACCCGGTTATCCCCTAAATGCATGCGCCCAGCTCTTGATTTCCCAGTTCTGTCTATTTGAGTCCTAATTGTGGCGTGCCGTATAAATTGTGCTAACCGTCTGTTTTGCAGGTTTTAATTTCTTTTATTTTTTCTTGGATGTAATTTAATTGATTAATACATGTATCCTAGGCGATTGTATTTTTCTAGATAAATCGTGTATTCTAGGCGCTTGTAAAAGTGAGTTCGAGAGTTTTTATTTTTTATTCGATCGGGTTGTAATAATTTAATTATTCACTATTTCACTTTAACCTGTATGTGTGCTGCATGTTTATTTATTTAAATAAAATTGACTTTAGAATTTGAAATACTATCTTTGAACATTGACCAACATTTATATTAATTAGACACAAAATAAGGGACTTGTCCGGACCCGAATCTCTGGATAGTGTAGCAACAATTCGTCCGGTTCAGCTGTATTATAAATTTCCCGGTTGAGCTGAGCCGGCTGTCGACTCTACAATATTCATCGAGACTTAGGTCTCGGTTCTTTTAAGGTTTAATTCCATTTATTTTCCAAAAACGAATTTCCATTATAAAAACCCCACGCGAGGGAGGGGCCCGCCCGAGATCGTGGTGCCCCTTCCGAAAGGGAGTCTCGCGTCCCGTCGAAAACGCGTCGTCCGCTCACAGTGGCGACTCTGCTGGGGATTTCTTAAAAAGTTTTCTTAAAAACTTAAAAGAATTTGACAAGCCCTGAAAAGTGTTTAATTAAAATAAGGTGGATGATTCTCGATTGATATTTCATTTTGCATCCTTAACTAGACATGCTTGCATTAGATTTAGTATCCATTTTTAGGCCGATGGATTGTTGAAGTGTCGCTCTTTGTTCCTCATGGTCTTAGGGGCACGGATGCGAAACACCACTCATAGCCTTGTACGAACCCCTTCGTTCGGACCCTTGAGTGGGGAGAAGTGAGGAGTATATTTTGCTATGGGAACCTTGTTTATAAACCTGACTTGGACCGAACTCATATAGGCATCCCTAGTTGGATTCCCTTAGGATACCAAAATAATTGTGTTAATAATATCATAAATCGCGCCTTCATCACCCCCGGTTGGTGATCGAAGTGACCCCCGCCTAGGACTCGGTTAGAATTTTTGAGACCGACCACGCTTGGAGAAATAAGGTTGGAAGAATTCGCTTCATGTGCTACATGTTACACACCTTTCGACATTTCACTCCATACCATAATTCATATTTACCACACATATGACATTTTGCATACATAAAGCATTTTTTGTGTGATATTAACCCACATTTTTTTTATGGAGCCATGTGCATTTTATCTTCGTGTGCAATCATTAAATCATCCGTTTGCCATTCATGCTAACCATTTCTTTTTCAGCCATAACATTATATTTGTGTGATTAGCATTTTTCACAGAGCATACATGACATCATTATGTATGTTATGCATCCTAACCACGTTTTTGTGCGGTCGTTTGCATTTTGTGTGTCATAAGCATTCACGACATATCACCTAAATTAAATTAAGGGCATTCCAAGGACGGCCACCACGATAATATCATTCCATCATATATCGGGTATCCTAAAATACCCGTGTTTTGCCAATGCAACGGATTGCATTCGGCCATTTCACCAAATCATTTCATTCCATAGAGACCACAATGGTCCTAGGTATATTTTCGTGTGACAATCCACAGGATGCATTTCAAGACATCATATCCATTCACCATCAACATCATATAATATTGTGATCCACATCAGACCATTTCATGACATTACTATATCATTCAAGGCACTCCCCGAGTGCCGGATTAGTATGCATGTAGGGGCATTTCATAACATCCCAAATCATGCAAGGTGTTCATCGAACGCCAAAATTCTGTCTGTGTCTCCTGTGGCACATGACTCTCTTACAAAATCATTTCATTTCATATGCTCAAAAGCATCAGAACTCTGTCCATGGGCCGGTTCCATGCGACCATTTCATATCATCTCATAGACCTACAAAGCGTCAAACTTCGTCCGTGTGTCAGTACACACGTTACCATTTCACGAAATTCATTAGGTGCCTCAAAAACACCAAACTCTCATCCGTGTGGCGGTCCACACGTGGCATTTTTGCATAGCATTGGGTGTTCTTGGGATGTCCAGAAATAAAAATAAAAAATAAAAATAAAAACAAGGGATCATCCTCATTATCTCACGTTGTACATCTCATTCATCCATCAAACATTCAAGCACTCCACAACGTTCAAGCACTCCACAAGCACCAAGTACTTTACCGCATGCACTGAGTCACTTAAGTGTTCCAAAAACGCTAGAAACCTCACCAAGCCCCTTAGATCTTCCATAATCATTAGAAATCCTATCCTTGTGTCCCACACACCCAAATACCAAATCTTTTCCCGTGCAAGACAAGCTCTGAATGTACCGCTTTAAACTCCATCCTTCCTCCCCGTGTAAGACTAAGTTCTACACGTACCGCTTTAACTCTATCCTTCCTCCCTGTGTAAGACTAAGTTCTACACGTGTCGTTCCAAATCTCCCCGTGTAAGACTAAGTTCTACACGTACTGCTTTAACTCTATCCTTCCTCCCCGTGTAAGACTAAGTTCTACACGTACTGCTTTAACTCTGTCCTTCCTCCCCGTGTAAGACTAAGTTCTACACGTACCGCTTTAAACTCTATCTTTCCTCCCCGTGTAAGACTAAGTTCTACACGTACCGCTTTAAACACTATCTTTCCTCCCCGTGTAAGACTAAGTTCTACACGTATCACTTTGAACTCTATCTTTCCTCCCCGTGGAAGACTAAGTATCGTTCTAAATCTTCCCGTGCAAGATAAGCTCTGCACGTACCACTGTAAACTCTACCCTTCCTCCCCGTGTAAGACTAAGTTCTACACGTATCATTCTAAATCTTCCCGTGTACGGCTAAGTTCTACACGTACCGCTTTAAACTCTATCCTTCCTCCCCGTGTAAGACTAAGTTCTACACGTGTCATTCCAAATCTTCCCGTGCAAGACAAGCTCTGCACGTACCGCTTTAAACACTACATCTCTTCCCCGTGTAAGATCCGCTCTACACGTATCGCTTCAAATATTAACTCTCGTCCCATGTAAGATACGCTTTACATGTAAGCGCTTCGCAAGTATCACCTTACTTTGATCCGTGGAAACCCTGCGTGTCATTTTATCCATGTGGTGTATATTTATACGCCACGCTGTCCTTCAACTCATAGCTTCATCAGCAACATTCATTGCATTTTGCACGTTTCCATTCTTGGCTTTGTGTCCATTTGACTAGCTTAGGATTGCATTGCATAACATGACATGGCATCACATGACATCATCATTCATACATGCATGCATCACATCACGCACTCATGCCCACATCATCTCTTAACTTGGTATCCTCTGTGCGCATGCCCCAATCAGTGCTAACAAATGTTCTTGTCAGGGGAGAAAGGGAAGGAGTCTCGAGAATGGCTGGCCCAGTGAACTTCAACACCGGAACAGATGTCCAAGATGATTATGTTGCCTCATCACGATTCCAAAAGGTGGTCAGGGAAGAGGCAGCGGCATTGTTGAAGGAAATGCTGGGAGGTGATCTGGACAAGATTGAAAAGCTGACGACAAGGTGCTCTGAACTGGAGACACGTGTGATTGAGCTTGAGGGAGTAATAAGGGGGCTGAATGGTGAAGCAGAATCAATGGCCCCCCTCAAAGCCAACACTGACCTTGTTCCGCAACCAACCAGGAGCTCACTCCCCAGGAGTGACGGAAAGGGCATATCCCCATGGCTTATCTCACTGAGCCGATTATTTGCCAAATGTAGAAAAGAAGGGCTACTGCAGAGCGTTGAGCCGTATGTGGAGCCGGCACCAGATCAAAAGAATAACTTCTGCACCTATCATGTAGTGACAGGTCACCGAACCAATGGCTGCTATGTTTTAAGAAAGGAGATCCAGAAGTTAGTTAATGAAAGAAGATTAAAGGTGCCATCCGCTACTAATGAGCAACTGGGGACAACCAGGGAGACTGGTATGGCGTTAAGCATGCATTTGATCATCTGAAACGACATGTCCATCATGCATAATATTAAGATGCATGACATCACTCTGAGTCTTACAGGGAATTTACAAGTGAACCTGACTTCGGTTAACCCCCTTTCTTAAAAAAAAAAAAAGAAGTCTGCCAAGCAAGCAATGGGACAGCACCATTTCATTCGAATCAACTGCCAACTTAGATCAGTGATCCCTACAAACCACGATCCAAAATATTGTTGGTCTTGCCCTAAAAGTTTCAACTTGGACAGCCCACAATACACTCAAATCATTCCAAACTAGGGACCATTGCCAAGTTTCAGAGCCGAGGCCCAAAATAAAGCTTTGAGCCTAATTCACGCCTGAAAAAGCATCTCGTACCAAAAACCCAAACTCATCAAAAGCACCAAGCCCTAAAAAATCCAAATAACCTTCGCCAACCACCATGTAGTAAAACTCAGAAGCAGACACTGGTTTTAGTGCGTATATAGTCTTGTTTGTGTGGCATTCATGTGCATATGACATTACACATGCATTGTTCATCCAAAATACATATCAAACACGCATGACATACATGGATCTGAATGCAGCAGGAAAATCAACAGATGGCTGTGGTTTGGATTTAGCTTCTTCAAAAAAAAAAAAAAAAAAGAAACGAGCACCAATAAAAGACCTCAGCTCTCTCTTACAGTCAAATTTCTGCTCCTGGTCTAAAGTTGCACTCTCTTCAATCATAGAGTCAAGCTCTATCAATTGCTTGATGAATCTGGGGGCGGCCCACCTATTGCATGAAATGTCGCGGTCAATGGGTTGAGACAATGAAGATAAGTACGTTTTTACCTGTTATGAAAAGTTAACTTCGTACGGTGACAGAGAAGATTGGTGTCCTTAACCAAAGCAGTTCCCTTTTTATTCTCCTCTCTATCTTCTCCATTTGCTTTCAACACCTTTGTCTTCCCTTTATTGTCTTTCCTTCACTTTCATCTTCTATCTTTCATCTTCTCTCTGGAACTTGAACCGATTCCGTGATCCCATATTTCCTACCTTCAATGGCTTCCAACAAGAAGTTGAACCCTAATGCTGCTCCATATCGCATTTTTCTGCATCATCTCATCACCAGAAGGGCGACAGCGTAGAAAGAGGATTTGGATATGAGTCTGCTTTAAATGAGTTCAACAATGCTGAAAAAAGGGGGAAAATGAAATATATAGCTCGTAGATTCTAGAGTAAGAAGAAAATAGTTTCTGTAGGTGAAAAGGAACAACAGTGGTTGCCCAAGGAATTGACTATTGAAGAGACCAATCTGAATAAAAAGAGATTGAAGCTAATCTTGGTGGAAAAACAAGCCTGATGATCAGAAATCTACCAAATCAGTTTCAAGGACATAATTTGCTGCAAATTCTGGACAAGCATTATCTGGAGGAAAACAAGAATAAGTCCAAAACGAAGTCTGCTTATGATTTCCTCTATTTGCCTATGGATTTCAAGACTGGAGGAAATTTTGGTTGTGCATTTGTGAACTTCACCAACAGTGTTGGGGCAACTTGGCTTTACAAAGCTTTCAACAATCATGAAGGGGACGATACCATCAACAGGAAAGCTTACAAAGTATGTTTTACTGATATTCAAAGGGAAAGTTGCATTTGCCAACCATTTCAAGAATTCAGTCTTCAGGAACCGTGCCTGAATTGGAATCTGGGGTGAATTGGAAACATGAATGCGGCATCAGACCGCAAGAGAATCCAATGGTTAATTGAATTCATCTCAGGTTGTCCGTCCACAATAGCAACTCTATCCAGTGATCGGGCTAAAAAAAAATTATATCCAATGTGTAAAACCGAAAGGGCATATTGGTGATTTGAAGGGGCATCAATAAAAACCAGAGCCACATTTTGGATTTTCCTACTGCATCCGTATTCATTATGCCATGAGTGTTTTGTATTCAATCTTGGTGTTCAATATGCATGTGTTGTGTTATTGCATGTCAATGTTCACTTACGGGCTACATCGCGCAGCGAACCCTGTCTATAGAAGTGTGTTACTCCCCAAACACAAACCCATAATACTCCCCAAACACAAACCTATAATACCCCCCAAATATAAACCCATAACATCCGGGGCAAGTAAAAGACCAAACCACTGGGTATCATCGACAGCAGTATCTTCGCGAGTCGCAATGAACATATCAAGATATATCTTTCCCATCCTAAGACAAATCGTTGCGAAAGGGATCAACGCAGACAAAATGCCCATCACAGAATCTTTCTTAAAAAAAAAAACCTTGTTGACACGAAAAACCAAAAGGACGTGTCGGCAATGGGGGAGGGGTGATATACAAAGTCAAAGTCAATGTCACATTCCCTATTATACTCATTCTGATATCACCATTGCAATATTGTGTATGTTTGGATTTCCGATCAGATGTTCATCTTGCATACACCATGCCACTACATATAAACATCCATTAGTAGGACATTGCATCCAAGCCCGTGACAATACAGCAGGAACTCCTATTATGCGGTCCGAAAATGCAAAGTCTCACTCTCATCTTCTTACTTGACCAAACGGACCATCCGTCGGCGCGGCCTATTACCCCGATCCACTGAGCCTGACAACGCTTCAAAATATGCAGAGGGTAAAGTGGAAAGTCACTCAAGATAGCCAACTCCTCTAACACCTAGATCAGCATAATAGCTAATCGGCCAGAAGACACGCCGGAACAATTGGACTAGGTCACCTGGGTTACCATCAGGGCCAGTCACAAGCCGTGAATTCTGTCTCCGGACCCGCACGGATACCAAGAACAAAGCATACACCACATGTTGCATGCATACATATATTTGGCACCATACATGCATCTGTACATACATGCATACGTTTAAAGTAAACACGCACAATTCATATGCATATGCATCGCAACCCATCCAAGTGTAGGTACCTGCTGCCATCACCAGGTCTCTTCGAACCAGGATCGCTCTCAAAGCAGAGACGGCACAATGTCGGGGCAGAACAATCAAGTCTCCAAGAGGCAGAACATTCAAGCCGTATTTATCCTTGATCGAAGGGGCAAAAATTTTTGTTTCCAAAATCATCGATCAAGGGATAAATACTCATTCTCCAGCTAGTATCAAAATTATCATCCCTAAACCTATCTCCTTATTTCATCAAGCCAGATTTCGAACCCTTAAACTCCATTACATTCAAGCATGGTTACAAATCCTTGAACCCATTTCTTCATTCAAGCTAGATTTTCAAACCCTTGAACTCCATGGCGTTCAAGCATGGTTACAAATCCTTGAATCCATTTCTTCATTCAAACCAGATTTCAAACCCTTGAACTCCATTACGTTAAAGCATGGTTGCAGATCCTTGAACCCCTTTCTTTAGTCAAGCTAGATTTTAAACCCTTGAACTCCATTACGTGCAAGCATGGCTGCAGATCCTTGAACCTATTTCTTCATTCAAGCCAGATTTCAAACCCATGAACTCCATTGCATTCAAGCATGGTTACAAATCCTTGAACCCTTTTTCTTCATTCAAGCTAGATTTCAAACCCTTGAACTCCATTGCGTTCAAGCATGGTTACAAATCCTTGAACCCCTTTCTTTAGTCAAGCTAGATTTCAAACCCTTAAACTCCATTGCGTTCAAGCATGGTTACAAATCCTTGAACCCCTTTTCTTCATTCAAGCCAGATTTCAAACCCTTGAACTCCATTGCGTTCAAGCATGGTTACAAATCCTTGAACCCCTTTTCTTCATTCAAGCCAGATTTCAAACCCTTGAACTCCATTGCGTTCAAGCATGGTTACAAATCCTTGAACCCCTTTCTTCAGTCAAGCTAGATTTCAAAACCTTGAACTCCATTGCGTTCAAGCATGGTTACAAATCCTTAAACCCCTTTTCTTCATTCAAGCCAGATTTCAAACCCTTGAACTCCATTGCGTTCAAGCAGGGTTACAAATCCTTGAACCCTTTTCTTCAGCCAAGCTAGATTTTGAACCCTTGAACTCCAGTACGTTCAAGCATGGTTACAAATCCTTGAACCATCTTTTTCATTCAAGCTAGATTTCGAACCCTTGAACTCCAGTACGTTCAAGCATGGTTACAAACCCTTGAACCATCTTTTTCATTCAAGCTAGATTTCGAACCCTTGAACTCTAGTACATTCAAGCATGGTTACAAATCCTTGAATCCCTTTTCTTCAGTCAAGCTAGATTTCGAACCCTTGAACTCTAGTACGTTCAAGGATGGTCGCAAATCCTTGAACCCCTCATTTCATTCAAGCCAGATCTTGAACCCTTGACCTCCATTACGTTCAAGCATGGTTTCAGATCCTTGAACCTCTTATTGTTTCAAGTCCACCCAATTCCAGTAAGATTCCAATCCACATTCCACCTTCCTTCGCCTCGGGTAACATAGACCCGATATTGGCCAATCCATATTCCATCTTCCTTCGCCTAGGGTAACATAAACCCGATATCGGCCAATCCATAATCCACCTTCCCTTGCCTCGGGTAACCTAGACCACATTTCACTCTTCCTTTAACTCGGGACCCGATATCGGCCAATCCATATTCCACCTTCCTTTGCCTCGGGTAACATAAACCCGATATCAGCTTAACCGTAATTCCGCCTTCCTTTGCCTCGGGTAACATAGACCCGATATCGGCCAATCCATAATCCATCTTTTCTTGCCTTGGGTAACCTAGACCCGATATCGGCTTATTTCCTCATCGACTTTGCCTCGGGTAACCTAGACCCGATATTAGCTTATTTCTTCCTCAGCTTTGCCTCGGGCAACCTAGACCCGATATCGGCTTATTTCCTTCCTAATATCGCCTCGGGTAACCTAGACCCGATATCGGCTCATTTCAAGGGCGGGTTCTTTCCTGTGTCTGCCGTGCTTTGAGTCATGTTTCTCAAATTCACATCATCTATCCCAGACTAAGATCGGGCGGTGAATTTGATCATGCGAAGGGCAGCTGTAAGGGCCGGAATTTTACTTCCAAAAAAAAGAGAAAAAAAGGGTACAGTCGTGCGACTATCACTAAAGTCATACGACTGTAAGTAAACTACAGTCGTACGACTGTAGATCACGGTAGGTGAGCCAACCCATACCTTAAAAGCTGAAAAAAACAGAAGAAAGAAAAGAAAAAGGAATAGACGGACAGAAAAAAAAGGGGGAAAAAACTGAGGAGAAAAGAAAAAAAAAAGAAAGAAGAGAGAAAAAAGAGAAAGAAGAGAAAATCAAAAGAAAAAGCAGGAACTCATCGTCAGAATCCCTCAGCATTTACCCAAATCTCTAACCCTAACTCAAGGAGAAAAGTCCGAATTTTAGTGGATTGGAGCGACGCCAGGGGTCAATACTACGGTGGACGCACGCCAAAGAGGTAAACTCTCCTTTTCCCCTCTTTTTTATAAGCTTTCTCGGTGATTGGTGTGCTTTTTCTACATTTCAATACATTTTTCTGCGTTTCTGTTCTGGAAATCAAGAACAGTCGCACGACTATTTTTGAGTTTGATGAATAGTCGTACGACTGTAGTTACAATCGTACGAGTGTTCTTGATTTCTAGTGTTTTCTTCCCTGTTTTCTTCCAATAAAGTTGTGGTGAAATTTTGATTCCAGGCCACTTACAGTCGTACGATTGTAACGTGGTTTCTAGAACCAGAATTCCCGTTTTTAATCCCAAAAATTTCCAAAAATCCCAAAAAATTTAGAAAACCCCAAAAATCATCAAAATAAATTTTGTTGTGTGCATTCACGACCCTAGATTCAATTTTCAGTAAAATTGCATTTAGAACAATTCAACAACGGAGACCCAGTTCTCCCGAAAACCGACCCACCTCACATGTATAAAAATGCATGTAAATCAGAAAATTTGTTTTCAAAATGATTTTCCATCAAAACCGAAAATACAGGGACGTTTCAAAACGTTTTCTAGGTCTAACAGGGCTGGCTAGCCGAGCCAACCCGGTTATCCCCTAAATGCATGCCCCCAGCTCTTGATTTCCCAATTCTATCTATTTGAGTCCTAATTGTGGCGTGCCGTATAAATTGTGCTAACCCTTTGTTTTGCAGGTTTTAATTTCTTTTATTTTTATTTTGGATGTAATTTAATAGATTAATACGTGTATCCTAGGCGATTGTATTTTTCTAGATAAATCGTGTATTCTAGGCGCTTGTAAAAGTGAGTTCGAGAGTTTTTATTTTTTATTCGATCGGGTTTTCTTAATTTAATTATTCACTATTTCACTTTAACCTGTATGTGCGCTGCATGTTTATTTATTTCAATAAAATTGACTTTAGAATTTGAAATACCATCTTTGAACATTGACCAACATTTATTTTAATTCGACACGAAATAAGGGACTTGTCCGGACCCGAATCTCTGGATAATGTAGCGACCATTCGTCCGATTCAGCTGCATTATAAATTTCCCGGTTGAGCTGAGTCGGGTGGCGACTCTACAATATTCATCGAGACTTAGGTCTCGGTTCTTTTAAGGATTAATTGCATTTATTTTCCAAAAACAAATTTCCATTATAAAAACCCCACACGAGGGAGGGGCCCGCCCGAGATCGTGGCGCCCCTTCCAAAAGGGAGTCTCCCGTCCCGTCGAAAACGCGTCGTCCGATCACGCTCTTCCTTTTCTTTCTCCCTCTTTTCTTTTCCCTTCGTTTTCCTTTTCTTTTTACCTCTTTTTTTCCTTTTTCTCCCTTTCGTTTCTCTGTCTGTCTCCTCCTTTTTTTTTCCTCTGTTTCGCGCCTCCTTTTTTTTCTTTCTGTTTTTTTCAGTTTTTGAGGTATGGGTTGGCTCACCTGCCATGATCTACAGTCGTACGACTGTAGTTTGATTATAGTCGTATGACTGTAGTGAAAGTCGTATGACTATACTCTTTTTTTTTAGGAAGAAAAATTCCAGCGCTTACAGCTGCCCCTCGTGTGATCAAATTCACCATCCGATCTTAGTCTGGGATAAATGATGTGAATTTGAGAAAAGCGACCCAAAGCACCATAGACACAGGAAATAAAACATGCAACTAAGTTGCTGAAGCTTCACTGCTGTGGTGATGTGTTGAGTTGATTGGATGGAATAAGCCGTTATCGGGTCTACATTACCCGAGGCAAAGCTGAGGAAGAAATAAGCCGATATCGGGTTTAGGTTACCTGAGGCAAAGCTGAGGAAGAAATAAGCCGATATCGGGTTTAGGTTACCCAAGGCAAAGTTGAGGAAGAAATAAGCCGATATCGGGTCTAGGTTACCCGAGGCAAAGCTGAGGAGGAAATAAGCTGATATCGGGTCTAGGTTACCCGAGGTAAAGCTGAGGAAGAAATAAGCCGATATCGGGTCTAGGTTACCCGAGGCAAAGTTGAGGAAGAAATAAGCCGATATCGGGTCTAGGTTACCCGAGGCAAAGGAAGGTGGAATGCGGCTAAGCCGATATCGGGTTTATGTTACCCGAGGCAAAGGAAGGTGAATTATGGATTGGCCGATATCGGGTCTAGGTTACTCGAGGCGATGCTGGATGAAATTAGCCGATAACGGGTCTAGGTTACCCAAGGCAAAGCTGAGGAGGAAATAAGCCGATATCGGGTCAAGGTTACTTGAGGCAAAGCTGAGGAAGAAATAAACCGATATCGGGTCTAGGTTACCCGAGGCAAAGTTAAGGAAGAAACAATCCGATATAGGGTCTAGGTTACCCGAGGCAAAGGAAGGTGAATTATGGATTGGACGATACCGGGTCTAGGTTACCCAAGGCGATGCTGGATGAAATTAGCCGATACCGGGTCTAGGTTACCCGAGGCAAAGCTGATGAGGAAATAAGCCGATATTGGGTCTAAGTTACCCGAGGCAAAGTTGAGGAAGAAATAAGCTGATATCGGGTCTAGGTTACCCGAGGCAAAGTTGAGGAAGAAATAAGCCGATATCGGGTCTAGGTTACCTGAGGCAAAGGAAGGTGGAATGTGGTTAAGCCGATATAGGGTTTATGTTACCCGAGGCAAAGGAAGGTGAATTATGGATTGGCCGATACCGAGTCTAGGCTACCCGAGGCAAGAGGAAGAGAAAATAAGCTAATATCGGGTCTATGTTACCCGAGGCAAATGAAGGTGGAATTTAGACGATTTGAAATCTTACTGGAATTGGATGGACTTGGAATAATAAGAGGTTCAAGGATCTGAAACCATGATTGAACATAATGGAGTTCAAGGATTTAAGATCTGGCTTGAATGAATAAAGGGGTTCAAGGATTTATAACCATGCTTGAATGTAATGGAGTTCAAGGGTTTGAAATCTTGCTTGAATGAAGATAGTGGCTCAAGGATTTGTTGCCATGCTTGAACATACTGGAGTTCAAAGGCTTGAAATCTGGCTTGAATGAAGAAGGTGGTTCAAGGATTTGCAATCATGCTTGAACGTAATGGAGTTCAAGGGTTTGAAATCTGGCTTGAATGAAGATAGCTCTAGGGATGATAATTTTGATGTTGGCTTGAGGATGAGTATTTATCCCTTGATCGATAAATTTGGAAACAAAAATTTGTGCCCCTTCGAACAAGGATAAATACGGCTTGATTGTTCTACCCCTTGGAGACTTGATATGTCGAGATTTGGGTTTGCGCTGATGATTAAGGCCCAATAGATGCCCTGGCATTGTGCCGTCTCTGCTTTGAGAGTGAACCTGGTTTGGAGAGACCTGGTGATGGCAGCAGGTACCTGCACTTGGATCAGTTGTGATACATATGCATATGAATTGTGCGTGTTTACTTTAAACGTATGCGTGTATGTACGGATGCATATATAGTTCTAAATATATGTATGCATGCAACATGTGGCTTGTGCTTTTTTCTTGGTATCCATGCAAGCCCGGAGACAGAATTCACAGCTTGTGATTGGCCCCGATGGTAACCCAGGTGACCTAATCCGATTGTTCCGACGTGTTTTCTGACCAACTGACTACTACACTGATCTAGGTATTAGAGGGGTTGACCGTCTTGGGTGACTTTCCACTTTACCCTCTGCATATTCTAAAGCATTGTCAGGCTTAGCGGATCAGAGTAATAGGCTGCGTCGACGGATCGTCTGTTTGGTTGAGCAAGGAGATGGGAGTGAGACTTTGCATTTCCATACCGCATAACAGGAGTATCTGCGATATTGTCATGGGATTGGATGCAATGTCCTACTGATGGATGTTTATATGTAATGGCATGGTGTATGCAAGATGAACATCTGATCAGAAATCTAAACATGCACAATATTGCAATGGTGACATCAGAATGAGTATAATAGGGAATATGACATTGACTCTGACTTTATATATCATCCCTCTCCTGTTGTCGACACGTGTAGAGCTTAGTCTTACATGGGGAGGAAGTGTGCAAATCTTATCTTGCACAGAAAGATGTTTTGGAGCGATACGTGTAGAGCTTGTCTTACACGGGGAGGAAGGGTAGAGTTTGATGTGGTACGTGCAGAGCTTGTCTTGCACGGGAAGATTTGGAGCGGTATGTGTAGAGCTTAGTCTTACACAGGGAAGAAGTGTGCAGATCTTGTCTTGCATGGAAAGATATTTTGGAGCGATATGTGTAGAGCTTGTCTTACATGGGGAGGAAGGGTAGAGTTTGATGCGATACATGCAGAGCTTGTCTTGCACGGGAAGATTTGGAGCGGTACGTGTAGAGCTTAGTCTTACACGGGGAAGAAGTGTGCAGATCTTGCCTTGCACGGAAAGATATTTTAGAATGATATGTGTAGAGCTTGTCTTACACGGGGAGGATGGTTAGAGTTTGATGCGATACGTGCAGAGCTTATCTTGCACGAGGAGATTTGGAGTGATATGTGTAGAGCTTAGTCTTACACAGGGAGGAAGTGTGCAAAGCTTGTCTTGCACAGAAAGATTTTTTGGAGCGATACGTGTAGAGCTTGTCTTACACGGGGAGGCAGGGTAGAGTTTGATGCGGTACGTGCAGAGCTTGTCTTGCACGTGAAGATTTGGAGCAGTACGTGTAGAGCTTAGTCTTACACGGGGAAGAAGTGTGCAGATCTTGTCTTGCACGGAAAGATATTTTAGAATGATACGTGTAGAGCTTGTCTTACATGGGGAGGATGGTTAGAGTTTGATACGGTACGTGCAGAGCTTATCTTGCATGGGGAGATTTTGAGTGATATGTGTAGAGCTTAGTCTTACACGGGGAGGAAGTGTGCAAAGCTTGTCTTACACAGAAAGATGTTTTGGAGCGATACGTGTAGAGCTTAGTCTTACACGGGGAGGAAGCGTAGAATTTGATGCGGTACGTGCAGAGCATGTCTTGCACGGGAAGATTTTTTTTTTTTTTTGGAGCTTAGGTGCATGGGACACAAGGATAAGGTTTCTAATGATTACGGAAGACTTAAGGGGCTTAATGGAATTTCTAGCATTTTTGGAACACTAAAATGACTTGGTGCATGTGGTAAGGTCCTTGGTGCTTATGGAATGCTTGAATGTTGTGGATTGCTTTAATGTTTGCTGGATGAATGAGATGTACATCGTGAGATAATAAGGATGATCCCTTTGTTTTTATTCTCTCTTTTTTTTTTTTTTTTTTTTACTTTGGACATTCCAAGAACACCCAATGCTATGCAAAAATGCCATGTGTGGACCGCCACGCGGGTAACAGTTTGGTGCTTTTGGGGCACCTAATGAATTTCGTGAAATCGTCACGTGTGTGCCGACACACGGACGGAGTTCGACGCTTTGTAGGTCTGTGAGATGATATGAAATGGTCGCATGGGACCGCCCCTTGGACAGAGTTCTGATGCTTTTAAGCATATGAAATGGAATGATGTTATGAGAGAGTCACGTGTGACGGGGACACGGACAAAAGCTTGGTGTTTGGGGAACACCTTGCATGATTTGGGATGTTATGAGATGCCCCTACATGCATACTAACTCGGCACTCGGGGAGCGCCTTGAATAATGTAGTAATGTCATGAAATGGTCTGATGTGGGCCATGGTGTTACATGATGTTTATGATGAATGGATATGATGTCATGAAATGTATCGTGTGGAATGTCACACGGAAATACAACTAGGACCATTGTGGTCGCTATTGAATGAGATGATTTGGGGGAATAGCTGAATGCAATTCGGTGCATTGGCAAAACACGGGTATTTTGGGATACCCGATATATGATGGAATGATATGATCGTGGTGGGCGTCCTTGGAATGCCCCAAATTTAATTTAACTGATATGTCGTGAATGCTTATGGCACACACAATGCAAATGGCTGCACAAAAACGTGGTTAGGATGCATGACACACATAATGATGTTATGTATGCTATGTGAAAAATACTAATCACACAAATATAATGTTATGGCTGAAAAAGAAATGGTTAGTATGAATGGCAAACAGATGATTTAATGATTGCACATGAAAATAAAATGCACGTGGCTGCATAAACAAACGTGGGTTAGTACCACACAAGAATGTTTTATGTATGGAAAATGTCAATCGTGTATGAAAAATGGTGATTATGGTATGTTGTGAAATGTCGAGAAGCGTGTAACATGTAGCACACGAAGCGAATTCTTCCAACCTTATTTCTCCAACGTGGTCGGTCTCAAAAATTCTAACCAAGTCCTAGGTGGTGTTCACTTCGATCACCAACCGGGGGTGATGAAGGCGCAATTTTATTATTATTCACACAATTATTTTGGTATCCTAAGGGAATCCAACTAAGGCTGCCTATATGAGTTCAGTCTAAGTCGGGTTAATAAACAAGGTTCCCATAGCAAAATATACTCCTCACTTCTCCCCACTCAAGGGTCCGAACGAAGGGGTTCGTACGAGGCTATCGGTGGTGTTTCGTATCCGTGCCTCTAAGACCATGAGGAACAAAGGTGACACTTCAACAATCCACCGAGCTGTAAATGGATACTAAATCTAATGCAAGAATGTCTAGCTAAAAATGCAAAATGAAATACCAATCGAGAATCATCCACCTTATTTTAATTAGACACTTTTCAGGGCTTGTCAAATTCTTTTAAGTTTTTAAGAAAAAATTTTATTCCCTCCCCAGCAGAGTCACCACTGTGACCGGACGACGCCTTTTCGACGGGACGCGAGACTCCCTTTTGGAATGTTCGCCACAATCTCGGGCAGGCCCTTCCCTCGTGTGGGGTTTTTATGATGGAAAATCGGTTTTGAAAATAAATGGAATTAATTCATAAAAGAACCGAGACCTAAGTCTCGATGAATATTGTAGAGTCGCCACCCGGCTCAGCTCAACTGGGAAATTCTTAAGGTAGTTGAACCGGACGAACGGTCGCTACACTATCCAGAGATTCGGGTCTGGACAAGTCCCTTATTTCGTGTCTAATTAAAATAAATGTTGGTCAATGTTCAAAGATGGTATTTCAAATTCTAAAGTTAATTTTATTGAAATAAATAGACATACAGCGCGCATACAAGTTAAAGTAGAATAGTAAATAATTAAATTATTACAACCCGATCGAATAAAAAGATAAAAACTCTCGAACTCACCTTACAAGCGCCTAATATACACGAGAATCTAGAAAAATACAACCGCCTAGGATATACGATTTAATCTATTAAATTACATCCAAAATGAAAATAAAAGAAATTAAAACCTGCAAAACAGAGGGTTAGTACAGAATACGGCACACCACAAATAGGACTCAAGTATGACAGAATGGGAAATTAAGAATTGGGGGTATGCATTTAGGGGATAACCGGGTTGGCTCAGCTAGCCGGCCCGGTTAGACTTGGAAAACATTTTGAAACGTCCCTGTATTTTGGTTTTTATGGGAAAATCATTTTGAAAACAATTTTACCGGTTTACATGCATTTTTTACATGTGAGGTGGATCGGTTTTCGGGAGAACTGGGTCTCCATCGTGGCATTGCTCTAAATGCAATTTTACTGAAAATTGAATCTATGGTCTTGAATGCACACAACAAAATTCGTTTTGATGATTTTTGGGGTTTTCTGAATTTTTAGGGATTTTTGGGAATTTTTGGGATTAAAAACGGGAATTTTGATTCTGGAAACCACGTTACAGTCGTGTGACTGTAATTACAATCGTGCGACTGTAAGTGGCCCAGAGTCAAAATTTCGCCAAAACTTTATTTGAAGAAAACTGGGAATAAAATCACCTGGAAATCAAGAACACTCGTACGACTATTCATCAAACTCAAGAACAGTCATTCCAGAACAGAAACGTAGAAAAATGGATAGAAATGCAGAAAAAGCACACCAATCACCCAGAAAGCTTGTAAAAGAGAGGGGAAAAGGAGTGTTTACCTCTTTGGCGTGCGTCCACCGTAGGATTGACCCCTGGCGTCGCTCTAATCCACTAAAATCCGGACTTTTCTCCTTGAGTTAGGGTTTGAGAGTTTTTGCATTCAAAATCTCCAAATGCAAGGGTTTCTTGAGGATCAGTTCTTTCTTTCTTTGTTTCTCTTCCTTTTCTTTCTCCCTCTTTTCTTTTCCCTTCCTTTTCCTTTTCTTTTTTTGTCTTTTTTTCCTTTTTCTCCCCTTCGTTTCTCTGTCTGTCTCCTCCTTTTTTTTTCCTCTGTTTCGTGCCTCCTCTTTTTCTTTCTGTTTTTTTTTAGATTTTGAGGTATGGGTTGGCTCACCTGGCATGATCTACAGTCGTACGACTGTAGTTTGATTACAATCGTATGACTGTAGTGAAAGTCGTACGACTATACTCTTTTTTTTTAGGAAGAAAAATTACGGTGCTTACAGTCATGCCTAAGAAAAAAATCGATTTCTGATTGAAAAAGTTTTCTAAGACGCGATCACGCCTTAGTTAATGTTTCACGTTCCCTTTCAAAATAGAAGTAAGGAGTCCCTAGGGTATGGGTCACGCCTTAGTCCAAAACCTACGACACTAGTCAAAAATTAACATGGTTAAAACAAATAAAAATAAAATAATAGTAATAAATAATAAATAAATAATTGGGTTGCCTCCCAAAAGCGCTATTTTAAAGTCAATTAGCTTGACTCCTTCCAACTCAATTTGGATCGAAGAGGAAAATGGTGACCGTATGAGCCTCATAGTCGCCACCATCGTAGAGCTTGAGTCGTTAGCCGTTGACCTTAAATGGAGGTTCGTCACCCCGCTTAATTTCCACCGCCCCGGATGGAAAAACATCGGTTATTTCAAAAGGACTCGACCATCTACTCCTTAATTTTCCAGGAAAAAGGTGAAGTCGAGAATTGAACAGCAACACTTTGTCGCCTACATTGAACACACGCCTAAGCAATCGTTTATCATGCCATTGCTTGGTCTTTTCCTTATAAATTTTTGCGCTCTCGTATGAACCAAGTTGAAATTCGTCCAATTCATTGAGTTGCAGAAGGCGCTTTTCACCTACAGCCTGCATAACAAAGTTTAAAAATTTAAGGGCCCAATATGCTTTGTGCTCCAATTCAACATGTAAATGACATGCTTTCTCGAAAACTAAACGATAAAGAGACATGCCAATTGGAGTTTTGAATGCAGTACGATATGCCCATAAAACGTCATCTAATTTAAGGGACCAATCCTTCCTAGATGAATTGACTGTTTTCTCTAAAATGCTCTTAAGTTCCCTATTTGAGATTTCTACTTGTCCGCTCGTTTGTGGGTGATATGGTGTAGCTACTTTGTGGGTAACACCATATTTGCTTAATAACTGGTCAAATTGTTTGTTGCAAAAATGGGTTCCTCCATCACTAATAATTGCCCTAGGTGTTCCAAAACGAGTGAACATATTCTTTTTAAGAAATTTAATCACTACCCTAGCATCATTTGTTGGTAAGGCAACAGCTTCTACCCATTTAGACACATAGTCCACAGCTACAAGTATGTATTCATTGTTATAGGACTTAGGGAACGGTCCCATGAAGTCGATACCCAAAACATCAAAAAGTTCACAAACTAAAATTCCATTCTGAGGCATCTCATGTCTACGAGAAATACTACCAGTTCGTTGACATGCATCACAAGATTTAACAAAATTAAAAGCATCTCGAAATAAAGTCGGCCAATAAAAGCCACATTGCATGACTTTAGCTGCAGTCCTTGTAGGACCTTAGTGACCACCAGGCTCCTTTGTGTGACAAAGAGTTAAGATAGGGGGTTACCTCTTCGTCAGGCACACAACGGCGAATCATATTGTCTCCACAAATCTTAAATAAATATGGATCCTCCCACAAATGATGTCGCACATTTGAGAAAAACTTACGTTTTTGTTGGTAAGAAAAACCAGAGGGAACGATGTTACCTGCGAGGAAGCTAGCAAAATCCGCATACCATGGAGATGAAGGGAACGATGTTACCTGCAAGGAAGTTAGCAAAATTCGCATACCATGGAGATGAGGAAACCGCCATAAGCCTTTCATCAGGAAAAACTTCCTTGATCTCGTTGCTGGGAACACCCTCTCTCGCCTCAAAGTCCAGCCGAGAAAGATGATCTGCAACAACATTTTTGCTCCCCTTTTTATCCCTTATTTTGATGTCGAACTCTTGAAGAAGTAGGATCCACCGAATAAATCATGGCTTCGCATCCTGCTTTGCTAGCAAATACTTAATAGCAGCATGGTCAGTGTAAACAACAACCTTAGATAATACTAGATAGGGACGAAATTTATCGAATGCAAACACAATAGCAAGCAATTCCTTCTCAGTCACAGTGTAATTCAGTTGTGCCTCATTCAAAGTCCTACTAGCATAATAAATAGGCTGAAAAACTTTATCTAATCTTTGACCTAAACATGCTCCTATAGCCACATCACTCACATCACACATCAATTCAAAGGGTAATGTCCAATTTAGACTTATCATAATCGGTGCTTTCATCAATCTCTCTTTCAAATCGTTAAAAGCATACAAGCATTCTTCAGAAACATTGAAAATAGCATCTTTCAACAGCAATTGGGATAAAGGCTTAGCAATTTTTGAAAAATCTTTTATAAATCGTCTATAAAAGCCTGCATGACCCAAGAAGCTACACACCAACTTGACAGTGGTAGGTGGTGGCAATTTATCAATCACCTCTACCTTGGCCGGATCAACTTCTATACCCTTCTTAGACACCTTGTGTCCAAGGACTAAGCATTCCTTTACCATAAATTGGCACTTTTCCCAGCTAAGTGCCAAATTAGTATCCTCACATCTTTGTAATACAAGATTAAGATTATAAAAACAATTTTCAAATGAAGACCCAAAAATAGAAAAGTCATCCATGAAAATTTCCATGAAATCCTCAATCATATCAGAAAAGATAGCTGTCATACATCTTTGGAATGTAGCTGGTGCATTACGCAACCCGAATGGCATACACCTATAGGCAAACGTACCATATGGATAAGTGAAAGTAGTTTTCTCTTGGTCCAAGAGGTCCACTGGTATTTGCATATAGCCAGACAAACCATCTAGACAACAATAAAACTCATGCCCTGCCATTCGTTCAAGCATTTGGTCAATAAATGGTAATGGAAAGTGGTCTTTTCTGGTGGCTGCATTCAACTTCCTATAATCTATGCACATTCGCCAACCAGTGACTTTTCTTATAGGAATCAACTCATGTTTATCATTTTCCATCACAGTGGTTCCACCCTTTTTAGGTATTACTTGGACCGGGCTCACCCACAGACTATCAGAGATGGGATAGATAATACCTGCATCAAGTAGTTTGATCACCTCAGCTTTCACTACCTCTTTCATAGTTGGGTTCAACCGTCTTTGTGGTTGAACTGTGGGCTTCACTTGATCCTCCATGAAAATCCGGTCTGTGCACAACAAAGGGCTAATTCCCTTGATATCTGTGATTGACCACCTGAATGCTCCCTTATGATTTCTTAATACTTCTACCAATCTATTCTCTATGTCACCTGTCAACGAGGAAGACATTACTATAGGTAAAGAAGATGGGGGATTAAGAAACACATATTTGAGATGAGATGGAAGAGGTTTCAGCTCTAAAACAGGAGCTTCTTCAAGTGAGGACTTTGCTCTTGGTGTATCCTCACGATCTAGACCCTCATAATGGTCTTTTGCCCACAAGCAATCTTCCATATTATTACTAAAGGAATCAAAGATTGCTTGTGCTTCTTGCTCAACCAGCCCCTCTTCATCGTCTGACCTTGCACAACAGAGGCTAATCATAGCCTTCCTCAATGGGTCAGAAAAATGCATCTCCTGAAAAACACCTTCCACACAACCATCAGTAGAATGAAGGAAATTAACACTCTCATAATCATTGCAAGGGTATTTAAGTGAATTATAAACATTGAAAACTACTTCTTCATCTTGCAATCTGAGAATTAACTTCCCTTGTTGAACATCAATCAATGTTCTACCAGTTGCTAGGAAGGGCCTACCCAACAAAATAGGGACCTTGTCATCTTCTGCCATGTCAATAACCACAAAATCAGCCAGAAAGATAAATTTGTCCACTTTAACTAGTACGTCCTTAACTATCCCCTTTGGATGAGCAATAGATCTATCAGCTAACTGAAGAGTCATGTTAGTTGGCTTTGGATCTCCTAGTTCCAATCTCCTAGAAACAGATAAGGGCATTAAATTAATACTGGCACCTAAATCACATAATGCCCTCTTAAAAATGCAATTACCAATGGTACAAGGGATAGAAAAACTCCCTGGATCCTTAAGCTTAGGAGGTAGCTTATTAAGGATAATAGCTGAATATTCTTTAGTCACAGCAACTATTCCGTTGTCCTCTATTTTCCTTTTCTTTGACAGTATATCTTTCAAGAATTTAGCATAAACAGGCATCTGTTCTAAAGCTTCAGCAAAAGGTATGTTAATGTGCAACTTCTTAAAAATCTCTAGGAATTTAGAGTATTGTTAATCCTGTTTTTCTTTCCTTAACCTTTGGGGAAAGGGTAATTTAGGCACATATGGTTTAACAACAGGATCAACAAACAATCTAGGAGGTACAACATTATCAGATTTATCATTAGAGTCACTTACCTCTTTTGGTTCCTTACCTTTCTGCAGAGATGGAGATGTTAGCTTAGGAGGTTGAGTTTCTACCTCTTTCCCGCTCCTAAGAATGATAGCTTAAGCTTGTTCCCCCGGGTTTGCTTCAGTGGTACTAGGGAGAGCACCAGGAGGTCTTTCTGCTCGACCTCTATTCAACTGAGCCACTTAAGTTCCCAAATCTCTGCAATACGCCTCATTGTTGCCAGGCGAGTCTGGATGTCTTTTAGAATGGATAAAACTGGATCAACAGGTTGTGAATTCTATCTTGGAGCCTGTTGTGCCTGTTGGTGGTGCTGGCTTCACTGCTCATTCATATTGAACCCAGGTGGAGGTTTTAGCACATTCTACTGATTTGAGTAAGAAAAATTAGGATGACTTCTCCACCCCGGATTATATGTGTTGCTATAGGGGTTATTTTGGAATCTACTCTGGTTAGTTCCTATATAGCTCACATTAGCAGTGTCTTCTTCAAACGGATTACCCAACTAGCATTCAAGACTCGGATGATCTCCTCCACAATTCCCACACACAAGGATTTATGCAGGTTCCTTTAAACTCAGATGAGCCATCATCAAATCCATCTTGCGACTAAGCTCAGCCACAATTGGATCACTTGCCCTAGTTTCCATGGCAAAAACACCTTGCCTCCTCCCACTTGGCTTCTCTCCCTGCCACTGAGCACTTGTCTTGGCTAGTTCATTCACCAGCTCATACGCTTCCCCTTGTGTCTTTTTAAAAATGTTACCACCTGTAGCTGAATAGATGGTAGCACAGTTGGTAGGGGTCAACCCATTATAGAAAGTACTCACTTGCTGCCATTTAGGTAGGTCATGGTGAGGACAATTTCGCAGGAGTTTTCGGAATCTCTCCCAAACTGTGAATAAAGTTTCCGACTCAAATTGCCTGAAGGAAGTGATCTCATTCCTCAATATTGCTGTCTTGGATGGGGGAAAGTAATATGATAGAAATTCCTTTTCCAACTCGTCCCAAGTTCTAATTGACCCCAGCTCCAGAGATTTCAACCAATCCAGCACCCTACCCTTTAGAGAAAATGGAAAGAGCTTCATCCGAATAGAATCCGTTGAGACACCTTCCTGTCTAAAAGTGTCTACATGCATAAAAAATTTATCCAAATGATCATTTGGATTTTCGTCTGGCTCTCCCTCAAATTGGCCATAATGCTTGATCAATTGCAGCATCCCAGTTTTAATTTCAAAACTCGTCGCATTTATTGGTGGAGCAACGATGCTAGAGTTGTTCTGATGTCTATGCAGAGCCAAAAGTTCCATGATCGGTCGGTCATTCTGCTGTCTCGCTTCCTCGGCCAACCGAGCTTCTCTTTGCTCATCGGTTTTCATGGCTTGCCTTGGTTCCTCATGCTTTTGCTTCCGGTTCCTATGACAAGTTTTCTCAATTTTAGGGTCAATAGGTAAAGGAAGAATACCACTGCTTCTGCTAAGCATGCACAATCAACAAAATAAAAGAAAAGAAAGAAAAACCTAGATCAAAGAAATCTTTTAATTAGTATCGCATAAAAATAGTCCCCGGTAACGGCGCTAAAAACTTGATGCGTAATAAATACACACACTAATAGAAGCAAGTGCACTTCGTCGCTCAAGTAATATAAAGTAAGTAGAGTATTGATCCCATGAGGACTAGTTATGCTAACCCGAAATATAGTCGGATTTCTATTAATCTAGGCGGAGAGAATATTGTATCTTTGATTTTGGGTTGTGAATTAAAATTACTGCTAAAAGCAATTAAATTAAAATTAAGAATGTAATAAAATTGTATAAGAGAAATTTGATGAGGAAGCTAACTAAGGCATCCGGTTTCACTTAGCATTAATTCCAGCAATATTTTATATTATGCAACTAATTCAATTAAATTCCAAAATGGCGATTTCCATAAATAATCAATACCGGTTAAGGCTATTAATCCTAATTCTTAACCTAAACACTTAAACCTCTTAGTTCTAAGCGTCAAGCTAGAAAGCATTAAGTCTAAGAAATCCTAGCACTAACTAGTGAGCCACTAGAGCAATGGTCATGCAAAAGTCATGTTGTATGATTCCGTTAATCTAGTCCTTTAGTCAATTATAGATTAGCTATGAACATTGGAATTGATGGTCACGCATCCAAAGCATTAAACATACACAACACAATATTGGAAAATAATATGAATGAAAATTGCATTAAACTTAAAATAATTACATGGAACAATTGCTAAGATCCACCATAGCCTTAGCTATGGTGGAATTAGTTCATCACTAAACTAATAACACAAAAATGGATTAAAGAAAACATGGTAAAGAGAAAGGTTTAGAGAAAACTACAATCAAAGTGGTTGATGTACGAATCATTGAGATGAAAAGATGAATGCTCGTCCAAACCCTAGCTCCCAAGAACATGGTCTTCTAATCCGTTCTTCCAAGAGAGAAAGTAAGAATAAAATCTGAAAAACTAAACTCTAAAAACTTAAAACTAAAAAAAAAAAACTAAAAACTGAATAATGAATCCTCTCCTTTTCTAACTCTCCCCTCCTAAAACAAAAAGGGAAGAAGAGTTCTCCTAAGAGTCAAAAACCCTTCCTTCTTTTAAGGGAATTACCAAAAAAAGAAAACATTCCTCCTTTGACAAGGAGTCCATTAGCTACCAAGACTTCTCAGCCAAAAGACTTCTAGCTCTCTCCTTAATGAGACTAAACCCGCAGCTTTCCCTTGGCCCATCATGAACGCAGGGCCAAATCACCAAATCAGCTTTAAAACTCCAAAATCAGCACCTCCCAACATATGATCATGCCTTAGGAATGCTCCTGGGCTGTTTTAAGTCAATTTTGCTCCTTTATCTTCCACTTTTAGCTTCATTCTCTTCTTAGGGGTCCTAACAAGGAAAATACATAAAAAGGAAGTAAAATATGCCTTAAATAAATAAAATCAACTCAATTAAAGCACAAAAACAAAGGCAAAATAGGTATGTAAAATACACTTATCAGTGGCCATCTCTTATCATGAACTGCTCATCATTATTCTCATTCTCTTTCATGCAGTGCTCATGCAGGAGTTCCACCAGTAGTTGCTCGTGTGTGGGCAAACTCCAGGTTAATTGAAGTAGGCTTGTATATTCAAATCCTCTCTCTATCATGAAAGTTAAACCCTTCCTGAAGTCTGAGGTTACAAAATAGGTGGTTTAGGGTTCAGGTTGAAGAGGGTTAGAACAAGATAGAAATAGAATCCCTAATCTGGTGTAAGTTGGTGATAAATAAAGACTAATTAAAGAAGTGTTGTGATCATCTGCTCTATTGCCTTTCTGGTGATGGGATGATGTGATATGGAACAGCATTAGGGTTTAATTTCTTGTTAGAAGCCATTGATGGTAGAAAACAAGGCTTCACAGAATCAGTTCAAATGGGAAGATGAAAAGGGTGGTAAACAAAAGGGGAAATGGTGATGAAGGGAAGGAGAAAGGTATAGAGGAGTGTGGTAAAGGGAAGTGCTTTGTGCTTGAAGTCAGGGATGTGCATCATACCTTGCCATTTAATGCTATGAGATATTCCAGTGTTAGCTATGACAGGTATGTGTGCATCAAACTCACCGTTACCGGTACTTCATGTAATGGATGGGTCATCCCCGGATTCATCAAGCACTCAACGGGGTTTGCTAGGGTTTCATTGTTTGGATAGGAAAAATTAGAAAACTGTACAAGGGATGAAGGATAAGGATGAGATAGGGGATTGGAGTAGTAGATAGAGCGATTGGAATTTGGAAGTGGAAACAAGGGAATGGGTGGCTTGATGTCAGAGTGACAGGTTAATTGGTAATTGGTTGGGGAGAATTCAGATGCTTTTGGGTTTAACTTTGTTTGTGCCGCCATTGTTGTAACACCATGCAGAGATTGGCAAAGTCATGCATCAATAGAAGAAGATAGCAAGACTGTATATTTGTAGCAGAAGCCTCACTACAAGAAAAGGAATGAGTCTTCCGTCTGCACTGTCAGAATAAGCCTTTCCTTTGCGCACACTCCTTTTTTTTTTTGAGGACCGAGCCCGAACCACGACCATCTGTTAGTTTTCCTGCCGCATTCAAACCCATGCATGTCATGTGTGTTTGATATGCTTTTTGGATGAACAATGCATGCATAATGTCATGTACATATGAATGTCACACGAACAAGGTAATGTATGCACTACAACCAAAATTGTTTCAGCATTTCACATATGGTGAGTGATGAGGGTGATGAAAGCCATTTGAATTTCTCACAGGTTGGAGATTTTGGTGAGGTTGGGAATTTTAGCTTTAAGGTTTTGGCTTGGGGTGTCCCCTTTGGATATGGGGCCAAGTTATGTCCCTGGGAGGATTTTTGGGTGTAGTTGCCTCAAGGAGGGCTTTTTAGGTTTAATTTTGCCTCAGGGAGGGCTTTCTTCAATCTGGATGCCTCAAGGAGGGCTTTTTAGATTTGATTTTGCCTCGAGGAGGGCTTTCTTTGGTTTGGATGCCTCAAGGAGGGATTTTTCCCTTTTGGGGTAGGATTTAGAGTTTCAAAGATGGCTTTCAGCTTTGAATGGTTTGGGTATCATGTGTGCCATTCCAGTTGAAATTTTGGGGCAGGACTAGTAGCGTCTTTCAAGGATCACGGAGTCAGATCAACAGATGCCTCGGCGGAGGTGGTGCCATCATATCATTTTATTTATCTCACAAGCTCCCCTTTCAAGATAGAGTTCGGTCAGTGCCAAGTTCACTTTTAAGTTTCCTATAGCATCCAGATTGATGTCGTGCATTTTGATATTATGCGTGTTTGATATGCCATGTTAGATGATCAAATGCATGCGCAATGCCATATACATGCAATCACCACATAAGTAAGAAGATAACAAAATGCATTGCATTCAAAATGATATCAATACATCATGGAAACAAAATGAGTCTCTTATAAAAAGAAAGGCTTTAAGGGTAGTAATAACAATAATAATAATAATATTTTTTTTTGCACCCCCGACTATTCACTGCCTCGGCTTCAGTACCATTGCCCTGTTCTTGTCAGATCAGGCTTTGTAGCTCTTCATCACATTCCTCTCCCCGGGAGGTTTGAGGAATCCCTTCGGTGGTCCCTTTGCTTGCCACTGATCGCCCGTTAGAGGTAGACGGCACCCTCAATTTTCCTTCGTCGACCAGCTTCTGGATCTTCCATCACAGACCGACACACCTGCTATCACATGAGAGCTACAGTAGTTATCCTTTTGTTCTAGTGTTAGCACCACATATGGTCGGACACTTGCAACAGGCCCATCTTTCTATAGATGGCGAATAGTCTGGTCATTGAATGAGGCCCAAAGGATGCGACTATCCATTTGTCTTCGGGAGACGAACTCTGGATTTGTCGCGAAGCAAAATCAATGTTGGCACTGGTGTCAAGAGGTCCTTTCAGTTTTCCCTCATTGGACGACCCTGATAAGCCCAAACTTTGGTGAGAGGGCCTTCCATGGTGTCGAGAAGGAGTGTCGGCAATCTTAAAATTCTGCTCTTTATCAATACCAACATCGGAGTCTGTGCTCGCCATGTTTCTTATTTTCCCTTCGAGCTCTGCCACCCGGCTTTCCAACTCAACGCATCTCACCGTCAGCCTCTTTACTCTGTCAAGATCATCCCCCAGCATCTCTCTCAGCATTGCTGCTGCTTCCTCTCTAACTGCCTTTCGGAATTAAGGTGAGGTGACAAAGTATTCCACCACATTCGTTATGGCGGTGAAGTTCCTTGGGCTGGTCATTCTCAAGATCTCTTCCCCTGATAAGAGTACTTATTAGGGTCGACAGGCAGATATCAAACAGGGAATGATTGTATGCATGAATATGTGATGCAATATGCATATGCATGGATAGTGAATTGCACATGCGATGTCATGTAATGCCATGTCATGCTATACTATTGGAGATAGACCATACAGATGTAATGGATGCTGGTGGGGATGATGTATGTTAAAATAAAGTATGGTGTATAAATATACAACACAGGGATAGAATGACACTCGGGAGTGTCCACGGATCGAAGCAAGTAGTACTTGCAATAGGGTGCATAGTTATGCCCCTGGAGAGAATGACACACTAGGGTGTCCACGGGTCGAAGCAAGTAGTACTTGTAATAGGAATTTGAAATAGGGTGCATAGTTATGCCCCTGGGAAGAATGACACACTGGGGTGTCCACGGGTCAAAGCAAGGCATTGCTTGCAAAAGAAATTTGAAATAGGGTGCAAAGTTATGCCCCTGGGGAGAATGACACATTAGGGTGTCCACGAGTCGAAGCAAGTAGTACTTGCAAGGGAAGTTGAATGTTATGGTGGTGTGTATGCACATGAAGATCTAACATAATCTTCAGCATTCAGGGAGTACCTTGGATGATGAAACATGATATGAGGTGAGACAAAATGGTGCTTGTCATACAAATGGTTTTTTTGGCACTCGAGAAGCACCTTAGGCTTTTATGTGATGAAATGGTATGAGATAATGTGCTTAGCACGTGGGCTGAGTTTCGGCGCTCGGGGAACGCCTTATATTTATGTATGAATGAGATGCATGATCATGGTTGATGCGGACAATTGATGTTAGACGAATGGAAACATGAGTGAGGATGGTCTTCTTTAATATGTATTTTGGATGTTCCGTAGATGCCCCAATGCTATGATAAAAGCAATGTAGACAAATCGCGTGTGAACCGATATGCGAATGCAGGTTCGGTGCCTTAGGAGCACCTAGTGGATATTATGAAATGGTCTGGCATGGCCGACACACAGACAAATTTCCGATGCTTTTGAGGCATCTAATGGATGTTATGGAATGGTCGTGTATATGCCAACACATAGACAAAGTTCTGATGCTTTTGATGCATCTGACATGAAATGATGTTTCAGACGAGTCACGTGTAACTCGAGGCACGGACCAAAGTTTGGCATTCATGAAACGCCTTATATGGTTTATTAATGTCATGACATACCCCTGTATATGTAGTAATTGGGTACTCATGGAATACCCTGGATGATTTAATAATGTCATGAACAATCCGACGTGGATCGCAACACACAACCAGGATCTCAGTATCCCTATGACACTGGGAATAGACAGATGAGATGTAATGTAATGCTTATCATGTGACTCTCCACATGAATGTAGGCTTAGGACCATTGTGGTCTTCTAATGAATATAACGGTATGCAGGAATGACCCGGTGCAAATCAAGGCACAGGCAAACACAGGTGACTTTGGGGCACTGGTTATGAAATGAAATGATCATGATGGGGACCTCTAGAACATCCTTTGTTAGGTGTAATGAAATGAAGTGGTGTGAATGTACATGTCACGCAGAATGCAGGTGGCTGCAGAAAAATGTGGTCAGGATGTATGACATGCAAAGTGATGTCGTGCGTGCAAGGAATGAATGCATATGTCACCCAAAATGCAGGTGGCTGCAGAAAAATATGATCAGGATGTATGATATGCAAAGTGATGTCGTGCGTGTAAGGAATGAATGCATATGTCACCCAAAATGTAGGTGGCTATAGAAAAATATGATCAGGATGTATGACATGGAAAGTGATGTCGTGCGTGCAAGGAATGAATGCATATGTCACCCAGATAAAGCATCGTGACTACACATAACATGCACAAACATCTTGCATATTTCGTGGAAATGTTAACACAATATGTGTATGGCATATGGTAATAAAATGTCATGGCTGTAGAAGGATATGGTTAGTATCAATGCTACATAAATGTTGATGCCTTGGGAATGATTATACAAGACATGAGATGATTGTGTGCATTTGATGCTCTGGGAATGAAAACAACAATAGGCATGAATACTTTATCCCAGACGTTCTAAGAATGCCCAATGCTATGCTAAAGTAATGCAAAGAAGACCGTATATGAACCGTCACACGGGTAAACAGTCGGCACTTTTGGGGTGCCTAATGAATTATCATAAAATGGCCACGTGTGAGCCGGCACACGGGCAGAGTTTCGACACTTTGTAGGTCGATGGCATGAAATGAAATGGTCGCACGGGAACTGCCCCATGAACAGAGTTCTGATGCTTTTGAGGCATATGATATGAGAAGATTTTATAGAAAAGTCGCCTGCCACTGAGGACACAGACAAAGGTTCAGTGTTCGTGGAACACCTTGCATGGTTTTGATAATGTTATGAAATGCCCCTATATGAGTACTAATTCGGTACTCGTGGAGTACCTCAAATGGTTTCACCATGTTATGAAAAGATCCGACGTGAACCGATATGCTCAAACAGAATTTCGGTGCCTCAGGACACCTATGGATAAATATGATGTCATGTGATGCATCGTGTGAACCATCACACGAAGACAGGCCTAAGACCATTGTGGTCTTATATTGAATGACATTTGATATTTTGTCAAATGGCCGAGTGTAATTCGGTGCACGGGCGGAAATCGGGTAGTTTTGGGGTACTCGACATGTCATGGAATGAAATGATCATGAAAGGCACACTTGAAACATCCCTTTATTAGGTGGGATGATATGACATGTATGCGTATGTTATATGAAAATGCAAATGGCTACACAAAAATGTAGTTAAGATGCATGACACGCAAACAAATGTCTTGTATGCTTCGTGAAAATGTCGCAAGTGAGATGTAAATGGCACACAAATAAAATGTTATGGCTACACAAAAATGTGATTAGTGTCACACATACGTCGATGTTCAAAAATGGCTTCATAAAGATGTGGCTAGTTTCAATGTCATACAAATGTCGATGTCTTGGAAATGATTATATAAAGACATGATCAGAATGACATATAGATGATTATGTGCATTTGATGCTTCGTGAGCAAAAACGATAATGGGTGCGAATTCTTTATTCCAGACGTCCCAAGAATGCCTAATGTTACGTAAAAGATAATGCAAGAATCGTCGCGTGCGAACCACCACAAGGACGGAGGTTCGACACCTTTGGGGCGCCTAATGGATGTTATGAATTGGCTGTGTAGGTATCGACGCACGGACAGGGGTTCAACACTTCATAGGTTGACATGTAATGGTATAAAATGGTCACAGGGAAGCCATTCCTCGGACAAAGCTATAATGCTTTTAGGGCATGCGATATGAAATAATGTGGCAAACAAGTCGCGTGTATACATGGACGGAAGTTTGGTGTTCATGGAACATCTTGCATGAACTGATAATGTCATGCTATGTTCCTATGTGCATAATAATTCAGTACTAGTGAAGCACCTCGAATGAGTTATTAATGTCATGAAGCAAATTCGATGTGGATTGTGACTCACAAGCAAGGTTTCGGTATTACTGTAACGCCAACAATGAATGGACATGAAATGGAGATGATGTGACGTTATGTTGTCGTGCGACTTGCCACACAACCAGACCTAAAATCTTTGTGATCTGTTAGTGAATGATTTGATATGGTAGAATGGTCGAGTGCGAACTGAGGCACAAGTAGGCTATAGGTATTTTTAGGTACCCAATATGGCATGAAATGAGATGATCGTGATAGGCATTCTTAGAATGTCAGTTATTAAGTGTAATGAAATGATATGGCATGGGTGTATATGTTACACAAAATGCAAGTGGTTGCAGAAAAATGTGGTTAATATGCGTAACACACGGA
This sequence comes from Euphorbia tirucalli, assembly GCA_039660915.1. Lineage (NCBI taxonomy): Eukaryota > Viridiplantae > Streptophyta > Magnoliopsida > Malpighiales > Euphorbiaceae > Euphorbia > Euphorbia tirucalli. The sequence continues at coordinate 69,105,501 of CM077632.1, forward strand.
ATGAGGTTGTGTATGTTTCATGGAAATGTTGGCACGCGAGATGTATATACACGATACGCAAATGAAATGTTGTGGCTGCACGAAGATGTGGTCAGTACAAATTCCTATGCATATGCATGTGTGTTAAAGATGGCCATACAAACATGTGGCTAAAAATGACACATGGATAATTATGCATATTGGATGTTTCGTGAAAAGATAAAAGGGAAATCACCATGGAACAAACGTTAGCACACGTAAAGATATGCTCTCCCTTCCAACCTTAGCTCTCCTTTCAATTGGTCTCGTATTCTTCCTAGGTGTCGGGTCTCTTTGGTACCAATAGGGGATACCAAAGGCACACACTCAATGTTCAATTTTAATTTTATGTTTTAGTAATCATAAGGGAAATTACTAAGCCATTACATATGGGCCAAAGTCAAAACCAAGGGTCGTACAGTCTCCTATAGCCAATAAACACTTCCCCACCGTAGAACACGATGTAAGGTCTTACGGGGCTATGAGTGGTTTACCCCGTCGGGTGTCTCCAATCCTGGCGGTAGAGGTAGCCCACCTTCTTGGGTAAACTGGGGTGAAATTAGTGTATTTGAGGGGTTGAGAAGAAGAAAATGTCATGACATGCAAAGGTATGAATAAATATGATGTTTATAAATTGATAAATGAATACAAGCGAGGTTATATTTCAATAATTACCTAAGTTCCTTAAGTTTATAATAAAAACGTTTTAGGAAACTTGAAATCCCTAGCAAAGGAACCACTGTGAGCGAACGACCTTTTTCTTAAACTAAATAAGCGCAGCGAAGTGGGCCGGGGGTTTTTAGAAAACCAAAGAACATTAGTTTGTTTTGAGTGTGAGATTTTTGGATAACGGGTTTTGGTTATCTTGTTTTAGGGAAAACTATTGATTTAATTTGTAAATTCCTTTGTAGAAAATATTCTCCCATTTTATAACTTAAAGACCTCGAAACCTCAATCTCGAGATTAGTGACAGAGTCGCCACCTGGATTAGCTCATCCGGGAAATTCCGGTACAGCTCCCTACTGAGCGCAGACTACTGTACCTAATCCAGAGATTCAGGGTTCGGGCAACTTACCTACTTAACCTCAAGCTTGTATTCATTCATTATTTATAAAACCATATTTATTCAATTTATTATCTCTCTCTAACCCAATTTGTTTATTTTATTAGCCCGATGCTAAAGCAAAAATGCATAAAATAAATTGCAGGAAATTAAACCATTTACATAAATATACAAAAGAATAATAGAGGCCGCTTATACAACCAAATTGAATAAAATATAAAAACTCTCATCCTCACTTTACACACGCCTAAATACACGAGGGTCTAAAAATATAACCGCCTAAATACACGTATTAATCTATTAAATACAGTAAAGATAAAAAAAATGCTGCAAAACAGATTGGTTAGCACAGTTTATATTACAAACACAAATAGGACTCAAAACAAGACAGAATGGGGATTTCAGGATAAGGAAGCATGCATTTAGGGGGTAACCGGGTCGACCCGACCAGTCGGACCGGTTAGACCTGGAAAACGGTTTTGAAATGCCATGTGGATTTTTGTGCTGGAAAATCAATTTTTGGAAAATATTTAGCTCGGTTTCATGCAAATTTCCCTTTTTGTGGGTCGGTTATCCCGGAACTCGGGGTTCCGTTCTTGTGGGTTCCTAAATGCATATCCTATCTAGGGCCCAAAATACAATAAATACATCAAAAACATTTGTAAAAATATTATTCTACTCGTTTTCAATATTTTCCGGTGGGATTCGGGGGTCCGCAAATGCTGGACTATGGATCCAATTCGAATAAAACTACCCTGAAACTCAGAAAATAAATCCCGGAAAATACTGAAAACCCCGATATCCGAGTATGCAATAATCAAAAAATCAAAATACAAATATATACAGATGATTCTAGGCCGAAAATGATCTTAACAGAAAAAATCAAAGTGGAAAACGGGCTGTTTCGGTCATTTGGGATAGATCAGGGTTCTGTCCCTGAGGAACAGAGTCGGTTGACTCTGAGTCAGAGCCTGCCGGCTCTGTTCCTGAGGAACACAGCCGTACGGTTGTGATGGGCAGCACCAATTCTGGATTTTTGCAAAAATGATAGAAACGCATAGAAAATCAACACAGACAAGTTTTAGGGCCTCTCAGAGTTTACCTGGATTGTTGTTTGAACCCTTGGAGTGTCAAGAAACGGATTGAAAGCTCGAGAGTTTACACCGAAACTTAATCGGCTGAATCCTTCAATGACCCAGAATGATCCAAAACCAAACCGAAATGATCCCGAATCAAAGAGTGGAGGCTGTTGGTTATGTTGCTAATGCTTAAGAATTGGTTCAAGGTTAAATGAGGATGTTTGTGGGAGTGTTTTTGGCTCTCTCTCGATCTCTCCTCTTTTCCTCTCTTTTGCTTTCTTTTGTTTTTCTTCCTCCCTTTTCCTGTTTCTCCCTTGAGAATCAGAAGTCCTCTCTTCTCTCATTTTCTTTTCTTTTTATCTGCCTCTCCCTCTCCCTTTTCCATCCATCAATCAGTCCATCGAAAATCTCTAAAAATCTGCCAAAATCCTCACCTGCCAAGACAAGTTGCTCTGCTTTGCAGAGCAACTATTGTTGACCACTAGAGCCGGCCGGCTCTAGTTCAACAAACCCGAGCAGCCCGGTTCAACCAAGAGTCAGGGCAGAATTTTGAAAAGTCAGACGCGCAGACCAAACCACAGAAATGATTCGAGAGACATTTTCAGGGCTTCAGATCATGGATAGCTTAGGTTTCAAGACATTTGAGATTCTCCAGGTAGCATTCCGGTCACTTTCAAGTCCCGCTCGAGCATGTCCGGTCCACAGGTAACTAAGGAATTCTCATCATCAAGGCTAGGAAAAACCCCTGCTCACACCCTAGTTATCTCATCCTCCATAAGTTGGTAATAACTCACTTGCTTTACATTAACCAACAAACTTTTTGGAAGCAATTAATCAAATAAACTTCATCAAATTCTGTCAAAATCAAATGTAGAGCATATGCAAACCAAGCTCAACCCCCAATCCTTACGACAAACCCACTAACATGCTTTGTTTCTAATTCTTCCTACTTCCAATTGGTTTATTATATTTAATGATGACAAAAATTAGGATTTTCCAAGGGCTAAACCAAGACAATTCCAAATTTTAAATTTAAGCTTAATTTACTCGTGGACAAAAAACTGAGAATCCGATTTATGGAGGGAATTATGCAAAAACTACATGCAATTCCTAAATAACACAAGAAAAAAGAAAAAAAAAAAACAAAAGCAAACATTAAACTATCCTAAAAATTGAAAATTATCTTCTAATTTTCCTAACTATTCCCTTCCCCCACACTTATCATGCAAATAGTCCTAATTTGCAACAAGCAATAAATAGAAAGAGGAAGGAAGAAGGAACTCCCTCAATTGCAAGACGAACTCGCATCATGCAGCGAGACCGGAGAGAAAAATTGCTCCATCATTTGCTTTATCTCGCGCACCTCCTCGTGATAAGCATCGAGCTTGTCTGCTACTATTTGCCAACCTGCCCGTTCCTCTGTACAGGATCCTTACCCTTGCCTTTAGTGCGTTTAGCATAATCAAACACTTCACCAAACTTAAAGCAAAAGTTAGCTTTGTTCCAACATGCATAGGTGAATGTAGATGCACCAACCTTAGGTAGATCAAAATGGGGATTGAAAAAATTCAACCTCTTAACATCAATCCGGGTTATTAAATGCCCAAGCCCCAATGCCTTCCTAGGAAAATTAGGCATCTCTACTAAGAATTTAAGCATGAATTTCACGGTATTAAGGGGCCGTTCGTGCCTAAGGCACCAAAAGAAGAATAATTTAGTAGTGGCTACCCTATTGCTCTCTTTTTTTCCTACTACTGACGAACACATGAATTTATGCAACAAAAACAAGGAAGGATCTCTAATTAGAATAGTTCATACATTGTGGGTGCTAAACTCATCCTCCCCAGTCAAATAATGCCACATTTCATTTACATCAAACTCAGGTCCAAACTCAAACAAACCATTAACTGTCAAACCAAAAAAATGATGCAAGTTTTCTACAGACAAAGTAAATTCAGTGCCTTTGAGTCGAAATTTGATAAGATCACCATCAATAGCATTTTCATGGTAAGTAACAGTAGTGTAAAATTCATGCATCAATGGAGGAAAAGAGGGTAATTCAGCAGTAATGAGACCTCTCCAACCAAGTTGTTCTATAGCAGAATTAAATCACCTTTTAACCCAAATTTATCTAACATGTTAGTGTCAAAATAAACAAAAGGTTGAATCTCCCTATTAACTAAACTCAAATATTTCTCTCCCTCTTCCCTAGTTTTCAAGAGAAAAGGGCAATTAAATTCAGAGGAGATTGAACTTATTGGGCTGGAGATGCAGATTCTCTCCCTCTTTGCATCCTCAAAAATGTTTGTAGGCTTCCTCTTGGCACTAATTTTAACCCTTGTAGGCATGTTGAAGACAAATACCCAAAAATCCCAAATTTGAACTTGCTAGGTTAAGGGGAGGAAATTAGGAGAAAATAGTGGGGGAAGATGAGTGGTATGGCTGAAATTAGGAGAAAAGGGATTAGGTGAAGAGAATGGAGGGTGAGGGTGATAGAGATGAAGGGTATGAAAAGGGTAGAAGAAGAAGAACAGGGGAGGGGCGGCTGGAAAAAAAATAAAAGGGAAAAGAAGAAAAAATAGAAAGACCTAAATCCCTTTTTATGTGTTAAATTTATTTTTTTTTTTTTACCTGGAGATATGACTCAGTGAGTCAAAGACGAGTTGACTCGTCGCTGGTGGCAGAGGCTGGCTCGGCGATGTGACGACGAGGTAGAAGGGTGTGGCACGCTATTCCTAGGGCGCACTGCTGTGGCTAGATGAGTAGACAGTGAGGCAGGAGGGCGTTGTTGGGAATTAATCGCACAAAAAAAATATAAACGCAGCGGAAAAACAGATTAATCCCCACCAAGGACCCATGTACATTGGATTGAATCGGAAGGAGGGTTAAAGAATTACCTTAATTCTTTGAAGATTGAATCAAGCAGGAACCAAAATAGCTTCCCTCTACAGTTGATCCACACGGAGCAATACGTCCACCGCGTGCTAGCGCCGGATTTGAAGAACAATTCTTCGAACGAGAGAGAGAGAGATAGAAAATCAAATTTTCTTTTTGGGGTTTTGGATGAATTTCGGCTGGCTCTTCTTCCACCACATTTTTGTCTGTCGAAAACTCCACTTTTGTTATATAAGAATTACATTAGGTTTAGGTTTTTTCTTATTTCCTTAAATAAAAAACACCTAATTAGTTAATTATAATTATAATCTAATACACCTATTAATTATAATTATAAATTAACCCACATAATTTAATATTAATTCTCACTTAATATTAAATCAAATCAATTCTCCATAATACACATATGTATATATATAATATTATATATATATTTATTCTCTTTCTCATTCATAAATTATTATCCAATAATAATTTATACCCGATAAGATGAACTTCATTTTGCTCTTGTGTGTGACCCCATAGGATCATATTAATTGGCAATAAGGAAATTACCATAATGTCCTTATAGGTCACAAGCGGACTCTAGCAAGCCATTACGACTACCCAATTAATATGATTGGAATGATCCAATACCTATTTATAGAATGTCATATTCCCTTTTGTCTCTTTGATATCATGATTAATCATAAGACATGGTACACTTGTCAATCTTATATAATTAATCATATGCTTTCTCGATCTCAAAGTAAACTGTTTAGACAAATTAATTGATACTCTTATCAATTATTTGAGCATGGCCATGCATTTAACAGTCTTACTTATCGAGGGGCCCAGTGATATCGCTCTCTTGTTAGAGAGGGACAAAATCCCATATCTGTCACTCACATCCCAAAGCATGAGTCATATTGTACCCAACCACAGCCTTTATAACTACTCTGTTACAAGCAGCGTTTGACTGCGTCAAAGCACAACATGAATTCATCCCGGAATCCATGGTGACCTCAGGTCAAAGGAATCAGCTGATGACACTACTATAATCAAGATCAGTTGTGACACGTGACCATGAACTTGATCTCATAGTGGGTCTCCAGCAATATGTTCTCTAACATATTGCCCGTGAGTATAATCTGTATCTGTATACACTATATTCATCTTATGAATATCCATTATCACTCACACTAGTCTTAGTTTGTTATTATTCCCATAATAACAATCGACTAGGGAAATTTAGAATTACACAATTAATTCATGGATACATTATCATAAATACTAACATACAAATATATATGATAAAATAAGTCTTTATTAATGACTTAAGAAGATTGTTTACATAATCCAACATTGGCTTAGGGCACAATCTCTAACAATCTCCCACTTGCCCTAAGTCCAATCTCAAATGTATCTAATACCCATGGACCTAGCATGACCATCATGTACAGCTTGTGAAAGAGCTTTTGTTAGTGGATCAGCAACATTGTCTTCAGACGCAACTTTGCATATCTTCACATCTCCTCTTGAGATGACTTCTCTTATGTAGTGAAAACGCTGAAGTATATGTTTGGATTTCTGTGACACACTAGGTTCCTTAGCAAGTGATATTGCCCCGTTATTGTCACACAAGAGGCTCACAGGATTCACTATGCTAGGAACGACACCAAGTTCTTCGATGAACTTCTTGATCCAAACAGCCTCTTGGGCTGCATCTGATGCAGCAATATACTCAGCTTCTGTTGTAGATGCAGCTATCGTGCTTTGCTTAGAACTCTTCCAACTTATCGCACCTCCATTCAGAATGAACACATACCCAGACTGTGACTGCATCTGATCTTGATCAGTTTGGAAACTTGCATCCGTGTAACCATTTACAACAAGATCTTCGTCCGAGCCTCCATATATCAAGAATGTATCTTTAGTTCTTCTCAAGTACTTAAGAATACTCTTGACAGCAGTCCAGTGACTATCACCTGGATCAGACTGATATCTACTTGTCATGCTCAAAGCAAAAGAGACATCTGGCCGAGTACATACCATGGCATACATGATAGATCCTATAGCTGATGCATAAGGAATCTTATCCATGCGTTGACGTTCTTCAACTGTCATAGGACATTGCTTACGACTAAGCTTTATCCCTTGCCCAATAGGAACATTTCCTTTCTTAGATTGATCCATACTGAACCTTTTCAGTATCTTATCAATGTATGTACTCTGGCTCAGGCCTATCAATCTCTTAGATCTATCTCTATAGATCTTTATTCCAAGAATATAGGCTGCCTCACCCAAGTCTTTCATAGAAAAACACTTTCCTAGCCAAGATTTTATTTCTTGCAAGGTAGGAATGTGATTTCCTATTAACAATATGTCATCGACATATAGAACTAGGAAAATTATATTGCTCCCACTGAACTTCTTGTACACACAAGGCTCATCTTCATTTTTGATGAAGCCAAACTTTTTGACCGATTCATCAAAACAATGATTCCAACTTCTTGATGCTTGCTTCAAACCATAAATGGCCTTTTGAAGCTTGCATACTTTATCAGGATTCTTTGGATCGACAAAACCTTCAGGCTGTGTCATGTACACATCCTCAACAAGGTTTCCATTTAGGAAAGCTGTTTTGACATCCATTTGCCATATCTCATAGTCATAATATGCTGCTATGGCAACAAGAATTCTGATGGACTTGATCATAGCTACTGGAGAAAAGGTTTCGTCATAGTCTATACCATGAATTTGTCGGTAACCTTTTGCCACTAACCTTGCTTTATAAGTCTGAATATTCCCATCCATGTCCGTTTTCAACTTGAAAACCCATTTGTGCCCTATTGCTTTAGCACCCTTTGGGAGATCAACCAAAGTCCATACTTTGTTGTCGTCCATGGATTGAATTTCTGACTTCATAGCATCAAGCCATTTTTCAGATTCTGAATTAGAGACAGCTTCCATGTACGTGGAAGGTTCATTCTCTTCTAACAGAATCAGATCATTTTCATTCGTGACGAGAAATCCATATCTCTCGGGCTCATGACGAACTCTACTTGATCTACGTTGGACTTGTGTTACTGGTTCTGACTCAACAACTTCTTGTGAATCAGGTTGTTCCATTTGAAACTCACTTTCAACTTGGTTATCCATATTTTCTTGTAGGTGTACTTTACTCCCACTGATTCCTTTGGAAATAAACTCTTTTTCCAGGAATGTACCACCCTTAGCAACAAACACTTTGTTTTCACTAGGATTGTAAAAGAAATAACCTTTAGTTTCTTTTGGATAACCAACAAAATTGCATTTCACAGATTTTGGTGATAACTTATCTGAAATCAAATATTTCACATAGGCTTCGCATCCCCAAATCTTGAGAAAAGACAAATTTGGTTTCTTACCAATCCATATCTCATATGGTGTCTTTTCAACTGCTTTTGATGGAACTCGGTTCAGTGTGAATGCCGCTGTTTCAAGTGCATATCCCCAAAAGGATAGAGGAAGATTTGTTTGACTCATCATAGACCGAACCATATCCAATAAAGTTCGGTTCCTCCTCTCAGACACACCATTCCACTGTGGTGTACCAGGAGGAGTTAATTGTGAGACAATCCCACAATTTCTAAGATGATCGTCGAACTCTTGGCTCAAATATTCACCACCTCGATCAGATCTAAGTGCTTTAATTGTCTTGCCAAGTTGGTTTTGTACTTCATTTTGGAAGGCTTTGAACATTTCAAAGGATTCCGACTTATGCTTCATTAGATATAGATAACCATATCTACTGAAGTCATCAGTGAACGTAATGAAGTATTGAAAACCACCTCTAGCAGTTGTGCTCATAAGCCCACATACATCTGTATGTATGAGTTCTAATAAGTCACTAGCCCTTTCACTGTGACCAGTAAAAGGACTCTTGGTCATCTTACCCATTAAACAAGACTCGCAAGTGTCATATGTTTCAAAAACATCTAGACCCAAAATTCCATCTTTATGGAGTTTTGAAATGCGTTTCTCATTAATGTGTCCTAGACGACAGTGCCAGAGATAAGTAGGATTCACAATATTTGTTCTTATCCTTTTGGTATTTATGTTATATACATGCTCATCATAACCTTCACTAAGGTTCAACAAATAAAGACCATCATGTAAATCCGCATTTGCATAAAACAAGTCTTTATTGAAAAGCAATAAGTGATTATTCTCAATAACACATTTAAATCCTTCCTTGTCCAAACATGAAATAGAAATGATGTTCCTAGACAAATTAGGAACAAAATAACAATTATTCAAAAGGAGAACAAGTCCACTTGGCAACTTGAGCTCGTAGCGACCGACTTCATAAGCAGCAACTCTAGCTCCATTCGCCACATGGAATTCTACCTCGCCCTTCTTGAGCTTTCTACTTCCTCTAAGCCCCTGCACATTCATACAAATGTGAGAACCACAACCGGTATCTAATACCCACGAAGTAGAAACAGAAGTAGAATGAAGTATTTCAATAACATGAATACCTTGATTAGCGGTCTCACCGCCTCTCTTCTTCCTCAAGTCCTCCAAATAAAGCTTGCAATTTCTGCGCCAATGACCAGGCTGATTACAGAAATGGCATGCGCCTTCCTTTGGAGGCTTTGCCTTGGTAACAGCTTTGGGCTTCTTTGCATCCTTCCCAAACTCTTTGGGTTTGTTTGCTTTACCCCTCTTCTTCTGGATCCTACCCTTTTGCACCATATGGATCCCTTTGGAGCTTGGCTTCTCTTTTATAGTTACTTCAGCGTTTTTCAGCATCCCATGCAGTTCGCTGACCGTTTTGTCCATATCATTCATGTGATAATTCATGACAAAATGGGAGTAACTCTCGGGAAGAGAATTAAGGATCAAATCCGTTGCCAACTCAGGTCTGAGTGGCGAACCAAGCCTCTCCAACTGATCAATGTACCCTTTCATCTTCAGAACATGGGCACTAACCGAACTCCCTTCGGTCATCTTGCACCCAACCAAAGATCTCAAGGTCTCATACCTTTCCCTTCTCGCTTGCTTTTGGAACATTTCCTTAAGCTCTTGAGACATCTCATATGCCTCAAATGTTTCCAGATCCTTCTGAAGTTCCGGAATCATTGATGCGAGCATCAGGCACTGTACATCAATCTGATCATTTTGATGCTTGTGGAAAGCATCCCTTTCAGCTCTTGAAGCTGTGGTGGGTGGAGGGTTAGCGGGCAAAGGCCCATCCAGAACATATAGCTTTCGCTCTTGCTTGAGAACAATTCTCAAGTTGCGATACCAGTCTAGGTAATTTGTTCCATTCAGTTTATCCTTCTCAAGGATAGATCGAATAGAACCGGGATTGCTTGTGTTGGCCATTTATCTACAACAGAAAATATATGCAAAGTTAATTACATAAGAGAATATAGCTCCCACTAAAATTATAAAACCCTTTAAAATATTTAAGTGGGTAAAAGACCCAAAATCCATACTTAACCATAGCACTGCTTTGGCATGTCCCTATGATTAAATATAATTTCGGTAGACATCACCATGTCAATTACATCATTATGTAACTCTTTTAATTTATGAGATGCATGATATCATATATCATATTTAATTTGTATGTTACTCATCTCATCCTTGCCTCGGGCTCAAACACCTTTTTGATTAACCCTTTAGTTAAACCAATTACAACACAATGAGAATCACCTTTTCTCATATTATTGCTTCGCTAAGGTCACAACATGCGTACCCGCCCTGGCGGTATACCATGATGCGAACATAGTACTTGACAAGTGTTATACGTAATTGGGTGGCAAAAATATAAACTTCATAAGTTTATTTAGGGTTTATAAATCCCGTGATTAAAATTTTATCATATACAAAACATGGCATTAATATTAAACTTTCCAAGTTAACATTAATCCTAGCATGGCATCCAATGTCATACATTCATCTAGCATGCATATTTCATACTAGGCATGGCATCACATGGCATCAAAATATAAAACATGCAATAGACTCGAAAAACCGTGTTATGGTATGGTTTTATCTACATTGATTTTCATAGGCCAATATGAAAATCAACAGGTCATTTCCTAGGTGGTTGCAACCATCGCATGGTCACAGCACAGCCGCACCCCTTGGATCCGTCTTCACGTCTTTGTTCCTTGGCATCATCTCATGGATTTACATATTTAACAAAATTGTATCCTATACAATTTTCTAGTAAAATAAGATTTACAAACAATAAATTGCATCCTATACAATTTATCTAGAAAATAAGATTACATAAATACAAACGACTCGTAGGCCGTATTTATAAAACTTTACATCCACCAAAACCAAAGGAAAACAAAAACATCCACAGGGTCCAAAACCATACCACAACACCATGCATAAAATTATCACAATAATTTTACATCTACAAGATTTAGGGTTCAAAAACTAAACACAATCTTATTGTATTTAAAAGAAATTGATTTGAGAAGAAAAGGTATAGAAGACAATTTCTACATTGCAGCACTAAGGGAACACGGCATGCAAAACCGGTTTGCACGGCGTGCAACACTTGCACGCGGCCGTGTTCCTCGCTGTTACTCAGCGCACATGAGAAATTTCCGGTTGCACGCCGTGCAAAACCAGTACACGGCGTGCAACACACATATGCACGGCGTGCAACACTTGCACGCCGGCGAGTTATGCACTGATTCTCAGCTTACGAAAACGATTTCCGACTACACGCCGTGCAAAACCAATACACGGCGTGCAACACACGTTTGCACGGCGTGCAGTGCCTGCACGCCGGCGTGTTCTGCACTGAAAAACAATTCTGCGTCAATTTGTTCAAAACAACAATTCCCAAATCAATTCCAAACGTTATTCACAATAACAAAGAACCCTAAATCAAAAACATATAACCCTAACATGCAAGTTTGATCTAATCAAAATAACAAATCCAATTCAATCAATGCACAAGTGGCTCTGATACCACTGTTGGGAATTAATCGCACAAAAAAAATATAAATGCAGCGGAAAAACAGATTAATCCCCACCAAGGACCCATGTACATTGGATTGAATCGGAAGGAGGGTTAAAGAATTACCTTAATTCTTTGAAGATTGAATCAAGCAGGAACCAAAATAGCTTCCCTCTACGGTTGATCCACACGGAGCAATACGTCCACCACGTGCTAGCGCCGGATTTGAAGAACAATTCTTCGAACGAGAGAGAGAGAGATAGAAAATCAAATTTTCTTTTTGGGGTTTTGGATGAATTTCGGCTGGCTCTTCTTCCACCACATTTTTGTCTGCCGAAAACTCCACTTTTGTTATATAAGAATTACATTAGGTTTAGGTTTTTTCTTATTTCCTTAAATAAAAAACACCTAATTAGTTAATTATAATTATAATCTAATACACCTATTAATTATAATTATAAATTAACCCACATAATTTAATATTAATTCTCACTTAATATTAAATCAAATCAATTCTCCATAATACACATATGTATATATATAATATTATATATATATTTATTCTCTTTCTCATTCATAAATTATTATCCAATAATAATTTATACCCGATAAGATGAACTTCATTTTGCTCTTGTGTGTGACCCCATAGGATCATATTAATTGGCAATAAGGAAATTACCATAATGTCCTTATAGGTCACAAGCGGACTCTAGCAAGCCGTTACGACTACCCAATTAATATGATTGGAATGATCCAATACCTATTTATAGAATGTCATATTCCCTTTTGTCTCTTTGATATCATGATTAATCATAAGACATGGTACACTTGTCAATCTTATATAATTAATCATATGCTTTCTCGATCTCAAAGTAAACTGTTTAGACAAATTAATTGATACTCTTATCAATTATTTGAGCATGGCCATGCATTTAACAGTCTTACTTATCGAGGGGCCCAGTGATATCGCTCTCTTGTTAGAGAGGGACAAAATCCCATATCTGTCACTCACATCCCAAAGCATGAGTCATATTGTACCCAACCACAGCCTTTATAACTACTCTGTTACAAGCAGCGTTTGACTGCGTCAAAGCACAACATGAATTCATCCCGGAATCCATGGTGACCTCAGGTCAAAGGAATCAGCTGATGACACTACTATAATCAAGATCAGTTGTGACACGTGACCATGAACTTGATCTCATAGTGGGTCTCCAGCAACATGTTCTCTAACATATTGCCCGTGAGTATAATCTGTATCTGTATACACTATATTCATCTTATGAATATCCATTATCACTCACACTAGTCTTAGTTTGTTATTATTCCCATAATAACAATCGACTAGGGAAATTTAGAATTACACAATTAATTCATGGATACATTATCATAAATACTAACATACAAATATATATGATAAAATAAGTCTTTATTAATGACTTAAGAAGATTGTTTACATAATCCAACATTGGCTTAGGGCACAATCTCTAACAGGCGTGGCACGCTGTTGCTGGGGCATGCTGCTGTGGCTCGTCGAGGCAGCGGCTGTAAATGCCAAAATTTTGCATCCTTAAAAAAAATTACTAGTGTCACATGACTATAACATACAGTGTGCGACTATAATTAAAAAAATTACAGTCGTACGACTGTACGATCGGAGCAGGTGCAAAACACCATGCCCATGACATAAGAAAGTTGAGTGATTTTGGGGAGCATTAATTGCTCTGGGTTTTGGTGAAGCAAGGTCAGAATCAGAGATAAAAGAAAGGAAAAGAGAGAGATTAAGGAGATTGGCTTTTGGATTCTGAAAATCTTAGAGAGAAAAGAGAGAAAAAGACAAGGAAAAGAAACACAAAACCACAACTTTCTTCCTCTTCTTTTTCTTTTAATTCTCTAGGTTAAGTATAAAAATCTGATAGAAACACATAAGTTATCAATCTAACTATCTAAACAAATTAAATTTCGGACTAGAAACTCTAAAAATCCTAAGCATTTTGGATTTTTCAGACCAAACTTCTCAACCTCAACTTAAGGGGAAAAAGAGCAAATTTAAGAGGGTTGGAGCGACGCCAGGGGTCATTCCTACAGTGGTTTAGCGCCTAAGAGGTAAACACTCCTTATTCCCTCTATTTCTCATGCTTTCTGGGTGAATTGGTGTGTTTTTGTGCATTTGTTTTTCACTTTTTGCGTTTTCTGTTTCTGGAAATTAAGAGCAGTCGTGCGATTGTTCTTGAGTTGATGAACAGCCGTACGACTGTACACTCGCACGAGTGTTCTTGATTGCCAGATTGATTTCTTTCAGTTTCATTTTGAATAAATTTTAGCAAAATTCTGAAGTTGAAATGACCTACAGTCGCACGACTGTAATTACAGTTGTACGACTGTAGTTACAGTCGCACGACTGTAATGCTCATTCAAGAGCAGAATTTCCAGAATAATCCCTAAAAATTTCTAAAAATTCCTAAAAATTCAAAAAATCAGAAAATCAGCAAAAATGAATTTTACTGTGTGCATTCATAACCTTAGATTTAATTTTCAGTATAATTGCATTTAGAACAATACCACGACGGAGACCCGATTCTCTCGAAAACCGACTCACCTCACATGTAAAAAATGCACGTAAACTGACAAAATTGTTTTCAAAATAATTTTCTCACAAAAACTGAATACAGGGACGTTTCAAAAATATTTTCCAAGTCTAATCGGGCCGGCTAGCCGAGCCAACCCGATTATCCCCTTAAATGCATGCCCCCAATTTCTAAATTCCCAATTCTATACATTTGAGTCCTATTTGTGCCGTGCCATAAATTGTGCTAACCCTTTGTTTTGCGGCTTTTTATTTTTATGTTATGTGTATTTAATAGAATTAATCGTGTATTTTAGGCGATTGTAAATTTTTAGATCTCCATGTATATTAGGTGATTGTAAAAGTGAGGTTGAGAGTTTTTGTTTTTGATTCGATTGGGTTGTAAGCCATTTAATTATTTACTACTTTACTTTTATTTTTATTAGGATACCTGTATGCGCGCTGTATGTCTATTTGATGCAATAAAATTGACTTTAGAATTATGAAATACCATCTATGAACATTGGCCGTTTTTATTTTAATTAGACACAAAATAAGGGACTTGTCCGGTCCTAGATCTCTGGATAGTGTAGTGGCCGTTCGTCCGGTTCAGCTACGTTATAAATTTCCCGGTTGAGCTGAGCCGGGTGGCGACTCCTACAATATTCATGGAGACTTAGGTCTTAGTTCTCTTAAGAATTAATTCAATTTATTTTTCAAAACTGATTTTCCAATCTAAAAACCCCACACGAGGGAGGGGCCTGTCCGAAATCGAGGCACCCCTTCCGAAAGGGAGTCCGCGTTCCTTCGAAAACGTCGTCCGCTCATAATGGCGACTCCACTGGGGATGTCTTACAAAAAGTTTTCTTAAAAACTTAAAAGAATTTGACAAGCCCTGAAAAGTGTCTAATTAAAATAAGGTGGATGATTCTTGATTGGTATTTTATTTTGCATATTTAGTTAGACATGTTTGCATTAGGTTAAGTATCCCATTTTAGCCCGGTGAATTGTTGAAGTGTTGCCTAAGTTCCTATTGGTCTTGGGGGCACGGAAACAAAACACCACCCATAGCCTTGTACGAACCCCTTCGTTCGGACCCTTGAGTGGGGAGAAATGAGGACTGTATTTTGCTATGGGAGCCTTGATGTTATCCTGACTTGGACTGAACTCATATAAGCAACCTTAGTTGGATTCCCTTTAAGACACCAAAATAAAATTGTGTGAATTAATATAAATCGCGCCTTCATTATCCTCTGTTGGTGATCGAAGTGAACCCCACCTAGGACTTGGTTAGATTTTTGCCAAAATTGACCACGTTTGGAGGAATAAGGTTGGAGGAATACATTTTGTGTGCTATGTGTTTCTCGCCATCTCGTGACACATCGCCATTGCTACCTACACGTGCATAACATACCATAATCTACATTTTCCATACACATGACATTTTTTTTCAAACATAAAGCATTTGTGTGATAATTAACCCACATTTTTTATGTAGCCACGTTCATTTTATTTTTTGTATGAAAACATTAATTCATCCGCTTGCCATTCATACTGACCATTTCTTTTTCAGCCATGATATTTTATTTGTGTGATTAGCATTCTATTTTCACATAGCATACACAACATCATTATGTATGTCATGCATCCTAGCCCACGTTTTTGTGCAGCCATTTGCACTTTGTGTGTCATTAGCATTCATGACATATCACTTAAATTAAATTAGGGGCATTTCAAGGACGCCTATCATGACCATCTCATTCCATAACATATCGGGTATCCCGAAATTACCCGTGTTCTACCGATGCACCGGATTGCATTCAGCCATTTTATCAAACCATTTCATTTAATAGAGACCCCACTGGTCTTAGGCCCATTTTCGTGTAACAAGCTACACGATACATTTCACGACATCATACTCATTTATCATAAAAATCATATAATACCATGGCCCACATCGGACCATTTCATGACATTAATTTATCATTCAAGGTACTCCCCGAGTGCCTAATTAGAGTGCATATAAGTTCATAACATCTACCAAATCATAAAAGGTGTTCCACGAACGCCGAACCTCTGTCTATGTCCCTATTGCACGTGACTCTCTCATAACATCATTTCATATCATATGCTCAAAAGCATCAGAACTCTATCTATGGGTCGGGCCCATGCGACCATTTCATCTCATCTCATAGGCCTACAAAGAGTCGAAACTCTGTCCGTGTGTCGGTACACAAGCTACCATTTCATGAATTCACTTGGTGCCCCTAAGGCGCCGAACCTCTCTCTGTGTGATGGTCCATACGTGGCATTTTTTGCATGGCATTGGGTGTTCTTGGAATGTCCTAAGAAGGAAAGAAAAGAGAATAATAAAAAGAGACCATTCATATCATCATTTCACTCATAACCTCACTGCATTCATTCATTATAAGCACTTTCAATGCCTTATTCTTCATGTCACGCCATGCCATTCATTCATGACCCTAAACATTTCCCGTATGGTGCCGAGCAGAATAAGCTGGAGCAACCTTGGACGAGATCTCAGGCTTTGAGGGCAATTGGGAACAAAAATCAGTTGAAAGGGAAAGTGATTCAGAATCTGGGGAAGAAGTGGATATGGCAAACCCGACACCAAGCCTAGCTAATGCTCTAAAGGATTTCTTCAGGTCACAGGATTTTCGTGACATGTTGAAAGAGGAAATACGAGCAGTAGTAAGAGAAGCTGGTGAGGCCAGTGGTAGTGGAGCAGGAAAAGAGAAGGAAGCTGAGTCATCCCAACAGGGTGGTGACACTTCGGCCAGTCTTGAGAAGCTGCAAGAAATAAAGGCAGCCATGGAGCAAAAGATGAAGGCGAAATGCTCTAAACTAGACAAAGTGATGGCCCAGTTGAAGAAGGGAGCCGGTGTCAGTGCAGAATCCAAGAAGGGGGTGAACGTTGATGCCATGATCAGTAGGGGCATCGAGACTTTTCCCATCAGCTTCCAAGTGCCAAAGGTTCCCTCTTATAAAGGAATGGGATCACCAGAGGCCCATGTGAATCTGTATGCCGGAGTCATGCTGACGGTGGGCGCCACAAAGCAACAATTGATTAATCTTTTCCCCACCACACTGGAGGGAGGAGCTCTGGGCTGGTACAATTCTCTGTCGGAAGAGGAACAATCAGATTGGGAGATTTTGTCAGCAGCCTTTATTAAGTATTATAGCTTCAACACCAAGATTCAAGTGAAGCTGTATGACTTGGAGCGAATCAAGCAGAAACCCAACGAGCCCTTCGACAAGTACTACCATCGGTGGATGAATAAGATGATCCTTCTAAAGAACCGCCTAGATGAAGATGAGCTGATACAGAAGCTGATTGATGGTAGCAAGGACATCTTTAAAAACAACATGAAATTCCATCCCTTCAACGAGCTCAGTGAGGTTTATAGTATGGCAATGAAAATCAAGCAGGATGAAGAAGAAAAGGTAGCCAGTCATAAGAGCAGTAGAAGCTCGAGGTACAGTTCTGGTTATAGATCAACTACAGCAGCTGGGTCTGGCAGTGGTTTTAGCTCAAGTTCTGGTGGCAAAGGGGGCAGACCTCAGAAGTGAAGCAAGTAGAAGTTGCTACAGTAACCCAGCAACAGAACAGTCAGAGCAGAATTCGGGAGGCCAAGGCATATCACCTTGGACTCTCCCACTAGTCAAGATTTTTACTAAGTGCAGAAATGATGGGTTACTACAGTCCTCAAGGCCCTTTGAAAAACCTTCTGAGGTAGATAAAGACAATTTCTACACATACCATGTTGTTGCTGGGCATAGAACTAACAATTGCTACAAACTGAGAGATGCCATTCAAAAGTTGATAGCTGAAAGGAAGCTGCAAGAGCCAGCCAAGCCCAATACAAAGACCAACCTGCTACCAGCATTCGAGAAGTGGGTCAATATGGTTCATTCAGGGCTGCTAGCTAATTTTATCTTTGCCCAAGTTCTTCAAGCAAACCCGGCAATTCAGGCTGTGGCAGTAGGGGAAGCCGAAGTGGAAACAGAATGTGAGAAGAAAGAGGAGTGGAAGGAGATCAAGCCAATAAGCTTGAATGATCTTGATTCTGAAGACGAGTATGAAGATTTTGGCGGAGAAGAGACAGTTAAGCTCCTAGCCATTGAGAAGCTGAAGGTTCAGGAGGTACAGCATGTGACCCAAAGTGGTAGGGTGTACCAACCAGCGGATCAAGTGAAGGACAAAGTACCGATGACTGGGTTGGGAAGTACGTCAGCACCGGAGGGGGTTGAGAAAGAAGACTTGGTTATCTCCCAGCTAAAGAAGACTCCTGCACAAGCTAGCTTATGGCATTTGCTTCTGACCTTTAAGGAGCATAGGGCTGCTTTAGTAAAGAAGCTGTCAGAGATTGAAGTCTCCCCCATAGCTTCATCAGAGGCTATGTGCTGTCTGTTGGACAAAGCTCATTCTGGGACCCTTGACATTATCTTTTCGGAAAAAGATCTGCCTAGTGAAGGAAAGGCTCAAAACAAGGCTCTTTACATTAGAGTCTATGTGATGGATAAAGTGATGCCCTGTGTTATGGTGGACGATGGCTCGGGTCTGAATATATGTCCACTGAAAATGCTGCCATTTCTGGGTCTGAATGAAGATGTACTGAAGAAGTCCTCAATAGTAATTTGAGCATACTACGATTCCAAGAGAACAGTGATAGGAACCTTTGAAACTGAAGTAGAGGTTGGGCCCATCAAATCCATGGTTGTTTTTACAGTTATAGATATTCCAATCACCTTCTCTTTACTGTTAGGAAGGCCATGGTTCCATCCTTTAGGAGGTGTCCCTTCCACATTGCACCAGAAAATCAAGTTCTCAATAAAGGGTGAGATAGTGACTATTTAGGCAGATGCCCAATCAATGATAGCTATTGTGAATGAAGGAGTGGTCCCTTTCGGCGGGTTCCAAGTTGTTGTGATCAAGGAAGAAGAAACTACGGATGCTCCCATGGTCCTTTATGAAAATTATATGCCGGAGTGGCTATCCTAGTACTTGTACAAGCAGAATTTTGTCCCAGGCATGGGACTTAGAATCAATCTGCAAGGAGTGCCTGAGTTTAATATCGACTCAGGGAAGCCAAAACAATTCAGCCTTAGGTATACAGAGGAGGCATCTGATCAGAAGAACACGAGAAGGGGAAAAAATAGCAAGGTTATAATGAAACCATTTCTGAAGGCAGGAGAAGGCCTGTACAAGGGATAAGCCGAACCGATAAGGGTCGGAAATGTTGAATACCCTGGCTTTGAAATTTTTGCTGATGATGTTGACTTCGACAAAAGCTAAGAGGAACCAGTGGCCCTTGTGATGGTAGAAGAAACAACTGCTGAATCTGATGTTCTGCAAGGTGAGCGGCCTAAAGTGATGGAGAAAGCAGTAGAGGTGGCCGAGGAGGAAAATGAAAAGAAAGCCTGTGATGAAGCTACAGAAGTAATTTCAGGTGCTTTAACTGTTGCCTTAAGCAAGGCGTTTGGGAAGACCAAAGAGGGGTTTGGCAAAGAGCTGATGGCCAAGGTGAACTTAAACTCTGTGGTTACCGAGATCGCCAAGATTATGGAAAAGGCTAAGGCGCAGGTGACCGAAAAAGAAGTTGAAGTAGCTGCAGTCCCTGATACTGCTTTAAAAATGAAGATGAAAGCTGAAGAAGAACAAGGCCATCCGCCTGTGGAGGATGAAAATGACTTTATTGTATCTATTTCTTCCATTTTCAGTGTAAACGATGTACTTTATGATAAGTTTAATATAATGAAGTCTCAATTTGCTTACTTGTGTGATGTTTATCCTGATAATTCTGTGCATGCATTTAAATCACCATCAAGCATATTTAGCATACATGACACTGCATTGCATGAAATCAACATAAGTACAAATGAAAGTCCTAAAATGGTATACATCTCACGTGAGCTAAAATCCAAGGAAGAGAAAGAATTAATAAGAATACTCCAAAAGCATGTTAAAGCTTTCGCCTGGTCATACAAAGACATGCCAGGTGTAGACACAGAGATAGCAGTGCATAAGATTCCAACCAACCCCAAGTTTAGGCCAGTAAAGCAGAAACCGAGAAGACTGAGGCCAGAGTGGGCTACACTAGTAAAAGAGGAAGTGGCTAAGCAGATAGATGCCAAGTTTCTTGAAGTGGTAGAATACATGGAATGGCTAGCTAATATCATCCTAGCGCCTAAAAAGGATGGAAGGGACCGAGTATGTGTTGACTACCAGGATCTGAATAAGGCATGCCCAAAGGATAATTTCCCACTGCCTCATATTGATGTCCTGGTTGATAGCGCAGCAAAAGCAGCAATGTATTCCTTCATGGATGGCTTTTCAGGGTACAACCAGATCCTGACGGATGTGATCGACAAGGTGAAGATGTCATTCATCACATAATGGGGTACTTTCTGCTACAGAGTAAAGCCCTTCAGACTAAAGAATGCTGGAGCCACTTATCAAAGGGCTGTCACAACTCTGTTGCATGATATGATCCATAAAGAAGTTGAAGTGTATGTCGATGATATGCTGGTTAACTCAACGACCCGGGAGGAACATCCTGTTATCCTGGATAGATTTCTAACACGCATTGGAGAGTACAACTTACAACTTAACCCCAAGAAGTGCATATTTGGAGTCACATCAGGAAAGCTGTTGGGTCATGTAGTCAGCCGAAGGGGGATAGAAATGGACCCAGACAAAATCAAGGCCATCCAAAATATGCCAGCCCCAAAGATGAACAAAGAAGTTCGGTCATTCTTAGGTTCCTTGCAGTACGTCAGCCGCTTCATAGCACGGTTGACCTCCACTTGTGAACAAATTTTCAAGCTATTGAAGAAAGATCAACTGGTTGTGTGGGATGACAGGTGTCAGCTAGCATTTAAGAAGATCAAAGCTTATCTGGTAAGGCCACCAGTACTGAGTCCACCAATTCCAGGGAAGCCTCTGATCTTGTATTTAGCTGTTGAAGATTCCTCTATAGGGGCAATGCTGGCACAGGAGCAAGATGGTAAGAAGGAGTATCCTATCTACTACCTCAACAAGAAGCTGCTAGAGTATGAAACTAAGTACACGCTAGTGGAGAAGACATGTGTGGCAATGATCTGGCTGACTAAGAAGCTACGCCACTACTTCCAGTCCTACAAAATACAGGTTGTCGCCAAAGTGGATCCAATGAAGTATCTGTATGAAGCATCGGTTCTGGTTGGGAAGTTGTCTAGATGGCTGTTACTCTTATCCGAGTTCAACATCGAGTACATCACAAAGAAAACCATCAAAGGGCGAGCTGTGGCAGAGTTTCTGGCAAATCAACCGTGGAATCAGATTACACAGAGAATTTGGAATTCCCAGATGAAAAGTTGGCCATTGTTGAAGCAAAGAGATGGGTTATGTTCTTCGATGGGGCAGTGAATAGAAAGGGTGCTGGAATCGGGGTACTGATAGCAACACCGGACGGTGAAATCATTCCTTTATCAAAGAGACTGACCTTTCCTATAACCAATAATGGGGCGCAGTATGAGGCATGCCTGTTTGGGATGGAAACTCTATTAACACTAGGGGCAAATGACGTCTTGATCATTGGAGATTCACTTCTGTGATCAGGCAAGCCCAGGGCGAATGGGAGCTGAAAGAAGAAGCCTTACGGCCTTACTTGGAGCTACTACAATTCAGAAAAGATTTATTCAACTAATGTGAATTCAGACACATCCCCAGGGATGAGAATAAGATGGTTGATGCTCTAGCAACATTATCTTCCATGTGGGAAAACCCAAAAGAAACTCAAGTGCAACCGTTGGTTATAGCCACTTCTAGACATCCTTGCTTTGAAGTGCATGAAGTGATGGAGATGACAGCTGAAGAGAAACCATGGTTCTTTGACATCTACTGGTACGTTAAGGAAGGAAAGTATCCGGAGGAGACTAGTGCTGCCGATAAACTGTCAATAAGAAGATTAGCCAGTCAGTTCAAAATCTTCGAGGACAAGCTATATAAAAGAACAGCACATGGGGTTCTTTTAAGGTGCCTGACCGAACAAAAAGTAGAAACAATAATGCAGCAGGTACATGCAGGCTCCTGTGGGCCACATATGAATGGTCTTGCCATCACCAGAAAGATAATGAGACAAGGGTATTTCTGGATGACAATGCAAGCAGATTGCATACAAAAAGTGAAGAGGTGTCATGAGTGTCGGATCTATGCAGACATCAGTCATCTTCCTCCACTTGAACTACAGAATTTGGTGTCTCCTTAGCCGTTTTCAGCATAGGGGATAGATATGATTGGTGAAATTCATCCAGCTGCATCTAATAGGCACAGATTCATAGTCATGGCAGTTGATTACTTTTCCAAATGGGTGGAAGCAGAATCCTTCACTAATGTAACAGCCAAGCAGATGGTCAAGTTCATCCAGAAGAACATCTTTACCCAGTATGGAATGCCCCATCACATAGTGGTTGACAACGGAGTACAATTCCAAAGGGCAACAGCTGAGCTACTTGCAAAACATGGCATTGAGCATCATAAATCTTCTCCATACACACCGCAAGCTAATGGTGCGGTTGAATCAGCTAATAAGGTGATAAAGAAGATTTTATCAAAGATGGTAACCACCTATAGAGATTGGGATGATAAACTGCCATATGCTCTTTGGGGTTACAGAACTAGTGTCCGAACGCCAACGGGAGAGACTCCCTATGCCTTGGTCTATGGGATGGAAGTAGTATTGCCAGTAGAAATAGAGCTCAAGTCACTCAGAGTTGCCCCGGAAGCTCAATTACTAGAGACTGAATGGGTTCAAGCAAGATACGAGCAGTTGGCTGCACTAGATGAAAGGTGACTAAAGGCACTGGATCACCTACAGATGTACCAGCGCAGAATGGCCAGGACCTATAACCATAATGTGAAGTACTCCAAGCGACAGTTGAAAGCAGGAGATTTAGTGTTAAAGCAATTAAGGCCTTTAAACGTCGATGTTAGGGGCAAATTCAAACCCAACTGGGAAGGGCCCTTGTTGTGAAGAAGGTGCTATCGAAAGGTAGTGTCAGTGTCATGGATATGGACAGAAATGAGTTTACCAATCCTATCAATCAAGACTGACTGAAGCTTTATCATGTGTAAAAAAAAAAGGTCTGCTAGGCTGAAAACTCGAAAAGAGCGGTCTAGGCAAAAATTAAGACACGAGAGAAAATGATCAGTCGAAAAATCTGAAAAGGACGGCTGGTGACAGATTCTAGCTCTATGTGGAATGTGTATCATTTGGGAATCAACTCATTCAAATGTACTCATTTTGATTTTATCGATAAAGTGGAATGTTTGCTTAAATATGTTTGCATGGTTATGACAAATGCATAAAAAAAGTTATCTTGTTTAAACATCCATTTAAAGAAAGCACTTTGCATTCAACTGGTTAAATTCATCGTGTTATTTAAATGAAAATGCATTAAATACATGCAATCTGAAATCTTTTATCGTCCTCCAAATCCAATTCATCTTCCTAAAAGAGCAACAGGAATTATCCAAGGACTTAACTATCGAGAAGATCAACCTTGTGTCAACACCAGAAGTACGAAGTGTCAAGCAGTCACAGTGCCATTTTAATCATTTTCCCTAAAAAAAAGAGAGAGAGAGAGAGAGCTCGCTGAGGTGAAAACTGAAAAGGTGCCTCAGGGAAAAATTAGAGCAGCTCGCTGAGGTGAAAACCGAAAAAGAGCCTCAGGCAAAAGCTAGAGCGGCTCGCTAGGCTGAAAGCCCATATTGGGCAACCTAGGCAAAATTTAGAGCACCAACAGATTCATAAACTCCCTAGGGGCAAGAAGATAGAATTTCCCCAGCAATTCCCTGCAGAAGTCCTTACATTATTCTCCAACAAAGTTTTCCACCCTATTCCCCAGCGGATCTCCATAAATAATACCGCAATCATTTCCCCAGCAATATCATGCATCCCCAACTGTCATCTCACTACACCAACAATCATCAAGCAATATCTCTCACTAGACAAAGTCAGCCAGGCGCACAGCATACCTCTCCCCAGCGGAAAGAGGAAACGTTAAATAACAGAAAGTGCATACATGTACATATACATCATTACGCATGCATACATAACATACATCAATTATTCATCTCCAGCTAGTCTTCATTCTTGATCGAAGGGGCAAAAATTTTTGTTCAAATTCTCTCAATCAAGGAATGAAGACTTGCCATTTTAAGTGCAGGAAATCATCATCCTCAGCTTCGCATCTCCAGCAGATTAGCCTCGGGTAATATAAACTCGATATCGGCCTAGATCGGCTTCATCTCAAGTTCTCCAGCAGATCTGCCTCAGATAATATGAACTTGGTATCAGCCCAGATCAGTTCCATCTTCAAATCCCCAGTAAACTTTGCCTCGAGTAACCTAGACCCAGTATCAGCTAATTTCATCATCAATTTTGCCTCGGGTAACCTAAACCCGGTATCGGCTTATTTCATCTCCAGCATCGCCTCGGGTAACCTAGACCCGGTATCAGCTTATTTCACCTTTCCTTTGCCTCGAGTAACCTAAACCCAGTATCGGCCAATCCATAATCCATCTTCCTTCGCCTCGGGTAACCTAGACCCGGTATTGGCTAAACCGCAATTCACCCTTCTTTTGCCTCGGGTAACCTAGACCTGGTATCGGCCTATCCGCAATCCATCAACTTTGTCTCGGGTAACCTAGACCCGGTATCATCCTATCCGCAATCCATCAACTTTGCCTCGGGTAACCTAGACCCGGTATCAGCTTATTTCTTCCCCAACTTCGCCTCAGGTAACCTAGACCCGGTATCGGCTTATCTCATCAATGGGTTCTTTCTTGTGTTTGCGGCGCTTTGAGTCGCATTCTTAAATTCACATCAACTATTCCAGATAAGATTGGGTGATGAATTTGATCACGCGAGGGGCAGTTGTAAACACCAAAATTTTTTGTCCTTAAAAAAATGCTGGTGTCACATGACTATAACATACAGTCATGCGACTGTAATTAAAAAAATTACAGTCATACGACTGTACGATCGGAGCAGGTGTAGAACACCATGCCCATGACATAAGAAAGCTGAGTGATTTTGGGAAGCATTAATTGCTCCGGGTTTTGGTGAAGCAAGGTCATAATCAGAGATAAAAGAAAGGAAAAGAGAGAGATTAAGGAGATTGGCTTTTGGATTCTAAAAATCTTAGAGAGAAAATAGAGAAAAAGACAAGGAAAAGAAACACAAAACCATAACTTTTTTCCTCTTCTTTTTCTTTTAATTCTCAAGGTTAAGTATAAAAATATGATAGAAACACATAAGTTATCAATCTAACTCTCTAAACAAATTAAATTTCGGACTAGAAACTCTAAGAATCCTAAGCATTTTGGATTTTTCGGACCAAACTTCTCAACCTCAACTTAAGGGGAAAAAGAGCAAATTTAAGAGGATTGGAGCGATGCCAGGGTTCATTCCTAGGTGGATTAGCGCCTAAGAGGTAAACACTCCTTATTCCCTTTATTTCTCATGCTTCTTGGGTGAATTGGTGTGTTTTTGTGCATTTTTGTTCACTTTTTGCGTTTTCTGTTTCTGGAAATTAAAAACAGTCGTGCGACTGTTCTTGAGTTGATGAACAGCCATACGACTGTAAGTCGCACAACCGTAATTACAGTCATACGACCGTAGTTACAGTCGCATGATTGTAGTGCTCGTCCAAGAGCAGAATTTCCAGAATAATCCCTAAAAATTTCTAAAAATTCCTAAAAATTCAGAAAATCACCAAAAATGAATTTTGTTGTGTGCATTCATGACCTTAGATTTAATTTTCAATATAATTGCATTTAGAACAATACCACGACGGAGACCCGATTCTCCTGAAAACCGACCCACCTCACATGTAAAAAATACACGTAAACCGGTAAAATTGTTTTCAAAATAATTTTCTCATAAAAACCGAATACAGGGACGTTTCAAAAATGTTTTCCAGGTCTAATCGAGCCGGCTAGCCGAGCCAACCTGATTATCCGCTTAAATGCATACCCCTAATTTCTAAATTCCCAATTCTATATATTTGAGCCCTATTTGTGGCGTGCCGTAAATTGTGCTAACCCTTTGTTTTACAGCTTTTTATTTCTATTTTATGTGTATTTAATAGAATTAATCGTGTATTTTAGGCGATTGTAAATTTTTAGATCTCCATGTATATTAGGCGATTGTAAAAGTGAGGTTGAGAGTTTTTATTTTTGATTTGATTGGGTTGTAAGCCATTTAATTATTTACTACTTTACTTTTATTTTTATTATTATACCTGTATGTGCGCTGTATGTCTATTTGATGCAATAAAATTGACTTTAGAATTATGAAATACCGTTTATGAACATTGGCCGTTTTTATTTTAATTGGACACAAAATAAGGGACTTGTCTGGACCTAGATCTCTGGATAGTGTAGCGGCCGTTCGTCCGGTTCAGCTACATTATAAATTTCCCCGTTGAACTGAGCAGGGTGGCGACTCCTGCAATATTCATCGAGACTTAGGTCTCAGTTCTTTTAAGAATTAATTCCATTTATTTTTCAAAACTGATTTTCCAATCTAAAAACCTCACGCGAGGGAGGGGCCCGCTTGAAATCGAGGCGCCCCTTCCGAAAGGGAGTCCGCGTTCCGTCGAAAACGTCATCCGCTCACAGCGGCGAGGTGGGCGGGCGTGCTGGACAGCTCGACGAGCTGTCCACGTGGCAGAGGGTGGCAACTCTCTGCTTCTTTTTTGCCCTTTTTTTTAATTAATAATATTACATACACAAGCATAAATAAAATACTATAGAGTGAAAATTTGGGTTGCCTCCCAAAAAGCGCTTTTGTTTAACGTCGTTGGCTCGATGATGTCCATACTTAGTTGTAAAAGGGTGTACTGAGGTAATGCACTTCAACTAAGTGTGGCTCAAACCCTTCATAAAATGGTTTAAGGCCGTGGCTTCACTTTGAAAATTTTACCGGTCTCTTTGCTCTGGATATCAACAGCCCCATTTTCTTAGACGTGAGTGACTACAAAAGGGCCGATCCACTTAGATTTCAACTTTCCTCCAAAAATTTTCAGGGTGGAATAAAAAAGGAGGACCTTCTGACCAACTTTAAACTTCTTCTCTGCAAGCCGCTTATCATGGAAAGCTTTGGTGCGGGCTTTGTAAATTGCAGCATTCTGGTAAGCGTTGTTTTGGATTTCTTTAAGCTCCTGGAGTTGAAGACATCGCTGCTGCCCAGCATCATCAAAATTGGTATTGCATGCTTTTATAGCCCAAAATGCCTGGTGTTCAATCTCGAACGGTAAGTGACAGGCCTTCCTATAGACAATTCTGTATGGGGACATGTCCAATGGTGTTTTGCAAGCTGCCCATTATGCCCAAAGTGCATTGTCCAAGCATAGACTCAAATCTTTACGAGTTGGGTTGACGGTTGTCTCTAAGATGCTCTTGATTTCTCTGTTGGATAGTTCGGCTTGCCCATTCGTCTGTGGATGGTAGGCTGTGGATGTACGATGTGTAACCCTATAATTTTTAAATAGGGCTTCTACTACCCGATTGTAAAAATGAGTCCCGCGATCACTAATAATAGCTTTAGGTGTGCCGAACCTGACAAATATGTTAGTTCTCACAAAATCGACAATAACCTTAGCATAGTAGTACGCATGGCTTTCGCCTTAATCCATTTAGATATATAATCAACAGCAAGAAGAATATATTCAAAGCCAAAGGAGGAGGAAAAAGGTCCCATAAAATCGATGCCCCAAATAACAAAAATCTCACAAACCATTATGGGCATTTGGGGCATTTCATTATAGCGACCAATGTTACCTGTCATCTGGCATCTATTGCAAGCTTTGCAAAAAGCGTATGCATCTCGAAACAAGTCTGGCCAATAAAATCCAGACTCAAGCACCTTTCTTACTGTCCTTTTTGGTCCAAAGTGACCACCACAAGCCGATGAGTGATTGAATTACAAGATGGATTCGATTTCATTTTCATGCACACATCGTCGTATAATCTAGTCCGAACACATCTTCCACAGGTATGGATCATCCCAAATGTAATATTTGGTGTCACTTTTTAGCTTGTGGCATTGTGCTGGAGTGTAACTTTCAGGGTACCCATGTTTTGCTAAGAATTTCACCAAGTCTGCGTACCATAGGTTGCGACATGGCCATGTTGTGCCCACCCGAAACAATTGTTCATCTGGAAATTCTACATTAATAGCTTCTTTAGTCATTGATGAGCTTACAATATCACTAAGATGATCAGCAACAAGGTTCTCAGCACCTTTTTTATCTTTAACTTCAAGATGGAATTCTTGGAGCAACAACACCCATCGAATCAATCTTGGTTTTACATCTTGCTTGTGCATCAAGTGTTTCAAAGCGGCATGGTCAGTGTAAACGATCACCCTGGTGCCAAACAAATATGATCTGAATTTCTCCAACGTAAAGACCACAGCAAAGAGCTCTTTTTCGGTGGTTTTATAATTTTTCTGTGCATCATCCAAGGTTTTGGATGCATAATATATGACATATGGATCCCTTCCTATTCTTTGCCCCAAAACAGCACCAACAGCAAAGTTACTAGCGTCACACATGATCTCGAACGGAAGATTCCAATCCAGAGCTTTAATTATTGGAGCGGACACAAGTTTCTCCTTCAGTAAATCAAAAGCATGCTGACATGCTTCTCCGAACTCAAAGACAGCTTCTTCATGCAGTAGACAACTCAGTGGGTGGGCAGTCTTGGTAAAATCCTTGATGAACCTGCGATGGAATCCTACATGGCCAAGAAAAGATCGAACTTCCCACACACTTGCGGGGTAAGGTAATGAACTAATAATATCAATTTTCGATTTGTCCACCTCAATTCCTCTTGCTGAAACTATATGTCCTAAAATTAATCCTTGATTAACCATGAAATGGCATTTCTCATAATTTAGAACAAGATTGGTTTCAATGCATCTTTTTAAGACTTTTCTCAAGTTATCAAGACATGCAGTAAAAGAGTCCCCATATACAGTGAAATCATCCATGAAAACCTCAATTATGTTTTCTACATAATCGGAGAAAACACTTACAATACATCTTTGAAATGTAGCAGGCGCATTACATAATCCGAATGGCATGCGTTTATATGCAAAGGTACTAAATGGACATGTGAACGTGGTCTTTTCTTGGTCTTCAGGGGTGACTGGAATCTAGTGGAAGCCTAAGTACCCATCCAAACAGCAATAATGGGTTTGGCCTGCAAGACGCTCCAACATTTGGTGGATGAAAGGCAGCGAAAAGTGATCCTTGCTTGTGGCAACGTTCAAATTCCTATAATCAATGCATATGCGCCACCCATTATGAACTCTCGCTGGAACCAGCTCCCCTTTCTCATTTTCCACTACTGTGATCCTGGTCTTCTTTGGAATGACTTGAGTGGGGCTCACCCATCTACTGTCTGAGATCACATACATTACATCAGCATCTAGCAATTTCAAGATCTCCTTCTTGACATCCTCCATCATTGGGGGATTTAATCTTCGATGTGGCTACCTACTAGGCTTGCAATCATCTCCCAAAAGGATTCGGTGCATGCATATCATTGGACTAATCCCCTTTATGTTTGCAATCATCCATCCCATGGCTTCCTTATTTTCCTGCAGTACTCTGATCAAGGTATCCTCCTCTGTTTTGGTTAGCTCGCTGGAAATAATCACTGGAAGCGTGTCATTAGGCCCTAGAAAAGCGTATTTGAGATGAGGAGGCAGCGGTTTGAGCTCCAATTCTGGCGGTTTCTCAATGGAAGGAAGAATTTTGTTTCTTCCGACTACAGCTTGGTCAAGACGTGATTCAGCTGCTATTTTGTACCGCATTTGACTCTAGTTTACAGGTTTGAGCGCTTCAAGGTCTTGGACAAAATATATCAGCTCTTTAGGCATTACCCATTCTTCCTCCTATTCAGAGGTTTTCAGCCAAAGAAACCTGTAAAGAATCACCACTACACATCTCCAAAAATTCATTAGTGTAAATGTCAGAGAAATTGATTGCAAAAATAGAGGCATAATCAACAGGGTGCTTAATTGCTCTATTTATGTCAAATTTAATCATAGCACCATCAAATTCCATAGTCAATGTCCCTTCATGCACATCAATCTTTGTGCGGGCTATTTTCAAGAATGGGCATCCTAATAGTATCATTCCCGGGTTAGAAGAAGTTCCCCCTTTCATATTTAAGACATAAAAATCCGCGGGGAAGACTAAGTCATTTACTTGTACAAGAACATCTTCTAATACACCTTCAGGAAAAACACTAGACCTATCAGCTAATGTCAAAACTACACCATTTTGTTTCAAAGGGCCCAATTTCAATGCGGAATAAATTGACAAAGGCATTAAATTAATAGAAGCACCGAGATCACACATAGCTTGTTCTATGCCTACATGGCCTATTTTTCAAGGAATTGTGAACATACCTGGATCTTGTTCTTTTATGGGTAATTTACCTTGAAGTACTACTGAAACGGTCTCACCCATGGGTACCCTTTCATTGGCCCGAACTCTGTTCATCCCAATGCAGAGTTCTTTTAAAAATTTGCAATACCGAGGTACATGTTTTATGGCTGTCAAAAGTGGGATGTTGATTTCCACCTTCTTCAAAGTTTTGAACACCTCTGTGTCATCTATAGCTTTCTTCTTTCTCACCAATCAATATGGAAATGGTGGTTTTTCAGGATTGGGTTGAATCAGCTCTTCGATGGGGGCTACTTTCTCTATCTTAGCTGGTGTTGCACAGCCACATGGGGTTGATGTTTTTCGTGCTGGTGCCTCAAGTTCTCTGCGACTTCTCAAAGTAATTGCACTGACGTTGTGCCTTGGATTCACATCAGGTTGGGAGGGCAATTTTCCTTTATTTTCAAGTTTGTTGAAAAGAAGAGATTAATTTGTTAATTTGATTTTCCATTGTGCTCATCTTACCAACACTCTTCTGCTGAGATTCCACCAATTGCGCCATCATGCCTTTCTAAGAGTTAATTTCTTCTCCATAATTCATCCGTGGGGGTTATGGCTGCTGTTGTTGGTTATTGCCATATCTAAAATTCAGATGATCCCTCCACCCTAAATTGAATGTATTGGAGAAAGGATCATATTTCCTTCGGTGTTGGGAATTGAAGTCTCCCATGGCGTTAACCATCTCACTGCTGGTTTCCTCTTGAAGTGTTGTACATGCATCAGTGGAATGTCCCTGAAAACAACAAATACCATAAACTTGGGCTTGTGGCCCTTGGTTAGAAGCACCTGCACTTCCAATAATACTCTTTCCAGTAATTGATTAAGCCTATCCAATTTAGATTCAAGATCAGAAGACCTTACCTCATGAACACCTCGTGTAGGAGTGTCAGAACGACTGTTGAACTGCTGTGAATTTGCAGCCATGGCAGAAATTAGATCTCGGGCAACTTGAGGTGTCTTACTAACCAAAGCACCACCACTAGCAGCATTAATGACTCTCCGTTCAAGTGGTAACAACCCCTCATAAAAATATTGTATCAACAGTTGATCCGTTATACCATCTTGAGGGCAACTAGCACATAGTCTCTTGAATCTTTCCCAATATTCATACAAGGACTTGGAGTCTTTTTTTCTTATGCTACAAATTTCCCTTCTCAAGTTTACAGCTCTAGATGTAGAAAAGAATCGCTCCAAAAACAGCCTTGCCATTTCGGTCCAAGTGTTAACGGTTCTAGAAGGAAGGTAGTACAACCATTCTTTTGCAGTGGCTTCCAATGAGAATGGAAATGCACGCAACTTAATTTGCTCTTTAGTAACTCCACATGGTCTGAATCCAGAACAAGCCACATGAAACTCTTTTAAGTGCCGATTTGGTTCTTCTGCTTGTGAGCCATAGAATTTCGGTAGAAGCTGAATCAATGCAGGTTTCAGCTCAAATCCATCCTCAACATTTTGATATTGTATACACAGTGGCTATTGGTTAACAGGAGGGGCGAACATGTCTCGCAGAGTTGCTAGAGGTGGATCGGCCATTTTAGTTTCAGGGTCTGAGTTTGTTTCAATGGTAGGAAACGTTTCGGTACTATCAGAGTCATCTTCCACAGCCTTAAGAACTTGTCTCCTGCGCAACTTTGCTTCCTTTTTAAGCCGCTTTGCAGTTTTTTCAATTTCTGGGTCGAACAGAAGTCCACCTACAGAAGAAGAACACTGCATACACACTCAGAAAAGAAATTAGAAACAGCAAATAAATAAACCTTATACACAAATCCCCAGCAACGGTGCCAAAATTTGATAGGTTGTCAACCCGGCAAAGTTTTATTTAATATCTCCGGTTCCTTATACTAGGTAGTATGGCAAGAACAGGGTCGAACCACAAGAATTAATACAGCTATATTTATTTGCAAAAAGAAAGAAAATAGATTGGATTGAAAATTGTTTTACGACAAAAATTAAATGATGTGATTTGTGAATTTGTAGAATGTAAATTAAAACAGAATAAATCAATAAAAAGAACAACTAGCCGAGATACTTTTCAGTTTAATTCCGTAATTTAATCACAGACACCAAAAATCCAATTCAATTATCCAAATAGACGGAGTTATAGTTAAAGGTGAAACGCACTCAATAACCAATCTTTTCTTAATTTATCGATAGTTCCAGGAAACGCCTGAATAAACTACTTCCCTAACCAATAGATAATCTCCAAGAAACCTCTAACGAGAATTAACCTATGGTAGCATTAATCATAAAAAGACCTCTATCTTAGTTAATGAAATCGGAAATGTCGCAAATCATAAAGACTAAACTATTCAATTCCGTTAACTTTACACAAAGCTAACTTGCCACTATGATAGAACAACAATCACGGATATATTATTCTATTCGGTGATATGCAGTACAATTAACTAGGTTTTAAGTGCCAGCAATGGGCCTTCCAAAGAGAAATCTAACTAAACATCGAGAGTGTCGCATCAGACCACAAGAAGACTCTTTGAGATGCTACTAACCAGATTGGCAAAGGTAAAATAAAATTGAAAGCCATTACTGTAGATGTTGAGCCATAAGCAAAGAAGCAAGCTGCAATAGAAAATGAAAATTGAGGAAAGTGAAAATCGTGATATGAGAAATGGAGAAAAAGATAAAATGGGATTTTGAAAATTGAAGTTGTTGGGTTTTTGAGGGAGAGTGGTAGATGTTTCTTTTGAAAAAGTTTAGGATAATTTATTATCCGTTAACATTAATTAAATAATTAAAATTTACTTTAAATTAATAATAATTATTAATTAACTCAAAATTAGAAGAAAATTATATGTCAGCATTCAGTATTCATATTTAGTATATATAATGATGTAGAGTCTGAAGCAAAGAAACAAGCTGCAATAGAAAATGAAAATTAAGGAGAGTGAAAATTGTGATATGAGAAATGGACGAGAAAAAGATAAAATGGGATTTTGAAAATTGAGATTGTTGGGTTTTTGAGAGAGAGTGAAAGACATTTCTTTTGAAAAAGTTTAGGATAATTTATTATCCGTTAACATTAATTAAATAATTAAAATTTACTTTAAATTAATAATAATTATTAATTAACTCAAAATTAGGAGACAATTACATATCAGCATTTAGTATTCAGATTTAGTATATATAATAATGATATCGAGACTGAAGCAAATAAACAAGCTGCAATAGAAAATGAAAATGAGAAGAATGAAAATCGAGGAGAATGAAAATCGTGATATGAGAAATGGAGGAGAAAAACATAAAATGTGATTTTGAAAATTGAAGTTGTTGGGTTTTTTAGGGAGAGTGAAAGATGTTTCTTTTGAAAAAGTTTAGGATATCCTTTGACATTAATTAAATAATTAAAATTTACTTTAAATTAATAATAATTATTAATTAACTCAAAATTAGGAGAAAATTACATGTCAGCATTCATTATTCAGATTTAGTATAGATAATAGATTATGTTTTTTTTTTTTTTTTTTTTTTTGTTGTAACAATAATAAGAATTATATTTTTTTAAACTCATCTCTTTTGGATCTATTCAAATTTGAATTAATATATCTTTGATATTTAACGACTATCATTATGCAGTCATTTAATAATAATGACGCAATATTTATAAAAAAAATGACATAATTGAAGGTTTTATAGACGAGAATTACGCAATATTTAATAATAATGACGCAATATTTATCCCACAAGGGGCTGTTGCCGCCGCGATGGCCACAAATTGGAATCGCTAACAATTTATTATTATTATTTTTTAATTTCTTATTAAATCATAAAAAAAACAGCCCTCAAAAAATAAATAATCAATAAAAACAACAATTTTAGTTGAAAACCAATTGGGGAAAAATAATCAAAAACATTAATCCAAAAATTCTAGGGTTCATCAAAAACCAAAACCAATTGAATAAGAACCCTAAAATCACAAACTTGAAACTTATTCTTTCTTCAAGAATACTTTCAAGAACCAATTCCAATTGATCCAATGGACAAAACTTAGACTCTGATACCACTGTTGGGATCCGTCATTAGAAAAATAACGTGGTGTAGCGGAAATTAAACTGTTAAAATTTTCCTAGAATCCACATATCGTGTCTGATTAGCATTGATTGGAATAAAATCAATTAGAATCAAAAGAGGTTCACTCACCAAATCCGTCTCTTTTAGAGACTGCTGCAGAATTGAATCTTTAAGCGGAAACGATCTCCACAATCCAGTGCACGATAAACTATCGAGCGGGAACCGATGCTAGCCGAAGAAGCGGGAAGAATAGAGACTTATTTACTGTAAATTGTGGCTATTTTGGGGCTTTTCCACCAAATAAAATAGGATTAGGGTTAGGTTTTCTTCCTTAAGTGTGCCCTTATATAGACACCTTGTCTAATAGGGTTTTAATTCGGTTAATTAAACCCAAGCCCACTAGGATTATAATTACATAAATAATCTTTAATTAAAAAGTCTCTACTATGTAATTTAATTCCATTTGGCTAAATTTAATTATCCCTAAATAAAATTAAATCATACTTAAGTAAATACAATACATGTATTTAATTTTCCTACTTAGGAAAATTATTTAATTAATTGTTTACTTTATGTAATTCAATTAATTGATAAATTAATTAATTACATAATGTAAACTTATTATTTAAATTAAATCAACCCAATGTTAATTAATTACCTTGACACCGAATGTCAACTAATTAATTAACGCATTCCTTCCAATGCACATTACATGTACAATTTCTATAAGCTACAGCTCAGTTGATCTATGTGCACAATCCTATGGGTCTGTCTTTATGTTGGCAGTAGGCCCAAGGCCCACAGACTGTAAGTGGGTTCTAGCAAACCATTACAGCCCCCAATTAAGAAAGAGATGCAGCAGTCTGTTGAAGACATTGACCCAGTAGTAATCTCACAGTCCTTTGCCAAACGATATCGATATGAATAAACAAGAGGCATGCTGTCCGTCATCCTCTTCTACTGTTTATTATATTTCTTGATCTTGAGTTGACTGATTAATCAAATAAGCAACAGACTTACTTGGGTATGGCCATACACTTATCAGTCCCACTCATCAAGTGGCCAATGATATCATCTCGATGTTACCCGAGTGACAATTCCATCACTTCATCATCAATATCAATATGTTTACTGGTCCACCCAATCATACCCGTATTTAGCATCCTTTTACAAACATGTTAGGCGTATGTCAAAGTGAACTGGATTCCATTTTGATACTATAATGAAATCTGGTCTGAGGACGCAAGGGATCTACTCAAGAAAGACCTATGACGTGACAACCATGTGACTTTCTTGTGCAGATAGATCTAGTCCCATGTCAATGACATGTACCTATATTCATGATTGACTATACAAGTTGTATGGCTAGTTCAGAACTACCATACAATTATAGAATATACAAGTCTGTGGTTTTATTTGTTCCCACAATTAGAACAGACCTGGGATAGGTTTTACGATTATCAAGCAATGGATACTCTACTCATATTATAGCACAAGATATAAATGAAATAGATTAATTGCCTTTATTAATGTGACACAAATAATGTATTCATACAATGAGTCTTAATGTATAATACAAAATACAAGAATCCAATGCCCTAAGAACTACGGCACACCAACACCCAGGCCCTATACGAGTATGATAGTACCCACTTTTCAAATCTAACTTGGTAAAAACAGTTGCTCCACTAAGTTGATCTAACAAATCATTAAGTCGGGGAATAGGAAACCGATACCTGATAGTTATCTTATTGATGGCTCTGCTGTCCACACACATCCGCTAACTCCCATCTTTCTTTGGAATCAAGAGGGCTGGCACTGCACATGGGCTCAAGCTCTCCCTGATATAGCCCTTCATCAACAGCTCCTCTACTTGCTTCCGCAACTCCTCATGTTCAGCTGGACTCATTCTGTAATGGGGACGGTTTGGGAGAACAGCTCCAGGCTTAAGGTCATTCGGTGCTAAATATCTCGACGGGGCAGTAATCAGACAGGAAGCTCATCTGAAAATAGATCCTCAAACTCTCTCAGCATGGGCTTGATCTGTTCGGGGATCTCAACCTCCTTCTCAGTTACCTTTACCACCAATGCATACACCAACTCATTCTCTTGCACTGCTTCTTCAAATTGGGTTACAATCAACAATACAACACCTTCAACCACTGTACTACTCTTGACCTCCTCCTTCTTTGGGACAAGTGTGATTTTCACCCCCTAAAACAGAAAGGTGTGGGTATTTGACTTTCCTTGATGGGTCACATCTCGATCATATTGTCATGGTCTTCCTAACAATAGATGGTAGGCATCCATATCTACCACATCACACAACACCTCATCCTTA
This sequence comes from Euphorbia tirucalli, assembly GCA_039660915.1. Lineage (NCBI taxonomy): Eukaryota > Viridiplantae > Streptophyta > Magnoliopsida > Malpighiales > Euphorbiaceae > Euphorbia > Euphorbia tirucalli. The sequence continues at coordinate 69,142,971 of CM077632.1, forward strand.
TATCGAGACCCTATCGAAAAAGGAACTACTTCCCTCTTGGACACCAACACTTCTCCCCCTTGTTTCAACCACACTAATTTGTAGTTTTTTTGATGTTTTTCCGTTCTAAACTCAGTTTTCTAACAGCTTCAGTTGAAACTATATTCTCACAACAACCTCCATCAATCACAAATTTGCACACTTTTCCTTTAATGGTGCAAGTAGGCTGGAATATATTACTCCCTAGCCATTCGTCATCAAAAGCAGCTTGTGGGGTTAAACAAGATAGCCGCACCACTAAAGCAGTGCCAAGATCTCCCACTACCATCTCCTCTTCAACCTCATCTTCATCATCATAGGCTAGATTATCACAAGCACCAGTATCTGCCTCTACACCTTCATCAGCCTCTACAAACATGGCTCTCTTTCCAGCCTTCCTGCAATCAGGCTGCCTATGACCTACCTCACCACAAGCAAAACACTTTAGGGTGCTACTTTGACCGGTCCTGCTAGATCTCATTTCTGGAGGTTTTACCAGAATTGTCTATACTATCCTCATGTCGTCTCTACCATCAGAAAACCCAAAATTACGACGCTGTAATCTTTTCTCAAGCCGTAAGGCTTTTGGTGCGCATCAGAAATATTTAATGGATCAAAGTCATTAACGGCTTCCCTAATCTGCTCCCTCAATCCTTCAATATACCTGGACACTAGCTGCTTATCGGTCTCCATTATATCACTCCTAGCAATCGATTGATAAAATTCAGTTGTGTATTCATCAACTGATCGACTATCCTGCCTTAAATTATGCAATCGCTGATACATTAATCTTTGAAAATTTGGTGGCAGAAAGGTGGCTCTAATTTGTTTCTTCATCTTTTCTCAACTTATAATTTTAGGCTTACCCATCTGAAGTCGGGTCTGTTTGACTTGCATCCACCATGCCGTCGCCCTTTCTTGAAACCTAGTGGCAACCAATGATACTCTTTTATCTTCTGGAACTCCTTTGAATTCCAGTACCTCCTCTACCATCGCCAACCAGTCCAGGAACTCCTCTGGTTAGAGAGTACCATGAAACTCGAGAATCTCCATCCTCAATCCAGCCTCTCGACGCCTATCCTCCACCTCTGCAGGACGTCTATTCTGGTGAGACCCTGCTCCAAATGCATTCACTAGTGATCATAACCGCCTCTACAAGCAAAAAATATCTTGATATTTTATCTAGTAATTTGTGCTAAATTGAATTAATTTCATGATTAAAACAACTTAAAATGGTAACAATTATGGCTAATTTTGTGTTTGATCATTTTCTTATCAGTTTTTGGCAATTCTTTGACAAAATTCCTGAATTAGTGCTAAAAGTTGGCTCCAGTATGTTGATTTTTTGTTTGGATTAGGTACGAAAATTACATCTCTAAATGTTTTTATGCTTGGCCAATCAACATTGAAGAAGAAAAATTACTCTAAAGATGAAGAAAACAAAATAAAATAAAGATAAACAAAAGGCAATGGAAGTAATACAGTTTTATTGATGTCTTTTCGTGTTCGATCTTCAAATTCTTTTGTTTTTATAATAGGCAAAACACATCTTAAGCTCCTTGATCTTTTACTAAAACTGTAATTGGCACCCTGATCAATTTTTTGAATACATTGAGTACCTGATCTTTTCATTTTAATATTATTAGCCCCAAACTCGACCTATCTTTTGTGTATATGTAATACGCTTCGTTTAGTGATGGAACTGTGAAATAAACATTCCGATTAATTCAATAACTATATGGTTTTATAGTTTGAAATTGTAAAATGTACACTTACAGCAAATCTGTTTTCTTATTTTGGTAATTTTCTGAAATTGTGTTACGTACTAAAATATTATTGGTCATGTTACTTAATAGAACTTGTCACATAGACATAAAATAAAACTGAATTTGGGCTTATAATATCAAAATGAAAAGATCGGGTACTCAATGTGTTCAAAAAATTAATCAGGGGGCCAATTGCAGTTTTGATAAAAGATCAGGGGGCTCAGAATAGGTTTCACCTTTATAATACAATAGTTCGACCTTAGATAAATTCTTGACTTCAAATCAACTTCTAATTTAATTAAAAAATTTTAATCGTCACAGAATTGTTGCAAAAATTTATTATCGCTACACTTTAATGTTGTTTTTTCTTTTTCCTTTTTCCTTGTTTGAGGAACACTACACTTTAGTTAGTTGCTCATTAATTATCTTCTAACTCGAATTTTATAAACTGTGATTATACTTTTTGCCGCAAAACTGTCGTGCTAAATATTATATTATACACAAATGTAGCTATACAATTTTATTTTGACGAACTTAACAATTGTCTCTTGATGCTTCGTATAGTTAAGAACCAAATTTTGATATTACCGCCAGTTATTTATAGGAGTATTTTTATTATTTTATTTTATCCTTGAATTTATATATTCTACATTTGTACTTAGCTTTCGGCGCCATACCACGAAATTTAAATATTATGTCATTTTTTTATAAATATTGCGTTATTATTAAATGACTACATAATGATAGTCATTAAATATCAAATATATATTAATTCAAAATTTGAATAGATCCAAAAGAGATAAGTTTAAAAAAAAACATCATTCTAATTATTGTAAAAAACAACATACTTCTATTAATAGGAAACTCATTGCATTAACATAATTCTTGTAGACAATTATGGCATTTGTGAGAAAACGCAATTCCCCTCTAATATATACTCCCTCCGGTCATAAATATATGACGTTTTTGTTGGTCTCCTCTAGTTTAAAATTTTTTCTTCTCTTCTTAAAAGTATTTTTAACAACTGGTTGTACTTCTTTAAATTTATTTTCCTTTTGATTATACCTTTTATAATATTTTTTCTCATAGCCAAATTTTTTCTTTCTAGATTTTACTTTATATTTTGATGATGGGGCTTTTATTGTCTCATAACCATATTGTTGACAAAAAGATCCCAATTCTTTTCTTCCTACTATATTATCTTTATTTAATTTAGATTTAAATTTCATATCTGAACAAATTAATAAGCCTTCATGATTAATATAATTTATCAATTGTCCCATAAGTTAAATCAGGATAAGGAATAATACCGTTGAACTCTACCCTCAACTTTTCTCTAATTCTATCAGCAAATAAATTAGATAAACCAGCAATAAATCTTTCTTTCCAATAAGGATTATTACAGTCTTCTCTAGTCATCACTTTAGTTAAAAATAAATCTTTATACCAACGAAAATCTTGCAATTTAGGACAAGTTAAATTTTGTAATATTTCAGAGTTTCTGTCTTGATAAATTCTAGGATCTCCTACAAATCCTTTTAATATAGCAAAAAGTAAAGTTGGAATAATATCATCTCCTTCAGTTTGTATTCTTTGATTATTTTCTTCTTTAATAACTATTTTTTTAGCGTTTACTATTTTATTTTTATCTTCTTGGGTTACGTAATAATGCCACCAACCTTTTAATTGACCAGTAAAGCCTGCTACTAGTACTTGTAATACTTGCAATTCAGAATTATTTTTTTATCTTGCTGCAGTGGCTGCCATAGACATTTCTTTTAATAAATTTATTATTTGATATTCAGCTAAACCATCTAGATTCCATTCACAAACAGATTTACCATCATATCTAGCCTGCAGTATATCTTTTCTTTTTTCAAATTGTGTATCAGGGGGTGTTGGTCTTGAATAATAATTTTTTGTTCTGGGCAAAGGAGTGTATGTATTAAATTTAATTTTTTGAATAAATTGTTCTTCTCTTTTTTGATCAAATTGATTTACCAAATTTTCAATATCGCTTATTTCGGTTTCTGTATCAGAATCTTTATTTATTACTAAAATTTGTTTATTTTTCATATCATCTAAAATATTTAACTGTGCTAATCTAGCTTCAATTTTATCCAATGCAGAATCTTCCTTTTTGAGATTAATTTTAATTCCAGGTTCACAAGGTTTAAATATTGGTGTTTCTATTTTAGATGTTGAGGCTTGATTAGTTTTTGGTACTGTTTTTTGTGGAGATTGTACTACACATTCAACTCTGTTAAGTTGTTCAGAAATAGTATTTAATACTTGATTGGAATAATTGTTTTGACAAATTACTTGCATTATTTCTTTAGTTGGATTATTTTCATTTATATCTATTTTTCTAAATGGTGTTCCAATAAATATTTCATCATTATTATCTATTATTATACTTTCTAAAGGTGGATGAATAGATACAACAGATCCATTGTTTGTAGTTTTCCGAAGTTTTGCAATTTTATTACTAACTTTAATTTCTCTGAAGAGATATTTGATATTATTTTGTCTACAATAAAATTCAAACCACGTAAATAAAGGAATATCTACCTGTAATTTTTCCATCTTCTTATACCAAAGAGTTCTGAATTCATTCAATTGTTCTTTTGTAAAATTATTAAAATACCAATTACGTTTATCATCATTATAATTTGCATATAAATCTCGTTTTAAAAATTCTTTATTAATTTCAAAATTTTCCATAATTAATTTAATTATTATTATTTAATACAGAAAATGTTTCCATTTGGGTTCTTGTTGGACTCAATGTATTATCATCCCTTATTTCTTCATAAATTGGTCTTGGAATATTTTCACTAAAATCAACACTTGATAAATTAAAATTTCTTTCAAAACTAGACTGAGGTAAAGTATTATTACTTGACAATGGCCTATTATTCGAATAAACAGATGTTCAAGCAGGTTGACTTAAACTAGATGGAAAATCTATTCTAACAGTACCATTGCTGTGTTCAATAATTCTAGATGTTTGATTATTTATTTCTAAGGGTCTAGGTTCACAAATTTCTGTTAAATCCCAAGTTCCTGATCTACTTATTTCATTCCAATTTAATCTTTTAGGTACTTGAATATTAGAGTGTGCTCTATTTGCTTCAAATAATAAAGTCTCATTTCTTTTAAAATTTCTTTTTGATCTAGGATTAAGAGTAGTGGTCATAACCTTATAATAAATCCTATATATAATAGCAACAGATCTCACATTTTCTTTAAATTCCAAATTTTTTGTCTTAACAGTCAAGGTTAATGTATCTAAAATATTTGGATCAAATAAACTAATAGAAAATCTAGGATAACAATTAAAATATATAGGTCAATTTGCCAAATTTGTTTCAGCCATGGCAAGCAAAGAATTATTAAAATTAATATACCTTCCATCACGTAAACACATCAAAACAGGAATATCAAGTCCTAATCGAAACAAAGGCTTTATAGCAATTTGTACAGAACCAATATGTAAAAATTTATGTTTTTTCAATTTATGTTCGTTTATTGTTTTTTCTGAAAATAATTGGATATTTTCATGTTCTTGGTTTATAGTAACAGTTTGCTCAGCTGTTTTAATAGCATAATCAGTTAAAAATTCAAATGTTCCAACAGAATAAATAGTACTAATATCTTGCTTTGGTATTGTCTAATCCATCAAGTCATTCTCTATTTTACTAATATTAATTTCCATTGAATTAATTTCTTCTTCAATATTATTATCATAACTATTCCTGGAAGTAGAACCTAGTTCACGATTAGAAAATATTCTTGTTATTCTATTCATTTTAAATCTTATACTTGTTAAATCTATTCTCAGAAATAAGATAATGTAATTAGAACCTGTTGATGAATAACGGGACCACCCAGCGTATCGGGACCACCTGGCTCTACTGGCTCTTACGGCTGACCAACGCTACGCCTCCAGGGCTGACCAACGTTTCATCATCAACCGGACCAACCTTCACTATCAAACTTCTTTGTATAAACTTAACAAACATAAAATCTAAAAGGATTAGTTCAACAAAAATATGTCCTGGTATCAGAGCCCGGTGGGGGTATTAGGAGATACTTTTGTTGAACTAATCCTTTTAGATTTTATGTTTGTTTATACAAAGAAATTTGATAGTGAAGGTTGGTCCGGTTGATGATGAAATGTTGGTCAGCCCTGGAGGCGTAGCGTTGGTCAGCCGTAAGAGCCAGTAAAGCCAGGTGGTCCCGATACGCTGGGTGGTCCCGTTATTCATCAACAGGTTCTAATTACATTATCTTATTTCTGAGAATAGATTTAACAAGTATAAGATTTAAAATGAATAGAATAACAAGAATATTTTCTAATCGTGAACTAGGTTCTACTTCCAGGAATAGTTATGATAATAATATTGAAGAAGAAATTAATGCAATGGAAATTAATATTAGTAAAATAGAGAATGACTTGATGGATTGGACAATACCAAAGCAAGATATTAGTACTATTTATTCTGTTGGAACATTTGAATTTTTAACTGATTATGCTATTAAAACAGCTGAGCAAACTGTTGCTATAAACCAAGAACATGAGAATATCCAATTATTTTCAGAAAAAACAATAAACGAACATAAATTGAAAAAATATAAATTTTTACATATTGGTTCTGTACAAATTGCTATAAAGCCTTTGCTTCGATTAGGACTTGATATTCCTGTTTTGATGTGTTTTCATGATGGAAGGCATATTAATTTTACTAATTCTTTGCTTGCCATGGCTGAAACAAATTTGGCAAATGGACCTGTATATTTTAATTTTTATCCTGGATTTTCTATTAGTTTATTTGATCCAAATATTTTAGATACATTAACCTTGACTGTTAAGACAAAAAATTTGGAATTTAAAGAAAATGTGAGATCTGTTGCTATTATATATAGGATTTATTATAAGGTTATGACCACTACTCTTAATCCTAGATCAAAAAGAAATTTTAAAAGAAATGAGACTTTATTATTTGAAGCAAATAGAGCACACTCTAATATTCAAGTACCTAAAAGATTAAATTGGAATGAAATAAGTATATCAGGAACTTGGGATTTAACAGAAATTTGTGAACCTAGACCCTTAGAAATAAATAATCAAACATCTAGAATTATGGAACACAGCAATGGTACTGTTAGAATAGATTTTTCATCTAGTTTAAGTCAACCTGCTCGAACATCTGTTTATTCGAATAATAGGCCATTGTCAAGTAATAATACTTTACCTCGGTCTAGTTTTGAAAGAAATTTTAATTTATCAAGTGTTGATTTTAGTGAAAATATTCCAAGACCAATTTATGAAGAAATAAGGGATGATAATACATTGAGTCCAACAAGAACCCAAATGGAAACATTTTCTGTATTAAATAATAATAATTAAATTAATTATGGAAAATTTTGAAATTAATAAAGAATTTTTAAAACGAGATTTATATGCAAATTAAAATGATGATAAACGTAATTGGTATTTTAATAATTTTACAAAAGAACAATTGAATGAATTCAGAACTCTTTGGTATAAGAAGATGGAAAAATTACAGGTAGATATTTCTTTATTTACGTGGTTTGAATTTTATTATAGACAAAATAATATCAAATATCCCTTCAGAGAAATTAATGTTAGTAATAAAATTGCAAAACTTTGGAAAACTACAAACAATGAATCTGTTGTATCTATTCATCCACCTTTAGAAAGTATAATAATAAATAATAATGATGAAACATTTATTGGAACACCATTTAGAAAAATAGATATAAATGAAAATAATCCAACTAAAGAAATAATGCAAGTAATTTGTCAAAACAATTATTCCAATCAAGTATTAAATACTATTTCTGAACAACTTAACAGAGTTGAATGTGTAGTACAATCTCCACAAAAAATAGTACCAAAAACTAATCAAGCCTCAACATCTAAAATAGAAATACCAATATTTAAACCTTGTGAACCTGGAATTAAAATTAATCTCAAAAAGGAAGATTCTGTATTGGATAAAATTGAAGCTAGATTAGCACAATTAAATATTTTAGATGATATGAAAAATAAACAAATTTTAGTAATAAATAAAGATTCTGATACAGAAACCGAAATAAGCGATATTGAAAATTTGGTAAATCAATTTGATCAAAATAGAGAAGAACAATTTATTCAAAAAATTAAATTTAATACATACACTCCTTTGCTCAGAACAAAAAATTATTATTCAAGACCAACACCCCCTGATACACAATTTGAAGAAAGAAAAGATATACTGCAGGCTAGATATAATGGTGAATCTGTTTGTGAATGGAATCTAGATGGTTTAGCTGAATATCAAATAATAAATTTATTACAAGAAATGTCTATGGCAGCCACTGCAGCAAGATCAAAAAATAATTCTGAATTGCAAGTATTACAAGTACTAGTAGCAAGCTTTACTGGTCAATTAAAAGGTTGGTGGGATTATTACGTAACCCAAGAAGATAAAAATAAAATAATAAAAGCTAAAAAAATAGTTATTAAAGAAGAAAATAATCAAAGAATACAAACTGAAGAAGATGATATTATTCCAACTTTACTTTTTGCTATATTAAAAGGATTTGTAGGAGACCCTAGAATTTATCAAGACTGAAACTCTGAAATATTACAAAATTTAACTTGTCCTAAATTGCAAGATTTTCGTTGGTATAAAGATTTATTTTTAACTAAAGTGATGACTAGAGAAGACTGTAATAATCCTTATTGGAAAGAAAGATTTATTGTTGGTTTACCTAAATTATTTGCTGATAGAATTAGAGAAAAGTTGAGGGCAGAGTTCAACGGTATTATTCCTTATCCTGATTTAACTTATGGACAATTGATAAATTATATTAATCATGAAGGCTTATTAATTTGTTCAGATATGAAATTTAAATCTAAATTAAAGAAAGATAATATAGTAGGAAGAAAAGAATTGGGATCTTTTTGTCAACAATATGGTTATGAGACAATAAAAGCCCCATCATCAAAATATAAAGTAAAATCTAGAAAGAAAAAATTTGGCTATAAGAAAAAATATTATAAAAGGTGTAATCAAAAGGAAAATAAATTTAAAGAAGCACAACCAGTTGTTAAAAATACTTTTAAGAAGAGAAGAAAAAATTTTAGAAAAGGTAAAAAAGATATAGTCATTTGCTATACTTATGGAAAATGGGGACATTATTCAAAAAATTGTAAAGCAAAACAAAAAATAAACAATTTGGATATTTCTGATGATCTAAAAGATAAAATTATGAAAATTTTAATAAATGAGTCGATGGATTCAGAATTAGAAATCTCAGACTGTTCAGAAAATGATTTAAATATTATTAGTAATAGTGAAAGCGAAACTGAGTCAGATAGTTGTGAATGCATAGGAACTTGTAATTGTGAAAAAATAAATACGCTAACAAATGAACAAGAATTTCTATTTGATTTAATCGAAAAAATTGATAATCCTGAAGATAAAAGAATTTATTTACAAAAATTAAAAGATATTATTGGAAACAGAGAACCCAAGAATTATACTCCATATAATGTTAAAGAAATATATGATAGATTTAATACACCAAGAGAAGTATCTATTAAAGAATTACAAGAAAAAATAAAAACTTTACATAAAGAAATTACACAATTAAAAAATTTGGAAAATAGGATAACTATTCTTGAAGAAGAAACGTTTAAGATTCAATTAAATAATATCGTACACCAAAATAATTCACATACTACGAATAATAAGAATAAAGGAATTATTATCAAAGAACAAGATGAAGAAGAGTATGTTAATATAATTAATAAAGTTAATTATCAAAAATGGTTAGTAAAATTAGATATTGTAATAGAAGATGAATTTCATTTTACTACTTTAGCTTTAATTGATACTGTTGCCGATCAAAATTGTATTCAAGAAGGATTAATACCCACAAAATATTATAAAAAAACTTCTGAAAAATAAAGTTTTGCAAATGGATCAAAACTAATCATACATTACAAATTACCCAAAGTAAAAATTTGTAATAAAGGATGTTGTTATAAAACTTATTTGATATTGGTAAAAAATTTGAATTCAGAAGTAATATTGGGAACACCTTTTATTACAATGTTATACCCATTTACTGTCTGTGATAATGGTATTCAGACTCAAATTTTGGGAAAAATAATTTTATTTGAATTTGCATTCCCTATTATTCCAAAAGGAATAGGTAGTATAGAAAATAATATTAATTTAATAAAAAATAAGCATAAACAAATAAAATTTTTAATTGATGAAATAACTGAAAAAAGAATAGAAGAACAATTACAGAATAATGATATTAAACTAAAAATAAAGGAGATTGAAGAAATGTTTACAAAAAATATTTGTGCTACCATTCCTAATGCTTTTTGGAATAGAAAACATATAGTTAATTTACCTTTTATTAAAGATTTTAATGAAAAGGATATTTCCACTAAGGCAAAATCTATTCATATGTCTGAAGAATTAGAAAAAACTTGCAGAAAAGAAATCAAAGACTTAAAAGAAAAGGGATTAATTAGAGACTCAAAATTACCATGGTCATGTTCGGCTTTTTATGTTATGAATTCTGCAGAAATTGAGAGAGGAACTCCCAGGTTGGTTATAAATTATAAACCTTTAAATAAAGTTTTACAATGGATTAGATATCCAAAACCTAATAAACGAGACTTGTTAAAAAATTATATAATGCAAAAATTTATTCAAAATTTGATATGAAATCTGGGTTTTGGCAAATAGGTATTAATGAACAAGATAGATATAAGACTAGTTTTAATGTACCTTTCGGTCATTATGAATGGAATGTTATGCCCTTTGGTTTGAAAAATGCTCCTTCTGAATTTCAGAATGTTATGAATGATATTCTTAAACCAATAAGTAATTATTCAATTGTCTATATTGATGATGTCTTGGTATATTTAGAATCTATTGAATAACATATTAGTCATTTAAAAAAGTTTTATAATGTTATTCATACTAATGGTTTAGTAGTTTCGGCAACAAAAATGAAATTATTTCAGACAAAGGTGAGATTTTTGGGATATGACATAGACAAAGGTACAATTCAGCCTATAAATAAAAGTCTAGAATTTACTTCCAAATTTCCAGATGAAATAAAAGAGAAAAAACAATTACAGAGATTTTTAGGATGTTTAAATTATGTACATGATTTTTTCAAAGATTTAGGAAAACTGTGTACACCATTATATGATAGGTTAAAAAAGAATCCTAAACCTTGGACAGAAGAACATACAAGAACAGTTAGATTGATTAAAGAAAAAATTAAGAGTTTACCTTGTTTAAACATTTCACATCCTGAGGCATTTTTAATTGTAGAAACAGATGCAAGTGAAATTGGATTTGGGGGAATTTTAAAGCAAAAAGAACCCAATAAAGACAAAGAAGATTTAGTTAGATTTTATTCTAGAAATTGGAATCCTGCTCAAAAGAATTATTCAACCATTAAAAAAGAAGTTTTAAGTATTGTTTTATGTATTATGAAGTTTGAAGATGACTTATATATGAAAAAATTTCTATTAAGAATTGATTGTTTATCTGCTAAATACGTGTTAGAAAAAGATATTAAAAATTTGGTTTCTAAACAAATATTTGCACGATGGCAAGCTCTATTAAGTAATTTTGACTTTGAGATTGAGTATATCAAAGGCGAGGCTAATAGTTTACCTGATTTTTTATCCCGTGAATTTTTACAGGGATCATGAAGAAAGTTTTGACAAAAGCCTCTTTGGAAAATAATCAAAATAACCAAAATCAAATTCTTTCTCCAAATAGATATTCTCCTCTTGTTCCAACTCGTCCCAGAGCTCCTTATTCAAATTTTCATCCACAAAGTCCTTTAGCTTCTTTTTCTTCTGTTTTGGCAAAACCTTCAACTCCTTCTACTTCCTCAAATATAAAGAAAACTGTTAGCTAGTATATTCCAAATCCTCTTAGACAATTTATTAAAGTTTTAGAACCTGAAGAAGTATTTTTGCTTGAAAACTTTGATTTTTCTAAACTTATTCCTGAAATATTTCCTCAAAATTTTCATTACATTGAGTTAGACCCGTCTAAGAATAGAGAGTATTATGAGTCAATTCTTGTGTTATCTGGTTCTGTTGGAATCGAACATATTCAAGACAATATTAAAGTTAATTACAGTAAAGTCAAAATTGTCAAAGTTATTTCTTTAAATGATTGGAATAAAAAAGCTTTTACTTCCCAAATTTTAACTACCAACCCTTATAAGACTTATAATTATTATGAATATCAAGAAGCTTGGTATAAAGCCTTTTTATTAAGATTTTTTAATCATTCTTGGTTTTTCTATTTTCATAAAGACTTCAATGTTGTTTTTCCAAATTGGTTTGTAAAATGGGCTAAGTATTATGATCCGATCCCTGAGATCTTCCCTACCTTGGTCACTAAAAGCTATAATAAATTTTTGGAATTTTATAATAATGCTGAGCCAGACAAATTGATAAGATTCGCCAGTATCTTCTCCGTTCCATGGATCCTTTCCTGGACATATCATTATGAAAAGGAAACCCCATTACCACTTTTATATCGAGAATTCAGAATAAAATTTTGGGATAATTATGACCCCAGTGTGATGACCCCAGAAATTATCGAAAACTTTTGTTTATAGAAACTCAACTCAGAAAAACCTCCTGTTGAAAAGAGCAAATTACAGTGTGACAAGGAAAATTTGATCAAACTTATTTCAGAAGCAAAGACTGAAGAAGAAGTTGCAGATATCTTGGCAAAAGCTAGTTCAACATCAAGTGACTCTGAATCAGAATCAAGTTTGTCAACTACAAAGAAAAAAGTAATTTCCAAACTATTTCAAGATAGTCAAGACCCATTTGGTGATATTGATTTGTAAAATGTAAAATTGTTCTAAATGTAATAATTAAATTGTAATCAAAATGTAAAATAAAATAAGCCCGCTAAGCTGAAAACCCTTTGTGGCAGCTTAGGCAAAACTTAGGCATTAACATAATTCTTGTAGATAAGTTAAATTTTGTTAATTAATAGAAACCTTCAATTATGGGATTTGTGAGAAAACGTAATTCCCCTCTAATATATACTCCCTCCGGTGATAAATATATGACGTTTTAGGATTTTTATTTTAGTCATTTTTATATGACGTATTGTATTATCAATGCACTTTTGGATACGTTTTCTCAAATATACCCTCATTTATTATAAGAAAAACTTAGAATTAATACATATTAAGTTATAATCATTAATAAGAAAGAATATTTTAATAGCGATAAATAAGTCATTATAATAGTATAGTTAATATTTTATTGGTCTTGGTGAAAATCTTAAAACGTCATATATTTATGATGGGAGGGAGTAATACATTAGTTAAATAAAATAAAATAAAATAAAATAAAAGCCAGACAATTGTTTTGTCTGGGCTTTTAATTGCAAGGGCCTAATTAAAAGGAAAGTTCAGTAAATTAGTTCATAGAATTAAAACCAATGACTTGCCATTTAACTCTTTATTATAAATTTGTTATAATATATCACATTTCTTATAAAAAGGATTTTACGAGTTCAAAATATAAATGTTTTAACATTTTATCATGGTCCGAAATTATAAACTTGGTTTATATAAATTCATTATTCATAAATACATGAGATTTAGATAAGTTAAATTACACTGTAGAAGTCTTTGCCTTTACATATTAATTACATTAGCAATATTATTAAAAGATAGATTACGAATCATCCTATACATTTGGTTTTGAGATAAATCAAATCTATAGAGATTGGAAGAGAAGTTATGGAAACAAGTTGGAAGGGTACTTGAAATGTTTGAGTTGGACAAGTCAAGGTCAACTAAATGGGTTAGGTAACGAAGCCAAATGGGAAAATCAGGTCCAACATCCCAAGAACTCAATGACAGTCGTTCAACCAGTTGAAATGGAGGAACCCAATCAAAATTTATTCTCAAAATCAGATGATTCCCAGATGCTTTGAAACTAATCAAACTACTGAGATTTTTTTAATTGAATTTCAGAGACTTCACCTTCCAATGAATTGCACGAAATATCAACTTCTTTTAATTTTGAAAGCCTACCAAAATTGATGGGGATACTTCCGTTCAGTTTATTAGAAGAAAGGTCTAAAGATGTCAAAGAGGCCATCTCTCCAAAACCCGTGAATTTTATAATATTTTTAAAAAATGTACCAAATAATTACTGCAATATAAATTAATGTATGGTCTGAAAATATAAATCAATCCGCTGGTGAATTGGTCTTCCGATGGGCCTCCCTGTAAGAGACTGTAGGAGAGAAAAACAAAGACTAATTAAATTTATTGGAAATTTCCATGTGCAAACAAAGACTAAATAATTATTATTTTAATATTAATTATATATTAACCGTTGACTATTATTTACATATTTGTCTCATATCACATGTGGCTGTAATTTATAATTCAATCAAAATGGAAAATATGAAGTCACATCATGTAATTGTTGGGATATAGACACTTGTCTACAACTTCATGTATTTATGAAATATAAGGTATCATGCTTCAGTGGCGTTTCGTTGTTCGTCACAAATATAAGGTATCATTGTGGCGAAATTTACATTTTTTCACTAAAACGTTGTTTGTGGCGAAATTTATGCTAATATTTGTGGCGATGTCGAATTCAAATGTATATATTATTATGACGTCTGTCAAACAAATATAAATATTATGTCATTATTTTTATCAACATTCTGTTATTATCATAAAATGACTACATAGTGATAGTCATTAAATATAAAATAAATACTAATTCAAAACTTGATTAGATCCAGAAGAGATCTACCTACTCAATAAAATAATACACATACATGAAAGAAGACTCTTCATTGTTCACTGTATAATTATTATGTATATATCCCTATCATTTTTAGTTGTTGTAATTACTAAAAAAAAAAAAAAAATTGTACTAAGAGGACTTGGCCATGTTGGTTTATAATATTTCTCAATAGGGGGAAAGAATTTTAGGGTAAATGAAGCGATTCTTGTGGCCCTTACCTGGGTTCGAATCCCACTATTGCTGGTAGAGTTTCTATTGGTGGAATGATGTGTAAGTGTTCTTGTAAGTCCTTTTGTGGCATTGGGGTTTGCCCTTGCTCTGAACTGGAGATACCCTCTCCCCTGATTTTTTTAAAAAATAAAATAAAATGCCAAAGGAGCAAAATAGCACCTTAAAAAAATATTACATTTTTAGTCAACTTTTTTGTTTGTTATCTTGATTGCTCTTTTCTTTGACATGCTTCACGATTTTGAATTTTCTTAGGAAGAAACTAATTGATTCTTTTCTGTCTCTTTTTTTTTTTTTTTTTTTTCTTCTTTTTAACGAGCTTAATCAAACTAAGTTGAATTAAAGGCAACGCAACTAAATTTTTTTAAGCAAAGTAGGGAAATTAATTCAATTTGAGCAAGATCCCCAAATAAAATTACGATTTAAAGAAATCAAAACAAAAACAAATATGGAATCAATAGAAATGTAACTTTAGATAAAACCTAGATCTGTATTATTTTCTCCGAATTCCATCATTGACTTTTTGTTTTAGTCGTTAGTTTTTATTTTATTATTAAGCTCAAAGTGAACTGCCATATTCTATTATATATGTTTTTTTTTTAAAAAAAAGTGAAGTGGCATGCGTGCCAATTAAAATAGAAATTAGACAAGTCCTCACATGGCCTACTGGCCCTAAAAATTGAGTATTTAGTTACCGAATTCAACTTTCGTTTTAAAGATTGACTTCGTATCTACCCGTCTTTAATTATCATTTTATCGGTTAGTTTAATAGTTTAATAATTATGAATTGCGAAAAAGTTAAATGCCAATCTTAACAAACCCCAATCAGATATGGAACTGGTGAAACTGAGATTCAAGATACAGCAAGTTTTAATAAAAATTGTCGTATAAATATGAAAAGTTATCACATAAAATATTATGAGATAATAAATAGTTGTTACAAGATTATTACATATAAACTCATTGCTAAAACTTTTTTACAAAGATGACAACAAAAACGTGTCTTGATTTTTATGACACTAACAAAATTTTTATTTATTACAACTTTTTTGTTGTAGTTAAAAAGAAATATTCCGTCGCCAAATTAGAATGTTGTCACATATTATCTTGTGATAAATTTGAAGTAAAAACATGTGACAACTTTGGTTAGTTGTCGCTAAAAAAATTATTTGTTACCATATTTATTGTCAAATAATATAAATTTGTGGCAATATTTTTATTGTAACAATTACATATATGTTACAGTTTTTCTATTATCACAACATATTTAAATAACAGTTTTAACTTGTTGCAATTTAATAATTTGTAACATAAACTTGTGTGACAAAGTTGTTATGCATATAATTGCCACTAATCTATATCAGTGACAATATTAGTTTTGTTACTTAATTTATTTTCTTATGATACTTGATAAAATTATGTTGTCATAAAATGATTCTAGTTACAAACTTATGTTGTCACATTTTGTAAAACAAACTTCAACGCCTTTTTTTGTCATTTTTTTTTTCGAGAAAATTATTCATTTAATATTAGTTTAGTTATTATTTAAAAATAAAAAATATATAAACAATATATAAAATCAAAACTCTTTCATCAATTAATTTTTAATTAGTACAACAATCCATCAAGCACCAGCCATGCCCTTCAGTGGCGTTTCGTGGTTCGCCACAAATATAAGGTATCATTGTCGCGAAATTTATGCTAATACTTGTGGGGAGTTTGAATTCAAATGTAAAATAATAATATGGTGTTTGTCATATTACGTCATTATTATTATCATAAAATGACTACTACTCAATTAGATCCAGAAGGGATCTACCTACTCAATAAAATAATACACATATATAAAAGAGGACCCTTCATTGTTTGCTGTATATATATATATATATATATATATATATATATATAAAGACAAAAAAATTAAACTAAGAGGACTTGCCATGTTGGTTTATAATATTTTCTCAATAGGGGGAAATAATTTTAGGTCCTAATCTTTTTTATTTTTATTAATTTATATGTTTTTGATATTTCAATTTTACATATTATTATCTCAGCTAATTATAACCATTTAATAACACGATATGCATAGTTACAAAAAAGAAGTTTACTATGAATATTAAAGTCGTTAAAAAAAAAATGGTAGTCCATTTGCATATAAATTTATAATTTGTTTGCTATATTACAAGAAATAAACAAATATTTGTATCAACATCATAAAAATATATATATATATATATAATTAATATAGTATAAACTAAGTATTAGGATTATCTCCTGGGTAATTGATGAAGCTCAATAATTGAACAGTTAAGTTCTGTTAAATACGCACGATGCTGGAATTTAGCATTTTATAATATGAATTTCGAAAACCACAAAAAATAGGGAGTAGAATAATTTCATTAAACTTCAAAAAAGTCATCCAAAAGACAACATTACAACTTAATCAGTAAAATTCTAAAATAGAATCCACACAGAAAAAGGAAAAGCTACAATAAAATTCCGAAAATGTCCCTAAAAATAGAAAAATGTAAATTTGAAGGCCTAAATGATGAAATTTGGTCAAAAAGCATCATGAATCACGAGAAAATTAAATCCTCCTGCGGCTTATAACTTTTTTGCATTCTTTTTTCTAACAACAAATTTTTCCAAATTTCTATTCTATCTGTTTTTCCGAAATCTATTAGGCTGCTAGAGATAGGTTTTTGTGTCTGGTGATATTTCTTGCACGCGGTTGAGTTCGATTTTGTCACTGAATCGCTGTCGTATCCTGAGAGACAAAAGTTCGTTGCAAACTAATCTGCCTTAAGAAAACTGATTCTATTCAGGTCTCAATGTTTCCTCCGTTCTTTCTCTGGTTATGGTTTATTCTGCTTTCCTGTACTCTTATTTATATAAATAAATTACTGCTTTTACTTCTTTCGTTCTTTTCATTTATAAAATATATTGTCACTAACATTAATTAAATAGGCTTAATACGCGGAAAGAAAACCAACAAATAATCACAAAAAATAACATTTATGTGATTCGGCCAATTATGTCTACGACCATGGGAGAGTAGAAGTTGTTAGAGATGTTAAAGAATGAATCCCACATCAAAAATATATAAGATCAAAGAGTAGTATATAAGTGGTGTAGATTAGGCGTTAACACAAGCCAATTGATTTTGTGTTACATGGGCTTAACTTTACTTATGTGCTCACTCATCCAATCAAGCCCAGCATTCTCATGACCCGCGGAGTCTCTTAAAAAAATATTATTTTGAGAAAGAAGATTGTAAGATTGATAAAAAATACTCACCAAACCTCTTTGAATGCCCGCCCAAGAATTCTCTCTAACAAGCTTTTATCTCTAAGACTCACGAATATTCATGCAATATTTTTCCTCTAAATTTTGTTATCTAAGAATTAGGAAGAAAGAGGAAAATAATGAACGTAATAAAAAAAATTGCCTAAATAAATACATGTATGGAAGGAGAATTACTTTTCTTCTGTTTATTTTGATAGATATGAAGGGATAAAATAGTATTTCTGCCCTTGTATTTAATTAAATTTTGATGTTTCTTTCTTGAATTTCAATTTGGTAAAATTTAGTCCATAAACTAAATTTGGGATGAAATCTAGTCCTAACGATCAAATTGTCACGCTTGTACCACAAATTATATTTCAAAATGTACGAAACATTTTATTTTATTTTATTTTATTTTTTTATATTGCAGGCCCACCTAATAACAATTGATTGATGTGCTCGCTTATTAATTTCAAAATCAAAACAAAAATTAAAATTAATGGGTTTAATGTTACCAAATTTAGATTTATTGGCCAAAATAAAATTTAAAATAAATATATAGGACCAAACATTATTTTGCCAACAAAGGTGAGAATAGAATAAACACTACAACAAATGCTAGATTTAGCAGCAAAATAAAGTTTGCTGTTACAGAGCATATTTAGCTGCAAAATCCAATAATTACTGCCAAAAAACACGTTTAGCCATAGTTGTAAAAACCGGACCGGACCGGCTGGTCGGACCGGATTCGACCGGAACCGGAGGTCACCGGTCGGTTTCTACCCGGTTTTCACTTTGGTCAATAACCGGTCAACTTTAGGTCAGACCGGCCGGTCGAACCGGAAAACCGTGAACCGGACCGGTTTTCTGGTTAGACTAGACTTTTTTTTTTAATTATTTATATAAAATTTAAGTTATTATTTTGAGGTGTTTTTAATTAAAATAAAATATAGTTTGTATTTTTAAATTATTTTAAATTAAATTGACATTTAATTGTAACTATAAAAACTATGTTTCATAAATTGAGTTTTTTTAATTACTATATTGTGTTTGAAATGCTTAAACTTAAAGAATTATAATAAAAATGTTCAAATTTTCATAAATTATAAATATAAAAATAAAAATATTTTAATATTTTAATATATTTATTAAATCCGGTTCGATTCCTGTTTATTCTGGTTTAATCCAAAATCCATGAATCCATCCCTTCACCGGTTCGATGACCGGTCCAGGTCTGAAAACCATGCGTTTAGCAGTAAAATTATATCAATTTTTTTCTTATAAATATCTACGGCCACAACTTTGTAACAGCAATATGCAACAACTAATTTTTTTTGCTGCTAAATATATTTTTGGGCAGCAACTATTAGATTTTTGCTGCTAACCAATAGTTGCTGCCCAAAAACACATTTAGCAGTAAAAAAAAATTTAGTTGCTGCTACAAAGTTGTGACCGTACATATCTACAACAAAAAAATTGATACAATTTTGCTATTAAATATGTTTTTTAACCAAATACATTAAATATATAAAAAATTCAACCAAAAGTCTGAATAATGCTAAATACGTTATTCATATAATTTATTAACTAAAAATATTGATAATTTTAAAGACGTAATTACTCATAATTTTTAAATTTTTTAACTTGTTACAAATTTATATTCTTGCGATTTTATTTTGAAACGAACTTAAAAAAACATAATTGATATGCTTCATAAAATTGGGGTCAACTTATATATCAATTCACTTTATATATTAACAGTCAACTTCTTTATTGACTCTCGTAAAAAATAAATAAATAAACAAAAACAAAAACAAAAACCAAATTTTTTTCTTTTTAACGCCAAATTTATATTGTTTAACCTTATCTTCAGTTTTTTTTTTTCTCAACTTTCTTTTGCGTTTACGCGGGCTCGACAAAAGAAGCACACACCACTACGGACTATGCTTATGACTATATTATTTCCATATAAAAAATTTTATCGCCAAGGGTATAAAAATTAACGACGTAATCGTCAGCAATAAAATATTATTGTGATAAAATTGCAAGTGACTAGCTGATTTATTGTTAAAAAGTAATTATTGACAACAACATTTAATCTAAAATTTAAAATGACAGGTAAGAAACAACAATGTCTTTTATTATTATACCTAGTCTTATGGTATTTTCAAAACTAATTTTGATACCGGAGTTTTTTTTTACCCCTGCTTGTATCCTTTAATTTGTTTTTATCTGAATATCAATATAAAGAATTGATGCAGCGCAATAATTGAAATAATACCAAATTCCATTGATCGCACATAATATTAGAATTTAACCTTCTACAACTTGTATTTTGCTAATATTAGGAGATAGGGAATTGAAAATTTTTATTCAATTTCAAAAAACCCCTTTACAAAAGGAAATAAGACAGCTTGTATAGTAAATCCCTAAAACCGAATTCAAAACAGAAAAGGAAACCTAAAACAAAAATTTGTAAACAGTCCCAAAAAGCAGAAAAGTGCAACTTTGAAGACCTAAACTATGGAAATTGGCCAAAAAGTGACGTAGATCAAAAGCAAAGTTGTTTTGTTTGGATCGTTAGCCAGTTTCCAATGAAAACAGGTCCATAAATGCCAAAACCTACTACCTAAAACTTGTTAGAAATTACTGTTGTGCTATTTGTCCAAAAACATTGAAGATAACTACATCAAGAATCGTGTTATTTGGTTATAAAAAAATAAAAATAGTATAGCGAACATATTGAGAGAGAGAGAGAGAGAGAGAGAGAGTTATTTTATTCTCATAAGATTATTATTAGATGCAGTGATGGGAATACAAGATGTCAAAAGCAAGAAATAAGTTAAAAAGCAAGTCCCATAAATATCATAGACATGGGAGTTGATTTAGTACTCATGATTTTAATATCCACTGTCTGTTTCAGATCTAATACCCCCATAATGGACTCTGACTTTCTTATTTGCGGGCTGTTCTGAAGCATTTTCCTGTTCATTGGTGTCTAAACGTGAGAGTAGATTTTTAATATGTTTACTTGCTTGCATGAGATGTTCCTTTAGATCCCCTATTTCCCTCTGCATCTCTTCCTTAGGCCCTTCCATCTCATTTCGCTTCCTTTTAGCTCCATGTGATTCCTGAACCAAACCTCAATTTCACTGAATGCTGAAAATTAAATATGGTAAACAATAATATATATAAAGAGGGAATTACAGATATACCTGGCTGTAGTCATTTGAGGAATAATATATTGCTGTTCTAAAACCCGTTGAGTAGTTCGTCTTCACCTTCAAAGGAGCGGGACAATTTGGAGTTGCGGCAGCACCATATTTCAGCAATAAAGAAGTCGGAAAGATTCTAAGTGAGAGAAGAGAGGCCATTGATGATATTGCTCACAATAATGCAACTTCGATATATATATAGACTTTCAGTATCACATTCTTATTTCTATTCTTATTATTATAATATTCATCCTCCTCCCTACCCTACCTACCATTTCTTATCCTTTTTTTTTTTTTTTATAACCCCTACCAAGTTTCATCAAATATCTTTTATATTCAAAATTTACCTCTTTGCATTTTGGCTTTGTCATATTATAACGTCCTCTATTTTTTCCTATCAAAAGTGTTGAGGGGATATTTGTGAACAATAATAAACCTACTCGATTGATTTTATGAAGTCCTCAAGCATAAAATTCTCTTTTCACTTTATACGAGACCTTTTTTTTTTAATCTACTCTTCAAATTACTGTTGGATTAAAAAGAAAAAAAAAAAAAGGCATTAAAGGGATATCTTCAGTAGAAATTTGAATATACAATCATTTTAAGATATGAAATATCACTTGTCAAATATTCATTCAGAACTTTAAACATGGATCCAGGATTTTTGTTATATTATTATTCTTTGATCTCATGTGAGGTTCATTCTCCAACATCTCTAACAGCGTCAACAAGTCAAAAGTATTCACATCTTACTTTTCGTCCTTGTTGTAATTGGAGTAAGTGTATCTCTCTCCAATTAGAAGGTTCAAGGTTTAGGTCTTTCTGACAGCATAGGCTACACTCCTAGTAAGAGTGAGAATTTTAATATATATATATGACATGTGCATTTTATTTTGTTTTATCTAGAAAGATATTATTTTATTATTTTTTTATGAAAGATTATTATTATTATTATATTTATTATTTTAGACTGATAGATATTAATTATTGAATGACCAAGACTTCAGGAATTTTTATTTTGTCATAGTAAAAATCTTATTAATTGATAGTAGGGATGAGCATAACAAACCGAACCAAATCGAATAAAAAACCAAAAAATGAAATTTATAAAAACCAAAACTAAATCAATATACATTCGGTTTGGATTAAACCGAACTAAACCAGTTCATATATTACTTTTTTTTCATATATCACTATTCAATCTTATTTATTTACAATATGTAATAAAACTACTTGAAAATGGGTAGTCATAAATTTTATTTCATGAAATTGAGTACTGAATATATTGTAGGTCATAAAAAATGGGGCATTGTTTTACCAATTTTCATTTATAAAAAAAAAAATTATTATAATCTTTTTATGACCAACAAATTCTTTTTTTACAAGTTATGTATAGGATGTCATCATATGATTAGTTAACATTACAGTACGGAAAAGTACTATACATGTTAAGATTACAGTAATATATTTTTGAAAATCCTAATTACAAGTTCAAACTACAAATAAAACTCCTTCAGTATATACTCTTTCAGAATTTCAATTTAACATTTTTTTCAACTTATATTAAAAAACAAAATTTTGCTACCAACGAACTCTTCTTACAGCAATATCAAAAAGTTGTTGAAAAAAACTCATTTACTAGTAATTATATCAAAATTTTATTATAAACACATACCATTACAATTTTATAATAACATGAAGTAAATTTTTTGTTACTGCCTAAAATTAGTTTTAACAACAAAATTTTTTACCGTTGAATTTTGGATTTCTCATAATGTTTGGAGATATATAATATGATTTATTTGTTTGATTAGTCTTGTGATTTTACAAAAAGTTGATACTAGTTTAGTAATTTATAAGCTTATTGTGTTACAACTTTGATCGTTTGAAAGTGTTCACTTTTGGAAATTAACAAATAATTAATTTGCACCATATATGGTTGAATATTTACAGTTCCTCAACTTAATTCTCTCCAATTCACACCTTGCAGGTACACAATTTTCAATTTATAGGTCCCATATTTTTTGTTGTATGTTCAACAATGTCAACTTTTGGTAAATATAATAATAATGAAATAAAAATTTTGAAAGCCCACATTAAGGAACTCAACTCTGTTTATTCAATTATTGCATGTTATCGAAATTCGTGGAGAAATTGACACATGCCTTAATATATAATTTCAAATATCCTATTTTTATTATTTGCCCATGAATTTGTTAGAAATAGCAAAATCGATACCTAAACCTCTAACAAACTGAAACTTGGTCCTCCTTTTTGCAATTAAATTTGCATCCAAATTAATATTGAAATTCGGTCTTTATTTTTTTTTTTTTTTTAATGTTTTGGGGATCCAATTCACCTAATAGTTTTGGTCATAAGGACAATACATATACGAGCCAAAAAAATAAAAAAATAGAGGAGGTTATTAATTATTACAAATTAATTAAAATAAAAATTTATTCCCTCTTGCTAGGTCGGTTTTAATACAATCATTTTTTTTTTTTTTTTTTTTTTTAAAGGAGGACTATTAGCGTAAATAAGAGTAAATGAGATTGTCCTTTTGTAATTGAAAGGAAACAAGGTGCCCTATGACCAATAATTTGGTGATTTGCTAAAAACCATGGGGAAGGTAGCTGGGAACTTTTGGCCGAGATGGTTTATTATTATTTTAAGAAAAGTTCATTTTCTTTCATGCCAAGCTTTCTCCCTTCTCTTCCACTTACAAAATAAAGGTGTTCTTCTTTTTATTCATATATTCAAATAAATTCACTTTCCCTTTTTTTTTTATTGAAAATAATCTTAAATAATTCAACTTTTAAAATATAGTGAATGTTATTATTCACACATAGTGATAATTACTATGAGAAAATCTTACCTTTAATTCATTTTTAATAAAAATATCTGCAAAATGATCCTTTTGAACCATCTTCTATATAGCAACTAACCTTTTGCTTTAATCTTTTCTTAACCCTCTCATCATCCGATCTATTATTATTCAACACATTTGACTCATAACTATTGCAATTAGCACATTTAGCCTCCTATGAAGAGAATAGATGTGTAATCCTATTATAGTCATGATGGCTCCAAAAGGAAATTGAACTCCACGCGGTCTTCGCGGGGCGTAAAGCTGCCTGGTCTTGTCGGAAGGCCGAGTACCTGGGAAACAGAAAGTTTGAAGACCGGGTGACCTCTGGGTCCACTCCGATGCCTAAGTCAGAAAATCTGGAGAATGAGAGATAGAAGAAATAAGAAAAGTGTGTCGAGGGAAAAAGATACCTGAGGAATTCCTTGTCTTCCCTTTTTATAGCGGGTTAATCCGCGTGGCCTTGTCAGGCCGTTATATACGATCTATTCTCATTGGCTGGATGTGGTCCCCCTTTCTGGCATAGTTGCGCGGCGGACTCACCCTGCTCTTGTCTCCGTGGCACTCACACTGTATCTGACCTCTGTAACGTCCACCCTGCTCTTGTCTCCGCGGCACCTATTTCTGGTACAACATCATGCCCTTACACGTGTACAGTAGGGATCCACTCACCTGTCCTTTGGGTTAGAGGACTTAACGAGGCATAAGTTGTTTTAGCCGGCGTTCTTCGGGATCCAAACTAGCAAGGAGCCAGTCTTACCCTGGGCGACCGAGTGCCGAGTGGACCACTGGGGAGTTGGCGTATGCGGTGACGCTGTGACAAGCCGTGTGGTTCACGCGGTCAGTTTTATGGCTCCATGCTATCAGGAGTCCCCCCCTGGTGAGAGAGAAATCCTTTTAAGGGTTTGTCATTATGATTTTCTGGCGGTTGGTTTGAGTGGCTCGAGGTGGCTTCTAGGATTTCCTGTGTTAGGATGACATGTGTCCCCTTACTGAAACGGTGTCAGGGGGCGTCCTTTCACCTGCCCCCTTTCATCCCCCTTTAAAAAGGGGTTTGGGGCGCTCTTCTCTCCATTTTGAAATTTCTTCTACAACCTTCTTCTAGGATTCTTCGCGATTTCTGGTTTGTTTCTTGAACCCACGGCCTTCGTCCGATTTTCGACTCTTAGTTTCCAGTAAGTCTTCTTTCCTTTGCTGGTTTGCGTTTTGATTTTTAAATCTTCTTTCCTTTGCTGCTTTGCTTTCCTGGGTATTTTATTTCTGGGCTGCATTTTTTTGGTTGCTCATCTTGCCTGTTCATCATTTCTATTCATTTTTGCTGCCATGAGTTCGTCTGTAACTCTTAGTGACTTAGGGTCGTCTGCTAGTGATAAGTCTGGGGAGTTGGTGAATTCTAGAAACCGCCCTAGTAGGGTAGATAAGGGCAAACGGGGTTTTAATTTTAAAACAGCCGGTTCACCGCCTCCTAAATCCCACTGACCCTGCAGACTATCTAATACTTACCACGCCCAATCTGCCTAGTCCGCCTTCTTCTTCGGGGAATGAGTATCGTCTTACCACTTCCTCGGATTCCAGCTCTCCTCCTCCTTCCCCAGCACCTACCTTAGGTGAGGAGGCGGGCACATCTGTTCAGCCTTCTATACCTGCTGAACCGCTTGTTGAGGGGCCTATTCTGGTGGATTCTTCTTCAGCTGAAGTCCCTATACCCGGTCCCAGTAGAACCGGCGCCAGAAGGATGACTCCTCGTATTGAGGACTTGGTCGCTGAGACCCACGAGGAGCACATCCGGCTGTGTAAGCAGTTTTATCCCTGGTTGCGCAAGTGCGAGGTTATGCTTCCATCGTCAAACCAGCGGGTCCATAAGCCTCCACCAGGCTATTTTTCTATCTACATGGATCAGATCAGCTCCGGCTTCTCCTATCCTCTTCCACCCAGCATCAACGACATCCTGCAGGTTTGGGGTTTCTGGTCGGCCCAAATTCATCCGAACGCTTGGGGGGATATCTTTGCTACATTCTGGTTGTGCGAAAACCTGGGCTTTGAGTTGACTGCCGCCTTCTTTTGCAAGCTAGCCACTCCTAAGTTAAACTCCGGGGAAGACCACTACCAGCTATCTAAGAAGGCGGACTTCTACATTTTCCAGAAGCGGATATCCTCCTTGAAGCGTTTCAAGTATTTCTTCTTTTTTATTACGATAAAAGAGGGCCACGACGCGTTCCCTGTGAAGTGGTCTTTTAACGGAGCAGGAAGGGCCCAGCAGCGCCTAACGCCGGGTGAAAGGACATTCCTGGAGGATTTCAGGACTCTGGTTCCCAATAAGTGGACCTGGCAAGTTGCGGTGGATGCTTACCTAGAGAAAGTTAGGCTTGTAGAGCGGGAGGGATTCGGCTTTACGTATCACCCGGGTCCTGTAACTGTAAGAAAAGGTACCCCTTTTATTTTTGCTTAGCTATTTTTATTTGTGTTTTTAGGCATGAATAAAGCTGACGTCCTTGACCGCATTGTAGCGGTTAAGAAGAAGAAGATCTAGAAAGAGCCACGTCCGGTCCCTACCGAAATCCCGTCTGATGCCGAGGTGGAGGCTAGGGAGCCCAGCGCCCCTAAGGCAGCGAAGAGAAAAAGGGCTACTGCAGCTGGTCCTGAGCCGACTCCTTGCCTCGTGAGTCCCCGACTTCGAGCTTCCCTACCTTTTTTTTTTAATCGTTGTGTTTGCCTGGCCAGGGTCCTGAAGCTGCCACCACCTCCTCCGGGCCGTCTGCTCCCTCTTTGCCCTGGATGCGGAAGAGAAGCAGCCCGCACGCTAGGATAATAGATACCTCAGCTCAAGATGAGTTCAAAGCCGGGTTTGTGTTGCCTGGCGACCAGGAGGAGTACGCCAAGATAAGCGACTACACAGCGGCCTCCTTATGTCTGCTGGACCTGACTTCCGTAAGTATTTTGGTGAACCCTTCAACATTTTCTCCCTTCTTCTTTTACTTATTCAGTTTGCCATTCTGCAGGGGATTTCCAGGGTGGTAGATTTGGCTACCCGCCTGTCCAAGACAAGTCAGGTGGAGAAGAAACTGAAGGAGGTTCAGGCGTCCCTGGAAGCTGAGAAGAGCAGGGCCTGGTCGCAAGGTCAGGAGCTCAACCGCCTGCAGAAGGAACTGGAGGAGGAGCGGGCGGCAAAGGAGGCTCTGAAACAATAGTTGGATACGCGGGAGAAGCAACTTAGAGAGGAGAAGGCAGGGCGCAAACAAGACTTGGACAAATGTGAGGTCGTCTTGTTTGATGCCACCAACCAGTTGGTGCTTCTTAGACAGCTGTTTGGTCAGCGTGTCTTGGCTGCTTGCCAAGCTGTCCACCCAGATTTGGCTATCGATCTCGACTCCATTGACTTCCCACGCTATGACGAGCTACCTGCCGAGGAGCATGGAGGGGAGGATGCTAACGTCGGGTCGCAGGCTAACGTTGAGGTGCAGATGGAGGGCAGCGTACCCGGGGCGGATGAACACCCTTAGTGTTGCTTTTCCATTTGTACTTTTGTTTTTGCCCTTTACCGGGTCTCTGTTGATGTAATTTTTATTAAAGGAAATGAAATTTACCTTTTGCTCAGCCAGTATTCCATCTTTTTGCATATAGTTTTTTTTTTATCTTACTTCGACTGATTTTCCTTTGAAAAATATCTTTGTTCTGTTTGCCTCCATTCAGTTATGACTGGTCTTTCTCATGAGATTTTTATGTATCCGGTTATGACCGGCTCCTCTGATGGGAGTTTTTATAATGAACATATATCCGGTTATGACCGGCTCCTCTGATGGGAGTTTTTATAATGAACATATCTCCGGTTATGACCGGCTCCTCTGATGGGAGTTTTATAAAACTGTATGACTTGAACGATGCTTTTATTGATCTTTTGCAGTACATCTTACAGATATAGGTGCTGCCTCATTAAAGACCCGGCTATGGAAAAACCCAGTGGGAAAAAATCCATTAGCGGGAAAAAAGAGTGCAGCCCATTGTTCCCTTAGTTGTTTTTAGGCGAGAAGTATTACCTTAGATTGGCAATATTCCATGTCCGTGGGACATCTTTTCCATCTAGGCCTTGAAGTTTGTAAGTTGCTGGTCCGAGTGCCGCCGCCACTTTGTATGGCCCTTCCCATTTTGCGCCAAGCTTTCCCTTTCCTTCCCTTGCTTGTGATGCGGTAGAGTCCTTTAGGACTAAATCTCCTTCTTTGAGTGTTATCATCTTCACCTTTCTATCGTGGTAACGGGCTACTTTGTTTTTGTAAGCCGCCATCAGGATGTAGGCCCTTTCTCTTCTTTCCTCCAGGGAGTCCAGATGGTACTTCATGTTGATGTGATTATGGGCTTCAGTTTAGTAAAGCACTCGGTCACTAGGGGCACCGATTTCAACTGGAACCACTGCTTCAACACCGTAAACCATGGCAAACGGTGTTTCTCCAGTCGGTCGTCTTGGGGTAGTTCTGTAGGCCCACAAGATGTTGTTTAGTTCGTCAATCCAGGTGCCTTTGTGGCTTTCCAGTCTCTTTTTGATGCCGTCACCAATAGTCCGATTGGTGACTTCTGTCTGCCCGTTGCTTTGAGGGTGCGTTACCGAAGAAAAACTCTGTGTGATCTTGAGCCCCCTGTAGAATTCTCTAAATTTGTTTGAAGTGAATTGGGTGCCATTGTCAGATATAATTTTGTGAGGTATCCCAAATCTTGTAATGATGTGATCCCAGACAAAGGAGATGACCCTTTTCGGTGTGATGGCCTGGGTTGCCTCCGCTTCGACCCATTTGCTGAAATGGTCTATTGCGACGATGATGAAGTTCCTCTGCCGGCTAGCCTCAGGCATGGGCCCCACTATGTCAATGCCCCATGTAGAGAAAGGCCACCCGGTTAATATTTACTTTTGCCCGGCTGTAGGCAAGTGGGATTTCTTTGAGTGGATTTGGCATTGGTGGCATCTCTTGACATAATCCGCGGCGTCCGCCTCCATGGTTTCCCACAAGTAACCCTGTAATTTTGCCTTTCTTACAAGCGTTTGTCCAGCTTGGTGTGCTCCGCAAACTCCCTCATGAAGTTCCCTGAGGACATAATCCCGTTCTTCAGCGGTGATGCATTTCAACCATGCTTCTGTGAAGGATTTTTTGTAGAGTTCGCCATCAATTATTGCATATCACTGAGATTTTCTGGAGATCTTTACAGCCTCTCCTTTATCCTCGGGTAGATTTCCTTCAACAAGGTATTTTAGTATGGGCTCCATCCACCCCCTTTCCTTCTTCTCCACTGTCAGGACTTCCCCTGCCTCAATGACAGACTTGGTTTGGACTTCATACGGGCAATTCAAGAGTTGCCAATCCCTAGCGCTGACTGCAGCTTTGGCGAGCCTGTCTGCTTCAACATTTTCTTTTCTGGATATGTTTTCCACTCTCCATGCGGTGCCTTTTCCTTCGATGGCTTCAAGCAAGCATCGTACCTTTTGTAGGTACCTGGACATGCAAGGATCTTTAGTTTCAAAGTTTTTATTGATTTGGTTTGAAACTAACCTCGAATCGCTCAGCAGCTTCACTCGGTCTGGGGTGATTTCTCGGATGAGTTCCAGCCCTTTGATTATGGCTTCATATTCCGCGGCATTGTTGGTGGCGGGAAAGGCCAACTTTGTGGCTTAAGATATTCTTATTTTCTCTGGTCCTTCGACATGCACCCCGATTCCTGCTCCTTCTTGAGATGAGGCCCCGTCCACGTACACTTTCCATTCTTCTGCTTTCAGTACTTGACTTGGCTCCAGCCCTGCGAATTCCACCACCAAATCTACCAGGACTTGGGCTTTCAATGCCGGCCGGGGTTCGAACCGAATGTCAAATTCACTGAGTCTGATGGCCCACTCAGCCAAACGTCCTGAAGTATCTGGTCTCTGGAGCACTTTCTTCAATGGGAAGTTTGTTCTCACAATCATCGTGTGGGCTTGGAAGTAGGGCCTTAACCTGATGGAAGCCGAGACTACTGCCAAGGCCATCTTTTCTATCTTTGGATACCTGAGCTCTGCTCCCCTCAGTACTTTGCTAGTGTAGTATACAGGGTACTGTTGGCCTTCTTCTTGTCTGATCATCACTGAGCCCACTTCTTCATCCGTCGCCGCTAGATACAAATACAACGTTTCGCCTGGAACTGGCCGACTCAATAGCGGCGGAGTTCCTAAGAAGCTTTTAATCCGGTCGAAGGCTTCTTGGCATTCGTGGTCCCAATCAAACTTCTGACCCTTCTTGATTGCCTTGTAGAAAGGCAAACATTTTTTGGCTGAGAAGGAAATGAACCTCCCAAGTGCATTGAGGCGGCCATTGAGGCGCTGGACTTCATTTACCATTTTCGGGGGCACCATATCCAAAATTGCCTTGATCTTCTCTGGATTCGCCTCTACCCCTCTCTGCGAGATCATGAAACCCAGGAACTTTCCTCCTCGCACTCCGAATACGCACTTTTCTGGGTTAAGCTTGAGGCGGTATCTCTGTAATATCTTGAAGGCCTCCTGAATGTCCTCGGCGTGGCTTTCCTCATTCTTACTCTTGATGATCATATCATCAATGTACACCTCGATTGTCCGCCCGATCTGGTCTTTGAACATGTGGTTGACCAGTCGTTGGTACGTTGCTCCCGTATTCTTCAAGCCGAAGGGCATTACCTTGTAGCAGTAGGTGCCTTCATATGTGATGAAAGTAGTCTTTTCCTCGTCTTTTGGGTCCATTGGAATCTGGTGGTACTCTGACTTGGCATCCAAGAACGAGTATATGGCATGTCCAGCTGTGGAGTCAACTAGCTGGTCGATGCTGGGCAGGGGGTAGCTGTCCTTTGGGCAAGCTTTGTTTAAGTCGGTGAAGTCCACACACATGCGCCACGTCCCATTCGGCTTCTTCACTAGTACCACGTTGGCTAACCATTCAGAGTACCGCACCTTTCTGATGTGCCCTGCTTCCAGTAATTTGTTTATCTCTGCCTCGATCGCTCTTTGTCGCTCCGGGGCATGTTTCCTTCTCTTCTGCGCCACTGGTTTTGTAGCAGGGTCTATGTTTAGGCTATGCTTTGCTACTTCAGGCAAGACCCCAATAATGTCACTCGTATTCCAGGCGAAGGTCCCTTGTTCTTCTTGGAGCACTATTGCGATTGCCTGCTTTAGTTCAGGTTTCAGTTCCTTGGCCACCTAGATCGATCGTTCTGGTCCTACCACCAGGGTTTCAAGTTCATCCACCGGCTCAGCCCTCTCCTGCTTCTCTGATTTCTCTGACTCCCAACCGGCCTCTTCTGTTCTCAGAGAAGCTAAGTAGGTTTTTTGGGCTGCTTGTTGACTTCCCCTAGCCATTGCTACCCCCTTTGTAGTCGGTATTTGGAGGGCCAAGTATCGGATGGAGAGGACTGCCTCTGACTCCACTAAGAAGGGTCTTCCCAAGATCATGTTGTATGCAAGCGGGCTGTCGATGATCACAAAATTCTCTTCAGATCTCCAGGTGTGCGTTGTGTCACCCACTTCCAGGGCGAGGGTTACCTGCCCTACCACGGTGACCGAATGGCCACTCAGACTGACCAATGGGGAATGTACCGGCTGGATTCGGCTCGTGTGGATGCTCAACTGGCGGGCCGCTTCTCTGGTGATAATATTGACCGAACTGCCAGTGTCCACAAGGATCCGCTTTACCGTGTACCCTTCTACCAAGGCCTCAACGACCAAGGCATCGGCGTGATGTGCCTGTACGTCATTGTGGAGGGAGAAGGAATGATTCAAACTGTCGGTGCTTCCTGGATTGGTCGACTGACGCACCGAGAATCTGGCCTTTTTGCTGGGCGACCCAAACTCCGGGCCTCCCGCTATCACCATAACCACCTCTTTTGATTTCTTTGCCGGTCTCTGCTCATCGTCGCACCCATCCCTTGGCTCTTTATCTTTATGTGTGCTGCGTGTGATGCCTTCTACGAATCTGCTGAATTTTTCCGCCCTGATCAGTAGGTCCACTTCAGCTGCAAGGACGCGGTAATTGTCCGTGTGGTGGCCCTTTGCTTTGTGAAATTTGCAGTAGGCCTCTTTGTCACTACCCATTGTTTGGCCAGGCTTCGTGTGAGGATACCGAATGCTCTTTGCGTCGGGGCTTCTTTGTATGGCGACTAACACCTCATTGAGTGGGGCATTCAGCGGTGCGAACCGTAGGCGGTCACTGGGGCGGTCCCGGCGGAGGCGGTCTCTGTGATCCCTTCTCTGGGGCCTTTCATCAAACCGGACGCCCTTGTCCTTTTCACCACTAAAGCCGGGTCGTCTGCTCTTTGCTGGCATGTCGATCTCGTCGATTTCCACCATGCTATTGGCGAGGGCTATCATTTGGGTCAGCTCCCTAGGCTTTCTTGTGATGATTTCTCCTCTAAGTCTCTCGTTTGTGGTGTTCTTGATCATCGCCTCTTTGGCTGTACTGAAGTCTAGATTTCTGACCTCCAAGCAGGCAAGGTTGAACCGGTCGATGAATGATCTCAAGGATTCTCTCGGTTTTTGGACGACCTCGTGGAGAGTGCGACTGGCCGCTCCAGTCGGTATTGACCCCATAAAGTTCTTGCAGAACTCCTGCCTTAATCGATCCCAGCTGTCAATTGTTCCCGGTTCCAAGGACTCAAACCAATAAGCGGTCGCTCCTATTAATGTAGTGGGGAATAGGCGGCATACTAGTCCTTCTGTGGCGCCTGCTATGTCCATCCGGTTCTTAAAGTTCCTAGCATGGACCCTGGGGTCCGTGTCACCCCTGTAGCTGTCAAAGGTCGGTTGCTTGAACCGGTGGTCGATTGGTTGGTTGAGGATTCTTACCGAGAAGGGAGATTCCCCACTTTCCATCAGGGGCTCTTGGTAAGGTATTGCAAAAGTGCTCAACGCCTTTTTAAACATGGCCATGAATTTGGGGTCATCCGTGGGTTCTGTACCCAAGGAGGATGGTGTCGGAGGAGGCAGTGTATTTGTATTGCTTGGAATGTTTGTGGCGGGTGTGTTATATGGAATGGCTGAGCTGTTGCCAACGCCGTATGTGGTGAGGAAATTAGGTGTTTGCGGTGGAGCCGGCATCTGGTATGAATGTGAGATATTCGGCAAATATGGGTGTGGTACTCCATACCATGAGTTAGGAAATAACGTCTGGGAACCCATGCTCCCTGAGGCAGCCATATTGGGATTTGCCTGCATAACGGCATGCTGGTCTCCTACTGGCGCTGGCAGCCAGCCAAAAGCAGGGAAATATCCTCCTGCGTGAGGTCCTCCAATCATTCCGCTACTTCCCCCGATGGACTGAGCCATACCCTGTCCTGACCCCTCCATTCTTATGCCAGGAGTCCCATGCTCAGAGGCGGGGAAAAGGGCTCGAGCAGCGTTTGGGTGTGAGACTGATTCTGGCAATGCGTGCATTATAGGAGGGGGAGTGCTGCCGCTCAGCGAGAGTCCTGCTACGCTCTGTTCCTGCATCTGGAGGATAGCTCGCCGGAAGTCGTTCTGGTTGGCGGGGCGTCATCCCGTAGTTCTTGGCAATCCGATTGAAAACTACATTGGCAGAGTTGCCACTATCACCTGAGATGGTGGCGAAGGTGTGAGACGAACTTTGGGTCACTATCACGGCGGATGAGGGCATCATAATCTCTGAGAGTGCCGGTATTACTCCTCCCTGAGAAGGAAGGACTGTAGAAATTGCGTCTGAAGCTGTTGGTCCCGATGATATTGTCTCGTCCAGTGGGTCCACGTTCACCGCACCAATTTGATGGCTCCGAAAGGAAATTGAACTCCACGCTGTTTTCGCGGGGCTTAAAGCTGCCTGGTCTTGTCGGAAGGCCGAGTACCTGGGAAACAGAAAGATTGAGGACCGGGTGACCTCTGGGTCCACTCCGATGCCTAAGTCAGAAAATCTGGAGAATGAGAGATAGAAGAAATAAGAAAAGTGTGTTGAGGGAAAAAGATACCTGGGGAATTCCTTGTCTTCCCTTTTTATAGCGGGTTAATCCGCGTGGCCTTGTCAGGCCGTTATGTACGATCTATTCTCATTGGCTGGATGTGGTCCCCCTTTCTGGCATAGTTACGCGGCGGACTCACCCTGCTCTTGTCTCCGTGGCACTCACACTGTATCTGACCTCTGTAACGTCCACCCTGCTCTTGTCTCCACGGCACCTATTTCTGGTACAACATCATGCCCTTACACATGTACAGTAGGGATCCACTCACCTATCCTTTGGGTTAGAGGACTTAACGAGGCATAAGTTGTTTTAGCCGGCGTTCTTCGGGATCCAAACTAGCAAGGAGCCGGTCTTACCCTGGGCGACCGAGTGCCGGGTGGACCACTGGAGAGTTGGCGTATGCGGTGACGCTGTGACAAGCCGTGTGGTTCACGCGGTCAGTTTTATGGCTCCATGCTATCAAGTCATATAATCCTTATAACCAAACAATGTTGTATAACCCTATTTTATATTGTACACATTCAACTAATAATATCAAGTACGAATATTTCCTAATCCAAGAGATAATCCTAATCCTTAGTTTATACTATATTAATTATAGATTTTTTTTTAATGATGTTGATATGAATATATGTTTATTTCTTGTAATATAGCAAACAAATTATAAATTTAAATGCAAATGGACTAACATATTTTGAACAGAATTTAATATTTATAGTAAACTTCTTTTTTTATAACTATATATATCATATTATTATAATTAGCTGAGATAATAATATGTGAAATTGAGATATTAAAAACATATAAATTAATAAAAATAGAAAAGATTAGTGGTGAAATTTTAATTTCAGCTTGCATAAAATGAGTTTTTTTTTTTTTTTTTTAACATTATTTGGGGTGTTTATATCTCTCTCAATCTATTTCTACTATTTGACGTTGGTTGATTGAATAAACTGAGTTGACTGGTAACATTTGAATAATTATCTATTGGAGGCCAGAGAGGCTACATTTATACTATTTTACTAATTAATATGACACATTGAGAAATGAAAACATCTACCTTTCTCTCATCAATAATGGCCTCTGGTGGAAGTTCTTCTAACAACTCAATGAATACGAAAAATATTTATAAATTAATAAAAAAAGACGAAAAGATTAGAGACCTAAAATACTTTTCTTGTTCCATATCTCATTCATAAATATTCAAAAAGTATGAAACCAACGTGACCAAATCCTTTTCACATATATATTTTAATGGGTAATTGTGAATATTGACTTTTTTTTCTCTCTCTATAATTATTATCATCTAAATCCAGTACCGTATGTGATAACCCACATGGCACTTTTTCATATTTAATTTACATTCATTTTAAAATAAATGTTAGCTAGTATGCCATTTTCATTAATCTTGAAAAGACTTCAATGTCCGAAACTCACACTACAAGACATTACTTCCTCCGTTTTTAAATATTAGTTACTTTAAGATTTTTACTTTGGTTTTTTTATATATAATTTTAGATTGCCAATGCATTTTTTGTAGTATTTTCTCATATTTACCCTCATTAAAAGTATGAGAGAAGTTAAATACGTAATGTAAATAAGTCTTAATAATTAAGAAGTAAGATAATTTTAACATAAAAAGCAGAGCTTTAGTACAAAATTATTAAGGGTAGATTAATCATTTTAATAACATAATTAATAATTTATTGGTTTTGATGAATAATTTTAAATGACTAATATTTGAAACTGGAGGGAGTAATAAAGATGACTAATTGATTTAGTAATTACAACATGTGCAACAAACTGAAGATAGAAATATATAATAATTATATAGTAAACGATGAAGGGTCTTCTATTATGTATTATTATTGAGTAGGTAGATCTCTTCTGGATCTAATCATGTTTTGAATCAGTATTAATTTGATATTTAATGACTATCACTATGTAGTCATTTTATGATAATAACAGAACATTGATAAAAAAAATAATAATGAAATAATATGACAAACACCATATTATTATTTTACATTTGAATTCAAAATATATAATAGAATATGGCAGTTCACTTTGAGCCTAGATTTTACTTTTTTTTATCATTGTTATATTGAACACTTTTGTAAGGTGTTAATTTGTGTAAGCTAAAAGGTTCTCTCTTGCGCACACAGGGGGGTGCAAATCCTAGCCCCGAGTCTTCAAAAGCCCAATGCACACCCGTACAACGTGGGCGGCGCAAATACCGGACCGAATTGGACCACTACGGACCTGCCTAATTTTTGCTCCGGTCCGACTAATTTTTTCCAAATATTTTTTGAGCCTCTTCAAATTTGTGTCAGTTTTATTTTTAAATGAAAAATAACTACACAATAAATTCTCTTAATAAGAGAATTAATCCAATTAATTCCCTTAATTAGCCTATTTCTTCTTGCTCTCTATCAGTTGCAGAACACTTGAGAATTTCGAATTTTTCTTTCCTCCTTTTTCTGCAATTCTGATTCTTTCAAATAGACTTTCTATTTTGTTCTTTTCCAGTGATAATATTACTTTACACGGTTGTGTTCACGTTTGAGAGCTGTTGTATCCTGAACGACAAATCGCCAACTACGGATAGATAATTGTCTTAAGGAGACTGCAATTTCACGCCTTGGGTCTACTGTTTATTTGGTTGTTAAGGTTGAAAAGTATTTTGGTCTTCATTTCTGTTCTTAAATTTGTTTCATTTTCAGTTTCTTGTAATCTGTAGTTTACTTATATAAATTGTATTTCAATTTACTACATCTAACATTTTTCATATTTACTTATAGTTACTTTTTGCATATCTTACCCTCTTTCTTTTAATCCTTTCCTAGTTGTAGCAACATTTTAGAAGGAAATGTTGTCCTAACGAATAATTTTGCAGCTATACGATATAACACAAATGTAGCTATACAATATAACACAAATGTAGCCATATGACTTAGTCCTTTTGAGATGACCAAGAACTCTACCAATAGCTTCCCAATGTTAAAAGATGCTTACTTGAAAATTAGATCGAACAAATGCTAATTTATGACTCTTACTTATATCACAACTACCACAAACAAACGAAAGATATTTATTGGACACATAGAGATTATACAAAGATAACACTTTTTGAACAATTTGAAAAGCCGGGTGACCGAGACGCTCATGCCATTGTGGGACAGATGAATGGTGACTTCGAATAGGCGGTATAATTGTGAGGGGCATTGAATATAGCCCATTGTTACTTCGACCACGATATAGTTCCTTCTGCGTCTTCCAGTCCTTAATCACAAAAGAATCATTAAAAAACTCAATAGAAACATTATTATTAGTTGTGAATGAATGGACAAAGAGTAAATTAGCATTAAAAGTGGGAACATTTAAAATATGATAAAGATGAAATGCAGAACAAGATTTATGAACATAAGAATTACCAAAATAAGTAATGGGGAGTCGAGAACCATTACCTAGGATAACTTCATCAGGACCTGAATACTCAAAGTGAAGGTACAGATTCCCTGAATCCGATGTGTGGTGATGGGAGGCTCTTGTGTCCATGATCCAAGGTTGAGAAGAGGTTGAAGCTGATGTATGGTGTTATGTAGGAGATTGGTGTGTGTGACCAAATTTTTTAAGGGAGGACAAACCTTAACGACGTGACCACTTCCTTTGCAATTATGGCAGACAATATTTGCATTATTCGAAGTAAAAACAGGAGTGCCGTTAGAATTAGGCGTGAAGAGACTCCGTGGGCCTTGAGAGTGTTGGGCTTGACTGGATGAGTGAGCATATAAGTGGAG
This sequence comes from Euphorbia tirucalli, assembly GCA_039660915.1. Taxonomy (NCBI): domain Eukaryota; kingdom Viridiplantae; phylum Streptophyta; class Magnoliopsida; order Malpighiales; family Euphorbiaceae; genus Euphorbia; species Euphorbia tirucalli. The sequence goes on from CM077632.1 coordinate 69,180,965, forward strand.
TTGAGCCCATGTAACATAAAACAAATTGGCTTGTGTTAAGGCCCAATCTGCTTCACATATGTACCACTCTTCATTCTCATTTATTTCCGATGTGGGATTCCCTAATATCTCCAACACTTCCCCTCAAGTGCAACTGGGCTGGATCAGTTGTCACTTGGTAAACATTCCTTGGCCTTTCTCTTTAAGGCCCAAGGTTATCAACGGGTCTAGTTTTCTCCACTAGCCCAAACACCACCAGGACTTTAAACACCGGCCTAGGATCTTTTCAGATGTCAGGCCTTATTTTGCTCTGATACCATGAAGAGACTCTGTGGGCCTTGAGAGTGTTGGACTTGACTGGATGAGTGAGCATATAAGTGGGTTTGAGCCCATGTAACACAAAAACCAATTGGCTTGTGTTAAGGCCCAATCTGCTTCACATATATACCACTCTTCATTCTCATTTATTTCCAATGTGGGATTCCCCAAATCTCCAACAAGGCAAACGTTGCCTCTGTGTACAGCTAATACGGCCACGGTCATGCCCTAGAGAGGTAGAGGGTGTCCTAGATGTATAGTGCAGTGTTGGAGTAGAGAAATTAATAGAATTTTCCTTAGCTCGTTGATGTTCTTCACTGAGTAACAAACCAAAAAGATCATCAAAAGAGACCGGGTCTAACCGAGCCTCCAGAGCTTAAACAAACGGACGATAAGCTGGTCCCACATAATCAACTATGGCATCTAGAAGATCATTCCCATGAATTGGATGTTGTAGTGCCACCAACTAATCAAAGATATTTTTTGCTCTAGCTTCAAATAATGGATATGTAGACTGTAACTTAATCCAAGTGATGCAGCATAAATTTCGAACAAAACTACTAAGATCCGTTGATCGCGCACGATACCATAAATTAGCTTTTTATAGTTAGAATTTTCATAAAAATTCACAAAAGTAGGAACTAGGAATTGAATCCAAAATTTTATTATCAAAATAAGCTGCTTACAACTGAAATAACAAAGCCTATTTATAAGAAAACCTTAAACAGAGTCCTAATCGAATAAGGAATACAAAACAAAACCCTAAACAGAGTCCTAATCGAATAAAGAAAATAAATCAAAACAGGAAAAAAGAAAAATTCAAACAAACTACCCGAAAAAGCCCCGAAAACAGTAAATCACATTTTTGAAACCCTAAACGACGTTTTTTGGCCAAAAACTAATGGACCTTTGTTGTGAGTTTTGACTGTTGGCCCGATTCCAATAAAATTAGGGTTCCAAATCGCGAAAAACCGATAACTCAAACTTGAAACTAATTACGATTCTACCACTACTCTAAATACATTAAGGCATTTTCTTCAATTGCATCACCAGGCTTCTCGAGCCGTTGAGGCACTAAGTATTTGAAGCAAGATTGATTCTGAAACAAAAGACCAATGACTTGCCATTTAACCCTTTATTATAATTTTGTTATAATATATCACATTTCTTATCAAGAGGATTTTATGAGTTCAAAATATAAATATTTTAATATTTTATCATGGTCCGAAACTGTAAACTTGGTTTATATAAATTCATTATTCATAAATACATGAAATTGTAGATAACAAAAAGTAAACTAATATACATATTATTAACGAGTGTCAATTCAAATTATTGAAACTTGTGTTATTTTATTTAGATTAAAATTGTTTAAGTTTATATTTAACAGTTTGATTGTATTACTGTATTAAGAATAAGAAATATGAAGAAATTTGTTATTAGAATTGAGAGTAATTCTTCAATTCGTGATAATCTTCAACTAGAACTATTTGAAACCTATCAAAAGTTTTGATGCTATGAGTAATTCATCGTCTTCATTAACTATAAAAAAATTAATTATTAACATATCATATATATAAATATTGAAATTATTACTCGGATTAATTTGATTATATTATTATTAATCGGAATTATTTCTGAAGATTTTTCGCTCATCTTTGCAAATGCCTGGTACCTGCCACTAATAAGTGTCTATATCCCAACAATTACACTGTACAAATCTTTGCCTTGTACCACACCATTGACTATTAATTAAATATTTGTCTCATATCACACGTGGCTGTAATTTATAATTAAATCAAAATGGAAAACATGAAGTCACGTCATGTTATTGTTTGGGATAGAGACACTACTCTACAATTTCATGTATTTATGAAATATAAGGTATCATGCTTCATTGGCGTTTCGTGGTTCGTCACAAATAAAAGGGTATTATTGTGGCGAAATTGACGTTGGACGTAAAATAGTAATACGGTGTCTCTCAAACAAATGTTGAGAGCCGTAACTCTAAAATTTTATAAATCTTTATACTTCTTTTAATATGTTTTGAATTATCTAATAATTTTTTTAATATCCAATTAAATTTTTTATTGTCATAAATCTTCAAATCTTGATATAGAATAATATTATCTTAATGTATCAGTAAAATTAAATATAAACTATCTAATTTAATATACTTATTCGACTTGGGCTTGATAATTATTTATTATCAAACTTCTTACGTACTCCAAATTTTGATTTGGGAATCAAAGCCACGTAGTTCTCCTAATCTTACAATAACTTAATTATCCTTCTCATGTAACTTATTCCGTATAATATCTCATCCTATTACTATTTACTTATATGGTCACTGTACGTACGAATTACTATTCACAAATACGGTATACCACTATTCACCTAATTTTCAAAAATTCACCCTAAACATCATATATTCCTCCAAATGTATTTCTAGTAATTTTCATATTTTTTTCACATATAAATCTCACTTAAACAAATTTTACAACAAATAATAGAATTAATTTTAACTTCAAATATTTCAATAATTCATATAAAATAATATGCTCAAAATTATCAAAAACTCCAAGAATTAATATTACTCCAAATAATTCATAGAACAATATAAAAATATTCAAACTAACAGAGACTCGCCGGAAAATATTCTAGTCACCAGAAAAATACCCATAATTCAGACGGAGGATACCACTAGATTCACAGCATTGCTAGGAGTCCAAAAATAGTAATTTTACTCTCATATCAGTTCATATTTAGAATTAATTTACAAAAATACTCTAAAATTTCATTTCTAAATATCCTATCATATTGACCTCAAAATAAAATCTTAACCGTATATATTGAAATTCACTTAGCTCTAAATACGTATCTAAAATTTCATCGCGATTGGATCGTAAAACAATCAATTATCAAGATTATATATATATATATATATATATATAGAGAGAGAGAGAGAGAGAGAGAGAGAGAGAGAGAGAGAGAGAGAGAGAGAGAGAGAGAAGAGGAAAGAAAGAGGGGCCGAAGTCCCAGGCCAAACGTTTATATATAGAGAAAAGAGGAAAGAAAGACTTATATATATATAATAATAATTTCGTCCAGAGACTTCTTTCTCACCGCCTCTTCTTTCTTTTTTTATATTATAAAAATACCTTTCTTTAAAAATTACCTTTTTTATCTTTAATATAATATATTTTTACTTTCTAAATTTTTTCACATAATTTTTAATTTCTTTCGATTATATCTTTACTATGTATATAATTTTTGCTTCTAAAACTTTCTATTTTTATATTTCCTCAATATTTCACCGCATATATATATTTCACCACTGAACTCTATTCCATAAAAAAACCTCAAATTATAATATCACTTTTTAAATATTAATACTTATTAAATTTTCGGGATGTTACATTTCTCCCCCTCTAAAAAAAATTTCGTCCTCGAAATTTTCTATTGATATTCTTTATCACAGATCAAATATTCGTATATACCCAAATATCACGACAACTCTGTGGATAAAATTTTTTTTTAAGAGAAAATAGGATAAATCATTTTTTCTCAATTCACTGACTTTCACAAATTTCCCATGAAACTTCATGTGTTCCATTTCCTTTGAAATTTTAAAACCATACATTGTAAATTCAAAATTATTCATGAACATTTCCCATTATGGAAAAATTTAAAACATTTCTCAATAAGCTCGTAAATAAAAACATTTTTCTAATGATATCCTTGTCATCTACATATATATATATTTGGAACTTACAACACTTGTGTCAGATGTAACAGACCAATGCATAATCGATGCAATGTACATTGTGATTCATAATATGTGATGTAATTTCGTGATGCATGTATGTATGCAATGACAACATCATCTGATCTCAAGGTTAAAGTTCCAAAATATTCAAGAGAGATACTGTAAAACTCTTTCCAAAATTATTTATCATATATGTTATATCAAGAATCATTATACACTCAATTACGAGACTATTTGATCATGCCCATGATGACGGGTATTTTGCTGATGATGCTAATCAAGCTAAGATGTGGATGCATGGTTTCCACACAGATATTTTATATGTGATAAGACGTGGATGCACAAGGTTTCTGTTGGAAATGCCCTAGTCCCGAGGCATTGGTCCTTGTATTTGTATTATACATTTATTGGATTTATGTATTATACTCATTTGTGTTATTAATAAAGGCATCAATTCATTTATTATATTTATCTTGTGCAATATATTAAATGACGTATCCAATGGACATATCTATATCCATGATGACAGGTGTCATGCACTTGGCAGTAAGACGATGGATAGGGTAAACGATATGACCATAAATAGATCCGTAGGGATGAATGGAATTAGAGACTATCATTAACCTGGTTGTATGGCGGTGTCTTACCGGTCATTGGACATGGAATGTCAACCAAGTTAATGGGTACATGCCTGGGAGCATGGTACTGGATAGATCCACTAAACGAGTAATCCACATGGTATAGTATCACAAGTGATTCTCGTGTCGTACTTGTATGGATCCTTTGACCTGACCATATGATGGTGTTACATGTGAAGTCACATGCTTAGGGGTACGCTTAAAGGGCCTGTAATAGGGTGCCAAGTATGGGTACTTTCGGGTATGTCACTGAGCATGGTAATACTATGGATATGCAGAAGGGATTTGTCACTCAGTAGCCCACTGAGAAGATATCACCAGCCTCTTGATGAATATGACTGATAAGAGTGTGGCCACACCCAAACAAGTTGGTACTTGTTTGTGAGCTTCAGTGCATTCGGGATCAAGTTAAAGTCCGGACACAAAAGAGGGTGATCAATCCATGCCTCTGTGTTGGACACCGATATCAATGACATGGGATGTACAAGTTTAAACTACAGGGTTATGATAACAGTTAGACTGCCATCTCCATCTTAATTGGGGGCTGCAGTGGCTTGCTAGAGCCCAACTGCAGTCTGCGGGCCAAAGGCCCGCTGCCAACATAAAGATGGGCCCACGGGATCGTACACATAGAACGACTGAATGCAGACTTAAGGAATCACATGTGTACTTGGAGTATACACTATGGAAAGAGAGGTGTATATATATTAATTATATTATAAAGATCAATTGGATTGATCCTAATAATAAAATTAATATATGTTCGATTGGCTCTTCATAATTAATTGGATTAATTATGAAATTATTTTCTGGGGAAATATTCATATGTATAGGTTTACATATGATTTTATTTTGTGAAGATTTAATTTTAATTGGATGGATTAAATTAATTGTTAAACTAATTTTAATTTAAATGTAATTAATATATTACTTGGAGTAATATATTAAATACATGGGTATATTAAAATTGGGCTTGAAATTAATTTAAACCAAAATAATTAAAATTAGACTGGACCCAAATTAAAACAAGGAAGCCCGCACAGAATGGAATGGAGCCAAGTTGGGCCTGAATTCCCCTAGGGGAATTCGGCCACCCTAGGTATAAAACCTAGGGTGAAAATTTCGGCCCCCCCCCATCTAACCCTAACACACTAGTAGCCGAAATTTCCATTGCCTCCTCTCTTCCATTGTTTCGTTTTTCCGACGCTAGCACGGGTTGCATTCGTTAGGCTTTCGTGTACGAAATCGAGGAGGAAATCTGCTTTGATTTCTACAGTTTTCATCCATCTCTTGAAAGAGATTTTCTGGTAAGAGAATTAATCTCTTTCTATTTATTTTAAAGTTTTTCAATTTCCATTTCAATTGCTCCTGGGACTGGATTTGAGGAAATCACCGCGTTCTTCCGCTTTTCTTGGGTGATTTCCGGTGAAAAATCCCAACAGTTTCCACCCATACTTTATATATGATTGGCCATGGATGCATGGTTTCCACGCGCTTTATTTCGGATGTGATAAGACGTGAAATGAAAAGATTTCACACTAGTATCTTCAGTTTCTTCCTAGAGCTGGTTAGTCATCCCTACGTGGTCTCGCTAACCACAACATATTCATCTTAATTAAACCTTATGTTCTAAACACAATATGTAATTCACCATTATCAATTATTATACACTCTCTCTCGGTCTAAGGAAATATAACCTAGGCTCTGATACCATTAAATGTGACACCCAATTCTAAAATTTTATAACTTTTATACTCATTTTAATATCTTTTGAACTACCCAACAATTTCCTTAATATCCAATTAAATTTCTCATTGTCATAAATCTTCAAATCCTAGTATAGAATAATATTATCTTAATGCATCAGTAAAATTAAATATAAACTATCTAATTTAATATACTTATTTGGCTTGGACTTAATAATTATTTATTATCAAGCTTCCTATGTATTCCAAATTCCGATTTGGGAATCAAAGCCACGTAGTTCTTCTAATCTTACAATAACTTAATTATCCTTCTCATATAACTTATTCCGTATAATACCTCATCCTATTACTATTCACTTATACGGTCACTGTTCGTACGAATTACTATTCACAAATACGGTATACCACTATTCACCTAATTTTCAAAATTTCACCCTAAATATCATATATTCTTTCATATGTATTTCTAGTAATTTTCATATTTTTTTCACATATAAATCTCACTTAAACAAATTTTACAACAAATAATAGAATTAATTTTAACTTCAAATATTTCAATAATTCATATAAAATAATATGCTCAAAATTATCAAAAACTCCAAGAATTAATATTACTCCAAATAATTCATAGATCAATAAAAAAATATTAAACTAACAGAGACTCGTCAGAAAATATTCCGGTCACCGGAAAAATACCCATAATTTGGACGGAGAATACCACTAGATTCACAGCATTGCTAGGAGTCCAAAAATACTAATTTTATTCTCATATAACTTTATATTTAGAATTAATTTACAAAAATATTCTAAAATTTCATTTCTAAATACCTTATCATATTGACCTCAAAATAAAATCTTAACCGTGTATATTGAAATTCACTTAGTTCTAAATATGTATCTGAAATTTCATCACGATCGGACCGCAAAACAATCAATTATCAAGATTTTATATATATATATATATATATATATATATACAGAGAGAGAGAGAGAGAGAGAGAGAGAGAGAGAGAGAGAGAGATAAAAGGGGAAAGAAAGAGGGGACGAAGTCCCAGGCCAAACGAGAGAGAGAGAGAGAGAGAGAGAGAGAGAAGGGGAAAGCAAGAGGGGACGAAGTTCCAGGCCATACAGAGAGAGAGAGAGAGAGAGAGAGAGAGAGAGATAAAAGGGGAAAGAAAGAGGGGACGAAGTCCCAGGCCAAACGAGAGAGAGAGAGAGAGAGAGAGAGAGAGAAAAGGGGAAAGCAAGAGGGGACGAAGTTCCAGAGAGAGAGAGAGAGAGAGAGAGATAAAAGGGGAAAGAAAGAGGGGACGAAGTCCCAGGCCAAACGAGAGAGAGAGAGAGAGAGAGAGAGAGAGAGAGAGAGAAAGCAAGAGGGGACGAAGTTCCAGGCCATACAGAGAGAGAGAGAGAGAGAGAGAGAGAGAGAGAGATAAAAGGGGAAAGAAAGAGGGGACGAAGTCCCAGGCCAAACGAGAGAGAGAGAGAGAGAGAGAGAGAGAGAGAAAAGGGGAAAGCAAGAGGGGACGAAGTTCCAGGCCAAACGTATATATATATATATATATATATATATATATATATATATATATATATATATATATATATATATATATATATATATTTATTTATTTATTTATTTCGTCCAGAGACTTCTTGCTCACCGCTTTTTTTTTTTATTTTTTATTTTTTCTATTATAACAATGTCTCCCTTCTAAAATTACCTTTTTATTCTTAATATAATATATTTTTACTCTCTAAATTCCTCCACATTTTTTTCGATTATATTTTTACTGTGCATATAATTTTTACCCTTATAACTTTCTATTATTAAATTTTCGGAATATTACAAATATAAATATTATGTCAATATTTTTATCAATATTCTGTTATTATCATAAAATGACTCTTAATTATCTATTTAACCAAAAAAAAAAAAAAAAAAAACTTATGCAAATAAAACTCAAAAATAGTTTTTATATCAGGACTAGAGAATGTTCTTCAATTTATTGCCTAAAAACAACTAAGTTGAGTGTACAGTCTCCATGAGCCTTAAAAGTGTGAGATTTGATTGCATATGAGAGGTAAGATTCATATAACATAAAGCCAATTTACTTGTATTAAAACCTAATCTACACCATTTATATATGACTCTTTAGTCTCATATATTTTCAATTAAGGAATATCAATATTACCTTTATTGAATTTGAACCCTTATATTCAATAATTAAATCCACATCTACAATAGCAACAACATGAGGCGGCTCATGGAACCAAACCCCAACATTTGTCAAAGAATACGATGCACGTGTTATTGTATCTGCAACAATATTAGCAAACCCCTTAACAAAACTGAAACGTGTAATATAGTCTGCATCGTAAAACCCCTACAATCCATTAATAGAAAATCCAATGTCATGCGATTATTGCTAAGCCACGATGATTCATCACATCAACTATAATTTTTGCATTCAATTCAATTATCATACAATGATAATCCAGATTTTTTTAGCCAGCTCAATGCTTCCCTACAGTAATATTATTTTAATCCATTAATAATATTAGTAATAGCAATAATACTTTGTTCCATTTTGATAGTCCACTTTGTTATTTTCATTAGTCACAAATTGTTGACAACCTTTGATCTATCAAAATAAATTAGGTTTTGTTTTTCTTTCTATACCCTTATTTATTTTTGCATAGAAATCAACTAAATACACCAAATTAATTTAAAATTATAAATATTTTTTCGATCTCAATACTAATTTCATTGAAAATTGACATTAGTTAATACCTTATTTCTACTGATAAGTTAAATAAGGATAAAATAGAAATATTATAAGTAAAAATTGTATTTTAATTATCTTAACTAAAATTTTTAAACAATTTGAAGTGTGAAAGTATAATAATAATAATAAGAAATGGAGTAGTTGGTCATAGTCGTTGTTTTAATTTAATATTGTTCAATTGTGGTATATAGTAAGGTTTCTAACCCTGTGTCTGATATGCTATAGTATTCAAATAACAAAAGCCGTTTGCAGAAGAATAACAACATAAGGTTTAGGGCGTGTTAGTTTCTGCTTTTCAGAGCAGTTTTTAGCTTTTCATCTCGAAAAGCAGAAAATTGAATGTTTGGTTAGATTTTTCAAACAACAGCTTTTAGTTATTTTATAAAAAAAAGCAGCTTTTCACGAAAAAGCTCATTTTTTTTATAGTTATTTAGCTTTTACAAATTTAACATTTCTAAAACAATAAATTATACTTTTATATAATTAAGTAGGAATTTTTTTTTGCCAAAATTTTTTCATGTTTATAAATATTAAGAAATTAAGTGACATCAATTTTTCAAATTAGTGACACTTTTTATATGGTTGTCGATGTCAATACTTGTCACAATTGGCTTACCTAAGGAATTAAAAGGGTCAACCAGCCCATTGCGTCTCCAAATTAGGTGTCGGAAGATATAGGAAATATTCATACTTGATCTTATTAGTTGAACGTGAACAATATAAACTAGGGTTATACAACATTGTTTGGTTACAAGGATTATATGACTATAATAGGAATACACATCTATTCTCTTCATCGGAGGCTAAATGTGCTAATTGCAATAGTCATGAGTTAAATGTGTTGAATTATAATAGATCAGATGATGAGAAGGCTAAGAAAAGATTAAAGCAAAAGAGTAGTTGTTATATAGAAGATTGGTCAAAAGGATCATTTTGCAGATATTTTATTAAAAATGAATTAAAGGCAAGATTTTAACAAATGATTGTATTAAAACCGACCTAGCAAGAGGGCATCCATTTTATTTTAATTAATTTGCAATAATTAATAACCTCCACTATTTTTTATTTTTTTTGGCTAGTATATATATTGTTCTTATGACCAAAAAAAAAGAAAGTAAGACCGAATTTCAATATTAATTCGGATGCAAATTTAATTGCAAAAAGAGGACCAAGTTTCAGTTTGTTAGAGGTTTAGGTATAGATTTTGCAATTTCTAACAAATTCATGGGCAAATAATAAAAATAAGATATTTGAAATTATATATTAAGTCAATTTCTCCACGAACATAGATAACATGCAATAATTGAATAAACAGAGTTGAGTTCCTTAATGTGGGGTTCCAAAATTTTTATTTCATTACTATTATATTTACCAAAAGTTGACATTGTTGAACGTACAACAAAAAAATATGGGACCTATAAATTGTAAATTGTGTACCAGCAAGGTGTGAATTGGAGAGAACTAAGTTGACGAATTGTAAATATTCAACCATATATGGTGCAAATTAATTATTTGTTAATTTTCAAAAGTGAATACTTTCAAACGATCAAAGTTGTAACACAATAAGCTTTATAAATTACTAAACTAGTATCAACTTTTTGTAAAATCACAAGACTAATCAAAAAAATAAATCATATTATATTTCTCCAAACATGATGTGAAATCTAAAATTTGACAGTAAAAAATTTTGTTGCTAAAAATAATTTTAGGCAGCAACAAAAAATTTACTTCATGTTGTTGTAAAGCTGTAGTTGTATGTGTTTGCAATAAAAATTTGATATAATTATTAGTAAATAAGTTTTTTTCAATAACTTTTGGATATTGTTGTAAGAAGAACTTATTGGTAGCAAATATTTTTTTTTTTAATATTAGTTGAAAGGATGTTAAATTGAAATTTATTGGCCCTTTTTTTTGGACTGACATGTAGTTTCGGTCTTAATACAAATTAATTGGTTTGGTTTTGGTTTTGATAAAAAAACCGAACAAAAACCAAACTGAACTGAACTAATTATAAATATTTAAAAATTATTTATATATAAAATACATTTTATTTGGTATAATATATATTTGTATTGTTATATAATTTATATTTATGAGATTTTAATAATATATATGTAATATAGACATTTTTTACAATAATTTATATATAATTAATAATAATTTAATGATAATAATAATGATAATTTATTCAAATTTTAAAATTTGGAAATTTTGGTTTGGAACCGAACTAAACTAAAACCGAACCGAACTGGTTCGATTCAGTTCAACCTCAACCGAATGTATATTGGTTTGGTTTTGGTTTTTATAATTTTCATTGTTTGGTTTTCTGTTCGGTTTGGTTTTTCAACCGAACCACATTTTACTCACCCCAGTATCAATTGATAAGATTTTTATGATGACAAAATAAAAATTCGTAAAGTCTTGGTTATTCAATAATTAATATCATTCTAAAATAAGAATAATAAGAATAAGAATAATAGTAAGAATAATAATCTTTCATAAAAAAAAATAAAATAATATCTTTCTAAATGTCATCCTAAATATATAAAATAAAATAAAATGAACATGTCATATATATCTTAAAATTCTCACTCTTACTAAGAGTGTAGCGTATGCTCTCGGAAAAAGTCGAACCTTGAATCTTCTAATTGGAAAGAGATACACTTACTCCAATTACAACAAGGACGAAAAGTAAGAAGTGGGTACTTTTGACTTGTTGACGCTGTTGGAGATGTTTGGAAAATGAACCTCACATGAGATCAAAGAATAATAATATAACAAAAATCCTGTATCAGTGTTTAAAGTTCTGAATGAATGTTTGACAAGTCATATTTCATATCTTAAAATGATTGTATTTTCAATTTTTATTGAAAATATCCCTTTAATGTCTTTTTTTCTAATCCAACCATAATTTGAAGAGTAGATACAAAAAAGGTCTCATATAAAATGAAAAGAGAATTTTACGCTTGAGGACTTTATAAAATCAATCGAGCAAGACTACTATTATTCACAAATATCGCATCAACACTTTTGATAGAAAAATAAATAAATAAAGCAACGTCATAATATGACAAAGCAAAAATGCAAAGTGGTAAAATTTGAATATATAAGATATTTGATGAAACTTGGTAGGGGTTATAATAATTAATAAATAAAAAAAGGATAAGCAATGGTAGGTAGGGTAGGGTAGGGACGGCGGTGAATATTATAATAATAAGAATAGAACTAAGAATGTGATACTATATATATATATATATATATATATATATATATATATATATATATAAGTTGCATTATTGTGAGCAATAGCATTAATGGCCTCTCTTCTCTCACTTAAGAGTCTTTCGGCCTTCTTTATTGCTGAATTATGGTGTTGCTGCAACTCCAAATATATATATATAGTATTGTTTATTGTTTACCCTATTTAATTTTCAGCATCAAGTGAAATTGAGTTTTGGTTCAGGAATCACATGGAGCTAAAAGGAAGCAAACTGAGACGGATTGGCGTAAGGCAGAGATGCAGAAGGAAATAGGGGAGCTAAAGGAACATCTGAAGCAAGCAAGTAAAAAGATTGAAAGTTTAAACCATCATCTCTCACTTTTATACACCAATGAACAGGACAATGCAAGTAAGAAACAGAGAGTCAATCATAGTGGTATTACAAATGTAACAGACACAGGATATTAAAATCATGAGTACTAAATCAACTCCCATGTCTATGATATTTATGGGACTTGCTTTTTAACTTATTTCTTGCTTTCTAACTTATTTCTTGCTTTCGACATCTTGTATTCCGATCACCGCATCTAATCATAATTTTATGAGAATAAAATAACTCTCTCTCTCTCTCTCCCTCTAAATATGTTCGCTATACTATTTTTATTTTTTTAATAACCAAATAACACAATTCTTGATGTAGTTATTATTAGAAATTTGACATATATATTGGATTATATAGTGACTTTTTTTCAACTTTGGACCAAATTATATTATGGAAAGGAAGCGTATTACATCAAATGATTAGTGTTATTGTATAATACGTAACGGGAGCTTTCCAACGGTATATGATTTACCCAAAATGGACAAGTAGTGAATGAGAAATTGTTGCTCAAAGTTAGCCTATTGAAATGGAATATTTGGAGAAATACGACGTGGATGTTGCGTATGCCGGATTTTGCTCCAGTCCGACTAATTTTCTCCACTTATTTTTTGAGCCTCTTCAAATTTGTGTCATTTTTATTTTAAATGAAAAATAATTGAACAATAAATTTTCTTAATAAGAGAATTAATTTGTGTCAGTTTCATTTTTAAATAAAAATTAACTGCACAATAAATTCTCTTGATAAGAGAATTAATTTGTGTCAATTTTATTTTTAAATGAAAAATAATTGCACAATAAATTCTCTTAATAAGAGAATAAATCCAATTAAATGTCGTTAATCCAATTAATTCCCTTAATTAACCTATTTCTTCTTTTTTGATAAGAAACTCAGATTAGACCAGGAAGAAGCTAAACATCCCAACTAGGTTGGCACCTTTAGAACCTCAACAAGGCCAAACCCGAAAAGAAAAATATATAAATAAAAGACCTTGAGAAAAGGTAAGAATTACAATAGAAGGTATGCTGGGTTTACAATGACATCAGAAACTGAAAAGGGAAAACCTCTAGTTCTAATCTTTACACTGCACCAAGACAGATAAATACTATAAAAAAAATGTCCTCCCCAGGGATCACATTCTCAAAAATCTTCCTATTCCTTCTTTTCCAAATATTCCAGCTGACAGTCATCCAAAGAGCTTTACCGAAGTTCTTCTGATTAGTATTGTTAAAACAACTCATCCAGTGTAAGAAAAAATCCGAGGCCGAACGAGGAATAACAAAACAAATACCCAACCAAGCAAATAGAGCAGTCCAAATTTTAGAACTTTCTGTACAATGTATAATTGTGTGGTCTTGCGATTCTGCATTGTCACAGAAAGGGCAAACGGCCTCCTCAACTGACAAAATGTTCAAATGAGCCAAGAATAGGCACGTTGGCAAACGGCCATGAGCAAGAGTCCAAATAAAAAATTTTACCTTCGGGGTTATGGGCGTATTTTGAATCGCTAGAAAGAGGGCAACAGCTGGAAAATTAGTTCCATTGCCAAACAATCCATCAATGAAAGCTTTTGGACTGAATCCCAAAATTAAGCTTGAGTGACCCTTCCATGTAACGGTGTCTTCTTCATACTGAGCTAAATGGCAAGGAAGAAGGGCTGTTAGCGTGTGTAGTTGATCCTTGTGATTCAGGCACAATTTCCTAATCCAGAAAGGGCGTCCTTCAGCAGAAAAAATCTGCCCAAAAACTTCAGCCAATGATGCCATTTTATTAGCTGCCAGAAAGTATAAGACAGGAAAGCTGCTATGTAAAGAAGATGTTCTAGCCCAAACATCATTCTAGAAGTTCACTTTCTTGCCGTTTCAGACCTAAAAACGGGTGTTACTCATGAACAGGCCCCAAAATCTGTCATCCATTACACATGAAGAAATAATCCCTTTCCATATATGAGAGGCATTAAGGGGAAGGATATTGCGAAGGGAATTCCAATCCCTCAATCCATTGCATTCCACACACAATCTGAACCACAAGGAAGACTCATCTGAAACCTTTATTTTCCAAACCCATTTCATAAGTAGACTGACATTTTTATGAGGAAGACTATGCATGTTTAAATCTCCGAGCCAATACGGTTTACAAATATTTCCCAACTAATCTTGTTAAGCCCTCATTCAAAGGTGTTAGCTTTCCAAAGAAAATTCCTCATATAGCTTTCAAGAATCCGAGAAATAGCTTTAGGCATTCTGAAAAGAGACAACAGATACACCGGTAGGCCATTCAGCACCGATTTAACCAAAGTTAACCTTCCTGCATAAGAAAGACAACTTCCTTTCCATAAAGCTAGCTTCAACTCAAATTTCTGAATGAGAGGGTTCCAATCCCGAATATTTAATTTTTTGTGGGTTAAAGGAACTCCCAGAAATTGGATGGGTAAACTCGATACCTTGTAGCCAATTTTGGAGACACACAGCTCAGTTAAAGCCTCATTAACACCCAACCCAACAAGTGAACTTTTGCTGAAATTAATCCAAAGACCCGAAATGATTTCAAAGCACCGAAGAATACGCATAAAAGATGAAATTCCTTCAATGTCTGCTGGTAGAAAATAGATCATATCATCGGCGAACTGTAAGATTGGAGGCGGTTGGAATTCGTTTTCTGAGTGTAAGCCTCATAAAATATTTAACTCCCGAGCTTTATCAATAAGTTGCTTTAGCCCCTCAACCGTAAGAACAAAGAGAAAAGGACATAAAGGATCTCCTTGCTTCACCCCTTTCTTGAGATATATAGGCTTGATAGGAATCCCATTAACTAGAATCGAGGTTGAAGAATTAACCCGACAATTTTTCATCCAAGCATTCCAGGTGCGAGAAAAGCCCAAGCTCTCAGAAATAGAATGGAGATATTTCCAGGAAATGCTATCGAAAGCCTTATTAAAATCCAATTTAAGAATGAAGGATGGCCGATGAAAGGCTTTGAGATTGTGAACAATTTCTGACGCCACGAATGAGCATTCATGAATATTTCTACCTTTCACGAATGCGAATTGACATCCCAAAATAATCCGAGGGAGAATAGATTGAAGCCTACAAGAAAGCATCTTTGAGATAATTTTATACACTCCATGAATCAAAGAGATCGGTCGAAAGTTGTTGATAGATGTCACACCTACTGATTTGGGAATCAAAATGGTGAAAGAAGATTTCAGAGCTACCGGGAGCACTCCCTGGTGATAAAAAGAATCAATAACCTTCAATATTTCTGTTTTCATAAAGTTCCAAGCTCTCCTGTAAAAAAAGAAATTCAGACCATCCAGACCGGAGCCTTGTTTTCTTCGCAAGCTTTAACAGCTTCCAAGTTTCCTCTTCACTAAAAGGGGCTATAAGATATCTGTTCAAATCCTCAGAAACCTTTGAAAAATTTAAAGTATCCAAGGTGAAAGGGACATAAACATCCTCGCTAAAAAGCGACTTATAAAACCTGAAGATGTGCTCTTTGATGGATTCTGGATCTGTGACAAACCCATTATCAGTTTCCAATCCAGAGATTCTATTATTCCTGAATCTAGCTGAAGCCGATCAGTGAAAGAAAGTGGTATTATTGTCTCCTAAAAGACACAACTTTACCCTTGATTGTTGGTGATGGATGGACTTTAGATGCTTCCTTTTCAGATACAAATTAGATTTGAGAGCTGCCAGCGACTCTCGATGTTGATCAGATAAGGGTCGAGGAATCATATCTAAAGAGAGGTCAAGAATTTGTTGTTCCAATGATGAAATCTCACTCCCCACTTTTCCAAAAGAGTTCCTATTCCAATATGACAAACTAACTCTGAGAGATTTCAGTTTGATGGAAAGAGGACTATTTGGAGAATTAACACAAATCTGCTCCCAAACTCCTTTAACAAACGGCATGAAATTCTCCTTCTCCTACCAACAATTTAACGACCTGAACGGTTTTGGACCACTCCAAGCATCAACTGAAGACTTGAAAACAACAGGAAGGTGATCAGATAATGTTGTGTCAAAAGAGGAAGCAAATTGGAGAGGCCAACAGCTTACAACTTCAGAGGAAGCTAAAATCCTATCAATTCTCGAAAAAGATGTAGCATTATGCTAAGTAAAATTTCTGCCTTGAATCGAGATGTCATGTAATTCCCCTTTGTTAACAAAATCTTGAAAGTGTCTGATGGAAGCTATGTAATTACCGTTCAATCTCTCACTTGGGTCAAGAACCTCGTTGAAATCACCATAAACAATCACTTTAGGAAGTGAAGTAATAATGGGCAGAATGTTACCCCGTATAATAGCTATATCCGTCCACTCATTTGGTGCATAAACAAGGAGAATGTGTATCTCAACATCCTGATTATAACATTGAACCAAAATCCACCTATTAGAACTGCTTGTAAGTGTGCAATTGATTAGATTCGAGTTCCAGGAAATGATTAGACCACCTGCTACCCTATTTGAAGGAACAGAAACAAAATCGTAATCATAGTGACCCCACATGTTTCTCAAACAAAATTCATCAATAGACTCAGCCTTGGACTCCAATAAACCAAAAAGATGTAAACCATGATTCATAATTAGAGATCTGGTTAAACTTTGTTTTGCTGTGTTTCTAATACCCCCTCTGCAATTCCAGAATGCAAAATTTAAAGACATGAGAAAGTAGATAAAACCTGGAAGGCATTGAAGATTTAATTCGCTTTGATGAGGTCTCCAATACGTTCTTTAATCACAATCTTATTTTTCTCCTTGAAGATGCCAATCACGTTTCCAACCTGCCAAGTAGCTTCGATTTCATCTTTCGATGATGAAGCTGATTCTGCATTCATAGATTCCAGTTTCTGCAATTCACATTATTAATATTGACACTTCGGTCGAAGTTGGAAGAAATACCGACTTCTGAACCCACATTCCCATTTGAAAGAACAGCCCTTCCCTTTCTTTTGATATCTGTTGTGTCTTTGTTTGGGATAATCACGTTCTGATACGAAACAAATGGTAACTGTTCCTGGACAGATTGAACTGATAGTGGGACAATTGTGTTATTTGACGCTGAAAGAATCCCTTGTGATAGCACTGGTGATAATTCACTGGTATGAGAATCTGAGATTGGCATAAAATCTGACTCCATGGCACTGCAGGGTAATAAGTTTTCAAAAATATCAATCTTTCTGATTTCACCATTAATTTCAATAACTACCTGATCCTTGAAGCTTCTTGCATCCGTGGAGATTAAACATGAAATTAAGTCTAAACGGTTTCTATGGACAAAATATTTGCTAATTCCAACGAGAGACCCAAAATCCGATGTAACAAATTCAATAAAGGAGCTGTTATAGTGTTTAAGGGGAATGCCAGTAAGGCTTATACAAGTAAGGCGATGAGATGGGGTTATGTTAGCGTTAATAGGCTCAATTTTGGTTATAATGTCTTCAAGGGATGCCCAATCAGAATTCATAAAAGTTTCTACAGCTTCCTTTGAGAAAAAGGAGACAATTACAGACGAGCTTCCTGACATCGTGACATTCCTGAAGCCATAGTTTCTTTCATGAAGTTTCAATTTGAAGGAGAGCAGGTGTCTGATGTCTTTTAGGAACACAACACATGATTTAGAAATCCATGATGGTGGTGGTCCTCCGACAGTTGACCTTGGGCCACAGATGCATATGAACGTAAGTCTCTGTGAGCAGGTTTAAAAGTGGGTTGAGATTTTGGCTCAGAAGGATGTCATTTTGGTTTTCTAAAAGGAGCTAGGGGTTGTTTTTTCACTGGTTACCTTGCTTGAAAAGCACGAAGCTTACAAGCGCCAATCGATATTTTATTGATTGTAGCAATAACAGTCGCTATGCTTAGGTCTTGGTGTATCCGTAGAACACTTCAGAATTCCAAATTTTTCTTTCCTCCTTTTCTACAATTCTGATTCTTTCAAATAGGTTTTTTGTTTTGTTCCTTTCCGGTGATAGTATTACTTCACACGGTTGTGTTCGCTTTTGAGAGCTGTTGTATCCTGGGAAACAATCACCAATACGGGCAGATAATTGTCTTAAGGAGACTGTGATTTCAGGCCTCGGCTCTACTGCTTATTTAGTTGTTCAGGTTGAGAAGTATTTTAGTCTTATTTTTGTTCTTAAATTCATTTCATTTCCAGTTTCTTGTAATATGCAATTTAGTTATATAAATTGTATTTGTGTTTACTGTTTCTAACATTCTTAAGACAATTATACGTAGTACTTGGTTAAGTTTTACAGGATTACCTTGACATTCTGGATATCTAATACCTTGACATTCTGGATATTTTATACCTAGACATTTGGAGAAATTCTTTGGACATATTACTGGATTATGTTGGACTATTAGAACATTTGTTGTTCTATATTAACAGTTCTTGTTTTGTGATTTATTTTCTGTATCTGATTTGCTGATTCTAGAATTTCACTAACTTTGTTTGTTTGAAATTTCAGATTGAAAAATGGCTAATATTGTCCCACCTATTGGAGGCAATGGTTATGAAACTGGCCATGGCCAGAATAACCAACATGGACAAAATGGTCCTAGTGGTTCTGGGCTTGTTATGCCTAACGGTCCTGTAGTTGGTTCGGGTTCATACCCAGTAACAGTGCCTGAAAGACCGGAAAAATTCAATGGAATGAATTTTAAGATGTGGTTGCAGAAAATGCTTTTCTACTTGACCAGCATGCAATATCATAGGTTGCTGAAAGAAGATCCTCCTATTGTACCTGAGGGTGTGATGGATGCTTCTATTCAGTTAGCTATTGATGGTTGGAATCATTTGGATTTCCTTTACATAACCACATTCTGAATGGATTGGCTCTTGATTTGTATGAGGTTTACACTATTAAATGAACTGCAAAGGAATTATGGGACTCCTTGGATAGGAAGTACATAACTGAGGATGGTGGTGCTAAGAAATACTTAGTAGGCCAATTCCTTAATTACAAAATGATTGATTCCAAATCTGTTGTGAGTGAAGTGGAAGAAATCCAGTTTTTGATCCATGGGATGCAAACTGAAAGGATGGAGACTAGTGAAACCTTCTAGGTGGTTGCAATCATTGAGAAATTGCCACCTAGTTGGAGTGATTTCAAAAACTATCTCAAGCATAAACGGAAAGAAATGTCTGTTGAGGATCTGATTGTCCGACTTCATATTGAGGAAGACAATAGAAGATCAGAGAGGAAATCTTCTATTGCTGCTAGTCAGGCTGTGGCTAGAGCCAATGTTGTGGAGGTCAAGAAAGACCCCAAGAAGGGCAAATAGCCTACTGGATCTAAGTCCAAATTGGGACCTAAAGGGGGCATTTCCAAGAAACCAAAGTTTAATGGGAAATGCTTCAATTGCAATAAAATGGGACACAAGTCCTCTGATTGTAGGCTGCCAAAAAGGTCAACAAAAATGAGGCAAATGATGTGGAAGAAATCGCTAAAGATGTGTCTGACATCGACCTGTGTGCAGTGATTTCTGAAGTCAACCTGGTTAACTCAAACCCATGAGAATGGTGGCTTGATACTGGTGCTACATGCCACATTTGTTGTGACAAAGGGTCTTTTTTTGGATTGACTCTTACAAAGAAAGGAAAGAATCTCTACATGGGCAATTCTACTAAATCAAAGATCAAGGGACATGGAACTGTCATTCTGAAAATGACTTGTAGGAAAGAAGTGAAGCTGCAAAATGTCTTGTATGCTCCTGAAATGAGGAAGAATCTGGTTTCTAGGAGCCTCTTGAGCTCACATGGCTTCAAGATGGTTTTTGAGTCTCAGAAATTTATTTTGTCTAACGGGGGTATGTATGTGGGCAAGGGATATGAGTGTAATGGGATGTTCAAATTTAATTGTATCTCTTGAAATCAAATTCAATTGAATTGAATGAGAATAACGTTTCTTCTGCTTATATTATTGAGTCTTCTAATTTATGGCATAGTAAACTTGGACATGTTAATTTTGATATGTTACGACATTTAATTAACTTGAATCATATCCCCATGTTTCAAATTGATAAAAGCCATAAATGTGAAATTTGTGTAGAGACAAAATTGACAAGATCCTGGTTTCATTCTGTTGAAAGAAATTCAGAACCACTTGATCTTATACACACAAATATTTATGACTTGAAGTTTGTTCAATCAAGGGGAGGAAATAAATATTTTATTACCTTCATAGATGATAGCATAAAATACTGTTATGTGTATTTGCTTAAAAGCAAAGATGAGGCTTTGAGAAATTTGTTCTCTATAAGCAAGAAGTAGAAAACCAACTTATTAAAAAAATTAAGGTGGTAAGAAGTGATCGTGGTGGTGAATATGTTGCACCATTTGGCAAGTTTTGCTACTAACATGGTATTATTCACGAAGTAACACCACCGTACTCTCCTCAATCTAACGGTGTAGCTGAAAGCAAGAATCATACCTTAAAAGAAATGATGAATGCAATGCTAACTAGTTCTGGGTTACCACAAAACATGTGGGGGGATGCTGTGTTGTCAGCAAATTACCTTTTAAACAAGGTACCCCATAAGAAACAAGATAAAACCCCTTATGAATTATGGAAAGGTAGAAAACCTTCTTATAATTACTTGAAAGTGTAGGGGTGTCTTGCAAAGGTGATGGCCCCATTACTTAAGAGAATGAAAATAGGCCCAAAGACAGTGGATTATATTTTCATTAGATATGCGGAACACAGTAACGCGTATCGGTTTCTTATGCATGAATCTAAAAACTAGGAAATACACAAGAATACACTCATGGAGTCAAAGGACGCCTCATTGATTGGTTGTTAATTCTGCCAAAAATAAATTTATAAAACTCGCTTAAACCTTAAACAAAAGAATTTGTAGTAGTAGGTAAGTCGAGGTCGAACCCTAAGGAGTTAATACTTGATTAAAAATTGCTAAATACCAAATAAAATTAAAACGAACAAATAATAAAAGAGGGGGGGGGGGATTTGAGAATTGATTTGGATTAATACTAAACTATAATTTTCAAGAAGTAACAATTTGTTAACACTGAATTAACAACCGAATTTAATATGAGAACAGTGAAAATCAATTAATGTGAAACTTCATCTAAGGAAATTCTTCGGCTTGGAATTAACGGGATTGATCATTGATTGAGAAAATATAATTTAATTACTCCAAACTAGTTATAACCTTAGCTTAGCGCACTCGTATCAACTTTTCCTAATGTGAAATTGTCTAGCACGGCTCAAACAATTCCCTATTCGACAAACAACCCTTCCTTAGCGGCTAGGATTTAATTCCCCAATATCATTAAGATTTAGAAAAGCCTAATCTAAACCAACCAATTCTTTGCGATATTGATTTAAGTTTAAATTCTTATTCCTTTTGTTGTTCTAGATACGATGAATCGAATGATTACGAATCATATTCACTGATAACAGTTCAGTAAATTGCAATTCAAACAACTGGCCAGGAATTTTAAATCACAAAATAACAAAAGAGAGAATTCTCTCTTGAAGTAAGAATAAGAATATGGAGAATTAAATTGAAAATTTAAAGTTTAGAACAATCTCACAATCCAAGATATCCAAGCCTTGAATCCCTAAGATGAAAGAAGAAGATTAGCTACACATTAACATTGATAGAACTCCTAAGAAAAAGAAATTGTTTTCTGATATTGATTTTCTCCAAAAAAAAAAACTTCCTAATGCAATTCCTCTCCCTCTTTTTATATCTCTCACAACCCTAAAAAAAAAAAAAAGATGTTCCCCAAAATAGCCTCTTCAATCCATGTCAAAATTCCCTAGATTAGGGCCTTAATCTGCTCTAATTTTTCCTGTTCTGATGCTTCCACAACAACCAGCTCGAAATTAGAAAAGTTTCTGAACTGCCCCTGAAGAAAAATATTTAGCCTTGGCCAAGGCTGAAAGCAGAAAATTGCACTTCATCTCCAGCCTTGCAAAAATCTAGCCCAAAACAGCCTTTAAAGCCCAAATCTCTAATAAAGCACCTGCAAATATAAAAACCCGCACAATAGTAGAAAGCCCATAGAATTTGCCAAAATATATCCATTTAAGCCCCTAAAATAAAGTCAAAACATGCAAAATAGAGCATATAACACATCCCACACCTAGACCATGCTTGTCCTCAAGCATGAGCCAAAAGGAATAAAATTGGAACCCTTTAATGCCCAATTCACCTAGGAACAGTTCCCGAAATGCAAGAACAAGATAGAGAAGTACTAGACCCAAAACAGTTCACATGAAGCCATCAAAATTAACTAAACGTCGCTCCAAAAATGCACACAAAGCACAAATCGCCTTTAAAAATTCCTAACTCCTATCACCAAGACACAAGAGTTTAAGCACACAATTAATATAGGTTTCACTTTTCAAAGTTCACATCTTGCAAATTGGAGGCTAAGCGAAGAACAATCCTAGGGATCTATCAAACAAAAGATTTCAGTGCTAAAAGAGAGGGAAAACAGAAAGTTTACATAAATTTTTCTTCCTTTATTTTACTTTATTATTATTATTATTATTATTATTATTATTCTTTTATTTTTATTTTTATTTTGCTTGCTTCAGGTTGTAGGAGCCCTTTTTATGTGAAGATACCCGATTCTGACCCGCATATAGCCGGTTACTCAGGCAACACAAACCTTGGCGGCTACTAGCTCGGTTCATGGCGCATTGGCCAGCGGAACCTTTATTTGACAAAACAGAAAAAGAAAATTTTTTTCTTTCTTTATTTTTTTTTCTAATCCCCTCCTTTTAACAAAGAAACAAATGCGATTTGATTTCCTAAGAAGTCCTACCACAGCCCAAATTAAGCAAGATGGCAGATGTATAAGCTCATGCAAAGAATTTGATGTTTTGATATTCAAATTAAGTCTTGGCAACAGAAAATCAGAAAAATTCCTAGCTATTATGCATGGTTCACATTGAAGCTTAGAATTAGTTAGTTGATAACTTATTAAACACACTTCGAATCAATACTCCTTAACTACCAAATTCCTAAGGGACCATTCTTAGACAAAAGTTCTTCTCTAGGATCCGAAAAAATTTCCTAACAAAGCTCAGATGACAAAGCCTAATGGAACAGGGGAGGGATAACATAAACAACATCAACTTGCATTTTTTCATTTTTATTCGTTGCAACCCAAGAAACAGCCCTTAAAACATCCCCACACCTAAAGACAGCTTCTCCCCAAGCTGAATCTAGATAGATAAGCAAAAATGTAAGAAGAGGGGAAGAGCTTGCCTGAGGGGAGGGATTGCCAAGAACACTCAATGGCGCCGGGAGGGCAGAATGAATCCCACATGACCGAGTGCGGGTTGGTCGTGCGTCGAATGCTGGCGGTGGCGACATCTCTGGCTCACCGGAATCGTCATGAGCGGCGCTGATCTTCTTCATCTTCCCCATATGTGCAGATCGGTGGAGGTAAGGAAGTGAGAGAAAAATGATTAGCAAGGGATAAATGGGTTAGGAGTAGGCGGCGGCTCTAGCTATTTTGGGGGCTAGGGTAATGATCGAAGGAAGAAGATGAAGTGGGGGGGTTGGTTTTCTCCTCTTATTACTTAAAGTAAAAAAAAATAATGGGTATTTTTTTTTTACCTTAAGTAAAAAAAAAAAAAAAAGAAAACTGCAGCCCACATGAAGCCCATACAACCTTAACAATAATGGCCCAATTAATTAAATAATAAGCTCCCTTTCTAACTTCCATAGCCAGGCCCCTTGAAGCTTTTTGTTTAAAAACAAAAACAGCAAAAAAACCCAGAAAACATAAGGATAAAGATGATAGTTATGGAAGGTAACGGAAAGAAAAGAAAAGAAAACTAAAGGAAAGAAATTAAATTAGCCCTGGACAAGGCTAAATCGGATTGCCTCCCGGGAGCGCCTCTATTTACTGTCTGTGGCTAGACCTCCATCCTTAAGGCTTAGGACACCTCAGGGTGCTCTTCCAACCGAACCTCTTACTCATTTTCTGAATTTCCTTCTTCACGATTTCCATCATTGTGGAGTTTAGATGTCTTTGAGCTTGTCTTTTATGTACCGCATCATCTTCTAAATGGATTTTGTGCATAAAAGTGGCTAGGTTCAGTCCCTTAATATCGGCAATAGTCCAACCAATTGCTGGCTTGTAACCCTTCAAAGTTGTCACCAACTGCTCTTCCTCTTCGGGTGCCAATTCGTTTGAGATGATCACTAGAAGAGTTTCATTTTCACGTAGAATTGCATACTTCAAGTGCTGAGGTAGTTCCTTTAATTTGAGTTTTGGAGCCTGCAATATGGAAGGCAATTGCTGAACATCAGATTCTGAAATTTTTAAACTAGCAACAATACCTACTTGAATTGGCGAAACAGCCATGTCTTTTGCAATCTCGAGCAGATCCTCTTGCTGAATATCTTCGCCTCCTTCCTCATAAACATTTTTGCTTAAAAAGACCTGTAATCTGTCATCACCACTGGCTCGAAAAAAATTTTGGGTTAACGAGTCAATTACATCAATGCCACACACAGTAGATATATCATTTGGGTATTTCATGGCATCAAAAACATTAAATTGGACCGTTTTCCCATCAAATTCCATGGACAAAATTCCTTTATGCACATCTATCTTTGTCCTAGTTGTGGCAAGAAATGGTCTCCGTAACAAAATTTCAGATGATTCAGGAGAGCTGTCGTCCTCCATGTCTAGGATATAGAAATCAGCTGGAAACACTAAGTCATTCACCTGAACCAATACATCCTCTTGCACATCTATCTTTGTCCTAGCTGTGGTAAGAAATGGTCTCCCTAACAAAATTTCAGATGATTCAGGAGAGCTGTCATCCTCCATGTCTAGGATATACAAATCAGCTAGAAACACTAAGTCATTCACCTGAACCAATACATCCTCTAAGACTCCTTTAGGATAAACAAGTGTTCGATTGGCTAATTGAATTACTACTTTTGTTTCTTCTAGGGGACCAGCACACAAAGAATCATAAATTGACTTGGGTATGACATTTATTGAGGCTCCTAAGTTACACATAGCCCTATTTATGCTGGTGTTACCTATATGACATGAAATAGCAAACATTCCCTTGTCTTTACATTTCTGAGGTAAATTTTTCTATAGGACAGCCGACACATTGGCTCCTACCACTACTTTGTCTCCCTTTAACTTAGATTTATTAACACACAATTCCTTCAAGAATTTAGCATATCTAGGAATTTTTTTAATAGCATAAAGTAAAGGGATATTTATCTCAACCTTTTGGAAAGTCTCGAGTATGTCTTTATCTTCTCTCATCTTCTTGGACTTTGAAAATCTTTCAGGGAAAGGTGGTGGAATAACTATAGGAGAGGCTTGTCTTACATCCTAATCCTTAAGTGACCCCTCTTCCTTGCTTTCCTCTAAATTTTCAGCTTCTGCTCTCACTCTAACCTCCAATTCCTTCTTTGCTGTCCTTACCTTCTCCTCAATAGCTCCCGGAAGCTCCTTTCCACTCCTAAGGGTTATTGCAGTTGCATTTTGGCAAGGATTATCAATCGTTTGTGAGGGCAATTTACCCTTAGACTCTAAAGCACTTACTGAAGTTGCTATCTGATTAATCTACTTCTCTAAGCTTTGAATACTCTCCTTTGTTTCTTGCTGATATTGTTGCATATTGGTTGCTAATGAATGAACAATTTCGTTAAGTGACATTCTAGGCTTCTGAGTTGAAGTGGAAGGTTGTTGAATTCTTGGTTGAAATTGAGGTTGGGGCTATTGTTGAGCACGATTCCCATAACTGAAGTTAGGATGGTCATGCCATCCTAGGTTGTAGGTGTGAGAAAATGGGTCATATCGCCTTTGATTCTGATGTACAAAACCCATAGCAACATTTGTTTGTTCTGATCCTACCCCAAGAGTAGGACATGAATCAGTTGTGTGACCCGTGAATGCACAAATGCCACAAACTATAGCCAGGGTTCCTCCTCTAGTCACCAAACTTCGCACAAGAGTAGTCAAAGAGTTGATTTTGTCTTCCAAAGAATGAGTGATCACTTCATGTACCCTTCAAGTAGGTTTAAAAGGACTTTCGAACTATCTAGAATTCTCAGCTACATTCTGAATTAATTCCTAAGAAGTAGCAGGTGTCTTATTTATCAAACATCCTCCACTAGATACATCAATCATCCTCCTCTCCATAGCCAACATTCCTTGATAAAAATATTGCACTAGGGACTGCTCAGTCATCTCGTGTTGTGGACAGCTCTCACATAAGTGTTTGAAACGCTCCCAATAGTCATAAAGTGACTCTCCATCCTTTTACTTGACCCCACTAATTTTCTCTACGGAGTGTGGCAGCTTTAGAGGCGAGAAAGAACCTCTCTAAAAACAATCTCGCCATATCTATCCATGTAGTGACTGATCCTGAAGGCAAGTAGAACAACCAAGCCTTTGCTTTATCAGCCAATGAAAAGGGAAAGGCTTTCAATTTAAGTGATTCTTCTCTGATCCCATTCGGCTTCATCCCCAAACACACTGTATGAAACTCCTTCAAATGCATGTAAGAATCTTCACTCTCCATCCCATGGAACTTTGGCAACAGATGAATCAGCCCCGATTTTAACTCAAAAACTGCATTCATTTCAGGATAAGTGATGCAAAGGGGCTGCTAGTCTACAGGTGGAGTATGAAGTTCTCTAAGAGTCAAATTAGCCATAGTCTCTTCCTCAGACTCACACGAAGAACTTGCCGAAATTTTAGTTTCGGATTCACTCAATATGATTTCCAAACTTTCTCCTTTCTTTTTCAGCCTTGTTTCCTTCCGAAGTCTCCTTGTAGTTTTCTCACTTTCAGCGTTGTATTGCAGTTCTTTACAGACTTCAGACCTGGTCGTAAAGCAAAAGAAAATCAAGTTAAATTGACTCCTCGGCAACGGTGCCAAAATTTGATCGGTTGTCGATTCCGCTAAAAATAAATTTATAAAACTCGCTTAAACCTTAAACAAAAGAATTTGTAGTAGTACGTAAGTTAAGGTCGAAGATAATACTTGATTAAAAATTGCTAAATACCAAATAAAATTAAAATGAACAAATAATAAAAAAAAGGGGGGATTTGAGAATTGATTTGGATTAATACTAAACTATAATTTTCAAGAAGTAACAATTTGTTAACACTGAATTAACAACTGAATTTAATATGAGAACAGAGAAAATCAATTAATGTGAAACTTCATCTAAGGAAATTCTTTGGCTTGGAATTAATGGGATTGATCATTGATTGAGAAAATATAATTTAATTACTCCAGACTAGTTATAACCCTTAGCTTAGCGCACCCGGATCAACTTTTCCTAATGTGAAATTGTCCAGCATGGCTCAAACAATTCCCTTATAAGACTGTTGAAGTCGACATTCAAGATGGTCAACATGACAAAGTTGAGAATGGTGAAGAACTTCAACAAGAGGTTGAAGAGAATGTTCAAGATCTTCAAGAAGAGGATGAGATGGACATAGAGGTTGAACCTCAAAGAAGTAAAAGGGCAAGGGTGGAAAAATCTTTTGGTCTAGATTTTCTAACTTATATGTTAGAGGCTGAACCACAAACTTACAAAGAAGCTGGAAGTTCAACGAAAAGTCGTTTATGGAAAGAAGCCATAAGGAGTGAGATTGATTCTATTCTGCAAAATCATACTTGGGAATTAGTGGATCTTCCTCCCGGAACTAAACCACTAAGCTCTAAATGGATTTTCAAATAGAAATTGAAAGCAGATGGAACAATTGATAAGTACAAGGCTTGTTTGGTTATAAAAGGTTACAGACAAAAGGAAGGCCTTGACTACTTTGATACTTATTCTCCAGTGTCGAGAATAACATCTGTTAGGATGGTACTTGCTATTGTCGCTCTACGAAATCTTGAGTACATCAAATGGATATGAAGACAGCTTTCCTGAATGGAGATCTAGAAGAAGAAATCTACATGGAACAACCTGAAGGTTGTGTAGTTCTAGGTCAAGAAAGGAAAGTCTGTAAATTGTTGAAGTCTTTCTACGGTTTAAAGCAAGCACCAAAACAATGGCACAAAAAGTTTGATGATGCCATAATGACTAGTGGCTATTGCATCAACGAGTGTGACAAATGTATTTATGTCAAAACTACAACTGAAGGATATGTTATCCTATGCTTATATGTTGATGACATACTCATTGTGGGAAGCAATGAGAAGATGGTAAAGAGTACCAAGAACATGTTAAATTCGAGATTTGACATGAAAGATATGGGACCGACGGATGTGATTTTAGGCATCCAAGTTAAACGTTCACCTAACGGTCTCATTTTAACTCAATCACACTACGTGAACAAGATACTTGATAAGTTCAACAAGGATGATTCTGGTATAGCCAAAACTCCGTTAGACATTAGTCAACATTTGTCCAAAAACAAAGGTGAAGGCATAGACCAAGTGGAATATGCTAGGGTTATAGGTAGTCTGATGTACCTTTCGAGTTGTACAAGACCTGATATTGCTTAGATTGCAAGTAGTTTAAGCAGATTTAAGAGTAATCCAGGAAAGATTCATTGGGTAGCTATCATGAGAATACTAAGGTATTTGCGATATACTCATAATTATGGTTTACACTATACGAGAGAACTTGCAGTACTAGAAGCGTATTTTGATGCCAGTTGGATAGCTAATATCAAGAATTCTAAAGGTACAAGTGGGTACGTGTTCACTCTAGGAGGAGGAGCAGTGTCCTGGAAATCCTCAAGGCAAACGATCATAACTAGATCCACTATGGAAATTGAGTTTGTAGCCTTGGATAAAACTAGAGAGGAAGCTGAATGGTTACAAAATTTCTTAGAAGATATTCCAGAATGGCCAAATCCTGTGCCCATAATTTGTATACATTGCGATAATCAAGATGCGATTAAAAGAGCACAGAATGTTATGTACAATGGTAAGCTGAGACACATGCATCATCGTCATAATACCGTTAGACAACTAATCTCAACGGGAGTTATCTCTATTGACTTTGTAGGTCAAAGGATAACACTGTGGATCCGCTAACCAAAGGGTTAAACCGAGATCAAGTTTAAAAAACATCAAGGGGAATGGGACTAAAGCCCACGAATATTTAAGGCGCTACGTGAAGGAAAACCCAACCTTGTTGACTGGATGTAAGCGCTGGAATTTTACATCAAAAAAAATGCACGTGTCACACGGCTGTAATTATAGTCATGCAACTATCGTTACAGTCGTGCCTTTGTAATTAAAAATTACAGTCGTACGACTGTAACCTCAGAGCAGGTACAACAGCCCATACCTATGGAGCAGAAAATTAGGGAAGAAAAGAAGGGCATTAATTGCTTCGGTCTTGGCAACAAGCAAAGGGAGAATAAGAGAGGAAAGAGGAGAAGTTTAAGGGACTTTTGGCTTCAGAAAAAAATCAAAGAATTTAGAGAGAGAATTTGATAGAGAAAAGAGAGAAAAAGGGAAGGAAAAAACCAACACAAAAACACAAGCTTTTTCCTCTTCTTTTTCTTTTAATTCTTAAGTGTTAAAGTTAAAACTTGTTAGAAATCATAGGTTAATAACTTGACACTTAAAGCTCAATCAATTTCGGACTAAAAATTCTCAGAAACCTTGACATTTTGGGGATTCTTGGACTCAACTTTTCAAACCTCAACTCAAAGGAAAAGAAGCAATTTGGAGCGGATTGAGGCGTTTCCAGCGGTCATTCCTACGGTGCTAAAGAGGTAAAAATACTTCAATCCCTTATTTTCTTATGCTTTCTGGGTGATTTGATGTGTTTTGGTGCATAAAAGTTCAATTTTCTCGTTTGCTGTTTCTGGAAATTAAGAATAGTCGTACGACCGTTCTTGAGTTAATGAACAGTCGTACAACTATAAATACAATCATGTGAGTGTTATTGATTTACCACATCTTTTAATTTTATTTGAATAATTTTTGGCGAAATCCTAAAATTGGAAGGGTTACAGTAGCACGACTGTAATTATAGTTGTACTACCGTAGTTACAGTTGCACGACTGTAAGGCTCGTCCAATGGCAGAATTTCCAGTTTAGTCCTTAAAAATTTCTAAAAATCCATAAAAATTCAGAAAATTAGAAAATCATCAAAAATGAATTTTGTTGTGTGCATTCACGATCTTAAATTTAATTTCCAGTATAATTGCATTTAGAACAATATCAAGACGGAGACCCGATTCTCCCGAAAACTGACCCACCTCACATGTCAAATTAAATTAAACCGGAAAATAAATTGTTCTCACGAAACCAAAATACAGGGATGTTTCAAAATGTTTTCCAGGTCTAATAGGGCCGGCTAGCCAAGCCAACCCGGTTATCCCCTAAATGCATGCCCCCAATCTCTAATTTCCCAATTCTGTCTTATTTGAGTCCTATTTGTGGCATGCCATAAATTGTGCTAACCCTTTGTTTTGCAGCTTGTTATTTTTATTTTGGATGTATTTAATATATTTATTCATGTATTTTAGGCAATTGTAATTTTTAGATAAATCGTGTATATTAGGCGGTTAGAAAGTGAGGTTGAGAGTTTTTATTTTTATTCAATCGGGTTGTAATAATTTAATTATCTACTGCTTTATTTTATTTTATCTGTATGCACGCTGTATGCTTAATTTAATGCAATAAAATTTATTTTAGAATTTGAAATACCATCTATGAACATTGGTCGTATTTATTTTAATTAGACACGAAATAAGGGACTTGTCCGGACCTAGATCTCTAGATAGTGTAGCAGCCGTTCGTCTGGTTTAGCTATGCTATAAATTTCTCGATTGAGCTGAGCCGAGTGGCGACTCCTACAATATTCATCGAGACTTAGGTCTCAGTTCTTTTATGAAACAATTCTATTTTTTCCAAAAACCAATTTTCCATTATAAAAACCCCACACGAGGGAGGGTTGCTCGATCTCGAGGCTCCCTTCCAAGAGAGTTCCGCATTCCATGGAAAACGTCATCCGCTCATAGTGGCGACTCCGCTGGGGATTTCTTACAACAAGTTTTCTTAAAAACTTAAAAGAATTTGACAAGCCCTGAAAAGTGTCTAATTAAAATAAGGTGGATGATTCTTGATTGGTATTTTATTTTGCATTCTTTAGTTAGACATTCTTGCATTAGGTTAAGTATCCAATTTTAGCTCGGTGAATTGTTGAAGTGTCACCTAAGTTCCTCTTGGTCTTAGGGGCACGGATACGAAACACCACCCATAGCCTCGTACGAACCCCTTCGTTCGGACCCTTGAGTGGGGAAAAGTGAGGAGTATATTTTGCTATGGGAGCCTTGATTTTAACCTGACTTGGACCGAACCCATATAGGCAACCTTAGTTGGATCCCCTTAGGATATCAAATAAGTTGTGTGAATATTATAAATCGTGCCTTCATCATCCCCAGTTGGTGATCGAAGTGAACCCGGCCTAGGACTCGGTTAGAATTTTCTCACAAATTGACCATGTTTGGAGGAATAAGGTTGGAGGAATGCGCTTTGTGTGCTACGTGTTACACGTCTCTCGACATTCCATGACATACCATAATTAACATTTCCCATGCATATGACACACCATACAAGAAACATTTGCATGATAATTAACCCACATTTTTGTGCAGCCACTTGCATTTTATTTTCACGTGTGAAAACATTAAATCATCTGTTTGCCATTCATACTAACCATTTCTTTTTCAGCCATGACGTTATATCTGTGTGATTAGCATTTTTCACATGGCATACACAACATCATTATGTATGTCATGCATCCTAACCCACGTTTGTGCAGCCATTTGCATTTTGTGTGTCATAAGCATTCATGACATATCATTTAAATTAAATTAAGGACATTTCAAGGGTACCCATCACGATCATTCCATTCCATAACATATCAGGTATCCCAAAATTACCCGTGTTCTGCAAGTGCACCGGATTGCATTCGGCCATTTCACCAAATCATTTCATTCAATAGAGACCACAATGGTCCTAGGTCTATTTTCGTGTAATGATTTACACGATGCATTTCACGATTCCATGTTCATTTATCATAAACATCATATAAACACCGTGGTTCAGATCGGATAATTTCATGACATTATCACATTATTCAAGGCGCTCCCCGAGTGCTGGATTAGAACACATATAGGTACAATTCATAACATTACAAAATCATGAAAGGTGTTCCTCGAACGCCGAATTTCTGTCTGTGTCCATGTTACATGTGACTTTCTTACAACATCATTTCATATAATATGCCTCAAAAGCATCAGAACTCTGTCCAAGGGGTGGCCCCATGTGACCATTTCATATCATCTCATAGACCTACAAAGCGTCGAAACTCTGTCCATGTGTCGGCACACATGCGACCATTTCATAAAATTCACTAGGTGCCCCAAAGGCGCCGAACCCGGTCCGTGTGACAGTCCACACGTGATCCTTTTGCATAGCTGATAAGGTCGGTTTTTGACCTTATCTTTTAGGCAATTTCATGGTTTGAACTGCAATTTTTAGAGTCCTTTGTGTGAATGTTTGTTTGGTTTTTGAGTATTTTGTGATTTTTATGTTTTGGATAGATTTTCATAACTTTTAGTATTTTTCGTGTTTTCTAGGGGTGTTTTTGTAATTTTGGATAATATGTCGTTTTTATGGTCCGTGGCGTTGGTGCGGTTATGTTTCTTTATGTTTGTTTTGGACAGGCATTATAACCCGGACCGAAAGTTGGAGCATCGGCGGCGAAGAAAGTTTGTAGTGCTGAAAAGCAAGGTGGCACTGCGTGCCATTTCAGCGTGCCAAGGGATGGGATCCAGCGGATCGGCACGAAATCGTGCCACCCCTACCAGCGCGGCGTGCCAACCCCAAATCTACATAGCACGGCGTGCCACCTCCACCAGCACGGTGTGCCACCCATAATTCTGCATAGCACGGCGTGCTACTTCCACCAGCATGGCGTGCCGAGCTCCGGAATTCTGCTGTTGCCCTACTTTCATCTTTTCTATTTCGTGGTTTTAATCTAGCCGTATAAATAGGTTATTTTCTAAGTTTTAATGATCTTTTTCCAGACTTTTAGAGTGAAAAGCAGAAACTTGTAGCTAGGTTTTTGCTTGAACTATTTGTTTTCTTTGAGTTTTGAACCATCAATTGGTAGAAGTCTTACATTGAACCTTCCCCTTTTCCGACGTTCTTGGTTCCGGCTTGAGTTCGTCTATAGAGGTACACCCCAAGCATCTTCACACTATCGGAATCTGGTTAATCGGACCAAAAGGGCATAAGTTTTTCTTCTTCTCTTTTGCAATTTGATTAAGTTAGTTTTTGATTCCGCAATTGATTGTGTTTGGTTGTAAACACTGAATTCGTATCACCTTTCTTGATTAATACAAATTGATTGCAAGTTAATTTCAATTTTTATTCCTTTTCTTTATGCAATTCCTTTAATGATAATCTAGTCTCATAAGATCTTAATTTATCAAGTTCATATTTGTGGCATTACCTAGATTGACACCTAGGAAACCATTAGTATTGACCACACTATGGAACTTACGTGCCCCTATTTTCTGAGCTTTAGAATTAGACCGCCTCTAAACAAGGGAAACCGACTAAGGACCTAAAAGATCTAGATACGCTAGGTTGAATTATCGAAAGAACATAATTAAGGGTTAATTGTTGAGTTAAATTCGTCTATTGCAATTAATTGATAAAGCCATCTCCATTAGCATTCATAGGTCGGTAAACCGCCAATTGTTAACCCAAATTCAAGTGCAAAGTAAGCTGGGATAGATCAACTAGGAGTAGGATAATTAGTTGTTAGTATAATCAAATCCAAAAACTAAGTTCCGCCTAGGACACGCAAGGAACCCGAGTAGTTTAGTGTTTGCATAATATTTTTCTCTGTGGGATCGATAACTGTACCAACCAGAATTGTCAACGATAGGTACACTGCCTTAGTTTTGCGTTTCTAGGTTTAGTTTCACTACTTCACCTAGGACCCATCAAGTTTTTGGCGCCGTTGCCGGGGAGATTTATTTTTCTGCATCATTGAGCTAAAAGTCTATTTGCTGATTTAGGCACTATTCTTGTGCATATAGTTAAATAATTTTTCTTTTCTATGGATATTTGTTGCAAATTAGTTTTCTTTATTTTCTCTATGTGCGTTTTTTCTAGCTTATGCGAACTCGCTCTCAACACCCTGAGCTTTTACCTTATAACCCTGAAATTGAACGTTTGTGTAGCAGGAACCGTAGAGTACAACAAGAGCAAATTGTCCAAATGGATCATCAGCAACAGGAGGAAGAGGAGAGACAGCTCCGGGAAAGAGTTGAGCAAGAGCGACTCCGGCGAGAGCGGGAGGAGTTTGATAGAATAAGGGGTGGTGATAGAGACAACATGGTCAATGGCTCCACATCAGCCCCGAAACAGATCCGGAGTGGTTATCCCAGCCATTACTACTAATCACTTTGAGTTGAAGTCCAGCATGATCAATTTGATCCAAGGGAACGGACTATTCAGTGGCGGAATAAGTGACAACCCCAATGATCATTTAGACCGGTTTCTCATGGTGGCCGATACAGTCCGAATAGGTGGGGTGCCCCAAGATGCTGTGCGGTTGAAGTTGTTTCCCTTCTCATTATGCGGGGGAGCAATGGAATGGTACAAGTCCTTGAGGCCCGGGTCAGTGACTTCATGGGATCAATTGGAAGAACAGTTCTTAGCATACTACTTCCCACCATCAAAGACGGTTCATTTAAGGAACGAGATCATGGGATTCTGGCAATTTGGGACTGAGACTCTTAATGAAGCATGGCAAAGGTTTCAACGGTTGTTGCGGAACTGTCCCCACCATGACATGCCGCGATTCACTCAGGTAAGCACGTTTTATCATGGTTTGACACCAGCTAATCGTGCCATTATTGATTCTTCTGCAGGTGGAGACATTTTTAAGAAGACTGCCACGCAAGCCGAGGAGTTGATTGCAGAGCTGGCTAGGAAGAGTACCTTGTGGCAGTTGGACACGCCTACAAGGAATGAGGTTCGGGCTGCGGATTTGGGACGCTAAGATGCAGCCATAGACCATGTGAACAAGAAGTTGGACCTGTTGATGTCACGCTTGAATTTAAATGGGCCACAATACCAGCCGGTGTTGTGTGTATCATGTAGAGCGGAGCATCCCGGGCAAGAATATGCATTGGACGACCCATTCGCCCAACTATCCGAAAATGTAAGTTTTGTGGGAGGAAACCAAAGGTACAATAATTCTAACTCTTACCCATAAAATTTCAATAATAATAATAATTATGGAAGAAGGTATCAACACCCGAACATGTCTTATGGTAATAACCAAAATGTGTTGAGAGCTCCTTCCGGATTCCATTATGAGCACTGTGAGTAGGGGTTAGGTAAGGCCCCATTTATTCCTAATGATCAATCCTCACAGCAAGCTCAACAGTCTAAGCAAGATGAGATGGTTTTGTCTTTATTAAAAGACATCTCATCTCGGCTTGCTGATAATGAAGCATACTGTAGGGATTTGGGTAAGCAGGTGGCTCAAATGAGTAGGGAGAGGCAGGAGAGACCTCAAGGAGCACTCTCGAGTAGAACTGAACAAAACCCTAAGGGTAATCAATGGGAGACAGCTCAAGTTATAACCCTACGAAGTGGTAGGCAAGTGGAGGACCGAGTGCAAAATGCTGATATTCCATCCCAACCTACTGAGGTAAGTGAAGAGTCGGGAGAGGTAAGCAACCCCGACTCGATTTCTGAACCCGAACCTAGCACAAATGAAAAAGGGAAAATTCTTGACCCAGTGAGAGCCTATGTGCCTAAACTTCCTTATCCTCAAAGGGAGAAGAAAGATATATTGGAGCAGAAATATTCCAAATTCCTGGAAATTTTTAAGAAGTTAGAATTTAATATGCCATTGATTGAGGCTCTCCAAGAGATGCCCTCTTATGCTAAATTCTTTAAAGAACTTCTTGCAGGGAAAAGAAAGCTAGGCGAGGACGAAGTGGTGGCTTTAACAGAGGAATGTTCAGCGATTATCACTAACAAACTCCCACCTAAGCTCAAAGATAGGGGCAGTTTTACTATTCCATGCCGGATAGGAAACTTGGAGATTGCCAATGCCTTATGTGACTTGGGTGCAAGTATAAATTTGATGCCTCTGTCATATTTCAGGAGACTCGGATTAGGAAACATAAAGCCAACCAATATGACCCTCCAATTGGCGGATAAATCTCTCACGAGACCAAAGGGGGTGGTCGAGGATGTGTTAGTAAAGGTGGACAAGTTTATCTTCCCCGCGGACTTTGTGGTAATGGATATGGAGGAAGATAGCTTGGTGCCGCTTCTACTTGGAAGACCATTTCTCGCAACTGGTAGGACTTTGATGGATGTCTAGGAAGGTAAGATTATTCCTAGGTTGCACAACGAGGAGGTAAGTTTCAACGTCTATAACTCAATGAAATATCCATTAGATGTTGAAAATTGTAATTTTGTGGACTCCTTTTGTCCTATTGATGCTTGTGCGGGTGACAATTTGTGCAGTGAACTAGAATGCATCATAAGAGAAGGCATAAGTGAAAGTGAGGCGAATGAAGTGTTAATTGAGGAATGCTCATGGGTGAAGGGACGGTTTGATAAGCTGGAGAGTGAAGTCAAGCCGGCACCTAAATCCTCATTGGAGGAACCTCCATCATTGGAGCTCAAAATCGATCCCCCTAACCTTAAATATGTTTTTCTGCATCCTCCAAAGGACTTACCAGTTGTAATCTCTTATTTGTTGATAGGAGAGGAGGAGGACAAGGTGCTAGAGGTGTTGAGGAAGCACAAAGGAGCATTCGGGTGGACAATCCACGACATCAAGGGAATAAGCCCGACGTTTTGCACGCTTAGAATTTTCCTGGAAGATGAGGTAAAACCGTGTACATAGCCTCAGCGTCGGTTGAACCCAAACATGAAGGAAGTGGTAAGAACCGAGGTGATAAAACTCCTCGACGCAGGTATCATCTTTCCTATTTTGATAGTCAGTGGGTGAGTCCGGTTCAATGTGTGCCTAAAAAGTGAGGCACGACGGTAGTGAAAAATGATAAAGGGGAACTAATCCCTACTAGAGCTGTCACGGGTTGGTGTATGTGTATTGATTATAGGAAGTTGAATGACGCCACCCGGAAAGATCATTTTCCATTACCATTTATTGATCAAATGTTAGAGAGGATGGCCGGGCACGAATATTTTTATACGTTGGATGGGCTATCCAGGTATATGCAAATTCCAGTGGACCCTCTCGATTAAGAGAAAACCACGTTTACGTGTCCATACGGGACATTTGCATATAGGCGGATGCCTTTTGGGTTGTGTAATGCCCCGGCCACCTTTCAAAGATGCATGCTAGCCATTTTTGCTGATATGATTGAGGATTTTATGGAAGTCTTTATGGATGATTTTTCTATTGTTGGTCATACTTTTGAGTCATGCTTGGGGAATTTGGACCAGGTGCTTCAAAGATGTGAAGACACCAATTTGGCACTTAGTTGGGAGAAGTGTCAATTCATGGTCCGGGATTGCATTGTCTTAGGGCATAAGGTGTCGGGAAAGGGGATCGAGGTCGATCCGGCGAAGATTGAGGTGATTGAGAAATTGCCTCCCCCAAGTTCGGTTAAGTTAGTTAGGAGCTTCTTGGGACATGCGGGCTTTTATAAGCATTTTGTGAAAAACTTTTCTAAGATTGCTAAGCCGTTGACTGAGCTACTCCTAAAGGATGCCCTATTTAATTTCAATGATGAGTGTATGTATGCTTTTAATTTGCTTAAGCAGAAATTGATTGTGGCACCGGTCATGGTGAGTCCGAATTGGGAAATCCCTTTTGAACTTATGTGCGATGCAAGTGACATAGCTGTTGGGGCATGTTTAGGTCAGAGGGTGAACAAAATTTTTCACCTAATTGACTATGCTAGTAAGACATTAAACGGTGATCAAATGAATTATACTGTGACTGAGAAAGAATTACTAGCTGTTGCGTTTGCTTTTGATAAGTTCAGGTCTTACTTGGTCTTATCAAAAGTCATTGTGTATACTGACCATGCTGCTCTTAAGTATTTGTTGGCTAAACAGGATGCAAAGCCAGGTTGATTCGATGGATTCTACTCCTCCAGGAGTTTGATGTGGAGATTAAGGATAAGAAGGGAGTAGAGAACGTAGTGGCCGACCATTTGTCAAGACTACCAAGTGAAGGATCCGTATCCTCTCATGAAGCGGACATTCGTGACACATTCCCTGATGAACAGTTGTGTGGGGTAACCTCTATACCATGGTTTGCGGACATCGCAAACTTCAAAGTCGGTAACATTCTTCCACCTAACCTCTCACATGCACAGAGACATAAATTCTTTCATGATGCTAAGGATTATTTTTGGGATGACCCTTATCTTTTTAAATTATGTGCTGATAATGTGATTAGGCGGTGTGTTGCTTATGAGGAGGTTTCCTCCATTATTGAGATGTGTCATGATAGAGAAGCGGGTGGCCATTTTGGACCCGATAGAATTGTAGGAAAAATTTTATCTAGTGGGTTTTATTGGCCAACCATGAAATAGGATGTCATTAGTTATATTCGAGCCTGTGATGCGTGTCAAAGGACGGGAAATATCTCCCAAAAGAATGAAATGCTCCAACAGGGTATCTTGGTGTGTGAACTTTCTGATGTTTGGGGCATAGATTTCATGAGACCTTTCCCAATATCTCACAACAACCAATACATTCTTGTGGCGGTTGAATATGTGTCTAAGTGGGTAGAATCTGTCGCTTTACCAACCAACGATGCAAGGGTCGTTGTCAAGTTTCTAAAGAAAAACATTCTTACTAGGTTTGGAACCCCAAGGGCTATCATCAGTGATGGGGGTTCCCATTTTTGTAATAGACAATTTGACAATCTTTTGCACAAGTATGGGGTTAAGCACAAGGTAGCAACTCCTTACCATCCTCAGACGAGTGGGCAAGTTGAGGTTTCGAATAGGGAACTAAAACGAATCTTAGAAAAAATGGTAAGTGCATCTAGGAAAGATTGAAGTCTAAGGTTAGACGATGCACTATGGGCATATAGGACTGCTTTTAAGACGCCTATAGGGATGTCCCCTTACCGCTTAGTCTTCGGTAAATCCTATCATCTACCTGTAGAACTAGAGCACAAGGCATATTGGGCTTTAAAATTTCTTAACTTTGATATGTAAGCTGCAGGTGAGCTTCTATTAAGGCAACTCATGGAGTTAGATGAGCTTCGGTTGAGTTCGTATGAGAATGCCAAAATCTACAAGGAGAGGACCAAGAAGTGGCACGATAGGCATGTAATAAAGAAAGGTTTCAATCAAGGGGAGTTGGTGCTCTTGTATAACTCGCGGTTGAAACTCTTTCCGGGTAAACTGAGAAGTCGATGGACGGGGCCATTTACCGTGCACAAGGTCTATCCCTCTGGGATGGTGGAAATTGAAACCCCGGAGGGAATTCAACAAGTAAACGGGCATCAGTTAAAGCCCTACATCAGCGGAGGAATGGAGGAGGAGAAGCAAGTCTTACTCCTTCGTGAAGAGTAATGCAAAATCGTGGATGTAGAAGTCGAGCTATTCTGACTATAAACATAGCAACGAGGTACGTGTGCCTCCCTTGTACATTAATTTTTGTGTTAATATGTTTTTGTGTGTTTTTGTGTGTTATGTAGGAATAGCTAATTAAGCAAGTTAATCAAAAGTCGTGATCAAAATGTGGAAAAAAGTAAAGGTTGGCATAATTTAGGATGGCACGCCGTGTCACCATGGGCACACCATGCCAAGGTGAGATTGGGGTAGCACGTGGCGTGCCAGTGTGGCACGCAATAGTGCCAGACCGCTGTTCCAAAATCACATGCAAGAGCAATTCAGCACGCCGTGACTGACATAGAGCACGCCGTGCCAAAGTAAGGGTCTTCAAGTGTTGGGATTTTTCACCGGAAATCACCCGATAAAAGCGGAAGAACGCGGTGATTTCCTCAAATCCAGTCCCAGGAGTAATTGAAGTGGAAATTGAAAAACTTAAAATCAAATAGAAAGGGATTAAATTTCTTACCAGAAAAATCTCTTTCCGAGATGGATGATGACTGCAGAATTCAAAATAGAATTCCTCCACTCTCACGTACACGAACGCTTGGCGAATGCAACCCGTGCTAGCATCGGAAAAAACAAAACAATGGAGAGGAGGAGCTAGGGAAATTTCGGCTAGGAGTGAATGTGCTAGGGGTGGCCGAAATTTCTAACCCTAGGTATTTATACCTAGGGTTGGCCGAATTCCCTAAGGGGAATTCAGGCCCATCTTGGCTCCTCTCTATTCTGTGCGGGCTTCCATGTTTTAATTTAGGCCCAGTCTAATTTTAATTACTTTGGTTTAAATTAATTTCAAGCCCAATTTTAATATATCCATGTATTTAATATATTACTCCAAGTAATATATTATTTACATCTAAATTAAAATTGGTTTGACAATTAATTTAATCCATCAAATTAAAATTAACTCTACACAAAATAAAATCATATGTAAACCCATACATATGAATATTTCCACCTAGGAAATAATTTCATAATTAATCCAATTAATTATGAAGAGCCAATAGAATATATTAATTTTATTATTATGACCAATCCAATTGATCCTTATAATATAATTAATATATACATGCTTCTCCCTCCACTGTGTATACTCCAAGTATACAAGTAATTCCTTAAGTCTGCATTCTATCGTTCTATGTGTACGATCCTGTGGGCCCATCTTTATGTTGGCAGCGGGCCAAAGACTGCAGTTGGGCTCTAGCAAGCCACTGCAGCCCCCAATTAAGATGGAGATGGCAGTCTAACTGATATCGTAACCCTGTTGTTTAAACTTGTACATCCCATGTCATTGATATCGGTGTCCAACACAGAGGCATGGATTGATCACCCTCTTTCGTGTCTGGAGATTAACTTGATCCTGAATGTACTGATGCTCACAAACAAGTTCCAACTTGTTTGGGTGTGGCCACACTCTTATCAGTCACATTCATCAAGTGGCCGGTGATATCTTCTCAGTTGGTTACTGAGTGACAAATCCCTTCTGCATATCCATAGCATTACCATGTTCAGTGACATACCCGAAAGCACCCATACTTGGCACCCTATTACAGGCCCTTTAAGCGTACCCCTAAGTATGCGACTTCACATGTAACACCATCATATGGTCAGGTCAAAGGATCCATACAAGTACTACATAAGAATCCATTGTGATACCATACCATGTGGATTACTCGTTTAGTGGATCTATCCAGTACCATGCTCCCAGGCATGTACCCATTAACTTGGTTGACATCCCATGTCCAATGACCGGTAAGACACCGCCATACAACCAGGTTAATGATAGTCTGTTGTTCCATTCATTCCCATGACTGGAACAGACTACGGATCTATTTATGGTCATATCGTTTACCCTATCCATGGTCTTACTGCTAAGTGCATGACACTAGTCGTCATGGATATAGATATGTCCATTGGATACTTCATTTAATATATTGCACAAGATAGATATAATAAATGAATTGATGCCTTTACTAATGACACAAATGAGTACAACACATAAATCCAATAAATGTATAGTACAAATACAAGGACCAATGCCTCGGGACTAGGGCATTTCCAACAATCTCCCACTTGCACTAGTTCCAACTAGGCATGGGCCTAATCCCTATAGATCTAGTATGACCCTCGTGCTTGGGCTGGGCCAGCGCCTTGGTCAATGGATCTGCGACATTATCCTCGGTGTCCACTCTTGCAATGCAATATCACCTCTCTCCGCGATTTCTCGTATGAGGTGAAACTTTCTGAGCACGTGCTTTGTGTTCTTGTGTGACTGGGGCTACTTAGCTTGTGCGACGGCCCCATTGTTGTCACAGAAGATATCGACTGGGTCCTAGATAGTTGGAACTACTCCCAACTCAGTGATAAACTTCTTCATCCACACAGCTTCCTTAGCTGCATCACACGCAGCGATGTACTCAGCTTCTATTGTAGAGTCCGCTATGGTTGGTTGCTTTGAGCTCCTCCAGCTTACAGCACCACCATTCAGCAAGAATTCATACCCTGACTGCGATTGGTACTCATCTTGGTCTGTCTGGAAGCTTGCATCAGTATACCCAGTAACTGATAGCACTTCCTGACCACCATACACCAAAAAGCTATCCTTGGTCCGGTTAAGGTACTTAAGGATTGCCTTGACAGCTTTCCAGTGATCCTCCCCGGGATCCTGCTGGTATCGGCTCGTCATACTCAGTGCAAAGGCAACATCAGGTCTCGTACACAACATAGAGTACATAATTGATCCAATAGCCGAGGCATATGGAACCAATTTCATGTTCTCCCTGTCCTCCCTTGTTTTAGGACAGTTCTTCTTACTAAGTTTCAGCCCATGGCCCATTGGCAAGAAACCTTTCTTGGCCCGGTCCATGCTGAATCTTTTCAGAACTTTGTCAATGTACGAAGCCTGACTTAGGCCCAGAAGCCGATTTGATCTATCCCTATAGATCCTGATCCCTAGGATCATCTCAGCTTCGCCTAAGTCCTTCATTGCGAAGCACTTACTCAGCCACTGCTTTACCCCTTGCAGTGTTGGTATGTCGCTTCCAATGAGTAGGATGTCGTCTACATACAGTACCAAAAATGTGACAATGCTCCCACTAGTCCTCTTATACACACAAGGCTTATCTAGATTCTTTATGAAGCCATATTCCTTTATAGCCTCATTGAATCTTAGATTCCAACTACGGGATGCTTGCTTCAATCCATAAATGGACCTTTGAAGTTTGCATACCCTTCCCGGATACTTAGGATCGACAAAACCCTCAGGTTGTGTCATGTACACATCCTCGAGTAGATTTCCATTAAGGAAAGAGGTTTTTACATCCATCTGCCATACCTCATAGTCATACCATGCGGCTATGGCCAGTAGTATCCTGATGGACTTGAGCATGGCTACTGGTGAGAAAGTTTCATCATAGTCTATCCCATGGACTTGTCTGAAACCTTTCG
The DNA here is from genome assembly GCA_039660915.1 of Euphorbia tirucalli. NCBI lineage: Eukaryota > Viridiplantae > Streptophyta > Magnoliopsida > Malpighiales > Euphorbiaceae > Euphorbia > Euphorbia tirucalli. The sequence goes on from CM077632.1 coordinate 69,224,814, forward strand.
CAACCAGACGCCCCTTGAAGGTATTATCAGCTTTTAGCTTATAGCACCACTTGCAACCTATTACCTTAGCACCTGGAGGTGGATCAACTAAGTTCCAAACTTGATTATCGTACATAGATTGCATTTCTGCCTCCATGGCTTTACGCCAATTCGCAGACTGTGGGCTAGCCATAGCCTCCTGGTAGGTTTTAGGTTCTTCTTCATCCCAGATGAGAAGAGTTTGATCATCGGTGACGAGGAAACCATACCTCTCCGGTTCCCGACGATCCCTACCAGACCTTCTAGGTTCTTGTGTGGCCTGGGTCGGTGCCTCCACTTGTGGAAGCTCCACCTGGGCCTCCGAGCTATCCTCTTCAGGAGCTTGTGGACCTTGAACTTCCCTGAGTTCAATGTTGCTCCCACTATCTTTCTTGGAAAGGAACTCCTTTTCCAGAAAGACCCCCTTCCTTGCCACGAACACCTTGTTCTCGGCGGGGTTGTAGAAGTAATACCCTTTGGTTTCCCTAGGGTAGCCCACAAACAGGCATTTATCGGTTTTGGGCTCCAGCTTGCCACTAGTCAATTTCTTGACATGTGCTTCGCATCCCCAAATCCTTAGGAAAGACACATTGGGCTCCTTGCCCGTCCATATATGATATGGGGTCTTTTCCACTGCCTTAGTCGGAGTATTATTTAAGATGAGAGCTGCTGTCTCGAGGGCGTGTCCCCAGAAGCTAATTGGGAGAGATGCTTGACTCATCATTGAGCGGACCATGTCCAACAAGGTCCTATTCCTCCGTTCGGACACCCCATTCCATTGTGGTGTTCCAGGAGGAGTGAGCTGTGGAACTATTCCATGCTCTCTCAAGTATGAGTCAAACTCTAGGCTCATGTGCTCACCGCCTCGGTCCGACCGAAGGGCTTTGATATTCCTGCCTAGCTGATTCTGTACCTCGTTCCTAAATTCCTTGAACCTATCAAGGGTCTCGGACTTGTGTTTCATCAGATAGACATAGCCATATCTGCTGAAATCATCCGTGAACGTGACGAAGTACAGATGCCCACCTCTGGTTGCTGCGCTCATAGGTCCACATACATCTGAATGTATTAGGTCCAACAAGCCAGTGGCCCTTTCAGCCCTTTTGCTAAAAGGTGCCTTTGTCATCTTGCCTCTTAAACATGATTCACATGTATCAATTGACTCCAAGTCAAATGACCCTAGGACTCCAGCTTTGTGAAGCCTAGCTATGCGCTTCTCGTTTATATGGCCAAGACGACAATGCCATAGGTAGACTGGATTAAGTTCGTTAGGCTTAACCCTTTTCGTGTTTATGTTATAGATGTGATTGGTTTCATTTAAGTCCAGGACATACAGGCCATTATTTAATAGAGCATCTCCATAAAATAACCCCTCTCTGGATATAGAAATTCGACCATTTATAATAGAAAATTCAAATCCAGAAATATCCAACATTGATACAGAGATAATATTCCTGCACATAGCAGGTACAAAGTAACAATGTTCTAAAATTAAAACCAATCCGCTGGGCATCATTAGGCGGTATTCGCCGATCTCTATGGCAGCAACCCTTGCTCCATTCTCGACCCGCAAGTCCACCTCTCCTGATCCCAGCAACCTTCTGTTCTTAAGTCCCTGCACATTGCAACAAATGTGAGAACCACATCCAGTATCCAATACCCAGGATGTTGAAACAGTAAGGTTAATATCTATAACATAAATACCTAAAGAGGACGCACCTTGGCCCCTTCTCTGCTCTCCCATCAGCTTGGGACACGATCTCTTCCAATGGCCCGCCTGTCTGCACCCGAAACAGACGTCCTCAGGACCTGCCTTCTGCTGGGCCTTGGGTTGGGCCTTGGCCTTCTTGGCTTTGGCTTTCTTGGCCTTAGCCTTGGCCTTTTCCTTGGCCTTACCCTTAGCAAGAGGAGCGTTCCCCTTGTTAACCAGCAGCACCGGCGGAGTCTTCTTGATCGACTGCTCAGTAAGCTTCAGCATCCCATGCATCTCACTGACAGTGCGGTTCATCCCTTGTATATTGTAGTTAAGGATGAACTGATCATAAGAATCTGGGAAGGACGCGAGGATTGTGTCCACCGCCAACTCTTGAGAGATAGGCGATCCGAGACGGGCCAAAGTATCCAAATAGCCCTTCATCTTGAGCACGTGTGCACTCACAGATGTCCCGGCCCCCATCTTACAAGAGTGGAATGCCTTATTGGTTAGGTACCTTTCCTGACGAGCTTGCTCTTGAAACATCTCGTTAAGAGTTGTTATCATAGCATAGGCTTGATGGTCCATAAACTGTTTTGCAGTTCGGGGACCATGCACGCCAACATAAGGCACGTCACATCCCGGTTGTCCTTGACGTGCGCCTCGTATTCCGCCAGCTGTGCAGCCGTCGGATTACGTCCCTGAGGCGCAGCCGGCACAGGCCTTTCCAGCACATACTCTTTCGACTCTTGTCTTAGAACTATCCTTAAGTTCTTAGACCAGTCTAAAAAGTTAGGACCGGAAAGCTTGTCCTTTTCAAGAATTGATCGCAGTGATAAGGTATTTGTGTTTGCCATTTGGGTGTTTCTACACAGAAAAACATATAGAGTGTTAATAAAGGGCTTTACTTTGTTGTTCCCATATAAAATTAATAATGAATCAAGTTATTAATTTAACCGAGTTGTTGGGCTCATGGGCCGAGATCCATATTTCATTAAGATATAGCCAAACGAGGGTTTGGTACAACTATACCTTAATTATTTAGGTAGGAACGCCATCCAATCCCAACCTAGGTTCTCTCGGTTTGATGGGCTTGTTGGCACTTACCCATCTGTGCTTAGGGCCAGGAGAATCCTACTACCCATGCTAAGTCAAAACCTCTATCCAAGTGTTAGAGTATCCCATACTCTAACCCAATACAAAGTGACAATACTCCAGTGCATCCTGCGAGGGCATGGTCTACAACTGGCCTATTCCCACTTCGATTCGGTTTTGAATGAGGGAAGCACTTTTAAGCGACTTAGTAATTCCCGTTTGGTTATTAGATTCAATTATAACGGCTTACATACATAAAGCGGGTGAATGAGCTATATGTAACATACATTCATACATGCAAATGAATATAAAATTGATTAAATAAAATTAAAATGGACTGCTATGGGCCTATATTACATCCTAATATTATTCTAGGAAACCTATACTAGAAACATATATTAGGCAGGCCTCCATCTTCTCCTTCTGGGCTTGCACCTCCAATTTGGGCTTGCACCTCCACTTGGGCTCACCACTCCATGGGCTTCTTCTTTTACAAATTTTATAATATTTAATTTAAATAAAATAAAATTACATTAAAAGAAAACGACACGCAGGCCGTATTTACCCAAAAGAAAAAATACAACCCAACTCGTAAAAGGCCCAATAGCATCCAATCATACATTCATTCAACCATTCATATGCATCCAATACATACAATTCAAAAGCATGTCAAAATGCATGATTTAAGCCCATTTAAATTATGTCAAAGCCATTATTAGGAAATCGCCAATTTTGGCCCACGATAGTTCTAACCCTTAACGGGCTTTGGGCCTCCAGCCCAGGCAGTCCAACTGCTCCCACTAGAATTGGGAAATCACAGGTCCAATTTAGCCGTCCGAGTAATTGTGCCAAAATTACCCAAACCAATTTCCATTAACCATATTAATTTCCAAAACTAATATCACATGAACGAAATAAAATTCATCCAAGAAACCATGCGCATTTAAATTACATAAATTTAAACACACGAATTTTAAAACCAATTAAAATTTCAAAACTGGGCCCCGGACCCAAAATACCCGCAAAATCCAAAACACAGGGCCCGGCCCGCTGCAGCCGCCTAGCGGCTGCCCGCTGCTGCCGCCTGCAGCGGCACTGCCCAGCAGCAGCCCGCTGCCCAGCGGCTGCTGCTGCTGGCGCAGCAGCAGGCAGCGGCTGCCGCCGCGCCTCCCGCGTCGTGCGGCGGCCGCCGGCGGCGATTCCGCCGTCGGCAGCCCCGCCCCCGGGAGGCCGATTTTTTTTTTTAATAAATCCAAAATTAAAAATAAAAATTTACCAATCATCATCCATAGCAATTCACCAAGAATTACAATAATACAATAAAATTAAAACAACATAAACCAATATGCAATATTAATTTTCATTGTATCAAAACATATGGGAAAAATCATAAAACCCATACCATGAATCCCAAACAAAAACATCCAATTTCAAAACAGGGATTCAACCAAATTAATCAATTTCCACGGATCAAAAGCCCGCTCTGATACCACTGTTGGGATTTTTCACCGGAAATCACCCGATAAAAGCAGAAGAACGCGGTGATTTCCTCAAATCCAGTCCCAGGAGCAATTGAAGTGGAAATTGAAAAACTTAAAATCAAATAGAAAGGGATTAAATTTCTTACCAGAAAAATCTCTTTCCGAGATGGATGATGACTGCAGAATTCAAAATAGAATTCCTCCACTCTCACGTACACGAACGCTTGGCGAATGCAACCCGTGCTAGCGTCAGAAAAAACAAAACAATGGAGAGGAGGAGCTAGGGAAATTTCGGCTAGGAGTGAATGTGCTAGGGGTGGCCGAAATTTCTAACCCTAGGTATTTATACCTAGGGTTGGCCGAATTCCCTAAGGGGAATTCAGGCCCATCTTGGCTCCTCTCTATTCTGTGCGGGCTTCCATGTTTTAATTTAGGCCCAGTCTAATTTTAATTACTTTGGTTTAAATTAATTTCAAGCCCAATTTTAATATATCCATGTATTTAATATATTACTCTAAGTAATATATTATTTACATCTAAATTAAAATTGGTTTGACAATTAATTTAATCCATCAAATTAAAATTAACTCTACACAAAATAAAATCATATGTAAACCCATACATATGAATATTTCCACCTAGGAAATAATTTCATAATCAATCCAATTAATTATGAAGAGCCAATAGAATATATTAATTTTATTATTATGACCAATCCAATTGATCCTTATAATATAATTAATATATACATGCTTCTCCCTCCACTGTGTATACTCCAAGTATACAAGTAATTCCTTAAGTCTGCATTCTATCGTTCTATGTGTACGATCCTGTGGGCCCATCTTTATGTTGGCAGCGGGCCTTTGGCCCGTAGACTGCAGTTGGGCTCTAGCAAGCCACTGCAGCCCCCAATTAAGATGGAGATGGCAGTCTAACTGATATCGTAACCCTGTAGTTTAAACTTGTACATCCCATGTCATTGATATCGGTGTCCAACACAGAGGCATGGATTGATCACCCTCTTTCGTGTCTGGACATTAACTTGATCCTGAATGTACTGATGCTCACAAACAAGTTCCAACTTGTTTGGGTGTGGCCACACTCTTATCAGTCACATTCATCAAGTGGCCGGTGATATCTTCTCAGTTGGTTACTGAGTGATAAATCCCTTCTACATATCCATAGCATTACCATGTTCAGTGACATACCCGAAAGCACCCATACTTGGCACCCTATTACAAGCCCTTTAGGCGTACCCCTAAGTATGCGACTTCACATGTAACACCATCATATGGTCAGGTCAAAGGATCCATACAAGTACTACACAAGAATCCATTGTGATACCATACCATGTGGATTACTCGTTTAGTGGATCTATCCAGTACCATGCTCCCAGGCATGTACCCATTAACTTGGTTGACATCCCATGTCCAATGACCGGTAAGACACCGCCATACAACCAGGTTAATGATAGTCTGTTGTTCCATTCATTCCCATGACTGGAACAGACTACGGATCTATTTATGGTCATATCGTTTACCCAATCCATGGTCTTACTGCTAAGTGCATGACACTAGTCGTCATGGATATAGATATGTCCATTGGATACTTCATTTAATATATTGCACAAGATAGATATAATAAATGAATTGATGCCTTTACTAATGACACAAATGAGTACAACACATAAATCCAATAAATGTATAGTACAAATACAAGGACCAATGCCTCGGGACTAGGGCATTTCCAACATCAAGGTGGCACGATGTGCCAATACAGCACGCCAACGTGCTGTCGCGCTGTTTCTAAAGTGAATTGTTGTAGAGTGAGCAGCACGCCGTGCCAAATTATGGCACGCCGTGCCAAATATGGAATTTTCAAGACAGCACAACGTGCCGAGCCAGCACTCCGGTGTGCCCTCATGCTGTTTCCAGGTAAGTTTATGTGCTCTGCTCAGCACGCCGTGCTGATTGTTTGGCACAGCGTGTCGAGCGTTTAAATTTTGAAATTTTAGGTCAAATCCGCCCGCCTATATAAAGCACTCTCCTACTCCTCTCTTTGTAACTGCCCATCATTCTTCTTCTTCCTCTTCCTCTTCTTCTTCTTCTTCTTCTTCTTCTTTCTCACTCTCTCTCACTTTCTCACTTTCTCTCTCCCTCTCCAGTTTCTCTCTCTAGAACCAACTCTCACCTTCTCCCTCCCTACCCTTATTCTTCCTTCCTTTCTCATTTTCTCCCTTTCACCTTCTCTTTCACTCTTATTTTGACCTAGGATTTTATTTTGCTTCATTCTCCTTGCAACCAGGTATGAATTCATGCTTTGCTCTTCCTTTACTCTTTTTATTGTTTGTTCTTTTTCTCACTTTGATTTTGATTGATTGACTACTTAATAGGGTGATTGTATTGCATTCTTTTTCTTTTTAGTAGTTTGTATTTATGACAGTAGGGTTTTCTTTGGATTTGGGTTCTTTTGTTTTTGATTTTTGTTTTGTTTTTATGGTTGTGCAATTGTAGGATGAAGAAGAAGACTGTCGCTGATCGGAGACACGGTTCGTCACGACGGCCCATAGACCCGTCACCGGAACCGGTGCCAAGTTACGAATTACCTACCGAACAGTAGCTGGCTCCTTTAACGAGCCTCTCCAGGAAGTATAAATGCCCCTTTCCTCTACTTTCGGATGATGAAGGTAAAAGATACAAAACCCTGTTTCCTTTAGAAAGCACCCCCTTTCGAACCTTTGATTGGGAATTTTTATTTGTGCAAGATAGGTCAGAGGCGGTATGTGCTAAATTGACTAGTCTAGGATGGTATGAGTTTGTGAAGTCTAATCCACCTGTCTTTAGGGAGTTGAACCTCGAATTTTACTCCACCTTATGCTTCAAAACAAACCCTGATATGGGCCTTAAGAGCATGACATTCCACCTATTTGGTACTAAATGCTCTTTAGATATTGAGGGCCTTAAGGCTTGCATAGGTATTGAGGGGAATGGTTACAAATGGCCGAAGAATATGGATGTCAAGAAATTTTGGCGTGTGGTAGGATAAGGGGTATACCAACCTAGATTTGCTAAAACTTCCCAAATTCATGACCCTATCTTGCAATTAATCCACAAATTTGTGTATTTTAATTTTTCAGGCAAAACTGAAAGCAACCGAGTTAATGCATTTGAACTTTTAATACTGTGGCATATGCATAATGATATTAAGGTGCATATGGGCTTCTTCGTCATGGAAGCCCTATACAACCACCACAATAGAGCTAAGTCAGAACTAGGGTTAGGACATATTGTAACTTGTATTGCATGCTTCTTTCATAGTAATACTTGTTATAAGCACCTCGATAGCATCCTTCCCAAGAAGCTTTCGAGGGGAATTTTGTCTTACTCCCATGTAATGGCAGCTGCAGGTACTTCAAGTGCGGGAGGTTCGAGTAGGGGAAAGGCTCCTATGGATGTAGATGAGGAGGACGAGAGTGAGGAAGCTGAGGATAACGAGGAGGATGAGGAGAATGTTTCGGTGGGCCTGGATTTTATGGGGCGGATCGAAGGATGGTTGGATGGCATAATTGAACAATTGGAAGGCTTAACTGTCCATCAGCTTATGCTTGAGGAGCGGATGAACGCACGCCTTGATAGGCAAGCAGCTCAGCTCGCCAATGTCGAGGCGTTCGCCTCTTGTTTTTGTGCAGCCCAAGGGTGGCCGTACCCGCCGCCACCAGCCCCCGATATGTGAGGTAACCCTTTTCCTTTCCCGCTTTATTTTGCTCCTTCTTCCATTGCACTTTTGGAAGTAAGTGCAATCTAAGTGTGGGGTGGGTAAAGGGATTTCTCCCTTTCTTTTGCTTCTTTTTACATTGCTCTTTTTGATTGTTTGTTTCGTATGTTTGTTTGTGTTTTTGCATATTTGGATGTTTTGCGTTGGTTTTTGGTTAGATTTAGGCTTTAGTTTTTAATGCATATGGAGTTGGTTTTGGTTTGTTTTTGGTTTGATAGTGTTTTTAGGTTGTTTATGTGTCAATTGCCGTTTGAATAACATTGCTTAATCCACCCTCGAAACTAAGTCTCTGTGCTTGGATTGGTAGCAATTGGCTAGGGATACTAGGAGTTGTTTGCAAGTCATTAGCTTGTTTGTGCATGATTTGTGATTCTTGATGGTAACCATTGGTTAGATTTGTCATTAAGGTTGCATTAGGGAATTAACCCTCTATCTCTACTTGCATGATCGAGCTAGGATTACACCTTGGAACATTGGTTGAGTCACACGACCTAGCATACAACCCCTAGTACACTTGTGAGAATTTAAGCCTTTGGAACCATTTCACATCGGTTCTATTTCTTTGTGAGGGTAAAAACAATCATGGCACACTAGATCGTAGAACCCGGTGTCGTTTTGCACTTGGCATCGAGAGCTTAATATGTGGAGACCCTTAGGATTAACCCCTTGACTTAAATGAGCCTAACCCTAACTACTAATTATCCCCTAGATCACCCAAAGCCACTAAATTAACCTTTTTGACTTAAAAAAACCTTCACCAAGCCAACTCTATCATCCTAACTTTTTACCATTAACTTTGATTTTCCTTTCTTACCCTCCTCTCCTAAATCAAGTAATTGGCTAAGTTGTTCATTCATTTTGGGGTCAATCACCGTTTGCATTTCAACTCTTTCACATCTAGTCCTATGGAAAACTTGTGTTTCAAAAAAAAAAAAACAAAAAAAAAACAAAAAAACAAAATCCAAATAAAGTCAATGTGTATGTTCGGCTTCTTTTCGTAAAATTCGGAGTTTGTAGACGCATGTCTTGTTTGTCCGGTTTTCATCTTTAAGCCAGTATATGTGTTCCATTTTTAGTTCATTTGTTTGAATAAAGGATTAGGGCGATCATCTAATTGCCTCGACCCATGTCTTGTCATTTTTTTTTCTTTTCCCCGTTAAGTTGTGTTTTGGCCGTTGGGTGTGGATAAGGCCTTCTTATTGTCAAGTTAATTTCAAAAAAAAAAAAAAAAAATCTAGCAAAGCAAACACTCTTAGGACTCGTTTTGAGTTGAAAGTTGCATGACCCGTCTTTAGTACTTAGTCAATTTGTATATATTACTTGATTTGTAGGAGTTGTATACCTAAAATTTCCCTTTTATCAAACCTACCCCAAGCCGTAACATTACAAGCCCCAGGCTCTCTATTTTGCTCCTTGACCAATGACTTCATCGGGATTGCCATTAGTTTGCTATGTGATGTGTGCCATTGTTTGTTTTTGTGTGCTCATCCCCCTTACCTTGAACTTGAGTGTTGGAGTGACATCTTGTGAGGTGCTTTGTGGTCGTATAAACTCTGTTTGTTCCTCGCCCTTTGACTAGCTAAATTTTGTTGGGTTCGGGTATTGAGTGGTTTTGAACCTGGTGCGCCTAGTGTCATTTCGAAAGTGATGCTTTACCTTCTTGAGTTTATGAATTTCGTACGGTTAAACCCTTAGTTGGATTTGCAAGTAAAAGCGAGCAAGTTTACTCCTCTGTCTTTAGTTTATTTGCTTGAGGACAAGCAAGACTTTAAGTGTGGGGTGGTTGATAGGGTCGGTTTTTGACCTTATCTTTTAGGCAATTTTGTGGTTTGAACGGCAATTTTTAGAGTCCTTTGTGTGCATGTTTGTTTGGTTTTTGAGTATTTTGTGATTTTTATGTTTTGGAAAGATTTTCAAAACTTTTAGTATTTTTCTTGTTTTCTAGGGGTGTTTTTGTAATTTTGGATAATATGTCGTTTTTATGGTCCGTGGCGTTGGTGCGGTTATGTTTCTTTATGTTTGTTTTAGACAGGCATTATGACCCAGACCGAAAGTTGGAGCATCGGCGGCGAAGAAGAGTTTGTAGTGCTGAAAAGCAAAGTGGCACGGCATGCCACAATGAGGGCACGGTGTGCCATTTCAGCGTGCCAAGGGATGGGATCCAGCGGATCGGCACGAAATCGTGCCACCCCTACCAGCGCGGCGTGCCAACCCCAAATCTACACAGCACGGCATGCCACCTCCACCAGCACGGCGTGCCACCCACAATTCTGCACAGCACGGCGTGCCACTTCCACCCGCACAGCGTGCCGAGCTCCAGAATTCTGCTGTTGCCCTACTTTCATCTTTTCTATTTCGTGGTTTTAACCTAGCCATATAAATAGGTTATTTTCTAAGTTTTAATGATCTTTTTCCAGACTTTTAGAGTGAAAAGCAGAAACTTGTAGCTAGGTTTTGGCTTGAACTATTTGTTTTCTTTGAGTTTTGAACCATCAATTGGTAGAAGTCTTACATTGAACCTTCCCCTTTTGCGACGTTCTTGGTTCTAGCTTGAGTTCATCTATAGAGGTACACCCCAAGCATCTTCACACCGTCGGAATCCGATTAATCGGACCAAAAGGACATAAGTTTTTCTTATTCTCTTTTGTAATTTGATTAAGTTAGTTTTTGATTCCGCAATTGATTGTGTTTGGTTGTAAACACTGAATTCGTATCACCTTTCTTGATTAATACAAATTGATTGCAAGTTAATTTCAATTTTTATTCCTTTTCTTTATGCAATTCCTTTAAAGATAATCTACTCTCATAAGATCTTAATTTATCAAGTTCATATTTGTGGCATTACCTAGATTGACACCTAGGAAACCATTAGTATTGACGACACTGTGGAACTTACGTGCCCCTATTTTCTGAGCTTTAGAATTAGACCGCCTCTAAACAAGGGAAACTGACTAAGGACCTAAAAGATCTCGATACGCTAGGTTGAATTATCAAAAGAACATAATTAATGGTTAATTGTTGAGTTAAATTCGTCTATTGTAATTAATTGATAAAGCCATCTCCATTAGCATTCATAGGTCGGTAAACCGCCAATTGATAACCCAAATTCAAGTGCAAAGTAAGCTGGGATAGATCAACTAGGAGTAGGATAATTAGTTGTTAGTATAATCAAATCCAAAAACTAAGTTCCGCCTATGACATGCAAGGAACCCGAGTAGTTTACTGTTTGCAGAATATTTTTCTCTGTGGGATCGATATCTGGACCAACCAGAATTATTACTTGTCAACGATAGGTACACTGCCTTAGTTGTGCGTTTCTAGGTTTAGTTTCACTACTTCGCCTAAGACCTATCAATAGCATTGGGTGTTCTTGGAATGTCCCAAAAAGAAGGAAAAGAATAATAAAAAAAGACCATTCATATCATCATTTCACGCACAACATCATTCCATTCATTCATCATAAACACTTTCAATGTCTCACTCTTTATGGCATCATTCCATTCACTCATGTCGTAAACATTTCCTATATGATGTCGGGCAGAATAAACTGGAGCGTCTAAGAACGAGATCTCAGGCTTCGAGGGCTGTTGGGGAACGAAGAGCAGTTGAAAGAGAAAGTGATTCTGATTCTAGGGAAGAAGTAGAAATGGCTAATCCAACATCGAGTCTCGCTGATGCTTTAAAGGATTTCCTGAGGTCATAGCATTTCCGCGATATGCTCAAGGAGAAAATGTGGGCTGTAGTAAGAGAAGCTAGAGAAACCGGTGGTAGTGAAACCGGAAAGGAGAAAGAGGCCAAATCATCCCAACAAGGTGGTGATACCTCGGCTAGCCTGGAAAGGCTGCAAGAAATAGAGGCAGCCATGGAGTGAAAAATGAAGGCAAAATGCTCAGAGTTAGACGAGGTTGTGGCCTAGCTAAAGAAAGGGGCCAGTGTTAGTGTAGAGTCTAAGAACGGGGTTAATGTTGATGCTATGATCAGCAAGGGCATTGAGACTTTTCTCATTGCCTTCCAAGTACCAAAGGTTCCTTCTTATAAGGGAATGGGCTTACCAGAAGCCCATGTGAATCTATACGCCCCGGTCATGTTGACGGCAGGCGCCACTAAGCAGCAATTGATTAATCTCTTCCTGACTACTCTAGAGGGAGGAGCATTGGGCTGGTATAATTCTTTGTCAGAGGAAGAACAGTCAGATTGGGAGGTTTTGTCAGCAGCCTTCATTAAATATTACAGCTTTCATACCAAGATTCAGGTAAAGCTGTATGATCTTGAACGAATGAAGCAGAAACCCAATGAGCCTTTTGATGAGTATTACCAGTGATGGATGAACAAGTTGATCCTTTTGAAAAACTGCCTTGATGAAGATGAACTGATACAGAAGCTAATTGACGGAAGTAAGGACATCTTCAAAAACAATATGAAATTTCATCCATTCAATGAGCTTAGTGAAGTCTACAGTATGTCGATGAAAATCAAGCAGGATGAAGAAGAGAA